>CM072995.1:83773739-85241239 GCA_037038555.1 Rhynchonycteris naso | reverse complement strand
AAAGGTGATCATGCAACATGAGGTAAATTGATTGTTATCAATTCTGACACCAGATGATGACTTCAGAGGTGTTCATGTTGAAAGGTGGGTGCAAACATGTTTATTAAAAAATGTTGAATAGTGTTTGAGAAACAGGACAAAATGTTTTTCTTTTGCAAATACTTTTCTAAGTCCATCCTCACTGCTCTCCCATTCAGAGAATTACTTGTGCAGATTGATGAGGCAAAATATTAATTCCTTAAAAAAAAAAAACAAAACTAACGTCTATTTACAAAACATGCAAAGGGAGAAAGAATTTCAAAAAGTGTTGCTGGTTAAAAAAGAATACAGCTTTCCCTGGCCAGTGACTCAGTGGATCAAGTGTCCACCTGGCGTGTGGATGTTCCAGGTTCAATTCCCTGTCAGGGCACACAGGAGAAGTGACCATCTTCTTCTCCCCTTCCTTATTCGCCTCCTACAGCCCGTGGCTCTATTGGTTCCAGCGGTGACCCTGGGTTCTGAGGATAGCTCAGTTGGTCCAAGCATAGGCCTCAGGAGCTAAAAATAGCTCAGTACTGGAGCATTGGCCCCAGATGGGGTTGCTGGGTGGATCCGGGTCAGGGCGCATGTGAGAGTCTACCTTACTATCTCCCCTCCTCTCACCAAAAAAAAAAAAAAAAAGAATACGAATACAGCTAAGTGACAGAATACACCTTTATTTTTGCAAATATGAGTCTTTCTCCTTTCCTTCATGAAAGAAATAAATTTTCAGAGCATGGACTATAAAAGAGCATATGATGCAAACATAGAGACAAAGACATTTGCAAATTCTTTTTCTTTTTTCAGAGAGAGAGAGAGAGAGAGAGAGAGAAGCATCAACATGTTGCTCCACTTAGTTGTGCCATTGACTGCTTCTCAGTTACCTCGGGGGGTCGAACTGATGCCCTCAGGATTGAGCCTGTGCCCCCGCCGCTCCAGGACAACAGTCTGTCCACTGCACCACTAGCTAGGGCTACAAATCTTTTATATTTCCAGCTGTTGAGACAATATATTTTTGAGAGTTGAGGTTGCCTCTAGCAACGATACCAGAGCCAACTCTTAAGCAGCCAGAATGCTAGAATGATGGAATACATGGCCATTTCTCTTTTAGCACATTCTTTGTTCTCCTCTTCTAAAGGTCACAGACATCCATTTGTTTTGATTATCTATCATTTTAATGAAGTTACACTTCCAATAGCCATGTCATCTGGAGTTCCTTCAACTCTTGCATCCGCATTTGAAATGCCACCTGAGGCTGGATGAGGAATGGAAGTGGCGGCAGCAGCCTCACCACACAGCACAGGTACTGAGTCGGTTCTGACCAGCTGTCTGTCGTAGCGATCAGCATTTTTGCTCTTAGAGCACTCTCTTTTTAGCCTACTATTCTCATGGAGTTTTTCATTTTGAGGGGTTGGAGGAGGTCTTTCTAAATCCAGAAAATCTAGTAGTCTTTCACTTATCATAAGACACAAGGCGGTGTTTTTAACACCAGAGGTTTAATGGAAATTGACTGAAGGAGGTCAGGAGTTGCTGTTCTTGAAAACGGAGCGCCTTCGTTATCTCCTGCTCCGACAGTCCTGTCTGGAATCTGCACAATCACACTAGCATTTGAAACTCCTTGGAATTCTTGTTCCAGGTCAGCGTTTGATGGCACTACCTTTAATTCCCTGGGATCCTCATCCACTGACTAATTTCTTCGGTGTTAATTTCTGCCCCTTGGCAGTAGTGGGAGAAGAAAATGCTGTCCCACTAAGTGTGTACCAACTACTACTTGAGAGGTGGCACTGTCTGCTTCTGTGCTTCATATTAAATCCTTGAACTTGCTTCAATGTGCTTGTACTGGATTTAGAGCCATGTTGCCTCCCAGGTGAGGACCGCCACCTGCCAGCTCCCAAAGCACTGTGGTGGGCACACTCAGAGGCCCCTGGCAAGTGCACAGAGATGCCCGGGAAAACACCAAGAAAATGTTCTAAAATTTGATGATGATGATGATGATGATGATGCAGTCTATGAATATACTAAAAACCACTGACTTGTACACTTTAAGCAGATGAACTCTATGGTGTCTAAATTGTATTTCAGTAAAGCTGTTAAAAATGAATGAAGACACAGTCCTGTGCTCTAATGAATCAGTACAGTGAAGACTCATTTGCAAGCAGATACATTGCAACATTGTCTCTAAGGGCCATTTACAGAAGAATGGAGCCTAGGGACACATGGGGTAGGGGCAGAGTCTCCCAATGTTGCCACAGTGCTGGAAGGGGTAGAGAGGCTTTCTAGGGGATATAACATTTAGTCTGAGGCTTGAAGCCTGAGCAGGTGCTTATCAGCAAAGATAGAAGGAGGGTACGGCAGGAGACCACTATGACCTCCACAAAGTCTATGGCCATACAGCTATTGTAGGGGACTACACAGAAGAGGTTCTGGAAGCTGCTGGATGAAGGACGACTGCTGATTGTTCCTTTACTTAATGATTAATGGAAATCAATAGAGAACGTGACTTAAATACAGCTTTAGACCATGAAAGGGGACTTAGAGTGGTCCTGACCCCTCAGAGCTACAAGCAGGAATGAAGACATGGAAAGGAGGACCAGGTTCCCAGCTTTCTATGCAAAAGCTACTGACCAATCACAGGAAACAGAACTACAAAAGACATCCAGTTCTGTTGAGAAGTCCGATGTCATCCTTATGGGGGCTCCTTTGTAGGTGATAGTCTTTTTTTCTCTAGCAGCTTTTAAAATTTTTTCTTTATCCATTAGCTTTGGTATTTTAACTATGATGTGTCTTGGTGTAGATTTTTTTGGGTTTCTCCTTAGTGGAGTTCTGTGTGCTTCTTGAATGTGTGGAGTGTTTCCCAGCCTTAATTTAGGAAAGTTTTCTGCTATAATTTGATTGAACAAAGTTTCCATTTCCTGTCCTCTCTCCTCTTCTTCAGGCACCCCTATGATGCGAATGTTGTTTCTCTTCATGTTGTCACAAAGCTCCCTTAGAGTTTCCTCACATTTTTTAAGTCTCTTTTCCTTTTTCTTCTCTGCTTCTGTGCCTTTGTTTATTGTGTCCTCTAACTCGCTTATTCGATCCTCAGCGTCATCCATCCTGCTTTTAATTCCTTCCATTGTGGTCTTCAGTTCTGATACTGTATTTGTCATTTCTGTCTGATTCTTTTTTATTATTTCAATTTCATTTTTTATACTTGTTATCTCTTTATTTAGGTGTTCATAGTGACTATCCATTGTTGCTCTAATTTCTTTGAACATCTTAACTATCATTATTCTAAATTCTGCTTCTGGTAATTTGGTTATATCTGGTTCATTCAGGTCCTTCTCTGGGGATTTCTCTTGATTCATTTGGTTTGCATTCCTCTGCCTACCCATTTTTTCTGTGTATAAGCAAGTTGTGGCCACTGGAGTCCAGTATGTGTTGCCTTTGTGTTCTCTAGGTGTGGTCTATCTGCAGGCCCCCCACCCCCTCTGCCGGCGCCTAGGGTGGTTGGGTATGAGCGTTGCCAGCGCCGGCCCACTGTGGCTTTTGCTGTGATTTCTGCCTCTCCTCCGTGGGAGGGGCTGTCACTGAAGCCACAAGATTAGCACCAAGGGTAGAGGCGAGCACCTTTCCTCAGCTGCGGACCCAGCCTATTTCCGGACTTCCGCCCAGAACCAGCAGTAGGAGCCTGCTTGCTCCAGTTCCGCGGGTTAGGCGGGGCTTTTGACGTGCTCTCAGCTGTAAGCTTTTGCCCGTCAGGAGCTTTAGCCCCGCCCTCGAGGCCAGGGCCCTTTGCGCAGGGTCGGAAACCAAGATTTATTGGGGCGGGCGTGTTTGCTGGCTTCCGCCGAGCTGCGTACTTCCGCTCGTCCCGGACTCTACCCCGCCCCCGCGTTCGGAGCCCGCTCGTGAACGTATTAACGCTATCCGGGGTTTCTCCGGCCGGATGGGGATAGCAGCCGTGGGCTCAGCTGCGAGCCTCCGCCTGTCTCGGGGTCCACCCCGTTCCCGCGCTCGGAGCCCGCTCGCGCACGTGTACTGGCCAACCGCGGTTTCTCCGGCGGACGGCGGGGGGGGGGGGGGGGGGGGGGACGGACTGTTATCGTCAGCTCAGCCACGAGCCCCTGCCCATCCCTGGTCCTAGCCCGGTCCCCGCGTTCAGGGCCGGCTTGCGCAGGGCCTGCCTATTCCTGGCCTCCCGCTTTGTCCCCGTAAGTGGGATTAAAGGCGGGCCCGCAGCTTCCGGACCGCTCTCGCGTTTACCCTCCGACCCTCTGGGCTAGCCCGATCTCCCACCGGCTTGGCCTCTGCCCACGCCGACAGAACCGCTTTTCAGCGTCCTGCCGCCCCAAAACCTTAAGCAGCCCTCAGCAGAGTAGGAAGGGACCTAATACTCCACACTGTAGGCCTGGGAGCTCCCTCACTTGTTTCACAGCTCAATACTGTCCAAACGCCTCTTTTTGGCTCTGGGACTGCAGGCTGGGGCTTGGTTCCTGGGACCCAGGTCCCTCCCTCTCCGCCAAAATCTCCTCCCGCCACACGGGTCTCTCCGGGCTGCCGTTTGCTCCGGGGAGCTGGGCAGCCCTCTTCGCGTTTTCGCTATTCCTACCAGTCTCAATGTGGCTTCTTCTGTGTTCCTTGGTTGAAGAGTCCACTTAGTTTTGTTCAAAGTTGGTTTATCCAGGTGATGGTTCTTAAAATTGAGTTGTAATCCACTTTGGTTCTGGGAGTTGGAAGTTGGTACGTCCGCCTACTCCGTCGCCATCTTGCTCCCCCAAAAGACATCCAGTTCTGAAAACTGCTACTGCCTCCCAGAAGTCAGGCCCCTGTACCACCCAAGTCTGCAGCACATCAACTTTGAATCCCAAGGGCATAGTATTTTAAGTAAATACATGGCAATGTACAGATTGAAAAAAAAGGTATTAAATTATTCTGACTCTCTCATATCCCAGATGTTTTTCCTAATGGAGATTATTTATTTTTTTAAAAGGAAGAAAGAGCCTGACCAGGCAAAGGCACAGCGGATAGAGCGTGGGACTGGGATGCGGAAGACCCAGGTTCGAGACCCCGAGCTCGCCAGCTTGAGCGCGGGTCTATCTGGCTTGAGCAAAAGCTCGCCAGCTTGGACCCAAGGTCGCTGTCTCCAGCAAGGGGTTGCTCGGTCTGCTGAAGGCCCGCGGTCAAAGCACATATGAGAAAGGTGTCGCAATGAAAAATTAATGATTGATGCTTCTCATCTCTCTCCGTTCCTGTCTGTCTGTCCCTATCTATCCCTCTCTCTGTCTCTCTCTCGGTCCCTGTAAAAAAATAATAAATAAATAAATGGAAGAAAGAAGAAAAGGAAGTAATCTTATAGACTCTCTCCAGTCTGATCCCTCTTTAAAACAGAATGCACACTACTCTAGAAGAACCTTCTAAATGCCAACTCTGATATTTTACTTCTCAAATCTCAAATCTTTGGTGTCTTATAAGGAAAGTTCTCCCCCCCAACCAATGCTCCTTTTCTGCCTCCTTGCACCTGTGCAGTGCCTTGCACAGAGCCAAAGACCTATCTGGTGTTCAATAAACGTGGTTGTTCTCAAACCAATTCTTAATTTCAAAACCAGGTAAATGGAATACATTTAAGGAGAAGGATAAATTAAATTGATTTTTACTTTTGTTGATTCCCCAGTGGTTATTTCTATGGATAACAGGTTATGTAATGAAAAAGAAAGTTTATGTAATGGAATGCTATTCAGCCACTAAAAATAATTTATATTTACATTTTTACAAACTTTTATTATAGTTTAGGTTTAAAAACCAGACTACAGAATGACATATGAAAAATGATCCCATTTTCATTAAAAATAAAATGGGCATATGTGTTGAAAGTGATCTGGAAATATAAATACCAAGATATTAACCAGATTACCTTTGAATGGGGAGATAATGGTTGTTTTCTTTCTCTATAGCTGATCTGTATTTTTCAAGTTTAAACAGGTTTAGTACAACCTGACCTGTGGTGGCACAGTGGATAACGCCTTAACCTGGAGTGCTGACGTCACCAGTTCAAAACCCCAGGCTTATCTGGTCAAGGCCCATAGGAGAAGCAACTACTACAAGTTGATACTTCCCATTCCTGCCCCCCCTTTGTCTCTCTCTCTCTCTCTCTTTATTCTCTAATTAATAAATAAAATAAATTTAATAAAAATATTTTAGTATTAGTGCAAGGGTTTTAACAAGTTATTTTCAATTTAAATAAATCATTAGTTGTACCATTGCCCACAAAAAATTATTGAAATTCTTTGACCTGGAAGCACACACTTCATGAGACCTTTCCAGCTTTGTCTCTTTAAACACCTCCACTCATCATGCCCCCAGCCAAACCAAGCTGCTCATCTCCACCTCATGCCTCCTCTCCTCTGGTCACAGAATTTGCAATGTCTTAACCAGTGTTTATTGCCTTGACATAGAAAGATAATTATGGCCCTGGCTGGTTGTCTCAGTGGTAGAGCGTCAATCTGGCTTATGGAAGTCCTGGGTTTGATTTCTGGTCAGGGCACACAGGAGAAGCAGCCATCTGCTTCTCCACTCCTCTTCCTCCCCCTCCTCCTCCTCCTCTCTCTCTCTCCCTCCCTCTCTCAGCCATGGCTTAATTGCATTGGCCCCAGGCAATGAGGATGGCTTCATGGAGCCTCCACATCAGGTGCTAAAAATAGCTTGGTTGCAAGCATCATCCCTAGATGGACAGAGCATCAGCCCCGAATGGCAGTCGGATCCTGGATGGATCCTGGTCAGGGTGCATACAGTAGTCTATCTCTCTATCTCCCTTCCTCTCACTTAAATTAAAAAGAAGGAAGGGAGGGAGGGAAAGAAAGAAAGAAAGAAAGAAAGAAAGAAAGAAAGAAAGAAAGAAAGAAAGAAAGAAAGAAAGAAAGAAAGAAAGAAAGAAAGAAAGAAAAAGAAAGAAAGAAAGAAAGGAAGAAAGAAAGAAAGAAAGGTGATTGTGATACATTGTTGACTGTCAAAAGCAGATTGCATATATATACACACATGTATACAATTGTGTATGTATACACACACCCAGATCCTATTAAGGACACTTATTATGAAAGGGTAAGATTACAAATAGGTACATTTTTATTTTAATCTTTAAACTATTTTGTATGATTGGCATAAAAGGAACTCAATAAACACCTAACTAGAAAGATTTGCATTTTACTGTTCTTCAAGGTATTTTTCTTTTAAAACATTTTAAAAAATATTTTATTGATTGATTTTGGAGAGATAGGGGAGAGAGAGAGAAAGAGAGGGAGAGCAAGAAAGAGGGGAGAGAAGCAGGAAGCATCTACTCCTAGTAGTTGCTTCCTGTATGTGCCCTGACTGGACAAGACCAGGGATTTGAACTGGCAACCTCAGCATTCCAGGTCAACGCTTTGTCTACTGCTCTACCACAAGTCAGACTTCAAGGTCTTTTTCTTGAAGCAATTCCCAAAAGCTGAAAGGAACACCTATCACCCTTGAATACTGCAGCAATATGAACTCCTTTTGTAGCACTGAATCTCATCTCCTCCCTTGCCCCTCCCTTCCCCACCTGAGCCTCCACACCCTTCCATTCTCCTCCTCTGCCTCCTCCTCCTCCTCCTCCTCCTCTTCCTCCTCCTTTTCCTCCTCCTCTTCCTTTTCTCCTCCTCCTCCTCCTCCTCCTCCTTCTTCTTCTTCTTCTTCTTCTTCTTCTTCTTCTTCTCTCTACCCCTCTCTCTCCTGGAGTAAGAGCCAGGAGGGCAAAGGAAGGGATCTTATGTGCTTCTCCTTTCCTAACTAACACTGCTCAGCCCAGCACAGTAAGTTGATGATAAATGAACAGTAAGATACTCAATATAAAAAAGTATTCAGAATGATTTGAAATCTGCATTTTGGGTTATTGTCACCACTCAAAAAATTTTTAATTTCTGAAAGCATGAGTACTTTGACCAGTGAAATATAAGTGGAAGAAACATGTCATTGCAGGTAGAAGCATTTAAAGCCATGTTCTCATACCCTGCTTGTGTCGAGATGACAACATTGTAGGTTGGAAGCATTTCCATCAGCCTCAGTTTCTGAGTATCCAAGATGAGCAAAGGCTCCATGCTCACATGTACTGGACATGTGAAATAAGTGAGAAATAAATTCTATTATAATAAGCCACTGAGAAAGATCAAAGTATTTTTCGTTACTGCAGCATAACTCAGCCTAACTTGACTCATACATAAGGAATGTGGGGAAGGGTTAAATCCTTTTAAAGTCTCAAACTTCAGACAATGAATTCAGACTCTGCTATAGGCAATACTGTGATTCAGTATGCTATTTAGACAACTCATTATAATTACAGAGATTCTCAGCACTCTTGTTTGATGGAAAGCATTGCTTTCTCTTTGAGCACAACATAAATAATGGATTCAGCAAGATGAGGCCAGGTTATGGCATGAAGTTGACCACTATGGGATCCAGCAATGGGCCGCACAGTCCCTCAGGAGTCACATAATGGGGACAACAGCTCCGGAATGGAGGATGGATAGGAATCTGAGAGAGAGAGAGCTTGTGTTCTTTTCAGGAGGAGGGGTGGAAAGGATCCTTCTACTAGCAAGTGCCAGTAAAATGCTTTGAACAACAGCCACACACACACACACACACACACACACACACACACAGACACACCACCTCACATACTCTCTTAGTATAGATTTTAAAACTGGCAAAGAAAGGTCTGAGCTTACCTCAGAATATGAGAAACTGAAGACTTTTTTTCTTGATAAGGCTTACATATGATGTTTAAAATGCAAAATGACTTGGATTCTTAAAGTGTGTGTGTGTGTGTGTGTGTGTGTGTGTGTGTGTGTGTGTGTGTGTGTGTGTGTGTTGGGGAGGGGGTTTCTCATCTCCAGGTTTTGCCCACAAGTAAATGATCAAATCCAGATAATCTTTAAAAGTCAAAGGATTGATGAAGAGTAGAAGCAGCTTCCAGCAACTTCTCCATTTAGACTCTGCCTTCAGCTTCCAAAAATGATCCTCTTGGCTATTGCTCATGAAAATAAAGAGAGGCCTGACCAGGCGGTGGTGCAGTGGATAGAGTGTTGGACTGGAATGTGGAAGACCCAGGTTCGAGACCCCAGGGTCGCCACCTTGAGTGCGGGCTCATCTGGCTTGAGCAAAAGCTCGCCAGCTTGGACCCAAGGTCGCTGGCTCCAGCAAGGGGTGGCTCGGTCTGCTGTAGCCCCCCAGTCAAGGCACATATGAGAGAGCAATCAATGAACAACTAAGGTGTCACAAAGACAACGAAAAACTAATAATTGATGCTTCTCATCTCTCTCCGTTCCTGTCTGTCTGTCCCTATCTATCCCTCTCTCTGACTCTCCCTCTGTGTCCCTGTAAAACAGAAAATAAAGAGAGAGTGTTTCCCACTGTGGGGTATTTCCTGCTTGGAAAAGTCCCCACTCCTCTTTCCAGGCCAGAGAGATGGCCACCACAAGAAAGCCAAACTAATTGCTTGATCCTGGTTGAGTAAATTCTGCTTTCCCACAATAAAATAATAATAATAATGTGAAATAGTATATAACCTAAATGTCCAGCTTGCAGTATCCTATAATTACAAATACAAAATTTCAAAATTTTGTGGCCACCCCTTGTTCATGTAAATAGAGCAAGCTCTTGAAGAGTTCACTCCTCAAGTGTTTTGAGAGTCCCCAAAGCAGTGTTTCCATAGGTGTGCCCATTAACCAACCTGTGCCATCAGGGCTGAAGAGCCGCTGCTACAAGGTCCGACTGATGCACAAGTGACGGTGAGAATGGGGCTCTCCTCACCAGGCTCCCGGTGCCAGCTTGCTGCTGCCAAAGGATTGCCAGGTCACAGTCAGCCCTTATAGAGTGTGTGGGCCCCAACAGTTACAGAGCTCCGTGAAACAGCTTTCCGTCTACACTCGGAGCACTTCTTGGACCCAGGATGCCCACATATTTCCAGAGTGATTGTTTTGGGGCAGCTTCTGGTAGCATGAGACTGGAATGCATCATTGCACGGGGGTTAGAGGGTTAAGGGAAGTCGCAGCTCTACGCCAGTCTGACTGTTGTGTAGTACTTCACAAAGAACTTTCACAATCACTCTGATATCGATAGAACAGAGAGTATTATCATCATTTTATGGGTTTAATAGCCAAGGCAAAGAAGTTTAGCAATTTGCCTGAGCTCATAGACCTAGAAGATGAACTATCTAGACTTGATCCCAAGTCTCTGACTCCCAACCTGGGTATTGGTTGCCGGAAAACGTGCAGCCATGAGTCCTGGCTCTGCAACTTTGATCTTGGTTAAGACATTGCATTCATCTAGGCTTCAGTTTCTTCTTTAAAGTGAGAACAACAATACTACCCATAGATATTTGTGAGCATTAAATGAGAAAATACATGCATATCACGTAGAAGAGAGCTTGACACATAAGAGTTGGCTATTATTAAAATATTATATACTTGCCTGACCAGGCGGTGGTGCAGTGGATAGAGCATCGGACTGGGATGTGGAGGACCGAGGTTCGAGACCCTGAGGTCGCCAGCTTGAGTGCGGGCTCATCTGGCTTGAGCAAAAAGGTCACCAGCTTGGACCCAAGGTCGCTGGCTCAAGCAAGGGGATTACTCGGTCTGCTGAAGGCCCGTGGTCAAGGCACATATGAGAAAGCAATCAATGAACAACTGAGGTGTCGCAACAAAAAACTAATGATTGATGCTTCTCATCTCTCTCGGTTCCTGTCTGTCTGTCCCTACCTATCCCTCTCTCTGTCCCTGTAAAAAAAAATATATATATATATATATTACATACTCATATTTTTATATATTACCATGACACAATCAATACCTTTTACCAATTCAAAGAGCTTGAGATAACTACAGACAAATTTTTACCCCTCAAGTATATGATCTTCCTTCTAAGAAAATCCCTAATTAAGTGCTGATTATAATCCCCTATATAGAAATAATAGAATTTACTGTGGTTAATCCCAGTTATTATCAGTCTGTTTAGGGAGACTGAAGTTTTCTTAAAATAATAATACTCCTGTACCAAGAGAAGTCACATGTGAATATGATATGAACACTTCGGGATCAGAATTCATTGAAGGAACTCTTGATTAACAATAGCAATAAAAGTAGATGAGAACTAAATCATCTCCTAACAAGCCAAATCATTTTGTTCTAAAATCATTGTCTTAAATAACTATTTTTGGTTTTTATTTCATCTTCATTTCTAAAATATAATAAAAGCTATTGCTTTATTAAGATATGTGGAGGCATAAAATTCACCCTTTTAAAGTGGACAATTCAATGGTTTTAGGGATATTTACAGAGTTGTGCAACTGGCTCCATTATCTAATTTGGGGACATTCTTATTTTCCCCCAAAACCTCACACTTATTAGCAGTCACTCCCCGTTTCTGTCTGCCCTGAGCCCCCCACCCACCCAAAAAGACCCTACGGTTTACTTCCTATCTTATGGTTTGGTCTATTCTGAATATTTCTAGACATATATTCAAAATTTATTCAGATAATTTTAAGCTTAAAATATTTTCTTCCTCTGAAGTGGATTTATATTTGCTTCTGGGAGGAGAGTCAGGGATTGATAACCCCAGATTATTTGAACCCAATCTTAGAATGAGATGATTCAAAGCTGATTTTCTGTCCCTGTTAGGGCTGTCTGTTTAGGGAGGACCCTGAGGACCAGGATGTAGCGCTTCGGGACTCGACCCGCAGCTTGTCTAGACCCCTTTCCAGCAGGCCCTGAACACCGATCGTTGTTGCCCCAACCCCATAAATTTGTGGAAAGTTCTGCACATCTTCTCAGTCTCCCAAACTTCTGTCAACTTTTCTGAATTTAAATGACTTTCCTCAGAGAAAAGCTGTCCCCAATACTGGGCTCACTTTTCTGGATTCCACTTCCTAAATCTCAGCTATGTAACTGTGCCTGCTTTGTTATCTCTCCAATACTTTCCAACAGGTCCCCCCGCCCCCGCCATATTTTCTGACCTTTGCAACTTTTCTTGTATCTGAGAAGTTTCATTGAAAACCCAGCAGCTGTTTCTCCCTTCCTGCCGACAGGTGAAGCAGCTGAAGCTCCCAGCAGCTGCCGAGAATCACGGGACTGGGCCACTGGTGGGAGAGACCCACCTACTATGTCGGGTCTACAAAGTCTGAGTGAGGTAACCCAGATCAAGTGCTTAGAGAGTTCTGTCAAAATCATGCTTTACTCTTTGTTCCAACCTCTGTGGAGCTCAGAGCCAACTTTTAATCCTTCTAACAACTTATGATTCAGAACCTTGTGATCTGTCCTTTGTGGGATAATCTTCGTTCAACTTTATGGTATTGTCTGTGTTCCAAGGGTTTCACCTATTTCCCTTATATCTTGTTGTATGTTTATAAGTCTCTCTAAGTCACTTTGATAGGCGGTGGGACATAAAAAATCAAATAAGGTAAGTTAAATGAAGGTATTTTGACCTGCAATATGCTATACATGAAATGTTTGTGCAAGATTGAACCACTTCAGTGGAGTAGCAGGACTTCAAAGTCCTTTGTTGTCTCATGCCACTTGCTGACATTCATGCTCATCCTTCAAGACCTAATTCAAGGATCCCTCCTTCAGAAAGTTTTCCCTTGCCTCTTGTTGGGCAGATAAAATATAATATGCTCACTTTGTTAAAGATGGCGCTGCCCACATGGAAGCCCGTCACCCAGGTGAAATTATTTGCCCTTATGCGTGGGATGGGTGTGGGGGAAAGGATGTAATGTAAGCAGGCCAGGTCGTTATGGCCTAAGGCTTGGTTTTAAGAGTAAGCTCTTCCCCACACCCTTGACTGATTGGATGATGTAGGGTGGTGCACTCTCCTGAGGAATCCCATTATACAGAGACTTCCTTGTTTGTATAATTGGATTAAAGGTTTAAATTCTACGGTATAAAGTGGGAGAGACCAGTAGCTTGATCTCTCTCTTGGTTCCTGAGGTTAGTATCAGAGAAGAGAGCAGATGAAGGCCACATGGAGGTCAGGAGAAGCAGCCAAGATGACAGAGTGCTGAGGGAGAAGCCAGTTTGTGCAGAGTTTGTGCTGGAGGAGATGGGGAACAGAGGTGAATAAGTCTGGTGAGCTAGTGTAAAGCCAGTAGTCACGGCCACTATCACAGCCACCCGACCCGTGCAGGTTCGCATTAGATTCGTACAGTCGGTAATGAAACAATGAAGCCAAGAACTGGTGAGCCATCAGCTTTAATTCTAGCTTGCACCCAGCGGGCAAGCAAAAACACACACTGGGCTCCAAAACCCACACATTCAGTGCTCACAAAGCTACTGACTTATCCGAGTTTCCTAGAGTCAAATGTTTCTAGCTCACCAGACTTATTCACCTCTGTTCCCCATCTCCTCCAGCACAAACTCTTAACAAACTCGATTCTCTCTCAGTACTCTACCATCTTGACTGCTCCTCCTGGCCTCCATGTGGCCTTAATCTGCTCTCCTCTCTTCTAATACTAACCTCAGGAACTCAGGAACCAAGAGAGAGATCAAGCTACTGCTCTCTCCCACTTTATACTGTAGAATCAAAACCTTTAATCCAATTATACAAACAAGGAAATCTCTGTATAATGGGATTCTTCAGGGGAGTGCACCACCCTACATCATTGTAAAGCCAATAGTCACGGCCAGGATCACAGCTGCCCGACCCGTGCAGGTTCGCACTGGATTCGAACAGTCGGCAATGAAACAATGGAGCCAAAAAGTGGTGAGCCATCAGCTTTAATTCTAGCTTGCACCCGGCAGGCAAGCAAAAACACACACTGGGCTCCAAAACCCACACATTCAGTGCTCACAAAGCTACTGACTTATCCGAGTTTCCTAGAATCAAAGGTTTCTAGCTCACCAGGCTTATTCACCTCTGTTCCCCATCTCCTCCTGCACAAACTCTTAACAAACTGGCTTCTTCATCAGCACTCTGCCATCTTGGCTGCCTCCTCTCCTCCACGTGGCCTTACTCTGCTCTCTTCTCTAACACTAACTCCAGGAACCAAGAGAGAGATCAAGCTACTGGCCTCTCCCACTTTATAGCATAGACTCAAAACCTTTAATCCCATTATACATAAAGAAAGTCTCTGATACAAAGTCACCCATCTGAGGCATAATGGGATTCCTCAAGAGAGTGCACCACCCTACATCATCCAATCAGTCAAGGGTGTGGGGAAGAGCTTACTCTTAAACTAAGCCTTAGGCTATGACGACCCAGTCTGCCCACAGCCTGTTCCAGAACACACATTAATATCAACGAACTTCCATGTGGGCAGCGCCATCTTTAACAAAGTGAGCATAATATATTTTATCTGCCCAACAATCATCCAATCAGTCAAGGATGTGGAGAAGAACTTACTCTTAAAATCAAGCCTTAGGCCATAACGACCTGGCCTGCTTACATTACAACCTTTCCCCCACACCCATCCCAAGCATAAGGGCAAATAATATCACCTGGGTGACAGGCTTCCATGTGGGCAGCGCCATCCTTAACAAAGTGAGCATATTATATTTTATCTGCCCAACAGCTAGAAACCTTTGATTTTAGGAAACTCGGATAAGTCAGTAGCTTTGTGAGCACTGAATGAGTGGGTTTTGGAGCCCAGTGTGTGTTTTTGCTTGCCCGCCGGGTGCAAGCTAGAATTAAAGCTGATGGCTCACCAGTTCTTGGCTCCATTGTTTTATTACCAACTGTCCGAATCCAATGTGAACCTGCACGGGTCAGGCAGCTGTGATTGTGACATCTACTACTGGCTTTACACCTCTCCACATCAACAGCTCCCCTTAATAACATTGGGTCTTATATTGCTGGACAGTGCCTTGCCCTTCCAACCTCACTCTCTTTATATATGCCTGGAGCCTCCACAATACCTAGGAAAAGAAATTGCCTGGAATTGAATCACAATGCCTAGGAAAAGAAATTGCCTGGAATTGAGGAGGAGGAGAGGAGAAGGGAGAGAGAAAGGGAGAGGAGGGGAGATAGAGAGACAGACTTTCACATGCACCCTGACCAGGATTCATCCAGCAACCCCTTCCTGGGGTCAATGCTTGCAACAGAGCTATTTTTAGCACCAGAAGCAGAGACTCCACAGAGCCATCCTCAGTGCCTGGAGCAGATGCACTGGAACCAATTGAGCTATGACTGCAGGAGAGGAAGAGAGAGAGAGAGAAGGGGGAGGAAAAGGGGTGGAGAAGCAGATGGCTGCTTCTCCTGTGTGCCCTGACTGGGAATCAATCCCAGGACTTCCACATTCCAGGTTGACACTCTACCACTGAACCAACCAGCCAGGGTCTCTTATTTTTTCTTTTTTTAAGATTTTATTTATTGATTTTTATGTAGAATGGAGAGAAAAGGGCAGAGGAACAAGAAGAATCAACTTATAGCTGCTTCACTTTAGTTGTCACTGATTGCTTGTCATATGTGCCTTGACCAGGGAAGCCCAAGGCTTTGAACCAGTGACCTCAGTGTTCCAAGACAATTCTTTATCCACTGTGCCACCACACGCTAGGCTTAACACCATTTCTTGAAAAGATTATTCTATCTCCACTGTACCATTTTTGCACCTTTGTCAATGTAAAGCCAGTAGCCACGGTCAGGATCACAGCCGCTTGGCCCATGCCTCAGCTCCGGCCTCATGCCCAAAATCGCATACCTACCAGGAGCGTAGCTACTCCTTGCTGCTGGGCTCCATGTGGCCTTCATCTGCTCTCCTTTCTAATACTTCAGGAACCCAGGAACCAAGAGAGAGAGATCAAGCTACTGCTCTCTCCCACTTTATACCATAGAATCAAAACCTTTAATCCAATTATACAAAAAAGGAAGTCTCTGTATAATGGGATTCCTCAGGAGAGTGCACCACCCTACCTCATCCAATCAGTCAAGGGTGTGGAGAAGAGCTTACTCTTAAAACCAAGCCTTAGGCCATAATGACCCGGCCTGCTTACATTACAGCCTCTCCCCCATCCCCATCCCAAGCATAAGGGCAAATAATATCACCTAGGTGATGGGCTTCCATGTGGGCAGCGCCATCTTTAACAAAGTGAGCATATTATATTTTATCTGCCCAACAGTCAAAATCAATTATCCACATAAGTGAGGTTTTTTTTCTGAATTTTGTTATGTTCCAATGACCTATTTGTCTATTTTATTGTATTTTTTTGCAAAAGAAAAAGAGAGAGAAAGGAAGAGAAGAAGGAAGAGAGAAAGGGAGAGAGATGAGAAGCATAAACTTGTGGTTGCAGCATTTTAGTTGTTAATTAATTGCTTTCTCATACTTGCCTTGACTGGCGGGGGGGGGGGGGGGATGTAAGGCCAGTAGCTGCGGCCACCATCACAGCCTCCTGGCCCATGCAGGTTCGCATTTGATTTGGTAATGAAACAACAGAGCCAAGAACTGGTGGGCCATTACCTTTAATCCTGGTTTGCACCCAGCGGGCGAGAAATAAATACAGTGGGAAAACACTTCCCTTTCCACTCAGGGCTCCCAAAGCCACTGACTCATCCTAGAAGTTTCCTAGAATCAAAGGTTTCTACCTCACCAGCCTTATTCACCTCTGTTCCCCATCTCCTTCTCTCTACACAAACTCTGCACAAACTGGCTTCTCCTTTAGCACTCTGCCATCTTGGCTGCCTCTCTGTTGGTCAAATAAGTTTGTAAATATGATATATATGTTTGCTTGCTTATAGTTTGCATTGGGTGTGGGGGACAGGCTGTAGGCAGGCTGGGTCATTATAGCCCAAGGCTTAGTTTTGGGACTAAACCTTTCCCACCCTTTTTGATGTAGGGTGGTGCACTCTCATGAGGAATCCCATTATGCCTCAGATGAGTGACTTTGTATAGGAGACTTTCTTGTTTGAAGATTGGATTAAAGGTTTGGATTTCTACACTATAAAGTGGGGCAGACTAGAAGCTTGCTCTCTCCGTTGTTTCATTACCGACTGCTCAAATCTAATGGGAACCTGCATGAGCCAGGCTGCTGTGATGGTGGCCTTGGCCACTGGCTTTACACTCTCCTACACAATGCTAATTTCAGGAACTGAGAGAGAGCAAGCCCTCCCTGGTCTGCCCCATTTTATAGTGTAGAAATCCAAACCTTTAAGCCAATCTACAAATAAGGAAGTCTCTGATACATACAAAGCTACTTATCTGAGGCATAAATGGGATTCCTCATAAGAGTGCACCACCACACATCATGCAATAGTCAAGGGTGTGGGTAAAAGCTTAGTGTTGAGAAGATTTTAGGATTAAAGGGTGGGAAAGGATTAGTTTTAAAACTAAGCCTTAGGCTATAAGGACCCTGCCTACTTACAGCCTGTCCCCCACACCCAAAGCAAACTATACGTGAGCAAACATATATATCATATTTACAAACTTATTTGACCCACAGGGGGGCATTCCAGCTGAGCCAGTGACCCCTTGCTCAAGCCAAAGACCTTAGGCCAGTGATGGGCGATTTTTTGAGCTTGGTGTGTCAAAATTCACCAAAAAACGAGCATAACTCAGGTGGTATGTCACTTCGAGAAAAACGGCCTAACCAGAAGTTCCAGAACTAGACACTCTGTGCTGGAGTTCTATTGTTTGGGCCTACAGACCTCCGGCACAGAGTATCTACACTACAGCAAATGTTTTATCCTCAGCTACTGCACCTGGCTGTGCAGGAGCCGAGGATGAAACATTCTTCTCAGCATGCGGCCCCATACTTCTCTGGTATGCGGCTGTGTGTCATCGAAAATGGCTATGCATGTCAGTGCTGACACACGTGTCATAGGTTCACCATCACCGCCTTAGGCTCAATCAGGATGAGCCCACATTCAAGCTGGTAACCTTGGGTTTTCAAACCTGGGTCCTCAGTATCTTAGGTGGATGATCTATCCACTGTGCCACCACTGGTCAGGCTCTATTTGTCTATTTTTAGACTAATATGATACTGTCTTGATTACCTGTAAGGCCAGGGGCCATTGCCATCGCTGTCATACACACACTGGTTCTCATTGGATTCGGGCAGATGGTAAAGAAACATTGGAGCCAGAGGATAGTGGGTGTAAAGCCAGTAGCCAGGGCCACCATCACAGCTGCCTGGCTTGTGCAGGCTCGCATTGGATTTGGACAGATGGTAATGAAACAATGGAGCCAAGAACTGTGTGGGGCAGATAAAATATAGTATGCTGACTTCATTAAAGATGGCACTGCCCACATGGAAGTTCGTTGATATTAATGTGTGTTCTGGGACAGGCTGTGGGCAGGCCAGGTCGTTATAGCCTAAGGCTTAGTTTTAAGAGTAAGCTTTTCCCCACGCCCTTGACTGATTGGATGATGTAGGGTGGTGCACTCTCCTGAAGAATCCCATTATGCCTCAGATGGGTGACTTTGTACCAGAGACTTTCTTGTTTGTAGATTAGATTAAGGGTTTGGATTTCAATACTATAAAGTGGGACAGACCAGTACCTTGCTCTCTCTTGGTTCCTGAGGTATTAGAGAGGAGAGCAGATTAAGGCCACATGGAGGCCAGGAGAAGCAGTCAAGATGGTAGAGTGCTGAGAGAGAAGCCAGTTTGTGCAGAGTTTGTGCTGGAGAAGGAGATGGGAAACAGAGGTGAATAAGTCTGGTGAGCTAGAAACCTTTTGATTCTTGGAAACTCGGATAAGTCAGTACCTTTGTGAGCACTGAATGTGTGGGTTTTGGAGCCCAGTGTGTGTTTTTGCTTGCCCGCCGGGTGCAAGCCAGAATTAAAGCTGATGGCTCACCAGTTCTTGGCTCCATTGTTTCATTACCTACTGTTCGAATCTAATGGGAACCTGCACGGGTCAGGTGGCTGTGATCCTGACCCCGGCTACTGGCTTTACAAACTGGTAGGCCATTAGCTTTAATCCTAGCTTGCACCCAGTGGGCAAGAAATACACACAGTGGGAAAACACTTCCCTTTCCATTTAGGGCTCCCAAACCCACTGACTTATCCGAGTTTTCTAGAATTAAAGGTTTGTACCTCACCAGTTTCATTCACCTCTGTTCCCCATCTCCCTCTCTCTGCACAAACTCTGCACAAACTGGCTTCTCCTTCAGTACTCTGCCATCTTGACTGCTTCCCCTGTATTGGGCAGATAAAATATAATATGCTCACTTTGTTAAAGATGGTGCTGCCCACATGGAAGTTCGTTGATATTAATGTGTGTTCTGGAACAGGCTGTGGGCAGGCCGGGTTGTTATAGCTTAAGGCTTTGTTTTAAGAGTAAGCTCTTCTCCGCACCCTTGACTGATTGGATGATGTAGGGTGGTGATGTAGGGAGGAATCCCATTATGCCTCAGATGGGTGACTTTGTATCAGAGACTTCCTTGTTTGTATAAATGGATTAAAGGTTTTGAGTCTGCTATAAAGTGGGAGAGAACAGTAACTTGAGCTCTCTCTTGGTTCCTGAGTTCCTGAGGTTAGTATTGGAGAGGAGAGCAGATTAAGGCCATGTGGAGGAGAAGTAGTCAAGATGGCAGAGTGCTGAGGAAGAAGCCAGTTTGTTAAGAGTTCCTGCTGGAGGAGTTCAGAGGTGAATAAGTCTGGTGAGCTAGAAACCTTTGATTCTAGGAAACTCGGATAAGTCAGTAGCTTTGTGAGCACTGAATGTATGGGTTTTGGAGCCCAGTGTGTGTTTTTGCTTGCCTGCCGGGTGCAAGCTAGAATTAAAGCTGATGGCTCACCAGTTTTTGGCTCCTGTGTTTCATTGCCACCTGTCCGAATCCAATGCAAACCTGCATTGGCCAGGCGGCTCTGATGGCGGCTGCGACTACTGGCTTTACACCCTGTCCTCCATGTGACCTTTCTCTGCTCTCCTACAGCATGGGCTCCTCCTAGAATGTAATCACTCTTCCCTGGAACAACGTCATCTCTCCTTTTAAAACCTTTTGGTGTGAAAGCCCTCCCCCAACACACATTAATATAATCACACCCATCCCAAGCAAGAAGGGCAACTAATACTATCACCTGGGTGACAGGTTTCCACGTGGGCAATGCCATCTTTTTTTTTTTTTTTAATTTTTATTTTATTTTATTCATTTTATAGAGGAGACACAGAGTGAGAGAGAGAGAGAGAGAAAGAGAGAAAGGGGGGAGGAGCTGGAAGCATCAACTCCCATATGTGCCTTGACCAGACCAGTGCAGGGTTTTGAACTGGCGACCTCAGTGTTCCCAGGTCGACACTTTATCCGCTGTGCCACCACAGGTCAGGCTGGGCAATGCCATCTTTAACAAAGTGAGCATAATATATTTTATCTGCCCCAAAGTGGACCATTCCTTTATTCTAGCCTTGTACCGGCAGGCAAGTAAAACACACACACAGAGGGCTCCAAAACCCTAACACATTCTCCAGTTTCTCCTAGAATCAAAGGCCCCACCAGTCTCAGTCACTTCTGGTTCACCATCTGCACACCTTCTCCATTTTCCTCTCTGCACAAACTGGCTTCTCCGTCAGCACCCTGCCATCTTGGCATCCCTCTCTGCAAAAATGGCTTCCTTCCTCTCCTTTCTCCTTCTCTTGTCTTTAAAAACTCTTTTGGAGCCAAAAACCTCTCCTACAGCAACATTAGCATAACAATGGCCCTTCCCAAGTGTTGGGCAGATAAAATATAATATGCTCACTTTGTTAAAGATGGCACTGCCCACATGGAAGTCCTTCACCCTTGTGATATTATTTGCCCTTATACTTGGGATGGGTGTGGAGGAAAGTCTGTAATGTAAGCAGGCCAGGTCGTTATGGCCTAAGGCTTGGTTTTAAGAGTAAGTTCTCCACACCCTTGACTGACTGGATGATGTGGGGTGGTGCACTCCTGAGGAATCGCATTATACACAGACTTCCTTGTTTGTATAATTGGATTAAAGGTTTGGATTCTACACTATAAAGTGCGGCAGGCCAGGAGCTTGTTCTCTCTTGGTTCCTGAGGTATTAGAGACGAGAGCCACGTGGAGGAGAGGAGTCAGCCAAGATGGCAGAGTGCTGAGGGAGAAGCCAGTTTGTTAAGAGTTTGTGCTGGAGGAGATGGGGAACAGAGGTGAATAAGTCTAGTGAGCTAGAAACCTTTGATTCTAGGAAACTCAGATAAGTCAGTAGCTTTGTGAGCACTGAATGAGTGGGTTTTGGAGCCCAGTGTGGTTTTGCTTGCCTGCCGGGTGCAAGCTAGAATTAAAGCTGATGGCTCACCAGTTCTTGGCTCCATTGTTTCATTACTGACTGTTCGAATCTAATGTGAACCTGCACGGGTCAGGCGGCTGTGATCCTGACCCCGACTACTGGCTTTACACCAAGCAGGTAGAAAATTAGCAATTTCATGGACCAGCACCATTTTTTTTTTTTTTTTGAAAAGGGTGGGAAAGGCTTAGTCTTTTTTTTTAATTAATTAATTTATTTATTTATTTTAGAGAGGAGAGAGAGAAAGGGGGGGGAGGAGCAGGAAGCATCAACTCCCATATGTGCCTTGACCAGACAAATACAGGGTTTTGAACCGGTGACCTCAGCATTCGAGGTCGATGCTTTATCCACTGCACCACCGTTCGGCAGATAAAATATAATATGCTCACTTTGTTAAAGATGGCGCTGCCCACATGGAAGCCCGTCATCCAGGTGATATTATTTGCCCTTATGCTTGAGACAGCTGTGGGGGAAAAGCAGTAATGTAGGCAGGCCAGGTCATAGCCTAAGGCTTAGTTTAAGAGTAAGCTCTTCTCCACACCCTTGACTGATTGGATGATGTAGGGTGGTGATGTAGGGAGGAATCCCATTATGCCTCAGATGGGTGGCTTTGTATCAGCGACTTTCTTGTATGTATAATTGGATTAAAGGTTTTGAGTCTATGCTATAAAGCGGGAGAGACCAGTAGCTTGATCTCTCTCTCTCTCGGTTCCTGGGTTCCTGAGATTAGTATTAGAGAGGAGAGCAGAGTAAGGCCACGTGAAGGACAGGAGAAGCAGCTGAGATGGCAGAGTGCTGAGGAAGAAGCCAGTTTGTTAAGAGTTTGTGCAGGAGGAGATGGGAAACAGAGGTGAATAAGTCTGGTGAGCTGGAAAGCTTTGATGCTAGAAAACTCGGATAAGTCAGTAGCTTTGTAAGCACTGAATGTGTGGGTTTTGGAGCCCAGTGTGTGTTTTTGCTTGCCCGCCGGGTGCAAGCTAGAATTAAAGCTGATGGCTCACCAGTTTTTGTCTCCGGTGTTTCATTACGATCTGTTCGAATATAATGTGAACCTGCGTGGGTCGGGCTGCTGTGATGGCGGCCTCGACTACTGGTTTTACAACCACCACCAGTCAGGTGGACCAGCACCATTTTTTATAATAAAAGTGAGCAAACCCAGAAAATACAGATTTTACAAACTCATTTGCCCAACATTACCATAGTTTAAATAAATATTATCAGACACTATTAATACTCCAATTTTTTAAAAATAAATTATTTTGGCTATTTTTAGTCTGTTGCATTTTAATATAAGTTTAAAGCGAAGTTGTCAATTTCTACCTTTAATAAGGTTGCTGAAATATTGATTATAGTTTCATTGAATTTATAAATCATTTAGAGAGAACTGATATTTTAATAATACTGAGACTTCCAACCCATAAATATGGTTTAGCTCCTCATTATTCAGGTCATCTTTCATTTCTCCAAACAATAGTTTGCAGTTTCTAATGTGGAGAGATCTTTTACATCTTTTGTCCCTAATTTATGCCCAAGTATTTAAATATTTTGATGCTATTATAAATAGTATATTTTTAAATTTCTGATTGTGTATTGCTGGTACCTGGAAATACAATTGATCTTTGTATATTAATCCTATTTTTTATTCTGCTACCACACAGCTTTCTTATTAGTTCCCATAGCTTTTTATAAATTCTGTCAGACATTCCTACCTAGACAAGCACGTCATCTACAGATAAAGTCAGTTTTACTTCTTCACTTCTAATCTGAATATATTTTGTTTTTTTTTTAATAGAATTGAGGTTAATGGTTGTAAAGCCAGTATTCGCGGCCACCATCACAGGTGCCTGGGCCATGCAGGTTCACATTAGATTCGGACAGTCGGAAATGAAACAACGGAGCCAAGCACTGGTGAGCCATCAGCTTTAATCCTAGCTTGCACCTGACAAACAAGTAAAAACACACACTGGGCTCCAAAACCCACTCATTCAGTGTTCACAAAGCTACTGACTTATCCGAGTTTCCTAGCATTAAAGCTTTCTAGCTCACCAGACTTATTCACCTCTGTTTCCCATCTCCTTCTCTCTGCACAAACTCTGCACAAACTGGCTTCTTCCTCAGCACTCCGCCATCTTGGCTGCTTCTCCTCTCCACATGGCCTTAATCTGCTCTCTTCTCTAATGCTAACCTCAGGAACCGAAAGAGAGCAAGCTCCTGGTCTGCCCCACTTTATAGTGTAGAAATCTAAACCTTTAATCCAATCTACAAACAAGGAAGTCTCTGATACAAAGTCACTTATCTGAGGCATAATGAGAGGATTCCTCATGAGAGTGCACCACCCCACATCATCCAATTAGTCAAGGGTGTGGGGAAAAGCTTACTCTTAAAACTAAGCCTTGTTCATTATAGACCCTGTGTTCGGCAGATAAAATATAATATGCTCACTTTGTTAAAGATGGTGCTGCCCACATGGAAGCCCATCACCCAGGTGATATTATTTGCCCTTATGCTTGTGATGGCTGTGAGGGAAAAGTTGTAATGTAAGCCAGTTGGGTCATTATAGCTTAAGGCTTTGTTTTAAGAGTAAGCTCTTCTCCACACCCTCGACTGATTGGATTAAAGGTTTTGAGTCTATGCTATAAAGTGGGAGAGACCAGTAGCTTGATCTCTCTCTCTTGGTTCCTGAGTTCCTGAGGTTGGTATTAGAGAGGAGAGCAGATTAAGGCCATGTGGAGGAGAGAAGCAGCCAAGATGGCAGAGTACTGAGGAAGAAGCCAGTTTGTTAAGAGTTTGTGCAGGAGGAGATGGGAAACAGAGGTGAATAAGTCTGGTGAGCTAGAAACCTTTGATTCTAGGAAACTCAGATAAGTCAGTAGCTTTGTGAGCACTGAATGTGTGGGTTTTGGAGCCCAGTGTGTGTTTTTGCTTGCCCTCTGGGTGCAAGCTAGAATTAAAGCTGATGGCTCACCAGTTTTTGGCTCCTGTGTTTCATTACCGACTGTTCGAATCCAATGTGAACCTGCATGAGTCAGGCTGCTGTGATGGTGGCCTTGACTACTGGCTTTACACCCTGTCCCCCCACCACAGTAATATAATTATGCCCACCCCAAGCATAAGGGCAACTAATATCACTTGGGCAATGGGCTTCCTCGTGGGCAGCGCCATCTTTAACAAAGTGAGCATAATATATTTTGTCTGCTCAACAATGGTCTTGGTAGTATAGGAAACAGTTTTAATGCCAACTCTGCCATCACTCAGTTTATAATTTTGACGTCACTTTCCCTCTCTGAACCCAGTTACCCTGTGAAATTATCTGAATGCTCCCTCCCTCTTCTAACATTCAATAAGACAAAGAATGCATTCTGAAAGCTGTTAGCACTCTTGTTTTAATCGAGTTCCCTTCCTCTAGGCATCTGAGTCCTACCCTCTTCCAGTTAAGGATTAACTCATTATGCTCAACTACAATTGAGTTGAACTGGAGATTGTCACCTTTTCTCCTCCCAACCTTTCAGTGAATTAAGGAGTGGCTATAGTCAATCGTTCTCTCACCATTTTTCTGCTGCCTCCTTTGGCAAGGCCCCGTGTGTTTCTGTTGGGCAGATAAAATATATTATGCTCACTTTGTTAAAGATGGTGCTGCCCACATAGAAGTTCGTTGATATTAATGTGTGTTCTGAAACAGGCTGTGGGCAGGCCAGGTCGTTATAGCCTAAGGCTTAGTTTAAGAGTAAGCTCTTCTCCACACCCTTGACTGATTGGATGATGTAGGGTGGTGATGTAGGGAGTAATCCCATTATGCCTCAGATGGGTGGCTTTGTATCAGAGACTTTCTTGTATGTATAATTGGATTAAAGGTTTGGATTTTCTAGGCTATAAACTGCGGCAGTCTGGGAGCTTGATCTCTCACTCTCTTGGTTCCAGAGTTCCTGAGGTTAGTAGAAGAGAGGAGAGCAGAGTAAGGCCACGTGAAGGCCAGGAGAAGCAGCCAAGATGGCAGAGTGCTGAGGAAGAGTTTGTGCAGGAGGAGATGGGAAACAGAGGTGAATAAATCTGGTGAGCTAGAAACCTTTGATGCTAGGAAACTCAGATAAGTCAGTAGCTTTGTGAGCACTGAATGTGTGTGGGTTTTGGAGCCCAGTGTGTGTTTTTGCTTGCCCGCCGGGTGCAAGCTAGAATTAAAGCAGATGGCTCACCAGTTTGTGGCTCCTGTGTTTCATTGCCATCTGTCAGAATCCAATGCGAACCTGCGTGGGTCGGGCGGCTGTGATTGTGGCCTCAGCCACAGGCTTTACAGTTTCCTAGCAAAAGCCAAAGCCTTTCAAGTCATAAAAAATTAGCTCTGAATCACATATATAAAAAAAAAGCAATTTCATTTTGTTTTTAAATTTTTTTCTTTTAAACTCATTTTATTCTCTTGTTTTTTAACTCAAACCTTATCAATAATGTAAGGTTATAACTTGCTGAAACAAGATAGGCTTAAAAGTTGAAAAGACCAGGTCCTCTCCCCCAGGAACTTATAGTCCAGTAGCAGAATGGTCCATTTACTCATCATTCATATGGGAGAGAAATGGGCACCCAAAGTTAGACTAAACTGTGTCGGAGAAAACCTGAATCCATGAAATAGGTAATTTGGACAACCCAAAGCCATGGTGAGAATGAAAGATACAGCAGGGTTTTTTTTATTCTTTTGAGTCACCATGCAGCTGGATCTTATTCCTAGGTTTGGGAGACGCCTTTTCTTCTGAGGAACCCAACTCCCATTAGAGGTAAAGTATGTACCCCTCCCCCTCCCTGGCATCTAGAGCATCACGTAGACCTGCTCAATCAGATGTGCTCACCTCAAATTCTGAATCCAAAGTGGATGAAACGGGAACCACGCAAACCCTGTCGGGCAATGGAAGATGCTAGCAGCATCCACGTCGGATCCCAAGACCAAGTTGCGCATCCAGTTTCCAAAATTCAGAATCATCTGTTTCAGCTCTTTTGTTTTACAAATGCAGTATGGGGTAAATGAAGATCACCTGTTGGGCAGATAAAATATATTATGCTCACTTTGTTAAAGATGGCGCTGCCCACATGGAAGTTCGTTGATATTAATGTGTGTTCTGGAACAGGCTGTGGGCAGGCCGGGTCATTATAGCCAAGGCTTAGTTTAAGAGTAAGCTCTTCCCCACACCCTTGACTGATTGGATGATGTAGGGTGGTGCACTCTCCTGAGGAATCCCATTATACAGAGACTTCCTTGTTTGTATAATTGGATTAAAGGTTTTGATTCTACGGTATAAAGCGGGGAGACCAGTAGCTTGATCTCTCGCTTGGTTCCTGAGGTAGAAGAGAGGAGAGCAGATTAAGGCCACATGGAGGCCAGGAGAAGCAGTCAAGATGGCTGAATGCTGAGGCAGAAGCGAGTTTGTTAAGAGTTTGTGCTGGAGGAGATGGGGAACAGAGGTGAATAAGCCTGGTGAGCTAGAAACCTTTGATGCTAGGAAACTCGGATAAGTCAGTAGCTTTGTGAGCACTGAATGTGTGGGTTTTGGAGCCCAGTGTGTGTTTTTGCTTGCCTGCCGGGTGCAAGCTAGAATTAAAGCTGATGGCTCACCAGTTCTTGGCTCCTGTGTTTCATTACCGACTGTTCGAATCCGAATCAAATGTGAACCTGCACTGATCAGGCTGCTGTGATGGTGACCCCGGATATTGGCTTTACACCACCCAAACAAGAACAAGCAAAGACTCCTTATTCAGAGCTTGCTGTAGTCTGCAGGAATGAGAAAGCTTTATCGTAGAAAAGAGGGAAGCCTTGATTGGAGGCTCTTGGCATGGTGGAGCTATCAGTGGACTCACTAGAAGCGAGGCATCCTGTATGATTGGTTAGGGAGGCATATTTGGCTTTCTCCTGATCCTGCCATGTTGGAAGTGAGGACAAAAATTAGGAAGCTGTCAGCTATTAATCAAGATCTGGCCATTTGAATGCTACAGGAGTTCTGGTTTGGCTTCTTGAGCTGGTTGCTGCAGAAAGTGGGCCAGAGTTCAGATTTTATACATGGACTAGCCATTGTCCATTTGAATATTCAATCCTTTAACAGACACTGAGGCCTGGGGATATAGAGTGACTCACCCAAGTTCTAAGAGATAAAAGTAGTCAGAGGTGAGAGATCAACCTGAGGTTTAGCATAATCTCGTCATCTCTAAGAGTAGTTACATTCTACTTGTTGAGGAGACCAGGTTTAGACCCATGGAAAATATAGAGTTCAACACAAATGTTGTAGAGATAAGTTGCACCAGGAAGTTAATAGTGAGTGCCACAGTTTGTCAGGGAAGCTCATCACTGTCTTCTCCAGGCAATACCACTAGATAAGCAGAGCCTCTCCTGATCAAGTGCTTTCTGTGTACTGGGCATTCCAGCAAGCTAGCCAAGCAAAGTGGTTAAATTCATAGTTCTCCAGTCTGCCCATTGTATTCATCTTACCTCCACCATTGTTAGCTGTATGAACTTGAGCAAGATACGTTACCTTTCTGGTCTTCAGTTCCCACATCCATGAAATGGGAATGACCACGGCACCTATGTTATAGGCTCTTGTGAAAGTAAATGAGTAGACAGTTGCAATACACAGAGAATAGTACCTGACACCTTAAAAATGCTTGTACAAGTTAGTTACAATTTCATTTAGATCTCACTTCTATCCAGTGTCGTAAGTAGTATAATCCCCTCTTTGCAGATAAAGAAACTAGAGATGGTTATGTCACTTATCCAAGGTAGTGAGTGTGAGAGTCAGGATTTTCACTCTTGTCTTTATGAAGCCAAAGTTTGTTATTCCTTCTTACTGTCCTTCTGAACATAAGATATCACTGTTGGGATAGAAGACAGTAGAATAAAAAGCACATGGGGCTGTGGTGTCAGAGCACCCACATTCAACTACTTACCATTTCTGAGCACATTATCACTTACAAACTGGTAATAATACTACTACTTCTAAGGTTGTTTTAAGGATTAAGTAGCAGGATGTATGTGAAGTTCTCAGTACATTTCTTGGTACAGTGGATAGTACTTAATAAACAACAATCATTTTAATTATTGTAAATGGAAGTGACAATTGTACACCATTCTTTAAGATCTGTCCCTCAATGTCCCCACTTTTATGAAGTTTTCCTTAACCCCTAACCTGGCTTGACATCTCCACTATGAATTCCCCATTATTGGTACTATGGTAGGTCAGGCAGAAAAAGACAAATAAGTTGGTGGAAGATATGGTCCTTCAGGGGAGAAGAATAGAGGTAACAAAGTCAAAGAGGTAATTAAGAGGTAAAGATGTGACAAGTCAGTTGTGGAATGGAGTCCTAAAAGAGAAAGCCTTCCCATGACTCAGACTTTCAGAAGAGGTAGAAATGCCTCCCAGGAAAATAAATGAAGGTAGCTTTGTGCTCAACTCTGTGAGTCAACCTCAGACACACCTATCTGGAAGACTTACTTCATTGGCAGGTAAAACCAGCCTCTTTGTTGCCATCCTATGTGCCCAGGAAGTGGTGGTTCTAATTTTAACATGGAGTTCAGTGAAGTAGACTTCTCAAATCTTCCTTGATAGTCCAAGCTAAGTTCCTGTCAGACTAATCAAAGGAAACCAGGAGACATGTGACAGAAAAATCTGTTAGAAGAGGGGTAATTATGGTGAAAATCTCATAGAAAGTAGGTGATTATAATGTGGAGCAAAAAAGCAAAAAATGCCTTGCCGTCAAAGAAACATAAAAGATCATCTCTTCCACCTGACCAGGCAGTAGCGCAGTGGATAGAGTGTCGGACTGGGATGCGGAAGACCCAGGTTCAAGATCCCGAGCTCACCAGCTTGAGCGCGGGCCCATCTGGCTTGAGCAAAAGCTCTCCAGCTTGGACCCAAGGTCGTTGGCTCCAGCAAGGGGTGGCTTGGTCTGCTGAAGGCCCGCGGTCAAGGCACATGTGATAAAGCAATCAATGAACAACTATGGTGTCGCAACGGCAACGAAAAACTGATGATTGATGCTTCTCACCTCTCTCCATTCCTGTCTGTCTGTTCCTATCTATCCCTCTCTCTGACTCTCTCTCTCTGTCCCTGTAAAAAAAAAGAAAAAAAAAAAGATCATTTCTTCCATCACCCTGAAAGGTGGATATTATCATTTTGTTTTCCAGGGAAAGAAACTAAATTCCAAGAACATTAAGTTTTATAGTTCAAATCACTCAGGTAATAAGGGTAGAGTTAGGATTTGAATCTTCAGAAAGATATATGGAAAAAGACACTTAAATGTTCGAGTTGTGGGTGGTTTTAGTTTTCTTCTTTATAGTTCTCTGTATTTTTAAATTTTTCTCTACTGGATAGTTGTTAATTATGTAATAAAGAAAAAAAATTAGTAGAGTAATTTAAACAAGCCAGGGCACAGCATCCATTTGCTGTCTCTGAAACTGGGAAAAGTGAACTGCCTAGCTGGGAGTGCAATTCCGAGTGACATGGGGAAAAAGGAAGCAAGTGGCCCAGGCCAGGATTCTGGCTCCTTATGGCCCAGGGAAGCTCAGCATGAAGAGGGCCTGGAAAGAGAACACTGACTTAAGAGTTGGTCATGGAGGCAAAGACATGATCCAGGAATAACCTAGATCCTGGGATGGACAGGATTCAAAATAGGAGGGCCTCAAAGGAGGGCTCGTACACTTTCCTGGGCAAGGCTCAGTAACTACACTTTGCACGTATGTGTTCCCAACCTTTATAATAGAGACTCCTGCCCATTGCCATTTGTGTTGCAATCTAGATCTCTGACTCAAAAGTATAGGAACCTGAAAAGAGAAAGAAAACCAAGGTACTGAGAGGACAATAAGGAGAAAGCAAGGATAGCTAAAGCCCCTTCACTCAGTCCCAGTCCCTTTATGTGGAAGGCAGTCACCAGATCAGAAATGGTAGTGAACTAAGAGATAGAGCTAGGAAGGTATTTCATGGGAGAGAGAAGGTTCGAGTGCATTCTTTTTTCCAGAGGAGCAAGCGGTCCCTGGGTCATATGAGAGTCAAGCTCATCCCCATCATCGTTGCTGTTTCTGAAGCATTTTTCAACTCCAAGCAAATATTATACAAAGAAAACTTTATTCATAAACATACAAGTCTACCATACAGGATTCCATGGTTGAAAGATACACAAATGTAGGGTTGGGGAGCATGTGGGAGTGGTCAGTAATCGTAAGGCACATCTGTAATTTCACATTGCCACTTCCTCCACAACCCCACTTAGTAACCATTTTTATAGTTTATAAAAACTATGTGGCAGTCAGTAAATCTGTTCTTAACTTAATAAAAATGAATACCCCTCCAACCACTTATCTAGAATTTAGAGTTGGTTTTCTGTTTGAAAATACATGCCATGCCCTAGTCATGTAATAAAATAAATTCACAGATTTTTTTTAAAAGACATGTCCAAGTACAAAAATAAATAAGTTAAATAGTAAAAATAAATAAATATTAATAACTAATAAATATATCAACAGTACAAAAGATATTACTAAAATATTATAAAACCATGGTCTAGAAAGAGTAGGAACACATGAAGACAACCACAATAAGGAAACAAATATTAAATAAATACTCTACACAGTGATCAACACTAAGCAATATGACAAACAGATGGTGGTGTGGGGTCCTGTCTCCAGAGTTCTCGGGAGCGCGGCGGAGGCGTGGCCCCCTCCTCCTAGCTCACATTCTCCATCCACTGCAGGAGGATGTCCAGCTCCCCCAGCGCTTTCACCACGGCTTCCTGAGGCTTAAGCTGAAAGACACATCCTACTGTGAGCAAATCACAGGGACAGCATGTGCCCCAAGATCCATCCTCTCCTTTCATTGTCAGTTCTGTTGGGGATTGTAAGCAGAACATTCTTTTCAAGATGAAAAAGCTTAAAAGATGTTGTAGAACCTCAAGCTGTCACAAAAGGTAGGAAATGATTAAGTCCATCACTCTGGTCTTACATAGAGAAACCAAGACCGCGGGCAGCGGAATTAGGACTGCCACCCAAGCCTCTTGCATCACAGAGATCAGAGTAATAAAGCTGTTTTTTTAAAAGGGTGTGTGTGTGCACATGTGCACAGGAGTTGCCTACTCTGCGTACTTCGACTGAAGAAATATTTCTTGTGCTAAGAACTGGGCGGGCTCAGGATCCAGAGCTGAATTGTACCTCCCTTACCCAGGGGGAACATACAGTCCAGTGAGGGAGACAAGCAGAAGCAGGCAATTAAAATGAAGTGTGGGGACTAAATGATGGAGTCCACACAGGATAAGAGTGGAGGCACTTAACTCAGAGAAGTAGCAGTTCCTTCTTGTAAGTGATGCCTAGGCTGAGTCTTAAGGAATGTGTAGAATTAGTGAGTGAGGAGTGGACTTCCCAGCAGATGTACAAAGACATTAAGGTGATAGACAGCATGGTGTGGGCACATGTGAAGTTGTGAATGATTGTTTTTGAAGGTATGTATGAGTATGTGAATGTTAGAAAGCTACAGTCTCCTCTTTGTGCAGCTAACAGATCACTTGTCTCTTGAGTGACTTTATGGAATCATAGCCATCCTCTTTCTATTCTCAAAGCATCTTCCAGAAAAAAAGCACTCCTCTAGAGCCTGGATGTGTGTCCCTGTGGTAAAGCAGAGGGATAGTCCACATGACCTTAGAGAGCTATTAACCTAAGGGTTACAGGAGTTCTGCTAGTATGAATATCCATCCCACCCATTTATGACCTCAGTTCTAAAAACACACTCACCCTAACCAAGGCCAAAATTGCATATTACCTCTTTGAAGTGACTCAGAATTTGGCTGTATTTCTCCCTTGCTTCCTCCCCACACAGGCATGTCATACGGGCATGCTGAAAAGGATGTCAGAGAATGATAGGTCTTATTAAATATTTTGACTTTCTGCCATTGACATTTAGTAGGTGGCATGGTGTGGGGTCCTGTCTCCAGAGTGCTCGCGAGCAAGCTCTTCTATAGATACTTTTTCTATAGATACTCCATTCTTATAGAAAAGTCTTTTCACACCTAATCATTTGGGACCATTAACCTAATCATCAGTAGAAAAGGAAGCCAGCTTTTTAGGCTCAAATATAGAGATCATCGTTTCTTTTCAGAGACAGGTGGCACTAAAGGAGTTTGCGATCACAGTATCCCATCTGACCTGTATCCCCCACCTCCACTCTGCTCCATTCCCTCCCAGAGAGCCCTCATGGAAAGAGAGAATTGCATTTCTAGGTCTTATTCAGACTTTATCTTGAGATTGAGTCCAATGGCTTGATGATTGGCTGCCTGGACCCAGAAGGCACTAGAATATACACCATTAGATGCCTCACTTTAATTTCATGGGTAAAAGATAATTGTCATTAACAACACATAGCCAGAATTTTATAGTTCTTTAGACTTTTTACATAGAGCTCATACCCAAAAGTCAATAAAACTGAGGTCAAATTATCTAGTCACACAGCTCAACACAGATTATTAGAACTTTTGGACTCAGTTTTTCCATCCATGAAATGGGAATTAAGAAAGAGCTTGGTTGCTAAGTCATTGAAGCTGAGTGCTAAAATGAATCCTTTACCCAAGACCCTTACTCACACAGAGCCGGAGGTCTTTCTTGATAGTAAGAAAAGAGTTGGCGAGACTGCTGATCTTTCGGAGGGTATGGTGGTCAGACGTCTGATAGCTTTTGAATACTGTGTCCAGGTAGAGCCTCAGTATACGGTGGAGGAGGCAACACTGATCTGCAGGCTACCAAAAAAAAATGAGTATGTTGGTTGGGGAGGGTGTCCAGGGACAAGACTCAAGGTGATGGAGAGGACCCTGGTTCACATTTCCTCCCAGAACTTCTGTTAGTCAAGCACATACCTTTGTGTTTTGCAAAGATTCAGTCTTCCTTAAGATTCTGAGGTCAAGGATTTCATCTTTGGCTTGCTAAACAGAAGAAAACAAGGCAAGAAATGACAAGTCAGTGATGGCTGTCAGGGTCTTAGACAATAAGACCTCTCCTCCTATCTTTGCCATGACCCAGTGGGCAGTGTCCTTTCCCAAATACTTTAAAATGCTGAATTACAGATGTTTCTTGGAAATGCATCCTCCTGGTGAGGAATCCCCACCCTGCCTCTTTTTGTGGTCACACTGCTGGAGACTAGAGAAAGACAAAAAGAAAAGGGGAGAGGCAGCCACAAAACTGGGGTGTGCCTCCCTCACATACCATATTGTCCCGTATCTCAGAAAATCCATTTTGCATTTCCTGCAGGTTTGTGGTGATCACACAGCTTCCCAAATGGAGTGTTTTCAGCCCAGCAGAAGGTGTCCCGAAGAGATAAAATACAGCCGAGAAAAGGCAGAGAGGGAGACCAGAGCATTTCATCTTGGGCCAGAATCTGGAGACCACAGGAACTGGGAATTAAAAGGAAAAAAACATGACTTACTAATTTCCCCATCTCATGCCTGAAGAAGCCAATCCAGTCACCAGGAACATGCCTCCCCCAGATGTCTCATGGGGGTGAAACTTAATATCTTTATCTGGCTTCCAACGGTCAAATTCATCTAACTTACTAAGAAAAACTGCTGAGCCTTCTCAAAGAGTAGCCTTCGGGTGCCTGTTCAGGCTCTGAGTGTGTGTTGGTGCTACAGGTCCCAGCTCCTTTATTCTGTCCCCAGCCCAGTCCCATCATCATTGCCCAGTAGGTAGGGCCTGGAACAGCAGGCACTCGCAATGAGTAGATAGATGATGGCATCTCAGGGGAAATGTCAAAACTTGTTTCGGTGAGTTGACATATACAGTCGTCCCCTCCAGAATGCCAATATAGCTCGCCTTTCTGATCCGTTTAGACCCGCAGGGAAATGGGGAAAACAAAACTCACAGAAGCTGTTGCTGAGCCACCAAAAACGCTCAGGAGAAAATTGTTTATCTTTTATGGCCACCCCGGGACAGAGGAGCTTAGTTCTGTTTGACGTTTGTCTGAGATCACATCGGTTATTTGAGGATAGATTTATTTCAGCCCCAAAGGCAAATAGAAAGTCAATGATTTCATAATAATTTTACCGCCAAGTAAAGGCAAGATCAGATGATCAGTCAGCGGAATTCCACCTAGCACACTTCTCCACCCTCCTGCGCTGTCGACTCCACAGCGCCCCCTGTAGGAAGGCTGTAGTCAGGCACACCTGGGATAAATCCAAGAGCACATACCCCTGGCCTTTTAACTACAAGTGAAGATCAAGTACGTGATCCCAAACTCAGAGAAGAAAGGCAAAAGAAAACTCATTTCTTCTTGGGGTGAGCCTTTCTCCATAGATGGCACTTTATACTGTTTATGGAGTTTTAAGATAAAATAATAATGAGCTGGGATTAGGGTGAGGAGAGTGAAGCACTTACTTCAGTTACAAAATTTTAAGAGGCACCCTAAGTCTTAGAAATCAAGATAAATAATATTTTAATGCAATATCAAAATTAATGAAAAAAATTATAATAAACAAAATATCACTATTTTAAATAAAGACAGAATCCGACAGTGCCATGCTGAGCCATATTGGAACCCAAGACAAAAGAGAAAATGAGTACTCATATCTACTTATATACAATAGATGTTTTATGTAGTTTTAGTGATTAATTTTTTCCCAGAAATATATAATAAAAATAATAGTGATGAGTCTTCACCAAATTCTGTATGGAGCATAAATAAAATACTTAAATTTACTATAATGTTGTGAGTTGTAATATAGCTGTTTTTAAATTTTTCAATATTTTTCAACCACTTCAATGTTTTCAAAGAAAATAAAATACATGAAAATGTATGTATGGGGGTATACATCTTTCCTTTTTCCTTAGGCTCCGATATGGCTGGGCACAATACTGGTAATCATTACCACTTACTAAATTTTTCCACATCCACCTGAGATGCTGCCAAATGTAAGAAAAAGGAATAAACAAACCAAACCAAAAAGTATCAGAAAGGACTCTGGGTTTGGAGACCAGATAACTGGGTTCATATTTTTGCTGTCCAAGTTCCCATCTGTCTAGGTTGTCCTAGGTTGCCCAGAACCAGCAAAGTGCCTGAGACACAGGACTTTCAGTTTTAAAACTGGAAAAGTCACAGGTAAACCCAGTTGAGTTAGTCACACTACACCTATGTGTCCTTAAACAGGTCAACTTACCTCTCTGAGTTTTGTTTTCTTAGCCCCAAAATGGTGATAATTAAACTCACCCCAGAAACTTCTTTTGACATTTAAATAAAATAAAGCATAATTTATACACCTAGCATGTAATGACTGAGTAATTCATTTTAAATAAGGAATAATGTTAGTTTGCCTTGAACATAGTATATATAATAAATTTAACAATTGAATCAGCATTTATTGTGTACCTAATATCTTGAATATTGTGCTGGGTACGGAAGTGCAAAGATAAACATAATAATTCCTTGCCCTCTAGGATATTTTGTCCTAATGAAAGAGGATCCTTTAGATGTGACTCTGAACATATGGAGGTAGATGCTTGGGAGAACTAAACTAATCCCCAGAACTATAGATAGTGTAAATAGAGGGAAAGTTCTCTTACCTGAGCTCAGAGAGGGCTGTTGCTTCTGATCTCCTAAGAGTCTGTTTCAAAGCTAAGAGACTTCCTATTATATATATATGTGTGTGTGTGTCACATGAAGGAAGTGAAGTCCCAAAGGTGAGGGCTGAAACTCCCTTGGAATTTCTCTGGTGCATGGTACTTCCTCCGATCCAAAGACGCTTTAATTGCTGGTTGGATTACCTCAACATTTCTAAGAAGTACTGCTTAGGAGGTTACTGGTTGTAGTTGGTGGATCAAAGATACACTCTTTTTTTCTGGCTCTCTTCCAGTGGTAATTGGGACAGAAAAGATCACTGAGTTACATACAAACTGAAAGAGATTTTCAAGAGATGTTTTTGTCCTCTCCTTTAATTCTAGTCCTCCTTAACCAGTCTTCTCCCTAACCCCAGACATGGTAGGCTCACTGCTGCTGTTTTTCCTTTGCTTTTGCTATTCCCACTGTTTCCCTCCAACAATGGCCACCCCAGTTTCCCTCCATTCATTATTAAAAAGTGGACCCCAATCTTTTATTTTTGAACAACTCCAGACCACACCAACCTCTTCCTTCTCTGACTTCCAATAGCATGTTTTTCTTTAGCACATGAGAGAGTCTAATATTGCCCTCTGTTTCATGGGCTTTAGCCTTTACCTTGAAGATACTGGAATATTTTCTTATACAAGGACTAATCTATCAGGTAGGACCACACTTCTGGGCAAGATTAAATCAAAACACTGAGATGAACTACATGTCATGTTTCATGCTTTAAAAATGATCAAGATGGTAAACGGTGACAGCATGAGTAGAACAAGAGTTGATGTTTCTCTCTAAATAAAAAAATTATCAAGATGGTAAAGATTATAATATATTACTTTTCAACTTATTTTCTACTCAACACCTACGACTTTAAAGTCCTGCACTTGAGTCCCAGGATTTCATAATTTATAGGATGACTTTGACATCTTTTATCTTTTTGGATTGCAGTTTACATATCTGTAAAATGAGAGTGATATTCCATACTTCATAAAATTTTATATATGAGATAATGTAGAAGTTCTTTTCCAGTTCCACCATTCAATGTCACTTTTATTCTTTGTTCTTCTACCTTCTAGATCAGAACATTTTTTTTTTATCGCTTCTCTGCCTTTGGCTAAGATCAAGTGTAGATTAATACACTTTTTTTTTAATGTCTTCCTACAGTTTCTTGAAATGAAGACCATAACTTTTCATTGCAATGCTTGATACAGGTTGAAATTATGTGGGAATAAATCTAAACCACCCTGATGTCAGCTCTTTCACGGACCGCATGAAATTTCTGTCTGACTGGCAGCAGTCCGAAGACCAATGGCTAAAACCACTCATCTAAATCACTCACATTCATGCCTGTTTTCTTCATCATTGGTGCTAAGTAAACAATTTCTCATGCTCAGCCATAGATGATTAAAGTAAAATCGAGAAACATGGTCTGACAATAATACTTGAAATCCCATATCAGTCCGTTTCTTTTCATTGGCCAAGAAGAACTGAACTTAATTGCTTTAAGTTATCTATAATGATTAATTAAACTTAGTTATTCATATTCAATCCCACTTAATATTCAAGTGTCTCCTTTTCTTATAACAAACTACTTTATTCTTTTAAAATCCACTGAATAGATCCCATTCCATTCTCTGCACAGACATCAGGTCAGCTCAATTCCTCTAAAGAACTTTTTCTACCTCACCTAACTATTCTCTCTGTCTCCACCCCCATTTCCCAAAGCAAAGACGATCCCTCCTAGAAAAAGATTTAATTATGGTTTGACCTAGTAGCAGTAGAGAAAATGATGTGGGTGAACTTAAAATACACTTTAAGTACATTTTTTAAAAAATAGAGCCTAAATATGTAGGTTAGAGCTAGGAGGAATCAAAGATAGTAAAAATATAGCTGGGTTGAACCACATGTAATTCCCATCTGTGTAGGTCAAAACTGCCTAACATGGTACAACGGTCATATGGTTCAACCTAAAAAATTATTATGATAATGTGTAGAGTATATATATATCCTAAGCCTAGTACAGTACCTGGGCTTACATATTAAATACTCTGTATACTGTAATAATTTATATTTATATATATATGTATGTGTGTGTATATACACACACACATAACATAAAATGTATATATACTAATACATACTTAATGTAGGTATTCTCGTTTAATTCTCAGAAAATCCCACTAAGAACATAAGCTTCTTGCGGGCTATTCTTGTGTCTGTCTTATAATATAAACACCTGGAATGGATCCTAGGTTATGTTAAGCTTTTGATAAATATGTGTTGAATATGTTGTTATTTCCATGAGACAGGTCATATGAATAATCTTCTGATGAAGAAACTTAAGCTTAAAGTTCAAATGGTTTGCTTCAGTTCACCCAGCCAGTAAGTCACAGAGCGTACTAAAATATAGCATTGCTTCCTACTGTTGATGTGAGGCTGAGAAGGCCCAGGGGGCAACATGAAGATCCAGGTGAGTTAATGGCAGAATGGAAACTTCAGCCTAGGTTTCCTAATTTTTAATTTATTACTCTTTGCATTAAACTGTGTGTCCTCAGGAACAAGAGGGCCTAGAAACATGGTGGCAATAGGGGTGCCAGGAAATAGGACTCCTCATTCTATGGGTCTATACGTAAGGTAGAGCCCCAACAGTATGTTCAGTTAAGGGAACAGGCCACCCATCCCACCTGTGTGAAGACCTCTGAAATTAACACAAAATCTACAATAACAGAAAGAGCCTCTCTCACTCTAGCACTTCCTATCACTGGGATATTTCTATCCTATCACAGGCAATACCTGGCTGTTTGAAGACCTATCTCATAGGTGATAAACAGGATGGGTGTCGCTACGGAGTTTGTGAAGCAAATAATGAATGTTGCAACCCATCCTCAAGTCTTAATATAGGAAGGTTTTCAAACTTCCTGATATAATGAAATTTACTGCCTTCTTCTTGGAAAATGAACTTTAATCATATCATGTCTAAGAACGAGTGAATTCAGGACTGCAAATGACTGCCAGAAATAATTGCAAATTACTGGCACACCTCAAAGGTGACCTTCCCCCTCAAGTTGTTACAGAAAGACAAAACTAGAATAGGGTTTTACTGTAAGTCTCTTTCCTTTGCAAGCTGGCCCCTGCTTGCTGGTACAATCCCAGGTTTATAGAGAAGACAATGGCTTGCAGGGTCTGTGATCCACAATTTAATTTGTGGGGAGACCCAGGGACTCTTGTAAAGCCTGGAAGGCTCATGGACCTTGTGGGTAGAAGAATGGCAAGTATTTTCTTACCTAATGATAGACTGACTATACCTCCTAGACTGTTAGAGCTAGGAGTGATTTCAAGTATACCCAGTCAAATCCCCTCATTTTACAAATGGAAAAACTATGGTTTTCTAAAAGTCACTATGGCTAAAAAGAGTTAAAATCAATTAAGTGTTATTTCCAATAAAGGATACTCTTAACCCATTATGAACTATTCTTCTGCAGAAAGCAGTATCTCGTAAAAAATGAGAGCAAGAGAGAGGTTTTTCCACCATAATTCTGGTAGAAAAACTGAATCTTCAATGGAAACCATGTAGAATGTGTTGACACTGAGGACCATGTGGGCCTGAGAGTCAGGAGGCCCAATTCTAATACGTTCTTACCACTCATTCTCAGGGTGACCTTGAGTGGCCTAAGACTAGTCATTATGCCTTTTGGGAGTTCACTGATTTATTGATGAAAGGGAGAATAAAGCCTACCTTGCCTGTCTGGCTCACTGAGTGGGTAGGATGATTTTTTATATACATACAGTTATGTAAACCTTTAAACACAACAGGTTATTTTTATTCATTCCTGTGTCTAATAGAATAGATTTTAAAAACCATTCTTTCAGCAAACATTTACCAAGTGCCTATTATGTGCAAGACACTGCTGGATGCTGTGAGAGTCGGTGAGGCCCTGGTCAAGTCTCTGGCCCCTATGTGCTTGTAGCCTCCTGGGGGATAAGGCATGTGCTTGCAGAACCACAAAGAAAGTCAGTACCATGGAGAGGGCAGAAAGTATGTGCAGAACAGTAAGGTGATGGGAGGGTTCTGGCAGAGGAGAGTTTGGGCTGAACCTTGAAGAACAGAAGAACTTAAATGAACAAAGACACTGGAGAGAAGCAGGGAGAAGAGGTCCAACAAAGGGCATTCAGGACAGAGATGACCAGGGCAGCAAAACTTACAATGTATTTGAAGACCAGCTTTGCTGGAGCTGGATTTTGTGTAGAGGAAGAGTGGGCAATCAAGTTGAAAATATGGTTTTATCATCGAGAACTAAGAATATCATGCACAGAAATGTGACTTCAACAAGGAGTCTAGAAACTCATGTTCTGGCTCTAGACTTATCTTCAGCCCATTGTGTAGTCTTAAAAAAATCACTTCTCTTTTCTGGACCTCAGTTTCCACAGTTGTGAGTTATGGGGAATTATAAATGATTTAAACCTCATTCTGCTTGGCCTTTTGGTTCTGTAATTCTTTGTTTTCCTACTGAGGTAATAGGGAGCCATGACAGGTTTTACAGTGAGGGAGAGACATGGTAAAGGCTGTGACCATGAGCTCTTCAAGAGCAGCACAGCACATGGCACATTGTTAATGCTTCAATAGAGTGGATGGGGGACACTATGGCTATGGTGGAGAAATATAGGTAAATATCATGAGCACATGTATCTAACTTTAGGAAATAAGATTTCAAAACTAGGGGTTTGCATACACTCAATGCCAGGTAATTATAAAGACAGGCTGAGCAGAGGAAAGAGAAGAGTCCCTTTTTATGAAATAAGCTCAGCCTCCTAACCAAGCTATTTTTGGGCAGGAAACAGTTTTCTAGAAACCAAGAAGAAACCCAGCCACTCCTTTTTTTTCCCACGGCAAATCCTGACTTCGCAGTTCAGGGTTTTCCCTGTCTACAATGAGAACGTCACAGCTGCAAGCATCTGGGCTTCCTGCCCAGTTGCATCACTTTGCAGAGAAACACTGGCATCCGGGTTCTGAGGAGAAAGAACCTCAGCTCACCGGTGGCCAGGTGGAGGCCTCCCCACTCCCAGGCCCGCAGTACTGGGAGCTTTGCCCCTGCTACCTCCCTGCAGGGTGGGGATGGGCCGAGCAGCTGACTCTACCAAAGCACGTATTTTCAGTTCCCTGTCTTCAGAGCCAACAGAACAAGTGATGTCATTTCCCTTTCCTGTGTTTTTTTCATCATGCTTTGTTTAACCAGCTCAATTTGCTGTCATCCTTTCTCCTGACAACTCCTATGACATAGCTGGGTCCCCCACATTGGCTAATTCTTCCTGCTCACAGCACGCAATGTAGGACCCCATGGAAAAACCTCCCTTGGACTTGAAGTCTGGGAACAAAAATCCAGGCATAGCCTTGAATAGCCAGTTTCCTCACCTGGGGGAATACTATATATGCAACGCGTTTCCTTTTAACCCTTTTAATTCTAAAACAATCATGGAGACTCTCCATGTGTTAGCACTGAGCTAAATGATCCAGAGGTACCAAAGTAGGAAAGACAGTGTCTCTTGGGACCCCAGAGAGTCATAGGAGAACAGACTCTCTAGTATAGGAGTTCTTAACTGGGAAAAAGGTGAAAGGGGAAAAACACCCCCCCCCAATTTCTACTCAAAGCATTTTCTTTGATTGTGAGGCTAAGAAACAAACACAAACCACAATAGTATTAGCAGTACCTGTGACTTTGTCATTGATAGAAATCACAGATATTTTGTGTCATAGTATAGCTTTTTCAAACACCTCAAAATATCATAATGCTCCTCAAAACTTAGAAATGTCAGTAGTTTGCAGGCCCACTGCTAGATCTTGTTAATGCATTAATAAAGAAGCTCAGTTAGTATCTACTACTTACAGTCATTTCCATATTTTGATAACTGTCTTTTAATAAAATTGGTTTCTTTTGTAATCCTATCTATTTTATTTTATGCACTTAGAAACATTATTCTGAATGGGTTCCATAGGCTTTGTTTATGTGCCAGAGGCATCTATGGTACACAAGAGGTTCATATTCTTGGCTCTTATGACTGTGCAGAGGAACTATGGGTATGGCAACCTTACCTTCCCAATTTTGACACAAAGTCTGAGAAGAATGAAGCTATTGATCGGAATGATGAGAGATATTGTTATCAAGACTTTCTAGAAGAATCAGATTCTGTGTTCCTCATAGGCTTTGGGGTGGGGACTGTAGAGGTTGAGGTTACTTCTGAGGAACTAGAAGGATATCGGGGCTGGTTTCTTGGAGAAAGTCTGGTTTAAACCAGGTTTTAAAAACATAATGTATTTATGAGCTTTGGAAATGGAAAGACCGTGACAGAAGCAGAAGGATTCCTGTTCCTTACAGCAAAAAAAGAAATAGAACAAAACTCCTGAGATCAGAGAGCACTTCTATACCTGGGGGTGGTGCCCGTGGGGGTGCTGGATGGGGTAAGGGGCAGGGATTGAAGATGATTGGAGAAGGTCAATGTGATCAATCTGAGGGGGCTGCTCTCTGAGACTCTGCAGTTCTAAGAATCAATGGTTGTTTTGTGTTCTTTTTTTTTGAAACATGCTCCAAATTTAGATCAACATTGCACACATCACTAAGGCTCAACAGACTTATTTATTAATGCATTTCCCCAACAAATTCAAAGCAGTTAGTTTTTCATGGTTCCCTGAAAAATTGAGCTTTCTGATATCCAGCAATTCTCACATTAGATATCATTTCTAGCCACCTGGGCACTATCCCATTGCCATGACATGACCACCCAAGAGGTTACCACAGAGGGATGCCATCTGCACTCTGCCCCAGCAGTATCATATCTAGAGATGCACCGTGCTCTTCTTGGGCTAGGTGTGGGGATGCTTTTAAGGCACTGAGGAGATGAGGAGAAGAGGTGATGTTGACACTTTTTGAGTTCTTTCTCTCCACTTACCGGCTGCTGGACCACATTGCTCCCAGATGAGGTAGGGACCCAGGTTAGCATGATAATCAAAAGGCTGGAAACTCAGGAGAAGGATGGGAGGCACTGGTCTTTGGGCTTCAGGATGTGGAATTAAGGACCATAAGACAACAATCAGGGCCAAATCAAAACCAAACTAGGGAGGCCAGAGAGAAGGGAAAACACTCCTTGCTATGGGCTAGAAACATGGCTACTGAACAAAGGGTACAGAGTGCCAGTGGAGGCTAAGAGGAACTCGGAAAGATTCCTAAAGCCAAAGGCAAAACCCTAGGCTTCCTCTAAGAGGGTGATGCCTAGACGACTGGGCTTGCCTTTGCTTCATTCATTCATTTGTTCAAGGCATATTGATTCACTGAGTATAACCATTCACAAAGTAGTTGTCCCCGAGGAGCTCAGTCTGGGGAAAGGAGACAGATGCTAAGGTGTCTGACTAGTCAAGAACTGGAAAACCACTCCGGGTCCCAGGGAACACAACCAGGAGTAGAGGTGGAGAGGAAAGAGCAGGAGGAAAACTGCTTTCTCCCCTGGGGGTGGGGTGAGGTTCTTGGGGAGTTAAGTCTAGACTGGGGTAGAGACAGGACAGCAACAGAACGTGACCACAGGTACTTTGGTTGTTTAATCATAGTCAATTGGGCTAATTCAACAACATAACTGGAAGTAGACTGTCTCTAGAACACTCTAGAGCTCATCACAATTTTTTAAGAACTCATCCTCCTCCAAACTCCTTGGCTGAACGTGATACGCTGACCCCTAAACTTCCAGCAACCATCACTTTGCTTCTGTCACTCACAGACATTCCCTCACAGCTGCATGGACACATCAAGTGTTAGTGTCTGCCAGGGACTGGGCTAAGCATGAGCGGAGCAAAATTCAGACAGAGTCAAGGGAGAGTCCTACACTGAGATGACTTTGCAACCACAAAAGGACAGATCACCTCTTCTTGTGGGAAGGAGTGGCTGGGAGGATCCGGAAGCTGACCACACAGAAACTGTGCATGCACCTATATCGGGGGCTCAGCCGAGGGGGTCTTGGAGGTGCAGACCTTGAGCAAAGCCCGGTTGGCCTGGGCCAGTGCCTTTTACTTTGTCACAATTACTAGTTTAAAATATATGTAAAAGAAAGGCTTTCCCAAAACAACAATATTTTATGGGAAATAAGATCAGAAAAGTTGAGAATCATTAAATAGTAACAACCATTATTTTTAATGAGCACCTCCTATAGATCTAATATAAATATTATCTCAAATCCTCCATACAATTCTGTGAAGCTGATATCTCTTGCACTTGTGCAAATAAGAAAAATAAGGCTCAGGTTTAATAATTGCCCAACGTCATACAGTAATTAGGAGGACCAGGACATCACATGAAAGCTTATCCTTTTATTTATTTGGCCAAACTTCTGGGCAAGTGCTAAAAGATAGCTGCGCTGGGCATGTGCGGTTGTCAGCAATTTGCCCTGGAAGGAGGATAGAGTGTCCTCCAGGAGGAGTCCAGACGCTCAGCTGGGTTAGGAACATCCTGTGACACTCAGATGTGGGCCTTTGCTCCTTTGCTCTGGGTTGACCCATAAATTATCATGTAACTTCACAGGCTTCTTGCTAATAAGTCAAAGCCCCATTTTATGCATGTGGGTTTAATTGTCTGCATTGCTGTCAGCCATTGTAGTCACCTGGGACCTAGGTTATGTGGCCTAGGTCAGAACAAAGTGAATCCTCCCAGCGGCAAGGAGAGAGAGCTCTGGAGCCAGAAAGCACAGCTCTGGCTCACTTTCTGGATCTGCCATCCCTTAGCCAGGTGATCAAGCTGAGAAGGTTTCTTGGAAACACCCCCCACCCCTCCATTGAGCCTCAACCACCTTCTCTAACCATGTGGTGATTAGACCTCTGATTTCTTCAGCTCCTCTGAGGCTTGAAAGCACCCAGCACAGTCCTGCACGACTTATGGGTTCCCTCCCCCTTGCACTTCTAAAGTGAAATCTAGATTTCTTAAGGGCACTGCTAGGGACTGATGGAGGACAGAGAAGAAATAGTTTGAGAGAGATTTTTTTACTCAGTTCCTTAATAGGTACGTATTTATTATGCACCAGTTCTGTGAAAACAAAAACAAGAAACACCACCACCACCACCAAAATCAAACCCACAACTCTGTGGACTACAGGAGTCAGGACACATTCTTCAAGTCTGGAAGGAAAGGACAGGTAGACAAGTGAAGCGGCCAAAGTGAACTAAGCAGGCGCATGCGCATGAGAGGGGGGGAGGAGGAAGGGAGAAGGAGAGAGAAAGGGAGGGAGAGAGAGAGAGGGAGAAACTCTCCTTTACTATTTCCTTCTCCTCCTCCTCCTCCTTCTCTCCCTCCTCCCCCTCCTCCGCAGCCTTGACACAATATTGTTTTCCCGAGGGCCCAGCTCACCATGCCGAGCCTCCCATCTCCCATCGTGCACAAAGATGTGCACCCACATTCCATCATGCTGGAACCCCCGGGCTTTGGAGTAGGACACTCTGAGTTTGGAACTGCTAAAAGAAAAACTGAGGCATACCAAACACTTTACAAGTTTATTTGAGCAAAAATCTATTTAAACCGGGCAGTGCCAAACCCAGAGGGCTTAGGGGCGCTCTGCTGACAGGAGGCAAAGGAAAGACAGAGGGAGAAGGCACAGAAGCAGAGAAAAGGAAAGTATTTGATTGGCTAGGGCTTTAAGCCTACCTGGTTGATTACATAACTTGAGGCATTTTCAGGCTTCGATTTTAGTGTGCTTACATAAGCTGCCATGGCATTAGTCTCATTGCAGTCTAATAACTTCCTTGTTTAATTAATTTAACAAATCTCAGTTCCATAATGAGGGCAGTATAACCCTGGGTGTGTCATTGAAACTTACTAAGCTCCACGCTTCTTCATCTGTTTAATTGGGTGACAAATAACCTTAGAGGATTATCTTGAGGAGTAAAGGAGAAGGTGGGAGTAAAGTTTCCACCTCAGTGCCTAGCACATTCTGATTGTTCAACACGTGTATATTGTTGTTGACATTACAGTTCATCCTGGCACCAGGTTGCCAGGATGGAAAGCCCCTGGCTCTGCTGCTGATGAGCTGTGTGACTTGAAGTAAGTTACTTAACCTCTCTGTGTCCCAGGTTTCTCCTTTGGGTTTTATTATCTGTATTGCTAGCATTCACTTACGTGGCCTTTTAAATTTTATTTCATCTTAAAAACTTCTGTAGAGTTGTCATGAGACCTAAATGAAATATATGTATTCATACCATAATATATGTCTATTTCTTAGATTATTATCTGGCCCATAGAAAGCTTGCTATTATTGTTTCATGTTATCAGATTTTTATTCAAGAGATGCTATTGAACACCTACCAAGTGCCAGGCAGGGAGGGAATCAAACTATCCTCACCGTCATGGAGCTGGCATCTGAGTCGGGGAACAGATGATGAAGAAGGTGTTGGGAGACAGGAAAGAAGTATGAGATCTGGTGACGGTGGGAGGGGGGCTGGATGCTTCCATCAGGCACCTGTTCAGTAGGCCCGAAGGACACGCCAGTGTCGGGAGGGGGTGCACCCCCAGGCTTTCATAAAAGACAAATGCTACGACTAAGCTGGTGCTGCCATCATCCAGGCGGCTCAGGACAGATGTCCACCCAAGGTCACCTTGGAAAGGTAGAGTCCTTTGCAAGGCCTTTCTTCCTCACAATAGCCTATTAACCTCAAGCATTACATTGGACTGTGTTTAGCCCTACCTCCGTTTGCACATGTGCATGCTGAAGAGTGCAGAGGCCCTTGGGTGAGAACACCTCGTGTGTGTGTGTGTGTGTGTGTGTGTGTGTGTGTGTGTGTGTGTGTAACACAAACAGGTCAGCATGGCCGGGCAGGCAGGAGGGCACGCGATTAGAGAAAACAGAGTTGGGCAGGCAGTGGTGTGTGCAGACAGGAGGGCTCCCTAGGCCATTGGAATGACTCTGGCTCTTTTTTTGTTTGTTTTTGTTTGTTTTTAAGGTATTATTTATTTCCATCCCTTTCTAGAGAATTTTTGTTTTTATGGAGACAGAGAGATAGATAGGGACAGACAGTCAGGAACGGAGAGAGGTGAGAAGCATCAATCATTAGTTTTTCATTGCTGTTGCAACACCATAGTTGTTCATTGATTGTTTTCTCACATGTGCCTTGACCGCGGGCCTTCAGCAGACCAAGCAACCCCTTGCTGGAGCCAGCGACCTTGGGTCCAAGCTGATGAGCTTTTGCTCAAGCCAGATGAGCCTGCACTCAAGCTAGCTGCCTCAGGGTCTCAAATCTGGGTCTTCCTCATCCCAGTTCGACACTCTATCCACTGCGCCACCATCTGATCAGGAGACTCTGGCTCTTAAAGCATCATACACGGTAGCTAGTATAAGGGTCAGTGTCCACACTACAGACCTCTAGGGACTGAAGAAATTTAGTGGCTTGCCCCCAGAAGTTTACGGCAGGAGCAGCCTTGGAACCAGGCCTGGCTCCTGGCTATGCTCTTTACACCGCATCCCGCAGCCGCCCCCGCAGGTTGAGGGCACAGTCAGGGGTGAGCGGGTTTCACCTCACTTGGTGCTCACAGCAGCACTTTGAGACTGGTGTTGTATCTCCATTTTACAGAGGAGGACACTGAAGCTTAGAGATATGGGTAATTTGTTCAAGGTCAATAGGTTAGGAGCCAACTCTGTCTGACTTCAGAGGTCCTGCCCTGTCCGCTAAATCATGCTCTGAGAAATCTCCTTCTCTTATAGAAATAAAAAAAGGATGCTTCAGCCAGCCCGTCACAGTAGAGATACTGACCCTGGATGGCGAGGATGAAGTGCTTATTTCTGCACTGGGCGTGTGGAGGATGCTCACTGGGCATCAGCTGTTACTGTCATTAACCATCTGACAAGGGTTCATTTAGAAGTTGGTGCCCATTTTGGCCTCTCTCCACTCTAGCCTGGGCCCTAACCCCTCCACCCAGGATACCCCATGCATGGGGCTGCACCTGTCCGGCCCTGTCACTATGACGATCATCCCCCCATCAGAAACACTCTTCTCTAGCCCAACATATATATACCTAAGGTGGACTCGGGGTCACAGAAGATGAATCTCGGTTGGGAGCAGTAAGAAAGAAAGGACCGAGAGGAACAAAGAGAAAGTAAGACAGAGAAGAGGCAAGGTACCCAGAGAAGTCAGAAGCCCTCCATCCACCTTCTGGAGCATCATGGGGGCATGGTACCTGGTGGAGACGTTAGAGACACGGCTTGGAACCCTTCTCTGCACTAATTCACTTTGGGACTCTGAGTAAATCCTTACCGCTCTCTAGGCTTCCGTTTCCCCACCTACTTATGTTCTTTATGGCCCCATTAAATTCTAAGAGTCACCATTTATGATTCCTTTACTGATCCCCCTTGAATCAGAAGACAGTTTCGCTAATTGGTAAATAACCAGAGTTTATTCAGGAAAATCAGTACAATATGCACTACAGGATACCGCTCAGCTCACATCACAGACATGGAATAAACAACTGCACAATAAATTAGGGGGAAGCCAGCCCTTTTCCTCCAGGATGACCCACGAGACCTTTCAAAGAACATATTTTATTATAAATATGACAGTAGACTATTAGGCTATTTTCAGGAGGGGTCAGACAGCCTGGGCCTAGCCAGTGGGACTTTGGGCTGCAGGGTGAGATCTGTCCAAACCTAGATTTGTCCTACAATACCTCAGCCCAAAGGAGGGAACTTCAAATCGGCAGAGGTTTCTTCAAAATGATGCTTATTTGCATAAAAATGAGCCTTCTAGCTCTCCTTCCCCTTCCAGGTAGGCTGTCTCCCTCTGGAAACCTTGCAGGGCCTCAGGGCCGGGCAACCAGATGCCCTGTCATCAGGCAACTGGTGCTCCCGGATAATTCTTGTCAATCCAGGCCAGAAGGATGTCCAGCTCTCCCAGAGATTTGATGGCAGCAGATCTGAGCTCCAGCTGGAACGGAGAAACCATGAGAACCTGCCTTTCCAGGCCCTGTAATCAGTTCCAAACCACTTTCTCCACCTTCTGGTCCCACGGGGTTTTCTGGTTGCTCATCAATTATATGTGCAGAGCATATGGGCCCAAAATTATTTTCCCAACAGGCAAGCCAAATTGTTTTTCACAAATAAGCAGTTAAATCGTGTCAGCAACATATAAACAAAATTAAAAGTTCTTCATTCTTTGCCTTCTATTTTGTTGTTGTTGTTTCTCTGTTTTGCATAGGGGAAAAAACTTGCTTTCTGGATGGTTCTTTTGCTTATTTTTCTTTTCACATTAGCATTAGAAAATCTCAGGGCCAGGGTGCTGTGCTGTGGGTAGGGAGAGCTCACTGTCCCCATTTTACATATTAAAGCACCAACCAGACAGATCCTAGTCCCACCCAACATCATACAGCTGGTTGGTAGCGGAGCTAGAACTAGAGCCCAAGTCTCCTGTCTCACTCCACCTCTTCTTTAGCATACTAAAGGAGATGGTAAGATCCAAAAGTATGTCCTGTTGAGCCAGAGGGCATGGGATCGGATCGACTTCTGCCTTCACCACTTAGTTGCAATATGAACTTACTTAAGTTACTTGTCTGTGCCTCAGTTTCCTAATTTGTCAGATACAGATAATGGCTCATAGCAGTGTTGTAAGGAATAAATGTTTTTTACATGCAGTATGCTTAGAACACCTGGCTCATAGTTAGAACAATACAACTCTTAGCCATTGTTATAACATTATCTGGAGAACCTCTCCACAAAGAAGCAGAGCTCTGAACTGCTCTCCCCACCGCCTTGCTATTCACATAATTGGCATAATTTGAAAGTGTGGTTTAAAATGCAGAATCTCAGACCTCACTCCAGACCTATGGAACCGGAGTCTGCATTTTGAAAAAATCTTCAAATGATTGATGCACATAAGAAGCAACGCTTCTCCCTCCACCTGTGCATGAGACATGCATCTGCAGCTACATGAGAAGCATTCTCTTCTGCACCACACAGACCGCTCAGGACAGTTACTGGCCAGATGTAACTGGGCAGGTAACATGTTTCACACATAATAGCTTCTACTTCACTGGGGACCTTGCTTCCTCTGTATCCCCTCAATCTCAAACAGCACGTGCTGGCCCTCAAAACGTACCACGAGTTAGGTCTGATATGTAAGGGCATAAGAAAATGGTGGGGGCATGTGGGGAAGGGGAGCCCAGGAAATGAGCAAATAAGGGAAGACCAGCACACTCTTTACAGACACACACAACTAGGAAGGCCTGCAATAAATACTTGTTGAATAAATAAATGAGTTTGAGTGGAGTGGAGGTAGAAGGGCTGGTGTACTCTCCATCAGGCTCCTACCTGTCATCCCCATCTTCCCCGTCTTCTTCCCTGCCCTTACCTGACTGTAGTTGTCGTGGATGACTCGGGTCGCATTGGTGGCTTCCTGCCTGCAGTGACACAGCCTCTGCTCTTGCTGTGATAAAGAGGAGGCAACACTTATCAGAGGACCTTTCTATCCTGTCCCACGCTTTCCACCACCTCCCCTCATGCAGTGACATTTCTTCTTCCTTCCAAGGTGAGAGTCAGGTAAGTAAACCCAGTTTGGAGCTGCAGAGGGGCGTAAAGTCTATTTGTAGAGTCACCCTGTGATTGACCAGAGCTTTTGCTTTTTCTGGGTTGACAGTCCACCAGACTGGAAGCCAGGAAAGTAGGTGCCACATCTGTCTTGTCCCTTCTGTGAATGCAGTGCCCCACAAGGCAGACATTCAATAATTGTCTGCTGGGCTGGTTAATTAAATGACTGGTTCAGTGAATCTTAATATAAGTGGGACAGAGGTCATAATTTCTAACAATGTTAGAATTTGACACAGAGGGAAAGTAACTTGCCACAAAGTCAGACAAGAAATCATGGGCAGGAATGGGTCTAGAGCCCTGAGTTTCTCCTGGCTTAAGTTTCTGTTGGTTTATTTGAATTTGGTTTTATTTTTGATGTTTGATTTTAATAGACAACAATGAACTAACAAGCAATCCTTAGGGATAGGCACTACCAGGTAGCCACCTAGAGGTTACTTGCTATAGAAACCCCAAAGGGTCAGAAATAAAGAAACTAAGGGTATGCCTACGATAAGCCTGGAATCCTTGGCATGCCCCTCTCACGGTCAGGTCCAGGGTTCACCGAAGGAATACTGTGACGGAAGGGGTTACCCCAGGAGAATTATCCTTGAGGAAACCTGGATCTTGCATCAGTAGGGAGGAAACCTTGGGATAACAGGGGAGGGAACTGACTCTGATCTCAGGAACCATTTCAAAAGACCAGCACGTCCTGGGCTGTCCCTGGGGCAGACAGGGAGCAGATGCTTGGAGTTCTGATGTGCTGACTCACACACTGCTGCAGAACCTTCTGCATGTAGAGGAAAGAGTTGGCAATGCTGCTGATTCTTCTCAAGATTTGGGGGTCCGACTCCTGATGGTCCTTGAACACTCTGTCCACATAAAATGCCAGGATGTTCTTGGTCACGCAGCACACATCTGAGGGCTACAGACAGAAATTAGAGAAAGCCCCAGTGTCCTCTTCTCTTTATTATCTTAGAGACCAGAGGAGCCAATTTGAATAGGAGCAGCAAGGAACAAGATAATGAACATTTGATTTTTAAAATTTACATTTATTTCAGAATGTCTATCCCTTGGTATACTGATGCTACTTTTGACGAAGGCACTGAGATCGTATTCGCCCACTCTTTTTATAGTGCCAAGAGCTATATTAACAAAAGATGCAGCCCTGAGATCAGAAGCTTCTCTATTGAACCCCCAACACATCATCACTGACTTCTGTTTAAATCCTTCCAGGAATCAGACATCTCCCTTTTGAAAGAACTGATGTCTGAGCAGCTTCCTTGATAAGTACTTCCTGACACTGGGCTGAAGCCTACCTCTCTGTAACATCTCCTGTCAGTCAGCATGGATTTATTTAATGGCTGTTGCTTGCCAAGGGTATGCTGGGCACATATTCTTTCTATTGCAATGACAGTGTGTTTATCTTGGCCACCCTGCTCAGCTCTCTTCCCCTCTGTCCTTTTAAACTGCAAGAATCATTTGGATGGAGCTGAGATTTACAAGAATGGAAACTGACCACTGTGGGAATGCCTGCATCTGGGATCTGGGCAGGTCTGCAGCTGGCAGAGGGCAGATCTCTCCAAGGGAGGGCTCCTGAATTTCCAGGACACATCTCAGAGCAGTTGGCCAAGCTGTTTCCTTCTGGGCGTTTCCACCCGCCCTGAGATCAGTGAGTTCCTTTGCAGGAGATTTATAGCTCAGTCTGAGAACGGAGGGACCTACAGCAGGATAGAACTTTCATCTTCATTAGCATTAAAGCAGCAAAACCTCCTGACCCTGGGGTAGCTTTTCTTAAATGGCTGATGCTACTTACTACACACAGAAAAATGTGTTTCTTCCATCACTCCTGCTGGTCCCCTTAACCAAAGTGGCAAGAATAGCACAGTTTGTTTTATCGGGGAGGAAAGGAGAAAGGGAGAATGTGATAAGACCTGCATCCTCACTGACCCCTTTTCTTCTGCCCCATCAGCTGTTTCTAGACCTTGAGAGAAGAATCTGAAGACAGAGGCAAGAGATGTGGGGCTCTATGCCTGCCCAGCTGCTAACTAACCATTCTCCTTCCAAAGGTATCAATTTGATCATTAGAAAATTATAGTTTTGGAATACATAATCTTTAGGGTCAGTTCCAGCTGTGGTGTCCTATAAGTATCTTAAGTTGTCTGGAATAGTATTTAGTTAAAGGCTACACATCTGTTTATCACAAATAAATCAGGCCCAATACTGACTAGAAGAATTATCTCATGCAGGGAAAAGTAAATCATTGTAGATATACCTTATATCTGTCCCACAAATACTGAGGGGAAAAAATGGATCTTTCTAAAATTCTTACAAGGCCTGAAGGAGCTCACTTTTAAAGTAAAGTGAATTATCACCTCAAAAGCCAACTGTTTTGTAACACACTCTCATCGCTTTTCATCTAGACAGTTGGATGAATCTCACCAACTTTCCTGCCTCAGTTGTCTATTGTAAAGAACATCATCAGACTGCTTTCCTAAAGGTTTTGTGGTCATACAGTCTTTGGCTTCAAAACCTACAGGGATTCCCTATTGCTTCTGCTACAAGGTTGAGGCTCAGCCTGACACGCAAGATTCTTGGTAAAATAACTCCAGTGTATTTTTCCACCTCATCCTTTTTTTTTTCTCAATTTCCTGTCACTAGCACCACAAACCTGGTTGCCTTGCTGTCCATTGACATATATTCATCGATCTCATGCATGAATTCTCCCATGCTCCCCAAACCTCTTCCTTTCTTTCATCCACTAACCCATAGCTGGCTCAGCTGACTTTCTCAGATTTCCCATGAAACTTTCCAGAATCACCCTAAGCTGTAGACATCCTGTCCCATTTGAGCATGTGGCATCTTAATCACTCTCTAGATAAGTGGTATTTCCTTAGTTCCTCATAGGTGCTTCTTTTTTAAAATTAAATTTATTGGGGTAACAATGGTTAATGACATTACATAAATTTCAGGGTTATAACTTTATAATATGACATCTGTGTACTCTGTTGTGTGCTCACCACCCAAAACCATATATTTGGCTGCCTTTTCCTTCCTCCCACCTTCCTTTCCCTCAGATAACCACTATTCTGCTGTCTATACCTATGGGGGTATAAAACAAAAAGCAACAAACAAACAAACAAAAAACCTCATAGACACAGACAACTGAATGGTGGCTCCGATGGAGTTTCAAAGTCCCTGAGACACAAGTGTGTCTTAACACATCAGTTGATTAATGAGAAGCCGGGAGCATTTAGGGTGTACTGGAGATTAGGAAAGAGAAAAGGGCAGGGTAGAATTTCTTTCTCGGCCCAGGACCACTTCACTATATAAAGATAATACAGAAAAGAGCACAAGCCAGTACCTTGATGCTGTGCAGGGTCTCCGATGTGGACAGGATGGTGACATTTTGGAAGGTATCTTTAGCTTGCTGTGGAGAAAAACATAAGAACAAACACAAGTGATGAGTATTCCTTGTCTTCTTGAGACACAAACAATAATGAAAAGGTACTTGCTCTTCAAGCTAGGATGAAGGGTGAAGCAAGCCCCCTTGCCCACATCTTCACCCAGAACCCATACTCACAATGGTTCTTTTGATTTCTTGGAAACTCTCTTCTGTATGGCGCATGTCCATGGAGATCAGACATCTCCTGAGACCTCGGGCATGCGCCGAGCACAGGACGAACATCGTGCCCAGGAGGTAGAGGGAAACACGCCGCGCCTTCATGTCCTACAGGAAAGGCGGCAGTCTGCTGCCCCACCGAGAGTGGAGAACAATGAAAGGGGCCTCTGACTGAGCTCCCCTTGGACCTCACAGGCCAGGCCAGGCAGCAAGCAAGAGAACAGACTCCGTGCCTCAGCCTGTGGAGTTCAAGGGCATATGTCTCCTCTGGCTTTCTTGAATCAATTGCATGAGCTCTTTCCCCTCCCCCATGCTCCCACCTCCACCCCAGACAGCACAATAGAGTGCTCTCTAGAGTGAATTCGTGTGTATACCACTCTATTATGACTCAACACAGCTCACTTTGTCAACGGGGGTAAAAAGCATTGTTTTTAATCAATTAAGTAGGACAAACAGCATTGTAATATGCCCTAGAAATTAGGCAACAGATCTGAAAAAACCATAAAAGCATATTTGGTTTTTTATATTTGCCCCCGAAATAGGCAACACCCTTTTATTATAAACCCCGACTGTGTATCTGCTTAAAATCATTTGTTTGAAGCCAACTATGCAGATGTTGCCTTCTGGAGAAGATGGGAAAGGGAGGAACAAGCCATCTCCTAATAACCAATTGGCCACAGAGCAGAGAGCCCGGCTGCCCTGCCGCCCTGCCGAGGGCAAGTTGGCCACACCCCCTCTGTCCCTTACTGAGCTAGAAGATATGAGGGAAAATGTTTGCCGCCAGCCAGTCCCTAGGCCGAAGCAGACCCTGAAAAATTCACTGATTCTTCTAATTCTCTCACCCTTCCTGTGCCGTCTTTCTCCGCCTTTTCTGTTTAACCGCTTTAAGTGATGTCATATAATACAATGCGAAATGTGCACAAAACATACATTAAAGGTGTACAGCTTGTTGAGTCCTCATTCTTTGACTTTTCCCAGCAGTAGCTCAAGTTTCACAAACAGAGCTTACTTAGCCTTACAGATAAGTCTTACAACAATGTGTGTAAATAGACCAATCCTCTGCCTGGCACCTTCCCTGGTGCCCTCTGAGCGCTCTCACTTCCAGCTGTGTTTGCGCTGGGGTGTGTGCAGTGTGTGTGACAGTAGAGGAGAGGGAGGCACCCAAATAGGAAGCCAGCTGAGGGACTGCAGAGCACCCCCACCTCCAACCTCTGTTACAGTGGCTCTAACTATAAAGCACAGATGTGGGTTCTAGGGCTTGAGCCACAGCTGCCCACATTCCCGACCACCCCTCCCATATCTTCCTCGAGCTTCCAGGCTCTTCTCCAGAAAGCCAAGGAATAGCTGATCCTGTTTATAAAGCCGTTTCACCTCGCTCTCTTTAATTCAGCGTCATTCCCAGTGAGAGAACAGGTGTAGATGGAGACTTCACCACAGAGTGTGGTTTCTTTTTCCAACCTCTCGCTTACTGACAAAACAAGACTATAGACTCCACTGTCAGGGAGGTCTGTAGATTTTCGCAGAGCTCTCTCCCCTCTACGGGCTGCTGGGGTGCTTTCAGGTGTCAAGTGAGTGGGAAGAGAGCACACTATTTCTTCTGACAGCATAACTGTCAGAAGCAGTGGGACATTACTTGCTTGTCTCATGCTGCCAGGGGGCCCAGACATGCTGTGGAAGAGAAAGGTGCCTTTCTTAGCTGGGAGATCCCAGACACCTTGGCAGATTCAGATAATAGTAGTAGAGAGCCTGACCAGGAGGTGGCACAGTGGATAGAGCATCGGACTGGGATGCGGAAGACCCAGGTTCGAGACCCCGAGCTCGCCAGCTTGAGCGTGGGCCCATCTGGCTTGAGCAAAAGCTCGTCAGCTTGAATCCAAGGTTGCTGGCTCCAGCAAGGGGTTACTCAGTCTGCTGAAGGCCCATGGTCAAGGCACATGTGAGAAAGCAATCAATGAACAACTAAGGTGTTGCAACGGCCACAAAAAACGAATGAGTGATGCTTCTCACCTCTCTCCATTCCTCTCTGTCTGTTCCTATCTATCCCTCTCTCTGACTCTCTGTCCCTGTTAAAAAAAATATATATATATATATATATATATATATATATATATATATATATATATATATATATTAGTGAATGTTTATCAGACACACCATATATTAGGCACTATGCCAAGCATTTGACAATTATTTAATGCTTGCAATCACCTTGTGAGGTAGGATCTGTTTCTAGCTCTATTTTACCAAAAAGGGAACTGAGACTTTGGGAAGTGTGGGGACTTGCTCAAAGTACATGGCTACCAAGTCGCAGAGCTGGGATTAGAAAACAGGCTGGCTGGCCCTGAGCTCCCTGTTCTCAACACTATACCATCCCACTGACAGCTCTGTTCTTTGGAGGATCTCAGCTGGAGAGCCTCACAGTTGCCCTCACACCAGGCAGAAAGAAAGGCATTTCTGAGTAGGTAGTCTGAATGAGAGGTGCTTCTCACATTTAATACTAGAGCATTGTAAAGAAGATATAAAGTGCCCAGAACAGTTCCTAGAACAAAGGTCATAATAAATGTTAGATTCCCTCCCTTCCTTCCTTCTTTCCTTCTTTCCTTCTTTCCTTCCTTCCTTCCTTCCTCCCTCCCTCCCTTCCTTTTTTTCCCCACTCTTCATCTTTTCTTATTGAGAATAAGGTACCAGAAAGTTCCCCATCCCCATTCTACAAAATACCCAGTGCCTGGGACATCAGCAGCCTTACGCAATGATGACAGGTCACCTCTCTGCACCTGTGAAGGATAAGGCTAAGATGAAGACGAATACAAGCCTCTGATGGAGGCTGGCCTGAGGCTCACCTCTCCCTGGATGCTCAGGCTCCTGTGTCTTCTCTCTTGGTGCTCTTTGCCACCTGGAAAGGGCTAGCCACTTTTATGCAGGTGGGTAAGAGGAAATGCTATCAAGGTTTACTGGGTGGGTCCACCTTTGGGAGATTTTTTTCCCCACTTGTTTCCTTAGCATCTCATTTCCTTAATTGTTCTCTTTTTTGTCTTTGAAATACAGTTGATTAATCATTATGAAGAAATGCTTCTTTCTCTGGGTCTAGACATGTAGATTCTAGGAAAAAATAAACTTCCCATCTTTATGCAAATGATAATTTCTTGCAATTCTGGGTGCATACAGAAAAATCCAAGTTAAGTCACTTTCCTGAGAGCTGTGGCGTGGCACCAACTGTCCCTGGCAGGCAAACTCAGGAAAGCACTCTCCTGACGGCCACACCCTGTGAGCAGCCAGCCCCATGAGACTCTGCAGGTACCAGTGACTCTAGCACACCCCACCTGCCTAATAGTTCATACAGCAACTGAGCCCCTACTGGGTGTCAGGCACTAACTAAATGCTTTACAGATATCCATCTTACAAAATGGTTTAACTTTGCAGGAAACGTTTCTTCTTCTTCTCAGGAATGCAAAAATTTCTGTGGACATCATCTCATCTGTCTTCATCTTGTCACTGGAAGGTCTTTCATTCTCAATTAAAGCAGAGAGAGAGAATGAAACCAGGGTGCAGAGAACCCTGAGTGCAAAACCAGTAAGAGAGCCTGGAATCCTTGGTCCTGGGCCAGAAGATCCTGTGTCTAAATTACTTTTTCCACAAACTCTACACCATGAATTCTCTAAGGATAAGGATTTGGGATGATGGTGATGAAAAATTAGGGTATAAAAAGTCCCCCACCCCAGACACAAACTCTCAAAATAAACAGATCTTATTTTTAGAAAATGAAGCAACTCTGGGATGGGGTGTAATTACAAGAGACCCCACGGGTCCTTTGGCCAAGGGGCTGGTACAACGGTGTGGCCCAGACTCTGCCCTGCCAGACTGGGGAGGCAGAAGAGTTGGCAGGGCCCTGTCAGGGAGGAAGAGAGCCAGGCAGGACTGAGAACTCATGGAGGAAGGTGCAAGGGAAAGGAACCTTGGGTTAGAAGTCTTGTTGTCCAGCAACTTGGACAAGAAATAACACCTGACCAGGCAGTGGCGCAGTGGATAGAGTGTCGGACTGGGATGTGGAGGACCCAGGTTCAAGACCCCGAGGTCGCCAGCTTGAGCGCAGGCCCATCTGGCTTGAGCAAAAGCTTGTCAGCTTGGACCCAAGGTCGCTGGCTCCAGCAAGGGGTTACTCAGTCTGCTGAAGGCCCGCGGTCAAGGCACATATGAGAAAGCAATCAATGAACAACTAAGGTGTCTGCACGAAAAACTGATGATGGATGCTTCTCATCTCTCTCTGTTCCTGTCTCTCTGTCCTATCTGTCTCTCTCTCTCTGACTCTCTCTCTGTCCTTGTAAAAAAAAAAAAAAGAACACATGTTGAGGAAAGCAGTAGACTAGCAGAGGTCCCCATAAGGCCCAGCCCGTGGGCCAAACTGCGGCCCCCTGAGGCCCCCGCCGCACTTCCGGAAGGGGCACCTCTTTCATTGGTGGTCAGTGTACCAAGTACTATATGTAGCGACCCTCCAACGGTCTGAGAGACAGTGAACTGGCCCCCTGTGTAAAAAGTTTGGGGACCCCTGCTAGGGGTTACAATGTAGCTCTGGATTTAAGCCCTGGCTTTTCTTTCTCCATGAGACACTGGGAAGGCTATTCACCTTTCTCAAGTGGCATAAAATAGGTAAAATAAAGAGTGAGAATTTGAATGAACTAATGGACTGATCCACAGTAAGTGGTCATTAAATGTCATTCATTCTGTTACTGTGTGCCAGGCACTGGAAAGGAGAAGACACCTTCGATAACACTTATACAAGTGCCTTTCTGCTTCTTCAGGGGAGAAAAGAGGTACTCTTGAGTCCAGAGATCTCTCCCACCCCCACCCCTGCTTCCCTGGGGCGGGGGATGGGCAGAGGAGCTGGGTGCTATTTTCCTGGCTGGGCCTGAGCTGCCTGGCTTATAGCTCACAGATGAGCCAGCCCCACATGTGAGCTGATTGCATAACTATTTGTGTGACTCTCACCCCTCATTCATCCCCTGGTGCTCAGACCGTATGTTTCAACACAGCTTTCATTTCAGAGCAAAGGTGTTACATCAGGAAGATTGGAGAGGAAGGAATAATATCTGATATGTTCAGAGCTCCTCTCCAGAACAAAGGAGATCATGGTGGTTGGGACTATGGCTCTGGAGTCAACCCAGCCTGGGCTGACTGCCTCTGCTCCCTGTGGATGTCAGACTGAAGGCAAGCTGGTTCATCTCTGTACCTCTGTTTATTCTTCTGAAAAATGGTGCTAATCATGCTGACTGAATATTCACATAATGAACGATTAAAAAATGTCAAGCTTTGTTATTCATTTTACAGCCCCTAAATTGGGAGGAAGAAAAGATGATAAGGAATGATTTCTCTCCGTCTTAAGCCTTGCTGCTTAATACTACAGATAAAAAATAAGAAAATTGGTTGAGAGGGAATGGCATCCATCCCAGGACTGCTATCAAACTATGGACTTGCTCCACAGATGTCGGCTTATGTCTAGCCTTAGAACTGAGCATTCTAGAACCACTTGACCCACTCCTGGGATACCAGAGCTCTATTTTCCACGTTAAATGATGAAGCAGAAAGAATGTGAAGGAAGACCAGCAGCCAGAATAAAAACTTCTCTGAGTGGTGGATGCTGGACACAGTTCTCTCCCACTTTCCAATTGACCCCCACCCCCATCTCCAATGCACTCCGACTTCATGAACCATTCATGATGGTGCCAGGGTAATTTACTCCTTGTTTTTGTGGGGTTTTTTCAGGGTTATTTCTTCTATAAAAGAGTGGAGGCTGCTCACTCTAAGTGTTAAGTCCTGGAGCTCAGACAAAATATAGAAAACTCTAGAGGGCACCAGGCCCACTGCTTTTTATGGTAATGAGGCTCCATGGAGTGGAACAAAGTATGGCCCTACTGAGTGATCTGGATGAAATGGATTAGGTCTATGTGAATTATTTCCATTACATTAGAGGAAGAACTCATCACTGTAAGGACTATATAACACTAGATAGAGAAAGGGTCTGTGGAAGAAAGAAATATCAAAACTGATGGATGTATTTTCACTTGGGAAGTAAATAGGGACTGAAAAACAGAAAGAACATAATTGTTTTAAGGTCTTGGTGAATATATCTGGATTGAAATTATATGTTTGGAAATTGTATATAGCTTTGAAAATTAAGTAAAAAAGATAAATTTCTCAGTTCTGGGGGAACTTAAACCTAAAATGTTTCTCATTTGTTTGGGTTTTAAAAATGAGAGGAGCTCTGGCTAGTTGGCTCAGTGGATAGAGCGTAAGCCCGGCATATGGACGTCCTGCGTTCAATCTCTGGTCAGGACACGCAGGAGAAGTGACCATCTGCTTCTCTTACCCTTCCTCTCCCCCTTCTCTCCTTCTTAGTTCAAGTGTCGGCCCCAGGCACTGAGGATGGCTTGGTTGGTCCCATCACATCAGCTTCAGGTGCTAAAAATAGCTCAGTTGATTCAAGCATTGGCCCCACACAGAAGTTGCCAGGTAGATCCTGATCAGGGCGCATACTGGAATCTATCTGTCTTCCTGTCACTTAAAGTAAAATAAAATAAAAAAAGGAAATGAGAATAAAGATAACAGAGAGAGCCCTGTTCAACATTTCCAGTAGAACAATGAACAAATTGAGCTGTAAACGGGCCTCCTGTCCCATAGCAAGGCAGCAGCATGCTGTTCTCAGTTCTCCATCTCCTGACTTGTAGCTCAGTGCCCTTTCTCACCTCAGGATCAGGTAGAGTGGAACAGAACATAAAGCTGTGGGGAATCTCAAGCCTGTTTAGCAAGAGGGGTGATGTAATTCTCTGAAGTCAAGCTGTTCTGATTTGTCTTCACCCAGGAAGGCGATGACCAGAGGAAGTGCATTCTTGCTGTTCCTGTGCTGGTGGAAAGGGGAGGACAAACTCACTCAGGGCACCTGGGTTACATCAACCCGTAATTCCCTTTGCCTTTTCTCTGACAGGGCTCTCAGTCAAGGACTGCTGACCTAGAGCCTCAGAGACCAATTGACTCCTTATGTCAATGGGTTCTATGGCTCAGATGCCATGACACAGCCCCTGTGGAGGTAAGGGAGGGAGAGCCGGGGATGGGTAATGGGAAGACTCTGGCATTTTCCTGCCTTTGCGCATCACTGACCCTATTTCACTTCTAACCACCCATCTTCTCCTAGTCAGCCAGATTTTCTAAAATGCAAACTCAGTCTTGGTGTTTCTCAGCCTAAAACTCCCAGCATGGCTCCAAGATAAAAAGTAAGCACCTTGGCCCTGGCCGGTTGGCTCAGCAGTTGAGCATCAGCCCAGCACGTGGAAGTCCTGGATTCAATTACTGGTCAGGATACACAGGAGAAGCGCCCAGCTGCTTCTCCACCCTTCCCTCTCTCCTTTCTATCTCTCTTCTTCCCTTCCCACAGCCAAGGCTCCACTGGAGCAAAGTTGGCCCAGGCACTGAGGATGGCTCCGTGGCCTCCACCTCAGGCGCTAGAATGGCACTGGCTGCAGCGGAGCAATGCCCTAGATGGGCAGAGCATTGCCCCCTGGTGGGCATGCCGGGTAGATCCCAGTTGGGCACATACGGGAGTCTTTCTGTCTGCCCCCCCTTCTCACTTTGGAAAAATACAAAAAAAAAAAAAAGTAATCACCCTCCGTGGCATGCCCAGACCCACCATAATTCAGACCTTGTTCACATCTCCAACCTCATCTCTATTGACTAGTCCCCAGTCCCCCCATACCTTATTGTCCCTTCCTACCTAGAAAGCACTACCCTTGCTTTTCTGCCTTGCAAACACCTACCCAACTTTCAAGACTTAGCTGCAGTGTGACTTCTTTTGTGAAATCTCTCCCCTCTTCCTTTACTCCCTCCCCTGCCCCCTCCACCCTACTCCAGAGGGCACTAGGCCCACTGCCATCTTTAAGAATGAGGCTCTGTGGAATTGAACAAAGTGTGGCCCTACTGAGTGAATCTGGATGAAATGGATTAGGTCTATGTGAATAATTCTGATTTCCTATCCTTACCCTGGTTGAGTTGGCTGCTGTTTCTTTCATATTCCCACTGGATAAATACATGATGCCCAATTAACTCTGCATTTCAGATAAACACATTTCTGTGCTGACCCATCTGAAATTCAAAGTGAGCTGGGCATCTTGCATTTCTATTTGCTAACTCTGGCAATTCTATGCTGAACCCCCTCCAGTCTCAATGCCAGCCAGGACCAGACCCAGCTTGAATGGGGCCCATAACTCATGGGCTGCTTTTGAAGAAAAGAAGTTTTAAAATAGAAGTACAAATTTAGGGACAAAAGTGAATATTTACTTGGAATGAGAAATAAATCACAGCAAATTGCAAAATTTTAAAAAGCTGACAAATACCACAAAATCCAGAAAATAATCCTCTTATAAATTAACTACTTGGCACATCTGTGTTCGCTCCTTCTATGACATTGATTTTTAGTTGTTATTTTCTATAAAGAGAGTAAAAATATAAGTCAGCCTTTTCTCTGATATGGTTATTCAGAATTGGGTTTTTGTTATTGATAGTTGAAATTCAAGAAAGATGCTTCAGGTTTGTGCCTTACGAACACAGAAATTCTGATAAATTCTGCTTCACGAGATTCCCATCAAAAAAGGAAAGAGTATATGATTCATTTCTGATTATGTATATTGCATTGTTAAGTAACTTTTGCCATATTGACTAGATGTTAATAAAAACCAACTTTTTGGCTGTCAAATTTCCATGTCCAGTGCCTGGAAGGATCCCCACCACACATCCTCTGGCTCCGTGCATCTCACACAGGCGCTTCGCTCCCACCGCCGGCAAGCTTCCAGTAAGAGTCAGCACAGTGCATGGAAGGAGAATTTTTGGATGTCATTCACACACCAGATGGGTAGTGATATCTTAACCACACACAGATGTGATTACAAGCTGTGTAAATATGTCTCTTTAAAGGCCAAATGCATCTTAGATACTCCTTAACCAGATCCCCTAGATACTGGGGCATCTCTAATGTCACTTAACTTGAAAGGAAGTGTGACAGAGGAGAAGCCAGAATCAAAAAGGACACTGATCTGAACTAATTAAGGCTAACATACCTGACTTTTGTGAATTTTGAGAGCACGTATGGCATGTAAGCCCATGGTTAGGGACCCTCAAGAAACTTACAGGGAGACCATACAAGTCTCAAAAGAAGCCCAAAGCTTAAACTTCCTCAGCTAAGCAGTAAATCCTCACATCCTCCCCGTCCATAGACCTTGGAATAATATTTATTTTCTAATTTGATTTTTTCTTTTTTTTAGCGAGAGAGACAGAGAGAGGGACAAATAGGGACAGACAGACAGGAAGGGAGAGATAAAAAGTATCAATTCTTCGTTGCAGCTCCTTAGTTGTTCATTGATTGCATTCTCATATGTGCCTTGACCAGGAGACTACAGCAGAACGAATGACCCCTTGCTCAAGCCAGTGACCTTGGGCTAAGGCTAGCGACCTTGGGCTTCAAGCCATCAACATTTGGGCTCAAGCCAGTGACCATGGGGTCATGTCTATGATCCCACACTCAAGCTAGCGACCTCACGCTCAAGCTGGTGAGCCTGCACTCAAGCAGGCAACCTTGGGGTTTTGAACCTGGGTCCTCTGCATCCCAGGCTGACGCTCTATTCACTGTGCCACTGCCTGGTCATTCTTAATTTTTATTTTTAATCAAAGATGTGTACACTTCCATAATTTTATAAGGCATTTATATGATGAAAAACTGCGGTCATGGTTCCAGCCCACCCCCACCCTCTGGCCTGTAGGCAATAGCTTTCAAATGCACCTTTCTCTTCTCCTACTTAGCTCCATAATTCTACAGAACACACTTTTATTGCTGTTTCTTAATTCTTGATTTTAGTATCAGCTTACTACAATGGAAGATAAAGATTTAATTCTTTTATCACACCCCATGCAAACATGCTCATTTTCCTCCCCCATCCTGCCAATGTAAACACATCACAATAACACCTCTACAGGAGCAACATGTCACCCAGGTCCCCTCATGGAGTCCTGAGCCCCTGAGTGAAGACAACGTCCTACTCTCCTGTGTTTGTGTCTCAACTCGCTCCAGGAAGAATCAAAAAAATAGAATTAGGTACAAATGTGACATGTGCTTTTTATTTCATTATCTCCTGTTCCAAAACTCAAAATTTTACAGATGGTAAAGCTAGACTAACAGTAAAGCTAAGAAGTAGTAAGCATGTACATCCGCCCAGGCACCATAGGAAGCACCCATATGCATTATCTCTTTTAATCTTCACACCTGCTCCAAGAGGAAGACAGTTGTTGTGTTTGTTGTCATAGTAGAGGAAGCTAAGACTCAGAGCTGTCAGTGAGCTTGCTCGAGGGCACCAGCAGCAGGTAGGTGGCAGAGCTACATGCAGTCTGGCAGGCCAACTCCAGCACCGCCATCCTTCAATCTAGCAGACAGGAGGGAGCACGGCATCAAGTCTTCCACTACAGATGCAGAAGTAGCAGAGGCTCAGAGGGAAGCATTTGCACCAAGCCACACTGCTGAATAGTGGTGGATCAAGGACCAGAACCCACAACCCCGAACTCTCAGTCCAGTGCTCTTCTCATTTACATGCCTTTGTCACCTCTTCTGACGTCTAACCTCCTTCCTGCAGAAATAAAGAGATCTATTCCCCGCACACAAAGAGAAAGCACAGCAGCAAGTGACAGAGACTATAGCTCAAGAGCACCCTGTCCAACCAACAAATCCAGGCTTGTCAACAGAAACTGTGATTCTGTGGAAATAGGATGTGGTTTTTCCCTTATTGTTAAAATGAACCATGTCACTTGAAAAGGGCTGCTCCCACAGGTTCTGGGAGCCAGGGAGTTGCTGAGGAGCTCTTCACCCCAGAAGACCTGGGAGGGAAAGGGTTGTGGCTTGAGGCAGTTGGCTTACCAGTAGCTGAAGCTGTAGTAAGTGGGCAGCAGGGTGGCGGCGGACAGATCTGAAATGCTGGAGGTGTGGGAGCAGGCCAAGCACAAGGACTACATCGGTATCCACTGTTTCCTGGAGGAAACCCCAACCAGTAACACCCTTCAGGGGTACCATCCCAGCTTGTAGGGTCTGTCCACTCACTTGGACTCCCTTTTCTAGAGCACTTTCTCTCCTGGATTGGCTAAACCTCCTTTCTATCCCAGGTGCAGACAGGTTCACTCAATCTGGCATGCTGCTCGGGAGCCAGTTGTTGTCGTCTCTTAGCAGTGAGCTAGGACTTTCAGTTTAGGGCTCAGACTTAAAGCAAGATGTAGCTCTTCTAGGAATCCGTCTCTGGCCGCCCTTGCAACATTCATTTCCCCTTGGTTCCCTTCAGCGTTTGTGCTCTTTTTGGGGCCGTGTTCACTTTCACCTGATTTTTAATTGAATTTATTGGGGCGACATTGGTTAATAAAATGATATAGGTTTCAGGTGTACAGTTCTATAACACATCATCTATATATTGTACTGTGTGTTCACTATCCAAGTCAAGTCTTCTTTTTATCACCATTTATCCCTCTTTTACCCTCTTCTACCTTCCCCCTCACCCTTCTTTCCCTCTGATAAACTTTTGTCTGTCTCTGTGAGTTTTGGGGTTTTTTTTCTTAATCGCTTCACTTTTTTTACACAGCCCCCCTAACCCCCACCCTGACAGCTGTCAGTCTGTTCTCTGTACCTATGAGTCTGTTTCCATTTTGTTTGATAGTTTAGTTTGTTCATTAGATTCCACATATGAGTGAAATCATATGGTACTTGTCTTTCTCTGACTGGCTTATTTTGTTTAGCATAATACTCTCCAAGTCAATCCATGCTGTCACAAAGGGTAAGATTTCTTTTCTTTTTACAACTGAGTAGTATTCCACTGTGTAAATGTACCACAGCTTTTTTTAACCACTCATCTGCTGATGGACACTTAGCCTGCTTCCAGATCTTGGCTATTGTAAGTAATACTGCAATTAACGTAAGGGTGCATACATTCTTTTGAATTAGTGCTTTTGGGTTTCTTCTGTTGCATACCCAAAAGTGGAATTGCTGAGTCATAAGGCAGTATTTTTAGGGGTTTTTTTAAAAAGATTTTATTTATTAATTTGAGAGAATGAGGGAGAAGCTGGGGTCTGGCCCTCACCCCCAAGTCCAGCTTTGAAGTGGGATAAGGGTTATGACAGAGCTGCCTGAATAGGAAGACTTCACCTGGTCAGGGAAGACCTCCAAAAGGCAGTGAGGTTTAAACATAAGCGTGAGTGGAGTGCCAGAACAAAAAAATCTAAATTCCATTCTTTGCCCCAGGCAAGCCACTAGACTCCAGCACCTGGCCCAGGAGTCATGCTGTGTCTTTGCCCCTGGCTGCAGCTCTTCAGGGCTCTACATCTGCCATCCTCGCGTGTCTTCCTTTTCAGCCTTCCATCCTGGGGTATTGCCCCATCATCCCTTCTCAGCTCCACTGCTCTTGAGTCTCCCACCCAGAGCCCTGTCTCAATCTTTCAGAGGCATCTTGGAAATTCCCTTCCCCCTCTCACCCTCAAGTTTTTCAAGCTCTGCCCAGAACCCTGGTTTTCCCAGCACCAAATATTAATCACAGTTCAGGCTAAATGGGCTCAAGTTCCCCCAAATTTCAGGCAGGGTGGGGCTAGGGTGTGATGAGGAAAAATCTGGGACTTTTCAGCACCAGGCCACCCCAGAAAGGCAGAACAAGAGCAAAGCCTGAGGGAACTTGAAGAACCTGGGTACCTCTTCCAAATTAAGGTACAGACCAAACCTCTCCCCAAGTGTAATTAGCCTTCATTCGGGGGTGGGGGCGCAAACTTTCCCTCCAGCTTTCTTCCAAATAGCTCCAGGTTCAAAGGGCCAAGGGAAGGTGGGTGCTCCTCCCCGGGTGTCAAATGCCAGAGAATTCTGTCACCAACTCATTTCTGCCTCTCCTTAGCTCTGCCACACCTGGGGAAGCTCAGAAACACCTGGCAGGTGGCTATACCTGCACCCACCTGCTACAATGAAAGCCAATAAGAGAGTAAGCTGATGGCACTGGAGCAGGGACTAAGCTTTTGCTGAGAGAAAGACACACCCAGGCTTCATTCACCCTGAACACACTTCCTCTTCCAGAAGATTCTTCTTTCAGGAATTCTAACCCCAGGGATCGTCCAGAACAGAGGAGGAGCATCCGACAAGGTGCCAAGGTTATTCAATGTCCTATTCAAGGGTAAAGCCTAAAGGGAGAGTAAAAGACAACTTTTGACAAGAACAGTTCTACTTCTGGAAGCTGCAGAAGTCATCATTGTTGCAGTAGTAATAGCAGCAGCAAACATTTATTTTACATTGTGCTTTTTATATGTGAGGCCTTGTCTAAAATGCTTTATAGACTTGAACTCACTTAATCTTGAGTCCAAAAGAACTAGCTTCATGGAGGCCTTTTACAAGTCCTGCTAATCTGGTATTTTGGTAGCATCATTTTAACCTGTAAAATCATTTTTATCATCACATCTTGCATTGATTCAACATCCTGAGCATCTACTATATCCCACACACTCATAGTACAAAAACACAATGGTTTCTTCCCTTAAAGGGCTGAGTCTAGTGGGAATGGCAGACATGTAGAAAAGGCAATCTATTACAAGGCAGTAGGTACTTCAAAGAAGGGAATCGTGCAAGCTGTGGGAACACAGAGGAGAGGTAGCTAATATAAATTGAAGTGTGAGGATAGAGGATATCAGAGAAGGCTTCCAGGTAGTGGTGACCTCTTAACTGAGTCTTCAAGGCTGCATAAGAGTCACAAAAAGGGAAAGCAGCAAAATATACATTCATTTCAAATGCACCTGGAACATTGTCTAGGATAGACCACAATGTTAGAACACAAAACAAATATCAATAAATTTAAGATTAAAATCCTATCAAGCACCTTCTCTGACCATAATGGTATGAAACTAGAAATCAATCACAAGAAAATAACTGAAAGGCACACAAAGACATGGTGGCTAAACAACATGTTACTAAGCCCTGCCCAGATAGCTCGGTTGGTTGGAGTGTTGTCCTGCAGCACGGAGGTTACCAGTTTGATCCCTGGTCAAGGCACATTCAGAAATAGATGTTCCTGTCTCTTTCTCTCTCCTTTCCTCTTTCTAAAATAAATGAAATAAATATTAAGAAAAAAGGTAACATGCTACTAAACAATGAATGAGTTAACGAGATCAAAGAGGAAATCAAAAGATACTTTAAAACAAATGAAAATGAGAACACAACAACCCCAAAACTAAGGGATACAGTGAAAGCAGACATAAAAGGGAAATGCATCACATTACAGGCCTACCTCTAGAAACACAAAAACATCTCAAACAAACAATCTAACTTTACATTTAATGAAACTAGCAAAAGAACAACAAAGGCCAAAGTGACTAGAGGAACGAAAATAATAAAGATGAGAGCAAAAATAAATAAAAGACTAAAAAATAATACAAAATGTCAATGAAACCAAGAGCTGGTTCATGAAAAGATAAGCAAGATTGACAAACATATAACCAGACTCATCAAGAAAAGAAGACGAAGGACCCAAATGAATAACATCAGAAATGATAGAGAAGTAACAACTGACACCATAGAAATAGAAAGTATTGTAAGAAAATATTATGAACAACTATATGTCAGAAAAGTGGACAATCTGGATGAAATAAACAAATTCTTAGAAGCATACAATCTTCCAAAACTGAATTAGGAAGAATCAGAAAATCTGCATAAACCAAGTACAATTAATATAATTGAAGAAGAAATAAAAAATCTTCCAACAAACAAAAATCCTGAAGTGGATTGCTTCACAGGTGAATTTTACCAAACATTCAAAGAACTAACCCCTATCCTTCTTGAACTATTACAAAAATTTGAGAGGAGGGAGGTCTCCCAATCTCACTTCATGAAGCCAGCATTATCCATATTCCAAAACCAGATAAAGACACTACAAAGAAAGAAAAGTATGAGCCAATATTCCTAATGAACATAGATGTTAAACAAAATATTAGCAAACCAGATCCAGCAATACATTAAAAAGATCATATGCCATGATCAAGTGGAATTTATTCCAGAAATGCAGGGTTGGTATAATATTTGCAAACCAATTAATGTGATATACAACATAAACAAAATGAGAAATAAAAATTACATGATCATATCAATAGATGTAGGAAAAGCATTTGTCAAAATCAAACACCCATTTAAAATAAAACTTGCAACAAAGTGGAAATAAGGGGAACATATCTTAATATAATAAAGGCCATAAATAATAAACCCACAGCCAATATCATACTCAATGGTCAAAAATTATAAGCATTTCCCTTATGATTGGAAACAACACAGGATGTCTACTTTCATCACTCTTATTTTTATCTTTCTTATTGTTTTATTTTTTTTAATTTATTGTGTTAATATGGATTCAAGTATCCCATTCAATATAACACCCTCAACCCTCAACCACATGGCTCCCATTATACCTACTTTGTCCCCGTGATTCTAACTTCCTCCTCCCCCTACACTCTGGGATTTGCTGTCCTGTTATCTGTATCTATGTGTTATGTATATGTAATTTCACTAATCCCTTCACCTTCTCTGATCCCATTCCCTTATCCCTCTTCCCTCTGACTGCTGTCCCTCTGCTCCCTGTGACCCTTCCTCTGCCTCTATTCCATTCCTCAGTTCACCTTGTTCATTAGATTCAACATATAAGTGAGATCATATGATATTTTTCTTTCTCTGCCTGGCTTATTTCACTTAGCGTAATAATCTCCAGGTCCATCCATGCCAACACAAAAGGTAAGATTTCCTTCTTTTTCAAGTCCATGTAGTATTCCATCACGTATATGTATCACAGCTCTTTTATTCACTTGTCCACTGATGGACACTTAGGCTGTTTCCAGATCTTGGCTATTGTTTACAATGCTGCAATAAACATGGGAATACCTACCTATCTTCTTCTTCTTTTTTTTTTATAGAGACAGACTGAGAGTCAGAGAGAGGAATAGATAGGGACAGACAGGCAGGAACGGAGAGAGGTGAGAAGCATCAATCATTAGTTTTTCGTTGCCATTGGGACACCATAGTTGTTCATTGATTGCTTTCTCACATGTGCCTTGACCACGGGCCTTCAGCAGACTGAGTAACCCCTTGCTCAAGCCAGCGACCTTGGGTCCAAGCTGGTGAGCTTTTGCTCAAACCGGATGAGCCTGCGGTCAAGCTGGTGACCTTGGAGTGGTATCTCATTGTGGTTTTAATTTGCATTTCTCTGATGATTTAGTGACGTTAAACATTTTCCCTATGCCTATTGGCCCTCTGTATGTCTTCTTTGGAAAAGTGTCTATTCAGTTCCTTTGCCCATTTTTTAAATTTTTTTTTAAATTTTTTATTTTTATTTTATTCATTTTAGAGAGGAGACACAGAGTGAGAGAGAGAGAGAGAGAGAAAGAGAGAGAGAGAAAGGGGGGAGGAGCTGGAAGCATCAACTCCCATATGTGCCTTGACAAGACCAGTGCAGGGTTTTGAACTGGCAACCTCAGTGTTCCCAGGTTGACGCTTTATCCACTGCACCACCACAGGTTAGGCTCTTTGCTCATTTTTAATTGGATTGTTTACCTTCCTTGTGTTGAGTTTTGGAAGTTCTTTATAAATTTTGTTTACTAATCCCTTATCAGATGTATGGGCAAATATGTTCTCCCTTTGTGTGGGTTGTCTTTTTATTTTGTTAATGGTGTCTTTTGCTGTGCAAAAGCATTTTAGTTTGATATAGTCATATTTGTTCATCCAGTTCTTTATTTCACTTGCCTGTGGATATATATCAGCAAAAATATTGCTACAAGAGATATCAGAGAGTTTACTACCTATATTTTTTTCCAAGATGTTTATAGTTTCACAGCTTACATTGAAATCTTTTATTTATTTTAAGTTTATTTTTGTGAATGGTGTAAGTTGGTGGTCTAGTTTCATTCTTTTTGCCTGTACCTGTCCAATTTTCCCAACACCATTTATTAAAGAGACTGTCTTTACTCCATTGTATGCTCTTACCTCCTTTGTCAATTGACCATAAAGGTGTAGGTTTATTTCTGGGTCCTCTGTTCTGTTCCATTGATCTGTATGCCTGTTCTTATGCCAGTACCAAGCTGTTTTGATTACAATGGCCTTGTAGTATAACTTGATATTAGGAAGTGTGATACCTCCCACTTTATTCTTCATTTTCAAGATTGCTGATGCTATTTGGGTTCTTTTCTGGTTCCATATAAGTTTTTGGAATATTTGTTCTATATCTTTGAAGTATGCCAGTGGTATTTTAATTGGTATTGCGTTGAATCTATAGATTGCTTTATGAAGTATAGACATTTTAATGATGTTTATTCTTCCTATCCATGAACACAGTATATGCTTCCACTTGTTTGTATCTTCCTTGATTTCTTTTTTCAGTCTCTTAAAATTTTCTGAATACAAGTCTTTTACCTCCTTTGTTAAATTTACTCCTAGGTACTTTGTTTTTGTTGTTGCAAGAGTGAAGGGAATTGTTTTCTTAATTTCTCTTTCTGACAGTTTATTGGTATATAAAAATGCCACTGTTTTCTGAATATTAATTTTATATCTTGCCACCTTGCCAAATTCATTTATCGGGTCTAGCAGTTTTTTGACTGAGACTTTATGGTTTTTTATGTACAATATTATATCATCAGCAAATAATGTTAGTTTTACTTCTTCTTTTCCAATTTGGATGCCTTTTATTTCTTCTTCTTGTCTGAGTGCAGTGGCTAGGACTTCCAGAACTATGTTAAATAAGAGTGGTGAAAGGGGGCACCACTGTTTTGTTACTGATCTTAAGGGAATTGCTTTTAATTTTTACCCATTGAGTATGATTTGATTGTTGGTTTGTCATATATGGCCTTTATCATGTTGAACTATGTTCCCTGTACTTCCACTTTGCTCAGAGTTTTTATCATAAATCATTGCTGGATTTTATCAAATGCTTTTTCATCATCTATTGATGTAATCATGTGATTTTTATCCTTCATTTATGTGATTAATCACATTGATTCATTTGGGAATATTGTACCAGCCTTGCTTCGCTGGAATAAATCCCACTTGATCAAGATGTATGATCTTTTTAACGTACTGCTGGATCTGGTTTGCTAATATTTTGCTGAGAATTTTAGCATCTATGTTCATCAGGGATATTGGCCTATCATTTACTTTCTTTGTAGTATCTTTACCTGGTTTTGGAATGAGGATAATAATTGCCTCGTAAAATGAGCTTGGAAGTCTTCCCTCCTCTTGAATTTTTTGGAATAATTTGAGAAGGATAGATGTCAGTTCTTCTTTAAATGTTTGGTAAAATTTGCCTGTGAAGCCATTGATCTAGGACTTTTGTTTGCTGGGAGTTTTTTGATAATTGTTTTAATTTCATTTATTGTAATTAGTCTGTTTAGGTTTCCTGATTCTTCTCAACTGAGTTTTGGAAGATTGTATGTTTCTAGAAATGTATCCATTTTGCCTATGGTGTCCGATTTTTTGGCATATAGATCTTCATAGTATTTTCTTACAATCTTTTGTATTTTTGTTTTATCAGTTGTTATTTCTCCACTTTCATTTCTAATTTTATTTATCTGGGTCCTCTCTCTTTTTTTCTTGATGAATCTGGTTAAAGGTTCCTCAATATTGTTTACTTTCTCAAAGAACTAGCTCTTGATTTCATTGATCTTTTGTATTTTTTTTTAGCCTCTATGTCATTTATTTCTTCTCTGATCTTTATTATTTTCTTCCTTTTCTTCTTCTGGGCTTTATTTGTTGTTCTTTTTTTATTCTTTTAGGTGCAGGGTTAGGTTGTTTATTTGAGTTTATTTTCTTGCCTATAATGCTATGAACTTTCCTCTCAGGATTGCTTTTGCTGTGTCCCATAGATTTTGGTTTGTTGTATATTCACTTTCATTTGTTTCAAGAAAATTTTTTATTTCTTCCTTGATCTCATTGTTAACCAATTTGTTATTTAATAACATGCTATTTAACCTTCAAGTGTATGAATGTTTTTCAATTTTTCTATTATAGTTGATTTCTAGTTTCATGCCATTGTGATTAGAGAAAATGCTTGATATGATTTCAATTTTCTTAAATTTATTGAGACTTGTTTTGTGTCCTAACATGTGGTATATCCTAGAAAATGTACCATAACACTTAAAAAGAATGAATATTCTGCTGCTTTGGGGTGAAAGGTTCTGAAGATATCAATGAAATCCAGTTGATCTAGTGTGTCATTTTGTTTTGTTTTCTGTCTGGAGGATCTATCTATTAATGTTAGTGGTGTATTAAAATCCCCCATTATTATAATATTTCTGTTGATCCCACCCTTTATGTCCACCAAAATCTGCTTTATATATTTAGGTGCCCTATATAAGACTTATAAATATTTACAATGGTTATATCCTCCTGTTGGAATGCTCCCTTTATTGTTATGTAGTGCCCTTCTTTATGTATCCCTTACTATTGTTTTTCTGGGTTTTTTTTTATAATTTTTCTTTTTTTTACAGGGACAGAGAAAGAGTCAGATAAGGACAGACAGACAGGAATGGAGAGAGATGAAAAGCATCAATCACTAGTTTTTCATTGCCATTGTGACACCTTAGTTGTTCATTGATTGCTTTCTCACATGGGCCTTGACCGCAGGCCTTCAGCAGACTGAGCCACCCCTTGCTGGAGCCAGCAACCTTGGGTCCAAGCTGGTGAGCTTTTTGCTCAAGCCAGATGGGCCCACGCTCAAGCTGGCAACCTCACGGTCTCGAACCTGGGTCTTCCACATCCCAGTTCGACACTCTATCCACTGTGCCACCGCCTGGTCAGGCCTTACTATTGTTTTAAAGACTATTTTGTCAGCTATAAGTATTTCTCCTCCAGCTTTTCTTTCATTTTCATTTGCATGGAATACTTTTTTCCATCCCTTTACTTTCAATCTATGTGTATCGTTTTTCTGAGGTGGATCTTTTATAGACAGCATATGTAAGGGTCTTGTTTTCTTATCTATGCAGCTACCCTATGTCTTTTGATTGGAGCATTTAATCCATTTACATGTAAGGTTAGTACTGATATGTACTTATATATCACCATTTTATTCTTTAAATCTGCAATCCTTTTTCTCTCAATTTCTTTTTTCCTTTGTTCTTTTTATAGCAGGTTCTTAACATTTCTTGCAGTACTGGTTTGGTTGTAATGAATTCCTTGAGTCTTCTTTTGTCTGAGAAGCTTTTTATTTCTTCTTCAATTCTAAATCATAGCCTCAGTAGATAAAGTAGTCTTGGTTGTAAGTTCTTGTGTTGCACCACTTTGAATATTTCTTGCCAATTCCTTCTGGCGTCAAGTGTTTCTGTTGAGAAATGAGATGTCATTCTTATGGGGGCTTCTCTGAAGGTAATTAACTGCTTTTCTCTTGCAGCTTTTAGAATTTTTCTTTGTTTCTTAACTTTAGCATTTTAATTATTATGTGTCTTGGTGTAGACCTCCTTGGGTTCCTCTTTAATGGGACTCTCTGTGCTTCTTGAACTTGTGTGACATTTTCCTTCATCAATTCAGGGACATTTTCAACTATGATTTCTTCAAACAGGTTCTCTATTCCTTGTCCATTCTCTTCTCCTTTAAGACCCCCTATGATGCAAATGTTGTTTCTCTTCATGTTGCAGGGGTCTCTTAGAGGTTCCACAGTCTTTTTGAGCCTCTTTTGTTTTTGCTGCTCTGCTTCTGTGCTTTTGTTTATCTTATCCTCCAAATCACTGATTCAATCCTCTGCTTCTTCCAGCCTGCTGTTGATTCCTTCTAGTGCAATCTTCATTTCTGATATTCTATTTGTCATTTCTGACTGGTTCTTTTTATTATTTCAATATCCTTTATGATGCTTGCTATCTCTTTGCTTAAGTTCTCATTGTGACCATCCATTGTTGCCCTCAGATCCTTAAGCATTCTAAAAATCATTATTTTAAACTCTGTGTCTGATAGTTGGGTTACTTCCACTTTCTTTAGTTCTTTTTCTGGAGGTTTCTTTTATTGATTCATTTGGGTTGTATTTATTTTATTGCCATTTTGTCTGTATTAGAAAGTGCTTGCTGTCTGACTTTGAAATTTGTTGTGGTGTCTTTGTGAGGAAGATGGGTTCAGTGGTACTGATCTCCAGGCCACCTGAGTTCCTTGCTCTAGGCATGCTTTTTGAGGGTAGTATTTACCCTCTTGTTGTATGTGAGTATTGAATGCAGTTGGTCTTTTCATGGGCGCAGTTATCCCTTCAGGTTGGCTGGCTCTAAGGGTTAACCTTGATCATGTGTATTAGACACTGTGCAGTGTCTGTCCTGTTGAGCACATTTATTCTCCACAGTGTCTGGTGCGTGCTAGATTTCTCCTTTGGATGTGCTGCTTGTGTACCTAGCTGAGTCTAGCATTGGTGCTCTCTGCCACTCACTACTGGTTGTATTGGTTTTAGGTCTTCTTGGATTAGTGCCAGCCATTGTAACCTGCCATGGGCTACCTGTCTGGAGCTACTGCTCTGTTCACTGTTTGTGTCTGAATTTCATGTGTCTGGGTGTGTGGGGGAGGGGTCAACCTATGTATAAGGATCAGCTTCCTCCTGCTTAGAGATGACAGCAGTTCTGTAAAAGTCCCAAGCTTCACAAGATTTGCTTCTAGTTTTCATTTGCTCCACCTCCTCTTGCAGCTGCCCGGTCTTCCCACAGAGTCTTCTGTAGAAAGACTGTTGACTTCACCCAACTAACCCCTCTACAGGTTGCAAGCTTGGTGGGTTAGGGCATCTGGGGTTGGGAATACAACATTAGTGGGGGGCCCCTATTTCAGGGGTCTCTTGGTCAGGAGCTCAGTATGGAGAAAGGCTTCTATTCCAAAGCTTAATCCCTCAGCCACTGGTGAATACTCAAATTTTATTTCTCCCCAGCAAAGTGAGCAGCGGGTCCAGATTGAGTAGGGCTGGCAGTCCTGTCTGTAGAAGTTCTTCCAGCTGGTACGACCCTGTCTCAGGGAGGAATGCTGAAAGAGTCCTCCCTTGCGCACCCCCCTTAGAAAATGGCTAAAGCCCTCAACCAGACTGAACAACAGATTCACGGAGACCCACACTTTAAACGTCTGTGCTCCAAGCTTCTCTCCGTTCCCCCTGTGGAACCTAGCCCAGTGGAGCAGGATATCCAGCAGCCGGGCCAGCTGACTGTGAAGCTCTACCTTGTCCAATGCACATGAACCACTGTGCCAGTGCTGATCACAGAGAGCTGAACTCACCTCAGCTGGGCAAGGCCTGAGGAACCCTTCCTTAGGACACACCACCAGCAAAGATTGTTAGGTCCTGAACCAATGCTCCCCATAGCTGGCCACTGGATGTGCCAGCCCTGGGCCTCCCTGGAGGGAACCTGGCACAGATTAGTGGGAGGACACTGGCCATGATTGACCCTCAGCAACCTTGTTAGAGATATAAGCAATCCAGAGTTTGTGGCTGCCTCCGCTGGGCCCAGGTGCACATGGAAACACCAAGCCACAGACCTAGGCTGGCTTTTACCCACACTTGGTCAGTGGGGAGGTCCAGAAAAGGCCAAGTTTCCCTGAGTCCCGCCTCCTGCAGCCTCTGTCTGCTGGCTGCTGGGCTCAGCCACTAAAAAAACTTCTGGTAAAGTCTAAAGCTTGTGGCAATTCAGGGATTAGGAAGGGTGGGAGGTGTGGCTTGGCCCAGGTGTCAGTCTATCTCGACTTTATTCACAGACCTCAGTAGACTGTGGCCCCAGAAGTCCAGTGGGTATGGCCTCTGAGACCCAGAAGTGTGATCTGCCTGCAATCTGGACAGTTTCTACTGAGTCTTCCGTGGGGTGGAAGCACCAGTCATAGACTTGAGAGAGTGTGGGGAAAGCTCCATCCTCAACTTCAGAAAGCTGAGTCATTGATGCATCCCTTGCTTCCTGGATGACTTCTCATAACAGCCCAGTCTCTATAGAATGGAGCAGGAGAGATTCCTGGGCATGGGGCAGTTACTTTCCCCCAGGCTGATGTCACTCAGATGGGACTGCTCCACCCAAGAAAGATGGCAACTGTGTTATTGGAGAATTACTCAGCACAGAGATTCAGGTGGTCGTCCCCCACAGTGTCTCTTCCTGGGTCACCAACTTTACACTTTCCTCACGCAACTCTAGTCCTCTCAGCTCTCCCTCCACCAGAGCCCTGGGTAAGTGGGTGTGAACAAGATTTTCTGCAAGGGCCCTTTAAGACTGAGCCTGCATCCCCGAGAGCTCCTGTCTCTTTCTTGCAGACAGGAACCTCGACTCTTTTCACTGCCAAATGCTGTGTGGGCATTTCTTCTAGGCTCTGGGGCTCTAGGGGTGTCAGGCCTGGGACTGAGCACCCGCACCCTCAGGTGACCTTCCCCTTAGTTAAAGTCCCTCCAGACCCTCTGCCACCACTCACTCCTGGGGGCAGGGCAGACCTTTCCACATCTCTGCTCTTCCTACCAGTCTCAGTGTGGCTTCTTTTGTGGTCCTTGGTTATGGACTCTTCTTTGTTTAGTCCAAAGTTTGTTTTCCAAGATGATTGTTCTTAAATTAAGTCATAATCCAATTTGGTCCTAGGAGGTGACAGTTGAAATATCCACCTACTACATTGCTATCTTGGAATCTCTGCTTTCATCACTCTCATTCAATATAGAAGTCCTAGCCACAGCAGTTATAAACAGGAAGAAATAAAAAGCGTCTAAATTGGAAAAGAAGAAGTAAAAATGTCATATTTACAGATGACATGATACTATATATGGAAAACTCTAAAGACACCACCAAAAAGTACTAGAACTGATAAATGAATTCAGTGAAGTAGCAGGATACAAACTATTCAGAAATCAGTTCATTTTTATACACCAATAATAAACACTAAAAAAGGGAAAATAAGGGAACAATCCTATTTATGATTATATCAAAAAATAAAATACAGAAGAATACATTTAATCAAGGATATAAAAGACCTGTGATATGAAAATTATAAGACACTGAAGAAAGACATTTAAGAAGATACAAACAAGTGGAAGCATATAGCATGTTCATGGATAAAAAGAATTAACATCATTAAAATGTTCATACCACCCAAAACAACCTGTAAATTCAATGGAATTTCTATCATGGTACCAATAGTGTATTTCACATACCTAGGAAAAATATTTTAAAAATTTATATGGAACCACAAAAGACCCCACATAGCCACAGCAATCCTGAGAAAGAAGAAGAGAGTTGGAGATATCACTTTACCTGATATCAAACTAAAATACAAGGTTATAGTAATCAAAACATGATACTGGCATAAAAACAGACATATAGATCAATAGAACAGAATAGGGAGCCCAGAAATAAATTCACATCTTAATGGTCAATCAATATTTGACAAAAGAGGCAAGAGCATACAATGGGGGTAAAGATAGTTTATTCAATAAATAATGCAGGAAAAATTGAACAGATACATGCAAAAGAGAAAGAAAAAGAAAATGCCCATCTTTTTACACCATACCAAGAATAATCTTAAAATGAATTAAGGATTTACATGTTAGATTGAAAACATGAAAATCCTAGAAGAAAACATGGGCAATAAAATCTCGGACATCTCTTTCTTGTAGCAATATTTTTTCTGATGTAACTCCTTGGGCAAGGGAAACAAAAGAAAAAATAAACAAATGGGACTATATCAAACTAAAAATTCTTTTGCATGGCAAAGGGAACCATCTACAAAATGAAAAGACAACACACTGAATAGGAAAATATACTTGCCAGCAATACATCTAATAAGGGCTTAATATCCAAAATTTGCCAAGAATTTATAAAACTCAACACCAAAAAAAAAAAAAATCCAATTTAAAAGTAGGCAAAGGACCCGAATAGACACTTTTCCAAAGAGAACATGCAGGGGCCAAAGGACATATGAAAAGATGCGCAAAGTCATTAATCATCAGAGAAATGCAAATTAAAACCACAATGAGCTATCACCTCACACCTGTCAGAATGGCTTTCATCAATAAATCAACAAACAAGTGCTGGTGAGTGCATGGAGAAAAGGGAACCCTCATGCACTCTTGGTGGAAATGAAGACTCATTCGTGCAGCCACTGGGGAAAACAGTATGGCGTTTCCACAAAACATTAAAAAAGAAACTGTATTAAGACCCAGTGATTCCACTTCTGGGAATGTATCCAAATAAACCTAAGACACTGATTCAAAAGAATATATGCATTCCTATGTTTATTATATCATTATTAACAATAACCAAGATTTGGAAGCAGCTCAAGTACCCATCAGTTGATGAGTGGATAAAAATATTGTGGTACATTTACACAATAAAATACTACTCAGCAGAAAAGAAATTTTTTTTTCAATTTGAAAAAAGGAAATCTTACCCTTTGTGACAGCAGGAATAAACCTGGAGAGTATTATGGTAAGTGAAATAAGCCAGGCAGAGAAAGACAAAACCCATATGATTTCACTTATATATGGAAACTAATAAACAAATTAAACTAACAAACAAGACAGAAATAGACTCATACATACAGAAAACAGACTAACAGCTGTCTAAGGGGATGGGGATTAAGAAGCTGTATGAAGAAAGGTGAAGGGATTAAGCACAAAAGAAAAAGAAAAATCCAGAGACACAGACAACCGTACATGATTACCAGAAGGAAAAGGGGGTGGTGGGAGGTAGTTGGTAAAGGGAGGAATAAATGGTGATGGAAAGACTCATTGGGGTGGTGGACACACAATACAATATATAGGGGATGTATTACAGAATGGTACACCTAAATCTTTTTTTAAGATTTTATTTCTTTTATTTTAGAGAGAGGATATATAGAGAGAAAGGTGGGGGTAGAACGGGAAGCATCAACTCATAGTAGTTGTTTGTCATATGTGCTTTGACCAGGCAATCCCAGGGTTTTGAACTGGTAACCTCAGCATTCCAGGTTGACACTTTATCTACGTGCCACCACAGATCAGAATGGTACACCTGAAACCTGTATATTTTATTAACGATTGTCACCCCAATAAATTCATAAAAATAAGTAAATAGAAAAGAAAGAAAAGGGAGAAAAAGCCATGCTAGACAGTGGCCTAGAGATGGCTAGAATGGCAAGACCTGAGAAACACATGTTGCTCAACTCAGGCAGAGTTTTGAAGCAGGGTGGGGAGGAGGGTGGCAGAAAGGCATGAGTCAAGATCACCAGATCTCAGAGTTTACACTTTATGATTTTGTCAGAGGAGCCTCCTTGCACCGGTCCCCACTTGTCCTTCAGGCCAACCCAGCTGATGCCACGTGGAATAAAAGCAAACTGTTCTTGCCAAGCTATGCCTAAATTCATAAGCAAATAAATGATTGTAATTGTTTGAAGCCGCTGTTTTTGGCAACAGATAATCTAAACCATTACTTTAAATATGAGGGCAGTTGCAGAGGAGGAGAAGCACTAAATGGAAAACAACAAGCATTGATGCTGAGTGCCAATATCTTGATCTTCCTATGCCCATATTTGGTTAGAAGCATACATTGTTTGGCTGACATCGGAAAGCTAATTACGTCAGCTAATATCACTATATGCTCTCCCACAGCCATGGCTCAATTGATTTGAGCTCATTGGCTCCAGGAGCTGAGGATGGCTCTGTGGAGCCTCCACCTCAGGTGTTAAAAATAGCTCATTTGCAAGTATGGGCCCCAGACAAGGTTATCAAGTGGATCTCAGTTGGGGTTCTCTTGGGAGTCTGTCTCTCTATCTTCCCTCTACCCCCAGCTCACTTAAATAAAAAATAAATCACTATATGATTCTAGTATTGCTAAAAGGGGTTTTAAGTTCTAAATATGGCACATCCCCAGATCTGGATATAAGGACAGGAATGGGGTAGTATGTTAGTAACTCAAAGAGTACTGACTATAAAGTGGTGTCCACTAAAAGGGGGTTTCTAATAGTTGACCATAGACCTCCACCTTCTCTCTTTATTCTATCAATTACACTGGGGAACAATTTTTTTTCATTTTCTGTTGCATGAGGTTTTAGAACTTTTTAAATATATTTTTGCATCGCTGATTCCAAATCTGAAATTTGTTTTTTGGTGCATGCTCTGGTTTTTATGCAATTTTAATTTCTTTTTGTTACAGTTAGTGGCATGCATTGTTTTTAACTTGGAGTTAAAGGGCAACATCTTGGATTGAACATAACCACAAGGCAATTAATGTTTTACAAACATCACTTTTACATAATTGTAGTTGTTTTACAATGTAAAAAATTATTATCATCTGATAAAAACACCCTCTTATTTTGTTTTAAGATTGAATAATGGCTTCTTTGATAGGCGTAAATGTAAGAATAGTCCTGACATTTTCTGTTATATATGTGGCTGTTACACACTTCAACATCAAAGGCTCAATATTTCATCATTTGTGACATGTGCATAGATTGCCTATTTTCAAGTTCCCCTTGGCCATCAAGACAAGAATTGGGCTTCTCATATTGTGTGTCATGATTGTGAGGAAATGGTTCGTGACTGGACAAAAAGAAAATGCAAAGGAATGCCTTTTGATATTACCATGGTTTGGCGTGAACCTAAGGACCAGAACAGTGACTGTTATTTCTGTTTGATCCATACAAAGGGCATCGGCAAGAAAGAATGGCATTTGATAGCATATCTTAATATTTCTTCAGCAATACGACCTATTCCACACTCTGAGACACTCCTGGTTCCAGTTTTCAATGGTTTTATTTCTTCTAAGAACAAAGAAAGTGAATGTGGTGATCAAATGTATTTTGATAAGATGCATGAAGAAATGGTTGTAGAATATGAAGGGTCTTCTTCTGATGCCAAGCAGTCATTAAGCCCTCAGCAGTTTAGCCAACCCAAATTGAATGACTTAGTAAGATATTTGGGCCTATCAAAGAAAGCAGCTGAGTTATTAGCCTCCAGGCTTCAAGAAAAGAATGTACTTCACCGGTCAGCTAAAGTATCCCATTTCAGGAAGCGTGAACAAATTTTTGTGGACTTTTTTTCCGAAGACAAACACTTTGTTTACTGTCATGATATCAGTGGTCTTCTCAGCCAGCTAGGTGTTACCACTTACAGTCCAACAGAATGGCGGCTATTTCTTGATAGCTCTAAACAGAGTCTGAAATGTATTCTCCTACACAACGGTAATGTTTATGCAGCAGTTCCAATTGGTTATTCAACTCACCTGCGAGAAGATTACAATGACATAAAAATTGTCCTCGACTTACTGAAGTATGAGGAACATAACTGGATCATTTGTGTGGATCTTAAAATGGTAAATTTCCGGTTAGGACAACAGAGAGGTTTCACAAAGTATTCTTGCTTTCTGTGTTTGTGGGACAGCTGAGCTTGGGATAAACACTGGACACAGGAGTGGCCAAAACATGAAGCTCTGGAAGTAGGGATGCAAAATTTGTGAATGAACCTGTAGTTAATCGAGATAGGATCATTTTTCCCCCACTTCACATCAAACTTGGCTTAATGAAGCAGTTTGTTCAAGCTTTGAATAGAGAAAGTGAATGCTTTCAACATATTATTCTGCTTTTCCTGCCACGTCTTTCAAGAAGATAAAAGCAGGTGTATTCAATGGACCTCAAATTCGAACCCTCATATGTGACGAAGAATTTGCCAGAAAAGCCCGACCAGGCAGTGGCACAATGGACAGAGAGTCAGACTGGGATGCTGGAAGACCCAGGTTCAAGACTCCGAGCTCGCCAGCTTGAGCACAGGCCCATCTGGCTTGAGCAAAAGCTTGTCAGCTTGGACCCAAGGTCGCTGGCTCCAGCAAGGGGTTGCTCGGTCTGCTGAAGGCCCGTGGTCAAGGCACATGTGAGAAAGCAATCAATGAACAACTAAGGTCTCGCAATGGCAACGAAAAACTAATGATTGATGCTTCTTACCTCTCTCTGTTCCTGTCTGTCTGTTCCTATCTATCCCTCTCTCTGACCCTCTCTTTGTCCCTGTAAAAAAAAAAAAAAAAAAGAAAAGAATTTGCCAGAAAGATGAATAAGAAGGAGAAAGCAGCATGGCAGTCTTTTGTGGCAGTTACAAAAAACTTCCTTGGCAATAAAAAAGCAGAAAACTATGAACTTCTGGTTCAAAGGATACTGTTGGCTTTCGCGACGTTGGGTGTAACATGAGCGTTAAGACTCGCTTCCTGAACAGTCACCTTGATAACTTTCCTGAAAATCTTGGGGCTGTTAGTGATGAGCAGACTACTGCTGGAGCATCAAATGAGATTGTCCTCAACAAGCACACAAACTCAAGTGCTACAAACGCAAATTTTTGCCTGAATAGAATTTAAATGTTTTGCACAAATTTTGTGATTAAAATAAGTGTTTTAATATGTTCTATTTCAAAATTGTAGACAAATTCTGATGCAATTATATCTTTTAGTGTATTAGTGTATTTACTGCATTATATAAAGTATTATATTTTCACAAAGATGATGCCCAAGAAAACATTCTACTTCATTATGTTAAACCAAATGTTGAAAATTTTACAATAAGATAAAAACCTAAAATACTGAATTGCAAAAAGAACTATAGCTTACAGAGAAAAACTAATGTCAGATTTGAGAACAGCACACTCGAATTAGGTAAGAACAAGTGTTTTTGTGGATGCAACAAAAATTTTGTACCCCAGTGTTATTTTTATCATTGACTTAGTTGAATGAAGTGTAGGAGGCCATTCATGCTCATGAAACTTTCTAAAGATGTGAAGCTGGAAAACCTAGTGGGCATGTAGAATGACGGATAAGAATTCTAAAATATTTGACAATATAGAGCAACAAGCTTAATCCAACAAGATAAAATTTAGGAGGGATAAATATAAGACTTTATGCTTGAATCTAAAACCATTTTTCACAAGTATAGAATGAAAAAGGTATAGCCTAGCCACAGGATACATGAGAATCCCCTAAGGACCCAGGATTTGGGCTTAAGTATAAGCTTACATTTTAGATAAACCACATAGTTAATGATGACAACCTTGAAATTATTTAAACCTCTCTGAACCTTAGCCTTTCCTTGTAAATTAGAGATAATGCATTCAAAGGGTAGTTTCTGGCACAAAGTGATTGCTCAGTTAATGGCCAGCAAAAGATCTAAGTTGTTTGTAAAAGGAACTAATAAGACTATGGCAACTTTCAAGTCTCTACAGAGTCTAAGAAAGAGCTAGTTAAGAGAATTTTTTCAGATGGCAAAAATGTTCTATAATCTGCACTGTCCAATATGGTGGCCACCAGCCACATGTAGCTATTGAGCCTTTGAATGTGCCTATGCAACCGAAGAACTAAATTTTTAATCGTAATTATAAATAATTTAAATTTGAATGACCACACTTGGCTACTGATTAACATATTGGGCAGCCGAGGTCTAGGTGGTGTTAAAAAATGTTAAACTCTACACCTAATTAGAATCTAAAGAGAAGAGACAGTTTTCACTTATTTTCTTTGTAAACTTCTGATTTGGTTGACTTTTTATTATAATCAAAGTGTGTAATTTTATAAGCTTTCACATATGTATACACCCATAAAACCCTCATCTTGGTCAAGATTATGGACATAACCAGCACTCCCAAAAGTTTTCTCCTGCTCCATCATAATCCTTCTCTCCTGCACCTCTCACTCATGTCCCCACTCCTACTCTTGCCCAGGGGACCACTAATCTGCCTTCTGACAGTATTGATTAGTTTGGGTTTTCTAGCATATTATTTTAATAATATCATATAGTATAGAGTCTATTTATCTACCATCCTCACCTCAATATAATTCACTCATGGATTCATCCATGGTGTTACATGTATGAATAGTTAATTTCTTGTTATTGCTAAGCAGTATCCATTGTATCGATATGCCAAAATCATTCATTCACCTTCTAACAGACATTTGGGCTGTTTCCAGTTAAAATTATTTCCAGAAAAGCTACTATGAACATTTTTGTAGAAGTTTTTGAATGAACATATGCTTCCTTTTCTTTTGGGTAAGTGCTTTGTAGTGAAATGGTTGAATCATGGGGTAGATGTCTGTTAAGTTTTTTAAGAAACCACCAAATCGTTTTTCAAAGCTATTGTACCATTTTACATTCCCACCAATAGTGGTAAGGCAATCCTCACCAATACTTGCTATAATCATTATTTTAAAATCTTAACTATTCTACTTAACATGAGGTGCTGAACACACAATTCAATATATAGGTGGTATATTATAGAATTGTACACTTGAAAACTATATGATTTTATTAACCAATATAGCTCAAATAAGTTCAATAAAATAAATAAAAATTTAGCCATTTGAATAAACTCCAATATAATAGTATCTCATTGTAGTTTTAATTTGCATTTCCCTAATAATTAATGATGTTGAACATTTTCCCATTGTTTATTTGCCATCTACATAACATTTTTGGTGAAGTGTTCAAAGCTTTTACCCATTTTTTAAATTGAATTGTTTACTTCCTATAAAGTTTAAAGAGTATGTTACATTTTCTGGTACAGTTTTTTATCAGTCTTATGCTTTGGAGATATTTTCTCTCATTCCATGGCTTGTCTTTACATTCGCTTCACAGTGCTGTCTGAAGAGCAGAAACTTTTAATTTTGGTAAAGCCCAATTCATCAACTTGTTCTCTTGCAAACTGTGCTTTTGGTGTCCTATCTTTGGAACCTTGCTTAAGCCAAGGTCACAAAGATTTTCCCCCCATGCTTTCTTCTAGAATTTTTATGAGTTTTAAGTTGTATATCTAGGATTCATTTTTGTATATGGTGTGTGGTAAGAATCAAAGTTCATTTTTTAAAATAAAAATGTCTAATTGTTACAGCACCATTGCTGAAAAGACTACAGGTATTTTATCTTCACCTAATGGATTTATATCTTTGTCAAAAATCAGTTATCTAGATGTGTGCAGCTCTATTCCTAGACTCTTTATTATATTTCACTGATCTATTTATGTTTATACACTGTTTCAATTACTATAGTTTTGTAATATATCTTGAAATCAGGAAGTGTTAGCCCTGAAAATTTATTCTTTTTCAAAGTTGCTTTTGGCTATTCTTAGCCTTTTGAGTTTCTACATGAATTTTAGAATAAGCTTTTCAATTTTTACAAAAAGTGTCTGTTGGAATTATGATTGGCATTTAGTGAATCTATAGATCAATTTGGGGGTAATTGCTATGTTAGCAACATTGAGGCTTGTGACCCATGAACAAGGTATATAGTTTTTCATTTTCCTCTGAGGATTCCATGTCTTTTATCCTATGTAAACAGGTATTTCACATTTTCATATTGTTGGTAGCATTTTTCTATTTCAATTTCTGATTAATTGTTACTGTATAAAAATACAATTGATTTTTATACATTTAAGAACACAAACAATTTCTTGTATATTGATCTGGTATTCTGCAACATTTCCTGACTCACTTACTAGTAATCTTTTTGTAGACTTTTTTAATTTTATTATTTTTTTTAATTTTTATTTTATTCATTTTTAGTGAGAGAGTGAGAGAGAGAGAGAAAGAAAGGGGGGAGGAGCTGAAAGCATCAACTCCCATATGTGCCTTGACCAGACCAGTGCAGGGTTTTGAACTGGTGACCTCAGTGTTCCCAGGTCGACGCTTTATCCACTGCACCACCACAGGTCAGGCTATTATTATATTTTTTATGTTAAGTGAGAGGCAGGGAGGCAGGGAGCAGAGAGACAAACTCCTGCATGCGCCCCCACCGGAATACACCCAGCAAGTCCCCTACCAGGTGATGCTCTGCCTATCTGGGGCTACTGTTTCTTTGCTTGGCAACTGAGCTATTTTAGCACCTGAGGCAAGTCCATGGAGCCATCCTCAGCACCCTGGGCCAATTTGCTTGAACCATTAGAGCCATGGCTGCAGGAGGAAAAGAGATAGAGAAAGAGAGAGAGAGGGAGAGGAGAGAGAGAAGGGAAAAGGGGAGGGGTGGAGAAGCAGATGGTTGCTTCTCCTGCGTGCCCTGACCAGGAATCAAACCCAGACTTCCAAATGCTGGGCCAATGCTCTACTGCTGAACCAACCAGCCAGGGCCTTTTGTAGATTCTATAAAATTTTCTGTTTAGACTATTAATATAGTTTTACTTCTTCCTTTCTAATCTGGATACCATTTGTTTGTTTGTTTGCTTATTATTTGTATTTATTTTATTTTTTGCCTTATTGAAGTGGCTAAAATCTCAAATATAATGTTAAATACAAGTGGTAATAATGCATATTTTTGTACTATTTCTGATATTAATGTGAAAATATTTAGTCATTTTCCACTAAGTATGATGTTAACTATAGGTTTTCCATAGACGCCCTTTAGCAGATTGAGGAATTCTTTCCTACTACAAGCATAAGGTGCTATAAACATCTTCCTAAGTATTACTTTAGTAGCATTCTACAAATCCTGACATGGTATTTCTTGTATTGATTCAGTTCAAAATACTTTCAGATTTCTCTCTTGATTTCTTCTTTGATCCAAAGGTTATTTAGAAGTGTGTTATTTAGTTTCCAAATATTTGAAAATTTTATAAATATCTTCCTCCTCTTGAATTCTAATTTAATTCCACTGTGATCAGAAAGTGTGTGTGTGTGTGTGTGTGTGTGTAATCTTCAGTTTACTTTTGACTGGTGTTAACCTAGTATATTTTTTGGCATTCTTTTATTTTTAATTTACTTTTGTCTTTAAAGTGTGTTTCTTGTAGATATCATATAGTTAGTTTCATATAGTTAGTTGGGTTTTGTTTTCTAATTCCATCTGATGAGTTCTACTTTCTAATTAGGGTGTTTGGGCCATTTACATTTAATGGATTATTGACATAATTAGGTTTTCTTTTTGTTTTTTTTTGTTTTCTTTACTTTTTTAAATTTTATTTTATTATTATTAATTTTAATGAGGTGACACCAATAAATCAGGGTACATATGTACAATGAAAACATCTCCAGGTTGTCTTATCATTCAATTGTGTTGCATACCTGTCACCCAAAGTCAAATTGTCCTCTGTCACTTTCTATCTGGTTTTCCCTGTGCCCCTCCCCTCCTCCCTATCCCACCCTTCTCTCCCACCCCCACCCCGTAACCACCACTCTCTTGTCCATGTCTCATAGTCTCACTTCTATGTCCCACCTATGTATGAAATCATGCTGTTCTCAGTTTTTCTTTTTTTCTGATTTACTTATTTCACTCCGTATGATGTTATCAAGGTTCATCCATTTTGTTATAAATGATCCGATGTCATCATTTCTTATGGCTGAGTAGTATTCCATAGTATATATGTACCAAAGCTTTTTAATCCACTCGTCTTCTGATGGACACTTGGGCTGCTTCCAGATCTTCTCTATTGTGAACAATGCTGCCACGAACATGGGGGCGCATTTCTTCTTTTCGAACAGTGCTATGGTGTTCTTAGGGTGAATGATTAGGTTTAAGTCTACCTTCTTACTATTTGTTTTATACTTATACTATCTGTTTTTTAATGCTTCCTTCACGTTTTTCTTCCTTAATTTGAATTCATCGAGATTATTATTATTATTTCACTTTACCTCCTTTTTTAAGATTATTGCATATAACTCTTAGTTTTGATATTTTAGTGGTTGCCGTAGGTTTTAGTGTACATATTTAACTTATCATAGTGTATTTTCAAATTATATTAAATATTTAATGTAAAGTATAAAACCTTACAATAGTGTACCTTCATTTTCCCCCTCCCAGCCTTTATACTATTGTCGTCATATTTTACCTATATTTATGTTATCAGCTTCAAGTTACAAACTGCTATTTTTAAATGGTCAATTGCTGTTTATAGATTCTTTAAAAAAATCTGATACATTTACTCATATTATACCATTTTTGGTGTTCTTTAATCCTTTGTGTGCATTTGGATTTCTATTTGGTATCATTTTTCTTCTGCCAAGGGACTTTTTTTTTTAACATGTAGTATAGTGTGGGTCTACTGGCAAAGAAGTCTCAACTATTGTATGCCTGAAAAGGTTTTATTTTTTATTTTATTTCTTTTTCTTTTTTTTTTAACAGGGACAGAAGAGAGTCAGAGAGAGGGATAGATAGGGGCAGACAGAAACGGAGAGAGGTGAGAAGCATCAATCATCAGTTTTTCGCTGCCGTTGCGACACCTTAGTTGTTCATTGATTGCTTTCTCACATGTGCCTTGACCCGGGCCCTCAGCAGACTGAGCCACACCTTGCTGGAGCCAGCAACCTTGGGTCCAAGCTGACAAGCTTTTGCTCAACCCAGATGGGCCTGCGCTCAAGCTGGCGACCTCGGGGTCTTGAACCTGGGTCCTCCACATCCCAGTCCGACACTATATCCACTGCGTCACCACCTGGTCAGGCTTATTTTATTTCTTATTACAATGTACATTCAATATTATTTTGCATTAGTTTCAAGTGTACAGCATAGTGGTTAAACAAATATATACATTGCAAAGTGATTCCCCTAATATTGCAAATACCCACCTGACACCATACATAGTTATTATAATACTATTGATTATTTCCTATGCTGTACTTTACATCCCCATGACTATTTTGTAACTACCAATTTGTACTTTTATATCCCTTCACCTGCCTCACCCAGTTCCCCAACCCCGTTCCCTTCTAGCAACCATAAGTCTGTTCTCTGTATCTATGAATCTGCTTTTGTTTTGCTCATTGATTTATTTTATTCTTTAGATTCCACATACAAGTGAAATTATATGGTATTTGTCTTTTGCTGTCTGATATATTTCACATAGCATAATACCTTCTAGGTCCATTTATGCTGTCGCAAATGATAAGATTTAATCAAATAAATTTTTTAGTTTACCTTCATTTTTAAAAGCTATTTTCACTGCATATAGAATTATAAATTGACAGATATTTTTTTCTTTTAGTACTTTGAAGATAATACTCCACTTGTATTGCTTCCAATGAGAAAACCTGCTATCAACCTTATCTTTGTTCCTTTGTACATGTATTTTTGTTTTGTTTTGTTTTTTACCCAGCTACTTCTTTTTCATTTTTAGGTGAGAGGACGGGGATACTGAAACAGACTCTTGCATGCACCCCCCAACTGGGATCCACCAGGCAGCCCCTGTCTGGGGCGAATGCTCAAGTACTGAACTACTTTTAGCACCTGAGGCTGACTTGCTCAAACCAACCAAGCTATCCTCAATGACCGGGGATCATGCTCAAACCAATCAAGCCACTGGCTGCAGGAGGGGAAGAGGGAAAGAACAGGGGTAGGAGCAGATGGGTGATTCTCCTGTGTGCCCTCACCAGGAATTGAACCCGGGACATCCATACACCAGGCCAATGCTCTATTCACTGAGCCATCAGCCAGGACCCATCTGGCTGCTTCTAAGACATGTACAATTATCATTTTGCCATAGTGTTTTCTCTTGGTGTTTTACATAGAATTATGCTACTCCCATTATGTTGAACCTAATCCTCAAAATCATGTTGATAATCAGGTAGGATGACCTAACCAAGAAAGCCACATATAGCACTGGCCAGTTCGCTCAGTGGATAGAGCATCAGCCTGGCGTATGGACATCCCAGGTTCAATTCCAGGTCAGGGCACACAAGAGAAGCGACCATCTTCTTCTCTTCCCCTCCTCCTCCCCCTTCTTTTTCTCTTACTTACTATTTCCCCCTTCTTTTTCTCTTCCCTTCCTACAGCCAGTGGCTCAGGTGTTGACCTGGGCACTAAAGATAGCTCTGTTGGCTTAAGCATCAGCCTCAGATGCTGAGGATAGTTTGGTTGATTCAAGCATCAGCCCCAGACAGAGGTTGCCAGGTGGACCCAGTTGGGGTACATGCGGGAATCTTTCTCACTATCTCCTCTCCTCAAAAAAAAAGAAAGGTACATATATAACAATGAAGAAAAGGGTACAGGTTATCCCCTATTTTTTAAAAGCTTGTGTTTCTGCAATAGTACCTTTTTTTTTTAACTGAAAGAAATCCAGAGAGGATTTTCACTTTTATGAAAAGACATAGTAATATAGGTCTTCCATAAAAGTGAAAGATAGTAAAGTGAACTTTCAGAAAGCAGGGAATATACTTCGCTTTACACCATTTTGGCTTACAAAAGGCTTTATGGACTGCTTTACTTTCAGATAGTGAGGGAAACTTGTACTTTAACTAAGGGCTACTTTTCTTTTACTTTTTATTTTTTTAACTTACTATTTCCAAAGGACTTAGATGATTAAACCCACCCTGTGAGAAAAGAACTTTATTCACTTTACTAATTATCTTTGTCAGTGAGGCATTCTCAAGAGTAAAATTTTGATTACTTTTCTAACATTTCCTCTTTGGCAGGTTTAAAAGATGGCCCCCAAATTCTTTGACATTCTTCTCACTGAGAAATAAGATCTATGTCTCTGGCTTGAATCTGGGTTCTGTGACCACTCAACTAATGTGATGCAGCAGAAGGAACACCGTGCCAGTTTCTGGGCCCAGATTTGAAGACATTGTCAGTTTCTGCATTCCCTCTTGGGATTCCTGTTCTTTGATCCCAGCACTATGCCATAGATGACTCCAAACTTCCCGGATACAGGCCCACATGGAGAGGAGGCTCACATTCCACTACCTTGGCTGAGCTCCCAGAAAGCCAGCCCCAGCCTGTGACTGACATATCTTGAAAGTGGACCTGCCAGTCCCAGTCTAGCTATTCCAGTTAACACGTGTGGAACAGAAATAATTTGTCTGCAGTGAGCCTTGCCCAAACTGCAGTTTTGTGAGAAAAATGGATGGTTGTTGTTCTTTTAAGCTTCTATGTTTTTAGATGATTTGTTATATTGGAATAGATAAACCAAACATCCTCCTTAAAGAACCGGATCCTAAACCAGTCTCAGACAAGTAGCTTCAGCTCAGATCCACTGTGGTTTCTTCTCTTCCAACTTCTAATCCCTTATATGACCCTAGGTATTCTGTTCGCTTTTTCTTCTGCACTGAGTTAATCTTGTTCCCGTAGAGGACACATAGCTATTTGTACAAAGCACTTGTTCTTCAAATCTGTACACATTCAGTTTGACCAATGGTGGTGGAGTGGATAGAGCGTCGACCGGAAACGCTGAGGTCCCTGGTTTGAAACCCTGAGGTCGCAGGCTTGCCAGCTTGAGCCCGAAGGCTGCTGGCTTAAGCCCAGGGTCTCTGGCTTGAGCAAGGGGTCACTGGTTTGGCTTAAGTCCCTTGCTCAAGGCACTTATGAGAAGCAATCAATAAACAATTAAAGTGAAGCAACTACAAGTTGATGCTTCTTGTCTCTCTCTTCCTCTCTTTTCCTTTATTGTCTCTCTCTCTTTCTAAAATCAATAAAATTTTTTAAAAAGTATGTACACATTTAAACTGTTCTTTTGAGACTCTGATTCTCTCCATTATGCTCTAAAGAATGCTGCCTACCTGCCCTCTGTGTTCATTGTTCTCTCTGGCTAGTCTTCTAACCTACACAATTTACTTTAGCATCTGTTATCTTTGCCCAAGCAATGTTGTATTTACTGGCTGCAACCTCTGTTCACATTAGCTGTTTAAACTCACATTTAGTATCGGGGTATTTATTAAAAACTTCTACTACTTGTGTCTTGCTGAATTAGGGTTCAGTCAGGAAATCAAACCACACCAGTTATCTGAATAGAGAGAGTTTAATATATGTTAATAGATACAAAGGTAACTATATCAGTCAGGGACCTCCAGAGGAACAGAACCAAAATTTATTAGTACATATAAATAGATTTATTTCAAAGAATTGACTTACACAATTATGGGGGCTACCAAGTCTGAAATCTGTTGAGCAAGTCAGCAGGTTAGAAATCCTCAAGCAAGAAGTAATATTCCAGTCTTAAGGCAGAATTTCTTTCTCCTCCACGAAAATTCAGTCTTTGTTGTTAAGATTTTCCATTAGTGAAAGTAATCTTTATTTAAAGTCAGCTGATTATAGCTGTTCACCACATCTACAGCATAGTCTCACAGTAACACCTCCATTAGTGTCCTGCAAGCTAAGTAGGCATGTAGACTGGCCGTCACAGTAACTAAAACAATGAAAAGAGAACTGCAAGAAACTATAGGAGTTGCCACTGCTGTGGCCTGAAGAAGCAAAGGAAAAAGGTTGAAGTTATTAAAACTTAGAAACTTAGCGGGGAGGCCCAGAGGAACTGAAACCCAGGCCTCTGAGTAGGAGGCATTGTTCAGCCAGAGCTAGCCATCTGAGTTCAGAAGAAGGGGCCCAGCCGACTGGGGTCCAGATCTTTGAGGAACGGGGCCCTGGCTGGCTATTGCTGGTGTCCCTGGGGGAGACATGAGGCTGATGTTGCAAGTGTGAGGAAAACTGCAAACTGAATTCAGCTGCTGCTAGAAGAAGAAAATGCTCATGTTGTGATGAAGAAGGTTGCTGGGATAATATTCACAGGATCCACAAGCAGACAGATAACCCTCAGGAAACATACAGCAAGGAGCAACCCCACGCTCCTCCTCCAGCCTTGCAGTCTCCGTCTGGTGTTTCTACTGGCAGAGCCAACTGGAAAAGCAAAACGGTGGTTTTCAAAGTCACAGCTCTAGGTTTTTTGGTGCCCAACGTCACTAGGGCTACCAGCATGAGAAGTAATTCCAAAAGTTTTGAGGTTAGACATCTACCCACTTTCCCAAACAAAATACAGCTATTTTCTCATTTAAATAAATAAATGGCCCTGACCAAGGTGTTGCACAGTGGATAGAGCATTGGCCTGGGATGCAGACAACCTCGGTTTGAAACCCTGAAGTAACCAGCTTGAGCGTGGGATCGCTGGCTTGAGTGTTAAATCATAGACATGACCCCATAGTCACTGGCTTGAGCACAAAGATCTCTGGCTTGCAGCCCAAGGTTGCTGGCTTGAGCAAGGGGTCACTGGATTGGTTGTAGCTCCCCAGTCACGGCACATATGAGAAAGCATCAATGAACAACTAAAGTGCCACAATGAAGAATTGATGCTTCGCATCTCTCTCTCTCCCTTCCTGTCTGCCCCTATCTGTCCATCTCTCTGTCTCTCTCACTAAAAAAAAATAAATGGGTTTGGAGCTGAAAAACAATAACTTAATAACTGATATAGTCTACCCATTTGGCTAGTCTACAAAAATTTGAACTTTGATATAACCATAAAAAATAACCTTTGCTCTCTCCTCAAATGTAATTTTTCTGCATATAAACCAAGACTATTACCTTCTCCCCCAGTTTAGATTTGTGAAGTCCCAACTGTCATGTGCCCATCTCTGAACAACATTAAGTATTTCTCAAATTCAGTCTCAATCCCATCTGAATGTGTATTTTCTGAAGACCAAATTGTAAAGTTAATTTTTAACAAAACTTGTACAAATAATGAGGACAAGAAGGCAAAGGAAGAATAAAATAGTTAATATATATAATTATACACAGACACACATACACACTGACCAAGTTACTGATCATGAGGTCATAATTGATAATTATAACTTCCTTTTTTCACTATCCATTTCACATTTCCTCTGCCTTTACCCAGTACCTCAGACAGTTGGGGAGTTTTTATATGGTGTAGTAATCCATCTTGCCTGAGGGATCTGAGTCATCCCTGGTTATGCCTTTGGCAGGGGGTGGGGGGTAGGACAACTGTCATATTTTATTAATTTTTACTATTGGACTTGAAAATAATGAAAGTCACTCCAGAGAACACCCTGGGTTTTAGATATAGTTTTCCTTGCCCCCAATAAATGACAGTAATACTGTAAGATCGGTGGGTAAGGGGGACGATCACGTGAGGAACTCAGACCCAGGACTTATGGCTAGGGCCACCCACAACTTAGCACGCCAAAAGAAACTTCCCAGAGATCCTTGGGAGAAGAGCAACTGTTCATCAGCCAGTGAGATGTCACCACGTCATAATTGCTCGTCTACCCTAGAGGACCCTTTAAATACCTCTCACTCAGTTTAATTCGTGCGACTTCCCTAGCCTCTGTCCCTGGGGGTAGGGGACATTGTGGGGTGGGATGCACGGTACTTAATAAAGCCTTTGCTATTCCACACTTTGTGGCTCCGGCCCCCCTTCCTTCTTTCTCGGAAGGGAAAAATACCTTACAAATCTAATTATCCTTGGTAACCAATATCAATCACCTAGCCAGCAGCTTAACTCTCATTTTTTCCTGTTGGTTCAGTAACATAAGGAACCCCAAATAGCCAGGTGATAATCTCATCTTCCAAATCAATGCAATATTGGTATATGTTCTGTTAGAAGCATTTGTTATTGCGGGAATCAAGACTATAAACTAGTAAATGTTCAAAGACACAGGAATTGGAAGCAAAAAAGGAAGTCTGTGGGCAGGCTATCATATGTAATAGTGGGAGAAGCCAGTCATCTCCACCTCTGATTCCCAGACCCATGGAGCTTGTAGATGGGAAACACTGAACTATGTATTTGTATATGAGTTGAAGTATAATCTACATCCTTTGAGAAAGTCATTTCAAAAGAAGCACACTGCAGTGGGGTTAACTGATACAAGCACATACCCCATCACCTGGAAATAATTGGCCTAATGGAAAGATTAAAAAGTTAACTCACTCAAGGTACCAGTTGGGAGATTACACCCCAAAAGGAGAGAAGTCTCCCAACTGGTACCTTGAGTGAGTTAACTTTTTAATCTTTCCATTAGGCCAACTATTTCCAGGTGATGGGGTATGTGCTTGTACCAGTTAACCCCACTGCAGTGTGCTTCTTTTGAAATGACTTTCTAGATCAGAAGCAATGTTGTTTACAGTACATTATATTCCATAATCACAGATGGTGCTGGCAGAAGATTCTCTGGTATGAAAGCGAATATGTACTAACCAATGAGAAAAACTTTTTGCTCCCCTTCATGATGGAAGGGGTTCAATGTAATCAACTTGCCCCTGGGGGCAGACTGGACCCCTTAAGCAATGATGTCATATCAGAGGCTTAGTTTAGTTGGCAAGTGAAGCATTCAGCAATGTTGATAGAAAAGTCTCGATCAGGGCAAGTCCATGTTATTGAGCTCACATGTAGTCCTTCTTCCTGCTGCCACTTTATCCACAGACCCATTGAGCAAGCACTGGAAGAGCTGAGAGAAGCAAACTGAAATCCACAAGATGGGTCATTTTGTCCCCCTTCAATCTAGGGACTCTGAGCTAAAATTGGCGTAGGTCTGGACATTGGATGAGAGGCCATTCCAGTCAGATTTTTGGCTACTGGACGTTTTATATAGATCAAGCAACATTTTAGTAAGCTATCAATCCTTTTTGTTCTTAGGTGCCCTGTGATCAATTAGTCCCACTACAGATTCCTACATGGTTTAATTTTAATTTTATCTTTCAACTACAATTGACATACACTCTTATGTTAGCCTCAGGTGTACAAGATGGGGATGAGACATTATAAACTTTATGAGGTAAGATTACTAGGTTTTTAAACAGTTTCACTGCTGCTGTGTCCCTCCTACCTCTCGTAGTAAATGTGGCCCCCCTGTCTCTGGCGGTTAAGTTCTGTCATTGGCTTCTGCTATAAGAGATGTCATCATTCCCACTGAAATCAGGAAACCCAGCTCAAAGAGGTGTCTTACAGAAAACAGCTACTGCAGAGTTTTTCAGAGATGCAAGTGCCACCATCAGCAGTGTTTTCTCAATGTCTTAATGAAGTGTCCTTTGGGTCCTCTGATTGATATATTTATTGGGGGGGGGGGTAGGTGTGCAGTGTTCATGTACCAGTCATTTCATTTCTTTCTTCCTAAGTCTTTTTGAAATTTCATTTTCAATTATAGTTTATAGTAAATATTATTTTATGTTAGTTTCAGGTGTATGCATAATGGTTAGACCAGTGGTTCTCAAACATTTTGAAGTCGGGGTGCATTTAAAGTCCTACAAATAATTGTAGGTATACTTTATACAAATTTTTGAGAAGTGTGTTATAATAATTAAGTCAAATATTAAAGAAAAAATATAAAGTTCAGGCGTGCTTTTAGGGTAATTAAATGAAATAAAACAACAAAATTACATTTATCCTGACATTAAAAGACATTTTTATGTTACATTTCTTGAGTTATGCTTTTTAGAATTTGTATAAAAAAGAAGGGTTAAAGGAACAGAGAACTCATGTAGTGACAATGTAAAACATACAGAAAATGTGGTTTTAAAGACCATAACTTTTAAAAGTTTGAAATTTCTGGACTGATTTCTTTTTTTTTTTTTTTTTTTTTTTTTTATTAACTTTAATGTGGTGACACCAATAAATCAGGGTACATATGTACAATGAAAACATCTCCAGATTATCTTTTCATTCAATTGTGTTGCATACCCATCACCCAAAGTCAAATTGTCCTCTGTTACCTTCTATCTGGTTTTCCTTGTGCCCCTACCCTTCTCCCTTTCCCACCCTCCCCTCCCTCCCCCCCACCCCGTAACCACCACACTCTTGTCCATGTCTCATAGTCTCACTTTTATGTCCCACCTATGTATGAATTCATGCTGTTCTACATGAGTTCTCTGTTCCTTTGATGTACTCAGTGATTTATTAACTTTGCATTTTTCTTGTGACACAGATGAGAGTTATAAGAAACTGACCATTTTATATGATTTGGGTTTAAAATATGATATAAAAAGAATAAAAATAGTCATTGTATCCCACTACATTATACAAGGTATTCTGTAAAACAGCTTATTCCATTTCTCTGAGAAACAATGATCTTGTTATAACAAATTTTATATAATAAATACTTTTTCTTCAAAAAAAAAAGAAGGGTTAAAAATAAGAAAACAACAAAAATGTTATCTTTTTATATATATAGTAAGATTTAGTAAATTCAGCAGGTCCCGGCATGAATGTGTTAAGTTTTTTTCATTCTTATGCTTATGAGAAACATGAGCCTGATGTGTTCTAGTGATTTCTTCAATGTTTGGGCCTATATTTGAAAAGCAAACTCTCATTTTCTCATCAATACGTTGAAGAATTCCTCTCTTTTTACTCTAATTGTGTTGAGTGCAGAAAACCCCCTACCATACATATCATCTTAACTTTACACCAAACAAAGGATAGAAGACACTTGCCTCCAGTCTTTCCGGGGAACATGGCGGGTAGTGTAAACAATCCAGCACCACAGCTTAACAGCCTTTTGCAACCTAATCAGGCAAGTGAGGTGGAGGGTTGGGCAGACTTTCAGCTTACAGCCAATTCTCCACACCTCTGTCCCACAAAAATCTAAACTCCAAAACCCTGTTGGTTTTTTTGGTCCCCAACAGGCACATATTTCTCTGGAATACCATAGAACACACCTGGAAATCTTCTAGGATGCACCAGTACACCCTGGCACACACTTTGAGAACCATTGGGTTAAACAATCATATACTTTACAAAGTGGTCTCCTTGACATTTCTAGGACCCATCTGACACCATACACAGTTATTATACTATTATTCACTATATTCTTTATGCTGTGCTTTACATCCCCATGACTATTTTGTAACTACCAATTTGTACTTTTTAATCCCTTCAGCGTTTTCATCCAGCCCCCACCTCCAACTCCCTCTGGCAAACATCATTCTGTTCTTTATAGCTATAAACTTGTTTCTATTTTGTTTATTCATTTATTTTTTTCTTTAGATTCCCATGTAAATGAAACCATATAGCATTTTTCTTTTTCTGACTGTCTTATTTCATTTAACATACTACCCTCTAGGTCTATTCATGCTGTCACAAATGGTAAAATTTTATCCTTTTTAATGGTCAAGTAATCTTTCATTATATGTATATATACCACAGCTCTTTTATCCACTCATCTATTTATGGGCATTTGGGTTGCTTCCAAATCTTGGCTATTGTAAATAATGCTTCAGTAAACTTAAGGGTGCATATATTCTTTTGAATTAGTGTTTTGGGTTTCTTTGAATATATACCCTGAAAAAGAATTTCTGGGACATAAGGCAGTTTCATTTTTAATCTTTTACTGTTTTAAAATTTTTACTTTTTAAATTTTCTGTTTAAAATTTTTTAATTTTTACTCTTTTCCATAGTGGCTGCACTAATCTGCATTCCTACCAACAATACATAAGGGTTCCCTTTTCTTCACATATTCACCAACACTTGTTGTTTGATGATTTATTGATGACAACCTTTCTGACAGGTGTGAGACTGTATCTCATTGTGGTTTTAATTATCTTTTTTCTGATGATTAGTGACATTGCACATCTTTTTATATGTTTATTGGCCATCTGCATGTCCTCTTTGGAGAAATGTCCATTATGGTCCTCTGCTCATTTCTTAAGTTGTATGAGTTCTTTATACATTTTGGGTATTAACCCTTTATCAGATGTACCCTTTCTTTCTAAGTTTTAAATGCCTTCCTCTACATCATGTCAGAGAAGCTTTTAGCATTCCTACCTTATTAAATACATATACGCCACCATTGAGTTCAAGGTTTGGTCAGCCAATGAAAAAATTTTGTTAGTCACTTCCAGTTGTAAAAGCTAACACATTAAACCCAGAATATCTAATAAATGCACTCAATAAATTTGATCTCATACATGCTACATCCCATCATCCTTGGTGTATCACTCCTAGAATATACCCTTACAGTTTTTCCCAGGTTTCTGCCATACAAACTATTTCCTCCTGAGTCAGAGAAAACTGTGACCGGACCCAAATTATGAGTCTTGTGGTGACAAAGAGTGGTTAAGGTGGGTCTTGAGAAAGTGAGCATTCCCTTGAAAACAACTGCTCTCTCCATGAAGTCATGTAAGGTTTTTAAACACATACTATATTTCCCCATGTATAAGACAGAACTTTCTTTGAAAAATTTGGGGCCTAAAAACAGAGTGCATCTTATACAGTGGTTGTAGATTTTTTTACTTGCATTTCCCACTTTTTTGTGCAGATGAGGAGTTGCATGAATATTTGATGAATAAAACTTGAGTTCAATACCTTTATGTAATAACATTTTTTTTTCAAATTTTGGGCCCCAAAATTAAGGTATGTCTTATACATGGGAGTGTCTTGTACATGGGGAAATACAGTAGCTGGGATGATGATTTTGGGCCTGGCAATTGCTGAGCCCCAATGTGCCATCCATTTATTAATCTGAGGAAATTCCTGCTAATCTCATTAGAAATGAAGGAATGTGTCTTGCAAGCCATTTAATGAAAAGGTATCTCTCACCAACCGCAGCTCATTCTCACAGCTACCATGTGTCTTTTCTGAAGTAGCTCTCATCTGATGCATGGAGCTTGCTATGGTGCCATCTAGTGCTCTTCAAACCTTATTTTCTCACATGCTACTTTTAACAGGTAAGAAAGGACATCTTTTCTGGTCATTCCCCTAAAACTAGATAGATGCCAAAAGTTAATACAAGTGTGTTGCAGACTTTCTCAGAGACTACATGAAAGATAAAAATCATCTTTTAAAGTCCCTTCCAGAGCTGAGGACCAGGCAGAGCCTGTCTCTGAGCCTGAGCTAAAGTGAGGCCCTAGCAGAAAGAGCCAGTAGAGGTCAGACCCACAGACAGCCTTTCCAGAAACTCGTACCCACCTACCCCCCACACTGTTCAAGACTAAGTATAACTAATCATAGAGATTAAAACCTAACACATATAGGGATCACACATCAGGTTGTGGGATCTTTAATTACCCCTTCTTTTTAATGAGAGCAGTCTTAAGATTTTGAACTAGCTTGAGATTACATATATATGAAATGGCAGAGACAGGTAAGCCAGCCAAGATCTTCTGCCTAAGAATGCGACATCTGTCTCTTTTCTCTGTTTCTAAGGCACCCTATACTGCTGGCAGTGACACCCAGGAGAGCCACTCCAGGTACATCATTATCAGCATACAGACTGTTTTCCAGGAAGAGAGAGCAGATTTGCTCATTCACCCTGAAGAAGACCTACTTGTCAGTTCATGGGGAGTCATACTATTTTGTTTCCAGAGCTTTCTACCTTCCTTCTCTGTCACCCAGGTCCTCATGCACCCCTTTACTTGTGTTATACCTGCCATCAGGTTTTCCTTTCTGGGACAGCAGCTCTAGTGCCTGTGGCCTCTTTGTTACATCTTTCTCACCCTTTCCTTATTGCACCACAAGGTGTCCTTGTTGTCCACAGACCAGAAGCTCTACATCTGCTGCAGGCACACTGACGGACCACCAGCCCCTTCGAGAAGATGCTTCGTCCTCCTGGCAGCATTTTCTGGGTTTCTCTAAGTTTCAGCCTCCTGTGAGTCCTCTGGGACATGGAAGTCTTGCCGTGTTCCTCACTGCTCACCACTCTCACTCCACCTCATTTCTAGACCTCTGTTTATGCATACACACACACACACACACACACACACATACACACACACACACACACACACACACACACACACAACCAGCCTCCTTCCCTCTCCACAGTTCACTGAATGCTAGCCTTCCTTCAAGGCCATGGTCACTCTACATGCTCAGCCCATGCTCTTTGCAGAGCTTCTATATATCACATCAGTCCACATCAATTTTTATGGAACAAAATCAGAAACAGAAAGCATCATATGCTGTTTATTTAATCTAGGACTTCAAAATCCGCCCCCTTTTCCACTTTTTAGCATTGGAGTTCATCTCTTCCACAGTGGAAAAAAATGTCTGCCATCATCTAAGAAATTATAGTTAAATTGATTACTTCGATTTTTTACAAATATTTATTTTTATATATAGTCAACTCACTTCCATGTTTTGTCTCTCTTTTTTTTTCTTTTTTCTTTATTTTTATTAATTTTAATGGGGTGACATTAATAAACCAGGGTACATATGTTCAAAGAAAACATCTCCAGGTTATCTTGTCATTCAGTTAAGCTGCATACCCATCACCCAAAGTCAAATTGTCCTCTGTCACCTTCTATCTGGTTTTCTCCGTGCCCTTCCCCTCCTCCCTATCCCACCCTCTCCTCCCTCCCCCCACCCCGTAACCACCACTCTCTTGTCCATGTCTCATAGTCTCACTTTTATGTCCCACCTATGTATGAAATCATGCTGTTCTCAGTTTTTTTCTGTTTTACTTATTTCACTCCGTATAATGTTATCAAGGTCCATCCATTTTGTTGTAAATGCTCCGATGTCATCATTTCTTATGGCTGAGTAGTATTCCATAGTATATATGTACCAAAGCTTTTTAATCCACTCGTCCTCTGACGGACACTTGGGCTGTTTCCAGATCTTCGCTATTGTGAACAATGCTGCCACGAACATGGGGGCGCATTTCTTCTTTTCGAACAATGCTATGGTGTTCTTAGGGTATATTCCTATAAGTGGGATAGCTGGGTCAAAAGGCAGTTCGATTTTTAATTTTTTGAGGAATCTCCATACTGTTTTCCACAGTGGCTGCACCAGTCTGCATTCCCACCAGCAGTGCAGGAGAGTTTGCTTTTCTCCACATCCTCGCCAACACTTGTTCTGTGTTGTTTTGCAGATGAGCACCATTCTGACTGGTGTGAGGTGATATCTCATTGTGGTTTTAATTTGCATTTCTCTAATGATTAGTGATGTTGAGCATTTTTTCATATGCCTATTGGCCATCTGTATATCCTCTTTGGAGAAATTTCTATTCATTTCTTTTGCCCATTTTTTGATTGGATTGTTTGTCTTCCTGGTGTTGAGTTTTATAAGTTCTTTATAAATTTTGGTTATTAACCCCTTATCAGATGTGCTGTCCAATATGTTCTCCCATTGTGTGGTTTGTCTTTTTATTCTGGTCTTATTGTCTTTAGCTGTGCAAAAACTTTTTAGTTTGATATAGTCCCATTTGTTTATCTTGCCTTTTATTTCACTTGCCCGTGGAGATAAATTAGCAAATATATTGCTGCTACCGATGTCAGAGAGCTTGCTGCCTATGTTTTCTTCTAAGATGCTTATGGTTTCACGGCTTACATTTAAGTCTTTTATCCATTTTGAGTTTGTTTCTGTGAATGGTGTAAGTTGATGGTCTAGTTTCATTTTTTTGCAGGTAGATGTCCAATTTTCCTAACACCATTTGTTAAAGAGGCTGTCTTTACTCCATTGTATGCTCTTTCCTCCTTTGTCAAATATCAGTTGTCCATAAAGCTGTGGGTTTATTTCTGGGTTCTCTGTTCTGTTCCATTGATCTATGTGTCTGTTCTTATGCCAGTACCAGGCTGTCTTGAGTACAATGGCCTTGTAGTAAACCTTGATATCTGGAAGAGTGATACCTCCTGCTTTATTTTTTCTTTTTAGGATTGCTGAGGCTATTCGGGTTCTTTTTTGGTTCCATATAAATTTTTGGAATATGTGTTCTATATCCTTGAAGTATGTCATTGGTATTTTAATTGATATTGCATTGAATTTATAAGTTGCTTTGGGTAATATAGACATTTTAATGATGGTTTTTCTTCCTAACCATGAGCATGGTATATGTCCACTTGTTTGTATCTTCCTTGATTTCTTTTATCAATGTTTTATAATTTTCCGAGTACAAGTCCTTAACCTCCTTGGTTAAATTGACTCCTAGGTACTTTATTATTATGGTTGCAATAGTGAAGGAGATTATTTCCTTAATTTCTTTTGCTGACAGTTCATTGTTGGTATATAAAAATGCCTCGGTTTTCTGAGTATTAATTTTATATCCTGCCATCTTGTTGAATTCATTTATCAGGTCCAGTAGTTTTTTGACTGAGACTTTAGGGTTTTCTATATACAATATCATATCATCTACAAATAATGACAGTTTTACTTCTTTTCCAATTTGGATGCCTTTTATTTCTTCTTCTTGTCTGATTGCTGTAGCTAGGACTTCCAGAACTATGTTGAATAAGAGTGGTGAAAGGGGGCATCCCTGCCTGGTTCCTGATCTTAAGGGGATTGCTTTTAATTTTTGCCCATTTAGTATGATATTTGCTTTGGGTTTGTCGTAGATGGCCTTTATCATGATAAGGAATGTTCCCTGTATTCCCACTTTACTGAGAGTTTTGAGCATGAATGGGTGTTGGATTTTATCAAATGTTTTTTCTGCATCTATTGAAATTATCGTGTGATTTTTGTCCTTCTTTTTGTTTATGTGATGAATCACACTGATTGATTTGCAAATTTTGTACCAGCCTTGCCTCTCCAGAATAAATCCCACTTGATCATGGTGTATGATTTTTTTCATATATTGCTGGACCCGGTTGGCTAATATTTTGTTGAGAATTTTAGCATCTAAATTTATCAGGGATATTGGCCTATAATTTTCTTTCTTTTTTGTTGTCTTTGCCCGGTTTCGGGATCAGAATTATGCTCGCCTCATAAAAGGAGTTTGGAAGTCTTCCTTCCTCTTGAATTTTTTGAAATAGCTTGAGGAGGATAGGAGTTAGTTCTTTAAATTTTTGGTAGAATTCACCTTTGAAGCCATCAGGCCCAGGACTTTTCTTTGTTGGCAGTTTTTTGATAACTGTTTCGATCTCATTTGTTGTAATTGGTCTGTTTAGGTGTTCTGATTCTTCCAGATTGATTTTTGGAAGATTATATGATTCAAGAAATTTGTCCATTTCACCTAGGTTGTCTAATTTTTTGGCATAGAGTTCTTCATAGTATTTTCTTACAATATTTTGTATTTCTGTTGTGTCAGTTGTTATTTCTCCACTCTCATTTCTAATTTTATTTATTTGAGTCCTCTCTCTTCTTTTCTTGGTGAGTCTAGTTAAAGGTTCATCAATCTTGTTTACCTTTTCAAAGAACCAGCTCCTGGTTTCATTGATCCTCTGTATTGTTTGTTTCCTTAGCCTCCATGTCATTTATTTCTGCTCTAATCTTTATTATTTCCTTCCTTCTACTGGTCCTGGGCTTTATTTGCTATTGTTTTTCTAGTTCTTTTAGATGCAGGGTCAGGTTGCTTATTTGAGCTTTTTCTAGCTTCTTATGGTATACCTGTAGTGCAATGAACTTCCCTCTCAGTACTGCTTTTGCTGTGTCCCATAAATTTTGAGTTGATGTATGCTCATTTTCATTCGTTTCTAGAAACTTTTTTATTTCTTCTTTGATCTCATTGTTAATCCATTCATTATTTAATAACATGCTATTTAGTTTCCAAGTGTTTGAGTATTTTTCAGTTTTTCTTTTGTGGTTAATTTCTAGCTTCATGGCATTGTGATGAGAGAAAATGCTTGATATGATTTCAATCTTCTTAAATTTGTTGAGACCATTTTTGTGTCCTAACATGTGGTCTATCCTAGAAAACGTACCATGAGCACTTGAGAAGAATGTATATTCTACTGCTTTAGGGTGAAAAGTTCTGAAGATATCTATTAAATCGAGTTGATCTAGTGTATCCTTTAAGTCTGCTGTTCCTAGTTAATTTTCTTTCTTGAGGATCTATCCAGTAATGTTAGTGGGGTATTGAAATCCCTTACTATTATAGTATTGCTGTTAATCTCGCCCTTTATATCCATCAAAGTCTGCTTTATGTATGTTGGGGCTCCTATATTTGGTGCGTAGATATTTATAATAGTTATATCTTCCTGTTGAATTGTTCCCTTTATCATTATGTAGTGTCATTCTTTATCTCTTTCTACAGCCTTTGTTTTAAAGTCCATTTTGTCAGATATAAGTATTGCTACCCTGGCTTTTTTTCCATTTCCATTTGCATGAAATATATTTTTACATCCTTTTACCTTCAGTCTATGTGCATCTTTTGTTTTAAAGTGTGTCTCTTATAGACAGCATATGTATGGGTCCTGTTTCTTTATCCACGCAGCTACCCTATGTCTTTTGATTGGATCATTTAATCCATTTACATTTAAGGTTATTATTGATATGTAATTGTTTATTGCCATTTTATTCTTTAAAGCTGTGTTCTTTTTTGCTATATTCTTTCCCCCCTTTGATATGTTCATAACAGGCCCCTTAACATCTCTTGCAGAATTGGTTTGGTTTTAATGAATTCCTTGAGGCTTTTTTGTCTGGGAAGCTCTTTATTTCTCCTTCAATTTTAAACATTAGCCTTGCTGGATAGAGTAGTCTTGGTTGTAGGTTCTTGTTCTGCATTACTTTGAATATATCTTGCCATTCCCTTCTGGCCTCAAGTGTTTCTGTTGAGAAGTCAGATGTCATCCTTATGGGGGCTCCTTTGTAGGTGATAGCCTTTTTTTCTCTAGCAGCTTTTAAAATTTTCTCTTTATCCCTTAGCTTTGGTATTTTAGCTATGATGTATCCTGGTGTAGATTTCTTTGGGTTTCTCTTTAATGGAGTTCTCTGTGCTTCTTGAACATGTGAAATGTTTTCCATTCTTAATTTAGGGAAGTTTTCTGCTATGATTTGATTGAACAAAGTTTCTATTTCTTTTTCTCTCTCCTCTTCAGGAACCCCTATGATGCGGATGTTATTTCTCTTCATGTTGTCACAGAGCTCCCTTAGAGTTTCCTCACATTTTTTGAGTCTCTTCTTTTTTCTGCTCTGCTTCTGTGCCTTTATTTATTGTGTCCTCTAACTCACTGATTTGATCCTCAGCGTCATCCATCCCGCTTTTAATTCCTTCCATTGTGGTCTTCAGTTCTGATACTGTATTTGTCATTTCTGTCTGATTCTCTTTTTTATTTCAATTTCCTTTTTTATACTTGTTATGTCTTTATTTAGGTGTTCGTAATGACTATCCATTGTTGCTCTAATCTCTTTGAACATCCTAACTATCATTATTTTAAATTCTGCATCTGGTAATTTGGTTATATCTGGTTCATTCAGGTCCTTTTCTGAGGATTTCTCTTGATTCATTTGGGTTGTATTTCTCTGCCTGCCCATTTTGTCTTAGTATAATAAGGTTGTGGCCACTGGAGTCCAATGGGTGTTGCCTTTGTGTTCTCTAGGTGTGGTCTGTCTGCAGGCCCGCCACTACTCTGCTGCTGCCTAGGGCAGTTGGGTATGGGTGTTGCCAGTGCCGGCCCACTGCAGCTGTTGCTGTGATTTCTGCCTCTTCTCCATGGGAGGGGCTATGTTTGGTGCCCGGCTCTATAAGCCTCAGCCTGCCTGGTCCTTCGCCTCACCCACACAGGTTGGGTTGCACACTGCACTCAAGCCACAAGTCTCAGCACCAAGGGTAGAGGTGAGCACCTTTGCTCAGCTGCGGACCCAGACTATTCCTGGGATTCTGCCCAGCCCCCGCGGTCAGAACCTGCTCTCCACAGTTTCTCGGGTTGGACCGGGCTGCTGACATGCACTCAGCTATAAGCCTCCACTTGTCCGGAGCTTTAGGCCCGCCCTCGAGGCCAGGGCCTGCCTGCTCAGGATCGCAAACTGTGGCTTCTCGGGCCAGGTGGGGTTGCTGGCGTTAGTGCTCAGCCACGAGCCTCCGCCTATCCTTGGTCCCAGCCCCGCCCCCGTGGTCAGGGCCGGCCTGCACAGGGTCACAGAGCAGATCTCTGCACATTCCTGGCCTCCCGCTTTTCTCCCACAGGTGGGGCTGCAGGCAGGCCCACAGTCACCGGACCGCTTTCGCGCATCCCCTCCTTCCCTGCTGGGCTAGACTGAGCTCATACCAGCTGGGCCTCTGCCTCCACCGACAGAACTGTGTTTCAGCGTCCCGCCACCACCATCCCTCCAGCAATTCCTCAGCAGTGTGGGTGGGTGCACTGCAGCTCAGACCCTAACACTCCATACTGTAGTCCTGGAAGTTCCCTCTGTCTAAGCAGCTCTGCTCTAAGTGCCACGGGAGAGCTTGTTTGACTGGTGCCCTGTCTCCCTTTGCTGGTCTTGCTCGTTCCAGGGGAAATATTCATTTTTGATTAGGGAAGTGATTCAGCCCAGGGGTAAGGGTGGCTGTCCCTCAGAGTGTTTCTCCCTGTGCCTTCCAGTCCACACTCTCTTCCTGCTGCTCTGGTCCTCTCCTCTGTCCCTGTTCCCCGGAGCCCCGGGTGAGTGGTTGTGAGAGAGGTTTTCTGCATTGTCCTTTTAAGAAGAATCTTGGGTCTGAGAAAACTGTCTCTTTCTCACAAACAGTATCCTCACTTGTTTCACAGCTCAATACTGTCCAAACGCCTCTTCTAGGCTCTGGGGCTGCAGGCTGGGGCTTTGTTCCTGGGACCCAGGTCCCTCCCTCTCCACCAAACTCTCCTTCCACCCCGCGGGTCTCTCCGGGCTGCCGTTTGCTCCAGGGAGCTGGGAAGCCCTCTCCATGTTTTCGCCTTTCCTACAAGTCTCAATGTGGCTTCTTCAGTGTTTCTTGGTTGAAGAGTCCACTTAGTTTAGTTCAAAGTTGGTTTATCCAGATGATGGTTCTTAAAATTAAGTTATAATCCATTTTGGTTCTGGGAGTTGGAAGTTGGTACGTCTGCCTACTCCACCGCCATCTTGCCGTCTCCTTTGTCTCTCTCTTAAAAACATATACTATGCACTATTACTATGAACCACACAGTGGTAAGACCTAAGAATTCAGTCTTGAAAAAAATAGATATGAGCCCTGCCTTCATGAGATTCACACTCTAAGGCAAAAGAGACATAACACAAGTAAACACAATATATATATAATTATAGATTGTGATTAGTGGTTTGAGATAAGAGTGCCAAGAAAAATAGAAGGAAGCCTAGTTTTAGATAGTGAGGTCACAGAACATGTAAGGAAGAGCTATACATAATATGAGGTGTAATGAAAGGAAGGGAATCAGCCAAAGAGAGAATTGAGTGAAGAGAGTTCCAGTAGAGGAAACAGCATGTGTGAAGGCCCGAACAGAGGAAGGCGCTTGACACATTCACAGTAAGAACCAATAGGTAGCTATGTGACTGTAGTAAAGGTACCAGAGAACAGCGTGGTTGGGGAAAATGTGCAAAGGTGAAATCAGGTGGATCTCAATGACCATGGTAAAGAGCTTGAATTTATCTTACATCAGGGGTAGTCAATCTTTTTATACCTACCGCCCACTTTTGTATCTCTGTTAGTAGTAAAATCTAACCACCCACCGGTTCCACAGTAATGGTGATTTATAAAGTAGGGAAGTAACTTTACTTTATAAAATTTATAAAGCAGAGTTACAACAAGTTAAAGCATATAATAATAATTACCAAGTACTTTATGTTTGATTTTTTCTAAGTTTGGCAGAATAAATCTTTATAAAACAACTTACTATAGTTAAATCTTTCTATTTATACTTTGGTTGCTCCGCTACTGCCCACCATGAAAGCTGGAACGCCCACTAGTGGGCATTAGGGACCAGGTTGACTACCACTGTCTTACATGAAAGACAAAGCCATAAATTACTTTAAGCAAGGAAGTGAAATGATCTGGTTTATTAGGAAACCATTGGATAATATGTGGAGAATGACTCAGAAGGCTCAAGAGTAGAAGAGAAAGGGTAATTAAAAGGCTGTGGAGATGGTCCACATGAGAAAGAATGGTGCCTTGAACTAAGGCAGTAATAGACATGATGGTAAAAAGACGACAGATATCAGAGGTAGATCACCAGTGATAATTTGTTTCTACTTTTAAATTATCTATATTGTTCTGAAACACATTTTTCACTTGCTTGTTCAAGGAGAGTCCTAGAAATACTATTTTTTGAGTACACATATTACAAGCAACTCTTTACTCAAGTATAGAATTGCTGTATCACACGCTGCATTCCTTCCTTCACAATTCAAAAGGCTGTTCTGTTGTCTTCTACCATTTAGAGTTATGGTAGGAAAACCCTGGTGCAAATGTGACTTTTTTTCTTTCCTGCATATTTATTTGTAGGGTTTGGTAATTTTTTCTATTTAAAAACTCTACATGAGGAGGAGGCAAGATGGTGATGGAGTAGGCAGACATACCAACTTCCACCTCCCAGAACCAAAGTGGATTACAACTTAATTTTAAGAACCATCATCTGAAAAAATCAACTTTGGACTAAACTAAGAGGACTCTTCAACCAAGGAACACTAAAGAAGCCACACTGAGACTGGTAAAAAAAAAAAAAAAAAAGCAGAAATGTGGAAAAGGCTGCCCAGTTCCCCGGAGTGAAAGCCCCAACCTCCAGCCTCAGAGCCTAGAAGAGGTGTATGGCCTGACCAGGCGGTGGAGCAGTATATAGAGCATCGGACTAGGATGTGGAAGACCCAGGTTTGAGACCCGGAGCTCACCAGCTTGAGTGCAGGCTCATCTGGTTTGTGCAAAAGTTCACCAGCTTGAACCCAAGGTAGCTGGCTCCAGCAAGCTGAAGGTCCGCGGTCAAGGCACATATGAGAAAGCAATCAATGAACAACTAAGGTGTCGCAACGGCAATGAAAAACTAATGATTGATGCTTCTCATCTCTCTCCATTCCTGTCTGTCTGTCCCTATCTCTCTCTCTGACTCTCTCTCTCTCTGTCCCCGTAAAAAAAAAAAAGGGGGTGTATGGACAGTATTTAGCTGTGAAACAAGTCAGGATACTGTTTGTGAGAAAGAGACAGATTTCTCAGACCCAGGATTCTTCTTAAAGGGACCGTACAGAAAACCTCTCTCACAACCACTCACGTGGGGACCTGGGGAATGGGGAGAGAGGAGAGGATCAGAGCGGTGGCAAGAGAGTATAATCTAGGAGGCATAGGGAAAAACACTTTGAGAGACAGCCACCCTAACCCCTGGACTGAGTCACTCCCCAAATATGAAGTGAATATTTCTCCTGGAAACAGCAATACCAACAAAGGGATGCAGGACACCAGCCAAACAAGCTCTCCCGCAGCACCCAGAGCAGTCACTTAGAAGGAAGAAGCTTTCGGGACCACAGTATGGAGTGTTAGGGTCTGAGCTGCAGTGCCCCCACCCACACAACTGAGAGCTTGCTGGAGGGCGGGCAGCAGCGGGATGCAGAAGTGAGGTTCTGTTGTTGGGGGTGGAAGCCGGCTGGCCACAAGTGAGGCCCATGTGTGAGCTCAGTCTTGCCCAGCGGGGACAGAGGGGATGCGCAAAAGTGGTGAGGCCCAACTGTGGGCCTGTCTGCAATCCCGCCTGTAGGGGGAAGGGTGGGAGTCCTGGAATGGGTGGAGATCCGCTGCTGAGCAATGGCAGGGTGCGCAGCCTCGCCGGGCCTGAGGAACCAAGGCTTGCGGCCCACGCACAAGCTGACTCCTCCTGTAGGGATAGGACAAAAGCTCAGAACAGGTGGAGTCCCACGACTGAGCGCACCCCCCCCCCCGCCCATGGAGCCGAGGCTTGCAGCCCACCCAGAGTGGGCTCTTCCTGTGGGGGCTGGGCGAAAACCCAAAAAAAGGCAGAGACCTGCAGCTGAGCAAAGGTGCTCACCCTTGCCAGCTGTGCAGAGGCTTGCAGCCCAGATGTGGTGCATAACCCCACCCACAGGGGTGGGGCAAAGACTAAAGCCACCCAGGCTTGTAGACCCAGGCACGTGATCACAGCCCCTCCCATGGAGGAGAAGCAGAAACTGCAGAAACAGCCCCAGCAGGCTGGCACCAGCAACGCCCATACTCGAACCCCCTAGGCAGCAGCAGCACAGGGGGTGGCGGACCTGCAGATAGACCATACCTAGGGAACACAGAAGCCACACCCATTGGACTGCAATGGCCAAAACCTTCTTAAACACTGACAACATGGAAAGGCAGAGAAATGCAACCCAAATGAATCAGGAGAATCCCCAGAAAAGGACCTGAATGAGTCAGATATAATCAAATTACCAGATGCAGAGTTTAAAATAACAATTGTTAGGATGCTTAAAGATCTTAGAACAACAATAGATGGTCATTACAAACACTTAAATAAAGAGATAGCAAATATAAAAAAGGACATTGAAATAATAAAAAAGAATCAGTCAGAAATGACAAATACAATACCAGAAATGAAGACCACATTGGAAGGAATTAAAAGCAGGATGGATAAAACTGAGGATCGAATCAGCACATTAGAGGACAAGATAAATGAAGGCATGGAAGCAGAGCAGAAAAAAGAAAAGAAACTCAAAAAGTCTGAGGAAACTCTTAACAGAGCTCTGTGACAACATGAAGAAAAATAACATCCGCATAATAGGGGTTCTTGAAGATGAAGAGAAAGAACAAGGGCTAGAAACTTTGTCCAAGCAAATCATAAATTAATACAGAAAAATGTCTCACATGTTCAAGAAACACAGAGAACTCCATTAAAGAGAAACCCAAAGAAATCTACACCAAGACACATCATAATTAAAATACCAAAGTTAAGTGATAAAGAGAAAATATTAAAAGCTGCTAGAGAAAAGAAAGCTATCACCTACAAAGGAGCCCCCATTAGAATTACATCTGACTTCTCAACAGAAACACTTGAGGCCAGAAGGGAATGGCAAGAAATATTCAAAGTAATGCAGAACAAGAGCCTGCAACCAAGACAACTTTATCCAGCAAGGCTATCGTTTAAAATTGAAGGAGAAATAAAAAGCTTCCCAGACAGAAAAAAAAAAAAAAACTCAAGGAATTCACAATAACCAAACCAATTCTGCAAGAAATGCTAAGGGGCCTGTTGTAAACAGATCAAAAAAGGAAAAAATATACAAAAGAAGAATACAGCCTTAAAGAATAAAATGGCAATAAACAACTACATATCAATGATAACCTTAAATGTAAATGGATTAAATGATCCTATCAAAAGACATAGGACAGCTGTGTGGATAAGAAAACAGGACCCATACATATGTTGTCTATAAGAGACACACCATAAAACAAAAGATGCACATAGACTAAAGGTAAAGGATGGAAAAAAATATTTCATGCAAATGGAAATGAAAAAAAAGCTGGGGTAGAGATACTTATATCAGACAAAATGGACTTTAAACCAAGGCTATAGTAAGAGATAAAGAAGGTCACTACATAATGATAAAGGGAGCAATCAAACAGAAAGATATAACCATTATAAATATGCACCTAATATAGAAGAACATAAATATATAAGCAGACTCTGATGGATATAAAGGGAAAGATCAACAGCAATACTATAATAGTAAAGGATTTCAAGACCCCACTAACATCACTAGATAGATCCTCCAGAAATAAAATTAATAAAGAAACAGCAGACTTAAAGGACACACTAGATCAACTGGATTTAATAGATATCTTCAGAACTTTTCACCCTAAAGCAGAAGAATATACATTCTATTCAAGTGCTCATGGTACATTCTCTAGGATAGACCACACATTAGGGCACAAAAGCAGTCTCAACAAATTTAAGAAGATTGAAATTATATCAAGCATTTTCTCTGATCACAATGCCATGAAACTAGAAATCAACAACAACAGAAAAACTAAAAAATACTCAAACACTTGGAAACTAAATAGCATGTTATTAAATAACTAATGGGTTAACAATGAGATAAAAGAAGAAAATATTTTAGGAACGAATGATAATAAGCATACATCAAAGTTTATGGGACACAGCAAAAGCAGTCCTGAGAGGGAAGTTCATAGCATTACAGGCATACCTTGAGAAGCTAGAAAAAGCTCAAATAAACAACTTGACCTTGCATCTAAACGAACAAAAAAAAAAAAAAAACACCAGGTAAAGCCCAGAGGTAGTAGAAGGAAGAAAATAATAAAGATCAGAGCGGAAATAAATGACATAGAGGCTAAAAAATAATACAGAGGATCTATGAAACCAGGAGTTCTTTGCAAAGGTAAACAAGGTTGATGAACCTTTAACCAGACTCACCAAGAAAAAAAGAGAGAGGACTCAAATGAATAAAATTAGAAATGAGAGTGGAGAAATAACAATTGACACAACAAATATACAAAGAAAAGTAAGAAAATACTGTGAAGGACTGTATGCCAAAAAACTAGACAACCTAGATGAAATGGACAAATTCCTTAAAACGTATAATCTTCCAAAAATTAATCTGGAAGAATCAGAAAACCTAAACAGACCAATTACAACAAATGAGATAGAACTAGTTATCAAAACACTGCCAACAAAGAAAAGTCCTGGACCTGATGGCTTCACAAGTGAATTCAACCAAATATTCAAAGAACTAACTCCTATCCTTCTCAAGCTATTTCAAAATTTTCAAGAGGAAGGAAGATTTCCAAGCTCCTTTTATGAGGCGAGCATAATTCTGATTACAAAATCAGGCAAAGACAACACAGAGAAAGAAAATTATAGGCCAATATTCCTGATTAACTTAGATGCTAAAATCCTCAACAAAATATTAGCAAACCGGATCCAGCAATATATGGAAAAAATCATACATCACAATCAAATGGGATTTATTCTGGGGAGGCAAGGCTGGTACAATATTTGCAAATAAATCAATGTGATTCATCACATAAACAAAAGGAAAAAGAAAAATTACATGATAATTTCAATAGATGCAGAAAAAGCATTTGATAAAATTTAGCACCCATTCATGATCAAAACTCTCAGCATGGTGAGAATACAGGGAACATACCTCAACATGATAAAGGCCATCTATGACAAACCCACAGCCAACATCATACTCAATGAGCAAAAATTAAAAGTAATCCCCTTAAGATCAGGAACAAGACAGAGGTGCCCCCTTTCACCACTCTTATTCAACATAGTTCTGGAAGTCCTAGCTACAGCAATCAGACAAGAAAAAGAAATAAAAGGCATCCAAATTGGAAAAGAAGAAGTAAAACTATCAATATTTGCAGATGATATGATATTGTATATAGAAAACCCTAAAGTCTCAGTCAAAAAACTACTGGACCTAATAAATGAATTCAGCAAGGTGGCAGGATATAAAATTAATACTCAGAAATCAGAGGCATTATTATACACCAACAATGAACTGTCAGAAAGAGAAATTAAGGAGACAATCCCATTCAGTATTGCAACCAAAAAAATAAAGTACCTAGGAGTCAATTTAACCAAGGAGATTAAAGACTTGTACTTGGAAAATTGTATAACATTGATAAAAGAAATCAAGGAAGATACAAACAAGTGGACATATACCATGCTCATGGTTAGGAAGAATAAACATCATTAAAATGTCTATATTACCCAAAGCAATTTATAAATTCAATGCAATACCAATTAAAATACCAATGACATACTTCAAAGATATAGAACACATATTCCAAAAATTTATATGGAACAAAAGAAGAACACGAATAACCTCAGCAATCTTGAAAAGGAAGAATAAAGTGGGAGGTATCACACTTCCTGATATCAAGGTATACTACAAGGCTATTTTACCCAAGACAGCTTGGTACTGGCATAAGAACAGGCACATAGAGCAATGGAACAGAACAGAGAACCCAGAAATAAACCCACACCTTTATGGACAACTGATATTTGACAAAGGAGGAAAGAGCATACAATGGAGTAAAGACAGCCTCTTTAACAAATGGTGTTGGGAAAATTGGACATCTACCTGCAAAAAAATGAAACTAGACCATCAACTTACACCATTCACAAAAACAAACTCAAAATGGATAAAAGACTTAAATGTAAGCCGTGAAACCATAAGCATCTTAGAAGAAAACATAGGCAGCAAGCTCTCTGACATCGGTAGCAGCAATATATTTGCTAATTTATCTCCACGGGCAAGTGAAATAAAAGGCAAGATAAACAAATGGGACTATATCAAACTAAAAAGTTTTTGCACAGCTAAAGACAATAAGACCAGAATAAAAAGACAAACCACACAATGGGAGAACATATTGGACAGCACATCTGATAAGGGGTTAATAACCAAAATTTATAAAGAACTTATAAAGAACTTATAAAACTCAACACCAGGAAGACAAACAATCCAATCAAAAAATGGGCAAAAGAAATGAATAGAAATTTCTCCAAAGAGGATATACAGATGGCCAATAGGCATATGAAAAAATGCTCAACATCACTAATCATCGGTAGCAAGCTCTCCGACATCTCTCGCAGCAATATATTTGCTGATTTATCTCCACAGGCAAGTGAAATAAAAGACAGGATAAACAAATGGGACTATATCAAACTAAAAAGCTTTTGCACAACTAAAGACAATAAGGACAGAATAAAAAGATAAACTACACAATGGGAGCACATATTCGACAATACATCTGATAAGGGGTTAATAACCAAAATTTATAAAGAATTTATAAAACTCAATACCAGAAAGACAAATAATCCAATCAAAAAATGGACAAAAGAAATGAATAGACACTGTATTTCCAAAGAGGACATACAGATGGCCAATAGGCATATGAAAAAATACTCAACATCACTGATTAGTGAAATGCAAATTAAAACCACAATGAGATATCACCTCACACCAGTCAGAATGGCGCTCATCAACAAAACAGCACAGAATAAGTGCTGGTAGGATGTGAAGAAAAGGGAACCCTCCTGCACTGCTGGTGGGAATGCAGACTCGTTCAGCCACTATGGAGAACAGTAAGGCGATTCCTCAGAAAATTAAAAATCGAACTGCCTTTTGACCCAGTTATCCCACTTTTAGGAATATACCCCAAGAACACCATAGCACTGTTTCAAAAGGAGAAATGTACCTCCATGTTTGTGGCAGCATTGTCCACAATAGCGAAGATCTGGAAACAGCCCATGTGTCCGTCAGGACGAGTGAATTAAAAAGCTATGGTACATATATACTATGGAATACTACTCAGCCATAAGAAATGATGACATCGGATCATTTACAACAAAATGGATGGACCTTGATAACATATATTGAGTGAAATAAGTAAATCAGAAAAAACTAAGGACTATATGATTCCATCCATAGATGGGACATAAAAATGCGACTCAGGGACATAGACAAGAGTGTGGTGGTTTAAGGGGGAGGAGTGTAGAGGAGGGAGGGGCACAAAGAAAACCAGATAGAAGGTGACGGAAGACAATTTGACTTTGGGTGATGGGTAGGCAACATAATCAAATGTCAAAATAACCTGCAGATATTTTCTCTGAACATATGTACCCTGATTTATCAATGTCACCCCATTAAAATTAATAATAAAAAGAAACAATACAAGTGGAAAAAAACACAACTCTACATGAATAGGTCTGAGAGTACTTCTTCATCTGCCCAACACAATGTTATTTAGCTTAACGAGCATCCATTCCTCTTTCTTTTGCAGTCAGCCTCCCTATTATCTTCTGGGATGCTGTCTCTCCCTTAGCTGGAGTCCCTGTGGACACTGGATAGAGCTGACTGAGGGAGAGAGTGTGCTGCCAATTAAACCAATGCAACAGCCTTTGTCAGCTGCCTAAAGTGATTCAAAGGTGAGTGAGTTCATGACCCATGTCAGGCCAATCAGAGTCATTGAAGATCAACCCAAAGTTAATGCCACACATATTACAAAAGGGAAACCTTTTCTTTCTATTGGATTTGGAAAGCTAAAAGAGTATAAGCCTGGAGCTACAAGGTACCACCTCATAGGAACACCTCATCCAAGAATAAAGTCAACCCAGAGAATAGCCAGAACTGAAAAGAAGGGTTTTTGGTGAACCTGTGGACTCCATTATGGGAGTCAATAAAATCCCTTTTCCATTAAACCAGTTTGGGCTGGAACTCTGACATAACCCAGAGATTTCTGATTGATACAGTTAGCACATTCAATTTTTAAAATAAAATTTTGCTTAAGAATAACAAATGTTCTACATATGGTTTCTGCTCCAAATGACTCTGCTCATTATTTTAGAAACTCTATTATTTGGGGGTTGACTCTTTGATACATATCTTTCATAATTACTCTATTCTTTCATTTTCATTTCTTTATCTTTCACTTCTGTGTTCTAGGAAATTTATCTTTACTTATCTTTTACTCACTAACTTAGTTTTCTGCGGGGTTTATTTGCAACTAAGTCTTGGTTTCCATTATAGAGTTTAATTCAGTAGCCATGTTTTCCATCTAATAATATTTTTCTTCCACTCAGATGTAATTCTTTTACATGTACCATCTAGTACTCTTTGATAAATTAAGAAAAAATTAAGTCGTTGTCTATTTTTATCATAGTATTTAATTTTCCTTAGCCTACTTTGTCTTTATATCACCCACCACCTGAGGATGATAGATAGATAGATAGATAGATAGATAGATAGATAGATAGATAGATAGATGATAAATAGATAAGATAGATAGACATCTCCCAGAACCTAGAACAATGCTGGCACAGTTGTCACTCAAGAACTATTTGTTAGACATGTAAATGAATTTTCTAAATACATTAATTTTCTCAGGCTATCCTTGAGAAGGTAAAACTAGCACAAAAAAGATAATAACAGCCCAAGGCAGCTAATTGAGAACTAACAGAAAGACAATCATGATGAAAAGCTGAATAAATTGTACAGATACAAATGTTCTCTAGAGCCAGACCCAAGTGTGGCCATGGGACAGTGCTTAGTAGTTGAATGATCAAAACGGTGTCCACGAAGGAGCTAAGGATTGAAAGGAACTTTGAAGAGGTATGGTTGGGAAAGGTAGGGGGCTGATAGATTCTCCTTCCAAATAGCATTCCTCTGGACTTCAGCTCATTCTCCCCACAGGATTCAGTACTTATCCAACCCTTCAAAGGCACAGCCACCTTTCCTGAAATGTAATAAAATTGTAAGGCCCTAATAAATAGAGAATTTTAGATTGAAAAATTCCAGCCCATCTTCTACTCTTCCACCCCCAAAGGAAGGCACAGAAAAGTCAATGAGACTGCTCTCTTGGGCAGGTTGCTCTCTTGTGTCTGTGTTTGATTCCTGGGTCATTATGTCAGACATTTCTGGTCAGGAAGACTTTTAAACACCAAATCTCTTCCTTACTAGGTTTATATGATGCCTAAAAGGACACTTGCATCAGTAAAAGCTGTTATTGAGAGTAAAGGTATAGCCTGTGACTCAAATGTTGTACACTTGGGGGGACACATCATATCCCCTAATTCCTTCCATCTCTAGTCACAGCTTCTCACTACCCGTATGATTTCAGTGCACCCTACCTGGAGTTAGTCCTCAGGTAGGAAACTTAAGGAGGTGTAGGTAACAGATGAAAATCAAGAAAGAACAAATTGAAATGGTTAATAATGAGGCCAGAAAATGTTTGTGTTGGGAAGGACTTCAGAGTTCATTGGCCTCAACTCTCCAGTGCAGGGGCCCTCCATGCCACAACTTGAACAGATGTCATCTGACACAGCTCTCTGGCTTCCAGATGCTAGTCCCTTAAACAGTGCCAGGCTGGGTGCTCCAGAATTCCCAGGGAACTTTATATAGACTCCCAGGTTCCATCCCTAAAACACTGAATTCCCTAGATCTGGGGGGAGGCCTGGGCATCTTTGTTTTTTAAAGCTTCAGATTATTTTGAAGTGCATCCAGCTTGAAATTCACTTCCTTAAAGAGTGCTGGCTTGAATTACCCCGTGATATAAAGCAAAAGCAAAAATGCTATAGTCCCTGAAGCTCATGCAAGCAGACAGCTCTTCCATCTTCCAGCAGTGTTTTCTGTAACCATATTTTTGTACTACTGACAGCAAGCCTACTGATGCTTTCCTGTGCTCCCCAACCCTAGCCTAAAGCATCACCTGAGGCTTATGTCTGGCTCTCTCCGTCTCAGCATGCCCTCTTTGTTGCGGGCCAGCCAAGATGCTGACAGGAACAAAAATGACTTGTTTTTGAGAGTAAAGATACAAGCTATGACTGAGATGACGCACACAGGTTCACGGAGGGAGACTCTCACATCCGACCTATCTTCCTCCGTCCACAGAGAGTCACGTTGTTACTCTAACCACATCACTAATTCCGAAAGATGGGGACTCCTACACACGTCCTTCAAGTCAATGCTTCTGTTTGGGGCAGAGACCTGGAAGGCATCCAGTACCAAGTTCCTGGCACTTCAAGTTCACTTGGCACCAACAGCTAAAGCCCATGGGCAAACAGTGCACTGCAGAAAGCAATGTTCTTGATTTGGAGACTCTCTGGGGTGCTTGTTTAGAAAGACAGACTCAGTCTCCACCAAAACACTGTCTGAATATCTAGGGTGGGGTCCAGAAATCCACCTTTTGAATAAGGAGTCCCAGGTAATTCTGAACAAGGCTGATTTTGAACTTTGCTCATTCAGGACTGAATCCCTATAAGGAAAAGTATATGGAAAAGGGGACAATTTTCTCTCTGTCTCCCCAGGACCATTGCACCATGTCTTCCAGAGATCTTGGCCAGGTCTTTTATTTCTTTACATTCCTCTCATCTTTCTATCCATTCTCTTCCTCATGTAGAGGCCTTATCTGCCGGGAGACTTGCCCTTTTTTCAAAGCTAATAGTTTACTTCTACAGGGTTCTGGTTCTGTCTACTTGGGTACTGGGGACATGACAAGTAGCCTGAATTCACAAGGAAGAAAGGACAGTTTTAGAAGAGAAATCTAGGGGTGGAACTCACCTATGTAGAAAAAAATACCCATAACCCTATTGTCATTCAGAATTGAAATTTTAAATAATGACTTACCCATGAACTTGGACTGTGGAATCAAAAGACCTGGATTTAGTCATGGCTCCATCACTTATTGGCTGTGGGGCCTTGGTTGAATTATTGAAATTCTCTAAGGTTTAGTTCTTTTATCTATAAAATGAGGGTGATCACCTAGTAGGGCTGCTGAGAGTTTTAATGATGTGAGATACTTAAATGCCTAGCACAAGTTTTGGCACATGATAGGCAGTCAGAATTACTAGATATTATTAGTAATACAACTCTAATATACAGCTTTCTGCAATTCCCTCTTCCTGTTCCTCTTCACTTACTCTAAGCTCCAGCCAACCTGAATTACTTACTGTTCTCAAAGGCTCCGATGACCATAGGCTTCAGAATCTAACAGAATTGGTTTAACCCTGACTCTGTCACCAACTCACAAGCATCGTATGACCTTTCTGGGCCTCAGTCTTCTCTTGGAATAAGAGCCACCTCACCAAGTCTTCGTAAAGGCCAAGTGCAACAATACACATAAAAGCCCAGCACTATATTTGCCACTTAGTATGCTCCATCCTTCCTTCCTTCTCTCCTGCCTTCCAGGCTTCCATCGTTGTATATGCTTTTCTACCTTGATGCCTTTGCTCATACTGCCTCTTTCACCTGGAATGCATTTTCTCCACTTTCTGCTTAGAATTCTTCCCAAATCTGTCTTTATATTACCCAAACCCAGCAGACAAATGCCCAGATAAGCTATCCTTCATTAACAAATAGAGTGTTTATTGAGATTCTATTATATGTCAGTCACTATTGCTAGTGCCTGGAGATACAGAGATGACTAAGGTCTAGTCCCTGAGCTCAAAACGTTCAGTTGACTTAACATAAGAACAAGTAACTGTAATGCAATGAGGTGAGAGTAGCAACAAAAGTCTAAAGTGCCGGGAGAATACAGAAGAGGGAGCTCTTGGGTCAAATGGGTTGGGGAAGCCTTCATAGGGCCAAGGACCTGGACCCGAAACATCTGAGCAAAACAGGAGGACCAGCATGGATGGAGGCTAATCTGGAGTAGAAAAGGGATGGAGACAGAGCTGGAAAGAAGAGAGGGGACCAGAGTATGAGTGATGGTGGGACAGAGGAGAGGAGACCTGAAGTCTTGTGAGGAACACCATCTCAGGGAAGGAGTAGTCTCTAGAAATCACTTATCTCTAGCCCTCATCCTACTGTTAGCTAAGGGGCCATGGGCTGTAGGATTGCAATGCAAATTGTAACTGGCAGCAAAATTAGACCTCAGTTCTTGAGTTTGGCAAAGAAAGAATTCAGAACCAAGAACTCAAATTATAACAGAAAATTTATTTAGAAAGTTACAAAGGTAGTAGAAGTGAGCCAGCTGGGCTGCTTAGGCTCAGGAAACAAGCTACAGAGGCAAAAGAAGGGCTCTTGGCACTGGCCAGGAAGCTCAGTTGGTTAGAGCGTCATCCAGTACGCTAAGGTTGCAGGCTTGATCCATGGTCAGGGCACATACAAGAATCAACTGGTGAATGCATAAATAAGTAGAACAACAGATTGATGTTTTTCTCTCTCTCTAAAATCAAATAATAAATAATTTTTTAAAAAAGAATAAGAAGAAGGGCCCTTAGAGTTTAGGAGAGAAAGGCAAAGGTCACATACTTTGAGGGAAACAAGAGGGGGGAAGGGAAAGGCTTGGCGGTGCTCCCAAAAGGGAGAGCGCAGGTTGGGTCTTTTGTCTTGAGGGCTTTAAAGGTTGGAAGTTTAGGGGAAATCATAGAGGAAAGTCTCAACAGAATATTCACCAGGTTTATGCTGATGAGCCAAAGCGAGGTTTATTCCCGACTTCATCATCCTTGCGTATGGCTGGCACAAAGGGCACTAACTGGGTTTCTTTTGTCTCTTCTGAGTGGGTGATTTAAGTAAGCTCTTTACCCTCTGGATGAGGAGAAGTGTAAACTGTTTACTCTTTTATTTTTATTTATTGATTTTAGTGAGAGAGGAAGAAATAGAGAGAAACAGAGAGAGACAGGAACATAGATCTGTTCCTGTATGTGCCCTGACCGGAGATTGAACTGGCAAGCTCTGCACTTTGGGATGATGCTCTAACCAACTGAGCTATCTGGCTAGGGCTTAGAGTAAGTGAAGAGGAACAGGAAGAGTGAAGTGCAGAAAGCTGTACATTAGCTTTCTTAAGTGTCCTTGGTTAGGGAAGATAGGATTTTGCTAGATGGCTGTAAACTGCTTAGCCATTTAACCAGCTGTCTCAGTTTCCCTATTCCACTTGTTTTGCCTGACTAGCCTGCTTCAAAAGGACATGAGGGAAGACCCCTTCTACTGACCTTTTTTTTTTAAACTAAATATAGCTTTCCTTTTGATTTCTTAAATTAAATTGCAAAATTTAGAAAATCCCACTTCACTCACGAGGGAGTGAAAGTTGGAAGACTCAGTACTTTCTGAAGAAGGTTGCAATTTGGAAGTGCAAATTTCATCTCACCATCCAACCATCTCTCTGTGTGAACCAGAGGTCAAAGGTCAACCACAGAGCTGGTGCAGCACAATGGCTCATCCTAGGACCTTCTCAGAAATGTTGCTGGCTATATGTTACCGCTAGTCGTCAGGCTTTGCCTGGCCCCAGCCTGAAGCCGCCAACATTGCCTTCTAGATACCAGGTCAGCTGGCTGTCAATACTTACTCATCACCTCCTAAGGTTAGCTACACAAAGCCAGGCAATGGCTCAGCCAATGGCACCATTCTTTGCTTCCATATTCCTTGCATTTGTTTCAGGCACGCTGACGGTTTCACCATGATCCAGATACAGCAGCCCCTTCACATGCTTGAAATCTTTGTATATGCTTGCCTAGAAGGGTCTGATCACTGGCACACCTAGCTCCCTTTCCCTACCCCAATCCCCAAACACACACACACACATTCACATACCCCTCACACTCTCTCTGGCAAACTTCTACTTATGCTTCAGGTTTTGTAGAAGTTTTTTAGTTCTCCATGAAACCTCCTTCAGCCGTCCCCTTCTCCCCCAGGTGGTCAATCACTTTCTCTTTGAAGTCTACTGCACTTCGCCCCCCTCCTTCTATAACACCTGTCATGCCGTAACATATCTGATGATGTGTCTGTGGCTCTCAAGAAAACTGGACTCCTTCGGGCATTGCTAGAGGTTTACATGTCTCTCGTCTTAGCACCCAACACAAAGTCTAATTCATAGTGAACAGTGTTTATGGGGGCTCTCCACCACTGAGTTGTAAGGTTTTTCTTTGTCTTGTTTAGTGCTGTAGCTTCTGCTCAGCCAGGACAGTGCCTGGTATTTAAAAGACACTCAATAAAAATTGGCTGAATTAATATATTTGTTGAATTTATTGAATTTAACCCATTCAAGACAGTGTGATGAAATGGGAGATTTGGTGAAGTTTCCTGAACATTGATTTATTTGGAGATGATCATGACTTCAACTATTTATTGAGCACATATCCAATATTTTTTGCACAAGCCATGAGATATAGGAAGGTAAACAAACAAGAAGCGTATAGATATCGGGGGCAGGGGGAGTAAAATATTTAATACAAGTGAGAAAGCAGTAATGCCATGGAAGAGGGGTAGATAAAGTGCTATGGAAACTCAGAAGAGAGGGACTTCTTCTGAAGTCTTCTTATGATTGATGGGTGGGTATCTTCATGGAGAACAAATCACTTATAATGTTCTACCAGTCTGACCCTGGCAGCCCCATAACCCTGGTCCCTGGATAAAGCAGATTGGATAGAGGACACCTGGCCTGGGCTGAGCTGTTAGTCTTCATCTCTCAGTAACTGTGATTAGAGACTAATCAGTTTTTGCTGGTCCTTACATGAAAAACAAGTGGCCTCCAAATCTGTGTAGTTGTGGTCTTTTGCAGACTTCTCAGAGATGCAAAAAACGCTGGTCTGGAGAGAGAACAGAATGCACGGGGTACCAAGTGAGCAGAAACGAGCAGCCATGTGACCTCAGCAGGCAAGAGGCTGAGACTGGGTTTTCTGATGGCTTCTGTTCCTCCCTCCAGCCCCTCAGTGACCCGCAGCAACAGCTTCTGCCTGTGGTCCTCGGAAGTTCCCAGGCTTCTGACTATAAATACACCCTTTTTGCCTCAGAGAATTGGACAGTATCACTACAGCCAACAAATCGTGGTGAAGGTTGTGAAGGTGTGAAGAAATGGGTCATGGCCAGGAAGGGGCTAATGGGGAGGGAGTATGAGGGTATATGGTCTTCATTTCCACTCCACATTCCCTCAGTCCCCTTCAGCATCTCCAGTCCAGGGACCCCTCCCTATGTTCTAAGCCTGGCCAGCAACCTAGCAGCAAGGGACCTACCTGCATGGCTCAGGCAAAGACAGTCTTGCAGATTCATGGGAGTTTGGAAGCCCAGTCTTATGGACCTCTAGAATAAACTGGGTATCCCTGGTCCCAGAGGATAACTCTACAGCCAAGTTCCCTGTAACAGAGGCAATTCATCCCATGGGAGAGAGTTTAGAAGTGTGTGCACACATGCATGCTTATGTATATCCACACATGTGGATGGTGAAGAACACATGAATTCATACCTAAATATTTCCTCTCTGTATCTTCTTGGAATGATGTTGGTGCATGCAAGCATCTAGCTGTGCAGAAAAATCATAGAGAGTCATCATTACAAAGAGAGTCATCACTAAGGTCACACTTTCTGGTGGCTTTGAGGTCTGGAAAAATGCATACACAGGAACCTCTTTACAAAAATTTAACCCAGCTACTCTGAGCCAAGTCACACCTGCAATCAAGGCTTAGACTGTGTGGGAGGATTGAGAAAGAGGGGTCATTAGTGTTTCTCAAGGGGTTGTGGGATTCTGACATTTGGCTGATTGGGTCGAGGAGGGGCTCTAACAAGTCTGATTGGCCTGGAGGCAGATTCCATTGGAAGGAGAGCTCTCTTTAAATATATATAATTACTCACATAATACTAGGTGCAGGACTTTGGAAATGGCTGGTGCAAGTGAGAAATCCTGAAGCTTTAGGGTTATTAGCTTCACAAGAATTCGACTTACGGTTGGGGGAAGAGAGCTTGAACTTAAACTTCACTTTCCTTCTCCTGTCCTTGTCATTTCCACACCAGCTGAAGTCCCCAGAGGATTTGTGCAGAAGCACCACTTTTCTCCTGCAAGTGACGCAGCATGAACTTCTACATGCCTCCTGCAAATGAGGGAGGGCCAGCAGACTGAAACACCTGCCTAGGTGAAGAACATGAACTTGGCAGCTTGAGGGGGTGAGAAATGAGCAGTTTTTCTCATTTTGCCCCTCCTCTAACCTGGCAGTTCCCAAACTTTTTAATCTCAATCCCTTTACTTCTACCGCCATTCCCCTTTCTCAACTCCCCAGGTCCCACAATTCCTTCCTTGAGGGAGACTCACCAGGCAGTCACAGGGGAGATTATGACGAAGAGTGTAAGCTTGGATCTGGCTCGAAGACAAGTCCTTCCACTTCTTAGCTAACTGTCTCTAAGCAACTTATTTCAGCTTTCTCTCAGACTTTCAGTTCCCTCTCTGCAAAACTGAAATAAAATACGAACTCACCTCATGATTGTACAAAGAATTCAAGAAAACTGTTTAACATAGCAAGTGTTTATAAGGTTGACTCCCATGCATCCTAACTCGTCAGCACTGCAGGTCAGCAGATGTTGGGTTTAACACTCTGGGCTTCATAAAGATCATGCCCTTTTCTTGTTGAAGTTCCTTCTCTCATCCTTCTGGCTGAGGAATTCAAAGCATTTGGAGCAGTACAAAAGAAATGTGGGATAATTGTCCCCATTTTATAGCTGAGCAAGGTATGGCTAGTGCTGTGAAAGGCATGGCCAAAGTTTCAGAAGAAGCAAAGTCCTGTCTACAAAAGGGAGCAAAGCCTTATGGCCTCTCAGTACTGTCCTTGGAACAGGGAGGAGAGTAGAGCTGTCCCTATGGAAGCTTTTACCCTTCCAGGGATCTGTGGGGAGGAAGGAGTAGGCAGCAAATGGTGCAGAGGAAGTCACCTGTTCTCACGACCTACAGCAGGTGTGTTCTGCTTCCTCCTTCAACTCCAACTCAACACAACCAAACACGAAAGGTTCCAGGTTCCCTGAGCCATCAGGAGGCCTGTGGCCCTAATCGATTGTTTTGTACTAGCGAGTTCTGAGATTCTGTTCTTTTATCTCTAAAATCAGAGACTGAGTTTGATGACATCCAACGTTCTTATCTTGACTTCTTCAGGAATCACTTCATCTCAGTCACATGGAAAAACAGTGAGAGCCAATATCCCAGAATGTTACACTTCCCCAAACCACTACACTCTCTCTCTGGATTCCCTTCATATCTCAGAGAGTCCTCATCTCTGATGAGATGTGGCCCCAAAAGACCACCTGCTGTCATCCTTTGTCCATAGAACCTCTAGTGTTTGTAAGAGGAGTGGGTCTGGTGGTAGAAGTAGAATCTTCATCAGACCTTGAGCAAGAAACAAAATTAAGGGACTGAGGTGCTCCAATTTAGAGAGCTATGTTAAGCAAATAAGCATAGACACCTGTCTATTCCCATACTGGCAGGTAAAACAGTGAGGAGCTCAATATCAAGTTATAGTTTGCAGATATTTAGACATTTGCAAGAATAGCTGAACTTTCTGAGGCATAAGATGCTGAAATGCATGACCACAGGTAAATGTGGAAACCCCTTGGTGCTTCTATATCCATGTGTTCTACTCAAGAGAATATATAACATGACCCCCAACCCACCTACCCCCACCATGGATTTCCTTTCTGCCCAAGAATTCTAGAATTCTGCATAAGTTGAGCAAGAAAATACAAAGGAAAACTGACTTGTCAAAATGAATAGGTTTGGCAATGAATGTGTCACAGTATGACCCCAGACAAGTTACTTAACTTGACCATGTAAAAAATCAAGGATGTTCACATCCTGTTCAGCAACAAGTCTTCTGTACTTTAGGGTTTGAACCTTGACCCTTAGAGGTTGACCCTGGCATGTGAGCCAGGGAAGTTTCTTCTTCCTTAAAGTCTTACCCTAGCTTTGCGACCTGGGTCATCAGGCAATACTACCTACCTCCTGGACTGAGAGTATCCCTGAGTTTGTAGCTTTGAGCTGGATGAAGGGTAAGGATGCAGAGGAAGAAGATGATGACTTTCACTGGCTCCTAGAATTATGAGGGAAGCAAGTCTATGGAGTCTACCCCCTGGAGCTTTCAGACAAATGGGGATTATAAGGGACACATTGAAATAATCCTATAGGAGGAGCTCATGGAGAAAAAAAAAAATACTAAGTGAAAATTGAGATAGTTTGTCTGACAAGGCAGTAGCACAGTGGATAAAGCATTGACCTGGGACACTGAGAATCCAGGTTTGAAAACCTGAGGTCACTGGCTTGAGCATGGGTTCACAAGCTTGAGAGCAGAGTCACCAGCTTGAACATGAAATCATAGACATGACCTCATGGTTGCTGGCTTGAGCCCAAAGGTCAGTGGCTTGAACCCAAAGGTCGCTGGCTTGAACCCAAGGTCTCTGATTTGAGCAAGGGGTCACTGGCTCAGCTGGGCCCTCCAGTCAAGGCACATATAAGAAAGCAATCAATGAACAACTAAAAGCGCCACAACTATGAGTTGATGCTTCTCATCTCCTTCCCTTCCTGTCTGTCTTCACATCTCCCTCCCCCTCTTGCTCTCTCTGTCTCTCTCTCTCTCTCAAAGAAAAATTAAGATAGCTCAATATAAGATCAAGAATGAACTGAATTAATCAGAGAAGGCTTCTTGGAGAAGGTAAGCTTTAAGACTGAGTTGAAGGAATAAGGTGAGTAGAAGAAATAAGAAAAGGGTCATCGATTCAGGCACAATTGATAGAACAAGAATGGCTTCTGGGGAATAACATGAGAGCAAGCTCCAATGCTGGGGTAGATAAGTACACAGCTACTCATGTACAGAGCTCATATGAGTTCACAGCAAGTTATCCCAAACCCTGGGGCTGTCTCCCATCCATAAAATAAGAAGCTAAACTAGCTAGTTCTTACAGCCCCTTTCAGCTCCAGCATTCTACATTGTACAATCCTGACATACAAGGAAGAATTTAAAGGTGGGCTTGGGTAGTGTAGGAAATAGGTGATAAATAAAAGGGGATAGGCCAGGCTCTTTGGGCATCTACTCTGAGAATAATCCAGGTATATCAGCTTGGGCTGAGCAAACTCAAAACCCAGCTCTGACCTAGCACCATTTAGGACTGGTCCTTATAAAGCACACCCAGAACAAAAGGCAACCTGTGTACATGACTGGATAAACCCAGCAGGATAGTAAGAAACTGAACTGTGTCAAGAAGGTGGAACTGGGTCTAGAAAGATACAACAGCTTTGAGATGACTCATCCATCCCCTCTAACAACAGACCACTGCTCACAGACTGTTGCCAGCCAAACAGTTCTAGCCTTAGCTTCCAGGTGTTACTCTAGGCTCAAATTAGTCAGTTGGCCCAGGTGTCTGGATCTAGACTGGCCCCTGTGTCTTAGGTGTTTGCACAAAAAAAAAGAGAGCCCCTAAGAGAGAGGCCCAGTCAGGACAGCCAGCATTGCTTTAATAGGCACAGGGAGATGGGGTAGAGTTTGGGAGGCCTGGTGTGATATGCAGAGCACAAGGTTTGGGGGTTCCCATCTTGTCCTGGAGGATGCACTCACTGGCCTTTGCCTTGAGATTCCTGACATGTTCCATCCTATAGCACCTTTGCCAATTCAAATGGGTGCCATGGCAGAAATAGGTATAGAAAGTAGTGAGTGCGGCAGTATTACAGTTTGACAAAGCAAGTGCTTGGTACAGGTCGTGAAACAAGGTGCAGGGAAATCCCCAAACAGAAGTGCCCCAGCTGGTTTCCCCATCATTTTGGGTAACTTTCCATTGCCACACACCCACCCACCCCCTGGTCTCTTCTAAAGAACCTTTTGCTCACTTGGTGTTGAATATGGGAACCAAAGAAGCAATGAACCTGGTACCTGAACTTGAGAAACTATAGTCTTCATGTAAGACAAAATCTACATACATGGCACACATAGGGAGGACCCAAGAAGGAAACAATACCCAAGGGCTAAACTGAAAATGTAAACAGCTCAGAGACAGGCAGCCAGTGAAAGCTGGAGTCGTGGGGAGGAGGCTTCACGGAGAGGGGCATCCAGAGCACATTGGCATGGCCATCTCGAGGCGGGGAGGGCAGGAAGGTAGGGCGAGTAGTTCAGAGAGCAGATGAAGAAATCGGGGTGTATAATGGAACAGACCGTAGAGGGAAACTGGAGTAAAATAAACCACCTTTTGTTGAGCACCTACAGTGCCAGGCACTATCTATTATTTCATTTTATCATCACAACAAGAGTGGAAATATCTTTATTTTCATTTTGCATGTGAGGAAACTGAAGTGTTTCTATGAATTTAGACTTGACTTGGTGACCAATAAGAAGTCTCTGCCAGTGGCCAAAATGGGGAGTTGCTTGATGGAAATGATGATGGGGTCAGAGTGATCTGGCTGTGACATCCAGGCTGCTGGAGAACACTGTTCACGTGCCACTGAAGGGGAGTGGAGGAGAGATGACCCAGGAGCCTGCTAGATGTTTTTGGGAGATTAAGGGATGTTTTCTTAACTGGGGATTCACCCTCATGACTCAGGTGCACTAAAATTAGCCTTTGCCTCGGAGCATTCACCCACACCTGGTGTCAGCCCTGTCCTACTCTCTGTTCCCCAGTGCTCAGCTTCTCCGTCTTGTCAGCAGGAATGCTCCTTCCTGGCCGGATGATTGGATGAAGTCATTCATCAGCACCAACTGTTCAGGAGGCCAATGGGGTGTTATCATCTCAGCTGTACCCAAACTGTGGCTATGACTAATCGAGCAGTGTCAGAGATTCAGAAAGCATTAATAACTATTATAATTATCTTTTTTAGCCTTTGTTTTCCTTTTTTTTTATTTTTGAGGTTCCAGGCACAAGATGAAGAGAGAAAGGTAGGCCCAACCTTTCCTAGAACTGAGAGGACGTGTTGCGTTGTTCAGTCTCCCGTCCAGCTTTGTGGAGGGTGAGGAGAGTGCCCACCAGGGTCCTAGTGGACTCTCCAAGCAACATCCTGATGGAGGTCTGAACATTACTGAGCCGTCTGGGGGTTGGGGTGAGTCAGGCCAGATGGCAGAATCAGTGGCATTCTACCAGAACGTGGCTCTGAGGCATGCAGTCGGGGAATCCCTCAAAGGAACCGGGACCGTGCTAACCAAAGCCAGCCCAAGGAAAACCCTGTCTTGCTACATGCCTGATTCATGGTTTTCCCATCCTGGAACTTGGCTCACGTGCTGTCCCTGAAGCAGCCTGCACCAGCTGCCTCACATTATTTTTAAAATAGACACCCCACCAAATGCCTCAGACAGCAAACTCTACCTGAGATGGAGATATTGAAGTGTCAGACACCTGCAATTTAAAGTCACCTGCAGAAGGTCTGGTCAGGATCTGACTCCAGGACCACCAGTAAATAGTGACTGCCAATGGCCTGCTTGGGTATTCTATAACACTAGCCCTTCCAATCTACTCTGTAATGGACCTTGAAAGCCTTCGTTCCATTGTTATTAGAATGCTAACCATTCACAACAGAGGAACAGGAAAAGGGACAAGGAAACTAACATCAATGGAGTACTTTTTATGTGCTAGGCACCATCTGGTAAACTTTAAGTTCTTAATTTGAGCTCATTGTCACACAGCCCTATGAAATGTACTAGGCCCTGGCTGCTTGGCTCAGGCCTGGTATATGGTCATCCCAGGTTTGATCCCTGGTCAAGGCACACAAGAGAAGTGACCATCAGATTCTCTTCCCCTCCTTCTTTTTCTTTTCTCTCCCTCTTCCCCTCCTGCAGCCAGTGGCTCGATTGGTTTGAGCATGGCCCAGACACTGAGGATAGCTCCATTGGACCAAGCACATCAGCCTCAGGTGCTAAAAATAGCTCAGTTGATTCAAGCATTGGTCACAGAGAGGGTTGCCAGTTGAATCCTGGTTGGGGCACATGTGGGAGTCTCCCCTCCTCTCACTTAAAATAAAAATAAATAGATAGATAGATAAATAAGATATGGACTATGTGACTCTTAATTGGAGAAAAAACTGAGGCCCAACAGTTCTCATTTGCCCAAGGCCCCTCATCGGAAACTTTCAGGACTGGAGTTAGGACTGAGACGTCTTTGATTTAAAACCCTATTGTTTTTCTGATATGCTACTGGCTGCCTCACAACTCTGTTTATTAAGGGACAGTCGAGTGTGGCCTCTGCAGCCACACTGCAGAAGTTCAAATCCTGGTTCTGCCGCTTACTAAACTGTGTGAGCTCAGATTAGGTGCCTTGCCTCTGACACTCAGTTCCCCAACAGTAAATTGGGCTAAGGAAGAAGTGACATCAATTACATGGATCAATATTAAGATTGGTGCAAGGTTGTAGGGGTTAATATATGTACACCATTTGGAACAATGGCTGATAAACTCCAAGGGTTGGCTCTTGTTTGGTTTCTATTATTTCTTTTAGAGAATACATGATATTTATAGCAGGTGCAGTCCTGAAAACAGCTCATAAAAAGTGGGGGAATGTGAATGTGCCAAACTAAGGGGGTAACCAGGGCAATCATGTTCTTGTCATTACCCATTTCTTCCTGGTGTGGCCCTGTCTGAGAGCATAACCACTGCTAACTGCATACAGCCTTCTGCATGATAGAGAGGGGGCCAAGGCCATAGCCTGGCTGGGGTTGGGAGGAAAGGAGATGGTCTAAGAACTTCAGACCTGCCCCCAGATTCAGGAATGCCCAGCCACATTTCCTTGGAAAGTGGGTGGGAGGTTGGTTTGCTTGTGTATTATTTCCACGGTGGACTCTGTCTGCTCTTTCCCAGGTTTTCTCAGAAGATTAGACCAAAGAAAACCACAGATATTACCAGGATGGGGCAATTCCAGAGAAGTGGGCATGTGCTCGCGACTGGCACGATTCATCTTTCATAATGGGATGATACATTCAACCAATATGGGAAGCCCAGGCCTGCCCCCGACCTTGCTCTCAAATGCACACAGACAGACACACAGAGGGCCACTTCAAGTTAGACACCCTATCTGCAATATTACCATTGAAAACCATAGTTTTCCTGGAAGGGTGAGAAAATACAGTTATAACCCACTTTTAGTGTTCAGTTGGCCAGTTACCTTTAAGAAAATGGGGGTTTTGCCGGGGGAGGAGAAGTGAGCACCTGGTAAGGGTGAAGCTGTTGGTGAAGGAAACCACATTAAAGCTTTGGAAATGAAGAGAGATGATGAGAGGTCACTGGAGGGCTGGGCAGAGGGCACAAGAAGAGATGGGGCTGCACACAGTGTGTAGAGGACTAACGTCAAAACCTGGGGACACCCTGGACAGGGCCAGCAGCAGGGCTACTGGGGACTATGCCCAGCCTTGTACTAATAATGAACAAATCATGTTTATTGATTAGTTCTTTCTACTCAGTCCTACAGGCGTCCCAGGAAACAATCTCCTTCTTCCTAAGAAAAAAGTGGGAGAGGTCACTGTGGCCCTTTAATTGGAACCTGATGGTTGGTAGACGGGCACTGTTTGTCTTTCCTGGGGTGATCAGCAGATGAGACGTAAACCTGACCAGCCTTGGGAAAGCCCTCCGGCCCACATATGTCTCAAGCCCAAGAGAGAACAACTTAGCAAGAAGGAATGAAGGAAAATATCAAATCATCCTAAACTTTCTGGAATGTGTTCCCAGAGCAAACCCTGTGAAATGTAGATGCTTGCCTCTGTCCAGCCTGCTCCGCCTTCAGGCTGCAGGCATGTGCTAAGGGGGTTCTCAAGATAGCGAAACCCTAACTCATTTCCAGCAAACACCTCCAACTTCTGCCCAGCTGGTCTGGTAGCATCAGGGAGGGAGGGAAGGTAGAGGAGAGGATGAGGTGTCAGAGGCCAGAGTGAAACACCAGACACCTGCCAGAGCCTTAAACCTGCATCAGAGTTTGTCTCCGGCAAAAGGAAATAAAGCAAGTGTGCCAAAACCGAGTCACCAGAGTGGCCAGAGTAGAAAATATGGCTCTGCCCAGGGCTGTTGGGTCTGGGGAAAATCTGCTGATGAACCATATTGAGACACAACATTGTGTATCTTCTATGGTTGTCAAGCTTGGGTTTCTTTTCCTTTTCTTTTTTTCTCTTTTTCTATTTGGGAGGTGGCACGTATTTTCTTTTTCTTTTTTTAACTTTTCAATTTTATTTAGAAAATTAACTTTAACAAGGTGACATTGATCAATAAGAGCACATAGACATTTCTATAGCATTAGAACTGTTGATTATATGTGAAATCATACAGTTCTTAGCCTTTTTTGATTTATTTCACTCAGTATAATGTTATCAAGGTCCATCCATTTTGTTGTAAATGATCCGATGTGATCATTTCTTATGGCTGAGTAGTATTCCATAGTATGTATGTATCACATCTTCTTTATCCAGTCATCTATTAAGGGGCACTTTGGCTGTTTCCATGGTTGGCCACTGTGAATAATGCTACAGTGAACATAGGGGTGCATGTGTCTTTACGTACCAATATTTTAGAGTTTTAGGAGTAGATTCCCAGTATTTTTATTTCATTGAAATGGAGGGACTGTTGTTGCCTGTCCTTAGGCAGGTCACAATCAGAGAAAGAGCCTGAATGAATATTAGCAGAGATGGAATTTCATGGGGCTCAGGTTTTCTTCTGGAAAGGGGTGTGGGGAGGACCACACCCTTCTGATATTAATATTTGAAATATAATTGACATATAACATTATATTAGTTTCAGGTGTAATGACATTTTTTAACCTTTTAAAAATTATTGAAGCCATATTGTTCATCTTGGTTTTATGCTTTGCGTAAAGAAATGAACTAATTAGCAAGAGAACAAAATTCCCAGTTCTAGTCTGCCACTCAGACGAGTTCTTTAAAGGCTCTGGACATCAGTTTCTGCATTGATGAAAAGAGAAGGTTAATATAGAATTAAACCGAAAAATGAACCCCAAAATTCCTCCCAACTCTAATAGCTCTAAGTTTTAACCCCATGCACCCTGTTGTCTGTCAGCCAACCTCTTTAAGACTCAGTGACTTCACCTATAAAAACACACTCACAACTCTGGCCTTGCCTTCCTCTTAGGCTGGGAGGACTGAATGAAACAACACATGCAAGGGTACTTTGTAAACTTTGACACCCTGGGTACATGAAAAGCATTTCTGTAATTTCTACTTACAATTTCTAGGAGAAATTTGTATAATTTCTACTAAGGTCAATGGAAAAAGTTTTGATTATTTAGAACTCCTGGTGTTCTATGAAGCTAACAATAGGCTTATAATAAAGCAGGAGATGGTTTTTGTTGGATTAAAGAAAGTTCTGATCACCAGGATCATTAGACACTGTGGAATCTTTTCTAAAAAGCTTCAGAAAAAGATTAGACAAGGATTGGTCCCAGGTTGTTTAGTTTTATAAGCAAGGACCTAGATCAAATGATTCCTACTATACTTCCAGTATTAGAATATTTTAAAACCTCCAATGTAAGGGTTAGTTTGGGAAAATATTTGGTCAATAGCCCTTTGGATTTAAACTGGACCATTTCTAATGTCTAAGGCTTACTGAAATTTGGTGGTAGCTTCCTGAAAGATGCTTTTAAAGGGTGTGAATATACGAACCATGTTTTCTGAAGCAATGGCTTGAGAGAATGGGTGCAGTGGGTAGCAAATGAGATTTGGAAGAGATGTAAAGAAATAGTTTTGTAGTTTCCAAAAAAATAAGTTCCATTGAGCAGGTATGGTTGCTTTCAGAAAAATCTTGCTCTTATAAGAAGCTACACATATTGTTTTTTTTCTTTTGGGGGGGTATTATTATTATTTAAGTGAGAAGAGGAAAGATAGAGAGACTCCCACATGCGCCCCACTGGGATCCACCTAGTGACCCCTGTCTGGAATCAATGTTCACCTATCTGGGGCCCATGCTCACAACCAAGCTATTTTTAGTGCCTGAGGCAGAGGCTCCACAGAGCCATCTTCAGCACCCAGGGCCAATGCTCTTGAATTAATCAAGCCATGGCTGTGGGAGAAAAAGAGAGAGAGAAGAGGGAGGGGAAGGGAAGAAGAAGCTACTCCTGTGTGTCATACAGGAAATTGAACCTGGGACTTCCACACACCGGACCAACGCTCTACCACTGAGCCAACCAACCAGGAACCAATATAGTTATTTTTTAAGGTTTCAGTTTTGGGGATAAATCTGGGTTCACATTTCTGCTTCACCATATAGTTATATGACCTAGGGTGAGTTACTTGAACTTTATTGTACTCTTCTGTAAAATAGGATTAATAATTGGATAGATTCTTGCAGTTGTAAAACTTAAAGTAAAATAATATAAATAAAGTGCCTGGCACATAGTGAGAAATCAGAGTGGTAAAGGAAACCAACTGAGTCAGGTAGTAGCTGAGTATGGGCATCATCAGGGGTTCGTGGGCTCTAGCCCTGGGTCTGACTGTGTGAAATCCATGACACATGGTAGGTACACACTATATGGGAGCAGACAGCTGGCATCAGCTAGTCATAAAAGAGCTGCAGAGCACATACCTCCCCACACACACAAGCACACACACTCACAACAGATCATTGCTTAAGCTTGCCATCTCCAGATTGAGAAGATGAATAAGAGGTCTGCAGACCAGTGTGTTTTCCCAGCCCTGTCACAGGAAGGAACGTCTGCAGGATCCCATGAACCCTGGGCAGAGGGGGATTTTAGAAGGAAGCTTTCTGGAAAAACTCAGAAGAAGCCCATGGCTATAACATGATTGCTAGAAAGGAAAGTCTGTCTGAGGCCTGACAGACTGTACCACATGAGACAGAGGGAGGAAGAGGCCAGGGGGAAAGTATGGCTTCGTGGTCTGTGGCATGGCTAGTAAACTGAAAGTCCTGGATGCTCCGGCTACAGCTAGTTCTAGGAAAAGCCTTCAGGGCTTCCCTCCCTGAGTCAAGGAGAAGACTACAGAGGAGCTACTGCATTTTCCCATGTATAAGACACTCCTATGTATAAGACACACCTTAATTCTGGGGCCCAAAATTTGGGGAAAAAATATATTACGTAAAGTTATTGAACTCAAGTTTTATTCATCATAAAATTTGTATAACTCCCCATCACTGTCAAAACTCTCATCCATTAGCTTGTCCTCATTTGTGTCTGATGATGAATCGCTGTCTTCAATAATGAGCACAAAAACAAGTGGGAAATGCAAGTAAAAACATCTACAATCACTGTGTAAGATGCGCCCAGTTTTTAGACTCCAAATTTTTTGGGAGAGGGTGTGTGTCTTGTACATGGGGATATACGGTAACTTTCATGCCACCAGCTATTTCTTAGTGTTGATGTATTTCAACCTATTTTCTAGTCTCTTTGATCCTCTGCAAGGAAGGAAAAAAGGGTGAGGAGTCTGCCCATTTCACAGAGAAAGAACACTGCGGTTCACTGAAGTTGGTAGACATCTTTACAGTCACACAGAAAAAAGACTAAAACTAAAACAGGTCTCCTTTTCAGGGGCCTACGTCACTACCATTGGAGAATTTTAAACCCATATGCTAGCCAAAATGAATAAAATGTTCACACCAAGCTAGAATGCGTCTCCTCTCTCTTCCTGGCATGTGTGAAGCATGCATGGATCCAGGCCCTAAGGACAAAACACGCACATACACACATGCACGACATTCACACACACACAACTACATAACCAGAAAAAATGCTTTACAGCTCTAGGTTGTGTACACCACGTGCAGCCAAGTATGGTCATAAACACGGGAGGGTTTTTAAAAAGAGAGAACAAGAACTCAGTGATATCAGATTGGGAAAGAAAAGCTCAAGAAAGAGGTGGCGCTGAAAGATTCTGTTGGCCAGATGGGGCGGGACAGATGTGGTCATTTCAGGCCAATGAAGCCGTGGAGGCAAGAAGTTGAAAGGTAACAGGGCATCATCTGACAACAGGTCAGAGCCCTCATTTTGGCCAGAGACCTTGTGCAGAAAATTTGTGAGAAAAAGGCTGCAAAGGCCTTTGGGAGTGGAAATGCCATGCTCGGATGGCTGGGTTCTGTTGAAGGCACTGGGCAGCCACTTATGTGCTCATGGGGTGCTGGTGATGAAACTGATGCATTAAGAAAATAAGCCTGTGGTCTGGAGAAATCTAGAATGGCTTAAAAAGTGCCTTCTGTTATCTGGCTGCCTGGGGTTGAAAGGAACAATCCACCTAAAGAATTAACTTTATTGTTCCAAGAATGGTAATGGTAATGACTACCAGCTGCCGCTGAACCTCCAGTGACCCTTAGCTTGGCTAGGACAAGAAGATCAGGGAACTAGGGTGGAGTCGATATGAAGAACCTGACATCATCCTTCACACCATTTCTTCAGACCTGGATCTCTGTTGCAGTGACCCCAGAAGACTCAACCTCAACTTTCTCATCATTACAGCCCATTGAGGAGCAAGCTCTGGTTCCATGTGGTCTCCTGCTGCAACCCAGCTCCTCCTCCTCACCTCCAGTTTACTCTAAAGCCTTCTGATTTTATCTGAAATGAAACAGAAGCATCAGCTGTAGTCATAGTGACCAGAATCGTCTGTGTGCTGCTCTGCAGTTCATCTGCCTTCATCAAGGGCCCTGCCTTATTGGTCCCCTGCAGTTCCACCCCCACAGGAAGGACTCAGCAGAGAAATCAACTCTTCCTTCACTTGCACCACCCTTTGGATGTTCAAAATCATTTCAAGAGGCACATAGAGGAAAGCGAAATTGTAGTAGTATCAACAGACCTAGCTGTTCTGATAGCAGTGGCCATGGTAGTTGTAGTAGTTGGAGCATAGTTATATAGTACAGTAGTCATAAAGGAAGAAATAGATTGCCAGGTAATAGTCACTGAGTACTCGCCATGTGCCAGGCACTGTGACAAGCATTTAATCCCCCTCTCTTCTCATAACCAGGAAATGCATATTAATACTTCTCTCATCTTACAGATAGAATAGGGTTTCTTTGGTGGGGGTGCATATGGGGTTCTGGATCCCAGTCGCAGAGTTACAACAAGGCCAGTGTGCCCATGACACCTACTAAGGATGTCCTGCTCTCCCTCCCCTTCCACTCCCCAGCCCCAAGGCCCTTCCCAAAACAGCCCAATCTTGAAGCCCCTTTGACCAGATACATGTTTGTACACTTCAATGCAGGTAGCCTTAAATGTACATAGACGTGTGCTAATTACATTTTTTGGAACACAAAACAATGTCTTTATAGAAATTTATTTTATAAATGTTGATTTGTTCCTATCCTACGATGCAACTGAGTTATGTTATAAATAACACCAAACTCAGCTCAGGTTCATGGGAGCTGAGGTCTACATAATTTACAAAAGAGGGTTTCTTTCTCTTTCTGGGTATATGACCTGCCACAGGCAACATTTAAAATAGACAAAGTTGTCTTGGATCACCACCTATCACACTCTACTCCCTCTCCCTAAGACCCCTCTCTGGGAGGTTCTTGTCCACTAAGGCAACCCTTACCTGGAACCCCCTGTTGAAACAGTGCTTTCTGCCTGGCTTAACTTTTTGTCCTTCCCACCGGTCTCAGCTCACTACCAGCCCTTGACGGAACTCAGCTTCTGGGGTCAGCACAACTAAGGGGCTATAATTTCTTTCTCATTGCTTCTTCCACAGCTTTGAACTGGAGCTCAGTGGTTCTCTAGAAGTTACTGGTTTCTTTAGAATCAACAGAAGCAGAATCCTGAGGTAAAGAGTTTTGTACCACTTTATAGATGCCACTCGCATTTATAGAAAACAGGCATTTCCAAATTGGGGGTGGCCGATATATTTTTCTGCACTATCTGCATGTTTCTGTCCTTGGGGTCTTCCATCTACTTGCCCCGTGGAACTTTCTTCGGGGATCTGTGGCTCTGCTTCTTTGGAGCCGGCACGAGGACTGTTCACCACAATGGGTTCCCCATCATGGTCAGAGATGCCACTTCCAGCACTGGTCATTTCTCCCTGGCTTCTATTCTTCTCCTTGTGGGATACAGCCAAGGGCGAAGGGACTCCATTTATTGCTTCAAAGCCTGTGGCAGCTGGCATTCCTGGGACTAAAGCAGCTCTCTAGCCGGCCCCACCGTGCTTTGCCATGGGAACCCAGCACCCCATGGTCACCTCCATCCATAGAACCTATTACCTGAATCTCTTGTCATGAGCCAGCCACACCTGGCCACTGGTCTACCCCACAGCAGACACCAAAACAACACAAACATTTCACTACACGATATAGATAATCTCTTAAGAGCATGAAGGCCCTTCTGAAAGAGATGCGAAGCGATCTCTAGGGCTTTCCAGTAATATTCTTTCCTCCCAGAGACAGTCAATGTGAGAAATCTACTTCCGGAAAGTGATCTATCCCTCCCACCCCCACCCCACCCCCCAGGCCGTGCTCTTGAGGAAAAGGCAGCATCACGTCCTCCCTGCCAAGCGGAGGCCCTCTGATTTCCACTGCTCTCAGCAGGCCTGACTCACAACGAAACTGCAACCTCAAGAACATGAGGGGCCAGGATTGCAAGAAGGAAATACAGGTGAACACACGCAAACGCTGCCCAAGGGAAAGGTTTTGTTCCTCTTACAGAATGGCATTTTCAGAGCTGGGCAGAAGTTGTGAACCGAAAGCTGGTCAGCCCTGCTTACATAGTGGGTTGGGCAGAGAGGAAAAGCAAGCATCAGAACCACACTTGCCAACTAACTCCCACCAAGGAGGGTAGATGGGGCAGGGTGAGGAGGGGAGTTCGGGGAATAACAAAAGTCTAGGATATTAGATTTGGAAAGTACCTTAGAAAAACAACTCTGTCAAGCCTCCCACTTATAGATGCAGAAAGCAAGTCTGAAGGATGGAAAGAAACATGTCCACGATCTCAGAGCAGAAGATCCAGGACTGGTTAGTGCTCTCATAGACACCCAGCCAGAGCTCTTTCTACTAAGGAACTGACCTCTGTCCCCTGTAACATCCTCAATAATTGGAACTGAGATCCTGTTGGCTTCAGAATTTTCAGTTCCACAGAGTGATACATCCAGCTACACAGCAGCTGAGCATTACCGTGGAAAAGCATCAGCAACCACAACTCGGATGTCCTGACAGCTTGTTTTGTGCCAGGCACTCACCTAAGCATCTGTGGACATTCTGTTCGGTCCCAACAACCCGACAGTGCCAGTCATCATCTCCAGTTGTAGATATGGCAGCACCAACGAACTCAGTAAATTGCCCAAGGTCACACCAATGGTGAGGGGCAGAGTTGGGCGGCAAATTGAGTCTCACTCCAAGGCCCACACATGTAACCACCGCACTCTGCCGCAAAGGCAGCCCAAAGGCAGGGCATATGATGTGGTTTGCAATAACTGAACACTTGGACCCAGGGGGTACGAATTGGCAAAGTGGGTAGATAGGTGCTTTGCTATCAAAGAACAGTTCCTTGCTGTCAGAGGTATATGAAGTCTGCCACAAAAAAGAGGCTTCAGTGCACAATTCTTAGCCACTCTTTCTATGAAATCAATCAATCAACTCCTTGGTACCAATATATAGCCAACTTACTCCTTGAGGCTTCTGACCTTACTACTACTAAGAACAGTTTCAAATCACCCAAAAGCCGAGGCACAAACAGATTCTCTTCAACCTTTCGAAAAAATAATATTTTAAAGCATTGATATACTCATCAAAAATAGGAAAACTTTGTTAGACTTCCTTAAACTTATCTTATGGTTTAGTGATGTGTTATTTTGAACTACATTTGAAAATAAAGCATCCAAGGGCCTCAGGAGTTCTTAGTCCAGCTCTGGAAAAAAAGAAGTTCTATTTCCACTCATTCTAGAAGAAGTATCCCACACTCAGGAGGGCAACCAGGGATCAAGCTTTAATTTAAACACAAAATGTGTGACACAGTTCCAAAAACAGTGCCCGCCTTATCAGTGATTTCTAAATTAGCCAGATCAATAACAGCCCCTTGACTATAAATGCCACTCAATTTTGCATGAAGTGAGAAGAGAACAGAAAGAAAATTATATTTATTTGATTGAATAAATCCTGGCCAGTTGGACGGAGAAAAGTCTGATTTTATTTTGTAAGTTATTCTGAAAACCAAGAAAGTAAAAGGCTAACCAAAGAGGTTTCTTTTAAGAGCCTTTCAGAATTGAAGGAGAGAGAGAGAGACAGAGAGAGACAGAGAAATAGAAGAATTAAAAGTGGAAGTGAAAAGTAGAACCCAAAATAAGCCTGCAGTACAGTCCCTCCAATATCCCTATGCCGCTTGATCGCACACAGCCAGCCCTACAGCCCGGTCCTAGGCCCGGGGCCCCTTGGAGAAGGGGGTTTACGGTTAGAGGTGGGACACCATATCAGCCCCCAAAATCCCATGGTTTCTGACTTGAAACCACAAACACTGGGTGTGAGGAAGCACCTCAACTTCCATGACATACGTGACGCTCATGGAGCTGCTGCAGGGCAGTGCCACATTAGGTATTTGGAAACTCTGAATAAAGAAGACAGTAGTGAGGCAGTGGGTTCCCCCCTTCCCCATCCACGCCAGGCACCCCGTGGGTATATCCCCTGCCCCTTCCTCTGAGGTCAAACTTTGATCACCTCCTCCTACTCATCTTTAGCCAGAGATTTTTGTTAAACACTTAAGCCAGCACTTCTCAAAGGGTGGTCCAAGGACCCCTGAGAGGTTCTCTTTTTTCCAACTCTATATTTATGTGATGCTGGATTTTCTTTAGATATGTCAACCAAAACAACGTATCACAACAGACTGAATGTAGCATTAGATGTTAGAAGACAATGTCTTCTATTAAAGCAGATATTTAGAGATTTGAAACAAATGTCAAACAGTGCCACTCATCTCACTAAATGTGTTCCGACTTGGAAAATACAGCTATTTCTCATAAAAATTATGTTATTTGTGTTAACATGGAACTCGCTTTTGTTATTGTTACTTTAAAATGAATCTTTTTATTTTTTACTTTCAGTTTCTAATATGGTAATTATTGATAGATATAACTCACGTCAGTATAAGCTCTTTGGGGTCTCCAACAGTTTTTACGAATGTAAAGGGTCCTGAACCCTAACGACTTGGAGAATCTAGGACTACAGTGGCCACAAATACACACTCCCAGTTCCTCCCTGGGAGAGTTTATGACCTAAGGCTGGCATGTAAATGATACAGCCACAGTAGAAGTGGCATGAGTCCAGGATGGAGAGAACACCTGGCTCTTCCCATGTAATACAGATGTGTGCTAAAGCACACATTAAAAACACAAGGAGTGTGGTTGCAGATTTGGGGTCAAGGGTACATTTTAGAGCTAAAGATCAGAATAGACAAGATGAGTACTCAATTCTCTGCTCCCTTGAATAAGGTTTCTTGAAGGTGATGGTGCTTTAGGGTACACCAAACTATGCCTTTTAACATTACTTTTGTCTCTCAGAGACAAAATCCAGCAGGAACCCTTTTCTGTCTGCATGTATTATAAGGCTTGAAATACTTTCCTAAGTTAAAAATTCTAAGAAGCCCCCACCCAGTCTCTAGCTCCCAAACACAGGGTCATGCACCCTACAAGTGCACAATAGATAAATAATTATTTCACAGATAGAAACGTATTTTCACAGATTTTCAACTTCATACCACTGCAACCCTATACAGGTATTGATCGACCTACGACCTATGCAACTTACGGCCATTCGACTTTACGACCACAATCGCTAGCCACGCGGCTCCGCGTCCAGAGCAGTTTTTGTATGCACCTGTATTTTGTAATTTTGTATGTTTTGCAAATATTAAACCAGTTGTACTGGCAATGCAGTGTTTTACTTAAACCTGATGAATGTAAAAATAAGAAACAAAATGGTGTAGAGATGATACAAATGGCATAAAATGAACAAAGAAAATTATGATATATAACAATAATGAAAGAAAATGATGATAAAATATAACTTAAAGATTTTTATAACATCATTTCACAGTACTGTACATATAGCCTACTCAACTTACGACCAAATTATGTTACGACCGGTCTGTCGGAACCAATCGTGGTCGTAAGTCAAGCACTAGCTGTATGCTACACACAACTTAACAACTTCCCTAGTTGTTGGTGCTGGCCATGAGAATTCAGAGCAATTTAACACTCACCTGAGTCAAGGAATTAAGTACTGATTTGAGAAGAAAAATGCAATAGACAACTGATTTCAAATTCCACCTTTGCCATTAACTCTCTCTCCTGCCTGGGGAAGTCATTTTTTTCCTCTGGGCCTCAGTTTGCCCATCTGTAAAATGGGAGGTGTGAATTTAATAATGTCAAAGATCTTTTCTCTTCTCACATCCTATGACACAAGACATTTTTAACATACCAACAACCATGGGATATTTGTTAACATCTGCCTGAAAGAGTTTTGGTTCATAATTAGATTGATTTTTTCTTTTAAAACAAAAGCTATATTTTTTTAGGGTAGCCATTTTCCCAAGTGAATCTATTCTTTACCTATGTTAGACAGGAGATAAACATGCAGCCAGTTACAGCTACAAAAGGTTTGGAAAGCACACAGTCACCAAATATTTAGTGAGAACCCCGGGTGTGCTTAAAATTGTGCTAAGTACAAGGCAAACAATGATTATCAAAAACTTTTATGGGTCCCACCCCTGTGGAAGGCAATTTAATGGAAGAGATGGACACCAGTCAAATGACCACATGTCCACATGTATAAGTACTAGAAAAGAAAGGAGCAAATTATTCTCAGAAAATATACCCAGAAAACCTGACCTAGACTAGAAGATAGAAAAAAATTCATTTGAAGAAGTAACATCTTAGCTGAAAACTGAAGGACAAGGACAAAAGAAAGGAAAATCCAGAAAAGAGGAACTATATGTGTAAAGGCCCTGAGGTAGGAAAAAGAACATGGATCATTAAAAAGAAAAAAAAAAGATGAAAGCCAATGAGGCTAAAGAACAGGGGAAAGTGCTGAAAGTCAAGGCAGAAAAAACAATCAGATAATATTGGGAGTTATAGACAGTATTAAAAATATGGGATTTGCCTGACTGGTGGTGGTGCAATGGATAGAAAGTCAACCTGGGATGCTGAGGATCCAGGTTCGAGGCCTCGAGGTTGCCTTGAGTATGGCATCATCAACATGATGCAAGGGTTGCTGGCTTGAGCAAAGGGTCACTGGTTGGGCTTGAGCCTCCTCCACCTGTGTCAAGGTAGATATGAGAAGTAATCAATGAATAACTAAAATGACACACCTCTGAGTTGATGCTTCTTATCTCTTTCCTTTCCTGTCTCTCTCAAGAAAAGAAAAAAAGAATATGGGAGGTAGAGTCCGAGGCACATTCTAGAGATAAAGATAAGAAGACACAAGAGGAAGTACTCAATTCTCTCTTTCAGTCTCTTGAAGGAGATGGTGCTTTAGGGGTACTGTGGTGGGAAGAAATGCTGAACAATACCTTTTAACACCACTTTAGTCATGTCTCAGAGATGAATACAGTAGAAACTCTTTTCTGTCTGCACATAACTAAGGCTTGAAAGAGAACCTTATGCAGAAAGGGCATGTAGCAGCCATTGAAGGGTTTAAGCAGGGGATTGGTGTTTGGAAATAATTACTCTGGCTACAAAGTGGAGAACAGTTTGGAGAATGGATATTAGAATATCAATTAGACATTTATTTTGGACACCAAAAAAGATAAGATGGTAGCTTGAACCAGATAGTTGTTGATGATGGAAGAAAAGGAGAAAAGAAAGCAGATTAGAAAGATGTTTGTGAAGAAAAATCTGGAAGACATGGAAATAGATTGGACATAGTTGGCAGAGGGGTAGGAGAAACCAACAAGCTCTTTCTAGGTTTCTGGCTTGTATGATGGGTTAGATGGTAGTGCCATTTATTGGTTAGGGAGGATTGGAGGAAGGTAAGACCAGAGAAAGAAGATGAATTTAGTCTCATATTCAGAATCAACTCCATAAACTGGGGCAGGCCCAGCGCAAAATGAAAATGTGAGGCCTCTTGTTCAGCAATTATTAAGAATTTCAGGACAGGCCTTACCTGTGGTGGCGCAGTGGATAAAGCATTGACCTGGAATGCTGACGTCGCTGGTTCAAAATCCTGGGCTTGCTCGGTCAAGGCACATGAGAGAAGCAACTACGAGTTGATGTTTCCCGCTCCTCTCCCCTTTCTCTCTCTCTCTCTCCCTCTACTCTTTCTAAAAAAGTCAATAAATAAAATCTAAAAAAAAAAGAATTTCAGGACAGTGACAGCAGAACAAGGGCAGGACTTTTCCAAGCATGGTACCCTATGTAACCACACAAATCACAGGGCCACAAAGCCAGCCCTATTCAGAAATGCTGGGTTTGAGGTGTCAGCCACCCAGAGGAGATCTGAGAAAACTAAATCCCATCAGACTGACAGCACTAAAGTTTCAAGAACCTATTTGTGCCCCAGGCACAGGACCACTAGATATTCTAGGTAGTCATGCAGACAGATCAGAAACCGATCTATCTTCCAGGTAACAAGGTCTCCAACACCTGGTGTCCTGGCTCCTGTAAGCCAGATGTCTCATATGACATGTTAAAGATTACAGTGTCCCCTAAGGAAAATCCAAATTGCTTGCTTTGGTGCGCCATTGCACAAAGGGGAATTCCACATTGGCTGTCCAGAGATCAGCCCTTCCGCTGTGGTTTACAGCGTCTGCCTGCCACGATCCTCGGAAGAGCACCCAATCGGGTTTGCATAAACTTTGCTTGAATTGGCCGAGGGGCTAGCCCCAGCTTGGCTCCTTTGACCCACTAACCCTTTATTCTAAAGCACCCCAGGCACAAGCCCAAAGTCAGAGAAGCCCAAAAGAGAGCAGAGACACAGACCCCTGTCCCTTTGGGCCCCCACCCTGCCACACTTGGGGGGTACAATCCCAGACTCTGTGCTGACCAGGCCTGTCCCAGCACAGTCACCAGGGAAATCTCTGACTAGGGAGCTGGAAAGGTTATTCAAGGAAATACTAGAAATTTCAAGCTGGGGAAACTATTATACACACTACATGTTCTGGATAAGAAGAAATGAAACTCTCACAAAAATTAGGGGATATTTCATCACTTCATATTCATTTTGAAATATCCCCTAATTTATGTGAGCGGTATACTAACAGGCAAGTCACAGCCAGTCCTGAAGGGGATTCTTCATCAGGACAGTCATCCCCCTCGCCCCAGGTAGCCACCATCCCACCTTCTCTACGTGCATCACAAACCTGCCTGTGACCCAATTAGCCGGTAAACTGGCTGAACCCTGAGTCCACCAAGCCCCGATTCCTAGCCCTCCTTTTGAAGCTCCAGTGCAGCCCCTCAGGACTGTCCCCCCTCTTGGGACTGAGTTGCAGAATTGTTGCAAAGCACAGGGCAACTTATGTTGAGCCTGAGGTGACTCTTTACAAGATCTAGTGCGCTATAAATAATACCCTCCAAAATCTATTCACACACACTCACCCCTGAAGTTCTTATCTACTTAGACTCCTCTGCAGCTAAAAAGGTGAAACTTACTGAGTGGCACCTTTCAGAAAGATTGTTTTGATCTCCTCAGGCTGACATGCGTTTGGACCTTTGGACTTGACCCATGATCCTCCCTGACCTCCTGTAATAACGAATAGGAGAGCAGAGCAGGAAGGCAGGAAAAGCAGCATGTAGGTGACATATGAGAGTTGTCACAGCCTCAGACTACCTGCCTCTGGACCTTTTATTGGGTAAGCCAAAAAAATAATAATATCACTTGTTTTTTAAGCATGTTTACTTAGTCAGATTTTCTTTTGTTTGCAGCTAAATCTTGAAATCAGGGAATATTTTAGAGCAGGGGTGGAAAAAAAGAAGTATTTCCCTTCCCACAACCTTCCTCTGATTGTCCAGTGAGTTCCCATTGAAAATTCTACTTAAATTCAATTTAATAAGCATTTATTAGAAATCCTCCATGCATCTAGACTTGAGGGAAAATTGGACTCAGGCCATTTAACCTCTAAGAGCTCACAACCTGCCATGTGGCATTTGTGTCCTCTTCAAATCTTCAGGACCAAACGGTGCCCAGACTGACATCCCTTCCATCCGTTGGTCCAGCTCTCTCACTTCCTTCCATACATGGACTCTTCCCTTCAGTCCTTCCCTTGTCCTGAAATCCAAACTCAAATGTCCTAACACAGATTGTCGATATTTATGGCTCAGATGTGACTGGTGAATTTGGGACTTTTCTTAATGGACCCTAATAACCTTTCCAATAAAGAGATTATCTTCACAGCCTTGAGAAATAGGATGACTTCTATTTTTGCTGATCTCATTGTTTTGTCAATATAAAATTAGGTCTTACTTTTTCCCAAAAGGTTCATCCTCATTCTCTTGTATCATCTTGACAACAATTCTATGAAATATGTTGATAGGAAACATATTGTTATCTCTATTTGTTAGTCAAGAAATTGCATCAAGCCTGACCAGGCGGTGGCGCAGTGGATAGAGCGTCGGACTGGAATGCGAAAGACCCAGATTCGAGACCCCGAGGTCGCCAGCTTGAGCGCGGGCCCATCTGGCTTGAGCAAAAGCTCACCAGCTTGGACCCAAGGTCTCTGGCTCCAGCAAGGGGTGGCTCGGTCTGCTGAAGGCCCGCGGTCAAGGCACATGTGAGAAAGCAATCAATGAACAACTAAGGTGTTGCAACAGCAACAAAAAACTAATGATTGATGCTTCTCACCTTTCTCCATTCCTGTCTGTCTGTCCCTATCTATCCCTCTCTCTGACTCTCTCTCTCTGTCCCTGAAAAAAAAAAAAAAGAGAAATTGCATCAAGAAATTTGCCTATGGTTATCTCTTAGCAGTTTAGATTCCTGAAATTTTGAGATGAGGAGACAGTGATTTCAAATCAATAGGAGATGGATCACCTATCCAACAAATGGCTTATGGGTTAAAGAAAGATAGAAATAGCTTTTGTCCATCTCCCTCCTCCATGCCTTCTTGTGCTTACATGCATGCTTGTACATGTGTATATACATATATATCTCAAATTATAAGAAAGTGGAAAACATGCTTTCTGCCTCCCTGAGTTGCTCTCCCTCTCCCTCTGAGTCCTTGCTTGTGCCCAGACCAGCCTCCTTAGCATTGCTTCCTCCAGCCTCAGCCAAGTTCCCTAGAGCACTCTGCTATTTTCATCCTAATATACTGCTCACAAAAATTAGGGAATATTTTTAAATGAATGTGAAGCAATAAATTATCCCCTAATTTTTGTGAGCAGTGTAGTAATGGGATGCTGTGTACCTGGCGCCTACCATGGGCCAGACCCCATGATCAGTACCTGACACACACAGGATAATAAAACACCTTCAGGGACCTCACCACTGACTGGGGGAGACAAAGCACGGACGTGGAGGAGAGCTGTAGGTTTGTAGGTTTAGTAAAGGAGGAAAGCACAGGGCATGGTGGCAAACAAAGGTAGGAGGGGTCCATGCTGCCTAGGTTGGGAAGGAGCTCCTCAGAGCCTTGCCCTGGTTCCAGCCCTCCAGACTAACTGTTCGGCCACACCCAGCTCTGAGAGGGGACCCAGTCCAGAAAACCCAGGAGCCAAAAGTGAAGGAGAAGGGTGGAAAGGATGCAACACCCAGCTCCCGGCTCCTCTCTGCTTCCTGGCCGTGAAATGCAGTACTCCTAAGCCCAGTACAAATCTGCCAGGAGAAGCAATTCCTCACTAGAGCCACTCCTGTTTCCCAAAGCCTCTTTCTCCCTTTGTGATTCTTAGGTTTCTATATTAACACTCCCGAAGGGTTGGGAGGGCAGGCCACAGTCCCCTGATTCTGACCCACAAGGTACATCCACAGGGTGGGCCTGGACCCTTCTCTCCTCCCTCCTACTCACTCCAGGCTTCCCGGCCACCTCACTTGCTCTGGCACAGCAACCTTCTCCAATGAGGCAGGCTCTGAACCGAGTGACATTCAAGGTGTCCAGGTGCCAATGCAGGATGGCAAGGAAATAACAGAAAGCAGATGTCCTACAACTGGGTCCCCTTGTTAATTTCCCAAGCCCCATCTCACTGGACGCCCAAGGCCCCGGACAGGCAGGAAGCAGGTACTGTTGCCTCTGTGGGACAGATGAAAAACAGACACGGAGAGGTCAAGGGACATGGGTTTAAAGAGGGACAGAGCCAGGAAAGAGCCCAGGCCTTCTGCCCCTAATCCCAGGTCAGTGTTCTCCCATCACTATTTTCACTGGTGGGAGGAGCCCCTGTGGAAGCGGGGAGGTGTAGGCACAGAGAACCCCCAGAGACTTGCCAGAGATCTGAAGAAGTCATGCCACCACTGCCATCCTTCCTAACTAGGGGGAGGATAACACACCTCATCTAGCTGCTCTGCCCCCCCCCCACACACACACACTCTCTCTCACACACACATTTACACACACCCTTACATATGCTCAAACATTGGCACACTCACACATTTACACACATGTACACACATTTACATGCCCATTTACACACACTCACAAGCACCCCCACATTCACACACACATTCACACACACCACACACACATTCACATGTCCAAATGCAAGACAAGATAACACATGGCTTCTTTGGGCGTGACCTGTGGTGGCGCAGAGGATAAAGCGTCAACCTGGAACGCTGAGATCGCTGGTTTGAAGCCCTGGGCTTGCCTGGTCAAGGCACATATGGGAGTTAATGCTTCCTGCTCCTCCCTCACTTCTCTCTCTCTCTCCCACTCTCCCCTGCCACACACACACATACACACAAAATAATAAATAAAGTCTTTTTAAAAATCAAAAACAAGGCTTCTTTGGGAAGGGGAGAAGAAATAGGTGAGAGCGAAGGAGGAGCCTGCTGTCCGGCATCAGGGAGCCCTAACTTACTTCCTGCGGCATTTCTACTCCTCCTCGTCTCTCATGCTTAAGTGGCCAGGTATAGAAGCTTACACCTGAAGGAAACCTGAAGGCCTCTTTAATCCAATCTTTTAGTTCCACACACTGGGAGCAGCGCAAAGCAGAGGAAGGAGCACGCTGTCAGTGTCAGGCCAGCCTGGGTACAAAGTCTGGTTCCCTCATTCAGCACTCATGTCACCCTGTGTGGGTTACTCGGCATCTCTGTGCCTCGGTTTGCTCACTATAAAATGGAGATAAGGGTCCTGGTGACTGGCAGGTACCAAACTTTTGACATGTGTGGATGACTCTTACTAACTTCTCCCAAGTACTGGGACAGCTGGGGAGGTGGAGACACAGACCTGAGTGTCTCAGTGAACTCAGAGCCAGAGAAGAAGCCTGGGGCACATCCCGTGCCCCTTCCCCTCCTGTGGGAAATGTTGGAACAGAAAATGAAAGAACCAGAAGGCAGCTTTGAGGATATTTAGCTCACCTTCATGTTTCCACTTGGAGAAACTGAGGCCCAGAGAATTGAGGTGACTTTTTAATTCAAGAAGGAAAAGCCTTGAGTATTCAGCCAGGTTAGGGAAAAGATCCAATTATTTCTCAATCTCAGCGTACTCTGGAATGACCGATGTGTCCACCCACGTCACTGTGACCTAGAAACACGTGAATGGAACCCACAACTGTGGGCCTCTGCGCACAGAACAGCTGTTCACCCCAGGAAATCAACTTCTTTTTTATTAAGAGAAGCTGAAAAAGTATTTTAAAAGCAAGAGAGAGGTAGCTTCTCCTAAAAATAGCCATAATGCAGAAGTGTTTCAACCATCCTTTTTGCTTACAATGCAAAAAATTAACACTTAAACAAGTTCATCGAATGCAAAGCTGAAGAGGTCTAAGGAAGGGAGGGGCTTTAATGAGAAAGAACCTTTGCCTGGAAATTTGTAAGTGGCTTTTTTTCATCAATGGGGAGGCCCTACCAAACCAACATATAAAAGGGGGGACAAGGTGAAGGTCTACACAGCAGGGCCTTGCTCTTGCAAAACCAAACCACAAGGCTAACTCGCAGAAGAAGGCAGAGTACTACCATGCTCAGCTCAGCACTGCTCTGTTGCCTGGTCTTCCTGGCCGGGGTAGAGGCCAGTCAAGGCCATGCTACCCCATCTGAGAACAGCTGCATCCACTTCCCAAACGGCCTGCCCAATATGCTTCAGGAGCTCCGAGCTGCCTTCAACAGAGTGAAGAGTTTCTTTGTGAGTATGATGCCCTCCCGTCTGTCCTCCCTGAGACTACTTGAATGAGGCATCCTGCTAGAGCCCCAAAAGAACCCTCCTTGTGTACCTCCAACCCCAGCACCCATTTGCCCCCAAAGTTAAATTCTTAAGAGACTTCCCCCATCAAGCTATGGGTTAAATGAGTTAAGCTAAGCCTTGATGATGCACCAGAAATGCAGGAAAAGCTGCCTAAAAGGTAAAAGCATTGTCTCCTATGCTCAGAAACTTTTTGTGAAATTCTGCTGGAGCTCAATGCTTCATTGGCTGGGAGAAATCATGACAGGTGAGACTGAAGGTGAAGATGCTTCCCACACCTTGTGTCAGGGAAACATAAATTGCCTCTGCTCAGAACAATTCAGAACCCTAAGACTGATGTTTAGGGAAGCGCCATGCAGGGGGAAACCTGCCTGAAGAACTATCTCCCATTCCCAGAGAGCCTTCAAAGTTACAGGGAGGTGTGGGGAGGAGCAGGGAGACAGGCGCAGAGCAGCCCCTTTGAAGATGTGTCTTTGCAGGAAGAGTCAAGTTTCTGCTCTGGCTTCGCAGTCGGGCAGAATGTTTTAAGTAACTTGGTCACGAGGGGGAGTGCCTGATTTAGCTAAGGGTTCCAGCACTATTAAATAGCTTATTTCAAGAACACTCCTTTCCACTTTTGAGCCAGGGCTGCCATTGATTAAAGATCAAAAACTCTATGCATAAAAAAACATGCGTTTCAGGTATTTCCCCCAAACCTCAGGTTTATTCTCATTTTGTCGTTCTTGTAGCAAAGTAAAGACAAGCTGGACAGCATGTTGTTGAGCGGGTCCCTGAAGGAGGACTTGAAGGTGAGAGCTGGGAAGGAGGGAGGGTGGGTGTGCTTGTGACTAAGAGAAAGGAACGCTCTGCTTCGTGCCTGCAGGAGCTTCCTTCACTTGAAAAGGAGAAGTAGGAAGATCTTAACTCAGCACACAGCCAGACAGAGGGTTACAAAGGGCTCATTCCTGGGGGGGAGAAGGGGAGGAGGCATCTGGTGAAGGAAGGTCTCTGGGGACAAGCCATTCTATCAAGCTAGTGGCAGCAGTCTTTCCTCCCAGTCACCATGCCCGTGCTTCTGCCCTTAGGGTTACCTGGGTTGCCAAGCCTTGTCAGAAATGATCCAGTTCTACCTGGATGAGGTGATGCCACAGGCTGAGAGCCAGAACCCGGACATCAGGGCACAAGTGAACTCCCTCCTGGAGAAGCTTCAGACGCTCCGGCTGCAGCTGCGGCGCTGTGTGAGTAGCAGCCACTCCTCCCCTCGTGGCTTCTCCCGAACACCCTCTCAGCTCCTGACAGCACTCACCCCCGGGCACACAGACACAGAGTAGCAGAGCCCACTCGTTTCCCTCTAAGCCGGGGGTGGGGTGGCTGCTAGGCATTTACATGTGAAGATTTGCAAACAGCTTTCCTGTTATTTGTGAGTCATTTGTGGGTTATTAACTATTCCCCTGTCTCTGTATGAAAGGGGCCCAGAGCTACAGTCAGGGCTCCCTGGTCCTTCGGGACCTATGCCTTGGGCCCAGCAGGAGGGGCCGAGGGGTTAAGGTCGCTGGGAAAGGAACCCTCCATTTTCCTCTCATTCTGAACCTTTTGAAGGCAGAGCTCTAAGTGGGGCTCAAGCTGGGATTGTAGAAGGGCCCTGAGTCTAATGTCTGTGAACAATTCCCACGGATAACCTATTTCCTCAGCTGAAATGATACCCTCATCCCTGGGAAATCGGCTGATTTGGGTCCCTGTCTGTAGGATGGGACTATACAAAGGGTTCGTTCCCCGTAGTTGAGACTGTGCCTCTGTTCCTCAGGGACTTAGAAATAGTACTCAGTGTCATGTCTGGACTGAAAGGGAGGGGCTGGGCTGAGGAGCAGGAAAGGACAGAACTGCTGGCTCAGCACCCGGTCAGCACGTGCTCCAGAGGCGGAAGCTCCAGGACCTGGGCTTCCACGCAGCCCAGCAGGATACGTTTTCTCTCCTGGGCTATGTCCTCTGTCTGGTGGGGAGGAATGAGAAATGAGAGAGAGGGTTACGGCAGGGAGAGGCATTCAGGACGAATCTGGCTTCTTCTTGCCACCAGCTTATCTCCGAGTACTATGAGCCCAGGAGCTGGGAGCCGGTTGTCTTTAACACTTTCTCTTTCCCTCCAGCATCACTATCTGCCCTGTGTAAATAAGAGCAAAGCGGTGGAGCAGGTGAAGAGGGCCTTTAGCCAGGTGAGCTTGCAAGGTGGCAGGGAGCATTTGGGGAAGTGATCTCGACCCACTCCCAAGGGGCAGAGGATGACAGATGCTAAGCAGGCCCCATCCTTCACTGGGAGGGACTGTGGGAACCTGACAGATGGTGTGACCTCCTCAGCCAGTGAGGAGCGGCTGCCTCGGTTATATTTGTTTTCTGTGAAGTCTCTTTGGGGGTTTCTAAATGACTGGTCCCCACCTTTGCAGGCCTGCGGGTTGAGCCAGCCAGCCAGCCAGCCTGTGAAGACAGTGAGCAGGGTGCTGGGGAGACAGACAAGGGAAACAGAAAGTCACTTGTTAGAAATCCAGGCTGAAGCCACACGTGCAGGAAGCCGGCACGTGAATGTGCAGACACAAGCACACCCAAGGCTTCAGCCTGGGTTCCCCAAAACTCAGGCGGAGCAGGAAGCAAGATTCTCACTTATCTGAGATGGTTCAGGCTCACTTTCCATTGGCCACTCACACCTCCCAAGGTGCCTGAGAATGTCAACTCTCAAACCAAGTGGGGTTTCACGCTTCCAACTGTTCTTGAACATTTAACCCTCATTTCCCAGAAGCCATGTGGCCGGTGTCCTTTTCAGGGGCTGAGGACAGACACTGGGCAGGGCTCCACCATCAGGGGACATGAAACCCTTGACACAGGTCAGAACTGCAGGGTGAGGCCTGCTCAGTCCACCGGTGGAGGAGAATAAACCTGAAAGAGGCTCCCTTCCCTTCACTCTCAGTGTCTTGCTTTCAAAGTGATTCTGCTAAATGAGTTTTTCGCCACATTCTGAATAAGCACCATGTGAGCACATGACCTTCAAAACTGTTTTTAAAAAAATATTATTTTGAACACTGCTTTGCGGAGTGGGTGTTCCCTCTGCTACCACAAGCCAAGCCTCAGGTCGATGCATAGCCTTTCCCACGGCAGGCTCCCTGGGTCCGTCCTTCACCTGCAAACTCGAAGGGTCAAGTGCAGGCTTCTGGGCCCCAGGTCATGGCCATCCAAGTTGGTCAACTTCCCTACTTGCTCAGATCGGGTTTTCACTAAACATTTCTTATCTCCCCACACAGCTCCAAGATAAAGGGGTCTACAAAGCCATGAGTGAGTTTGACATCTTCATCAACTACATAGAAGAGTACATGACAAGGAGGATGAGAAACTGAAACATCCTAAGGAATGAAACATCTGGGACGACAACTCCGCTAGACTCTAGAACATAAATTACATATCTCCAAAATCTGATCCACGGTTCCAGGAGAGACACACCAATCCTGTTGTACCTCTCTCTAGAATACCCTCTGATACCTCAATTTCTATTTATTTACTGAGCTTCTCTGTGAACTATTTAGGAAGAAGCCCGCTATTATCACTTGTTTCAATATTTATTATTTTCACCTGTGTTTAAGCTGTTTCCATAAGGTAACACACTATGGTATTTGAGTGTTTTAAGAGAAATTGTAAGTTATATGGGAAAAAAATGTTTCTTGGGGAGCCAACTGAAGCTTCCATTTCAAGCCTGACCATAGTTTATAGTTGTTGAGCTGTTCCTATTATTATTATTATTGTTGTTGTTGTTATTGTTGTTCCTGGGCCTGGGGCTCCCAGAGTGTTTTAAAGATCTCACCTTCTTAGGAAGAGAAACTAGGGAGCCCCTTTGATAGTTAATATCCCAGCAGCTCAGAGGGATTCCCCTGACCTCATTCCCCAACCACTTCATTCTTGAAAGCTGTGTGGCCAGCTTGTTATTTATAACAACCTAAAATTGGTTCTAATAGAACTCGTTTTAACTAGAAGCAGTTCAATTCCTCTAGGAATGTTATATTGTTTGTCTGTCTTTGTAGCAGATTTTAATTTTGAGTAAATAAATGGGTTTTATTAAAATCATGTTCTGGTGTCTATGGACTTTTGTCTGATGAAAACCATTCCCTCAAAGTCTCTGAGACAGAAGAGAATAGATGAATGAATTCTACATTCCAAAGTAAAAAGCCAACTACACTCTCCCAGAAAGAGAAGCCTCCAGACACAAACAGGGGGAAAAAATATTCTCCTTTCAGAAGCCAACATTGAAGATCACCCTAATCTCTCCATAAACTCAATTTTTAAAAAATTACCCCTAAATTCTTAAATATCATGCTGATTTTCAAGGCTAGGGTTGAATTATGTACATATGAAAATTAGAAAGATTGGCAGAGGAAGTTTTTTAGTGTTTTTTGTTTTTTTATTTTGTTCATTTGTTTGTTTGTTTCTTCAAATACCAAGGTTCCAGGGGTGAGTACCAATTTGCCCAGTTATCATAAGGACTGAGACAGGGCACTGTCATGGCTCCGGCACTAGGAGATGTTCCCAGTGCACACAGTTGACTGTTACTGGTATTCACAACTAAAAACTTCTACCAAACCCTCCCTGACCTGAGGCAACAGGCTGGACCCAACAGAGTAGAATATAAGCAAATTAGCCCACTCAACAGGACACCCAAGGATTCAACTGCTGCTACTCCTCCTTGAGCCATCAGACAAATGTGAGATTGGCCCCAGACTGTGATCTGCTGGGAGTGGCATGATGGCTGGGGAAGCCCTGCTCAAAGCCATGGGACCTGAAAGAACAAAGGGGAAAGAATGAGCTTAGTAAACACTAATTTAATTAGTACTACCCTAGTAAATTCCATTTTAAAAACAAAACAAGAAGAAGAAAACACGGATCCCTTTCACACTCTGCCCAGTCAGCCCTGGTCTGGGGGACGGTGGGAGCAGACTGGCTGTGGTCAGTCTTTCAGTAAGACCTGACTCACTTCGATTAAAGTAACCATAGGAAGGAAGTGGGGAGCATCAAAGCTGAAACTCTGAGATGAAAGGTAGGTTAGGTTTAAGAATGGAAGCTAGCAGAAGAAAAGAAAAGAAGGAGTGAGGCTGTCTTCGCTGAGGCTCTCTATATTGAAATGGAGAAGTCATGAGTCCCTCAGCAGGAAGGGTTAGGCATTGAGGGTTATCTTCCAGGCAATGCACGCTAACTTAAGGTTGAGGTTGGCACCTCACAGGAGGGAAGTGGGCATCTGAAGTCAATAGACAGAAACTCTCCTGTGGAAGCTGCATAGCTCATTCAGGTATTGATAGCTACTAAAACTTATTGAGCTTATTTTCAGCTAATCAGTACTAGGCATGTATGTATCAGGCATACTAATGGTACATTGTTGCTGTTTTCTATAAGAGGAAACTGACTCAGAAGTATTGATATTGCTTGACCCTGTGGGAATGTGGAGAATGGACACTGAGAGGAACATAAAACACCTTTCCTTTTGTATTAATGATCTATTGCTGCCCCCCCAAACTTAGCAGCTTAAAATAACAAACATTGTTATTGAAGGCTTGATTCAGTCTGGGCAATTCACATGCAAGGTAGCACAGTCACATGGCTGTTGACAGGAAGTCTCAGTTCTTCACTGGCTATTGGCTGGTGGCCTTGATTTCTCACTACATGAGCCTTTCCATAAGACTGCTTGCATGTCTTCACAACATGGCAGCTATCTTCCCCAGAGCCCATAATTTGGGAGACAGCAAGGTATCTGTTAGACCTAATCTCATAAATCTCATACTATAGCATCTGCTACATTCTATTTGTTAGAAGCGAGTTGATAAATATAGCCCCTATTCAAGGGGGAAAGAATCAGATTCCACATTTTGAAGGGAAAAGTATCAAAGAATTTGTGGACATGTTTTTAAATTACTACACTCTTCTGAGAATTTAGGAGAAATAGCTCTGTCCTGGGTGGGGGGAAGGGGAAGGTAAGGTAGGCATCAGTGTACATGATGGAGTCATCATCACGGACACTACCCCCCTTCAGTTCTCTCTCACTGACTCAGTCTAATTATATTTTCTTCTTCTGAGCCTCAGTTTCTCATCAGAAAAACTAGCAAAACCTTTTTTTCCTAGCTAGTACAAACTGAGTATGTATGTCCTCTCAAAATTTATATGCTGAAGCCCCAACCCCCAATGTGATGGTGTTTGCAGATGGGGCCTTTCAGGGGCAATTAGGGTCAAATGAGGACATAGGGGTGGGGCCTCATGATGGATTAGAGTTCATATAAGGGGAGACACCAGAGAGCCTCTCTCTCTTTCTCTCTCTCTCTCTCCCCACATGCACAAAATAGAGAGGTATTATAAGTACACAGAAAGATGGCAGCACCTGTAAGCCAAAAGAAGAGGCCTCAGAATGAAGCACCTTGATCTTGGACCTTCAGCCTCCAGAATAATGAGAAATCAATTTCTCTTGTTTAAGCTACCCAATCTATAGCTGACTGCCAGGTTTGGTATAAGAGTCCAATGGAATGTCCGTTATGAAGGTATATATGTATTTTGGATAAGAAGTATAGAGATGAGGTCTAGATGAGGATTTTTTTTTTTCCTCTGTGTCCATCTGTCCCATTATAGCAGAGTTTGGATTACAGCAAAGAATGAGAATCTCTGTTGGTCAACTGCAGAAGTGAGGAGGGTGGGACCTCTGAAAGAAGCTCCCAGAATCTGTGATGACCATATGGTGACCCTATCTGGCCACTGACAGAAACCAGACAAGTAAAAAGCAAACAGGTTCTTCCACCTTGGGAGCTAAGCACAAGCTGGAAGGAAGGGGATCAGACCAGAGATGAAAAGAAAGAGAAAAGGGAAGCTGCCCATTTTATGGCATTTCCCCCTAAAACACTTGTATATGTGGATTTAATTGTGGAACATGGGGCCAGCTTTAGGCCTGGGGTGGTGTAGGGAAAAGCGGGTACAAAACTCCAAGGAAAGAGGCGTTGAATCATATACTCAAAAGTTAAAATGGCAGCAAGTCCTTTGATAAGCCTCAAAACTGGCTACAGTATGAGCCAGTCAACTGTTTATCTCAGCAACTAATGGGTTCTAAGTGCCATGTGTCCCATTTTTCAGTTTTTTTTTTTTTTTTTTTTTTTTTTTTTTTCACTAACACACTTGATGACTTCGGAAATTTTCCCAACCTTGTCTGGAACTCAGCTCAGTTTCCTCAATAATAAAATAAGGAAATAGGTCTGAATTAATGATTTCTAACTGGGACCACTAGATTGATGCAGGTTCTTGAAGGGTCTCATGGCAAAAGAGAATTGTCTTGGAATAATTTTCAAATTTTGAAAAAGCCTAATAAAATTGCACCTTTTCTAGCCCCAGCTCCCATAAATCTGCACAAGCATATTGAAAAGTACTGCTCTATGCCTGGTAGGAGTAACGGGTCACTTGGTGTGGAAAGACAGGCTGTCTCATGCCGTGCCGATCAGAGGCTCTATTTGGTGGTCGTCTATTATATCTTCGATTAACAAAACCAGAAAGTGAAATTATTTCCTTAAAAAAAATTTTTTTTAATTAACTTTAATGGGGTGACACCAATAAATCAGGGTACATATGTACAATGAAAACATCTCCAGATTATCTTATCATTCAATTGTGTTGCATACCCATTACCTAAAGTCAAACTGTCCTCTGTCACCTTCTATCTGGTTTTCCCTGTGCCCCTCCCCTTCTCCCTATCCCACCCTCCCCTCCTTAAAAATTTTTAACCAGCCAGAATATTTCAAAATAGAAATTCTCTTAGGGAAATTAATAGCAGCAGAGCTTTGTGGTCAAAAGCTTCAAAACCACTAAATTAGATAATTCTAAATTCCCTTCAAACCCATAGAATCTAATTGCAATTTCTGATTCCTTAATCATCCAGGCCCATTCTCCCTTGAGCCCTCCTCTAGGACACATTGCTGTGTCTGCATACTCTGCGCTAAGGAGTTTTCCCTCTGGACTCTGTCGAACTTTGGCTCCAGGCCGCAGGATCCTGAGACTTCACCTAACTCAGTACCATGGAGAAAATAATCAGTCCTTCAAGGTGGTGTTGTTGTAAAAAATAAAGTCACAGATACATGTAAAGCACAATTTAACACTTAATTTTTAAAAAGCCACTCTTTCTTTTGGACATTTGGAAAAATGCTTACATGGGACCAAATGGTAAGACCAGTGCTAAAAGCATGAGAACAAGCTGCACACACCTTGTGTGCCAATCACCAGGCCTGGACCTTTCTTTGTCATGCTTTCTGCCTCTCTCCCTCCCCACCATTTCTGGGTAGAAGAGAAAATGGACCAACCCTGCACTTGGGAGGAAAAGAAGGAAAATGACCTTTTCATTGTTTTTTATTTGGGGCAGGGTATGGCCTGAAGATGGTCTCAGAAATACTTGACTTGGTGAAATAAATTGTAGTATGAATTACACGTGTGTGTGTAATATGAATTACAGACATTAGAGTTGCATAAGTCTAGTGAACTGCTTAACATAGGTGGGGGCACTGGTGACTTTATCAGAAAGAGTTTAGGGCAGTGGTGACGAATGAGACGTGGGTGGGATTGTGCCAATGGTGGAATTAAAATAATTTAACAACCAGTTCTCTGTTCTAATGACCATTTTAAGTATAGAAAAGACAGTATACTGAAAGGTAGTTTATTATTTCATGCATTTAATACTTAAATAAAAGCAATGAAAGAGGTACACAAAACTAGATTGTTACAAGAAAATTTTTAAATATTAATAAAAATTAACAAAAAATTGACAAAAAAACAAAACTATTATTTAAGACATTTCCATATTGTTTCTTTTTTTACAGGGACAGAGAGAGAGTCAGAGAGAGGGATAGATAGGGACAGACAGACAGGAGCAGAGAGAGATGAGAAGCACGAATCATCAGTTTTTCGTTGTGACACCCTGACTGCGGGCCTTCAGCAGACCGAGTAACCCCTTGCTCAAGCCAGCGACCTTGGGTCCAAGCTGGTGAGCTTTTCTTTCTTTTTTTTTTTTTGCTCAAGCCAGATGAGCCCGTGCTCAAGCTGGCGACCTCAGGGTCTCAAACCTGGGTCCTCCGCATCCCAGTCCAACGCTCTATCCACTGCGCCACTGCCTGGTCAGGCTCCATATTGTGTCTTGATTGGTGTCCTCACTTGCAATTTTTTCCACCTATGGACGTGATGAACATTACTACGGGTGCTTAGAACATGCTGTTGTGCAAATGAACGTTAAAAAAGAGGAAGGAGCCTGACCTGTGGTGGCTAAATCATCGACCTGGAACGCTGAGGTTGCTTGCCTAGTCAAGGCTCATATGAAAGTTGATGCTTCCTGCTCCTCCCCCTTCTCTCTTCCTCTCTCTCTCTCTTTCTCTCTCTCTCTCTCTCTCTCTCTCCTCTCTAAAATGAATAAATAAAATCTTTTTTAAAAAAACTATTTTTAAGAAAGAGTAAGAAATGTAAGTTTGTGATTTACACAGTGGGCGGCTGCCAGGGCGCCCACCTCAGAAAAACCCTGATTACAAATGTCATTTTGCCATTTTAACAACGGGTTCGCCAAACTCAACAAAAAATTAGGTATTGGTTCTGCTGACCTGCTGTGAAACGGCTGAATCCCACCACTGGATTGTGCATTAAATGGGATGGAAAATAGTGGGATGACACATGTGGACAACTCTTTTAAGACATTGGGCCAATAGAGGAGGAAAAGAAGTTGAAGATCAAGGAGTGAGATGGGGAAAATAATGAAGACTTTCCTGAGAAAGCAGGAAGGGGTACCATGCAGGTAGAGGAAAGGAAAGCCATTGAAAGGAGGAGAAACAACTTCATTGATTAATAACAGGAAGGAAGTAGGAACAGTGGGTACAGATGCAGGTTGATTTGAAGACTTGTTGGCAGGAAGTTGAGGTTGTTTTTATCAGAGAGTTTCTTATTTAGTTTGGCAAGAATGAATACAAAGAAGATAATTCAAGGAGATTTGAGGGGAGAACAAAGGATTTGAAATGATGCTTGCCGATATGGTAGATTTCCAGGCAATGCTGAGTGCAGTTGAGGGAGGTTACCATGAATAGAAATGGTCTGTCAGACTGTATAATTTTTCTCAGGATTCTTTTGGATCCTGGACTGAACACATAGAAAGTAGAACTGTTCTGCCCCATGAATGTAACACAAAGGCAAAGGGGAGGGAGCGTTGAGAATATAGCGAAGAGCCTGATTAGAAAGATAAACCCGGGAATCAGTGTTAAATAATGAAGGAAATGAAGACAAGAGAGAGCTGGCAGAAAAGGATAATGCAGATTGGGATTCTGATGAAGTCAAGAAACCATGTGATGGTAGAATCTGAATCACTAAGGATGGGAGGCAGTGGCCAGAGGATGGAAAATCTGAATGAAGAAATTTTGGACGTGGGTAGTTGCGAGGAATGACAGAAATTCATGCTATAATCATTGGAGTAAATAGCCGAGTGAGGCAGAGGAAAAGGTTATTGAAAATATGAAGGTCACAGAATTGAAAAGCCATGTTTTGGATAAATTACCCACAAGAGCACTGAAGTCCATCAGGCTCATGACAGTTAGAAGGGAGGTCAGTAGAAGACAGTATAAGGAAGAGTATGAGATAGGTAGGTGCTCAAATCATTTGTAAATGAGAGATGTAGATGTCTGAACATCCTGGAGCTTCTAGTGGATTCTAATTTCCACAGTGTCAAGTTCTCAGAGTTTCATACACTGGGAAAAATGATCATTGTAGATTTTCTAAATCTTAGAGGAGAGAGCAGATCTAGGCAGCAACTTCTTATATTACGTGGACAATTCCCTAATGTAGACTTCTTGGAATTTCCTAATAAATAAAATGACCTCTATATTTATAAACATATATTACCAAGTTGAAGTCACTTTTATGTCAATAAAATAACAAATGTCCAAGCATTAATCACACCCAATCCCAGAATCACTCAAATCAAGAAGCTTATAATTTTGCCACAATGAATCATTATTCAATAGCACATCCAACTGGGAACCTCCAGCAAATCTTTAAACACAGACCTTTCCTCCTGTGTTCAGATTCTTTACCCCCAAAATGTCTTCTATCTCACGTAGTCCCATTGTACTCCATCTCTTTCCTACATAGCAAGAGGAAAGAAGATCATCATCAGGAAAGTGTTTCCCAAGGTATAATACAAGTCTGTTGATGAAAATAGAAGTCCTGGGCACTGACCAGGCAGCGCAGTTGGTTAGAGCATTGTCCCAACACACCAAAGTTGCGTGTTCAATCGCCAGTCAAGGCACATAAAAAAATCAACCAATGAATGCATAAATAAGTGAAACAACAAATCAATGTTTCTATCCCTCTCTTTCTCTCTCTCCCCCCTCCTTCTTCTCTCTCTAAAATCAATCAATTAATAAAAAAAATTTTAAAGAAAGAAAATAGAAGTTTCCATAAAATCAGCAATGCAAAATCTAATCTTTTCCCATGATGTTTGGCTCTACATTACAACCAGTAATTCTCCCACCCTCAGCGGCAATATCAGAGTATCAGATATCCTCAGTGTGGCCTGAGACCAGTGTTGGTCCACACACCATTACCAGTCCGTAGCAAGGACAGTACAGAAATGAAGAGTAAGTGTTTAGAAAGCTTGATAGCAATTTGACAGTACTGTATTTCTTATTTGTTAAATTGAATCATTAGAAATAAGGCTTGTATTTTGTGTACTTTTATTTTTTTCTCATTTCATTTTCTTAGTAATTTTTATTGTATTTTATTAAAATTTTGATTCATAATAGATTGGAATTTTTGTAATTTGGTTCTTAGACAAAGATAGCTTGAGAAACATGGGTCTCAAACACACTCTGTGGCTTATTCCTAGACCCAGGGAAACTAAGTTGTAAGAAAGGTAGCGAGATACAAATGGTAGAAAGAAATATGTTATACTCAGACTAACCCAATTTCAAATCACCATTCAACCACTTACTGTTAAGTTTGGGTAAATTATTTAATTTCAATTCCTTATCTTAAGGTAAGGATAATAGTCATTGACTTGCAGATCTGAGATGAAGATGACATGAGATGCTGTGTTACTGGCTTTCTACAATAGCAGGCCTAGAATAAGCATTGTGAGTTGCCTTAAAGATCATCTGGTTGACCTATAATCTATATTGCTCCAGTGAGAATTTCCAGGCCCACCAATAAACCTACCGAAAGCACCTTAGCACAGGTAGCATATCATGATAAGCACCCCCTGTTGAGGCAAGGCAAGTGTTACTGACTAGGTCCTCTCTCCCCTTGTCTTCATCATACTAAAAGAACTTAGCCTCCTAAGGAAGAAGAAACTTAGCAAGCAGCCACTCTTGGCTGCCATCCACCCCACCCCCATTCATGATAAAGAACCCTGGTTTTGTTCAGGTATCAGGCACCCACATGCTCCAGGGGAGCTGGGCCACTCCCATGGTAGTTCCATTTCTCCTGTCCAGTGACTGATTTAGGAATGAGTTTGTGATATAACCTGGTCAACGAGAAATGAGAAGTTGGCGGAGGGGCTACAAGTTTTTCTGATTCTCAAAAGCAAGAAAAGTATATTTTTTCTGCTTCTGGCTATTGTCTATATTTAAAGTTTTGAATTGCTGAAACCTCTTGAGACCCTGAAGGGACTCAACCTAAGAAGATAAATCCTAAAATAGCCAACAGAATAATGGAAAGAAGTTGGTCCCTGATGACTTTGTTAAAACCATCCTAAAGGAGAACTACTTCAGAATTTTGAATATGTGAGAGAGTAATGTTCCTTTTGTCTAAGTCATTGTGAATTGGGTTTTTGGTTACTTGCAACCAGAAGTATGCACCAAAAAATATATGTGAACTCTCGGACAATAGGGCAGATTTGTTACTGGGGGTTCCCCTACTGCTTTCCTCCTTCTCAGCAATCAAGTCACCTCTGACTCATCCACTGAACTCCAAATACTTGAGGGAGTTCAGGACAGGCAAGGAGTCCATTCGCTTTCACCGCAGGACAGGACTCCTAAGTCACCATAACTTCTCAGGCTAGCCCGCATTCCCTCTTCTACACCGGTTGCATCTGAGGAAGCCAGAACTGTGCCGATCTAAGTGCGGACTTTGATACTGACAACAAAATGTGTGAGGAGCTACTACTTAAGTCTTGGCCCACACCTGTCTCCCCTTGTCTTCATCCACGGTGCTCTCACATCCTGCCCCCTTTCTCCTGAGGCAGAGTTCTCCTTTACAGCTCTTCTCCATCCTCTTCACTCCCCTTTCAAATGCCCCCTCTTTTTTGATGCCCTCCCACAGTTATCTCTATTCACTGACCAAACCACTGTCCCACACATTTAGACAATTAATGACATTCTGAAAGGTTCTTCTAATTGTTTCCTATGAGCTTGACATTGTCTCTCAAACTGAACTGTGTACCTTTGAGTGCCAAACCTTGCCATCTTAGATCCCCAATAGCATCAAGCACAGAAAGAAGCATTAAACAAATGCTTGAGTTCAGCTAAAAAGAAAACTTTACCCTACAGTCATAAAATCGCAAGTATTTTGAGTTAGACCCTCAATGGCTCTCCTGTCCAATGACCAGCCACAATGATCATAACAAATGGACCTCTGGCTTATACTTCAGTGTTGGCAATGAAGCAGAACTCATTGCTTTGTGAGCCACCTATTTCATTTATAGATAGTTCTTATTATTGGAAAGTTCAAGGTTGGTTTGTTTGTTTTAGCAAGAGAAACTGACAGACAGACAGGGACAGACAGATAGGAAGGGAGAAAGATGAGAAACATCAACTCATAGTTCCAGCATTCTAGTTGTTCATTGATTGCTTCTCGTACTTGCCTTGACCAGGGGCTCCAGCTGAGCCAGTAACCCCTTGCTCAAGCCAGCAACCTTGGTCTTCAAGCCAACGACCATGGGGTCATGTCTATGATCCCACACTCAAACCAGCAACCCCTCGCTTAAGCCGAATGAGCTTACGCTCAAGTCAGCAACCTCAGGGTTTCAAACCTGGGTCCTCAGAGTCCCAGGTTCTTACTCTATTCACTGAGCCACTACCTGATCAGGCTTTCAGTTTTACTATTAGACCCGAATTTGCTTCCCTGTAAATTGCCTTCAGTTGTCTCACTTATACTTTCTGGGATAAAATAGAATAAACATATTCTATTTTCACATGTTAATTCTTCAAATATTGAAGGGAGATATTACATGTATTCTAAATCCTCATTTCTTCCAACTAACTGTAATGAGTTACTTAAATTATTCTGTAAAAGGTATCGTTCCCAGATTCTTTTTCGGTCTCCCATTTATCTTCATATGCTCTCATTAAAAGAATTCTTTCTCTCTGAAGTCACATCTATTAATTCAACAAATGCTGACTGAGTCCTTACTATGTACTAGGTATACAGCAAGAGAATCAGATGTTGAACTTGCAGTCCCGGAGGAAAGATGATTGAACAATGAGAGTGAGGAACAGAGTGTGCCTGGTGACATTGCACAACTTCAGAGACACCATTCACAGCTAATACAATAGAAATTTCACCTCCTGGAGTTGAGCAATGTGGTAAACCAGTCACTATAGGAACAAGCAAACTGTGGATTAAGAAAGGCCTCCTTAGAAGATAAAAACATTTAAACTGAGACTTGTCATATGAGTATCAGTGCATTGGACAAAGAGAGAAAGGAACAACATGCTGGGTGGAGGGAACAGCAGGATAGAGCTGTAGAGGAGGAGGAAAGGGTATGAGAGTAAGAAGAAGGAATAAAGAGAAATGAGGCTTGAGAAGTAAGCCATGCAGTTTCTATTAGGCCATGTTAAAGAGGTTGACTCATATCCTATAGAGGATGGAAAGCCATTGAAGGGCTTTAAGCAGGGAAGTAACATGATCATATTTGCATTCTGGCTGCCGCATGGAAAGTGAATTAAAAGAGATTAAGACCAGAGACTGGGAGACCAATTCAAGATCTGTACAGTAGTCCAAACCCAAAAAAGAAAAAAAATTCAACAGTAACCTGAACCGAAGCAGCAGCAGTAGAAATGAAAAAGAAATTACATAGACATAATTGTATAGTTCAGATGTTTGGGTCAAGTAGAGGTGATGGCTGTCTGGATGTGGAGAGCACAGAAAGGGGAGAAGTCAAGGATATCTAAGATAAATGGGCAAATGGTGGTGCCATCGACTGAGACTGGAAACCCTGGAGAAGGCCCTGACTTAAAAAAATGAGGAAGATGAAGAGTTATCCCAATGTTGGATATATTCAGCTGAGATCCTTACAGATATCTAAGTTGAGATGTCTAATGGGATTCCAAGAGATATCTCCACAAGATTCTGGGGTCATCAGTATGTATGTGGTAGCTGACATCATGATAAAGGATGTCAACTCAAAAAAATATGTAGGTTGAGATGAGAAGGTTTAAGGCACAACCATTGAATGGGTGAGTTGATCAAGAGGCATCAGCAGTGGAGACCAAGGAGAAACAGCCAGAAAGATAAGGAAGTGGAGTGTGAGTGTGGAAACCAAGGGAAGCAGAGGAGCCCAGGACTGCCAGAGTCCACCAGGTGTGGCTGGCCAGGCAGGCTCGGACTGTCACCTTCCTTCTCCAGGATTATCTATCATGAGGCAGCCTCACCACTATCATGCAGATCCTTCAGTGGTGACCACACCATGTTGTTGGCCATACTGGGCGTGGCCGATTGAATTATATCCGCCCCAAAGATGTGGTCAAAGCTCTGGGACACACGTTAGTTTCCCATGGCTGCTTTAACAAATTATCACAGATGTTCCTTAACGTTGGCAACTTAGGAAATAGTCTTTGCAAATGTAATCAAGTTAAGATAGGCTATACTGGGGTAAGGTGGGCCTGAATTCAGAGACTGGTGTCCTTGTAAGAAAAAGAAAACATGACTACAGAGACATAGGCACACAGGGAAGAAGACTGTGTGAAGACGGAGGCAGAAATCAAGGAACACCAGAGATTGGGGAACTAGAAAAGGCAAGGAGGACTCCCTCCTACAGCCTTTAAAACATGGAAGACCCTGCTGACACCTTGATTTTGGACTTCTAAGCTCCAGACTGCAAGACAATACATTTCAGCTGGGTTAAGCCACTCATTTTGTGGTTTAGCAGTATCCCTAGGAAACTGATACTATAACGTCAGCTAAAATCCCAAGTCTTTTGTGTTTGAACTATGACTAAATTACCTCATTCTCAAGCTGTATTGCACACTGAAGTTTTTAAAATGAAACTTATAACATACTCATCCATGTCTACTTTATTCCTGTCTGTTTGGAGCAAAATTAATCTAACTTTTGATAAATTTGGCTTCTATACTTTTGCCTAGACTGATAGAATATTAAATATTGTGGGTCAAGGTCATAGCATACCAGATGTCAGTCAAGCTCCTTCTCCCAGCAAGAAATAATATACAGCTATATCTTATCCACAAATTGATCATATAAAACTTTCTCAGATGTCTTAATGAAATCTATATATGCCAAGTCTACTGAATGTCCAAAAGATCACACCGAGCGACCTTGAATATGCACTCCCCACTCAAGACAGGACTGTGCAAAAGCATCTTTTCATTTTGTTGAGTGAACCTGAATTTCTCTACCCCGGGCAATCCCACTGACTCTGCTGTTTATTCTGTTCTTGGATCAGCCTTCAGATTTGAGGTACTTGGTCTCCCAGGCATGACTTTGAGTGTCCTCTAAAACCTGACTCAGCACTCATACCTACAGATTCTTCCTGACTCGGTACCTCTTCAAATGCAGTCCTGACAAGTGGCTTTCACAGGTGAAAGGGGGACCTAAACAGTGAAGCTTCACTGGATCCTGGTGACTGTTGCCTTCTCTTTTACTTGCTCACACACTACTGGCTTAACAATCTGTCATCGCACCTCACTCTGAGGTAGAGAGAAGCAGTAATGAGCCTATCACATAGAAACTGGGAGGGAGGGTTCTGGAAGGGAGGGCCCTGGCCGTATAGCTTGGTTGGTTAGAGCATTGTCCCAAAATTGCAGAGAGGTTGCCGGTTCGATCCCCGGTCAGGGCACACACAGGAACAGATATTCCTATCTCTCTCCTGTGCTCTGCCTTCCTCTCTCTAAGATCAATAAAATAAACATTTAAAAATAAAAGAGAAGAAGAAAGAAATTGGGAGGAGGCTGAGGAAGGAAAAATGCACACATACCAGGAATAACATATGTCAGAAACTGAAGTTTGCTGAGTAGGAGATGGGCCGGATATAACCTCATGTTCATTGCCAGAAAGCAGAGCTTTGTGTGAAATCTTAAATTCATAGAGAAAGGGGGGGGGGGTTCCTGAGCTATAGTTCCCTCGGGTCTCTGTGGCCCCATGACTGGGGCATGTTTATTTGATGGTTGATTTTTCGATACTAAGTTCTTCCTTTCTCTCCCTTCTATTGTTTCGTAAGACAGACATGATAACTCTCTCCTCCTTCCCCTTTTTTTTTCCATTAGAAAACACTATAAATGAATAAAATCATATTAATACTGTGAAACAAATCAATAATCTATCATTCCAGAATCACAGTGTCTTTGCTCCTATATCTTGAATCAAATGGCTTTGCTATTTACAATCACTTTGTTAGAGAAAGTTAGCACCTTCTCTAGATCCAGAAAGGAAAATATCCCATAACTTCTTTTGACATTTTCCAAAGCTACTCAGGTACTAGGATTAGTTAGACAAAAATGATTAACTAGACTAGAAATGACAAAAATGATAGACTAGAGAGTCAGCTTTAACACCAGGCATGTTAGTTAAGAATACACTTGCTGTCATTGAACATAAACCTTGAAATCTCAATAAGTTAACACAATAGAAGTTTACGCCTCACTCATGGAAAGTATGTGTGTTAATAAATACACCAAAATGTAAAAAAAAAAAAAAAAAAAAAAAAAAAAAGTGCCTATTTCTAGATATTTTTAATTCTAAATGGGAATTAGAGTAAATTTTATCTTGTGGTGTTTTTCCTATATAAAAATAGAATGTGTGTGGAGGGGCAGCAGTGAGACACAGGCGAGAACTCTGTTCTGCACAGCCATTCAGGCCAATGGAGGTGTAGACACAGGATGGAGGCCCCAACACCCAAAGTGTGGTCTGGACGTCAAGGTTGATGGTCATACGCGCATGCATGCACACACACACACACACACACACACACACACACACAACCCAAGAGGATTTGGAAAGGTTTATTACATAATGAGCCTTCTGGTGGAGCAAGGTAGGTTCCCAAGCAGGTGCAAAAGTGGCTTGAGAAAGAGCAGGGCGGGGTGACTGGCTTGGGGATTTACTGAAGGAGATGGAGATGAGGCTTGGGTAAGACTGACTTACTTGGGTTGAACTTCCTGCCATTCCCAAAGGCATGCAAGCTTTCCTAGCAGTTTTGTGGGGCAGAAGAGGAAAGGGGAATAGTGGGCTCCAGGCTGTCAGTAGCCAAACATCAAAACTGGAGTCAAACTTTTAATTATACCTGCAGTCATGGACAAATGGCCTGCATGGTTGGCCTGGAGGTCAAAGAGCTGTTAGGGTTAGAGTTAGGGTTAGGGTTAGGGGTTAGGGTTAGGGTTAGGGTTAGGGGTTAGGGTTAGGGTTAGGGTTAGGGGTTAGGGGTTAGGGTTAGGGGTTAGGGGTTAGGGTTAGGGTTAGGGTTAGGGTTAGGGGTTAGGGTTAGGGTTAGGGTTAGGGTTAGGGGTTAGGGTTAGGGTTAGGGTTAGGGGTTAGGGTTAGGGTTAGGGGTTAGGGTTAGGGTTAGGGTTAGGGTTAGGGGTTAGGGTTAGGGTTAGGGGTTAGGGTTAGGGTTAGGGTTAGGGTTAGGGTTAGGGTTAGGTAAGGCAAAACGGAAAATGGAGGATTATGGGGGAGATTTTAATAAGTCAGGCCTGGGAATGGTGGGCTTATCCTCTGCCCACATTCTCTTGATTTGAACCAAGTCACCAGGAGGCTGGACAACGGCCCTGGCTACAGCCACTTCCAACAACAACTATGGAGAAAGTGGGAGTCTTTAGTGAACAGTGCCCTTTGCTGTCACAGTGGGAAGCAAGCAGCGATGGATCTACTTTTATGAGACTTAGATAATTTGGAGGGTATTTTGAGAAAAAAAAAATAAGTTATAGATTTTAAATCAGAAGATGTCAGGGTTCTGCGGCTGAAGCTTCGTTAGCTCGCTATGAAGGCCTCCACTGTAGTCACCCCAGGATGATTCCGCAGTGGCCACCACTCACCGCTCCTCAGGCACCAGGCACAAACCAAGAGGAAAAGGTGTGTTTTCCAGCTTGGCTACAGAATCCTTCCTGGGAGGGAGTGAGCTCTGGGATTGAAGTACGCTGTAGAGTTCACGGAATTCTTGTCTAGATCCTATAAAAACAACAGCAAATGTGCTACTGGGAAAAATAATGTTATCACGTATTTTCTGTAAGTAAAAAGAGATAAAATGCTACTCTTGTGACCACAACAGCTAAAGGAATTACATCCCCTTGGGTTTTGCTGTACACATAGCTATTCAGTGGTGTGGGCAGGGATACTCTTTAGAAGGTTGATAGAGGTGAAACTTATAAAATATTATTTGGTGTTCTATGATTCTAGAAAGGTTGGGAACATCAGTATCCCTTTGCAGACTTCCAGCCCTGAGATTCTACAGTTCAGGGAAGCCCCCAGATGTGCAGCCCCATGCCTGGGAGGGCATGTGATACAAGCCAGAGAGGAGCTAGGACCCCATGAGGATTGTGATGCCCCACTTTCCCGGTAGGCCCGGGATCAAGGGATATGTCCCCATGCCCATGACAGGGCTGTGGCCCAGCATTGCCCTCAGAATGGCTCATTACAGGAGCAGACAGACACGTGCCTAGACACCAGCAGGACTTTAAATGTCTGGGTATCGGCTTCTTAGTAAGAGCTTTTAGAGCTCAATGTCCTCTCCTTACCGTCCCATTCTCCCCCCCCCCTTGATTCTCTTATTTATTTGTATCCAGCTATACTGTACCACACTGCATATAATTTGGAACCTTCTATGGGGGGGTAGCATAAAAATAAATACTAAAACACAAATAAATAGGAAAGTGAAATAACCAAAATGATGTCACCACTGAGTCGAGACAAAAGCTAGGTAAATAGGACTTCTCGGGGCATCTGTTACTCCTCAGCTTCACCCAGCCACTCGCCCAATACCCACTGAGCACCCTCTTCTGTCAGCTTCCCACCGGGGGCGGGCCAGAGAGAGCCTGCACAAGTCCTCCCCTCTCCGGGAGTTCCCTGCTCGCCCCTCCCGGGTTGTACAAGTGGGTGGGCAATTCGTCTTGGGCAGCCTCCCGGGTGGGACATGGGGTTGAGGAACGTGATGTGGGGGGGATGGTTTGTGCACTCACTGCCACAGGACCCACTGAGGGCAGAACAAGAGGATATGGGTTGAAACAGCAGCGGAAGTACTGGGGGCTGACAGAGGGAAGGAGGTGCTTTCTCAGGTGCCAGGAGAGTTCAGAGTACCCAGGTGCCAGCTAGCCTCCTCTAGGAGGCCTCCCTGGGTGTCACAGAGCTGTGGGCTGTCTCTGCCACACCCTCTGACACTTACTCAGACAGTGCCCAGCGTTGCTCTCCATGAAACTGCCAGGTGCATAAATGTCTATGAAGATTACCGGACGCTACCAAGTTTCTGTCAGTATTCACAAATATTGGAGGGCCTACTGTGTGCCAGACCCTGGAGATATAGCAGTAAATAAAGCAGACATAAATTCCTGCCCTTGAGAACTATCCATTCCATTATAAATAAGTAAATTATACAGGTTTTTAAAAGGTGATCAGCTCGATCCGCTCTATGAAGGGGAAATTAAGTAGGGTAACTTCTATATGGACATTATACTTCAATAAAAACAATTTTTAAAAATAAATCCATGGAGGGGGAGAGAGTACCCAGAGTGGGGAGTCAGGGGTGGAAGGGAAGGCTGCAGTTTTAAATAGAGCAATAAGGTAGGCACTGTTAAAAAAAAAAATTTGTGTCCAGGAACAAAACTTTAAGAAAATGAGTTGTGCAGATATCTCAAGAAGTGTTCCATCTTGGGGGTGTGGGGACACAAGATGGCCAATGATGTGCCCTTCCAACCCTTCGGGTCCGTGAGTGCTATAGACCCCTAACCTGTGGCTTGGCCACTGATGAGGGGCCTTGAGGCTCTCTGCTCTCTGAAGCTCAAAGACTTTGGCTGCCTCCGTTGTGCCTTTGGGAGGTGTTCCAATAGGCTATAAACTTCTGCTGAACATCAGGGTCCTGCACTACAGAGGACTGTTTAATAGACACACTTAACCAAGGGGTCTTAGTGTATAAATTTGTAAAGTGTAGATAGTAATACCACTATCTCATAGGGTTGTTAAAGGTCAAAATCCAAAACAGAAGAAAGTCATAAAGGGAGCCAGGGCTGGGAGGTGTTGGCCTTTTATTCACACGTGCCTGGAACCAGACTGACAGTTTATACTGATTAGCTAAAACCCAAACCAGACACAGCTGCTCTCACATTTCCTCCCAATCAGCCCTAATCTCTGTGGCCTCCTGTGCTGGGATATAACTCAGTGGTTTTCTTTGCCAAATTCCTCTTAAGAGAAGAGAATAATGCCCCTGAAATCAGGGGCCTGATTAATTTTGGCAACTGTGGGAGGGGAGGAATGGGGACACATTCTTAGAACTGGGGCCGAGGCTGGGGCTGGCAGGCTCTGTCAGCTCATTCTAGATACCAGGGGCACGGGGGTTCTGAGAGAAACTCTGTGACTCATCCTCATTTCTCGTGACCCCTGTTTTACTCAAAGGCACACTGTCTTCCCACCATCTTCCCCTGGCCCCCAATTCTGCCTGACTGCTAACACCCACCCAGCTATTCATACTGCTTCCCAGCAAGTCCACATCCCAGCATGGGTGGGGGTTCTCCAAAGTGGGCTTAAATATTCCTGTAGCAGACTCTTAGTGGCCCCTTTCCCAACCAAAGTCACAGGGCATTAATCAGCCTTACCCGGGCAAAGCGCAGCCAGGACAGCGGCCACTGTTATAAAAAGACATGTGTGAGGTGTGCAGAAGGGGAAGCACGGGGTGGTGGTGTAGTGGATCAAGAACTCAGGAAAAAATGGAACAGGGAAGGGGCAAGAAGATACATTTCTTTTTTTATTATTATTCAGTGAGAGGCAGGGAGGCAGAGAGACTCCCACATATGACCCAGCCGGGATCCATCCAGCAAGTCCCCTACTGGGGGGATGGTCTGCCCATCTGGGGCAGTGTCCCTATTGCTCTGCAACTGAGCTATTCTAGCACCTGAAGCGAGGTAATGGAGCCATCTTCAGCACTAGGGCCAACTTGCTTGAATCAATCAAGCCATGGCTGCGGGAAAGAAAGAGAGAGAGAGAAGGGGGAGTGGTGGAAAGGCAGATGGTCACCTCTCCTGTGTGCCTTGACCGGGAATTGAACCAGGGACTTCCACGTGCGCGGCCAATGCTCTACAACTGAGCCAACCGGCCAGAGCAGGAAGATACAATTCTTAATTTCCAAACCCAAACTCTCCTTTTTAGTTAACTCAACCTGCGCACATTGGTACAGTAATCAGACAGCTTCCTGGACATACGATCATAAGAACTCACTAGGGGCCAGGTATTAAGCATAAGCTTTCATATGATTTTTTGTTTGTTCTTCACAACTCTAAGAGGTGGAAGATGTTATACTAGTCTGGGTCCTCTGAGAAGCATATGCCAAAATGACATGCAAGGGTCTTATTAGGAGAAATGCCTTTACGAAGAATATAGGGAAGAAGTCAGGTCAGGTGGGGGATGGGTGGGGGAGCCACTAGACCAGGGGTCCCCAAACTTTTTACACAGGGGGCCAGTTCACTGTCCCTCAGACCGTTGGAGGGCCGGACTATAAAAAAACTATGAACAAATCCCTATGCACACTGCACATATCTTATTTTAAAGCAGTGGTTCTTAACCTTTTTTGAGGTATCGAACACACCAGTTTCATATGCGCATTCAATGAACCCTTCTTTAGTGATAAATAAAATATGATTTCTTCTTTCCAAATTCAAGACATAGGTATATATGTTTTTTTACTGGTGCACAAAATGAGCCGTGCATGAACATCACCTTGCTCAAAGAACAAAACCAACAAAGTGCATGAACTCACAACAAATTATGGTATTACTTTATTCTGGCCTCCGCGGCAGAGGCTTCTCCGAACCCCTAAGACCGACTCATCGAACCCCTAGGGTTTGATAAAACCCAGGTTAAGAACCACTGTTTTAAAGTAAAAAAACAAAACGGGAACAAATACAATATTTAAAATAAAGAACAAGTACATTTAAATCAACAAACTGACCAGTATTTCAATGAGAACTATGGGTGCGGATGCATCCTGTGCTCCTCTCACTGACCACCAATGAAAGAGGTGCCCCTTCCGGAAGTGCAGCGGGGGCCAGGTAAATGGCCTCAGGGGACCATAGTTTGGGGACCCCTGCACTAGACCAGGCCCAACCCGCACTGAGAGGAAAGAGGATGGGAGTGCAAGTTTGGTAGAATACTGTGCAGTCTCAGAAAGGTTAACAGATTTGCCAGGGAATCCTCCTGCCAAAGTCAGCCGTCACTAGAGTCCTGGTTTCCCCAGGAACCGATGTGCCTCAGCGTCCAGCTGTGGCCCTCACTGGTAGAGATCAGGTGAGAGAAATGGCCTCACACAGATAGATGCAGCAATGGACTTCAGAGCGGAACAGCTGGGGCCCTGGGACAATATGCTGGGATTGGAGGTCTGCAAGGCACCTTCTCATAATTAATAACTAACATCATAAATATCACTAATACTCATTAATTGGATTATAACAAATCATATAATAAAATTATAATATAATTATATCTATTTATTAGAATTAGTTATATTTACATTATAATGATTATAATAAATAATTGAATTATAATTAAGGATTTGGGGGTTCCACAATTATTATCCCTATTGGACTGGGTGATAAACTCAGGCTTAGAGAGGTCAAGTCACCTGCCCATAGTTTGAACCCAAGTTCAGTACAACTCCAAAGCTTTCTCCTGTGCAGTGCACACCTGGGCTATTGAGCACTACATCACAAGCCTGATTCCTCAGACTGGGTGATCCGCAGCGGGCTGGGCGCAGCATCGCATGCCCATAAAGGGTTTGGGAGGGGAATGTGGTTGAGTGTCTGTGTGGTAAGAAAAAACCCTACATGTCCCACAACACCTAGGACCCTGAGTCAGAGCCACCTCCTCCGCCGTGTGCCTTTCTTTCCCCAATCTCCCTAATCAGAGGGGACGCCTCCCCAGCGACCTCCCACTCACTCAGGGTTTCTTACAGCACCCACGCGTGCCTCATGCCTAAGTCACTGGCACACTGTCACTTGCTTGGTGCTCCCACAAGGGTTCTCACTTCCCATAGCGAGAAGTGAGTCAGGTAAACTGCTCGGGATCAGAAACCAGGAGGGGGCTGAACATAGAAGGCTCAGTCTATCTGTCCTTAACCCATTCTGCCTACACACCCAGAATAGATGCAAATAACCATTATTTGGTGAGCAGAGCTGCTGACATAGGGAGAAGTTGAAGGAATCCCCTTGCCCCCTCCAGATCAGATTTTTCCAGTTGCCCATGATGCTACCAAGGGTGTATTTATCAGTTTGGGGAAGTGCTTCAAATGTCCTCTTATTCTATCCCCGGATTGCCCCACTGCTGACAGCAATCCTTTCACGAACCTCATTCAGAAAACAATATGCAAAGTGTATTCATTCATAAATGGAAACTGTCTTTATGGCAGTGTCTACCAAAATCTAAACTGTATTACTCTTTGATCTAACTATTCCACCTCTAGGAACCTATTCTGCAGAAATCCTTACACGTGTGCACAAAGATAGTGTACAAGATGCTTACAACATTAATTCTAATTGTAAAAATAGAATAAATGAAACACCTATCCATAGCAGATAATTAAATAAATCATGGTGCATCCATACTGTGGAATACTCCGCAGCTGTTAAATAATAAAAGATCTGATGGTTCTGGGTCCTGTCATGAACACTCACGGAGATATGCTCTGTCAAAAAAGCAAGTTGCATATTGATTACCAAGTATGAAAAAGTTCTGGAGATTGACTGTTCAACAAAATGAATATACATGACATTACTGAACTCTACACTTAAAAACAATTAAGATGGTAAGTTTTATGTGTATTTCATCACAACTTTTTTAAAAAGCAAGTTGCAGAATGACAGGCCTAATGAGTCCACTTATACTTGTTATAATCTTCAAAGATATTTTCCACCTGTTTATAAGCATATATGCATGTAGATAAATTAATAGAAAGATTTTGTACAGCTGGATAAAATCAAATCAAGCTGTTAAGTCACTCTGGGGGTTTGCATAGTTGGGCGAGGTTGCGAAGAATTTTCACATTTCACCTGTGCGCACATATAATCGTGTGTATGTGATTGCTTTGATGTTTGAGTTAATGAAATCGCTTATGGCAATTGTTCTTCAGACACATTTATCACCCAGCAGACACTGGGCAGTCGTTTTCAGAACTTGCAATCAGATCAGACCAGACTAGGTTTCTCTCTTTTCTCTTCCTCTTTTTTGCAGACCAGCTCAGAGAATGGCCTGTTCTGGTCTCGTGAGTGGGCGATGGGGTGAGAGATAAGGCTAGAGTCTCACTATGAGGGCCTTTTCCTTAGAACAGGTTTCTGCCCAGGAAAGGAGACAGCTGTGTGCCAGAAACCCATAGTCCCCTCCAGGTCTTACTATAAACACCAGTTCTCCATGCACCGCAGGCTCCAGTCACAGCTAACCAAGATCTGGATCACTCAGATGAGACTGTGATTTCTTTGAAAAGCAAACCTCCAAATGGTGAATTCAGAACCATAGGCCTCTAAATCAGAAAAAAATGGGCTGGAGAACTCAGCTCATTCTGAAACTTGAGGCCTCCTAGCCTGAGGGAGGAAGCATCAGCTATTTGATGACCAAGAGGCTACCAGAATTGAGGAAGGACCAAGATCACGTTTCACACAGTCTCAGACCACACAATGACATGGATTAGTGAGAGGCCTGGGCTCAGGCCAGATCCACCCAGACTAGGGGCTCATTTGCATAGCCATTGCAGACACTTTGCATCATGGGGCCCCAGGGATACTGCTCCTCTAGGATCAGAGAGGTTAAGACCAAAATTTGGTCACACAGAACCTGAGGGACAGAAACAAACCTGCCGGGAGAAGGGGACTTGAGAAGGGAGGGAGGTGGCAGAGGGGGAAAGCCAGTCTCAGTATTTCACTTGCAAATCCTGGCAGGGGTGTTGGATGGGGTAGAAAACTTCAGTGTCACTTAGAGCAAGAAAATTATGCAAACAAGTGCATTTGCATGGCAGTTCTGTGGCTCACAGGTTCCAGAGCCTCTCGGCAGCACCAGGCCCCCTGCAAACCTACCTGGAATCCCGGAAGTCCTGACTCCTTGGCCAGAGGCTTTGGGCAAAGACTTCCTTCAGAGATAACTGTTCTGTCCAGTGGATGGATGTACTTTCCAAGGTAACCCCAGGTTTGAGATGTTGGTGTACAAAGAATAAAAATGGTGGAAACTTGAGTACATTAAAATGTGTATTGGGGCCTTGGCCGGTTGGCTCAGCAGTAGAGTATCAGTCTGGTGTGTGCAAGTCCCGGGTTCAATTCCCAGCCAGGGCACACAGGAGAAGCACCCATCTGCTTCTCCACCCTTCCCCCTCTCCTTTCTCTCTGTCTCTCTTCTCCTCCTGCAGCCAAGGCTCAATTGGAGCAGAGTTGGCCCTGGGCATTGAGGATGGCTCCCTGGCCTCCAACTCAGGCGCTAGAATGGCTCTGGTTGCAACAGAGCAGTTCCCCAGATGGGCAGAGCATCGCTCCCTGGTGAACTTGCCAAGTGGATTCCAGTCAGGCACATGCAAGAGTCTGTCTCTGCCTCCCCGCTTCTCACTTCAGAACAAACACTCTGTGTGTGTGTGTGTGTGTGTTGCGAGAGTCTGTCTCTCTGCCTCCCCGCTTCTCACTTCAGAACAAATACTCTGTGTGTGTGTGTGTGTGTGTGTATTTGTAACAGAGAAGCTCCCAAGGGCTTTGTGCTTAAGAAACTGGTGTGAGGACCATGGACAGGGCTGAGAGCTCTGACTTTTTAGCAACACTCAGGGAGGGAGAGGAGCCAAGAAACCCTTGACAACCATTCATCCCAGTTTTCTAAAACGACGCCCTTCCAATTTCATATAATGTCCTTTTCTACAATGATTTGTAAAAGGTATAACTGAACATAATTGAAGTTTAAAGTAGAACTTCATAAGGCTTCTTGAAAAAATAATGAACTGAACAGTAAGTGAGGAAATCCCTGAGTTCCCAAATTCTCTGGTTTGGGGAAGCAAACATGGTGAACGAGGGGAATCCAGGCTGGCGAGGCCGGAAAGAGAAAAATGAGCAGACAATAGGGAGGACAGCCACAGGGGGTAAATCAGACTTCCCACAGATAGCTGCTGGACTCAAAGGTCAAGCTGATGAGAGGGCAGACAGCGGTTTGGACCAGATGACAGATGGGGTGATAAGACTCAGAGGAAGACATCAACCCTCGTGAGAAAATCTCCACCATACTGTTCCCTCATCTTCCACATTCAGAACTGTCCTGGTGCCGATGCGAGGGTTCTCAAGAGGCACTCCTGAGCCTTCTGCACCACCAACGCCGGCTCTGTCTGGTTATGAAAGGGTATTCTCCCTGTCTTCTGTCATGCTATGTCACCACCCCAATGTCCTGGGCGCTGGGTGTTGCCCACAGGAGGTGCTCAAGATGAGCTGAATGAGACCCTGGCATCTTTTCCCTTGGAGAGTGAGGAAAGTCTGAGAGCAGCTCCCGAGGCCACAGCACTGACCCTGCTGGAAGGGTGGCCTCAGGGCATCGGCCTGTCATTGCACATTCACCAATAGTGCTTCCCGCCTCTGAGCCTCTCAAAAACCTGGTATGACTGAGTTGAGTCCTCATGCACCTGAGTGTGGGGAGGACAGATATCATCCCCAGCAAAGCATGGACGTGAGGGCTTTGTCCATCAAACGAGGATCCAGGGCGCACTTCTTTTGACCTCACTCACCTCTCCAGTGTCAAAACCTCTAGGTTCAGAGAGGCTTCCCGGGACCCCTGGGCTCGGATGGCACCCTCTCACTGTCTGGAGCAGTTTCAAATGGGTCGATTCAGAGCACAAAGTGTCTCCACCCTGTGGGTGCAGAGAAAGGCAAGACCAGGCCTCTCACGGCTGCACACGTGTTTTGTATGTTGCTGAGGAAGAACCAACAGGCACCAGGCCTGACGGGAACCAGTTCCACGCTTGACTGTCTCTCCCAAAGCACAGAGATGTGTTTGTTGGGCGGTCTCCTCACACTGCTCTGACTGATTAAATGTAGGGAGTAGATGAATTCACCAAAAGGCCACCCAGAGCAGGAGCCTGGTGTCCCAAATGAGTGGCTGCTCCCACATTTGGCCATACTCCCTGTGGGGTGGCAGAGGCCCTAAATTTTAGGAGAATGAGCCAGGGAGGGGCTGTATTTCCAAGGCTGCTGGCTCAGAGGTCCTCCTCCCCAAGCCTCCTGCATGTCTACTCTGGCCCACCTGGTGAGTGCCCAGCAGGTTTGTTCACAAAACTTTCCCCAGCCACAGCAGCCTCCCCTGAATAACTGAATTTCCTTCACACCCTGAGTAGACAGACCTCATTCACAGCCCTCTGCATTTCCTGTCGCTAACCTAGTCAAAGAAAAACCCCAAATTTACTGTTATTGTTTACCAACCCAACTGCCAACTCACCCCAAGGCTCAAAGACAGGCCCTCAATGTGAGGGCAGAAGCACAGACCCAGCCTAGACCGCTGGCCCCACTCCACACCAGGGACTCCCTGCGCCCTCTGGGCAGGGCAGCCCACCCTGAGGGTGGGACTCTAATAGTGATCAAGGCCACCTGCCACCTGGTACCTTACAAAGAATTTTAATCCCCTCCTTGAATTCTTCACAAGGTATAAGAATGTCACCCCCATTTCATAGAAAAGAAAACTGGACTCGGAGAAGAATCCAGTCTGTCTCTGACCTTCCCCCACCCTTTCTTATCAAGAGGATTTCAGGGTGTTTCTTCAAGGAGCTCTAAACTTGGAAGCAGATCCAAGTCATATTCACCTCTGCTTAGTGGGGAGGCCTTGGGAGAGCCAACATTTTCTCTGAGGCTGTTTCCTCCCAGGTTGGCTGGAAGCACCCATGAGAGTCCTTAAGCTCTCTTTACATTTCACACCACTTAAGGGTGTTCAAGGATCATATCCTGTAGCTTCTGTACCCACAAAAGTCAGCATCTGTCTTTAGGCTCAAAGTTCCATGGTCAATCCATCTGGGAGGTCAGCAAAAGGAAGTTAGGTTCCCCCTAGAGACAGGGAGGGTATCACTGGGCCAGGCCAGCATGCAAGGTCAGGACATGGGGAGGGGGAAGGCGTGGTAAGACCCCCGTTCACCCATGCGGGCCCCTCTTGGCCCTTCACTCCAGCCATCTTCCCTGAATGCCAACTCCAGGCCCATGCTCAGCGGCCACAACAGTGTCGCGAGCTGGGCTCACCCAGAGGAGGAAACAAAACATGGCATCAGTGCGGGGGGCAAGAGGGTGAGGCGGCTGTAAGACAGGCCTCCGCAGCAGAGCAGTGGTCCTTGGATGCCCACTGGACCTGTGACCATGCTACCTCACACAGCAGAAGGGAGTCTGCAGATGAGATCAAGGTTAATAACCTCCTAGATTACCTGGGTAGGCCCAACCTAAGCACATGAGTCCTTATGAATGGAGACTCCTTCCTGGTTAGGCCAGAGAGGTGGTAACAGAAGGGGAGAGCGATGTGCTGTTGCTGGCTCTGAGGACGGACAAAGAGGGCCATCAGACAAGGAATGAGGAAGCCTCTAGAAGCTGGGAAAGGCAACAGACTCTCCTGGAGCCTCCAGGAGGAATGCAGCTCTGCTGGGACCTGGATTTTAGCCCCATTAGACCCTGTCAGATCTCTGACCTACAGAGCTGTTGGATATTAAATTTATTCTGTTTTGCCCTAACTTGACAGCTCAGATGGTAAGAGTATCGTCCTGAAGCACAGAGGTTGCCGGTTCGATCCCTGGTCAGGGCACATACAGGAACAGGTTAATGTTCCTGTCTCTCTCTCACTAAAATCAATCAGTAAATTTTCTTTTAATTGTGCTATTTTAAGTCATGAAATGTATTATGACAGGAACAGAAAACTAGCACGGCCTCCCCAGAAAGCAAAGTGCTGACAACCCGTTTGTCCCCTCTCACCAAGCCCCTTCCTACCCTCTGAGTCCCTCTCCGCCAGGTTCTTAGCACTGCTGACACTTTCATAAGCTCAGACAATGTAACGGTTTCTCTAAAGGCAAAACCTTATACTGGTTCATTTTAGCAGTGGTTTCTAGAGTGATGAGTAGATTTCAAAATAGGACGCAACCACAGCTATCCTTTCAGGAGTTATGCAGGGACCACAGGGCCGGTGCCCACGAGCCTGAAGGGAGGAAACATGAGCCGCCTGATGACTGAGGGCATAACGAGGACTCACCTCCAGGCAGGAGACATGGTCTGAGGACGGAGGTTCCTCAGGTTTTGGGACCCTGAGTTCTAATCCAAACCAGTTAGCTGTGTATGTGTGACCTCCAGCACATTCCGCTAACCAGCCTGCCTCACCTTTCTCCACGGACAGTTCTGAGGATCACAGGAGATAATGTGAGCTTATCTACGGTGCACTATTTTACTGTCTGAATGAAGGGCAAGGAGTGGGGTCAATTTTTTCCATTGACCCTACCACAAACCAAGTCATCGTGTGCTCTCAAACATCCCACTCTGGGCCTCAGTCTTTGTATCTGTGAATTGAAGGGAATGGGTCACATGAACACTGAGGCCTCTTCTAGCTCGGATGTATTTTTGGTTTCTGCCTGACCCCAACTGCCCCCTCCTGGAATGTTCAGGAACTACACCAACCTGTTTCCCTGGTTTCTTCCCCAGGATTTGATACAAATCACCATCACCCAGTTCTCCCTAGACCCGCACACCAGATGCCCGGCCAGGCTGAGGGTGCCAGTCTCTGGCTGTGGCAAAACAGGTGAAATAATCATATGCCAAGAAGCAACCCGGCTCCTGATTCAATATTTGGCAAAAGCATGGGTTCCCCAGCCCTCGCTGACACCTCCTCCGCCCTGCCACAAAGGAGAGCAGTATTAGTGCCCCGACACCAGACACACCTGGCCAGGTCCTCAGCAGGGCAGGCACTTCTCTCCTCTCGTCCCCTCCTGTCCCCTCTTCCTTCCTGCCAGTGCCCTCCCCTCTCCTCTCCTCCTCTCTCCCCTCCAAGCACACCCAGCCTCTGCCCTACTTACACACAGAACCACACTCCACATGTGGGAAGAGGAGAGGCGACAGTTAAGGGCTGAGCCCCATGAAGGAAGAGAAAGAAATCCTTTCAACTATTAAATCTGTTTAGTAAAGACAATTTCGCTCATACAAAACAAGTTTACAACAATCTGAGTGCTAGACACACCGTTGGACAGGGGAGGCGCTGCAGGCACTCCAAGCCCTTCCCCTACGACAGAGAAGACCCTGGGTGCCCCCAACCACCCTGCCCTGAGGGAGATGAAAACTGAAGTATTCCTGCTACACCCACCCACCCACCCCTGCCCCAGAGGGACTGTGGCACTGAGGATCTCTCCCCACGCGGCTCCCCAGTATACTGGGGAAGGGCCTCCCCCCCTCCCCTCACTGGTCTGGACACGTGAAGCCAAGCTGTTTGGGTGGGAGTGAAGGGGCTAATGGGGAAGGGGCAGTCGGGACATCTTTGGTGTGAAGACCCCCCTACCCACTAGGCCACAGAATGGCAACGTGTGGGAGGACCACAAAAGTGGTGCTGCCTTTGCCCTGTACGGGGGAACTGGCCAACGTGCCGGAGCCCAAGGCAAAGGCAGCTTGTGTCACTTATAAACTGCCCAGGCTCACCCACATGAGCTGAGAGACCTGCTGAGAAATGGCTAAAAATGTAAGAATAATAAACAAGAATGGATTAATGGCAGGAAGAGGAAGCAGAGGTTCCTCCCTGGATCAACGCCTCTGAGGACCAGGACCAGCACTAGATGAGAGCAATGGTCCTAGGGTGGACGGTCCAGTCTTCCTGACTTCATGCCAGTGCCTAAGTCACTCCTGTCCACCTCCGGGAACTAGCTAGCAGAGTCAGGCCACGGAGGGACTGGCTCAGAGTCTGGATGGGCTCCTAGGCACAGAGGTGGGCCCAACACGGGCAGGGCAGGCCCAAGGAGGGAGGAGGCTCTTGAGTGACAGCAGGGCCCTCCCTATGCAGCCCTGCCTGTCCCGGCCCAAAAACGCGCAGTCCCAGGCACACATGCACGGGCACACACACGATCACACTCACTCCTATCCGTCTGGCACACTGGTGATGTCTGAGGGATCCAGCAGAACAGGTGGGGGGCATCCTAGCCACAGCCCTCCACGGCCTGAGCCCCTGAATGCCGCGGCCAGTGGGAGCTCGGGCTGCAGTGGGGAGATGGGGAGCATGGGGCAAGACAGGGACACTCCCTATAGCAGTTTCCACAAATACCCTTTAACAAGAGGAAGGGGCTGGGGAGAAAGAGGAGGGCGGGGGAACAATAAAAGAAGTTTCATAAAAATTCTAAGTCAAATTACTGATAAAACTGCAAAATGAGCACAGGTTCAAGAGCATCTTGCTCCCTCTCTCCATGCCCTCAGACCTCCCAGCCCCTCCCTCCCTGGGGTGGCCAGAACCAAAGGCAGAATTCAGCCTCTCACAAGGCTCAAGGCTCTTTGCAGCCGAGGACGAGGGGAGGCAGCAGTGGACAGTTCTGTCTCTTCATTTAAAAATATATTCAGGTTGAGAGTTATTGCTTGTCCCCCACTAGAGAAGGGCCAAGCGGCTCAGTGGGCGAGGGCCGCGGCCTCCAGGGCCCGAGCTTTCTTCCGCCTCTTCAGAAGCAGAGGGTTGGAGGCATCTTCAATCTTTTTTATCTTGATCTGCTCGTAGTCGACGCGCATTGTGGCCAAGGCACTGGTCATCTCCTCCTGGGGGAGGAGGGGTGAGAGGCGTAAGTAAAGGCAGGATGAGGGTGAGCAGAGAGAAGGGGCGGGCTGGTCAGTGCACCCAGGACTGACAGCCGCCTCATCCCTGTATCGGGCCCACTGAGTCGGCCACCACTGCCGCCGCTCTCCAAATACCCTCCAATGACCATACAGGAAGGCAGGAAGAACATTGGCCAAGAAGTTAGGAGACCTGGGTTCTGGTCTGCCCTAGCCAGCCTTTAGCTACATGACCTTAAATAGATCATTCCCCTCTCTGGGCTTCAGTTTCCTCATCTGCAAAATCAAAAGATAGTACCAGACGGCCTCTCGGGTCCTTTTAGAGACCCAGGGAATAAGAACTTGTAGGGAACAGCCAAGCCGAGTTTAGACCGGGACAAGAAGCAGCTCAGAGTCCCTCTTTTCATCATACCGCACATCCCCCAGGTGAGAGAATGCAGACCCAAGTCCTCCCGCCAGGCTCCCCCGAGAGCCACCTGCCCAGTCCCTTCTGGCCAGCACGTCCTCACCTTGACATCTTCCCACCGCTCCTTGTCCTCCTTCAGGACCCGGCTGGTGTGCAGAGGGGTCTGAGGGACCTTTGTTGATTGCTGGAGGGAGACGATACAAGTCAAAGTCTGAGCAGGGCAGAGTCCTGGCTAAGCCCTCATCCCAAGGGACAGTCCCCAAGGCCCCAGGTCTCCCTCACCATGATCCAGGGGTGGTTCATAAACTCTGTGATGGTCATTCTCTGAGTGGGCTCCGTTTTCAGCAGGTTCCGGATGAGCATCTTTACTGGGGGGTGACGCAGGGGACAAAGACAGCTCAGGGGTCACTCTCCCTCTCTTGTGCCTTCCCACAGTTTTCAGGGAGGAACCGGGGGTGCTGCATGGAGCAGACTGCCCAAGGATCTGCCCTGAGGGTCACTGCAGATGTCCCACCTGACGGACCCTACAAGGCCCCACGCCAGGCCCCTCACACAGTCAGGACATACCCAGCTGGTGTGGGCAGACCCCCAGCTATGCCACCCACGTGACACAGATGCCCACACATACGTGTGTATGCACGCACACACGCAAGCACACACATGCACACCTGGGCTCCTTACCTTCCTCTGAAACTTCTGACCACTCTGGGTTGGGAAATTCATACTGGCCCATTCGAATGCGACTCTTCATGCCCGGAGAGATGGCAAGGCCGTGGTTGGAATAGAAGGGTGGATACCCACACAGCCTGAGCCAAGGGGAAGCAGGAAAAAGGGACAGAGCTGGCGTTATTTAGGGGCCCTGCACCAGGAATAAGATGAGAAACAGACTTCTTGTAAATGTCACAGAAACTGGGACACATTGATTCAGGCACAATATAGAAAGTAAGGACAGGGCCCAGGATTCCTACATACCAGGCACCTAAACCACACTGCCTGTTAGCCAGTTTGTACCCATCACTTAGCTATCAGAATCCACTAAGCACTGAGAGAAGGGGACGTGTAGGAGATTCCAGGGAAGCCCCCATCCAGAAGGGGAATGCTAACCTTTGCCCCTTCCTCTTCCCGAGAGAGGTATAGGCCTCCTCCCACCTCTGGCCCAGCCCGGCCCGGCCCCTCCCTCTTAGCCTCTCCAAGACCCCTCCCCGACACACTCACAGGATGTACATGATGACACCCAAGGACCACATATCACAGGACTTGTCATACTTCTCTGGGCCCAGCACTTCTGGAGCTGCAAACCAAGGTCAGTGTGGGTGGGCCTGGCCCTCAGACACTGTGATCCGCCCGAGCCTCTCTGTGGATGATGCTCCCACCCCAGTCCCTCAGCCCAGTGTGGTGGGACCACAGCTGGGGCAGGAGGGGAAGAGCCAAAACCCAGCTCTGGCGTTGGATGACAGAGAGCAAAGACCCTCCTCCGCGTGGAACCTAGGACTAGAATCTTAAAATAAAATAATTCTTGGCAAGAGACTTTCAGACCCATGATGTCCATTTAATTTTGACAAACACATTTGTGAGTCTGTGCCAGTCAGCTGGGGCTTCAGAACTGAGCCTGTGTGCCTGTTCTGAAGAGACGACGGCTCCCCTGGGAAAGGGGCATATGCGCTCAAAGCCCAGCCCGCCATCTCAGGCCGCTAGTCCCCGATGATGCCTCCATCCCAGCTTAACTCTGACGAGCCCAACTTCAGGCCAGGTCACGCCAGGGCCGGCACCAGAAAGGGCCGGAGGACACGACTCTCCCAGCACCTGTGGCTCCAAGACCAGAAGAGGGAGGACTGAGAAAAGCACTGGGGAGGACGGGCCCTGGACCTCCGCTGGACTTACCCACATAGTACGGCGTATAACAGGGAGTGGTCAGCGAGTTGTGGCTGGTGGTTTCCTTGGCAAAGCCAAAATCAGTGAGTTTCAAAATAGCGTTGGGCCTCTTGGAGGTGTATAAGAGATTCTCAGGCTATGGAAAGAGAGACAGAGAAATAGCCCCTGCTGTGAGGGGCTGTCGGGAACCAAAAGGGTAAAGAGGACTTCCTTCCCTCCTCCATCAACAGCCATTTATCTCGCCCCATGATCTGCATGCCACCAGCTGTGTATGACCAGCTCCCCGCCTTCCGAGAGCGTACAGTGTGCTTGGAGAGAAGAGACCCATGCGGTGAGCCAGCAGTGAACACCCCAAGGTAGAGAAACCAAAGGTGTGACTGTGCAGTGCTGAGTGGAGGACCACAGGGCTGAGCGTGGGCACAGTGGCTTCCCTACTGAGTGTGGGGGTTTGCCCAGAGGGGGCAGGCCCCGCAGAGCACAGAATGGCATGCTGGCGCACTCTGCCCTCAAGAAACAGGCATCAAAAGTGCAGCACGACTCTGGCAACCTTTCCGAGGGTCACTATGACCCCAGAGCCCTCTGCAGCACCTGAGTTGGGGGGAGCATGTCATACATGATGAAGAACTGGTACCTTAACATCCCGATGAGCAATGTTGATTGAGTGCAAATACTGAATGGCCTCACCAATACTCTTCATGATTTCTGAAGCTTCTGCAAAGGAGAGGGAATGAAAGTCACAAGCTGTATCATTTGGCTTGAAAATTCAATACACCAGCCCCCCCCCCCCATGCCCAGTGCTGCCTAAGGCTCCCTACCTCCACCACCCACCCCAGAAACCAAGACTTGGAAAGCCACCACGGCTCAGCTGAGGATGACTGCGCTGGCTGCGAGCTGGAGGGGGCAGCCGGCCTCAGCACCTTCCACATAGGGAGGCACTGCGGAGGGTCCCTTCAGAAACGCCACGTCCCTGACTGCCCAAGGCCTGTGCCACAACAGACCCTTTCTACCTCTTTCTGTGAACGCTTGGTCTCCTCGGTCCTGGATTCGGCTAAAGAGCTCTCCACCATCCAAACTGAAACAAAGCCACAGTTAGATCTGGGGAACACAACATCCTACCCTCACTCTCCACTACCCCCACCCCAAATCAAACATTCATATCTTAAGCTTCAGGGCACATCTGGGCCGCCCTCAGGAAAGAAATGAGGGGCCTGGGCAGAGAGGGGAGGCTGAAGCAGGAACAGAATCAGCAAGGCTGCTCACCACTCCATGACGATGAGCAGGCACTTCCGCCCTGCGTAGAGATTCTCGTAGACGTCCACGATGCGCACGATGTGCGGACACTGCGAGGCCCGCCAGTGCAGCTCCACCTCGCGCCGGGCCTTGGGGCAGTCCTGCAGCATCTGCGAGACAAGCAGGCTCCTGAATGACTGTGCCGACTCTGGATGGGGACGGCCGGCTACTGCCCCACAGGGCCTATTCCAAGGCCCCAGCCCACACGCTTAAGGACACCCTCACTGATGCACCAGACACTCCCCACGACCACTGGTCCTATACCAAGCATTTTCCCTGGCAGCTCCTTCTCCTAAATCCTGACTTGGCACTTTATACACTCATTATCTGCTCAAATAAAAACCTCAGTATGACCCCTTGGGGACTTGACAGTCTATGCAGCTAAAGGCAAATTCTATTCTAGAAGGCAGGCTGTAGCTGGGCACAGGAAGAGAGGGATAAAGGAAGCAGCACGACTCTGGCAACACAGGAGTAGAAAGACAGACTGAGGAAAACCAATTCAATAATGGAGAGGTGTCTAAGGAGAGTGGAGATTCAAAACTTTATAAGAAAAGATGTGTCCATGACCCCTCAAACCCAGCACACCCAATCCCAAGCAGTGTTCTTCCTACCTCTGTGGTTTATTTCTCTCAACCAACAGCCCCAGAGTCAGCCCGCTATAGTTCAAGCTCTGGTTCTAACAGGCCTGCAACCTTGAGCAAGTCACTTAATTCAGCAAGCCTCATTCATGACCCCTCTACAGAAGTGTCATGGACCAGGTGGCCAGGGGCATTAAAGGAGCCTGGATTCTTCACAAGTCTCAGGTGCTGAATCTTGACAAGTCCGAATCAGTCTCATTAAATCCAGGCCCCTTACTAGTGACTGACTTGGGAATAAGCCTAAGACACGGCGTCAGCCAAGAAGAACTTTGGAGGAAATCTGCTGAGAGACCTCTCAAAGGGAGCACAAGGACCATGCATCACCTCTGCTCACATTGCACCTGGGACCATGGCAGTCACCTGGGTGCCGTACGGTGAACCATCCTAAGAGGATGAACCAACAGATTGAAGAAGGCAAGCAGGAGGTGGCAACTGCCTAGCTCCTTACTGACATCACCACATGTCTCTCATGACTTCTTTTGGGTAAGAGCCAAAAAGCATTCTGATACATCCCTTTGTAAAAGGGGGGGAAATTGTTATAAGAATTAAATCAGTGGTTCTTAACCTGGGTTCTATCGAACCCTAGGGGTTCGATGAGTCAGTCTCAGGGGTTCGGAAAAACCTTTGCCACAGAGGCCAGAATAAAGTAATACTGTAATTGTGAGTTGATGCACTTTGTTGGTTTTGTTCTTTGAGCAAGGTGATGTTCATGCACGGCTCATTTTGTGCACCAGTAAAATAACATATACCTATGTCTTGAATTTGGAAAAAAAATCATATTTTATTTATCACTAAAGAAGGGTTCGGTGAATGCGCATATGAAACTGATGGGTTTGATACCTCAAAAAAGGTTAAAAACCACTGAATTAAATGAAAGAATTCTGCAAAAAGCCTAGCAGAGTACCTGGGCCTGGCGTGTGCTCACTACAGAATGTCTGATAAGTGCACGCCACAGATGCCAAGTTAATTAAGAAAAGGACCCTCACAGACTTACCAACTCTGTGGGAAGTCATTATTGATTGGTGATGTGGAGTACATAGCCCCAATGCTTTGGGCATTTAGAGGGCTCAAGTGTGTGTGTGTGGGGGAGCAGCGGGCTGAGAGGGAAATGGTCAGACAGAAGGGAACGCTGCCAGGTGGGGAAACAACAGACTGGGGGCTGACTAAGGGGAGCAGAGCTGGTGTGCGTGGGTGTGCTAAGGGAAGCACGTGAAGCTTGGTAAGTAAGGTCAGATGGCCAAGATGGTGCCAGATTACAAAGGGCAATAAAAGGCAAACACAGGAATTCCCAACAATAAAACTAGCACTCATTTATATTATGGTCTGTGACATGCTCAACCTTTTCTAATTTTACAGCAATTGCTATTTTACAGGATGAGGGAACAGGCTTAGAGAGCTAGTGTGTCTCAGGCCCAGATTTGGGGAAAGGCAGAGCCAGGGTTGGAACCCAGGACTGGTAGATTGCAGAGCCCAAGACTTTTCCACTACACGCCAGGCAGTTTTTAGAGAAGAGATGAGGCCAAGACTTGTCACTCTCAGACCAACTTCACAGAGGCATCCCCCAAACAGTTGCTCAGTTAATTCAGTCTCCTAACAAGCAGGCAAAAGGCAAGGTCTCTGTGAGGTAACACTGCCACCTACTGGCAGAGTGCAGACACTGCACAGGTCCTGGGTCCTGCCACTCTCAACTTCATTCATTTGGATGGACCAGGAAAAACGTTTATTTTCCTTCCCCAAGCTCTATGAGAAGTAGGAGGAGTCATTGGCTGATTTCATATGTGTGTAATTTAATTCTGCTATCATGTATTGAGCTCCTCCTATGGGCCACATATTGTGCTGGATGTGAAGACCAAATAGAAGAGTCCTGGTCCGAAAGAACTCGGGCTGGGGGTGTAGGGCGCACTAGAAAGGTAGACATAGAACATAATTATAACTCACTGAGATAGGGTAAGACTGGTAAATTCAAAGAGCAAACAAGAAAGACCTCTGTCGCCCCCTACAGGCACATAGAAACTGAGGTCCGGAGAATAAGAAACAGTTGTCAAATTTACTCAGAGGCAACATGAGGTCGTGGATCAATTTCTGGTTGCATGACCTTGATAAAGTCCTCACCTTTCTATGTCTGTTTTGCATCAATGCCTTAGGAGGATAATACCTACCTGCAGCGGTGGGATTCAGCTGGTTTGCTGAACCGATACCTAATTTTTTGTTGAGTAATCAGGGCTCTCTCTAAGGTGGGCGCCTCAGCAGCCGCCCAATCTGTGGAAATCTGTGGAAATCACAGATTTACATTCCTTACTCCTTTTTAACATTCATCTGAGCAACAGTGTATATTCTAAGTGCCCGTAGTAATGTTCATTCTGTCCATAGGTGAAAAAAATTGCAAGTGAGGATGCCAATCAAGAAGCAATATGGAAATATCTTTAACAGTTTTATTGTTTTTGTCAGGTATTTAATATTTTTTCATTAATATTTTAAAATTCTTCCTTATAACATAATCTACTTTTTTGTACCTCTTTTGTTGTTCCTATTGAAGCATTAAATGCATGAAATAATAAACTACCTTTAGGTATATCATTCTTTTATACTTAAAACGGTCATTAGGGCAGAGAACTGGTTGTTAATCCTGTGAGTGAGTAGTGAGTTTTTTCATGCTCGCTGACCCCCGGGAGTTTTTTTTCCAAAAAATGAAATTAGTTCCAGTTACAATTTTATTAACTTAAAATCATGTTTGTTTGATAACCAATTTAGGGAAACAAAAAGAACATACATTTGCCTTTTTTTAATATTGCCTTACAGATTTTTAAAATAAAAATTTTTGTTACCAGGATGGTCAGGAGGCATGAGGATGTACATGAATGTTCATACTACTCAAAGGTTAAATTATTTGAATCCCACCACCACTGCCTTCCTGGATGGACCCTTCCCTCCTAGAGTCATTGTAAGCACCTAATGGAAATAAGACTTCTAAGAGTGTTTTGTTATCAGACAGGTGCTCTGCACTGAACCAGCAGAAAATCTCTTCTGTGTTGCGGCTGGAATGTGTAATACACCAAGCGCAAGCCATCATCAGGACTGTAGGCTGGGTTTCTGTCAGTGTCCTGGTGACCCCTGCCTGCGAACCAGCTCCAAGCTCCAACCCACCGCAGCTGCGCTAAGTGAAGAAGCACCAAGGTCCAAACCCAAGTGCACAACTCTTCGCCCCTCCTGAAATCCAAGCACACACTCAGAGTTCTGTTCTTTCTGCCTTAGACATGTCAGAATATGTGGCACCGGGCAAGAGAATTGCAATCAAAGCCTGGGCGCACATTCCACCGCCAGGCTCACAGGGCCCATGGCACGGCTAGACTCAGATGGGGCTAGCATATTGCACCTGGAGGTGGGAATCATACAATCTGCATCCCAGTTCTGTACTTCCCAGCCTGTATCAGGGAATCTACACTTCTGAATGGGGTTTCCTCATCTGTAAAACTGGATTTAATTTAACAAATAAGTAATTTGGAAAGAGTGGTATGTTTCAACTGAAAGAGAAATATAATAAACATTTCCCAGGAAGACTAGTAATAGACATCCAGGCACATGTTTATCAGAAGTCCCTGAATGGATATGAAAACTGACGCAAGCAATAAAAGCAAGACCTTCAAATCAGTCAAGAGGGCAGCTGGCTGACGTCATGGGGCAGAGCCAGGAAGGGCCAAACAGCCTTTGTAGACAGCTGTGGCTTGCAGAGAGCCGGGAGAGGGGAAATGAAGAATGTTCTAATCTGGAGTACAGAGCTAAGTAGAGAACAGCAGGGGGAGGTGCCTGAGCTCCACGCCAGAGAAGAGACAAAGAGAGAAAACAGGATTCCCAAGGTGTTGCTGGGGGCAACCAGCATGGTTGTAGTAGCAGGTTCAATCAGAAGCCAAGAGTCACACCTAGAAAGGGTTCCATCTCTCTGGCATGGACAGGAACAGAAGAGGACAGGGGAGGCAGAAGAACAAATAGGCTCAGGACGACAACCCTGAGGGCTTGAATCTGAAGGGAGGAAGCATCTTCCCACTAAAAAGCCACACCGGCTCTTAGGCAAGGAATGCCTGGAAGGGACTGTGAAATATTTTAAGCCCAAACCAAGCCTGGACCGGATACTGTGACTTCCCTCCTCCCTCTGAGTTTCATTCTAAATTCTCCTGCACTGTAGCAAAGACGGCTGCTTGTGCTGGCTGTGTTAGACTGCAATGCAACAGGCAAGCAAATCAACCAGCATGGTGGCGACCAGGGACCAGGCCACAGAGTCCACGGCCTGCAGGGGGCCTCTCGGGTGAGGGTGGCTATAATGGAGATGTGGGAGCTCTCCCAAAATACTGTTCCATGCCTCTCCGTCTCTGCTGGAACCCGGAGGCAGGGGGAATGGTCCCATTTATCTCCCCCATCAATCTTCCATCACGGGCTCACATGGAAAGACTGGAGAGTAGTCAGCATCCCGAGCCGAACCCAGCCAGACAAAAGGGGAGAACCTCAGCCCAGCAAAGCAGATAGGAAGACAGGAAGGAACAAGCCAGGCCCCCAGGGAGCTCCCTTTCACAAGCTCAACCACCACATGCCAGGAAGTTTCTAATCCCTTTCTGCCTCAGTTCCCTATCTGTTAAATAGGATAATAATAGTACCTATCTATATTAAATGAATTAACACATGCACATTATGTAAATTGCTAAGTGTGGTACTTGGCACATAGTATGCACAGCATTAGTGTTTGCTAGGATTGTTCTGCCTCCCAACCGCCCCCCACTCAGTGTTAAGAGTCTCATTGAGGGGGAGCTGGACCCCCACTCCTGCCCATCTCATTTAAGGTGTTGGCACTGGGCGCAGGGATGACCCAGAACACTGGGATGGAGGCAGGCTTTGGCATCCCAACCCTGAGCTCTCTCTTCAGCTCTCTCCCTACACCACCTAAACTAGACAGCTGGGGGCGGGCTGCAAAGTATGAGAGAGGAAGTCATCCCTTCTCAAGACTGACCCAGTGCCAAGAGTGATGCAAGTCTGAATCAGACGCTGTGTTGTCTGGTGGGCAGTGCTCCCTGTTAAACAAGACAGGCTCTGCACTCTCTGCAGAAGGTTACCTCTGCACCCCCAACCTGCACCACACCCAGGGCTGGGGCTGACCTGGGCGCTAAGTAGTTGGAATGCAGGACCTCATACCCATCCTCACACCCAAACCAGGAGGAAGCATCCTATTTTACAAATAACAAAACTCAGGCTCAGAGAAATCACACAATTAGTTCAAGGTCTTTCAGCCAGTTGTCCGAGGCAGGGCTGGAATATGAGCCCATTCTCACTGCTCCCAAAGCCTCTTATCCACCACCCACAGCAAGGCAAAGGGCACAAAATCAGCCCAAGACAGTGGTACCAACAGCCACAGTGTGGGCTGATAATGTACATATGCCTTAAAGTGCAAACCCTCTGATCTTGAAATTCCTTTAGAATTTTACCCTAAGGTACTACTAATCATAGATGGAGCCAACAGTTGTTTACCTTAACTAGAAATGGCTAACAAGTTGAGTGCCCAGCAACAGCAAAAGATTCATCTGAACAATCTGCTGCCTTTAAAATGATCTTTCAGTATAATATTGATTGGAAATGGATCAGTCACATCATGTCTTTCTTTTGCAACACAAATCCCAATGTGCAGTTTCCTTAAATTCATTTGTCAGAAAGTATCTAATAGTGAGTGGAAAAGCAAGTTACAGAGTCTTATATACTGCACAGTTCTACATGTATATTTATTTATATCTGTGCCTATAGCTATACACACAGATATATACACACAGAATGTATATATCTGTAACAGGGAGGGCATTCAGACTCAGTAAAATGCTAATAGTAATGATATCTATTATATCTATATTCTATTATTCTATCTTTATTTTCTAGGTGATTTATAATTAGCATATGTACTTTTTAAAGAGACAAAGAAGCTTAGTTCTTCAAATTTTAACCGGAGGCTGCCATTCGTACCCTAATATGGCCAGGGAGCAACAGCTCGGGACTCTAGGCAGCGCTGCCAGACGACTCAGCCACCTCATGGACCTAGAGTCTTGGAGTCTCGAGCGAGAAAGCAGGTCATGCCCGGGGAGAAGATAAGAACCGTAGTGCAGCTGTTCAATTGTTCTCGGCCTGAGATCCCCAGCTAGGACTGGGGCATCCATGTCTGACCTCTGACCCTCACCTTTCAGGCTGCAACATGGGGAACTGGGCCCCCCACAGCCCTGTACTAATGAAAAGGGGAGGTGTGAGGAGGTCATGAGGCTGCAGGACCAGACACAACATCCTTACATCACTGGTTATCTCTGCAGGGTCCATCCGAAGCCTCCATCCCTGAGTCTGGAGCCAGGGAGGGACGCGGGCGAAGATGCACAGCACAGGCAGTACTTCATCTCACGTCCCCAGAATGACATCACTCAGCAAAAACCTGGAGCATCCAGTACGTGCCCCATGCCGGTTTGGAAGGTGCTGGGATATACACCAGAGAACGTGACAAGTAAGGCCTGTACACCCATGGGACTTACATTTTAATGCATGAGGTACACAATAAACAAGTTTTCTTCAGTGTTAATTGCATTGTGATTTGTGGTGCAAAAGAAATAACTAGGGAGCTGCCACACAATCACCACTGGTGGTGAGGGGGCTCCCCTCCCCAAACACGGAGGGTTGCTTGCTGAAAGGTTGGGGAGACATGCCACACATCTCTTTTCATTTAGCCCAGCTCAGGAACATAGAGATGACAGATAAGCCTTGGTTGAAATGATGATTTTCTTCCACATCTATGGTGGGGGAAGTATACCCCCACTCCAGACCCCACAAAGCTCAGTGAGGAGCAACAGATGGTCTTCCCCTTCAAACTGACCTAAACAGAAATCTCACACGCAGATTCTTTTAATCTTAGAAGGTCACTGTAATGAAAGATACACAGAAGTTCATCATTGCGATCCCTCGTGTTGGCGCACACATCCCCAAACATTTTGTTGGGAGGTAAAAAGCCTCTATTTGTTACTGACTTCCATTCACGCAATGGGGAAAGAATCCCCAGCCAAAATGAAGCTAAAACTTACAATGGGAAGTCCAGTTCCAAAGCCATAAAAGAACCATGCCACATAGACTAGAAGATGAGAGCAACCTTTCCTGTGGTCCCCACCTTTGATCTTCAGGACCTGCGGGGGACAGTCACAGAGGACCAAGGAGGTCCAACGAAAAGGTAAGGGCCTTAAAAGTTACACTGTGAAATGATAATATTTTTAAAATATTTGCAACACATGACGGATAAAAGACTAACTTAACTCTGGCAAATCAACTGCAAAATATTAACAATACAATATAAAAATGAGCGAAAAATAAGAATAAGAGTTCAAAGAGGAAGACAAACAAATGGCCAAATGGTAGATATTTGATGCAACTCATTAAAAGAGAAATGTTTATAAAAACAATAACAACTTTATCAGAATGGCAAAAGTTTTTCAATGTTTGACCAAAAACATAACAAAATAAAACTCTTGGGTTTGTGCAAAGAATTGGGGAGGAAGAGGCATTCTCTCACTTAATCAGTAGGGATATAAACTAATATATTTTTTAGAGGAATTTGGTCATATCTGTCAAAATTATAAATGTGCAAACTTGGACCCAGCAACTACCCAACTAGAAAATCACCTTTCAAATGCATTCCTAAATCATTTTAATGGCAAAAACAAACAAACAAGAACCTGGTAACAACCTAAACACCTGCCCCTGAGGAGCAGGTGGACACATGGCAGCCAGGCGCACACCCAATGTTGCAGAGCCTCATAAGAGCAAGGGCAGCCACACCCACTGCTGTGGGGCGAGCAGGGCAGCAGTAACCAGGAGAGGCAAAGAACAGGATGACACTCCAGCTTCACACTAACATTCTGATTGTCTTAGATGGAACTGCATTCACATTACATAACTAACTTTTAAAAGTACAATCAGGCCTGACCAGGCGGTGGCACAGTGGATAGAGCATCAGACTGCGGCGCGGAGGACCCAGGTTTGAGACCCCCGTGGTCACCAGCTTGAGCGCGGGCTCATCTGGCTTGAGAAAAAAAAAAGCTCACCAGCTCGGACCCAAAGTCGCTGGCTCGAGCAAGGGGTTACTTGGTCTGCTGAAGGCCCGCAGTCAAGGCACATATGAGAAAGCAATCAATGAACAACTAAGGCAGGGGTCCCCAAACTATGGCCCGCAGGCTGCATATGGCCCCCTGAGGCCATTTATCCGGCCCCCGCTGCACTTCCCGAAGGGGCACGCACCTCTTTCATTGGTGGTCAGTGAGAGGAGCACAGGATACATCCGCACCCATAGTTCCCATTCAAATACTGGTCAGTTTGTTGATTTAAATTTACTTGTTCTTTATTTTAAATATTGTGTTTGTTCCCATTTTGTTTTTTTACTTTAAAATAAGATATGTGCAGTGTGCAGAGGGATTTGTTCATAGGTTTTTTTTATAGTCCGGCCCTCCAACGGTCTGAGGGACAGTGAACTGGACCCCTGTGTAAAAAGTTTGGGGACCCCTGAACTAAGGTGTCACAACGAAAAACTGATGATTGAAGCTTCTCATCTCTCTCCGTTCCTGTCTGTCTGTCCCTATCTATCCCTCTCTCTGACTCTCTCTCTGTCCCTGTAAATAAATAAATAAATAAATACATACATAAATAAATGGAAAAAAAGTAAAGAAAATAAAAGTATAATCAGAAAAACAAGCAAACACACTAAAAGGTTAACTAGTGATTAATTATAAATGGTGGTAAGATAGCTGACAATTCCCTTTTTGGTGTTTCAAATTTCCAAAAATAAAATACCGAACAGAATGTAAAATGTAACCCCATTTGGGTGTTTTTGTTGTCGTCGTTGTTTTGTTCGTTTTTTTAGGGCGTAGGGGAGAAGCTATAATGGACTTGTGGATACTTAAAACTTTTCTAGAGGAGTTGCCCCCACAAAAATGTTAACAAGTGTTAACCAGTAGGGTACTGTAGGTACCAGAGAGAAGACTGTATTTTTTTTTCCTTTTTCCCTTTTATTTTACATCTTTCTATTGTTTAAATATTTCCCATCTGCATATATTTCTTTGTAATTAAGTCAAGGAGTTTACATTCTACAGTGCAGTTTGTCTCAGGTCTTGATTGGGTCCCTGGCGGACAGTGACAGTCAGGTGTGCCCAAAGCAAGCCAACCTTCCTGCAAGAGAAGGTGATGAGCAGACGGGGAATCCACACTGGCCACAGGAAGAAGGGCCTGGTGCACCTTGCAGTACAAGGGCAACTCAGCTGATGCGAAGGCCTGCCATCTTCCTGGACAGTGTGATCAAATATGAGAAAAAGCAAGCCGAGGCCTGAAAGCACCACTACTGGCCGCTTCTGACTTCTATGGCCGTGACCACCGCACACAGTGGGGTACCAGGCACTCCAGAGTCTGGGATAGGAAACTGAAAGACTGCGGGACACAGATATTTCTGTACTTCTAGCAAATGATCACAACTTCAAAAGAGAAAGAGGAATCTTCATGTATACTGCATCAACATGTGTCAGGTGCACTTTATATATAGACACGAGCTGCATGTAAGCCACTCAGAGCTCTCTGAAATAGAGTCAACCGCTGATGCCATTCACAGGTGTGACCACCAAGGCCCAGGGAAATAACCTACCCAAGGCCACATGCTGGAAAGCGATAGAGCCAAGACTCAGACCCAATTCAGTCTCTAAACTGCAAGTTCATTTTTTGTTTGTTTTCCACTACAAAGGAGGTTTTGCAAAAGCCTAAGCTGCTAACACTGGTTTGCATCGCCCTGTCTCGTTGCTCTTAAGTGTCTCCCCTCCCTGCTCTGTTCTCAGGCCTCTCCCCCAGTTATCTCTGCATCCGTCAGGCGCAACACAGAGCTTAGTGCAGAAGATTAAAAGAGCAGACTGTCTAACAAACAACGCAGCAGACCGTAGCCTACAACAAGATAGGCATCTTCCCCTAGGACACAAGGTAGATGGGTTAGGCAGGAAACATATAAACTCCCCAAGCTGTCTTTAAGCTAAAATCTGACTGGCAGGAAGAAAAATGTCGTGTTCTTTGTAGTATCTAGCTAGGTATGACTTTTGAAAATCCACAGAGATGGGAGAAATTACCAAGAGAAATGAAGACAAAGGGGAGTCAGGAACACTGTTTCTGACCTAGACACCCTCCATCAATTTGATCCTATACAACTGACAAAGCAAATTTAAATTTTTAATTGAAAGTGACAAATGCCATCTCATTTCCACCACCCCAATTTAAGGAATAAAATTCTTGGCAAGTATTCCTTCATCAACAGATCTAGTGGGAGGTGAGAAAGCAGAAGAAGGGTTGTATAAGTCAAGTGTGCACACACAGACACCATGCACACCCGCCACCCCGACAACAACTGCACTTGCCTAAGAGAGGAGGGCAGCCGAGTGAGGAGAGAAGGAAAAAGAACCGTATGCAGTAACATGTGGGAGAATACTTGGTTAGGCAGAAGATATAAATCACTCTTCCCTACACAGTGAGCAAAAATGGCCCCAACACAAGACAGCTCAAGAAGCCCCACGTGAACATGAGGACATCTGAGGGATAGACATCAGATTTTTGCTTAGAGCAGGGCACCTAATAAATTCTTGTCTTGCTTTACCGAAGAGTTTACCTCACACACAGCCGAAGATGCAAGGAAGGAAACTACAACCCTAAACACAATTCCAACCAGGGAGCAAAGTCTAGTAAGTTATGTTTCAAACACACACAAAACATTGGTTAGCAAAACAATAACAAGAATAACACAAGAGAAAATAAGCTTGTCATTTGAGAGTTCAAAGGAGGAAAGAAAAAACCAGGGGAAAAAAACAATTGTTCAGCCTAGACTTCCAGAAAACCAATATGTAGATGTTGATCCAAAGGATCGGTATGAGCAGAGATCTCAAAAGGGAATGCATTTTTAAATATATGCCTTTATCTTTAACAAGTGGATTGTGATCATCTTAAAACACGATAACCCCAAAAAAGAAACCAGAAGCAGACAGTTACCAATGCTAAGGCCACAGCACACGCACCTCTGATGAGCTTAGATATTAAAGGATGTGTCCAAAGACACCAGCAACTGCCCATAACCAGGACGGAGCCGGAGACAGTGGCTCATGAAACAGAACGAGCAGAGCTTGTAAAAATGTAAGAACTACCAGAAGCGGGTCTTAGACCTAAATGCAAAGCTGTAAGAAGAACCAGGGAGGAAGTGGGCTCCTCATGGCGACAGAGGCTGTGATCTACAAAAATAACAGATTTGGGGGAATGCTCATCGCCAGGCTGTTCCATCGTAACTATGAAGGAGAATGCTCTTCACACGGGAACAAGCTTCCACGTACACATACACTCAACGGAAAACTGAAGTCCAAGTGAGACCAAGAGCCAGCTTATAATCACCCAAGGCTGACGGAGCTAAAAGAGGTGAATCTTAGAAGAATCAAAGGCAAGTCCAGACCACCATTGGTTCTGAGATGGGCAACACCCTGCTTTTTTTGGCAGCACACATTCCGTCGGCACCCACTATGCTCCAGGCACCAGATTAAACACTTGGGCATTGTAGGACATCACAGTTTAGTCAATGAAAGAGAAACAATATGTAAACAGAATTGTTAATAAGGACAGTTCAACTTCATATCCGTTTCTGGCAAAGCTCTAGGACAGATCACAAATTGGACCATCATAAACCCAGCCTACATTCCCTGAGAAACCCTGAAACTTGTCTGATTACCATATTTTTTTAGCAAGGTTACTAAATTATAAACCAAAGGTCAGATACATGGGGCTTTGACTTCTATAAAAGTATACAAAATCTCCTGCCAGAACTTTGGGATGACAAAGAAAGAGGGGGTACAATGACGAAGCATTTCGCTAATACCTGCAATCGCTCTAAATGACCTATAATAAAGTGTTACTTAATGGATCTAGGACAGGCTGAACAGGCACCACACTGCACTCCCTGCCCCTCTCACTTGCTCCCCAGCCTCAGTTAATGACAATGACATCACCATCCAGCCGGACTGCTCATATAAATCTTGATTACTCATCCTCAGCCTCTCTCCTTCCCTCACCCACTGAGGCAATCTGATTTTGTCTTGGACAGATCCACCTTCCCTCTTCCAGATTGAGCCACTTGCTTGGTTCCCTTTGCTGTGTGTGCTTTCTAACTGGTTCCTAGACGGTACTCAATCTATTCCAATATATCCTGGGCCAACCACTAAAAGGCAAACCTGGGCAGGATATTTTCTTTCTAAAACATTTTCTTTCTAGTGGCTCATCCAAATTCCTTACCTTGGTCTTTCTTAGCTCCTACCCATAAAATCTCCACCCTCACCTTTCAATACATCTCCTCTACTTAAGGCACACTGAATTTCAGTGTCTTCAAATGAGCATGTCTCTACATCCTTCATGAACCAGTGCAATGACACCTCCTCTGTGAAGCCTCCCTGATGACTTCCAGACAGAATCAGCCTATCTGTCCTCTATTCCCTCAAGACTCTGTTGAACTCTTACTTCAACATTCACTAGTTTATTTATAAAATGGTTCCTCCCCATACTGTATAGACTGTGCCTCTTGGAAGCCAGGACCATGTCTTGTTCACCTTTTGATTTTAAATCCTAAGCCCAATCCATGGCATTATGGATGTACTCAATATTTGCTTGTTGGGTAAACCCAGAGAACATCTCCAGGGACAATGCCATCTTTGGCTTTGCCTGGTATCTTACCAACAAGTTGGCTGAAGACAGAGTGGACAGCAAGCTATCAACTTTTCAAGTGACTAAAACACTGGAAGTGTGCTAAGATTTTTAAAAGACTACATTAAGTGAAATCATGGGCTAAAACTAACCCAAAACAAAGTCATGTGTTAGGGTTCAAAAAGATCATCCACAATAGCTGGTGATGAAAGAGACCTTTCTCCAGTCAGACCCATATCACACGACAAGTGGGAACAAAGGTTCTGAAGCCAAGCTGCCCAGGTGAGTCGCAGGCCCTCCATATAACTTGCCGTGGGACCCTCAAGTTTCCTAACCTTCTTAGTCCTCCAGTTTCCTTCAGTATAATACAGAGAAAACAGTATCTACTCCTAGGGTTATTTTTTAGTTAATGATTATATACATACTTGCAATTAGAATTGTGTCTAGCTCAATAAACTCTATTATTATTTTTTGCTGCTATTTTGTTGTTAAAAGAAAAGAGAAGCTGTAAAGCATTGTGGTTAAAAGCAAGGGCCTTAGGTCTGACCGGCAGTGGCGCAGTGGATAGAGCATCGGACTGGGATGTGGAAGACCCAGATTGGAGACCCCAAGGTTGCCAGCTTGAGCCCAAGGTCGCTGGCTCGAGCAAGGGGTCACTCAGTCTGCTGTAGCCCCCCGGGTCAAGGAACATATGAGAAAACAATCAATGAACAACTAAAGTGCCGCAACGAAGAATTGATGCTTCTCATCTCTCTCCATTCCTGTCTGTATGTCCCTATCTGTCCCTGTCTGACTCTGTAAAAAATAAAAATAAAAAAGCAAGGACCGGCCTGACCTGTGGTGGCGCAGTGGATAAAGCGTCGACCTGGGAACACTGAGGTCGCCAGTTCAAAACCTTGCACTGGTCTGGTCAAGGCACATATGGGAGTTGATGCTTCCAGCTCCTCCCTCCTTTCTCTCTCTCTCTCTCTCTCTCTCTCTCTCTCTCTCTCTCTCTGTGTGTGTGTGTGTGTGTGTGTGTGTGTGTCTCCTCTCTAAAATAAATAAAATACAAAAAAAATTTTTTTAAAAAAGCAAGGGCCTTGGAATTAGACTATCTCAAGTTCAAATGCCAGCTCTAAGCTTAGTAACTGTCTCACTTCAGGCAGTTATTTCACTTTCTCATCATTGTCTTCAGGCATTAAATGGAGCTAATGATAGTACCTGTCAGAGTACTCACTTCATCATTCTTTCAAATGGGGAAAAAAAGGAGATCAACTAAATGTCCACAACTAGAAAACTGGTCAAATTAATTATGGCACATCCATAATGGTACATAAAATAGTAAGTAATCATCAAGAAAAATAAGATTGCCTGACCAGGCAGTGACATAGTAGATGGAGCATCAGCCTGGGATGCTGAGGACCCAAGTTCAAGACCCTAAGGTCACGAGCTTGAACGCAGGGTCACTGGCTTAAATGCAGGATCATAGACATGACCCCATGGTCACTGGTTTGAGCCCAAGGTCACTGGCTTGAGCAAGGGGTCACTGGTTCGCTGGAGACAGCCCCCAATCAAGGCACATATGAGAAAACAGTCAATGAACAACTAAGGTGCTGCAACTACATGAGTTGATGCTTCTCATCTCTCTCCCTTCCTGTCTGTCTGTCCTTCTCTCTTATTTTCTCTCTAAAAAAAGAAAAAGAAAAAAAGAATGACATAGATCTAGCTATATACCGAGATGAAAATTTATCCATAAAATATATTCTTCCATGAGAAAAGCAAAATGCAGATTGATACATGTAGTCTGATTCCATTTTTGTACAATGTGTTGAAAAAGCAAAAGAAATGTGTGTGTATATTTACCCAAACTTTTGTAATATAAAGTCTTTGCTTTGCACAGTAACATGAAAACAGAAATGACTGTGCAAAACAATCTTAATCATCAATGCGCAAACGTAAGATTATTCCATGATCTTGAGAAATTTTTGCCAAAACATAAAAGCTCTGTCAGTTGTAAATAGAAAGAAAATTTTTAAAAATAGTAAAACTAGTATTTACTTGGTACACTGTAATAAAAAAGAAAAAAAATCAGACACCGAGAATGAGTGCTTTCTTTGTAAAAATGTTATCCAAAGCAGTTTGAACAGGGCTTGCCTTGTCACAGATGAAGCAGATCAAGCATCTTTTCCATGGTTCTAAAAATTGTCAGACTCCTTTCTAAGTTTGAATCAGTTTCCAACATCTCATCCTTTGCACTTTCAATGTTGCAAAACAACCTCCAAGAGTGCCCTCAACGTGAAGTTTTCCCCCATGTCACTTCCTCTGAAAGTACTTCATCTTCTTCGTCACAACCACTTGTGTCAATGAGTTCGCTCTCACTGAGGTCCTCTGGCTGTGTACGTAGTCTTGAATAGTGGCAATGTCAACATTCCTACAATCAGTTATTTATTCTACCATACCATTTGTGCTCAGCTCAAATTTCACTTCCAGTATTACCACTTCTCATTTCTCTGTCTGAAATTTTATCTTTGTTAGCCCATTCCCTCTTTTGATTATCTGTTTTTATAAAATGTCACATAAGTTTATCTTTAGGAGACAAGGAGGCAACACAACTGCACCCTTTCCTGTCTATATGTGAACCCAACAACAGGTGGGCAGTGACCCACAGACAGACTCTGAAAGAAGGAACATGAATGGTCACTGGTCATAATGAGTCTGTGTTATATACATGGTAATTTGTGGACTGAAGAGCTAGTGGAAAAGTCTGTACTCCATGAAATCAATCAGTTAATACACCACGGCAACTGGAATTTGAGCCATCATGTTGGGGGCCTGGTGTTATTCAACTAAACCATGGTCACTGAATTCATGCATATTGGAACCATGAAATTCATGCATATTGGAAACATGAAAAAAAACATGTCTGCACAAAAGACACAATACACAAATATATAGACTAATGAGTAACAGTAGCTAACCTTTGGGAAGAGCTATGTTATTTAAAGTTTCTTCAATGACTACATTCTACCCCGTAGGAATGTTCTCAGCCTGGAATGACTTTTCCCAAAGGGAACATTGGGAAATGTCTGGAGATACTTTTGACTGTCGTAACTTGGGGAGCCTAGCAAGGGTTGTAGCTAGGATCTGTTTGTTGAGTAGGATGCTAATTAGTAAGAGGCACAAGACAACCCCCACAGCAAAGAGTTATCTTGTTCAAAATGTCAAGAGTGCTCAAGTTCATAAACCCTGTTTTAAACCAAATAGTTTTTATTAAGTTATTTTAAAGATTTTATTTATTGATTACTTTTAGAGAGAGATGGAGAGAGTGAGAAAGGGGGAAGGAGTGGGAAGCATCAACTCATTGTAGCTGCTTCTCACATGTGCCTTGGCAGAGTAAGCCCAGGTTTCAAACCGGTGACCTCACCATTCCAGGTTGACATTTTATCTACTGTGCCACCATAGGTTGGGTTTATTAAGTTCTTTTTCTTCTTCTTCTCTTCAGAGTAAGAGGAGGCATGTGCCTCAACCAGGATCCACCAGGCAGGATCCTATCTGGGGTCAATGCTCCGCCTATTTGGGGCCATGCTCACAACTTAGCATCCTCAGCAATGGAGCCATCTTCAGTGCCTGGCCAATGCATTTAAACCAATTGGGCCACGGCTGCAGGAGGGGAAGAGAGAGATAGAGATAGAAGGGGGGGGGGGGGGGAAAGGGGTGGAGAAACAGATAGTTGCTTCTCCTGTGTGCCCTGACCAGGAAACTACTTGGGACATCCACATGCCAGGCTGACACTCTTACCACTGAGCCAACCGGCCAGGGCTTATTAACTTATTTTTTAATAGTACCTTTTTCATAAGGTAATGGCAAAGATTAAGTGAGAGCGTGGCAAGTGGAAATAAATAATATTGCTATTATTTATTAATGTAATAAATGCTATTAATATCAGAGGCTCTAGATAACTTCAAGATGAATGATTATCCTAATACCAGCTTAGATTAGTGGCATTTTCTTTTTGTTTTACAAACATTAGCTCATTAATGTCATGATGTGGCTGCCAAACATTCACATCACCTTCAGCTCACTGGTAGATCAAGTACCTAGATCAATACAGGATCCAGACCCAACTACACTCTCCTCTCAGACCACATCTAGAATCCAGTGCTCACTTCTGGGCAACACATTTGAAAAATTCCAAAGGATGATGACCAGGATGTAGAAGGGCTGAGAAACATGTCACAGGAGAAAGGGTTCAATCAACTAGGACAATGAACCCAAAGAAGAAAAACCCTGCAGGAGTAATTCAGGAACAAGATGTAATAACAGTCGTGAAATTCTACAGGGTTGTCACAGAGAAGAGAGCTAACTTAGACTTGTCCTATGTGGTTCTCCAAGGTAGAAATTACAAGGAGCTGTCCCATAAGAGTAGGGGCCTACAAGGTAGCAAGTTCCCTATGACTGGGAACAGCCCAGCAGAGACTGTCAGGTCAGTTCCCCAGGGACTCCTACACTGAGTTAGAGAGTAATCTAGATGAGTAATAAGTCATCCTCTAATACAATCCTAGGCGCAGAATATGAGAGGATAACAGGGAAGAGAGAGCCAGGAGCAAGAAATAACAATCTCTTTTGACCCAGCAATCCCACTCTTAGGTATTGATTGACCCAAGAGAAATGAAAACATTATGTACACAGAGACTTGTACAAGAATGTTTATAGCAGCTTTATTCATGATAGGCAAAACATTAGAAATACTCCAAATGTCCATCAACAGGAAAATAAACAAGGAAATTATATCAAACTCATATAAGATATTACGACTCAGTATAAAAAGAAATAAACTACCAATACAGGGAACCATGTGGATGACCCTTTTATAGAAGAGTTCATACTGATTATTCAATTTATGACATTCCAGAACAGGTCAAACTAATCTGTGGTGGGAAAAGCACCAGAACTGTGATTGTCTAGGAAGGAGCAAAAGGGAAACTTGTAAGAGTAATAAAAATTTTTGTTCTACATCTTGACAGAGGTTTGTGTTGCACAGATAAAAGCATTTATCAGAACTCATAAAATGATGTACTTTAATATGAGCATTTCACTTTATATAAATTTTACAAAAGAATAAATAAATGTGTGAACAAATATTAAACTCTTTTCTTTGCCTATATGCCCCAAAATATATGTGTATTACATAAAAAAAAAGATTGACTGTACTTGCTATTCTGTAACCTGCTGGCCAAGATTTCATTTTTTTTTATTAAAACTATAAATTTGCAGCCTCCAAAAAAAAAACAAAATAAAAAAACAAATATTATACTCTAATTAATACCTATGCAAACCAAAATGTTTAGCGATGAAGTGTACTGATGCCTACAACTTACTATGAAACGCACACCCAGAATAAGATATGCTGATAAATGGGTACAGACAGAAAGACATACCAAAGCAAGGAGAGGAAAGGGCTAATGGTAGAATCTAGGTGGTTGAGTAGATGAGTGTTCACTGAAAAACCCTTTCAAGTTTGCTGCATATCTGATGTGTTTCATCATAAAAAGGGGGAGGAGGGGAGAAGTAACAGCCAGTAGGGAGCACAAGGAAAAGAGGTGGCTGGGAGGTCATGGGAGGAGAGCAAGAGGAAGAAGAGGGACTGTTTCAGCCAATACAGCAGCCTCTTTAGGGCAGAACTGCATAAGGCCTGGCAGAACTGGGGACAGGTGGTCTTCGCAAGGATGGAGCCTACATGAGGCTGGTGCTTAGACCTTTGCTGTGGTAGTTCTTGTTCTCATGAGACCAGCTCCATCACTATCTTACTCTGCGTCCGGGACAAGTGTCTGCCCCTCTCTGGCCTTGGTACCTTCCCCTGGACTAACGGGACCAGTTTAGAGAATCCTTAAAGTGCTTTCCAGCTCTGACAGTCTATACTACTCACTGCAACCGTGCAAACCATGTTTCTAGACAAGAGTCAAAGGACACAAAATGCAATTACAGCTTCAGCAAGCTCCAGTTTCCTCCACACAAAAGGCACAGAGCTTGCTGTTATGTCAATATGTCTTCAAAGAAAGGGACTGGGTACAGCTAGCTCTCAACTGTCTGCACATGGATTTCCCACTCTGCAGATCAGCTGCAGCAAACACTGAATCAACGAGCAGGAGCACCTCCCCCTCAACACACAGCAGGTTTCTGGGACACAGAACATTATGAAAACCCAAGAGAATTAAGGAGATACATTTGCTAGAGAGAAAAAAGAGATGCTCTGATATTCTGAAAAGTCCAATTTCAATACTTTTTAGTTTATCTACTCTATCTCTCCTTTCCCCAGATCCAATGGCATGGATAATTTAAACTGAACTGCACACAAAACAGTCAGAATTTCTGTGGTCTGATCTATCTACTCTCTAGCTCTCTACCCCAAGGACACACATCCTGGAGTTGACCAAGTGATAGAAGGATGTGGCAAAAAGCTGGCCAACCTGGTTTCAGTCCCCATTCTACAGTTAATTTGCTGAGCACCTGTAGACAAGTCACTTTCACTGTCTCTTCCTCTGGAAAATCTAGCATATGCCTAAGCCTACCTGAGGTCTAAGGTTTCTTCCAACTCGAAATTCTTTGACATCATTCTCTCTCCCTGGGTAAGTAATATGACCTTGAAATTTGTTTAGTTCTCAAAAACAAATTCATAGATTCAGACAACACAATGGTGGTTACCAGAGAAGAAGGGACTAAGGGAGAGTGAAAATTACGTTATTAACCAATGCTACCTCAATTTGATTAAAAAATTTGTTTAGCCTGACCAGTGGTGCTGCAGTGGATAGAGCATCAACCCAGAACAGTGAGATCACTCTTTCAAAACCCAAAGTTGCCAGCTTGAGTATGGGCTCCCTGATTGAGTGCAGGCTTACCAGCTGGAGCATAGGATCATTGGCATGATCCCAAGCCTAAGGTCACTGGCTTGAGCCCAAGTCATTGGCTTGAGCAAGGGGTCACTGGCTAAGCTTGAGCAGTCATCAATCTAATCCCCAGTCAAGGTGCATACGAGAAGCAATCAATGCACAACTAAAGTGAAGCAATGATAAGTTGATACTTCTCTCTCACCTCTTCCTCTCTCACTTCCTGTCTCTCTCTTTTCCTTTCTTTCTAAAAAAATGAATAAACATTTAGTTTCTATATATCCTATAGCCATACTCTGTATAAGATGACCTTTAAAGTTACAGGCTAGGTGGATCCAACATGATTCTCATTTTAGGCACATGGAAACTAAGGTACAGAGAGTGTAAGATGTTTGCCAAGGTTCCACAGCTGCTTAGTGACAAAGTAAGGTCTAAAACGCAGGGTCCTGAATAGGCCACACAGATTCCTCAAAAAAGTTCTGGGGACCCCAGGTCCCCTGGGGGACCCCTCCTAGATTACAGTAACTATAACCGTCCCTTCTTTCTCTGCCTTACCCACTCAAGAGTCTAGTGCTCCTGTCCTCTGATCGTAAAGGGGAGAGGAATATGTGTGTTTCTCAAAACAAAGACTGTTACTTCACAAACCAAAAACAACCTCTGGCAGAACTTCCTTCCCACTACTCTCCTGAGAGGTAGGGGCGGGGGTGGGGGGTAGACCAGCTGCTTAGAGGTCAAGACTCGGAAATGGTAGCTCAGGAGCGTGGAGGAACTCTCTGGAGTTCCTGGGGAGGGGAAATCCCATCCCTCCCCTGGAATAACCATGGCCAGTCACCTAGGGGAAATCTGGGATCCTCATTAGGCAGGACAACAGGACACCCTATCTAGATCCAGATGTGCCACAACTGCAAGTGCAGCCACGACAGGAAATGGAGACCCAACAAGGCTAGGACGTGTGGGGAGAGGAAGGTGAAGTGCGCAGTGCCAGCCCTCCGGGCTCCATGCCCACCGCGCACCGCTGAGAAGTGAAAAAAGAGCACCAGGGAGAGAGAGGCCAAGGGACTAGGGGTTCAGACACTGCCTTCTAACCTTGAGGGGGCGGCAGGTGAATGGCTTCGTTGCACTGCCAGGACCTGGAAAAAGTACATGTAAAGATTCTTTTGACCAGGTAGAGCCCCACCCTGGAGGAAGGAAGAATTTCCGTAATGACCGACTTGTCTACAAGTGGCCTGAGTGCATTCCCAGCAGTGGTGATGCATCCCCGCTGATGGGGAAAGGAGGGAGTCATCCCTACTCCTCCTGTATTCCCCAGTCCTCCTCCACCCTTACCCAACAGCCATGTCAGTGAGCTCAGAGCTTCCTGGCAAGGGCTCTGACACCCCTGGGGCCACAGCAAGTCCTCAGGGGTCAGAGCCATTGGTCCCTCCCGAGTCACTGGAGCCTGGGAGTCTGCAATCACAGCCCATTGGCAGCAGCGGCTAATATTTCTGCTTCCCAAAGCCTGGTCCACCCGAACTTCCTGCTCAGGTAGAACTGAAGGACAGCATAGGCCCTTTCTACTAACCCAGGCAACAAGCAGAGGGGTTGGGTATGCTCCTCTCCTATCTGAGGGACACCAGCTGCTGTGGCTGTGCCTGAGGATGAGGAAAGGCAGAAGGCCAGAGGAGCTGGGAGGTGACAGACACCTCACCCTAGTTCCTGAGCGACAGGCTAACTCTCCCCTCCTCCCCATTGGAAAGGTAAACTGTCTTAATGACACTGAGGTCTACTCACAGTGGAACTGTCTGATCCCCAGCAAGAGTGGCTGATTCCCACCCACATTCTCATTTGTTCCCCAGTTGCCAATTTCCTTAGAAATCATCGTGGCAGCCCTGGCTGGTGGCTCAGTGGGTAAAGCATCAGCCTGGCCTACGGATGTCCTGGGTTTGATTCCCAGTCAGAGAACACAGCAAAAGCAACCATCTGCTTCTCTTCCCCTCGTCCTTCTCTCCCTCCTAACCTCCCACAGCCAGTGGCTCAATTAGTCTGAGTGTGGCCATGGGCACTGAGAATAGCTCCATTGGAGTACATCAGTCTCAGGTGCTAGAAATAGTTCAGTACTCAAGCATCGGCCCCAAATGGAATTGGATTCCCAGGTGGATCCCAGTTGAGGCACATGCAGAAATCTGTTTCATTATCTCCCCTCCTCACACCTAAAAAATAAAATAAATAAAAATAAAATTAGTCACCATGGCTTCCTGACAAAACTGTATCGAGAGGGTTCTGAGGCCAGCAACAGGCTTGGGATTCCCTGGGCCTGAGCCTGGGTTTTCTACAAGTGAAGAACACAGTAGGACCTTGACTTTCTCAGGGAGCTGGCCATTTGGGAGACCAATCATTCATACCTACTTCCCATCACCAATGGCCCCAAAACAATTCTACCCAGAACTCTCGAATTTTAAAACTCCACAAACTTTAGTAAACCCACATCACAATTCTGAACTCTTCCTTAAATTTAATCCAAAATGCCTTCATCTCCACTCTCTGAGTGAGGGAGAGCCACATGCCTTTCTACCCTGGTCCACCCTCCAGATGCCCTTTGCTTGGCAGAGAGGGGAGAAAACACCCAGCCCACCTGTTTTTTCCTAGCTGCCACCTCCAGGTTCAACACAGCCTCTCCTAACGGACAGGAGAATGCAGAGATGAGAGAGCTAAATCTTGTTCCTGTCCACTTCCAGGATTAGCAAGCAGCTGCCCTGGGATCACCAGTCCCTTGCCTCTCTGACACTGGGGAGCTCTCAGTAGCTAGGGCCTCAAGCAGGGGAGCCTGCTCACTGCTTGTTCACCCCCTACGCCGCAAACTGCCGCTTCCCAGGCATGACAGATGTAGCTGCTATTCAGTATGTTCAAGCCAGGACAAAAGCCTTCTGTAGAAGCACAAAGCCAGCAGGGATACAGACAGGGCCAACTTCAATAGAAGCCACCTGCCAGGGTCCTTCTTTGCCACACCCCCAGCATTCATTCTCACACACACACACACACACACACACACACACACACACACACACACACCTCTCTTTTAAGCCTCTCAAACCTGTGTTGACCTAGAGTCAGGTGAATTCTTCTCTGAACCACTGTAAAGTTCTTCCAGAGCAGGGAGACTGTACTGCAATTTCTCAGATATATTCTGTAGGAAGTTAATAAGTGATAAGTAAAAAAGGAGTCCTATAAATGCCAGAAGCACTACATTATAGAATGTGAAATAGATTCTCTTACTACAGAACTTCTCAGAGTCTTTAAAATGTTAATGTGCACTGCAGAATATTTTCCAGATTCATCTGATCACAGAGCATCTCAGAACTGGCATTCCATCAATGCATTCCAAGACTGTAGAGTCAAGAAATGGGTGGCTCTTTCCTCTATGTTTACCCAGTCCTAATACAGAGCTCTTCCACCATTTGGAGCATATAAGAAATACCATTCCCCCTCATTCAGCTTCCAGTGAACAGATGAATGAACAGATTAATGAGGCACACACACACTTGTGGTATCCTCACCATTTAATTCAAATGGTGAAGAAGCTTCCTCAAGGACCAGGAACTTCATCAAAGAGACTGAACCTCTACACACATTCAAGCCAGCCTTGGCTGTGAATCACCTGTGCTATGTCACCGGGGACAAGGTTTCAGCCCCAGAGGAGCCAGCTGGTTTTATTCCCTCATCAAGTCTCCCCCCAACTGTTTTGCATTTGGCTATAAGGGTAACTGGGTGACCACAGCCAATGTACATAGCTGTGGTCAGTGAGAGGTCACCACCATAAGAGTCACACAAGGTCGGGGTGAGCTCAGGACCAATACCACTAATTCCAACAAAGAAACCTAAAAGAAATAGCAGGCTGACCAAGCTTGACCAGCAAGGGTTCTCACCCAACCCACCTCCCATCAGTGCCGGATGACAAAGGACAGATAACAATGACACTCAGACATGGCATCAATCATCAACATTTCCCAGAAAGTCCAGCATTTTCATATTTAAACTATCTCAGATCGACTCTTAGATCTGATAGGAGTCCTCTCCCACTAGAAAAGAAAAACAAACAAACAAAAAAAAACTTTCTCAACAGACCTTTACTTTGGGTTAGAAAAACAGAGGCTGTGTACCCCGGGGGCACTTGGGGAAAAGACTCTTCAGCAGCCTCTCTTTTCCAACCGTGGGCTTTCTGCTTCATTCAGAATAAAGCAGACTCTGAAAAAGGGTCACCCACTGACCTCTGTGAACACAGAGGCAGGTGCCCCCAGCCCTCGCTGTGAGAGGTGGCAGGGCACTCTCATGTCCCCCAACCCTCACACAGGAAGCTATTGCCTACTGAGCAGCTGCCCTGCTCTGAAGGCCCAGACTGTTCCTGGCATGCATACAGATTTCTTAGAACACCTTCAGCAGAGATGGAGATTGTGGTTAGTATCTGGGCACCATCAAGAGGCTGGGGAATTCCTCATGCTCCACTTCTGACCTAGGAAGGGAAGAGGCCCTAATGTCAGCTCTCCCCTGCCACACACACACACACACCCCCCCCACAACATCAGAAAAAAACAAGATGACATATCACTAAGCAGTATTGAACCATCTCTATTTATCACCAAGCACAAAAATGTGTGCTTTATCACCATAGGAAAAAGCCCAGAGTTTATTCCTACCATATTTTGCTAAATTTCTCTTCTTATCTACCTGGCAAAAATAGTCACAGACCTATAGAAACTGGGAATGAAAGGGAACATTGACAGCACTTTCTACTGAAGCCCCCTCCCCACTCCCCAAGCATCCACGCCTAAAGGAGCAGAAACATAAAAGTCCCTTTCAGGGTTCTAGCCAGCTCCCCATCTACCCAGGCTTCTTCTCTCATCCCCCTAAACTCCTTCAAGGCTAGAGAGAATTCTTGGGCTTCACTCATTATTCTACGTTTCTCCTTTGAAAGGGGGGGGGGGGTGTTTGCATGTAGCTTCTTCCAAAGCTGACAATTTAATTCTTGATTTTAAAAACTTCATTGTTTAAATACCAGTTTGCCTCCAAGGCAGCCAAGGCTCCAGGCCCTGTTTGTTAATTATCAGCTGCTAAATGGCACTTTTTTCCTCACTTTCTCATCAGAGCTGATGAGGCTTGAGGCCACTGTGGATACGGATCCAAGGCCCTGGCCCATTGGCTCAGTGGTAGAGTGTCAGCCCAGCATTGTGGATGTCCTGGGTTCAATTCCCAGTCAGGGCACACAAGAGAAGTGACCATCTGCTTCTCCACCCCTCCTTTCCCTCTCTCTCTTCCCCTCCTACAGCCATGGCTCAAGCCAGTTGGCCACCTGGGCACTAAGGATGGCTCCATGGCCTTGCCTCAGGCGCTAAAATAGCTTGATTGCTGAACAATGGAACAGTGGTTCCCGATGGGCAGAGCAATGATTTGTAGAGGGCTTGCCAGGTAGATCACGGTCAGGGCACATATGGGAGTCTGTCTGTCTCCTTCCCTGACTCTCACTTAATAAATTAAAAATAAATAAAATAAGAATCTGAACCAAGACAAGCAAGACACTAACCACTTCTGTGGATATGTACTGCAATATACCTCAGCTAAGCAACCAATACTGTGCTTGCACTGGGAGCTACCAACAAGACACAGTCCTTGTCCTCAAGGAGCTCAGTCTAGCAGAGGAGAACATGGGAATGACAATAATTCAAATTCGTGGCTGTCACAGAGCTAGGATTAACTACCACCTGTGTAAAAAAGGGGTAGTTATTCTGACTAGAATTGGGGGTGGGGGTGGGTGAAATCTAAGCTTTGAAGGGCAAGTGCAATTTACCAGCATACAAAAGGATGGACAAGTGAAAGGCCCCTGAGAAGCTGTGGAAGCCTAAGCACACACTGCAGAGTGGGAAGAAGCCAGCTCCTGGCAGGCTGAGTGTTTGTGGGTGATGGGGGCAGAGGTGCAATGGAAGATCAAAGCCAGCTTACTTAAATCCCAGGCTTAGTTTGCGCCTTATGCTGGAGGCGAGGGGAGGCTACTAAGTTCTCTAAACAGAAGTGGTATTTGTGGTCCTATGTGACCTGGAACAATAGCTAAGCCTCTCAACGCCTCTGAAGAAAACCAGACCAGTGTCCTTGAAAAACCAGTGTTAACCATGATGAGAACCAGGAACTCTTTCTCAGGAAGCAGCACACGGAAAGGTGGAAGGTACCAGATGGACAACCCTTGGGACCCCACTGTCAGGGGTCACCGAGATGTCTTGGCAAACCTGACGACCAGAAGAACCTGGGAATGGTGTCACATCCCTGCATCCCTTGGCAGGCCATATACTCTGAAAATGTGCCATGACATTGGGAGGCAGGGGAGCACACTACGGCTGTGCTCAAGCACCTGCAGAAGGGGACAGGTGTGTTCTGTGAGGCTCTGGAACACCCAACTAGCATTAAGCAATATAACAAATGCAATAAACCAAATTTGGATTTTGGTGAACATAGAACTTTGAAAAGCAAAAATTTTTTTTAATGGTAAGTTCTGAAAAGGAGTAAACTCTCCATCTCTGGGAGAATTTAAGCATGAGTTCCATAGATCAGTGGTGGCCAACCCAGGTAATTAATCAGATAAAAACATACATTCCTGAATACCGCCCCTGTAGAGTCTTGAACTCAATAACATACAAAGAGTAGGGTCCAGGAATCTATATTTTCAAATGTTTCCCAAGGTGATTCCTATAATCAACTTGGTTTGGGGAGTCACTGGGCTAGATGAGCATCTGCTCGGCTGTAGCCCTAAACAAGACAAAATAAATAGTACTGAAGGTCCCATCTAAATGATTTCCTTCTCTTTACCCTCTGGCCTAGACCTCAACCGTCCCCTCCCCCACGCTCTTTCACTAAACCAGTGGTTCTTAACCTGGATTCTATCGAACCCTAGGGGATCCATGAGTTGGTCTCAGGGGTTTGGAGAAGCCTCTGCCACGGAAGCCAGAATAAAGTAATACTGTAATTTGTTATGAGTTCATGCACTTTGTTGGTTTTGTTCTTTGAGCAAGGTGATGTTCATGCACGGCTCATTTTGTGCACCAGTAAAAAAACATATACCTATGTCTTGAATTTGGAAAAAAAATCATATTTTATTTATCACTAAAGAAGGGTTCAGTGAATGCGCATATGAAACTGGTGGGTTCGGTACCTCAAAAAAGGTTAAGAACCACTGCACTAAACCCCTTCCAGCTCAGCTAAACCTTTACCAGTGTGTAGAATGATTACTTCTCGGTCCAGCCCTATCTGAAGAACCTTCTATGATGGTGGCTTGTTCTCTATCTGCGTGGTCCAAAACGGTGACGACTGAGCATTTGAAGGGTGGCTAGTAATCCAGGAGAACTAAGTTTTTATTTTCTTTATTTAAATTTATGTAGCCACATATGACTAGCCACTACCATATTGACCAGCACAGCTTCCTGTGAAAAAGACTTCGTATCACTGTGGGATCTAGTCAAGTGAGCAAATTCAGACTCCATTCCCACCACCAGTGCCGCCTGAAGCTCATCTCCAGCCTGCACCTGCCAACCTGTGACAGGGAGATGAAATTTAGAGAAAACAGCCAGAAAGGAGGAGCTCTGTTTCAGCTCTACCAGAGAAAACAGGTCCCAAGAACAAGGAACCTGAACAAGACCTCTCCTCTCCGAGGACTTTGCCCTGCTCTGCCCAGCACAGCAGTTACCACCAGGACAGAGGCAGCCGTCAGCCACCTGGCAGCTTCCTCAGAGCAAGCCGACCTCACTCTCGGGGTGAGCTCGTCCTCTGTGGCCTAAAGCTAAGGGCTCAAAGCAGGTCTGTACTGGAATGTTTTGGCTTTACTGTGGAATAGAAACCCAAGGGAAGAAATGAATCTCACCAATAGATGATAGATAGATAGATAGATAGATAGATAGATAGATAGATAGATAGATAGATAGATAGACAGACAGACAAGAAGTTTCACTACTTTTCCAGACTTCAGAAGTTTTCATCAGGAAAATATATCATACAAACACTTCCAAACACAACTGGATCCCTGGATCCCTGCCCAGGTGGAGCACAAAGGCCAAATTCAAACCTGACCAAGGACTCCAGATGAGCATGTGTGGTCTCCAGCCTGGATTTCTGCCTCCCACAGTCAGGCCCCTTTTTCCGGCATCTGCCAAGACATGTGCTCTGAAGTGTCTACCAGAAAGTGTCTGGGACACCAAATGAACACATACGAACACAGCACCCAGTGAGGCCAGGTGGGTGTCCGAAGCCACCTGTCTATTCCAGATCTTTTATGTTTCGTTGTAAGGAGCAGCCACCTGCCACCTCCCAGGTAGGAGCTGGTGCAGCCTGTCTCTAGCCTGGAGGACAACAGACTTTCTCGAGGCTCCCTCAGCCCAGGTCATGGACACCTTCTCTCTGGAGAGGTAGCTTAGTCCCGCAGAGAAGAGGGACACCAGAAGGTATGCATCAAGGAGGAAGGACGAAACAAAAACTACAGACAAAAAGCACTGTGGCAGAGAGGAGCAACAGCCATCCATCACACACTAGATTCTTTTTCTGAAGTTTACTGGAAGATGTTTTCCCCCCTTCTTGCTCTATAATAGGAAGAAGAAAAAAAATATGTTGCAACTTCCTTTGTCACAGTACACACGCTCAGGAAAGAACAGACCCAACCAACCCATTGCTTCACTTTCCCCTCTGCACCAACGGGCAGTGGGCTCCATCCCGAGCCCCCACTTCTGCTCGCCCAGCTCTGAGAGGCAGAGCCCACGCCCCGCCTGCTGCCTGCCACTCTTCCACCTGGGAGGCTGAGCACAAGCAGGATGTGATTCTTCAGAGCCAGCAAGGAGCCTTGTGAGGGCCCAGACGAGGATAAACATCATTCTGCCACAGCATCTGCCTGGCCATTTCCTTTTCATCACTCCCTCCCCTCCTCCCCCACTCTATCCGATGGTCAGGCAACACCCCACCCCAGCATTTCCTATTACAGGAAAGATCCACAGGGAGACATTGTCTCTTTCCCTCTCTGTCACAGAGAAGGTAGGTACACTGAGTGACGTTCCTCTGTCAGACAGACTTTTGTCTGCACAGTGTCCTGGGTGTGCCATAGGGGTGAGGCCATGAAGTGTCACAAAAGTGGTCCTAGCCTTGGGGAGCCCATCCATGCCCCAGACTCCTTTGTGGCCACTCTGCATCTGACACCATCATTTCCCAAATGTCTCTCTTCGCGTGTAAAACCAGAAATCAGACCACCTGGCCTGCCTGTCAGAGAGGTACAGTAAGTCCTCACTTAATGTTCTAGGTAGGTTCTGTGATCTTTAAGTAAAACAATGGATAATGAAACCAATTTTACCATAGGGCTAAGTGATAGAAACAAGAGTTAAGTTCCTATAGCAGTATCTCATCAATGTTATAAGGAAATGACATTATTATTCAAGGTCCTGCTGTACTTCCTGTCAGTGTGCCAAGTGGACATATATGTGAAGGTATAATCCAGATGGAGGAGGCATCTTTTGTCATTCCTTTCATTCCTTATACATAGAGAGGTGTGCACTCCTCCTCTAAATGGTAAGTTCCAAAAGGCAGGGCTTACATCTTATCACTGCAGCAATTTGCACATAATAAGCATTCCATAAATATTTGATAATAAAACATAAATTGCTAGGTCAACTAAACACTTACTTATAGCGCCATCACAAAACTATTAGAGAGGCAGTAATGCAAGCTGTAAGGAACCCAGGTTTTAGAATTAGACACGCCCACAGTAATAGCCTCAGGGCTACACTTGCTCTTCTGTCTGCTTGCTGTCCCTCCCCCTCCAAATATTTCCAAGGCTCACTCAAATAGTACTTTTGTAGCAAAGCCCTGCCTGAGCCCCTACTTAAAATGTCAACAGTCCGCAGTATGTGTGTGTGTGCACACAGTCCCAGTATTCCAGGGCCTCCATCTCTGCTTTATCTTCTTTATAGCTATCACCATCCAATAAACTGTATCACATCATTGACTATGTTCTGTCTGTCTCCCTCTGCTAGAATATAAGCTCCATGCAAGCACAGTTTTGTTTTGTTCTTCTGGTCTGGTTTATACAATGATGTATCCCCAGAGCCTAAAATAATACTTAGCACTTAGTAGACATTCAATATATAATTGCTAATGGGGAATTATTCTGAAAGTGTTTGAACATGTTTCCTCTTCTGTAAAATGAGGACTTTTCCTTTGCAATATTTTTTAAAGATTAGCAAGAGTGTAACTAAAACACCTAACACAATGTCTGATACATAGTATCTGCTCAATAAAGACTTGTTATTAGCCTGACAGTGGATAGAGCATTGACCTGGAACACTAGGGTCACAGGCTCAGAACCTGGGCTTGCCCCTCAGTCAAGGCAAGTAATGAACAACTAAAGTGAATCAGCTATGAGTTGATACTTCTTATCCCACCCCTCTCTCCTCTCTGAAAAATCAATAAATAAAATCTTTAAAAAAATAAAAAAGACTTGTTATTAACCTGGGAAATCTTCACAGTGTTGCTAAACTTTCAACAGTGATCTGAATGAGGCAGAAGACAGGAAATAGTTGTAAGTATCAAAGTCAACCTGCTGATCTGGTCTACCCTTAGGGAGGCTGTAGGAGTTAGTCTTGGCTCTGCTAATTGATTTCTTGAGTAATAAGTTGCTTTGGATCTTAAAGAGATAGAAGGCACCTTAAGGCAAATCCTGCTTAGAAATGCAGGGGTCTAGTCTAAGCTGTTTGAAATAAACCCTCATTATTCAAAATTCCTCTCATCTTATATAGTAGAGGCATTAAAGGGGTCCAAACCCAAGCAGATAGCCCTGACTAGTCACCCTTCTCAGTAACTTCTGGGAATGGTTTTTTAGCAGACAGGAGGAATACAGGGACAGACACTTCGGGGGACCTTCATATACACCTAGGCCAGTCACAGAGAGTCCAGCCCAATCTTGCCCTTCTCCCAGAACCTCCCCCCCAACCCTGAGGATCCTTATCTATGTAGTGAGCATTCGCCTGCAGCCTGCCATTTGAGCCTCCCAACCACTGGTCAGTCAGCAGGAAAGAAAAAGGGCAGGCAGGGAGAATAAATGTTTGTAAACATTGCTTGAATGGATGAATGAATAAAAATACTATAACCAGAGGCAGGTGAACGCACAGTGGCCTGCAGACAGTGAGGACAGAGAGGATGGCACCCCATCCCCAGGCTCCCTGGAACCTGGGCAGACTGACCCCCTCTTTACCAACATCTGGTTGTTTTCCAAGTACTGGGGTTACAACAACAAATGAAGAAAACCCTTCGATTTGGAGTCCTTCCAGATCAAGTTGAAGCCCTTTCATTTACAAATGAGGAAACTGAGTGAGGCCCAGACAGGTTCTAGGACTTGCTGAGAACCATGCAGCCAACCAGGTTTCTCAGTTTTGTTTCCCCTGGAAATCTATAGCATGGAATTAAGTGGCCCCAGCAGGTTCAAACCTCTGACATCAATCCCGGCAACTTGGTGTGCAATGCCGGTCCTCTTGCCACACACAGGAGAAAGGCCAGCAGATAGAGTACCTTGGACTGCATCCATGTCTCTGCTGTGTTGGAGCTTACACTAGAAGATGCCAAGAGCTGTAGGAAAGTGAGCAAGTTCCACATCTGGCCCCCCCTCAAAGTTTTCAGAGAGGCAGAAGGGTCATCTCCATAGAAAACAGGAAAAGGAGGGGCTCTGGAACAGGGAGGAGTAGGAGAAGAGGCATCAATGGGAAACTGTGGTCAGGCCCTTACGAGAACGAGAACTCCGTTAGCAGAAACAGGTGCCAGCTTGAGTCAGCAGATCCAGTGGGTGGAGGGAAGAAATGTCCAGAAGACTCTTCTGAGAATGGCTTTTTAGCAGACAGGAGGAATACAGGAACAGACTCTTAAGGGGAACCTTCATATATACCTGGGCCAGTCGCAGAGAGTCCAACCCAATCTTGTCCTTCTCCCAGAACCTCCCCCTCAATCCTGAGGATCGTCAATTATGTAGGGAGAATCCACTATTAGTCAGTTATCGCACCTATACTAGGCAGAGAGGTATAAATATACAATGCCATTTATATACTTTGTATATAAATATGCAAAGTGCTCTATAAATTTAATAATGGCATATAGTAACTATATGGAAATAAGAGGATCCAAAGTAATGAAGATGCAGATATTCAAAGAACCTAGAATCCTAAATATCTAAATAATATCACCTAGCACATGAAGAAAGACATTTAAAATGTAGAATAAGCCCTGGCTAGTTGGCTCAGGATAGAGCGGCGACCCAGCATGCAAACATCCCAGGTTCAATCCCCAGTCAGTGCACACAGAAGAAGCAACCATCTGCTTCTCTTCCTCTTCCTCTCCCCCCACTCTCCCTCTTCTCCTCCTGCAGCCAGTGGCTTGATTGGTCTGGCCATTGGCCTCAGGCACTGAGGATAGGTTGATCAGGGCCCAGACAGGAATTGTCAGGTGGATCCCAGTTAGGGCACATGCAGGAGGCTATCTCTCTATCTCCCCTCCTCTCAAAAAAAAAAATGTGGAATAAGCCTGACCTGTGGTGGCAGAGTGGATAACATGTCAACCTGGAATGCTGCTCTGGTCTGAAACCCTGGGCTTGCCCGGTCAAGGCACATATAGAAAACGAGTTGATGCTTCCTGCTCTTCCCTACCCCTTTCTCTCTCTCTCTCTAAAATCAATCAATAAAATATATTTTTAAAAATAAATAATAAATAAAATGTTGAATAAAAGGTACCAGTGTCTCGACAAGTTGGACAGGGTGGGATGGGACCAGCTTCTGGAGTGGAAGACTTCACGAAAGCAGCAGCACTTGTACAGGGCAGAATAGGTAGATGCGGGGGGGGGGGGGGGGGTTCAGAGGCAAAGAAGCTACAGAGGGACAGATGAGATGCATACCATGGCAAAGGTGGGGGCTGAGAAAGCACATTCCTATTGAGAAAACAGGATAGAAAAACCACTTAACTGAAATAAAGCATGCATTTAAAAAAATAAATCAAGGTCAGACCAGGGAAGTGCCTGGAAATCTCCTGTATTCTGCAAGCAAAGGGACCCCACTGAAGAGTTCAAGCTGAGAAGTTCCACGATCAGTGCTGGGCTTTCATTTCAGCAAACTAATCCTCCATGCACTCCAATGAACTGAGGGCCAAAACCTTCCTTCCATGGCTGAGGGTCTCACAGTTGGCTGTGTGTTTCTACTGCCCACTCCACCCCCCATTCTCTATTCCTTCTTTCTCAAATTACTCTTCAAAGCCATTTTTTTTTAATAGGGACAGAGAGAGAGTCAGATAGATGGGACAGACAGACAGGAACGGAGAGAGGTGAGAAGCATCAATCTTTAGTTTCTCGTTGTTTAGTTTCTCGTTGCCGTCGCAACACCTTAGTTGTTCATTGATTGCTCTCTCACACGTGCCTTGACTGCAGGCCTTCAGCAGACCGAGCAACCCCTTGCTGGAGCCAGCGACCTTGGGTCCAAGCTGACGAGCTTTTGATTAAGCCAGATGGGTCCGCGCTCAAGCTGACGAGCCCAGGGTCTCGAACCCCTGGGTCTTCCACATCCCAGTCCAACGCTCTATCCACTGCGCCACCGCCTGGTCAAGCTTCAAAGCCAATTTTATGCTCTTTTGAAAATATCTAAGGCAAGGTAATCAAAACAATCAATTGCACGAAATCAGGACAACGTGCAAAGGGGCACCCCAGCACCCCATGTCCCCTTCTTCCTCCCTAAGAGGAAGCCAGGGGTAGGAAATGTGAGGATATAAAGTCCCTGGGAATCCCACAAGCTCTGTAGAAAGATTGTGATGCTTGTGAGCCTGGCAGCGAGAGGAAATAACAAAACTCTGGCATTCCTATACATATAAGCATTTACAAAGGGTATTACTACGCATGCTCATTTAGTCCCTGTGGCCTTCTATCTTTAGGAGATCTGGGTGCCTATAGGGAGAGAGGCTGGATGAAAGGTACAAGATGACCCCTTGCTGCCCTCATCAACACAGCAGAGCGGAGAGCTCCAAGACACAGTCTCTTCACCAGTCCACCTGCATTCCTAGAATGCTCTAAGTTCCACACATGGCCTCAAATGCACAAGAAACCCTCTCACTTCCCAGCCCCCATAACCCCGAGCTCTGCAGAAGCTGAGCAACCTGTGGATTCTGCACAGAGAGAGGCTTTCCTTCCCAGCAGCTCCTGTGGATCCTGGCCTTTAGACTCCTCCCAGCCTTTCTCTAAGAATGGCAGAGGCCAGGGGAGGAGGTCTTCAGGAGGGAGAGAAGGGCAGAGCTAAGCTACCCAAGGACAGGGGCTCCTTCTGTCAGAGTTAAAAATAAACTCTTAGCTATTTACACCCAACTCCTCCCCTCCAGAGGCCAATGGGCCTTGACAAATGAAACCTCTCCCTGTGGAGGAAAGGAGGACAGACAGGAGAAGGCAGACACTGAGACGTGGTCCGGCCATGGGCATGCCAGCAGTGCGGTGACTGCTGGGGGAGGGGAGGGAGTAGGGGAGGGGATGGAGGGGACAAACAGTGCTGGATGGAGACCTGACTTGAGGTGGTGAACACAGTGCAGTGCACAGATGACGTGCTATAGAAGTGGGCACCTGAAACCTATAGGATTTCGTTAACCAGTGTCACTCCAGTAAATTCAACAAAAAGGAAAAAAAAGGGACATGATCTGGGTATGTAACTTCAGCTAAGGCGAAGGGCCTAAGTCCTACCTTGGCTTCTATTACTCTCCCTACACTCCCCTTCTCCCATCTAAACCTTCATCACAGAACCCTCCCTGCCTGTGCTATGGTTAGTACCAACACTTGTCCAAGTATTAGAAAAATCATAAAGGAGAGAATGCCAAAGTCAAAAAAAATACTCTGTCCAGATCCATCAGTTGAGCCCTTTTCCTCACCTCCATCTCCAGGTCCACAAGAAGGGGTCACCTTGATGGACTTCAACGGACACAGATCACCAATCCCCCTACCCCGCCCCCCATCAGGAGGCAAGTGAGACACCCTGTGACCCCTACAGGTGGTTGAGCTGGGAGGGCCCAAGGGGCCATGGCCTAACTCAGGAAGCCAGGGCCCAGTTATTCTTGGAAGCCAGAGGAGATGAGGTCACACTTGTGAATGTGGTAACCCAAAGCCCCATGCTGCCGAGGGGGAGAGTATTGCTTAGCAACGGGCAGGAGTCCTAGGGCAGGTAGCATGCTCAGTCTCAGGGCAGCCCGGGTGAGGGTCTGGGACAGCCACAGGCAGCTCTCCTCCCCACTCTGCACCCCTTCTGGCAGGGAGGCCTGCTTTCAGGTGGAGCCTAGAGGAAGCCAGAGCTGCAGGCAAGCACAGACAAAAGTCTAATGAACTCCAATGAAGCTGTTCACCCTCCCCCCATCTCACCCTTCCCTTAGTCGAGAATAAGCAAGGCAGCTCCCCAGCGCCTTTGTGCACAGACAGCTTGCTACCTGGACAAACACCAGCCACAGCTCGCTCCCAGCACCCAGAAAGTGAACTAGTCCCAAACCTCTTTACCAAGCTGAGGCTGGAGGCATGGGGCAAGTGGGGAGGGCACCAGTGAAAGAGTTCAGAAATGTGGCAGGGAGACCTGGGACAGACACCAGGCCTGGCAGTGAGGGGAGGCTGCTGCACTGGCAGGTTTATTTTTAGTTGTTGGGATAGAGGGGCTGAGTAACAGTCCTGGACCCTGGGCAGGAGACCAGGTTTCAAATGCCCAGTGTGGGCTGGCTGCCTCAGAACAATATGGGTAATCAAAATGGCAGCAAAGTGACCAACTCAATCATCTGCCTGGAGAGGGGCAAGGGGCGCGGAGGTAAGGAGTCTGCAGGAGCACGAAGGTGGAAGAGCTGGCAGGTGTATTGTGGGCAGGTCTCATCTTAGGCCCCTCCCTTGCCGGGGACTGGGAAGATTTCTCCTTTGCTTCAGGTTCAAAAGAAAAATCTTCATACAGAAAAGCCAAGAGTCAGAACGGTTCCCTTCGCTCCCCTCATCTTCTCTGAAGTTTCCCATGGTGTCCATGAAGTTCACGCCTTTGTTACGGCTCTTCACCTCCCAGACAAGCCCCAGGGGGACACTGGCCACAGAGATGCCTGAAAACGTCTCGTAAGAAGAAGATCCCCTTTCTTCTGACTCTTTGGGACAGCTCAGGAATAAACACACAGCCTGGATGGTCTTGAAGGGAATGTCAGCTATAGACAGGGACTGACCTTAGGCCCTGTCCCAGCCTCTACCACCCGCTGGATGGCATGATGATACACAAAGTGTTTCCTGGATCAGAGAATAAAGACCCCCCCAGCGGCTGAGCACAACCTTACCCCCTTTCCACTGTGTCTCTTCTTCCAACAGCCAAACCTGATGGCCTGGCACACGGGACCCAACAGTCCAAAGCTCCAGGGCTGAAACTACTGCTTTAGCCTTGGAGGTGTAGAAAGAGAAGAGAACACGTCACCGGGCATCCCCCTCTCCTCTTGCTTCTTCAAACTCCCGATATCCCTCGTACCCAGTCCTACAGGAAAGAAGCAGTACCAAAACATAAATCCTAATTTCCCCATCAGCTCTGGGAACCAGTCTCCAACTCCCACTTGAGAACAGGCCCTAGCCCATACTGTACTTTTGAGTGAAACAGAAGAGACACCCATGTGGATGGACGCAGCCACACACCACAACAAAGCCTGACAACTGGACAGTGGACAGTTAGACACTGGACAGTTAACAACTGGACAGTAGATTGCAGCCCTCACTCCCTTGCTCAGCCAGGTGCCCCAGTACAGGGCACAGCCTGCACGACCAATCACAGGGGCCATGTTTGGTCCCATCACTTCCAATGGGGGAAAAAGTTTCAGATGGGAAGTTAGGAATTCCCTATCTCCGCCTTGAGCCACAACTGCACTAAGAGTCTTCTGATTTCAAGGCTAGTAGACTCACACCCCACAGAGTTAGACAGCCACGCTCACTGTGTGGCTACATGCTCTCTGCTAACTGAAACACTTTCCATGTGTTCACACTGCAAGGTATGGGTCCCTTTGCCAGCTGGTCAGTGATGATAATCAACTGGACACAGACTACCCTAGAGCCCAGCATTAAGCCTAAGAAAAAGGCATCCATGCCCGCCCAGGACTGCTAAAGGACACATGAAGCAAGTCAGCCAGCTAGCCTGCTCGCCCGTGCCTCTCGCTTCCAGGGCGGCCTGTCACTGCCCCACACTGCCACTGCTCAAGGAGCCACTGATGGCCTGACACTCTGGTGTGTGCACTGAGGCCTGGAGAGTTTAACTGACCTGTTCAAGGTCACACAATTAGCTAGCAAGGCACAAAGTTTAGACCTTTTTTCTTTCTTTCTAATCTAACATAAAACCCATTGAAATGGTCTCATCTCTAGATATCCCTATCCATACATCTGTTAAAATGCAAAACATCAGTATTCCTCTAAAGACTAAAAAAGATACAAAATCTGATTTGGATTACATACCTGGTGTACATTAAGCTGCCACAGTGGTATGGTCCCTTCTTTTTACCAGTGTCCCCATTTATAAGGTGACCTATGTAGAGATCCTTGTGACCAGTTAGTGGAGCTCAGTTTTGCACTGTCTTCAACAATTCAGTAATACTACCTTTAGCAATTAAAAAGTCAAAGAAACCCAGATCAAGAGGAGGTGCTAGGGGAAGCGAGTCCCAGGACATGGCTCTTATGCTGACCTAAGGTAAGACCCCGGACATACCACTCAACCCTCCTGGACTGGCCCAGCCTTTTCTTCAGTGAGATGGAAGGAGTCAAGAAAGATGACAGGAGAGTATGGTCAGCTCCAAGTTGCTGTGAGGTATGGGCCCCTTTACCACGGGGCCTTAAATCATTACCAAGAGCAGCTACAGCCCCTTCAAATAAACACAGAAAATTCTGCCCTGCCCACCCACCTCCTTCTGGGACACCTGGAAAGATGCAGTATAGCGAAGAGGGAAAACAGAGCCCACATGATTCTGGGAAGGGCCTGAAGTAGGGGAGAGAGAACAGGAAAGTATGAATACTGTGCCACAGACATCAAACCACAGGGGAGAATCCTGGGTCAGAGCAGGAGAGGGCCACCTGGGAAATGTAAAAGGGCTTAGAAGCAGATGCCCGTGCCCTGTCCTTCCCCACTGTGGCTGACATTCCTCCTGGCACAGATGCCACAGCAAGCAGGTGACAGGAGCTTTGGCTCCCTCCCCCAACCCCAGGACCAGGCCAAGAATTAAGTTTGCCTACAGCAGTCCAGAAGCTTGGCTCCTCCAGGCCTCATCCTGAATCCCCTGCACCTGCTTTAGTAAAGTCATCCACTGAGGATGGCTCAAGTTCTAGGATCCCAAGCAGTCAAAACAGTAATCATGGACACCAATACCTTCATCCTCCTGAAGAGGAACCCCTTCATTTCCCAGACACCCACCGGCATCTGGTCACGAGCCTGGGGCTGTTTTTCTCCACCTCCCACCTCAGTAAGCCACTGATCCCAGATCTTAGCTAGAGATTATTTTCAAGCTCTGTCAAAGCCCAGAATTCACAAGTGAAAAAGGAACATGAGCCAACCTGGTTTTGATCCTGCCTCAGTGGATGCCAAAGGCCTGATGTGGTCTATAGGGGTCAGAGGCCCAAGAGAGAGACAGGTCTCTGACACCTTCCCTCAAAAACCCACAAGCCAACCTCAGCAATTTATAAACGTTCTTTATTACATTCTGTTCACTTACTTCATGACCCCCAAACACTTTAAAACCTGCTTTTATTTTAATACAAAGATGGCTCTGGTTCAATTCTGAGTCACCATCCCCACCTGCTCCCCACCAACCTGATCTCCTGCTCTCAGGGCCAACATCTTCATCACCTCCTGAAGATTTTTCTGCTCATTCCTCAGACACCCAGCAATGAGCTGCTCTCAGCTCCATTGATCCTCACAGATTTCCCTGCTTCAAAGCTCCTCTGTTACCAAACACACCATCTAGTCCCTAGAACAGCAAAGTCCAGTGGAACTTTCTACAAGGATGACAATGTTCTTCTGCACTTTTCAGTTCAGTAGCCAATAGCCATATCTAGCTACTGAACACTTGAAATGTGGCTAGCAACTGATTTTTAAATTTTAATTTGGTTTAATTTAATTGATTTAAATTTAGATAGCATGCATGTAGGAAGGAGCTCTAGTGTTCACTCTACCAGTATCCAGACCATCCAGGAGCAGTTCCAATCTGCTCCCCTGCAGAACATCAAAGGAAGCCACAGTGCAGGGATGCTGCATGATCTGGGTAGGAAGGACCACTGGAGAAAGGAAAGGAGAAGAAACCACAGGACCTTTCTCTAATCCACGCAATGGAAAGATAAACAGAGATAAGTTATGATAACATTCTATATTTTTTTAAAGCAGTAACATTTCACCTAAATAGAGTCACACAGCAGAGAGCCGCAGCAATGCCAGCGTTAATTAAATTTGTTCAGCTAATACCTACGAGTCACCAGGACACTGTGAAGCAAGAGCAGCTGAAGCACCCCATGGGGGATACAGCCAATTACTACTCAAGTGGGTTGAGACTGGACGTCCATATCAAAGAAATAGTTAATAGACTTCCTATATTCCTGTACAAAAAATAATAACAAATAAGATTGCTATCAAACATCCCCTAAAAGGAAGAGGAAAAAAAACTTGATACCATAGATTTAAAACTCATAGAGCTACAGTGCTGGTTTATATGGTGCCCCTCCAACTGCTGAGGAGGTGATAAACGTCCACCCAGCATCCCCTTGCCACAGCCAAGGAGGGCCTGTGGTGACAGTGCAGCTCCTTGTGGGGCTCGAGGGACTCTGGAGTAGCAGTCCATCCCAGGTACCGATGACATTGCAGTTACCAAGTGTGAAGAGGCCTGAGACCCAGGGAGTCAGGTGTCCTGGGTTCTAATCCTGCCTCTGCCACGTGCATGGTTATGTGACCTTAAGCAAGTCTTTGCTCTAGGCCTTACTTTTCTCATCTGCAAAATGAGGAGGTTAGATGAGATGACCTCTACAGTCCCTTCTAACTCTGAAGCATGAGGATGACTCAGAACTCAGGAGAAGCAGCCAGGAGAGATGGTAAGGTGAGGTCATAGAACCCACCAAAAGCATTACATGTTAGATCTCTCAGATGGAGGGAGAAAAGCAGCAGGGTGGGCAAGTTGAGACTATGACTTTAAGCACTGATTTCACTTAACAAGGCTAAGAGGTCACAGGCCACAGAGAGGGAGTAGTGCATCAGGGCAGTCACCATCTCCCATCAACTGTCAGAGCTGTGGAACAGCAGGCATCAGAACCCCACTAGGGGCTTCCCTCTCTGCCCCAAATCTCCAGGAATAGTATGACACATTATATAGGATGGAGGGCTTTTCCTTTTCCTCTAGGTACCTTCTCCATGGGGAGACCCTTCCTGCCCCGCCCCACCTTCCTCCCTTGCTTTATAATCAAAACACTCCTATTTTGAAAATCACTCACTACTCAGCACCTAAGGTTAAGTTAATCAAGATGCAAGATCTAGCTCTTGTGCACATGGAACAGGATTCTTTGAACCAGATTCCCCCCACAGCTGTAATTATGTGTTAGCCAATATTTGGATATGGAAGTGCTGTTGACACTGCTGTCAGCCTCTGAATGCCTCATCCTTTCTTTCTCCCTCTATTATTAAGTTTTTACACAAAGATGTGTGGGAAATCTACAATTTAAGAGTTGAGTCGACTTACAAGATCTGGGCGCAGACTGCCTGTCAAAACAGACTCTGACTTCAACTGTCATCCACTTCTAACCTGAGAAGGATAAACTCTGAGTGTTATTTGAAATACTGCTGGATTTTCCCTTTCAGAACTATTCAAAGGGGGAAACAGCCAAATCTCTTTCCTAGTAATTACAACAAAAATCTTAATTGCCATCCAAAAGCATTTTAGAGGGTGGCTTTGTGTACCTATTAGATAGAATAGGAGCAGAAATTGAGAGCTTTTATTCTAAAGTCTTTATACCATGTTCCAACTTTCCAAAAAAATGAGCAACCAGTGTCCCCAAACTGCAGATGGGTGAAGGCAGATGGCATCCCAGAGGGAAGAGAAAAATCTCCTGGAAAGAAACATCTGTCACTTCCTCAATGGTACAGTTTACCTGTGGTCAAACAGTATTCACTCAATTCTCCCCAAGGTCAGAGCCATGGTCAAGCAACCACTTCTCTCTCCCAGTCCCCAGTTATGGAGTATGGAAAGAGTGGTCTAAGGAACAAAAAAGTATTAAAGTGTTCAAGATACTGAAATATTCCTTCTCCAACAGTCCAACACTAAACAACAATCAAAAGCCCACAGCAATACGTTAGAGTGGAAACCAAAGAAATCTGACTGACAGTGTTGGGGCTAGGTGAAAGATCTCCCCAGAGAGGGATAATGAAAGCAGCAAGAAAATATTATTTATAGAGACCTAAAATTTGGAAATTGCACATTTTTGTTCTCTACAATCCTGAAGTACATAAAAGGATATATGTTTATCTAATTATATATTCCAACAGTCTATCTATCTGAGTTTTGTATTAATAGCTGAAATACAGCAAGCAGTGGGGATTGAGGAGGAAGAGAGAAATATAACACAGGAAGTAATTTCCTCCTCCAATCATTAAGACACCCCAGGGGAAATAGGCGTGGTGTGTCACCTTTAGAGATGTGGTTTGATCTGAAAATCTTCTGAGGGGAAAACCTTTTTAGTGACTTGGAATACTGGCGTCCACTGCACTGGGGATCCATCCATCTCATCAGGCCTCCAAGTCCATTCTGTTTAACTTCTGAAGTAGATTTTCTCACTGAAATTTCTATTCTCCCCCTACTACACTCACCTCCCCAAAATAAAAATAAACAAATAAAAGGGTGGGTTTCCCCAATTAAAAGATTATGCTCCCTCCCACTGTCTACCGATAGTCCATACCCAGGACGCAAGTGGCCACCTCCGATCTAAGGTATCAGTACCGGGCCAAACGTGGTTTCCAGACCGGGTTTACAAAAAAGATCAATGACGCTATGGAAACAGCAGACGCCGCGCCGGAGCCTCTTGGCCTCCCATATGGAGCCTCACAAGCACTGAAAGTAGGAGGGCGCCTGCTCTCAGATCAAAACAATACCTCCTACCCCGGGGTGAAGGGTGGGGGCGGTGGCCCCGCGGAATCCCCAGACTTGCACCTATCTCTCCGGCCCGCGCGCGCCTAGGCGGCCCCGCCGCACTCGAGAGGCCCAGGGAAGTGAAATCACACATTCCGGCTCCCAAATAAGGAGTGAGCCTAAATAAACCTCTGAGATCCGACTTCTCCAAACCAACGGACCAACCAGCTCAATGAGTAATGGGCCTTTTGTGCCCGCAGAAAGAAAGGAAGGAGGGAGGAGAGGATGGGGAACCACAACCCCGGAAAATCACTTCCTCGAGACGCGGAGAAATTAGCAGAAGTGGTCCCAAAGCCAACCGTTCAGACTTGGCTGGATCCCGCTCAAACCCCAAAATGGCAGAGTCCTCACGAGTCCTCTCGAGTCCCGGCCACTCACACCCGAGGTGACCGGAAACACGGTCTCCGCGGCGTGGTCAGCTCAGACCTGACCTTCCCGCTGCCCCCGCCCCTGCTGCGCACTTGGCACCCTCCGCACCCGGACCCACCGCCCCGCCGCGGCCGGGACTCCAGGTCCCAGGAAAGAGTCGGCACGGTCACGCCGAGCGATCGTGCGCTCCGGACGCTCCAGGGGGTCCTCCCTAGGATCTCCCCTCTGACCGACCTCCCCTCCCAAGGCCCCCAAACCTACTTTTAGGGCGAATTTTTCCTGGGTCCTCTTGTTGAAGATCTGCAAAACTTTCCCGTTGATGCCCAGCCCCAGGACCTGGGTGGTGACCTTGTAGTCGTCGATGATGGCGTTCTTCTTGATCTGCAGGCTCGACTTGACATGGAACTGGGGAAACTGCTGCGGGGGCTGCGGCGGCGGCTGGGACGGGGCGGGGGGCTGGGGTGGCGGCGGCGGCGGCGGCGGATTGGGGAACAGCACCGGCGGGGTCTGGCCCTGGGAGTTGGACAGCATGGTGCCGGGAGATGCGGGAGCAGAGGCGGGAGGGCCCCCGGCCGCCCCCTCCTCCGGCTCCGGACGGGGTCCCCGCCACCCCCCGCCCGGCGACGAAGTTTGCTCCGGGCTGGAGCCGGCTTCCCCGGCAGGGCCCGGCTCCAGGCTCAGCGGGTCGCGAGGCTCCGTGGGTCCGGCCGTGCGCTGCTGGCGCCCACCGGCCCTGCTCCCTCCCTCCCACCCTCCCCCCGGGGGCCTGGCGCTCGGTGGAACGCGGGACCGCTGGGGCCCAGCCGGGGGGGGAAGCGGCCGCGCGACAAACTACTCAGCCCGGGGGCCGGCGGCCGCGTCACAGCCTCGTCTGCGTCCGGGGCCAGTCCTTAAAGGGGAGGGTCGGAGGGGGCAGGGCTTGGGAGGAGGGCGGGGTGGGGGAGGCGTGGCGTGGAGGAGGGGCTGGCCTTAAAGGGAAGTACTCGAAGCCTCCGGAGCATGGCGGGTGGGGTTGGAAGCTGGGAGCTTGGGGACGGGGAGTGGGGACCTAGAAATCCTAGTCCTTAATTAATCAGGATCACAAAAATGGGAAGGAAGAAGCGTATGAAAGTAGCTACATAGTTCAGATAGAAAATCTACTTTTCTCCAATTGTCTGGCTTTAAGCCGCAGCCAATTGGGAGATGGGAATGTATTTTGAAAGAGAAGAATGAGTAGGAAATAAGGGCTGAATGGGACCTCAGTGTTGGGCTGAATCTAGAGGTCATTCATCGTAGGAATACCTGTGAAGCAAATATTAATTCTGACTTAGGCATTTCTTTTCACATAAATTTGTTTCTCCGTAAAGACTTGCATAACTTTGAACAATTTAGTAATTACACCTTTGAACATTTTTTTCACCTCAATTCGCTTTAAAAAAGGATACAGAGTGGGAATAGGATATTCAGACTGCTTGAATTCGGGGAACCTTTACCAAGGCCGTGTGATCCTGAGCAAGCCACTGCACTCTCTCTGTGGAAGAAGAGCGATACCTTTTCACAGGGATGCGGAGAGAATTAGATAGAGAACGGGAAGGTCCAGTGAATAGGTTCTGATTTCCCGTGTGGGAAAGTTAGACCCTGAACCTACAACCAACCATAAGGAGAAGTGGGTATATTTGAAGAAGCGGAGCTCCAGTCCAGGTTAGCTTTATGTCTCTGAGGAAGATACTAAGAATTTAGCTGGACCTATATAGCACAGCCTACATCAGAGGAAGAGACTGGAGAGACCATAAATATAAGCTACCAGAAGACCTCTATACGCATTTCTGATGGGGGATTAAGGATGATCATTAAATACATCTCTGCTGACCTCCGTCCCACCTCTGACCAGTAGAACAGTGAGAAATAAGACAAAGGAACCAGACAGGTGAATACAAACCTCATCTTAATTATTAATAAGACCAAATTGAAGAATGAGGCATGACCTATGGCCACACTACAGAGCCCACTTGTCCAAGGAGACCCAGCTTAGGAAGGAGAAAAGGGGACATCCCCAGGCTAGGGCCCTTGGGGACTGAGGAACAGCAGGTAAGGAGTGAAGGTAGAATGAAAGTTGGAAGTTATCTTCCCAGCACATCCCTTCCCTGGATGGGCAGGGCTCACTCCATGGGCCAAAATACAAATGGTTCCTCTAACACAGGGGTCAGGAAACTTTTTGGCTGAGAGAGCCATGGACGCCATATATTTTCAAATGTAATTCCGTGAGAGCCATACAACGACCCGTGTACGTATGCATTATCCAATAAAAATTTGGTGTTGTCCCGGAGGACAGCTGTGATTGGCTCCAGCCACCCGCAACCATGAACTTGCGCGGTAGAAAATGAATGGATTGTAATACATGATAATGTTTTATATTTTAATGTTATTATATTTTTATTAAAGATTTGTCTGTGAGCCAGATGCAGTCATCAAAAGAGCTACATCTAGCTCACGAGCCATAGGTTTCCGACACCTGCTCTAACACAAATATTTGCTTTTTTCAAGCAGAGTTAATTCAGTGCGCACACTAACTGAGTACGAAGTGCCATGCTTGGCCTTATGGTGGTGAGTGCCGTTAATCTGTGGGGAAGAAGACAGGAGGTAGAAATGGCACAGACACAGGTCTGGGAGACAAAGCAGAGGGACTCACCTCTGGCAGCAGGAACCAAAGCATCCAAATCTGTGGTAGAGGATGGATGTGGTTAGCAGTTCCCCAAACCCCTGGCCCTTCTAAGGCAGAGAGGCTGCCAGAGGCTTCAGAGATTGGAAGACACCTTTACCTCTCCCAGGCTATAGTAGTGTTGTTACCTCCCCCAGGCACACAGGGGAGATACCCACAGACTGCGATAAGGATGCAGGGATGGGGGCGGGGCATAGAGAGCTCTAACAGCTCAGTGTCTTTCTCAACTGATAGGAGGTCCAGGGTCTGGAACTGCTCAGGGCTCTGAGTTTGGTCCTTTTTCCTCTGCAGAGGGTCACTGCCAGCTTCCTACTGCTTGACACTGAGCTGTCACCTGCTTCTCTCCCAAGGTTAGAAAGACAATCAGCTCTTTTTGCGTTTTCAGAAGTAGTCAGGCACCATGGAGAGAGAACAGAATTTAGAGACAAATGACCTGAATTCAAGTCTGTCCTCAAATTGACTCACCTTAAGCCATTTATCCTATCCTCACTTGGTACCTGAAAAAAAAGAGAAAAATAATAAAATCTATTTTCAGGGCTGAGTGAGGATTAAATGAGATGGTGTTTATAAGAACTCTTCATAAACTATAAATTATCATGAAACAGTCAGTGTTGTTATCATTATTGAGGCATTGCTCACTTGCTCTTCTGCTCTGTGCCCACTGCCTGGGGATCTGTCCCTGATACCAAAGCTGCCTGCCTACATAGCTCTGGAAGAGTGCTGAAGCCCAGTGACTTAGGAATAACAGGACAGCTGAAACCTCAACTGGGGATTCCTCCTGAAGTTACATGGCCGATTAGGCCTGGGGTCACACAAGGACTTTTAAGAGCTTGTGCACAGTGTATAGAGATTACAGAAACTGTATACAACACCATGCAAACATACACATATATAAATCCAAGCACAATGTTACTGAATTGTAACAGACACAGAATAAATGCTTAATGGATGAATAACTGAGGCTTGAAATGGGCTAAAGGAAGAAGCACTAGACAAGAGATACAGAGTCTTAAGTTTCATTCCTCCACTCCAGTACTAACTAGCTGTATAACCTCACGAAAGGCCCTGCCCTCTCAGTTCCCTCTTTCTCATCTGTAAAACGGTGATAAGAACATTTGTCCTGCCTACCTTATAGAGCTATTGTAAGGATAAAATAAAATATTTTCCCTTAGGGTGCAGAAGTCCAAAGTTCTGCAACATCAAACTCAACCATCTGTAACAAAATACTTCTGGACATGCAGAAGCCCTTTAAAAGTTAAAAGTCTATGAAAATTGAATGTACTATTTTTGTCTATTATTCACATGTGAACAAATATGTCATACAATATTGTACATACAAAGACAATTTGAAGATCTCGAGTACATACATAGTATTGGATTAATTATAATCCTTGATTTATTACACACCCTCATCATTCATTGGCCCATGTATCTCTGCTTTTATTTAATTACTAGCTATTTTGAATAATACAAGAAGCATCTACAAATCCACTACCCAAAATTAAAACTAGACTTTGACAATATCACACATCTAACTAGGTGGTTCCTCTACCCTAAGACACCTCTGTCTCCCCAGTTATAACAATTATCTTGAATCCAATGGTCACAACTCCCTTGCTTTCCTTTTATATAGTTTTATTTGGTAGAGACACATTAGAGGTATAGGTGTCAGACCTTCATGAGAGATGAAGCTAATAGTGTCTTAAAAGGGAGATAGATAAATGTGACTTATCAGCAAGAGGAGGCTCAAATAGGGGAAGAGCTTGTCATAGTTTCAAAGTGTTCTCCACCTTCTCATGATGATGATGATGACAATGACCACTGGGTGCTTACTCTGTGGCCAGCACTGTGCTCAGCCTTCCATCTGCATTGTCTCGTTTAAACCTCAGAAGATCTGTGGCAAATCGTTAGTTGTTTGGGCCGATACCCATTTCCCCCTCTTTGATGGTAAAGAACCTCTAATATTGAGCTATGCACAGGACAACCTGGCATAAAAATTATTCTTTCCAGCCTCCATTACATCTGGCTGTGCTCATGAGATTAAGTTTGAGCTAATAACCTATAAATGGAAGTGGTTGAAGGGAAGAGATAGGTCTTCCTTCAACTTTTTTTTTCTCTTCCCTGCTGGCTGGAATGAAAATTTAATAGCTGGAGCTTGAGCAGCTCTCTTGGTTCAAGAAGTGGAGGCCACTGGAGAGGCAAAGTTGGTTCTATATTTAAAATCAATCAATGTGATTCATCACATAAAGAAAAGGAAGGACAAAAATCACATGATAATTTCAATAGATGCAGAAAAAGCATTTGATAAAATCCAGCACCCATTCATGATCAAAACTCTCAGTAAAGTGGGAATACAGGGAACATTCCTTAACATGATAAAGGCCATCTATGACAAACTCACAGCAAACATCATACTAAATGGGCAAAAATTAAAAGCAATCCCCTTAAGATCAGGAACCAGGCAAGGGTGCCTCCTTTCACCACTCTTATTCAACATAGTTCTGGAAGTCTTAGCCACAACAATAAGACAAGAAGAAGAAATAAAAGGCATCTAAATTGGAAAAGAAGAAGTAAAACTATCATGATTTGCAGATGATATGATATTGTATATAGAAAACCCTAAAGTCTCAGTCAAAAAACTACTGGACCTGATAAATGAATTCAGCAAGATGGCAGGATATAAAATTAATACTCAGAAATCAGAGGCATTTTTATATACCAACAATGAACTGTCAGGAAGAGAAATTAAGGAAACAATTCCCTTCACTATTGCAACCAAAAAGATAAAGTACCTAGGAGTAAATTTAACCAAGGAGATTAAGAATTTGTACTCGAAAATTATAAAACATTGATAAAAGAAATCAAGGAAGATACAAACAAGTGGAAGCATATACCGTGCTCATGGTTAGGAAGAATAAACATCATTAAAATGTCTATATTACCCAAAGCAATTTATAAATTCAATGCAATACCAATTAAAATAACAATGACATACTTCAAAGATATAGAACACATATTCCAAAAATTTATATGGAACCAAAAAAGAACACGAATAGCCTCAGCAATCTTAAAAAGAAAAAATAAAGCAGGAGGTATCACTCTTCCGGATATCAAGGTATATTACAAGGCCATTGTACTCAAGACAGCCTAGTACTGGCATGAGAACAGGCACATAGATCAATGGAACAGAATAGAGAACCCAGAAATAAACCTACATCTTTATGGACAACTGATATTTGACAAAGGAGGAAAGAACATACAGTGGAGTAAAGACAGCCTCTTTAACAAATGGTGTTGGGAAAATTGGACAGCTACTTGCAAAAAAATGAAACTAGACCACCAACTTACACCATTCACAAAAACAAACTCAAAATGGATAAAAGACTTAAATGTAAGCCGTGAAACCATAAGCATCTTAGAAGAAAACATAGGCAGTAAGCTCTCCGACATCTGTCGCAGCAATATATTTGCCTATTTATCTCCACGGGCAAATGAAATAAAAGGCAGGATAAACAAATGGGACTATATCAAACTAAATGCTTTTGCACAGCTAAAGACAATAAGAACAGAATAAAAAGACAAACCACACAATGGGTGAATATATTAGACAAAAAGTCTGATAAGGGGTTAATAACCAAAATATATAAAGAACTTATAAAACTCAACACCAGGAAGACAAACAATCCAATCAAAACATGGCAAAAGAAATGAATAGAAATTTCTCCAAAGAGGACATATAGTTGGCCAATAGGCAAAGGGGAAAATGCTCAACATCACTAATCATTAGATAAATGCAAATTAAAACCACAATGAGATATCACCTCACACCAGTCAGAATGGCACTCATCAGCAAAACAACACAGAATAAGTGCTGGCAAGGATGTGGAGAAAAGGGAACCCTCCTGCACTGCTGGTGGGAACGCAGACTGGTGCAGCCACTGTGGAAAACAGTATGGAGATTCCTCAAAAAATTAAAAATCGAACTGTCTTTTGACCCAGCTATCCCACTTATAGGAATATACCCTAAGAACACCGTAGCACTGTTCGAAAAGAAGAAATGTGCCCCTATGGTCGTGGCAGCACTGTTGACAATAGCGAAGATCTGGAAACAGCTCAAGTGTCCATCAGAGGACGAGTGGATTAAAAAGCTTTGGTACATATATACTATGGAATACTACTCAGCCATAAGAAATGATGACATCGGATCATTTACAACAAAATGGATGGACCTTGATAACATTATACGGAGTGAAATAAGTAAAACAGAAAAAAACTGAGAACAGCATGATTTCATACATAGGTGGGACATAAAAGTGAGACTATGAGACATGGACAAGAGAATGGTGGTTACGGGGTGGGAGGAAGGAGGAGAGGGTGGTATAGGGAGGAGGAGAGGGGCACAGGGAAAACCAGATAGAAGGTGACAGAGGACAATTTGACTTTGGGTGATGGGTATGCAACACAATTGAATGACAAGATAACCTGGAGATGTTTTCTTTGAACATATGTACCCTGATTTATTAATGTCACCCCATTAAAATTAATAAAAAGAAAAAGATAAAAGAAGTGGAGGCCATAAGTTGAGGATGACAGAGCTAAACAATGAAAGGAGCCTATTTCTAGGGAGTGTGGATTCATCTTTTGAGCCCTAAACCACTTTCTCAGACTTTTAAGAAAGAGAAATAATAATTCTTCTTATTGTAGTAACTGATGTTCTGTTTTTTATCATTCACAGCCAAACTTTATCCTAACTATTGTACAGACTTATGGAGTATGCACTGTTATCCATGTTTCTCTATTTTATAAATAATAAAAGTGATTTCTAGAAAAATTAAATAATTTTCCTAGGGTAAGACAGCTGGCAAAGGTCAGAATCCAGGTCTTTGTGAACCAAAGTCCATGGTTATGCCCCCCACTTTGAAACCAGAGCATACATATACTCACATATTCTTCTTGATGTCAGAAATATAGTAAGCCTGACCACGCAGTGGTGCAGTGGATAGAGCGTCGGACTGGGATGCAGAAGACCCAGGTTCAAGACCCCGAACTCGCCAGCTTGAGCGCGGGCCCTTCTGGCTTGAGCAAAAGCTCGCCAGCTTGGACCCAAGCTCACTGGCTCCAGCAAGGGGTTGCTCAGTCTGCTGAAGGCCCGCGGTCAAGGCATATGTGAGAAAGCAATCAATGAACAACTAAGGTGTCGCGACGGCAATGAAAAACTAATGATTGATGCTTCTCACCTCTCTCCGTTCCTGTCTGTCTGTCCCTATCTATCCCTCCCTCTGACTCTCTCTCTGTCCCTGTAAAAAAAAAAAAGAAATATAGTATGTGCTATTTCTGTGCAGGAATGGCTTAAAGTGCTATAAGCAATACTTTAATTTTTAGATAAAATTTAAATCCCCCACATCCCAGTTTCTTCTAATATTCAAATATAAGCCCATGTTCATTTGCACATTTGGGTTATACTACAGGAGAAATCATGAATCCATAACAATCTCTCTTCTCCAAGTTTTCTTCATTCTGACTTCACATCAGAAAGTACAATTTTTCCATTTTACTATGAAGCGACAGTATGAATGAATGACAGAGAGTAGAAATCTACTGTGTGAACTACTTGGAAATTTTCAAAAGACACCCCCTTGATGAGATAGGTTCAACCATAGACTGTTGGACATGCACGTGCCCATGTGCACAGATAAAATGGACTTTGTATCTACTGCTAGTACAACAGACAAAATAATGCTAAGGGAACAAGAAAACTCTGGCCACTGAAAACCCACCCTTGGATCAAAAGATGACTTTAGGCCAGGAAGAAAGAAGCAGTCTTCATGTTATAGGCTAATAATTCTTGCATAAAATGAGAAATTCTCTGAAACAAGAATGACAGCTACATAAAGAGTCATTAATCACAAAAATTTCTGAAATCTTTGAAAGTTCTAAAGTCTGATCCATAGGAAGAAATTCTACCCAATTCAGGTGCTCTCAGCAATGCACTACACAGACAGTGCTCTGCTCCCCAACCCTCAATGCCCTTCCTGTACCCAACAGTTCATTGCCACAGTGGGGAGCAGCTGGAGCGGTGGGCAAGAATGGGAATGGAAAGAGAAAGAAGGAAGTATCCGAAGGGGAACAGAAATTTTGCTTCAGCTCCTCAATAGACTTAACATGGTCCAAAGGGACTACAAATGGGACTAATTAGAACTATAACATGCATAATTATAAATGCTGTGCTTACTCTGGGAAATAGAGGGAAAAGAAGTCAGTATTCCACCATATTCAAGCTGGCCCAAGGCTGTAGTTCCTGTTTAAAAGCTTCACCCCTCCAGTCTAGCTTGTATCTGCCATGGCAATTGCAACTCAGATGAATATTTAGCCCCGAGAGTGAATTGGGGAAGGGAAAAAGGAAAAGGGGATTTGCCTCCAGGAACACAATCATGGTGTGTCAACTATTTGTTTTTCACCTGATGACCAGGTGACCCCTGGACTTTTTTCCTTCTATCACTTAAGATAAGCAAATAGAACTGGGAAGGTGGGAAAGGTAGAGGAAAAGTGTGTGTGTGTGTGTGTGTGTGTGTAGAGAAAGTGTTTGTGTGGAATGGGTAGTGATTCCATAAAGGTATAATAACAAATACCTTCATATTAGAATATAATTTTGAGGCTGCAAAGTGTGGTGAAATAAAATCTTGAGTTCAAATTCCACCTCCACCACTTACCATTATATTAACTGCACTTCAGTGTTCTCTTTCTATAATGAAGGGGGCTAGGATTCTCCCTAGATTACATACATCTGCAACAGTTTGAACTGTTAAAGATACATAGTAACTGGCCTCTATAAATGTGAACTGTTATTATACAGGTACTTTCATACCAATCATCTTCAGTATTCTCAGCAAGGCTCTAAGTAGTATTATTTCTGCTGTTTGGATCATTGAAACACTCTGGCTCAGAAAGGTTACATGACTGGCCAAAGTCATCACACTAGAGTGAGAAGAGCCAGAATTCAGACTCCGGCTTTTTCCACACATGTCAGACAGAGTCCATGTTCCTAAACACTCTTGTACAAAGCCATCCCAGCCTGTGTGCATGGCTCAGGAGAAGGAAGCACAGTCTGTGACCTGCAACTTACTCAGATTCCAAAGACTCTGAGTAAGAAAATGACTGAAATTATTTTAGCATTAATAACTTTGGAGTCCTAGCATGCATAAGCTTTTGAGGAAAAGACCTAAATATAGAAGATATATGTGGTATATACTACATTTTTTGTTCTTGTTCATTCCATGACAGAGGCAGGAACTAATAGTCCCCCCCACACACACATCTCTCATTGGCTTATGCAAACTGTAATATTGTGGAGAGGAAAAGGATCTATGCAAATCATCTGATCTCTCTGCTTCCTTCAAAGACCACACCTACATCATCATATAGACTGGTAGGTGTGTGACCTTAAAAACTTGAGACTCTCAGAACTTCCAGAGCCTCACTATACCACAAGAGGAAGTTGTCCCTTTGGTGTGACCCATATAGCACATGTTGAGGCATGTCCCTGCCATTCTGGAAGCTTACTCAGTGATGCTGGTGAGGGGTCAATCCACAGTGCTGGGCAGACATCTAGAGCCAGCCCTCCAGCAGAGGAATAGCATGGGGGAAAGTGGATGTGCTGAAAGAGAGAAGTCGGCATGTGGGCCAGCCTGAGACTGGCACTGGCTCCCCCACCATCAGCTCTGTGCCCTTTTATATCAACAAACACGGACTTCAGCACCAGTAGTGCCAAGTGTTGTACTGGGTGTGGGAACACCTGAGGCCCCCTGGGCTTGAGTGCCTTGAAAAGTTATACATATAAATGGTTATGTATATAGATAACATAAAATGTGTCTTCTTAACCATTTTTAAATGTACAGTTCAGTGGCATTAAGCACAGTCACACTGTTGTGTAATAATTGCCACCATCTATCTCCAGAATTTTTTCATCTTCCTAAACTGATACTCTGTATCCATTAAACGGTAACTCCCCCTCCCATCCTCCACCACCCCTCCAGCCCCTGGCCACTGCCATTCTACATCCTGTCTTCATAAATTTGACTCCCCTAGGAAACTATAATGTCTTCAAGGTTTGTCTGTGTTGTAGCAGGTGTCAGAATTTACTTCTGCCTGGCTGGTTTGCGCAGTGAATAGAGCACCGGCCAGGAGTGCGAACTTCTTGGGTTTGATTCCTGGTCAGGGCAAATGTGAGAAGCGACATTTGCTTCTCTTTTCCTTCTTCTCCCCCTTCTCTCTCCAGTGGCTTGGCTGATTGGAGCATCGGCCCCAGACAGAGGTTGCTGGGTGGATCCCGGTGGGGGTGCATGTCTCTCTATCTTCTCTCCTCTCACTTAAAAAAACAACAACAAAGTATTTTACTTCTTTGTTGAAGGGTGTATTGTATGGATATTGCACTGTGTGTGTATATACCACCTTTTGTTTATCCATTATTTTCTCGATAGATACTCTATTTGTTTCCACCCTTTGGCAGTTGTGAATAACACTATTATGAACATGGGCGTACAAATATCTGTTGAGTCCCTGCTTTCAATTCTTTTGGGTATATACCCACAAGTGAGATCATGTGGTAATTCTGTGCTTAATTTTTTAAAGACTGCCATGCTGTTTTCCATAGCAGCTGCATCATCTACATCCCCACCAGGTTCCAATTTCTCCACATTTTAGCTAACACTTGTTATTTCCAGGTTTTTTTGGTTTGTTGATTTTGGTAATAGCTATCCTTATGGGTGTAGGCTTGATAGGTATAAGCATGGTGGTGCTCCAGGCCTCATAGACAAGAGAGGTTCATCCAGAGTCCAGTTCTCACTAAAGAGGTGACATTCAGCCTAGGCATCTAAAGATAAGTAAGAACTCTGCAGACAGGGGAAGAAAACCACATAGGAGAAAGAAGACAATGGAATGGCGAGAGATGAGAAATTGCACAGTCTGTTTAGAAGCAGCAGGTGGTCAGCAGGAGCGTAGACTGTGCAAGAAAAAGTGTCAAGATATGAGACAAGGGACAGATTTACGGACTAGAAATTCCACTAAGACTTTGGATGTGGGGCAATAGGGAGCTATTGGTAATGTATGTGAAAGTGCCTGGCAAACATAGTCTATAAATGTAAGAATTTAGAACAAAAAAGAGAGAAATGCTTTTAAAGAAACAAAGGTACGGAAGACTTAAACACAATGCCTGAAGAGTGGAGGCAGCTTCTGACATGTTCCAGGGAGAGCACTGGGTCCCCTGTGTGCTGATCCTAGCTCATTTCCTTCCTGTTGGCTCCCAAGTGCACAAGTGGCCTGCCCCTGTTGACCTCCTCAGTGTGTGTGGTGGGGGGAGATGCGGCAGGGCTCTTGTCCATTGATGGGAGAGTCCTGGCCTCCAGGTTGGAGGGACCACAGAGGGCAGCAGGTCCGTCCTTCTCCCTCCTGAGCCATCACACTCACCAATGGGTCCCTTTCTAGTGCAAGATTGTGGGTCATTCAGACACTAGGCACATCTCAGTCCTGAGTAGCCATCTGCCTCTGACAGCCTCTGCTAAGCTGGATTCTGGGCCCAAATGAGGCCTCCATAATGCAGATGTCTTACTGTCCCTTCTGCTGTAAGGAGAAAGGCAAAGGACTCCTCTATATTTAATGTACTATACAGGAGATTCACAAAGTAACAAAATTATTATTTTTGAACCTTTAATACATTCACATGGTACAAAATGCAATAACCCAAAAGGAGATACAGTGAACTGTTCCCTCCCACTGTAACCCTTAACCACCCGGTTTTCCACCCAGTTTCTCTTGTGTCCTTCCAGAGGTATCCCAGCCAGTCCAACCTTTCACCTAGAAACTCGCAGAGATTGGGTTTGGCCTAAATCCCAGGATAGCAGATTCTAAACTCCGGAGTCATGCTGATAAGAGAAAAGCCCTGGACCAGCCATGCCATGCCAAGTCAGAGCTTGGACAGCCCGTGGGCCAGTGCCGACCTCCGGTTCAGCCTTTCCTCTTGGGTGCCTGGGATCCTGGTGTCCTCCCAGGAGTGTGACACTTCTGCTGGCACTGGTGAAGGAAGCTGCAATTGCTCATGGAGTGATGGGGAGCAGGGGATGACAGCAAGGGGTGGGAACTAGATCCATGAGTAGGAAGACAGTAGGATAAACCCTAAAAGGGAGAGATGGGGGCAGATGCTTTCTGGTTGTGAGTGTAAACCAGGAGCCGAAGCTGGGGCTGACCAGCGGCTCGCTTGTGTCTGCAGAGCTGTTTAGAGCACAGGCCTTTGTAACTCCAGTGGAGAATGCTGAAAAGGTAACATGGAGAGACGTGTGGGCAGCCTTCCCCTGGTCTTCCCTCAACAGGTCAGGGCTGAGCAGAGCTGTTTCTTCAAGTCCTGGTGTAATCACAGTTGCGTCGGCCTCAGAGCTCACGGCTCTCGCCCACGTCACTACCCAGGAATCTGGTTCTTGTTTACTACGAAGTGTGGTTATTATGGAGCCTAGTGGCCCTCCTCCAGCTTCCCCAGAGAGCGTGCGGAGGAGCCCAGGGCCTCGGAAGGGAGAACTGCTGAGTAGGAAGACCAGCAGGCTTCCGGGACCCTGCCCTCCCCCCACTACCCCCACCCAGGCTCCCTTGCCAGGACCAGTAACGTCAGAGCAGGACTTGGCGGGACTCCCAACACACCTGAGGCTCACCTTCCTAGAGAGCTGGGAAAAGAAAGAACAGAAAAGCAAATGAAGGAGAACAGTCCAGGAACAGCCCAAGGAACAAGGGAGATCTGGATTCTCGTGTGCTCTACCCTGTGTTAAGAAATAAGAGAAACCTGGGCAGGGAGTGAAGCCTCTGGGTTACGTTCTGCAAACTTTGTCCAGTGACTTGCCTAATGTCTGCACAGCATATGACACATAGTTTAGTTGAATCGATGGAATGAAAGATGGTGGATGGCACACAGAGAAAGACAAATAAAAGTCATAATAATAGCTCCCATTAATTGAGTGCCTATTATGTTCCTGACATGGTTCTAAGTCCTTTCCATGTGTTAACTCAATCAATCCCCATGACAACCTTACATGGTAGATGTTACTAATATCTTTCCAGGAGCCCAGATAAAAAAAACTGAGGCCCAGTGTGAACTTAAGTGACTCAAAGGAAGAACCGGAGTGGAGATTTGAATGCAGAAAGCTAGGACCCAACACTGTCTTCTTAGGCACCATGCTCTCCTGAACAGGGAGCAGGGCCAGCTGGGAAGGACCACCCAAAGACAGACAACTGCTGCAGCTCAGGATAGCCTCTATCTTAGAGTCTTTCTTCTTCTATCAATTACTTTGTTGTGACTCCTTCCTACCCCAAGCCCTAGGTGGGCTTCACTAGACCCCTATTCTAGGCTCAGAAAAAAAAATCATAATGAGACTAAGATGCTTATGCTTTTCCCAAACCAAAATCCCAGTGCTCTATTAATTTGGCTCAAGATCCCACTATGAAAGTCATAAAAAGTCATGATCCCAGGGACTAGAACAAGAGCCAGACCTCCCGCTCTGTCTCTTTTCTATCTCTCCTTGATGGCTTTGCCTCTTCTGTTCGTTTTGGGTTTTTAGAACATTGTGCAAATGCAGAGGTATTTCTGAAACACCAGCTTAGTTCATTTTCTCCCCACACAGCTGTCTGCGCTCTCCTTCCTGGGAAGTTGAGCTAACAAAGTACTATGAAAATCAGGTCACTTCACTGCTTCTCAGAGTTTCCAGAGGCCGTGGTGCTGCAAATGGAAATATCCGCATGGGATAATTACATTGGCCCCTCCGCCCTGTTTGCTGACTACCACTTATCCATAATCGATTCCTGAAAAAAGACAAAGGATGTGAATAATCAGCCAAGCAGATGGAGTGTCAGGCAGCCAGGCAGAAGAGCACACACAGCGCCCCTGAAGGGAGAAGAAGAAGGCCTCTGGCCCAGGAAATGTCTCTGCTTTGGGGGCAAAACGGACTACAGAGAAAGGCGGACGGCTCAGAGCTGGCCTCAGCTGGTAAGGCATGTATAGAAGAACAAATTCATCACTGGATTAGTCTTTTAACATCTTCTGGCAGTGGTGGGAAGCTCTCTAGGAAATGGGGAAGGAAGTAGTAAGAAAAGGCCATGAGAATATCACATGAAGGAGGAAGCATGGCATTAGAATAAGGTTGAAAGATGACAAGTCCTGGAAACTAGTTACTTAAAGACACTCCTTGTAAAACACACACACACACACACACACACACACACACACACACACACACACATGCACACGCGAATTTGCTTTGGCTGACTTCTTTGCCTTTAGGTCGGGCTGAGGAGATGGGGCCAGGCATTTGTCACTGGGTATTTTAGTCAGTTTCACTTCCTGTTTCTCAGGCTGAAAGCATAGTAATCATCATCATGATAATAATAATTCCACATCCTTGCCTTTGCCTCCTATTTATCTAGGGCCTCCCAGAAGTGTGTGTATAAGTGTATAAGTGGGAGGGGGGGAATACAGTTTATCTTCTCTATCAGTCAACAGCTAGGGGTGGAGACAGGCGTGGAGGTGACGGTGGGGGATAGGAATTAAAAATGGAAATTATTAACCTCCTATTTTTTCCAAGAGGAAGAATCTAAATGGGTTGGTAGTTTCCCCCAAATGGCTATTCTCACCATAGGGATGTTTGTATATATCTCTTCCCCCAAGGTCCTCCAAAAATAAATACATCCAAGACCTTTCCATCCTCCAATCTGCCCCAATGAAGGAAGGCCTTTTGATCTGAGGCCCAGAGAGTTTAAGCCAGTGGTTCTTAACCTGGGTTCTATCGAACCCTAGGGGTTCGATGAGTCGGTCTCAGGGGTTCGGAGAAGCCTCTGCCGCGGAGGCCAGAATAAAGTAATACCGTAATTTGTTGTGAGTTCATGCACTTTGTTGGTTTTGTTCTTTGAGCAAGGTGATGTTCATGCATGGCTCATTTTGTGCACCAGTAAAAAAACATATACCTATGTCTTGAATTTGGGGGAAAAAATCATATTTTATTTATCACTAAAGAAGGGTTCGGTGAATGCGCATATGAAACTGGTGGGTTCGGTACCTCAAAAATGGTTAAGAACCACTGGTTCAAGCCAATTTCCTAGAGTCACACAACAGGTTCACAGGAATGATAGGACCAGGCCAGGCTTCTTCCGCCACCTTTAAGAGTTGTAACCAAGAAGGGACTTTCCAGCTGTATGGGGAACTTGCGAAGTTGTTGGGAAAAACCACAACTATTTTGGCTAAGAAAAAAAAAATGCAGTCCATGCAGACTTGAAACCCTAGGACAATATGCGGAGTTCACTCTTACTGAGAATGTGTTGGCAACATGAGAGATGAGGAGGGGTAGGAGGAGCAGCCTCCAGACTTTGATCAGGACCAAGGGTTCATGGAATGGAGGTATCAAGCCAGTATTTTCATTCTTCAAACCGCCAGTGAAGAGCCGTACAAAGGACAAAGGTGAGTGCTTCACAGGCTCTAGGCACTCAGATGGGGAGAGAAGGGAAGTGGTGGAGGGAGCCATTATCTTGATGACAATAGTGACAGTCTCCCTTTAGACCCTTCCCTTCCCTTGGGGACCTGAGGAGAAGAGGGGAGGGAGGTGTATATGAAGAAAAAAGTCAGGTAAAGAAAAACTAAAACCACAGGAGAGAGACCCTAATTAATTGAGTTAAAAAAGAAAAAGAGAACCTTCCTCTCAGACACAAACAAAGACGGGCACATACCACAGAGACACACCCTGAAGCTACACCGAGGATGAGAGGATGTGATCTCACACATTTATTTATTGGGCTATTTATTGTTGTTGGATCTTTTTTTCCCTGGAGTACCATCATAAGCCTGGGGCTGGATGGCAAACATCGGGTTAAAAATGTGAACAGGAGAAGTTAACTACGATCCTGTGAATAATCAACCTCAGGCTGTCAGGTGTTGAATCAGTGCAGGGAGGGAATGAAATAATATCAAATGCTGACACAGTATTCTGTATGTGCCCGACACTGTTCTAAGCACTTTACATATATTTGTTCATTTAATACTCGCAGCAACCCTGTGAGATAGGCTGCTGCTCGTCCGACATTATCATTCATACTCATTTTGACCCTGTCTTTGGCATTTCGAGGCCCACAGAAGGACTGGGTTAGTTAGCCACTGACCTCGCCTCTCTTCCTAGCAGCAACTGCCCCGGGACTCACTCCATAATTTGCAGGACCCACTGCAAAATGAAAACACAGAGCTCCTTGTTCAGAAATTACTAGAATTTCAAGCAGAGCATAAAACCAAGCACAGAGTTCTGTACGTTCAGGTCTCTCTGTGACTTCACAGTCACAAGTCCGTGAAGCTGGCCCTGCATGGAACCTCCCAAATCCTCACACAGAACTATTTTCTCTTCGTTTACCTGGTGGGTGCCCAACGCCTTGACAAGGAGAGGGAACAGAGGAAATGCATCTCACCCCAAATGCATTGGGCAAGTGTGCACGGCGCGGGTGAAGCATGTGCTCCATTGTGAAAGGAAAGTTAGCTTTTCCGAGTTGATGGAGAAGGTGTTTAAGATCTCTCCCAGCGCTGTATTATGAGACCTGCCCTTTCATTCAGCCCTGTCCTCCCACCCCACATCTAACTGGCTGGCAGTTCGTACTGATTCTATCTCAGTGAGGCCTCCCATATCCTGCCCTCTTTTCCATCTCCCTCGCTACTGCCCTACTTTTCTCTCACCTAGAATATTCCAGTAACTGGCTAACTAGATTCCTCGCTTCCAACCTCCACAGTTTTCAATCTGTCCTTCACTTTGCTTAATACCGTTAGGTTTTTATTAGTTCGTTTTTAGGACTTTCTCTCCCCTGGGTTGTGCATCTCTCCAGGTAGGTTCTCTATTCCCTGTCTCCTGGGCATTCCTCAGCAGCCGAGAAGAGCAGGCTTGCCTCCTGGGTACCCCTGGGACGCTGCCATTGCACAACACTCCTCTTCCTTCAACCCAGTCTCGGGGAGTCTCTGTTACAGCCCAGTCTTAGGGAGTCTCTATTTCAGCTCAGCTTCAGGGAGTCTCGATGAGGAGAGCACGCTCTTCTGTCAAAATTTCAGAAGAAAGAATGACATCTTAAGTCCTGTCTCCTGTTACAATCAAAATACGGCCAATGGATACGGAGCGGTAACAGGGAGAAGCTGTGGAGAAGGCTGATTGCTGTTTCTTGCTCGGAACTGAAGATGTGGGCTTATGTGGCCTGACTTCGGAAAGGCAGAGCGGCTTGGCTTCCATAATTTTTAGTGCCCATCACAAAGTAACTGGCAGCTAAGGATTGTTTCAGAGGGAGGGCCTTGACTGCCACTTTAGGAAAGGAGCCCCAATCAAAAATGCTTGACCTTGTCATTTTTAAAAGTCTTTGTGGCACTCTAACCTCATTTTAAGACCAACCTGAATTACCTTGGGTCTGGAATATGACAACCGCCTATGTCAGCAAGGATGCATTCAGCTGGGAACTTGCACTGACTTAAACCATAAAGAAGCTAATAAGACTGAAGGGAGGTGATCTCAGGTTGTCTGGCAGCTCAACGAAGTTATCAGGTACCATCAGGGATCCAGGTCATGCCATCTTCATGCTTTGCCTCCTTAACAAACTGGACCTCACTGTCCAGCTTGGCTTATCCCTTCCTTCACTGTCACAGGGAGACTATGGCAGCTCTAAGCTTCACACCCCCAGACAACGTGGTTCAACACAGCAAAGAAAAGGGCAAGAGCAAACAAACCAAAGAATACAAGTAAATTTTGAAATTCTAAGGGCTTATTTTCTCTTGCGACTATCTTATTTATCAAGGGAAAATATATTTCCCAGAGAACCTCAGCAAACTTCCTCTCATGCCTCATTGACCATAAGTGGGTCATAGGTCTATCCAAAACCAATCATGAGACAAAGGAATGGACTTCTCGGGATTTATCCCCTGGGGTGGGGAAAAAAAAGAAGCCAATGGTTTTTGAGTAGGTAACTGACACCATGTCCCATTCCCACTCAACTTACTCCTTCCCCAATTTTATAGCATGTTTATGTACCCCTAGCCCTCGATCTTGCCTCTCTTGATACTTGCCTGTCCCCTTCCCTGGGAACTCTGCCAGAGCCATAAGACCGCATTGTCGGCCTCCACGACTTCACCTCCTCATCACTCCCCAGCTTTACTGAATGTATGACTCTGTTTATCATGTTAAGTAGTTGAAAAAGTTAAAACCCAAAGAAAAGTAATACACTTCAATTTCAAATCAATTCATATTTTAGGACATGTATTTATTCAAGGAGTCTGGCGGCAATATGGTCCAATTCTCCATCTCCTTCCTGCTTTAGCTCACTCCCTCGATTAGATCTCTCTCCTGGGTGTGACATTTTGCATCATTCCTTTTCCCTCAAAACTCCTTACTACCTTGTTCTCAGGGCACCACAGCCTGAATTCTACTTCTACATCCCTGCCTACTTCTCAGTTGCCTGCAATGGTTCTTCCCCTTTGCCTGTCCCTAAAATGTTAGGGCTTCTTAGGACCCCTTATTTGACTGTCATTTTTAACCATTCTACTTCCCAGGTTTCAACTACCAGCTAAAGAGTTATCTATACCTGGACCTGGCCGGTTGACTCAGTAGATAGAGGTTGACCAGGCATGTAGATGTCTCAGGTTCAATCCCTGGTCAGGGCACACATGAAAAGCAACCATCTGCCTCTCTTCCCCTCCCTCTATTTTTTCTTCCTTCTCTCTCTTTTCCCCTCCCACAGCCAATGGCTTGGTTGGTTTGAGCATGGCCCTAGGTGCTGAGGATAGCTCAGTTGAGTCAAGCATCGGTCCCAGATGGGGATTGCCAGATGGATCCTGGTCAGGGCACATGCAGGAGTCTGTCCTCTCACTTAAAAGAAAAAAGAGTTATCTACACCTATGTCCCCCAAATCTACAAGTCCAGCCCAAATATTTTTCTTGAATCCATACCCTTAGTGGACTTCCATTACTAAGTATTCCCATACACCTTAAATTCATTATCTACAAAACTGGTTTCAATATACACATACATACACACTGCTTTATTCTACTGCTCAGAGAAGGTACCACTCACTATCTGTCAAGTTGCCAAAGACTGATGTTAGTAGTCACCCTTGATTCCTCACTGTCTCTCATCCCCAATAATCAGTGACTGATTCCTGTTAATCCCACCCCACCCTCACTCTATGTTTCCCTCCTCTCCATTCCCATGCCACTGCCCTGATTCAGGCACTCATCATAGTTCATCTGAATTATGGCACAGGCTCCTAACTGGTTTCTGGTCTTCCTTTTCCCAATCCATTCTCCCAATATTGCCCCAATAATTTTTTTAATGCAAATCTCATCATATTATTCCAGACCTTTAAAATTTTTTAATAGCTTCAGAGCCTAGAGAAATGGGCCAAACGCCCTAGTACAGCACATAGTGTTCGTCTTGATCCATAAAAAATAGTGAGCACTATTTTTAGAAGTTTAATCTGTAAGTGTTGAGTAGGTTATCTAGAAGAGGGGATGAATGGTAACAGAGAAATTAGTGAAGAGAGTATTCTAAAATATTGCTTTAAAAGTTTTATCATCGGGTTTTATTTTATTTATTTCTTTTGAGAGAGACAGTAAGAAAGACAAGAAGGGAAAAAGAGAAGCATCAACTCATAGTTGTTTTCACTTTAATTGTACATTGATTGCTTCTCGTACATGCTTTGACCTGGCTGAGCCAGCGTCCCCTTCCTCAAGCCAGCGACCCTGGGCTTTTCATGCCAGCAACCTTTTGGCTCAAACTGGTGAGCTTTGGGAGCATGTAGAAGATTCTACTACTCAAGCCAGTGACCCCATGCTGACAAGCCTGCACTCAGAGCCAGCAATCTTGAGGCTTTGAACCAGCGACCTCAGTGTTCTGAGTCAATGCTCTATCTACTGTGCCACCATAGGTCAGGCTATTATCAGATTTTAGATTTGGTAAGTCTGTGTTGCCCCCAGACTCCTTGAATATACACATGCCCAGTAAACACACATTGATTTGAAATTGTTTTTCTTTGGGTTTTAACTTTTCCAACTATTTAGCATCATAGACAGAGTCATACAACCCATAAATTTCTACAAATTATTTACTCCATGGCCTTATCTTAGAATTTGTTGTTGAGACTAAATGTACCCAGTAATTGGAATAAACAAGTAGGTGGAAGAGGCATTGTGGAGAATGATTGATAGGACCAGGTTACTATTAAAACCTGAATGTCCATAGTAAGTCCTGTGTTCTCTGGCCCAGGCGAATATAGCCAAGTTCTTGGATTTGGAAATAGTAAAAGACAAGATAGTTTTTAGTTTAGTTTAGTTTAGTTTAGTTTAGTTTAGAAAATGAGAGAACTGGCCTGTGTGGGTGGTTGTGTATTGGATGGAGGAAGGAAAGGAGGGAGAGGATATAGAATATTAATAAACAAATCACAACAACCACATTCAATAAATAAAATTAAGAAGGCTCAATTCCAGACAAAGGAAAAGTAACATTTCTCTTTCACATTTTCTCTGTATTAGAATCCCAACTTTAAAAGGCCAAGGTCAGAATTCAGACAATGGGAAAGATTCTCTTTCTTAGGATTGGACCAAAAATAAGGGAGATAAGGGAGCCAATAGAAAAGGAAACTGGAGTTAAAAAGGAGCAAATACTTCCTAGAGATGCATCTGTGAGATGGTCTTGTAGGTGGAAGCGAGTGAGAACTAGCATAACTGAATCTCTGCCACTCAAAGGTATACCGCACATGCATTGCCTCATTCAAGGCTTCACGCTAGAAGGTGAGAATTATTGTTCCCATTCTGTGGCTAACAAAGAAAACCCTGCCAAATCTATAGTAAGGGACAGAGCCAGAACTTGCACCCAGATCTTTCTGACCACAGAGCATATATCTTGTCACCTCTCTATGACCATGACTATCCTTTTCACAAGAATGATGATCTAACCTGTGGAGGCGCAGTGGATAAAGCATTGACCCCAAATGCTGAGGTTGCCAGTTCAAAACTCTGGGCTTGACTAATCAAGGCACATGTGGGAGTTGATGCTTCCTGCTTCTCCTCCCTCTTTCGCTCTCTATTTCTCTCTCTCTCTCTCCTCTCTCTCTAAAAATGAATAAATTTTAAAAAATTAAATGGATACTTTAAAAAATTAAAAAATAATAAAAAAAAGAATAGTGATCTATCTGTCCAGATTCATTCATTCATTAAACAAATCTTAACTGAATGCTTATTATACATCAAGCACAAAACTAGGCTATGGATTAGCTGTGACTCTGCTTTGTAGAGGGGTATTCAAAGGACCCCTAAAGGTCCTTTCTGGCTACAGAATTCAGCAACTGTAGGAAAGCAAGACAGCCACAGCTCCCTTCTGCCCTGGTTAGGGAGATCAATCAGAAGGGAGCGCCAGAAGGAAGCCCAGGGTCAAAATGGACTCCAGCAGCCTCTCTCGGGGTCCTGTGTTGAAAGTACTGTAGACCCAATACAAGGCTTTTTTTGTTGCTGGGGATGGTGAAACGTTCTGGAGATGGATGGTGGCAATTGTTGCATAACTTGTGAATATGCCTTAATGCCACAGAATTATACATTTAACAATGGCTAACATGGTAAATATCATATTATATACATCCTACCACAATAATAAAAAAAAGTTTAAGGTACACTTAGCAGAAGAAATTCTTGAAAGCAATTTTGCAACACTCCATACAACATTATTCCCAAATGTACACCTATCCAAAGAATTGACCATCAGGACCATTTATACAACTCAGCTCATTCTAGTTTTAGGCTATTAATACAAAAAAGAAAGGAAGGGATGAGAAAAGGAAGGAAGGAAGAAAATAAAAGGAAGGGAGGAAGGAAAGGCTCCATTCACCTGTGGAAAGATCATATTTGAATTGTTTCCTCAAAGAAGAACAAGAGTTTATCCTCATGACTCATTTTCCACCAGCAGCATCCAGTGTCTGATAGAGTCAGAGTGTACATAAAAGGAATTGCCAGTAAGGTGTCTAAAAATAAATGTAAATGAAAGAGACTGTTAATTGCCAACAACAACAAGAAAATGGGTTCCAGCCTGAGCTCCACAAGAACTAGATTACTCTGATCTTCCCTGGCAGGCAGCCTCGCAGCTGGAAAAGAGGACTTCCCTTCCTGACCAAGATGGAAGGGGCCTGGCAGCCACTGGGGGGTGGGAGTGGAGGGAAGAGAGGTTTCAGGTCCAGGCCTGAGTGACAGTGATGCCAACTTCTGACAGGGAAGGCAAATTGAGCAATGAGAATAACTGGGTCCCAGGACCAAAAAGTGCCCCCACTTTTTCGCACATACAGACACTCCCCTTTCCAAGTCAAGGACTGAGACAGACAGTGGGCTCACTGGGAGGCAGGCAGTGCCTCTATCATCTCCATGTTATATACAGTGTGTCCGTAAAGTCATGGTGCACTTTTGACCAGTCACAGGAAAGCAACAAAAGACAATAGAAATGTGAAATCTGCACCAAATAAAGGGAAAACCCTCCCAGTTTCTGTGGGATGATGTGGCAGCATGTGCACATGCACAGATGATGACGTAACACCGTGTATACAGCGGAGCAGCCCACGGCCATGCCAGTCCAGATGTGGACAGTACAGAGGAAAGTTCAGTGTGTTCTGTGGCTCGCTAAATTTGAATCTGTGACCAAAGTGCAACGTGAATATCGGCACGTTTATAATGAAGCGTCACCACATAGGAATAACATTACTCGGTGGGATAAGCAGTTGAAGGAAACCAGCAGTTTGGCGGAGAAAGCCCGTTCTGGTAGGCCGTCAGTCAGTGACGAGTCTGTAGAGGCTATACAGGATAGCTACCTAAGGAGCCTTAAAAAATCTCTCCATGTGTGTGCTCGACAATTACACCTAAGCAAGACTACAGTTCATAAGGTGTTAAAGAAATGTCTCTGTTTTACGGGGTCCAAATTGTGGCTGTTGCACGCTATCAAACTGGCGGATAGACCCACATGATGCACGTTTACTACAGATATGCTTCATGAGATTGACAATGATACCAGATTTTTGCAGAAGATTGTGTTTAGTGATATGGCGACCTTCTATATCTGTGGACATGTTCATCGCCATAACGTCTGAATATGGGCTGCTGAACATCCTCATGCCTACGTTGAGTACGAACATAACACCCCTAAAGTGAATGTGTGGTGTGGCCTGATGCATGATAAGGTGATAGGCCCACTTTTTTCTCATGGAGCAGTCTGTGACGGCAAACACCTATCTTGACATGTTGGAATTGTATGCAGTGCCACAATTTCCAGAAGGTGTCATCTTTCAACAGGACGATGTTCCTCCACACTACGCCACCATTGTTCGTGAGTTTCTGGATAGAACATTCCCCCGGCGGTGGATAGGCAGGGGTTCTGTCAAGCCATGGCCACCACGATCTCCGGATCTGATGCCCTTAGACTTTTACTTTTGGGGTTATGTGAAGCACCATGTGTACATTGAACATATCAACAACACTAATCACTTAAAACAGAGAATCACAGACGTTATTCACTCTGTTACACCAGACGTCCTTACCCGTGTGTAGCAAGAACTTCACTATTGTTTGAATGTGTGTAGGGCAACAAATAAAACCCACATCGAACTGCACTGAATAGGTATGAAACTGGGAGAGTTTTCTCTTTATTTGGTGCAGATTTCACATTTCTATCGTCTTTTGTTGCTTTCCTGTGACAGGTCAAAAGTGCACCATGACTTTACGGACACACTGTATATGGAAAGAGCTAGGCTTGAATGAAGATATTCAAGCAGGTAGTTTCTTTTCCTCTATGGAGCAAAAAGGAGAAATGATTCAGTGTTCTCATTGAAACCAGGGTCCTTCCTATTCACAGCATAGCTCCAGCACTTTTTCCATTGTAATGTGTCAATCCATAAATTGAAAGAAGCTCCTGACTGAGGACCATAACTGCAATCAGGAGAAAAGAAAAGAAGCCAGAAGCCAGAACTCAGTCATCTCTTTTTTGGAGCTCTGAGGAGACGCTGTCATTGAGTAAGGTAGGAGTTGAAGCAGCTGCCCCCCGTGTAACTTTATCCCCATATTAACCACCAGAGGGGGCAGTGGCTCCACATCGGTGGTCTTCCTGCAGCCCTGAGAAGGTACTTGCTAAGGGTAACAGACCCCTAAGGCCATAAGGGTCATTTTGTTGTTTGTTTATTTATTTTTAAAATGTACTTATTTATTGATAATAGAGAGACATAGAGGAAAAGAGGAAGGAAGAGAGAGAGGGAAGCATTCATTTGTTGTTCCATTTAGTTGTGCATTCATTGGTTGCTTGCCCTGACCAGGGATAGAACACACAACCTTGTTATTTTGGGACAATGCTCTAAGAGACTGAACTAACCAGCCAGAGCCATTAAGATCATTTTAGTACTGCCTTGCCCAAGTGCTACCTGCATTTACTCAGCAAATGTTACTCCATTGTAGATAAGGAAGGCACTGCAGGGATCATCTGGTCCCAGGCAGCTGGCTGTTTCCTGACTCTTAAAGAGCTCTAGAAATAGATTGTAGCACCTCTCTTGGCTGCTGCACAAGGCTGTCAATGTGGGCTGCTGGCTGCCCACAGCCCCAGATACAGGAGCCAGATGAGGGCAGATAGCCCATCTCCACCCCACCCTGGTGATTGTGCATTAGGCCCTGAGGGGGGAACAGAGGTTTCTCCTCCTGCCCAGAAGCCCTAGTACCTGCTTCCATCTTTCTGGCCACCTCAGAGACCATGGCTGAGAGCGACAGGTAGAGCCATGGCCTGGGAGCCCGAGACTGGAACCCCTTTGCTGCTTCTTGAGCTCCTTGCTCTAAGCACCCTTTGTGGAGATGAGGCTCATGAGACAACCCCGTTTAGAATCTACTCCCGCCCTTCTTGCCCCCAATGCACCGGTCTTTGCTTCATTCCATCTGGTGTCCTCGGAGGAATGGCTAATTAAACTGAAAGGCGCTGGCCTATTTTTTGGTGTTTTTTAGTGAAGACCTGGAGGAATAGCCACAAAGTTTGGAAAGAACCCCAGGGAAACTGAAAAGCTCTGGGTTGGCTGGTTATTCTAGGATTGGCAGGTCCTAAGTCCCATAGGCTGGCTGGTCCACTTAAGGTTCTATCCTATTCTCTGGGTTGTCAGATTTGGGAATGGGGTAAAAACTGAAAGGGAAATATCCTCCTGGGTGGTCTCAATCCACATCATCCTAGAATAAGAAACAAACTCCTTTATTTCACCTTGTTATTTGCGGCGAAGTCAGAGCAGCCAGTTTGGAAATAAGAACTGTTCTCTGGAGAAAGATGGAGGTTAGGGGGAGGCAGGAATGGGAGCAGAGAAACAGATCCCAATTTCAGAGTCTATTACTTACATTTGAAGAAATATTGTTTTCTCCCAAGAAAATTACTTTCTTTTCAAAAGGAAAGTTTTGTTACTACCCTGTATTAAAACATTCTTTGCTTCTTTATTTCTCTTCTCAACTTTCAAGCTCCTTAAATGATCCTATAGTGTCCCTTTAACGTGGCCCAAACCTTTCTCACCAGGTTTAGCTCCTGCCATCCTGTACTCTAGACACCTGGGATTGTTCACCGCCCCTTCCACACATTTCAAGTCCTCCCCCAGGAATTCCCCTCTCTGCCTGGCAAATTCTACTCATTCATGGATTTGCACTGCAAATATTACCTCTCCAAGGTAATGTTTAAAAAAGCCTAGAGGTTCCTTTATAACACTTCTAGGAATTACTCACTTTCTGCTGTGCCCGAGAATTTTTATCACACCTCTGGAACACCTCTTACCAAACAGATTTTCTTAATTTATAACATGTCTGTTCTATGTAAAACACCAGGTCCTTGAGAGTATGGAGTGTGTTTAATCATTCAGATAGCCTGAATCCCCAGCATGAAGTCCAGTGAGTTTTTATTGATGAATTGCTTGAAGAAACCTGATCTCAAGAGAGGATGTGGGCAGTTTGGCAAATTGATTCTCCTGGGTGAGGTAAAAAGTAATCTGCGGAGTCAGACAGCTACAGTCAGATGGGTGTTTTTGGCCATGGCTATATGCAAAATCTCTGGGCTAGACCTGAAACATGACCTTCTGGTAGATCTAGTTGCCAAGTGGCATTCTGCTCCAGTAAATGAAAGCACAGTCCTTTTCTCACCTGTACTCCAAGCTCCATCTCACATTCCCACTTCTTCCAAGAAGGCTTCCCTGAACACTCCTGCTTCTGTCTTCTCAGCTAGAGTGCCAGCTCCTTGCAGTTTTATCCTTGGTGGATAACACAATGTTGGTGCATGTTTTGTGCTCAAAAAATTGTTTATTGATGCTGATAAATTGCCTGCTTAGGATCACAGAGACTGTGTTATACATACTCTGCCACCCTGGATCCACTGCCCACCCTTCTCTACGGTGCTTTGCACCCCAGGAGGCTCGCCTTTCAGACTGTATCAGCCAGACTCTTTTGTCTTCTGGCTTTTGGCTAGGTATGGCCCATGGGATGCACAGGCGTAAAGGAGACAGCAGCATTTTTATCTCCTTGGTTCCTCCACTGGCCAGGGGTGGGCAGTGCCTGCTTCCTCCACCAAAGGCCACGGCTTCTGAGGGGCAGCCTCTCCTACAGCTAACCCATAGCCATGCCCCCTAAGGTTGCACCAACCACTCCCTACTCTTGCCCCATGTGGCTATTCCTGTGGGCATCACTGTCCCTTAATGGTTTCCTGTAACTCTGCCCACGTTTTGTATATGGTCTCATCAGATATTCCCTAGTTATTCCATTCTGGATCAAACACAGTATCCATGGGAACCTTTTTGACCCCAAAGTCCAGTGCTACATCTGTCAGGGTTCTCAAATGCCTGCTCAACAGTGATGGTTGAATTTCAGGAATTCAGCTGCTCTGCATGTGTCCCAGTCTCCTCCAATTTCTTAAGTTTTCCAATTGGAGAAAATGGGCCTTCGTTGTCGACCTTAGAAGTAACTTCCATAGAGTTTGGAGTTCCACAAAAGCTCGCGGAATCACAAACGATCCTGCTCCTCAATATATTTAGTGTTTTCCTGGACCACTTAGATATGCAGATATGGAGTGTTTTTGTCTTGGGGTTTCTTTTTGGAGGGACACCAATTTCTCCCTTAAACCATCAACCACCTAGACATAAATGGCCAGCACTGCTGAATGCGCCTGGCCTACCCACCCCACAGTAACCTCCTTAGTTCAGGCTCCTCGGGGTCTACAACAGCGCCTGTTCCTGTTCTCTCCCTCACCCCCATTCCGTACCATCGTGTCATCCTGCAGAGAGCAAGTTCCTGATTCCTCCTGATCCCCAGAGCTGCTACCAGCCACCCCACTGCAGTGAACAGGTGCTATAGGCATTGCACGCTCCCAACCCTAAAACACGTGACATTTTCTCACCAGGAGGATCTGAGCAAATGAACTTCTTGGCCCAAAGTTCCCCAACACACCAGGGAACTCAGATCTGAACAAGATCTTCACAGCTTGCTGAGTCGTTTCACCTCGTTCTGGAACTTCACTAGAAAGATTAGTTCCAGAGTAAAAACCCTCCTCCCAGGAGCTTCTCTCTGTCTGCTGCCCTAGATTGCCTGGGGGACCCCATGTGCCAGATCTGGAACATGCTTCCTGAGGGGACACTGAGGCCTAGAGAGAAGCAGCAGCCACTGCCCTGAATCACAGGAAATGCTGGGCAGGAGAAGACAGGGAGGTCAGGCGGATTGCAGAAGGGAGGCAGATGCTGATGTTCTGAGCTTGGAGTGGTGGAGGGTTGGAGCAAAGCTCTGAGAAAGAAAAGCTATGCCTTGTGTGTGTGTGTGTGTGTGTGTGTGTGTGTGTGTGTGTGTGTGTGTGTGTGTGTGTGTGTGTGTGTGTGTGTGTGCGCGCGCGCGCATGCGTGCATGTGTGCGTGTCTAAGTGCAGGGGGCAGGGGGTGTATTGGAAACAATGGCTCTGGCCAAATTAAGACTTGGTCATGGAACTTTTGCCAAACCCTTTCTCCCTTCAACTTTTCTGGCCACACTGCCCCCACCAGTCACCCTTTCCCAGTGCCAGGACCTGGGGACTGATCGCTTTGCCTAGGGGAAAGTCCGACTGGCTGGCTCCCTCCCTGGCCCGGATTGCCCTTCCCACAGCTCCTCCCTCTCCATCCAGGCCCCATACAGAAGAGCTGGCGCCCTTGCCCACGCAGCTCCCCATGCCAGGTGAGACACTTGAGCTGGGAGATTACGAGAGCGCTCTTTTTAACCATCCTGGGCTCATGTGACTGGCTTCTGTCCAGGCAGACATATGCAGGCCAGCCCTCCAGGCAGGGCACACAGCGCTATTTATTTCCTACTGCTTCTCTGTGGGTAGAGCTGCCAGGGTGGGGCTTTCTCATTGTATTTAAGCCTCAGCTGGCGCCACTGAATTGCCCCAGCCTCAGCCTTTGCCCCTTTCCTAACCCTGTAGGTAAAAATAACTCCCCCCTGCATTAGGTGGGGGGTATTAAATGGGGCACTTTTTTTTGGCTGCAAACCTTGGCTCTGCCACTAACCGACGGGGCAAAGGTGTTTGTTGTCTCCAGGTTGAGTCTCCATCGCCCACTTTCTCAGTTGGAAAGAGCCTGGGCACCATTCCTTCCGGAGCCCCGAGGAAGGAGGCATTGTAGATAATGGGAGCTCAGAGGAGCGGCTCGCGCTCGTGAAGGATAGGGCCAGTCACCACGAACATCCTTTGCTATCCTCCACCCCCTCCTTTCATTTTGGTGTATTTTGGACTCCTAGGGCATGTAGTCATGTCTACTATCATATGTATCCCATTGTATTTCAATGCTTTACCTCATTACATTTTGGAGCAAGGACGTGTCTTATTCCTCTTTGGAGCACTGCCCCCTGGGGGTGCCCTGCAGAATGTGCAGTTCGGGGTTGAGGGTGTGGTGCGGGAGGCTCTGGCGGTGGTTCCCTGCCTTGCCAGGTTGCTAACTTTACACCCCGTGACTCTCTGCTCTGAGAAATCTCAGCCTTGCCTCCTCCTCCAGCCCCCGCCCCACCCAGGCTCTCCAGGCTAAACTGCACCTTTCTCCTCTGGGTGTCTAGAATTTAAGGCCAGGAACAAATTCTTTGAAATGCAGCTGCCTGGGGTCAGGTTGAGCTAGGGAGAGGTAAAAGGTGTGTGTGTGTGTGTGTGTGTGTGTGTGTGTGTGTGTGTGTGTGTGTGTGTGTGTGTGTGTGTGAGTGACAGCAGTTAGGAAACAGTTGTTTCTACAGGAAGAGGCCTGGTTCTTTCAGCAGAACCGGAGGAAGCACCTGTGTGGTCAACCCCTCCCCTTGACTCCCCCCACCCCTTGCTTTACCTGAATAGCTTTCTGGTATTTTGAAGTAGATAGTGACTTTGGATTCCAAGTGAGAGGAAAGGGGCCCTTGAATGGAGAGGGTTGACCGGAAGAGGACAGAGCCAGGACAGCATGAGACAGCTGCTCAAAAATGATAGAAAAAGATCTCAGGGAAGAAGTTCCTGAATCCATCCATGTAATTGTCTCAGTCTTGGGCTCTGACTGGGTTTGATAATGGGACTGAAATAAACAATGTTGATTTAGCCACCAGTAAACAGCAATGCAAGCCAGCTCTATTGAGGGAAGAAAGGGAGAAAGAGCAGAGAGGTAGCGAAGCCCAGTGCCCACTTTCTTCCTTCCAGCAGTTGTTCTGGATGGCTTATTTGGGACAGAATTGATATTTGAGGAGGGAGCCCCAGAAGTCAACCCCCTAACCTGAAAACACGTCAGAGAAATGCCAAAGGGCCCCATCTCATCTCCCAGGCCTGGCTCAGTTCTCAGCTCCACCATCTTTCTCCTGCTCCTCCAGCTCAGAATGTGAACCTCAGAGACTCAGAACATTCTCTCCTGAAACTACCTCCCCTTTCATCCCCACTCACTTGCAGGTGTGTTTAAAATTTAAAACCCAAACTGAGTGTAGATAACTTGGAGTTTTCTCTGAGCCCACTGCCTGCATTTTGTCAAATTCGAAGCATACGGTCTGACTGCTGTCAATGCTCCCTATTCCTGACAAATGCCACCAGAGTGATTTTTTTTTTCACACAGTAGTTGCTCAATGTCACTTTTGAAAGAATAAATCCACCGACCAAGGCCTGCATGGACATGCGTCAGAAGGACAGAGGTGAGTGTAGCTGGGCCAAGGCTCCACCCTAGGAATGAGAGAGAATCCTCCGCATTGGTTCAGACTGGGCAGCCTAGGTCTGCTCCTCATCAGGAGCTGGTTGGCAGCCAGAGGCAGAGGCTGGGCAGTCTCTGCAAAACAAGACTGACTTATGACCAGGCTCATGCTACAGAAAGGCCAAGATCAGATCTTAGCATCAGTGCAATCTAGCTGCAGTCACTTCAGAGTTCTGCTTCTGAATGGATTTTCCTTTTAATATCCTGGATTTAAAAAGCAACAGACCACATACCTATGGCTCTCTTCATCATTTTACTGCCTTTCCTAAGTTCCAGTAGTCCCCCCCCACCAAATGTGCAATAGCCATGGGCATGTCTTGGCTTGGGGTGTACTAGGTCATGGGGAAACTTAAACAGCTATGTTGAAGGCTGATGCTCTATAAATCCCATCCGGCCTATGCCTTTTCTAGCTGCTAGTCTCTAACACACAGATGCTTCAGGAGTATGGGAAGGTTCTTTTCTAGCTTTCAGCCAGGCAGCCATCAGACAGAAGCCTGTTCAAAACAGGACACAGTCCTTCAGTTCAGTGCCCACTTAGCTCCCGTTGCCAGGGCAGGAATGGCTCAGGGCCAGATCAGAAGTAGGCAGGAGCTAAGTTGCCCAAGGGCCCCTAAGAACATTGTTTAACTTTCCTTCATTTGCTCAGTTCCCTCTGGCTTTATTTTTTAAAATAATATTATGTTTTTTTAAAAAAATTCCTTTTTTATTTATTGGTTTTTGAGAGAGAGGAAGAGAAAGAAACAGAAACATCTATCCACTGCCATATGTGCCCTGACCGGAGATCAAACCCGCAATCTTTGCGTATCAGGACAATGCTCTAACCAACCGAAATATGTGGCCAGGACCACTCTAGCTTTAAATTTATCCCACGGACAAAGGCCTGGGCCCAGAGGCAGATTAAGGTCGGTTGAGGCCCCGGGCACAGAAGAAAATATTGGGCCCCTTAAAAAAAAGAGAGAGGGAAAATAAAAATACATGTTAACCATATTTTTAAATAAATAAAAAATATTATGTATTATTAATGTTAAAATTGCACATGTGAAACCAAGCTTGGTGTGATTAGAAAAAAGTGTAAAGTTGGGGTTTTGTGGGGCCCTTCAGAAGTCAGGGCCCACGGTGCACACCAGCCATTATATCCGCCTCTGCCTGGGCCCAAGAAAAGCTGCACAACTTCCCAAATTAGCTCTATTTCTTAACACTGCTTGCCAGGCTTCATCCTAAAGCAAACCTCGCACCTCAGTAAATGTGTAAGTGACAAATCCTGATGAGGGAGCTGAGAATCGTGGGTCCTGGGAGAGTGGCCATCCGAGTGCCACACGTGTTCCCAGCTCCCTTATTCACACCCATGCCAGGGCTTTGGACCAAAGCCCTGGGGAACAGAGAGGATATGACAGATGGCATCTGTGGAAGGCTGTTTCTCATCCTTCTCCTCCTCCCTTCCAAGCATTTTCTTTTTCAAACATTTTCTTTACTGTCATCGAGTTCAGGGAGGATGTACCTGCAGCACAGCCCTAAAACTGCCTGGTGAGTGGTACTCCGCCACCACGTTGGAAACACTTCAGAACAGAGCGCTCAGGGCCAGCTGGGAAAGTTCTCAGCTTCGGTTTTGAAACAATTATGAGATGCTGAAAGATGCTCAAAGCATTTCATCCTTACTTTTGTAAAAGAACAAACACCCCAAAATAAATAAACACTGACTCATCCATGCCAAACTGCACTTTCCAGAGGAAGCATGTCAGCAGATTCAAATGAACAATGAGAGAATCCCATGATACCAAGATGATTCAAAACTGATGCTTTAGAGGTTGACATCCTGAGCTGAGAGAGCCACAGGTCACCATCTGGCCTGATTTGGGGCGGTCCTTCCTTTTCAGTTTATTTGTGTGGTGGCTGAAGAGGTGAGACTCTTTCTAGTCAACAGTCAGGCTGGCTCCTCCTGTTACAGAATAATTATGAGCATCCGGGCCCAACTTAGTGGTTCATATGCTATATTAAGAATCGTATCCTCTCCCTCAGAGTCTAGACAGTGTATTTGTGGCTCTGGCTTATCTCAGGGGTTATGGATTCAGGGACCAGAGAGCTTTCAGTCCTTACATGGATGAGTTCACTGTGACTCTTAAAAAGTTCCCACTGAAATTAGCAGGCACCATTTGACAGACACTTGGAAAGGATTACCCCTAATTTGGTTGAGGCCAGGTTCAGAAGTAAATTCTTTTAAAATCTTGGGCTTTAGGAAGCACAGGTTGAAGATGAAAGTGGTAAAAGTTAAAAAGAGGATATGAAAAATGTTATTTAAGCTTTGCTCCTCCCTGGCCTGTCTCTCTCCTCATTCAGAAGACCCACACTGTTCACATGACAGCTGTCTGCAGTGCTCCGTTCTAGCACTCTAGACACAGGCCACCTCTAGCGAGATAGAAGCTGGGGAAAACGTGTTCTGGCAATTCCACCAGGTTCAAAGGATAAGTACTTAACCTCAGCTCGCCAAGGAGAAGAGGCATTCAGGAGCAGTCAGGAACAATCTCTGTCACCTTTCCAACTTCCGTGTTGATGACATCAGATGACCAACACCAGAGAAATAATTAAAAATAAATGAGAAAGTTTTCCATGATTCACTAAAGCGGTAGGAGTATTCTGTTAGTCAGGAAAGCTTAGAACCATTCATCAGCTGCTACCTGAAATTTAGCATTTAACTTTATTAGGCCTGGTTAGAAATTAAGCAAAATAGAAAGTGTTTCAACACGACCAGCCGCTCCAGATCCCAAATGCTTCACTGTGAAATTTTTATTTAACTTTTTGTTTTGTCTTGCTTTTTGATCCCACAATAAGCCCCATTCTTAACAGATTAAGTGTTCTGAAAAGTAAAATATAAAGACATTGGCTAGCTGTCTGTTCCAAATCCCCTTAAAACATCTAGGAATACAGTTGGCTATTCTAGTCACATTTCCCCCAGGAAAGAGGGCCCAGGCCAGACACCCCTCTCACAGAGCCCCTATAGGACAGAAGCAGAACCTTTATGTCACAAGTTATGGCTGGATTTTTCCAACCACAAAACGGAAGATGAGAGGTGAGGACACTCTTGGAACATGGAAAGAAACGAACTTCTGTCATCTCATGATTAACTTTGAACCTTTTTCATCTTGTGGCACATATTATGAATTACTAAAATTATTGGCCCACCCTAACCCACCAAGCATGTAATCTGTAGAGGGGTTGGATGGGTGGCGCCAGTCTGAGCCCACACTACAATCTTACTACAGAAGACTCTGTGGGAAGACCAGGCAACTGCAAGAGGAGAAGCAGCGGAAAAATGTGGACAAATCTTATGGAGCTTGGGGCTTTTATGGAGCTGCTGTCATCACTAAGCAGGAAGAAGCTGATCATTATACAAAAGTTTGCCCCTCCCACCATACCCAGGCACAGAAAACACAGACACAAACAGTGAAAAGTGTAGTAGCTACAGACAGGTAGCCTACGGCAAGTTACAAAAAACAGCTGATGCCAACCCAAGAAGACCTAGGGCCAACACAGCTGAAAGTGGGTAGCAGATAGCACCAACTCTAGACTCAGCTACCTACACAATCAGCATGTCCAAAGGTGGAGTCTAGCAGGCACCAGACACTGTGGAGAATAAATATGCTTAATAGGATAATAGGACAGACATTGCACAGTGTGTAATACACATGATCAAGGTTGACCCTTAAGAGCCAGCCAGCCTGAAGGGATAACTGTACCCATGAAAGGACAAACTGCATTTAATACTCACATTCAATAAGAGGGAAAATAGTACCCTAAAGAAGCATTCCTAGAAGAAGGAAAACAGGTTGCCTGGTGGTCAGTACCACAAACCCATCTTCTTCATAAAGCCATCACAAAAATTTCAAAGTTAGACAGTGCTACCTAATGTACAAACAAAATGGGCAGACAGAGAAATGCAACTCAAATGAATCAAAAAGAGAAATCCCCAGAGAAAGAACTGAATGAGATGGAAGTAAACTACCAGATGCAGAGTTTAAAACAATGATTTTTAGAATGTTCAAGGATCTTAGAGCAATAATGGATGGACATAATGAGTACCTAAAGAGATAGCAAGCATCAAAAAGGATATTGAAATCATAAAAGATAACCAGTCAGAAATGACAAATACAATATCAGAAATGAAGACTGAACTAGAAGAAATCAATAGCAGGCTGGATGAAGCAGAAGATGGAATCAGCAATTTAGAGGACAAGATAAACAAAAACACAGAAGCAGAGTAACAAAAAGAAAAGAGGCTCAAAAAGTCTGAGAAAACTATAAGAGAGCTCTGTGATAACATGAAGAGAAACAACATCCATATCATAGGGGTTCTTGAAGGAGAAGAGACCCAAACAAGGATAGAGAACCTGTCTGCAGAAATTATAGCTGAAAACTTCCACAAATCAATGAAGGAAAAAGTCACACAAGTTCAAGGAGCACAGAGAGTCCCATTAAAGAAGAACCGAAGGAAGCCTACACCAAGATACATCAAAATTAAAGTGCCAAAATTAAGAGACAAAGAAAGAATATTAAAAGCTGCAAGAGAAAAGCAGTTAATTACCTACAGAGGAGCCCCCATAAGGATGACATCTGATTTCTCAACAGAAACACTTGAGGCCAGAAGGCATTGTCAGGAAATATTCAAAGTGATGCGAAACAAGAACCTACAACCAAGACTTCTTTATTCAGCAAGGCTATTGTTTAAAATTGAAGGAGAAATAAAAAGCTTCCCAGACCAAAACAAAAAACAAAAAACACAACTCAAGGAATTCATTACAACCAAACCAGTACTGCAAGAAATGTTAAGGGGCCTGCAGTGAAAAGAGTAAAGGGGAAAAAAAATCTAGAAAAAGAGGATTGTAGATTTAAAGAATAAAATGGCAATAAATAAGTACATGTCAATAATAACCTTAAGTGTAAATGGATTAAATGCTCCAATCAAAAGACATTGGGTAGTTGCATGGATAAAACAGGACCAGTACATATGTTGTCTACGAGAGACCCATCTTAGAATAAAAGATATATATAGACTGAAAGTGAAGGGATGGAAAAAGTATTTCATGTAAATGAAAATGAAAAAAAAAAGCTGGGGTAGCAATACTTATATCTGACAAAATAGACTTTAAAACAAAGGCTATAGTAAGCGATAAAGAAAGTCACTACATAATGATAAAGGGAGCAATCCAACAGGAAGATATAACAATTATAAATATTTATACACCTAATATAGGAGCACCTAAATATATAAAGCAGATTTTGATGGACATAAAGGACGAGATCAACAGCAATACTATAATAGTAGAGAATTTTAATACACCACTAACATCAATGGATAGATTCTTCAGACAGAAAATTAACAAAGAAACAGCTGCCTAGCCTGACCAGGCGGTGGTGCAGTGGATAGAGCATTGAACTGGGATGTGGAGGACCCAGGTTCGAGACCCCAAGGTTGCCAGCTTGAGCACAGGCTCATCTGGTTTGAGCAAGGCTCACCAGCTTGAGCCCAAGGTTGCTGGCTTGAGCAAGGGGTCACTTGCTCTGCTATAGCCCCCTAGTCAAGGCACATATGAGAAATCAATCAATGAACAACTAAGGAACCGCAATAAAGAATTGATATTTCTCTAATTTCTTTCCCTTCCTATCTGTCCCTATCTGTTCCTCTCTCTTACTTTCTCTGTCTCTCCCACAAAAGAAAAAGAAACAGCTGCCTAAATCAACTGATCAACTGGGTTTAATAGATATCTTCAGAACCTTTCACCCCAAAGCAGTAGAATATACAGTGGTACCTTGAGATACGAATTTAATTCATTCTGTAACTGAGCTCGTAAGTCAGTCAACTTGTATATCAAACTGCTGACACTGGACCCATGCGCCACTAGTGGCAGCTTTCCAAATCACGACTCGTATCTTGGAATTTCATTCGGATCTCAAACAAAAATACTAAGCGAGTCGCAGCTCGTATCTTACAAATGGTCTGTTCGTATCTCAAGGTACCACTGTACATTCTTTTCAAGTGCTCATGGTACATTCTCTAGGATAGACCACGTTAGAACACAGAACAAATCTCAATAAATTTAAAAAGATTGAAATCATATCAAGCATCTTCTCTGACCACAGTGGCATGAAACTAGAAATCAACTACAACAGAAAAACTAAAATGCATTCAAACACTTGGAAGCTAAATAGCATGTTATTAAATAACAAATGGGTTAACAACGAGATCAAGGAAGAAATTAAAAATTTCCTTGAAACAAATGAAAATGAACATACAACAACTCAAAATTTATGGGACACAGCAAAAGCAGTCCTGAGAGGGAAGTTCATAGCATTATAGGTATACCTTAAGAAGCAAGAAAAAGCTCAAATAAACAACTTAACCCTGCATCTAACAGAACTAGAAATAAAACAACAAAGCCCAGAGGAATTAGAAGGAAGGAAATAATAAAGATCAGAGTGGAAATAAATGACATAGAGGTCAATGAAACAATACAAAAGATCAATGAAACCAACAGCTGGTTCTTTGAAAAGGTAAACAATATTGAGGAACCTTTAACCAGACTCATCAAGAAAAAAAGAGAGAGAACTCAAATAAATAAAATTAGAAATTAAAAAGGAGAAGTAACAACTGACACTGCAGAAATACAAAGGATTATAGGAAAAAACTATGAAGATCTGTATGCCAAAAAATTGGACAACCTAGATAAAATGGATACATTCCTAGAAACATACAATCTTTCAAGACTCAATCTGGAATAATCAAAAAACCTAAACAGACCGATTACAACAAATGGAAACAGTCATCAAAAACTCCCAACATACAAAAGTCCTGAACCAGATGGCTTTACAGGTGAATTTTACCAAACATTCAAAGAACTAACACCTATCCTTCTCACGTTATTTCAAAGAATTCAAGAGGAGGGAAGACTTCCAAGCTCCTTTTATGAGGTAAGAATTATCCTCATTCCAAAACCAGGTAAAGACACTACACAGAAAGAGAACTATAAATCAATATCCCTGATGAACATAGATGCTAAAATTTTCAACAAAATATTAGCAAACCGGATCCAGCAATACATTAAAGAAGTCATACATCGTGATCAAGTGGGATTTATTCCGTGGAAGCAAGGCTGGTACAATATTCGAAAATCAATGTGATTCATTACATAAACAAAAGGAAGGATAAAAATCATATGATTATATTAACAGATGCAGAAAAAGCATTTGATAAAATTGAGCAACAATTTATGATCAAAACTCTCAGCAAAGTGGGAATACAGGTAACATACCTCAACATAATAAAGGCCATCTATGACAAACCGACAGCCAACATCATACTCAATGGATCAGGAACAAGGCAGGGGTGCCCCCTTTCACCACTCTTATTCAACATAGTTCTGGAAGTCCTAGCCACAGCAATCAGACAAGAAGAAGAAATAAAAGGTGTCCAAATTGGAAGTGAAGAAGTAAAACTATCATTATTTGCTGATGACACAATACTGTACATAGAAAACCCACTTTTAGGAATATATCCTAAGAACACCAAACCACTGATTCAAAAGAAGAAATGCACCCCCATGTTTATGGCAGCATTGTTTACAATAGTAGAGATCTGGAAACAGCCCAAGTGTGTCTGTCAGTGGATGAGTGGATTAAAAAGCTGTGGTACATATACATACTGGAATACTATGTGGCTGTGAAAAAGAAGGAAATCTTACCTTTTCTGATGGCATGGATGGACTTGGAGATTATAATGCTAAATGAAATAAGCCAGGCAGAGAAAGACAAATATCATATGATCTAATTTATATGTGGAATCTAATGAACAAAAGTGAACTGAGGAACAGAATAGAGGCAGAGGCAGGGTCACAGGAGCCAGAGGGACAGCTGTAAGAGGGAAGGGGGATGAGGGAATGCAATCAGAGGTGAAGGGATTAGTGAAATTATCTATACATAACACATAGATACAGATAACAGGACAGCAAATCCCATAGGGAAGGGGGTAGGGGCGGGCAATGGAAAACAAGGGGCTGGGGGTGAGGGAATTATATTGAGTGGGACACTTGAATTCATGTTAACACAATAAATTAAAATTAATAAAAGATTTTTAAAAAATTAGCGGCACATCAAAAGATATTTTTTGCCGATCTGACAAAAATAGATATAATTTTGATTCCTTCACACCAGATAGATAGCCATTGTTGGGTTGACTGTTGTCATTTTTTTTAAGATAACCTTTTAAAAAAGAAGATTTATTGATTTTAGAGAGAGGAGAGACAGAAGCAGGGTGGGGGAGGAGTAGAAAGCACCATCAACTGGTAGTTATTTGTCCTATGAGGCTTGACTGAGCAAACCTGGGGTTTCGAACCAGCCACTTCAGCATTCTAGGTGGACATTTTATCCACTGCACCAGCTGTTGTCACTTTTTCATTTGACAATCTAAGGGAAAAGAGGTCAGTGACCCTGACTAAATAGTCAAATATTGCATGTTTTTAAAAATTCTTGCAGCACTGGTTGAAAATCGCCAACTTAGAGCATCCTAAAGTCATAGGACTGCCCATTTGAAGCTTGCATTCTAATACAAGGAGAAATTGTGATAGCACATGATGAATAAACAGACCAATCACTGGAGGGTAGAAGGTAAGACAGTCAATACGACGAGCAGGTTATTAGTGAGATTAGCCAATTCTCCAGGTTAAAAGACAAAATGATTTTAAGAATGAAGTAACACAAAAATTCCTATCCAACTCTTTTCACTGTGTCAGTAAGGAATTTGGAAACTCAGTTGATTTTGTCAATTTCAAAATCAGTAAAAGAAGGCAACTAACTTGATCTGTTTATTGAAATCACTGGAAGAACAAAAATGGCAAGAGAACAACCCAGTAACTGTAAGACACATTTTGAACCTCTGCATAACGCTGGTTCAATTCAGTCACTCATTGCTATGGCTGGGAAAAGATCCAAGCAAAAATTTAAGTGACTGAAAAAAGGAGGCATAGGGTGATAGCCTCTAAAACCTACAACTTGTTCCTAAACTTGAAACCTACTCATAAACCTCCCTAAATCCATCTGGTACAAACACTACCACGTGTTCAAGCAGCCTACTCCCCCCAAACTTGAATAGGCCCGCAGAAGAGACATGCCAACTTGAATGACTCTGCTCTGCGTCACTCTCTAGCTTGCCAAATTTAGGCAGAAACACATCCAGTCTCCTTCCCAGAACTTTCTAGAATTTGTCTAGTGTCACAGGTTGTCCATATCCTGTCACTTGACCCAGTTTCAATAACCTTACAGTCCTTTCAACACACAGGAAAAGACCACATGCCAGCTTTAGCCACAGGTTTGCTTCTCCTCTGCCACACAGTGCTGGCTGACCAGGGAGACCTCTCACTAAAAATGTAAACATGAGATCTAGTGCATGTCAGTTGTTTGGGGTAGAGTTCTCTGAACAGTTTTCTTGAAAGAGCAAGTCTTCCATACTGATAGGAACTGGCAAAACCACCTTAACATATGCTCTGCCCAGATAACGCAGGAGATTTGACCCAACTTCTCAAGCTAGAGAATTCAGCAGGAGTCAGAGGGACCTAAAGGAGGAATGTATTCCATTGCCTTTTGTAAACCAAGAGTAAAGGAAATTGTGAAGGTTATTATTATTATTATTTTGAGAAAGAGATACAGACTGATAGATGGGGACAGACAGAAAGGGAGAGAGATGAGAAGCATCAACTCATAGTTGTGGGACATCAGTTGTCCATTGATTGCTTCTAATATGTGCCTTGACCGGGGGGCTTCAGCTAAGCCAGTGACCCCTTGCTCAAGCCAGTGATCTGGGCTTCAAGCCAGCAACCTTAGGCTCAAGCCAGCAACCTTGGGCTTCAAGCAAGTGAGCATGGGGTCATGTCTATGATCCCACTCAAGCTGGTGACCCAATGCTCAAGCTAGTGAGCCTGTGCTCCTGTGCTCAAGCCAGTGACCTTAGGGTTTCGAATCTGTGTCCTCAGTGTCCCAGGTTGACACTCTATCCACTGTGCCACCACCTGGTCAGGCTGTGAAAGCTCTAATAGTCAAATTGCTTAGTCACCAGAAGTACCAGGACACCCTCCTTTCAGAGGCTGAGGCTTCAGTCTGGACAGTTCCCTGCCATCAGGGAAAGCTCTGGTCATTTGCTCATTCTCGTTTTTCACAGCCTGTGCTATGGCAATCGGGAATACTTTTTGGATAAGGCAGAAGTTCCTTGAATAATATGCCATATTTTTCTTCTTTTTGTTACTCTGTTGCCCAAAGAAAGGAGCCTCCTGCTCTTGTGGTTTGCAGAGACCAAATTCTAAAATAGAAAAGACACTGGCTAATCCTGAGAAAGAAGTGGTAAGAAGCAATGGTTTCCTTCAGGGTGCACACTGAGGACAGAATTCAGCATACACTTGTTTGGGTGGAGGATGGAAGCAGAGGAAGGTCAGGGGGATATAGAACCAACAACAGTGAGGTACTTGGTTACTGCCTCTTCTCCGCCCGTCTTAATGACATTTCATTAGCAATTAGGTTATTACCAATCCTGTTTAAATCTTGCAGAGAAAAAGGATGTTGAAATAGAGAAATGAAATGGATAACTACCAGTTTCTAAATTTTCTTGTTATAACTGAAGTTCATTCAGAATCTAGGGACTAGTCTTTGGTTTAAACTGAAAGTGAGAAAATTGTGGCATAGTAAGGTGGCAGACAGCTGGAAAAAGAGGAGGGAAAGCAAAGAAACCAGTTAGGTTTACCTGATAGTGATCACTTTTGTAAGGAAGAGAGTCCATAAAAATGTAGCAAGTAGGCCGGTCCCTGAGGTTCCAAGGAATGAGGAAACTGCAGTTTGCATGCCAAGTCTACCTTTAACATCTGGGTCACTTGGGGCAAAGAAGCTGCATTGTCTTCCTTAGAGACCAGGGAGGAGGAAGGCATCTGACTCAGTAAAATGCTTTGAGTGCCCAGGAAACAAATCAGAGACAAAAAAAAAAAAAATTAAAAATAACTACAACATAAAAACACTACATAGTACAGAATTGAAGGGAAAAGAAATGAGTCATGGACAAGCAGGAACTCCAGTTCCCCAGGTGACCAACAGCTGCCTGGAGCTTCCTCCACCCCGAACTCCTCTGTGAGCCCTGTCACCTAGAATGAGCCCACAGAATGGCCTGCTGGGACAAGAGAACTAACCTCAGCTCTCATCCATACTGCAGCCATGTCCCAAATTACTTCTTGGGAACTGATGCTGAGGAAGACTAGAAGTGAGGGACAGTCTGAAGAGACATTTTGGTCTAGCTTGAGAGAAAGGGATTTAAACCAATAAAATAACAGACAGACTAATATACTTCTGACAATAACAACAAAGATGCATAGACCTATAAAAAGTCATTTAATGTATATTCCAGGATGGCCAATACAAGCTGGTTAGGTAATTAGCCCTTGAGTTCTTTCTACAGCAATACAAAAATGTTTTTTGCCTTGTGAAAAAAAACCTAGTCTAACAAAAACATATCCACCAATGGCTTGTATTTTTCTTTTTTACATTTTCAAGTTTGCGAGATAATTAAAAATATATACATGTGCATTTCTGAGCATCTCACTGTCCATCAGCTAATCAATTTTGGCAACACACTGCACAGAGGTATACCACCATTGGTTTCAGACATTAAGTTAGCTTTAAGCTTATTGGCTATGCCAACAACTGGAGGCAGCTTGGAACCCAGTCCCTGAAAAGCATTCGCAGGATTTATTACCCGTTTTCCTGACCCCTTCTCAATGGTGAGAGGTCGGGGGATAGACTTGCTAATCCAAGGGTGTCTTAATGCTTGAGCTGGCGTCAGGCGGGCAGAGGGGTCCCAATGAAGACACCTTTTCAAGAACTCGATAAACAAGTAGTCATCACACCCTTTCAGTGCTGTCATCCAGTCTTTGCTGCCTGGGGGACCCCGCTTTTTACCCCTACGTGAGCGACCCCCCACAAGCACAATTCTCCCATCTGCCTGAGTAGTCACAGAACAGTAGCGAGGCAGGCCCTTGGAGTTAATAAAGTACTTGGCACGTTTGGACTGCTCTATAAGTTTGGGTGGTGGCATCCCTAGGAGCTCCATCATACAGGCCAACTGGTCTCCTTCATCCTCCCCAGGGAAGAGAGGCTGTCCTGTTAAAAGTTCAGCAAGGATGCAACCAAAACTCCATATATCAATAGGCGTGCTGTAGCGGCCTCCTAAGATGACCTCTGGAGCTCTGTAGAACCGAGACTGGATATAAGTGTATAGCTTCTGGTACTCGAAACAGCTGGACCCAAAGTCAATGACCTTGGTCGCACTGCGCCCATGGTGTTTCAGGAGAATATTTTCTGGCTTCAGATCACAGTGAATGATCTTATTTTTGTGGAGAGCATCCAAAGATTGCAAAATGGATTGAGCAAATTTTCGTACTAACTGGACACTAAAACCCTGAAACTTGTTTTTTTTAATTAGCTCATAAAGGTCTATGCTCAGCAATTCAAAGGTCATGCAAACATGGTTCCGGAATGTGAAACTTTCCAGCATGTGGATAACATTCATGCTACCAGTTTTATCCTGCTTCCTCAGGTGCTCCAAAATCCGGATCTCCTCAGCGGCTTGACGGTGGAAACGCTTTTCATTGCGCACCATCTTCAGGGCCACGTACTGTCGGAGTTTGTGATCATAGACCCGGGCGACCTGCCCAAAACTTCCCTTGCCAATTATTTTCAGTACCTCATATCGATAAGCTAGATGGTCTCGAGGTACATGAATATAAGCTCCTTCTGCATCATCATACCCCCCATTATTGGGACCACCAAGAACTCCATGTTTTTTTTTGGCATTTGGACCCACAAAGTATATTTCTGGGTAATTGGCGATTTCCAACTTCTCATAAGCAGTGAGCTGGTGTTTGTACTGCTTTAGTGCTTGCTCTGGAGTCAGAGGCACAGCTTTGGATGCTTTGGGTGAACCGCTGGATTTTACCATAGGCAAGCTATCTGAGCTTTTACCCTGAGAAACAGTAGGAGAGCATTTTTCAGAGTCACTGACGCCATCTGACTGAAAAGTATCAGATCTTCCGTTGCCAAATTCTTGAAACAACTGTTCTACCTTCATTTCGCCTCCATTCAGAAAGCGCTGAGTGTGATCTCTGGTTAACTGCTCAGTGGTGATCTATGGAAAAGAAAAATGAATATACCGTTAAAGTCACAAAAACCAATGATAGGATGAAAGAACCCCCCCCCCCCTGCCCGCCCGACACAACGAAACGTATCCAGTTGTTAAAGTTAAAATGACATAAAAGTGAGATACAAAAAGCAGGTCTCTAGAAACTTTGTTATATTAAGCCTCAGACTCCCTGAGTATTCTAGCCATCCCTTACCCTTGCTTTGTTCACAAGGTGGTCTTTTTACCATACCTTAACCAGTCTAGGTTCCTTGAAATAGGTATGTCTTTTTACTGAGAATGTTTTCTTCCAGTCACTCAAATCTTATACTCTTTCAAGGTCCAATTCAAGTCCTCTCTCTTCCACTTAGAACTACTTCAAGTCCATACTAATTAACCTTACATCTTCACTACAGTTTTTCAAGTCTGTACCACAAAATCTGGCACTTGATTGTGTGTGTGTGTGTGTTTGTGCGTGTGTGTGCGCACTCGTGCGCATATGTACCTATATGTATACATACTGTTTTATATTTTTTACTAATGACTTCAAATACATTTCCAAATCTTGAGAGCATTATAAACAGGATCAAAACAATGTATATGAAAGTGAAGTGTTCTGTAAATAACAAAGTATGTACTGTATTATTAAGAAACAAAGGCAGGATTTGAACCCCAGTCTTCTATCAGTCCAGGGCCCTTCAAATTAAAATAACTTGGCACCAGGCTCCCCTACTGCCTGTACTACTGGCTCTCCAGAGGGGCTGAATGCTGACCATCACCTGGAACCCACTCAGGCCGCATCATCTACTCTTAGGTCCCTAAATAAGTTATCGCAGCCTTCTAGCTCAGTTCATTGAATCAAGTTCTAAGGCAAAAAGAACTCTTGAGATCATCTAAAATTCTTTATGTATCTGAATAAGAGTGAGAATCTAATGCTCTGCTACTTCTTGTAAAAACTCTCCTATAAAGGGTCTCTCTCCCTCTCTCATACACATACACCTACTCTTTCTCAGCATGAGCCTCAGTGATAAAGACTACTATTACTTGCCCTGGCGGGGCAGCTCAGTTGGTTCAAGTGTTGCCCTGAGACGCCAAGGTTGCAGGTTCCATCCCCAGTCAGTGTATACAGAAGAATCAACCAATCAATGCACAAGTAAGTGGAACAACAAATCAATGTTTCTCTCTCTCTCCCTCTAAAATTAATAAATTAAAAAATAAAAAGACATATTACTACTCTTTTCACTTGATTTTGCTTAACTTTTGCAAAAAACAGTAACCCACAGAAGAAACTTCTACACATGCCTCTGAAATGAAGCAAGATTCTCTGAAATGAGATCGAAGAAGAGAAAATAAAAAAGCCAAACACTAAAAAAAAAAAACAAAAAAAAATGAAGAAAAATGTTAGAACGAAAGAAAAAAACAAGAAAAATAAATGTTAGCCCTGGCTGGTTAGCTCAGTTGGTTAGAGCATCGCTGTGAAATGCCAAGGATGTGGGTTGATCCCTGGTCAGGGCACAAATGGGAAGTGACCAATGAGCGAGCAAAAAAGTGAAGCAACAAATAAATGCTCCTCTCTCGCACTAAATATACATATACATACATAAAATAATAATCAATCACTAGATAGAAATTAAAAAAATAATTTTTTAAAGAAAAAAATGTTAAATCTGACATTAAAAAGATAATTCTGGGATACTTCAAAGAACATCTGTTTCTCTGGATAAACCCTGAAGAACTATACTCCCAATCTGTTTGATTTTCTGACAGCCTCTATGATCAGGGGTAGATAATTCCAGGGCAGCTCTGAACTATAGTTACAATCTCTAAAGAATATGATAAATATTTAAAAGTAATGATCCAAAGTGGTCAAACTTTAAAGACAGAATTTTAATACAACCTAAATAAACAACACCTGGCCTATTACCTGAAATACATAACAATATAAAATATGAAAATATAAAGAAAAACAATAAAAATGATGAAAATATTTAAGTGTTGACCTACTCTTTTAAAGACAGCTCATAATCTAAGTTATAAAAGCAAAATATTAGTTCTTGCCTCCTCCTTTTAGATCATTTAATCAAATTAAACATTTATAGAGTACTACAGCTAAGAAGCAGTCTGGACAATGACAGCCACACTATGGCATTTAGTTTTAAAGTAAGGAGGTGAGATACGGACTAGGAAAGAGCTCTCTGATACTGAAATTGATAATTGTCACTAAAAAAAGAAAAGGCCTTCTGACGTAACCTAAATAACTAAAAAAATATATTTATTTTATAAAATATAACGCAAGGCTTTTCGCATCAGTAACTAAATCAAATAACTATTCCCGTTTTTAAGGATGAAAAAATATGAGGGTCTTATCCATCCATCCAACATTCACATGAACACTTACTGCTCACTATTACAAATACTAAAATATGAAACAAAACAAAAAACTGGTGTTCTCAAGGAACTACAATCTATTAGGAGACACTTCGGCTGAACTAGACTAGGGGATGATAATTGTTTGGTTTTAGGTAGATACACATAACAAAATAAGTATTTGCATGCACCTCAGCCAGTTTTCTTTAACATTTTTACTGCCTAACTTAAGTGCATATGAATATTTGCTGCTAGTCTTGGGGACACATCCTGCAGCAAGGTGAAGTCAGAAGGCCTGGGTTGGGATCCTGACTACACTACTTAACAGCTATTAAGTCCCTGGAAAGGTTTCTTAAGCTTTAGCCCAATTTCTTAGCCTCAGTTTATCTACAGAATGTAGACAGGATGTTGTGTGAATCAATTAATAATAATAATAATAATAATAATAATAATATATGAAAGACCCCCACAAACTATAGAACATTTTAAGAACACGGGTAACAATAATTCCTAATATATCAAGGTTTAAACTCCTATACACCCTCCCTTTCCCCTTTCAGATTATCTCTTCTCTCTGTGATGCCTTCTTCCATATTCCCAGTCTCCCTCCACTAGACATCTGGCACTAAATGCGCCTTCTGCTCCGCCAAGGCGCCCACAATCCCTTTCCCTGGGGATGCATAGAAACACCTCGCCCACTTTCTCCCCCACATAAAACTTACTTTCAACTTGCTATATGTCACTGCTCCAGAGATATTTAAACTTGAACAGAAGATGAACACCCTAACTCAAAGGCATTACTCTGTAGGAACTGCAGTCACCAATGACAAGCTGATAGAAAAGGTATTTGCAGTCAAGTGAATCCCTGGATATTTCACCTACTCTGCCTACATGTGAGACTACACTGGCTCTGGAGGTCTTCATTTCTGTTTGTGATCAAGAGTGTCTCAGGTACAGGACATTAACAACAGATACATAACAGAAACTTAATTTTCACAGAACTATTACAGTAAGATTTAAAATGTCACTTTGATTTCCTAAAAAGTGAGCCTAAATCTCTCTCCCTGAAAATTAAGTCTTATTTCACCCTCTGGAACCACACAGAAGTATCCAAATTTCATGTCAATGCCCTCAGATAGCTAAAAGAGGCTGACCTGCCCCTAGAAGTTTTCAGGGTCACCATCCCTATTACATTCTCTCCCTCTCACGGCTTGTGTCAGGCTCCCTTACTATCCTATTCACATTCTCAATACAGGCTGTAGGCTGTACTTTATGTCTCCCTCTAAATGTAGCTGCCAGAACAGAACATGATACTTCAGGTATAGTTCACAACAGAGTATCAAGGTTCCAATCTCCAGTCCATCTGAAGAATTCCAGGAAGGAATTTTTCCACACAGGAAGAGGTTCTCTCCTTAAGAGTTCTTTCCTTTCCTGTAATACTGGCCTGAATCAATTATGTATCAAGTCTGCTGTGCTATAAATAAAATCTTCCTTCCATTGTTCTAGGAGAAGCTACAGTTTTCACACATGCTAGAGTATTATAGTTTTAAAACACTGTATATTTCTAGTCTAGATTTATAATCACAATAACTAAGCAATGTACATGGTCAACTATACCAAATAACTATGTAATTACTGTATATCCAGAGAGACAGATAATGCCAGGTTAATAATGTTTTATTTAAGAATGCTTCACATACACTGTTAATTTGGAAGTCTCTTGACATTTCAAATAGAATCTTCAACTGTGTTAATCAAGTCTTAAAGATCTTATTAATAAATTTTAAAAAAATCTTTCTCATCCAGATATAAAACACTACCCTCTCCCCATCTCCTGACCCCAAATCTCTGCAACATAAAGCTTAACCCAATAAAAGCCTATGAGCAGATGACTTGTGTTAAAATGAGAATGTAATTATATCTTGAATAAACAATGACGCTAAAAGACATTGTGTAAAAAGGTGTCAGGATGGATTCATGGTATCATGAACTAACTGTAAGTGTAACCAAGAGGTCAAAAAGCATTTTTCAAAAAAATGTGTACAAAGACACCATTGGGCTAGAATTTAAAATCCTGTTTCCCAAAAACCATTACTCTGAATACCATACAATAAGAAATGTATTTTGATCCTGAAACATACAATTTAACTGACCTACTGGAAGGTGATTAGCATTAGCCAACTCTGAATTAAAATTAAAAGGAACCTTAAGTCACATATTAATGCACCAGCCTCTTACAGAGGTGCTAACTGGCAGCAAGTAACCAAGAAATCTGATGGTCAACACAAGGAATATGTGGTTCTGGAGTTCTCAAAGGTTCTTCCATGTTAAAGAAACACATTTACAGAGAATGGAGTGGGGCCTCACTTCACTCCAGGGAGGAAAATAAAAACAAGGTGACCAACCTTCCAAATATATTTAGCCCATACTTTGTAATATTAGTCTTCAAAGCAGTGAAAAGATTGATTAGCAAAAGCTGACAAAAAGTTGGGAAGGACTAAGAAAAATACAAGTCATTTTTTTCACTCAGAAACAATTTTAGGTCTTCAACACAGAAATATGAAGGTGAAATATTATAAGTTAGTCTATTCAATTTGTTCATTAGATGCTACAAATTTCAAAGTCACAGGATACCTTCTCTTTGTCATGGGACTTGTCCAAACCCTGCTCTCCTTGCCACGCTGAGGGAATATAAATTAATTTTTTTATTATCTTAAGTAAAACAGTGTCCAAAGCTAAATTTCTGCAGTTTCTAAAATGATTAAGTGCCTCATAAACCAAACTGTGCTGTCACGTATTATTTATCATCTGCAGAATAGGTGTCTTCAAACTGATGGTTGCCAGAGGGGTGAAAAAGGAGAAGGAACTTAAGAAGCATAAACTTCTAGTTATAAAATAAGTCACAGGGTGTAAACTATAGCGTAGGAAATGTAGTCAATAACATCATAACAACTACATATGGTGCCAGGTGGGTACTAGACATATCACTCCGATCCCTGTGTAAGGTGTACAAATGTAGAATTACTGTGCTATACACTTGAAACTAACATTATGTCAACTATCATTAAAAATAAAATTTAAAAAGAAAAAATAAAACTAAAAAGTGGTTCTCTTTAGCATACTAACAAGCCAGACCTACCTATATTGTGGGGGGAAACCTGCAGATCTATGAACTCAGGGATATTTTCTATTCCTTGTTTTTGTTAAATGGAGCTTTTGTACACTGTATATATCATCCTACCACAAAGTATTACCTAGATAAAAGTAGCATATTAATTTATTCCTTAGATCATCTCATTTATTCCAGTGATTGAAAGGAACAGGCGGTCTCCAAATCAAAATCAATATGAAAAGCAAAACTCAGACCACAGAATTTAACATTCCAAAGTCAAGAGAAAACCAAAAGGAAACACAGGTTGTCAGAGAGATGTGGCTGTACCTTGGGCATTAAGTAGCACTCCCTCCTTTTAAGACAATTACAGCACAAAGAATCACTTCATACACTTACATTTAGTCTTCTAGGTAGAATTGGTTCAGAAGGATTGCAGAGAACATTCGAACAGGGTGGACATTTGGTTTCATCTACCATCATGAAGGTATCATAGACACCATCCCCCAATCTAGTTGAAAGGATCACAGATAAAATCTGTTAGTAACTGACGTACATAAATTTTTATTTCCAAAACATCCTGTATCTTAACTGCTTCATACCTGCTACAAAGAATAATGAGTACAAATAAATGTCTATACTGCATTTGGGCATTGAATACAAACAACTGGGAATGTCTGGTAGAGGAAGAAAGGAAACCCAAGTTTTTCCTGTTTTTAAGAGAAAGTAGAGGATTCTAGATTTGTCTCCTGAAATAGTTCAAAGAAGTCTTACTTTCTAAATGTTGTTAAAAAGAAGGGCTAGCAAAAGGGATCTCATTTAATTAACTACTTGAAAATGAAGGCTAGTTTGAATCTGAAGCCTGAAAATTAACCAGAACAAGGGGGGGAAGAAAGAGACGGGTCACTGTATTTTTCAGATTTGGATTCTAATCTCAGCTCTACCATGAGCTGCACTATGTCCCTCCTGAGCCTGTGTTTCACACGCTATAATTGGAAGAATAATTTCAGTCTACACATTCTGGGTTCTCGCAGGCAAGAAATTAAAGGCCTTCTTAGGTCTGTCTTCTTTTTTCACTTACTTACCTATTTAACATCTACATAATTTGCAGAAAAAGACGGTGAAAACTACAGCTAATATTAAGGGATACTCTAAATTACACAATGTCCTAAATTTCACTTCTTTTTATCCACTCCATTTTCAGGTGGATGGTGGAAGCTAAATGCTAAATGATTTAAGATCATTTCTCTCTTCTTTAACACTGCCTCCGCCCCAGTAAGGAAACACAAAAGATGAAGAGCATTTATTTAATCCACAAGATGGCCCTGAATAATGTATTTCATCTACCACCAAGAATATGGATTTCCCAATTAAACACATTCGCACTTCATTCTATCATTTCTACATGATATACAATTATGATGACCGGGTTGCAGGGAAAGATTTTGTTTAAATCTTTTAAAATATGCTGCAATACTTCAGTTGGCTTTAAAAACTGTTTTGTAAATAGTTCTAGAGTTTTCTAAATTGATGTTATAAAAATACAAACCATAAAAAAGACAAATATTTTTGAAATGTTCTTTTTGAAACATGCTCACATTCTGACAATCATTTATATGTTTAATGAAAACTGCTTCAATGACAAGAACTAAAATTCTGGATGTGACTGACTCTTTTGTCAAAAGTATGAATAAAACACACAAAACAGTCCAGAGGTCCACATTTAAAGAGAAAAAGATACAGAAGATCTACAGATTTCTTATAAATCGTCAGAGGAAATTATCCAAAGGAAGTCTCCATGCAAACGAAGCGAGGGACGGGGCTCTTCTCTCCACTTATGTGTAAAACACAAAGCAAGGTGGACAATCTCTCAAAATAGCATCCACTGAAAGCACTATCAGCAGAGCCCCCCCTCACCTGCATATCCAAAGCCAAATCGCACCGCTCACAGCAAAGCCCGGAGTTGAACCCTTGGTTATCAGCTCAGAGCAACAGGGCTTCTCAGAAAGCGACTGCTCCCTGTCTCCCTCAGTCTGCCAAAAAGTCCCAGCTCCTCAGAGTTCCTTATCATATACACCCCGATCTAGGGCTTGTGAGATCATCCCGAGGGTGAGAATTTCTCTTCCCCTGTATCCCCCCCTAGCTCCCTCCCCGGCTCTGGGTGGGAGGGGGGGGGAGCTGATGAAGAGGAAGGGGTTGGGCCGGTTCCCGGGACGAGGCCAGACCCATTCCTCCATCCCTCCAGCTGGGGTTCAGGCCTTCCCCGCCCCACCACCTCGCCTGTCAGCGCCAGCCGTTCAATCGGGCGCCTCCAGCCCGTTACCCGGCGGCGCCGTTACCTCCGCTGCTGGGGCGGGAGTCCGGCTCCGGGCGGCCCCGCATCCTTCCGCCCCGGCCCGCGAGCCGTGCCTCCCATCTGCTAGCTCGGGATCGCGGGGGGGAGGAGCGGCAGTTGGAGGGTCCGGCGGGCAGCGTCCACCTGCGCCGGGGCGGCTGCCTCCTGGGCCACTACGCTCCCCGGGCACTCTCGTACAGACACTGCAGCTCCGCGCGCCTTCGCTCACGACTGGCCCAGGCGGTAGGGAACTGGAAAGGCAGGGGCAGGCGGGGAGGCAGGGTGGTCGCCTAGCAACCGCGGCACGCCCCGGGAAACGCCTCTGCGGAAGACGCGGTGACGCACGGAGGCGGGGCCCGAGGCCCTTCCTCACCGCGCAGTCTCCAGCAGGTTGGAGGCGAGGAGCTGCTTACTCCGCGGATGGGTTCCGCATGTGCCGAGATGACGACCCGGGTGGCGGCAGCGGCCGGGGGCTGGAGGAAGGCAGTGGATTGTGAAAGTAGCATTTAGTTCTCATTTCTGCCTTACAAGTTCGCTCTCCCTTAGCACGTTGCAATGTGAAGTTCTAAACCTATTTTGAATGTGAATTTTAAAAATGTGTAATTTTTAGACTATCCTACTGAGCCCCCCGCCCCGCAGGCAATAAATTGCGTAGGAGAGCAATAATGATAAGCCCAGTTAGTGACACCACCAGTGCTTTAGAACTTTATATTGTTTTATTTAATCTCAATAACCGTACAGAATGACAGCCCTCTTTTACAGATTTCAACTCTTTCCAGAATATAAACTGAGGACTGAGCCCCCTGCAGTGGAGTGCCCCGGATGGTAGGGCTCAAAGAGCCATTTTAGGAATGAGAAAAATTAGACTAGAGGAGCTGTGCTTCCCGGTGAAACCTGAACTATACGTGCGTAAAGTCCCAGTCTTCCTCCTGCTGCACCGGCCGCTGGGAAGGCTTCCTGTCTTTTCCTGTGGAATGTGTTGGGGGAGGGGGATCTTTTCTGAAAAGTTAAGACACCTTAGTAACATCAATGTTAAACGGCTTTTAATAGTTGGAACGAAAGGGAAAGGGAAAGATGTTAAAATAGAAGAATGCAAGTGTTTTCTTGAGTGTGGCATCCAATCGGATTGTCTCAATCCGCAAAGCTCGAGGCCATCTGACTGACCCTCAGGGAGGCAGAGAACCAAACGCTGTGTCCTGCAAATGCCGGGCACGGGCTCCACCTGGTGGAACTTGGGGACTCATTGACCCAAACCGTAGTCAGTAAATTGAAAGTTTTCCATCCAAGTTTCATTTCCGTGTGACTGAAAGTCGTAGTCTCTGTCTGTTCTCATGCTTCCAAGTAAACGTTCTCTTACAATCCAAAGGCTCTTCACTTATTAAATTAAGAATGTGTTCGCTTGAGGAATTTTATTCTTGTGATCGATGTTGCTTTAGCCTGATATAAATTAAAATGGTTTCTCCCATAATGCTTTTTAAAATTTTTCTAATTTTATAAGTATTTGCCCCATGCACCACCACCACCCCGGAGCAATCCTGCTTGCATATAGGTTTGTAGTTGGGTTACTATGGAAGCTTTTGTTTAAAGAAAGTTTCATGGCAACAAAACGTTTGAACTAGATTATTGCTGAGGACCCTTTCAGCTCTAAGATCGCAAAATTCTATTAAATAATCATTGCTCTTACTATTTATGTGAACACCTTAGACCACTTTACTGACCTAAGCATTTGAATGAGACTTACCCCACAAGTTTTCTTATTACCTCATTCTGAATCACTGCTTTGAGGGGATTGGATCTCCTGTCTGTGTTTCAGACCTATCTCTGTGAGCCACCGGAATCATCCCTGCTTCCCTTCCTGCCCCAGAGGAGGGAAATAGAGGCTTCATCTCTAGGCTGTTGTTCCCATGGTAAAGGGAGAGAGGATTTCTTGAGGTTGCTGGAGCTTCATAAATCTCTAACCTTAGTAACCTAAGTACTTGCCAATATCTCTTCTAAGAGCCCTGTTTTAACAGTGTGGCTGGGTTAAAGTCCCCCACTGAGCTGCTGCTCTGTGATCTTCAGCTCTTGAGCAGGCAGTTCCCTCTTCATTCATGCCCTTTCTGCCCTCCCGAAGTCCCACTCAAGAGTAGTTCAAAATCGCCATTATCTTTCTCCACAAGGTTAAAGCCATATTTACCTACCATGGATTAGCAAATATCAAAAATAAGATACTTGCCTGCCCTTTGAAGACAATTCTAACACAACTGCAAAATAAGAAAACTGTGACAAACCAGCGATAAAGTGGAATTATATCAGGATCTTCAAAGGCCATCAGATTATTCAAATTGTGATAACAGCAGTTTCAAAGGCAGAAGTCAAGAAAATATCCCTCTGGCCCTGTTTTTCTGGAATTTTGTGATGAACAGTTGTTAGTGGGTTAGGTTAAGTTTAAATCATTTCATTGCTGTGAATTATTCTCTGTAGCATGATGTGCCATATTGTATAGTATGACATATGAATCACAAAATTGGAATGCATTAAAAAATCATTTGGAAAGAACTTGTGAAACTCACTCTTTTCCCCAAGCTATATCAACCTCGAATGCACCTGAGCTCCAAGGACATTTTTTCAGGAACACAGAAATCTACCTCTTTGAGGCTTTTTTTTAGAGCCTCCTGTTTTTAGAGCCTGAGAAAACTGTCTTAGATGCTGCCACCATGTGGACAAGTCTGAACTAGAGTAGATTGGTAGAGAAGACTACCGAACACCACTGTCAGACAAGTAGGAGAGGCCACCTGGCAGAGTCATGTTGCCAGATAACAGCAATCACATGAGGATACAAGCAAAGCCAGCAGAACCAATTCAACGGACCCTCAAGAATTGTAAACAAATAAAGTGATTATTTTAAGCCACTAAGTTTTGGAGTATTGCAATAAATAAATTATACCAGTACTTTTGAAAAATATCATTTCCTACCTACCCTCGAATCCCACCAATGATTAAGAATTTCTTGGTAAGGGGCTCCACTGATAGTTTTGTTGTGGCTGTTGTTGACCCAACAGGCTTGGAACCCACTAGTACAGATATTGGAGACCAAGTCCTACTGTACACTAACCCTATTCTATTTACTGCACCTGGACCAAGAAAATAAATTCTCTCTTAAAATTTTTTTTAATTTATTGATTTTAGTGAGAAAGAAAGGGGGGGGGGATACAGACTTGCTCCTATATATGCCCTGATCGGGAATCAAACTGGCAACCTCTGCACTTCAGGATGATATTCTAACCAACCAAGCCATTTGCCAGGGCCAAGAAAATCAATTCTCTATTACCTAATGTATATGTCAGGGATTTTTCTATTGCAAGTAACAAAAGAGAAGAAAAGGAAGAGAGAGAGAGAGAGAGAGAGAAAGGGAAAGGAAAGAAAACGTAGAAAGAAAACTGTAAATGCTTAGAGAAAATGCATTATAGACCCTGGCCAGTTGGTTCAGTGGACAGAACATCAGCTCAGCATGCGGACATCCCAGGCTCAATCTCTGGTTAGAGCACACATGAGAAGTGTCCATCTGCTTCTCTTCCCCTCCCTCTCCTTCTCCCTCTTCTGTCTCTCTTATCCTCTTGCAGTCAGTGGCTAGATTGGTTCAAGCCTCTACCGAGGCACTGAGGATAGCTTGGTAGATTCCAGCATCGACCCCAGACAAAAGTTGCCTGGTGGATCCCGGTTGGGGTGTATATGGGAGTCTGTCTCTCTATCTCCCCTTCTCTCACTTAAAAGAAAAGAAAGGAAAAGAAAATGGCTTATAAATATTTTAAAATAATCTTTTAGGCACTAGGGCTAAATTCACATATGGTGTCTGCCTTTTCCATTTCTCAGCTCTGTACTCCTGCATATTGACTTCATTCTCAGGCTTCTTCTATGCCAACAAGATGATTACTAGCAGGTCCAGGATCAACTCAGTGGGAACGCTCTCTCAGTAGTCTCCAAAATGTCTCTCTGTACACCACTGGCTTTGATTCAGTCCATCCCCTTTTTTTTTTTTTTGTATTGATTTTAGCCAGAAATGAAAAGAGGGAGAGAGAGAGACAGGAACACCAATCTGTTCCTGTATGTGCCCTGACAGGGGATTGAACCCACAACCTCTGCGTTTTAGGCTGATGCTGTAACGTAACCAACCAAGCTACCTGGCCTGGGCAAGATTCAGTCCATCCTTGAACCAAATCTGTTGCCAGGCATGTGCAATGCTCTGATAGGTCACACCTGTGCCACCTGTAGCTGGCAGCATTGTCATCTGAAGAACATTAGGCAGATAGTTAGGGAGACAGTAATTCTCCAAAGAAAAATTTCTCTAGTGCTTTCCAGAAAAGGGGTAAATGGATATTGGGCAGCAAAACCAAATATTTACTACAGCTGGATATTGGAGATTAACTCCATTGATGTCACTTAAATAGTGATCGACATCAGGCTCACCTGGTACTGGAAATCTTTCACCTTTTCAAATGTCAAGTGCCTGGACACCAGGCTTTGAAATGCATCTCACCATGTCACCTGAATGATGGAAAAAAGGGCTCCTCAAAAATGCCCCCCCCATGCACTGTAAAGCAATTTGTAAAGTACTTCCTATGTGTGGTAATTTAAACCCAGCAACTAAGGGCCCTACCAATATGTCTCTTTCATAATCCTCTAATTCCATGTACCTCTTTTTATTATAAGAGACAGATAACTAGATGATTCAGCCAAACATTTTCCCAGAAAGTTAATTCATTAGGGGAGCTAAAATTAACTGGAAGTATAGAAAGATGGAGAATAATGTTTTTATCTGGATTAATCTTATGAGGAAAACCCTCTGTACCTGGAAGAAATACTTGGATCAGTACCTTGTGGGAACAGTTCGGGGACAAGTGTAAAACTCCTAAGAGATATTCAGAAAAACTGATGATGTCTAAACTGCCTTACAAGGAGGATGGGCCCACTTCTCTGTGGGGATTTAAGGGCCAGAAAGCTGGAGGTCTTCTTCCCTCCCCTTTCCCATGCCTAGCTCAGCCCCTCCTCTGAACAAAGAAGCAAATATCTGGGTTTGAGGGAAATCTGGGTATTTCAACACTTGTCCTGATTATAATAATCTGTGCATGAGTCTGTCTCACTTTTTGAGACTGGGACTTTGTTTTATTAAATGGTGAATGGATTAAAAAGTACAGATTGGTAGTTACAAAATAGTCAAGGGATGTAAAGGACAGCATAGGGAATATAGACAAAAATAGTGTAATAACTGTAAGATGTCAGGTGGGTATTAGACTTATCAGGGAGATCACTTCATTAGTTATATAAATGTCTAATATTATGCTGTACACCTGAAGCTAATATAATACTAAATGTCAACTGTAATTGAAAAATAAAAATATTTAAACAAAATTTCAATTTTTGCATTGTAAGCAAAAGAGCTAGTAGAGGATGATTTCCTGGGAGAAGAGTTGGACTGCATATAGCTGTGGACTCCATCACAGTGACATGGACAAATTAGCTATTTCAGGATACACTGGGACTGAGAAATGCTTGAGTTCCTATGTTACTTATCTGTTCCTGCATAACAAATCACCCCCAAGTTTAACAACTTAAAACAACAATTACTATTGCATGGTTTCTATGAATCCAATATTCAGACAGTGCAAAGTGAAATGGCTAGTCTCTGCTCCCTGATAGCTGGGGCCTCAGCTGGCAGACTTGAAAATTTGTGGGGTTGAGCAACCTGCTCAGGGCTGGAGGCAGGTCCCCCAAGTGTGGCCAGGGGCGTGCAAGGGGACAGGGCTTTGTGTTGCTGTCCTCCTCTGGGCTTCTCTAACTTTGGTCTTGTGGCTGCAGTGTTTCAGAATAAAGTCCTGGTGGGTCAGAGGTACAGCGGGAGCTGGGGCTGGCTCCTCTGTATGGTTGTGCGCAGACACTGTGCAGGGCCTGATCTTTGGACAGTCGGTGTGGAATTCTTTTTTGTGTAACTATGTCATCTAATAAAACAACTAGGATTATTTTTCTTGGATTTTCTTCAAAGCTCTGCTCTGAAGCTTTCCTATGCCAAATTTAATTTAGCAGGGGTCAGGACCCCAGATGCTTAAATCCTTGCCTCCAAAGCACATAGCTGTCCCTCTCAGGGAAACCCAAACACTCACCTCTGTCCGGACAGATTTTTTTTTATTAATATTTACTGTTTATTGGAAATTTGAAAACATTGTGCAACATCTCACATGTTATCTTAATTGTTTTAATGGAAGCGCTATGAGGTAGGTATGGCACACATCTCATGGAGAATGCGAGTTCCAGAAAGAATAAGCATTGGTCCATGATCACACTGCTATGAGAGGCCAAATCATCATTTGATCCTAATCTCTCTTCACAGATTTTTTATTTTTATTTTATTATTTTTCACACACGCGAAGAGAGTCACATGTTTTTTAAAAAAGCAATGTGAGTTAATAAATTTGTAAGTAACATAATTTCTTTGGAAACAAAATAATGCCTGGACCCAACAGGTACATACAAATGGCCAAATATGTTTTAAAGTAATACACTTAAAGATCGTTTGTAGTTTTTTCTCATAACACGAGGGGGAAATCTGGGACAAGAGTGGGTTCCCTGTTATTGTTATTATCACCCCATGTAAATTTAAAAAACAGGTAGTAGAAAATCTTGGAGAAAATCCTGAGACGTTTAGTGTGCAGTAAAATGTAAAAATTTAATAAACAAAAACCCTTAAGAAAAATCATTCCAGAGGCTTGCAAATTTAGTAAAACATAAGAGTTCAATTAATTCTGTAGAACTGAACTAAATTGAATGGAAGAGGCAGGACTCCTCCTCCTCAGCATACTTCAACTCTGATGGAGTGGAAAAAAAAAAAGCAAAAGCTGTGGTCAGGGGCGTGTCACCACAGCCCTACCCGCTGAGGCCGCTCGCGCAGGCGCAGAACGGGGCAAAGGGGCAGGGTATTGGGGAAGGGGTGTGCAGGAGTCCGCTCCACCTTTCCCTGGCCCCGCCCCGCCTTGATTCTGTTCCTCGCCCTGCCGCTAGGGGCGGCCGCGGTCTCCGCAGTAGTAGTATCCGAAAAGCTGCGCGGCACCGGTTTCCAGCCGGGCTTATTTTCCAGTAGGGCCCCAGCATGGCTGCCCCCAGGGCTGCGAGTTGGGGAGACACTACGCTCTCCTTTTCCTGACAGCTTCTGGCTTCTGTGCTCTAATTTTCTTCCTCAGGCCACTTCAGCAGACATGTTTGCCAAGGCCTTTCGGGTCAAGTCCAACACGGCCATCAAGGGGTCGGACAGGTGAGGGAGAGAAGTGGCCAGCTCCGCTCACGAGGGCACCCAAATATCTTTCAAACTGGTTTGGTCCACAGCCCTCTTTCGGTTAGGTCAGCCGACCTGGCTTAGAGACCAAGGGGGTGTAGCTGGGGAAGGGACCCCAGGAGGCAAGGGTGGGTTAGACACACTTTGAGGGTGAAGGTTGACGGGAGGCCTGCTATATCGCTCAGGCTGTCTCTTGGCTATTCTAGTGAGTTTAAAAAAATATGTAATTTAGTCAGCGCTCATAGAATGCAGTCTGTTTAAGTTATGGAGGATGAAAAAATGAAAGAATACAGAGTCCCTGTCCTCCGAAGAGCTTAGAGGCCCCTTGGGAGAGATGAGATGGGCACAGAGAACTACAAGTATATAAGAAAAAGTGTCTAGTGATTACTTCTGGCAGGAGAGACAGATGGAGAGTGAGGTGGGAGAGGATAAGGCATGTGTGGTAAGATCTATATCTGTGCAGACAGTGTTGCTAATGCAGATGTCACACTGGCAATTTTGGAACCAGTGTTCTATAGTTATTTTTGGTGCCCTAGTATAGTTATTTAATCATAAGCTGACAGATTTGCAAAGCATATGTGATAAAGGAGTGGGTCCGAGGGCTAGGCATGGAGTCTGGAAAGCAGGTCTGAGTTTTCAATGTCAGGCTAACTTTTAATGTTCACTGAATATCAGTTTTTCTCTTTTTTGTAAAATGGAAAAACTTGCCCAAGAACATGTGAAAATAGATGAGACTTTGGATGAGAAACAGACTAGGATGTTATGGAAGAGTATGCAAAAATAGAGCACTGCAAATCAGACAGTATTTACTTGGCCCTCATGATTTTATAGTGCGTCCTTAATATTTATTATAATCCATCCAGGCAGCATTCATACCAGGTATTGGTGTACTTTCTACAGGAGAAAGCTTCGGGCTGATGTGACAGCTGCTTTCCCCACTCTGGGAACTGATCAGGTCTCTGAGTTAGTACCTGGAAAGGAAGAGCTCAACATTGTGAAGTTGTATGCTCACAGAGGGGATGCAGTGACTGTGTACGTGAGTGGTGGTAATCCCATCCTATTTGAACTGGAGAAAAATCTATATCCTACAGGTATGGCAGTAGCCTGGAGATGGCCATTACTATAGTCCTTGCCTAATGATCTGTTTCCTCTTATTTCTCCCAGTAACCTATCTTCCTTCCTTAAAATAAACAAGTTGAAAATCTCCCAGTACCATCCCTAGAGATCTTTTTGGATCTAGTATCTCTAGAATTGGGTCTTTCAAGAGCAGAAACTGGTATAGGAGGAACAACAACAAAAAAAAAAGAGCTAAAACAGAAAAAGGGTGGTTGCCAAGGGAAATAGTGAGATGAAGGAACAATAGATTGTAGTAAATTAATTAGGGATAGAGCAGAGGTCTTGAAAACAATGGAATTTCAGGGCATGAATGAACTATCATCGGAAGGATTTTGTTAAGGTACCAAAGAGATACTGTTATAGGAAAGAAGCTGGATTAATGAAACTACATACCATGCTGGCTTAGTGATATACTTAAGTTGAGATAACTCACAGGGAGTCTTTCTTAGGCTCTGCCTAGCTCTCAGGATTCTTTGCTTTTCCTCTTTGTCATGGGTGTCAGAGACTCTGGTCTTTTCTGTTTTCTATACCTGCTGATACCTATTTTGTCACCTGGGGTTTCTTTCTCTAAGCTTACCTGAAGCAGTGTAATGCAGCCTTCTTAGACCAATCCTCCTGTACAAACATGGGCCCTTGCTGGTCCAGGGTTTTATTTGCTAATCACTATGGAAATGGAATACAAATAATAAACATAGGAAAGTTTCATAATTTCTTACAGACTGATCCCCTATTCTTACATTACTCATTTCCAAGATAATAGTGTGATTCTCTTTGGGTCTGTGTCCCCACCGTTATCCACTGTGGCCATTTTCTGTTGCTGCAGTAGAGGCGGAACAGCAGGTGCCTCCAAATCTCAAGTGACATTCAATTTCTTAAGTCTCTGCCTTCTTCAAGAATGAAATCTCTTCGGGAATTCCCTCAATCTTCTTTCTAGCTTTGAGTTGAGTTTCTTTTTTATATCCTAAATAAATCCACCTTAGTGTTTGGCTTTGCCAATTCCCCAGGGGGTTGACTCTTTGGCAGTTAAGTATTTTCTGGGTCTCTTTTTGGACAGTGTATACCCTGTGGTCATATCCTGATCTTCTACCAACGTTCACAACATGGCCTCCGGTGCTCGAAAAACTGGTGGGGGGAGCAGGTAAGAGGATTTTCCTATATTCCGGCTATTGGCTGGAACCTACTTAGGAAGCGGTAACTACTTTAAGAAATGTATCTGTTTTCTGAGTGGAACTTAGCCCCCATGTGTGTTATGTCTCTAGCTTGGCTCCTTCCGTAAGCTCTTTGAGCCTCTCTGACCCTTTTGTAAAGCTTAAATAAGATAAGTAATGTGAAAGTATCTTGGAAACTGTCATATGCTGTACTGTAAATCAACAAGCTGAACTTAGGAAACTGGGATAAGCTAGGTTATGGAGTTGGACCCTCAGCTTGGTGCTTCAATATGACCACTAGGCCCAAAGGGAAAAGATCTACTACTGGGGTTGCCATTTTAAATTTTCATTATGAACAATATAGTTAATAATTACATTAGTAAATGTTTGTTTGTTGAGTGAGTAAATAAATGATGACATTAAACATGGAATTAGATGGAGGCAGAACATAAATTGTGATGCTTTTGTTTGCTGCAGATTTGATGCTGCCAGGACTAGTGGTGCCCCCTGCTGGTCTGCCTCAGGTACAGAAGGGTGACCTCTGTGCCATTGTCTTGGTGGGAAACAGGTACTGTGCCAGCCAGCTGTGCCTTTGGGGGCGGAAACTTAGCTAAAACTGGGGAGGAGGTTGGGGAGTAACAACTTCCAAAGCATATGTATAAAGGATTAAGAGAAACAGTTTTTTCTGGAAGAAGCAGAGTAGCAGTGAAAAGTGTGGCGTGTCCACACACCTGGGCCACACTTATTTGCTGCCGCTGCATCTCCCTTTTTCTTTTATTTTAATTTTAGACTCACAGAAGACTTGCAAAAATAGCACAGAGTTCTGGTACACCCAGCTTCCTTTCATGATAACCACAGTATAGTTATCAAAACTAAGGAATTAACATTTATACAAGACCATTAACGAAATTATAGACTCCAGCTTTTCCACTAATGCCTTTCTCTTTTTCTTCAAGGATTCAATCTATATAGAATACCACAGTGTAATTGAGTTATTCTGTCTTCTTAGTCTCTGTTTGTGACATTTTCTGTTTTTCCTTGTCTTTCATGACCTTGATCCTTTTCCCATCATCCACATCATCGTCCTCTTCTTTTAATGATCTCAGTAGCATTATTGAGGTGTAGCTTACATAATATAAAATGAGCCTGTTTCAGATGTACAACTCATGCTGTTTAGTCTATTTACAGTGTTGTTCAACTGTCACCACACTGCTTCTTTTTAGAAATAACATAGGAAGTAATAATATGAACAATTCTGAAAAATCAAGAAACCCCTTATCTCATAATCCTGTTCTCCTAGTAGTAACCATCATCATTTTGATGCATGTCTTTGCCAGCCTTCTTCAATGCATATATACATGTGTACATGAACATGTATGATTTAGCATATGCATATTTAAAAATACAAACAATTGTATTTTAACTATATTGTGTTTCACGTAAGTTAGTGTGGGTATTTTCCATGTCAGCAAGCGCAGATATACAGAATCTTTTTACCTACTTTGTGGTGATGGGACAGGTCCTCTCCTAGTGGACATTCTGGTGTCTCCAATTTGTCTTTATTTAAAACAATATCTTACTGATATTGATATTGTTATCTCATTGGTAAATGCCAATATTTTTCTAGATTAGATGCACTATTGTCCTACAAAATAAGCTGCATCAGTTTTCACTCCCGCCTATGGGGTGTGATTCTCTTTAGGCTCACCAGCACTGCTAATGACGTGTCATCCTGAGTGAAAAGTGACATTTCAGTATCATTGCTTTGAGAGAGAAAGAGGGAGAGATTGTAGGCTCAGGAGGGGTCTTTGTTTAAAGATATTATTTTTGCTACTGATGTGCTCCAGTTTGCCTTGAACCTTTTAGAACCAAGCACCAAAAAATGTTTCTTGCCTTGTTTACCTGTAGCAAAACTTGCAGTTGAAAAGAATGGTGCTATTGTTTTTCTCTCCAGTATTCTAGTGAAGATAGGAGAAAACTCCATAAATGTATATTTGGCCTGTTTGGTTTGGCCTTTAGAACGCATATGGGGATGAAGCTTGGGCAGCAGTTTGTGGCAGGGGATAAGGGCACAAAGAAGTTTGTTAAAACTACAAGCCAGGTTCAAGACTGAAGTTCCTGCATCATTGACCCCTTATAGAAGAAAAGGCCCCTCTCTTAGAAGCTGGGGAGGAAGCCAGATTCAAAGTTTCTGTGGCAGAACCTGACCTATGGACACAGGAAGTGGAGCCACCAAGTTAGCAAACATTTTTTTTAACTCAGCTTTTGAATCTTATCCCTTGGGCCCAGGTGACCTTCCCTCTCTGTTGTCCAGCTGGTCACCCATCCTTATAGGCAGCGTGTGAGCAGTGCTTGAGTAATACCGGGAAGGCAGATTACCCATTGGGCTTTGGAAATCCTTGTAGTTACTATCCATCCGGTTGTTTTTGACATTCTGGACACACCGGTTCTTAGAGCAAGTCCAGCTATAAAGAGCCAATGCAGAAGGAGCCTTTCTAGGTGGGGCCATTGTTTATCTCTTCTCTCTTCCCTGTGACATCCCTCAGCCTAACTTACTGCATACAAATGACCTCTCTTCTGATTTTCGGTATAGGGTAGCTATGCCTTCTTTAAGGTAGGGGAATTAAGTTGTATTTTTGAGATTAAAGAAAGGGAACTTTAAATATCTTCTCATGGATATAGATGTCCTTCCTGGGCTTAACTCATACTGAGAATAAAACAAAAAGTGACAACATCAGCAGAGGAGTTACAAGAAAAGGACTATTCAGTCAAGGGATTTTCTAAGTCAGATTTGTAGGTAATCTGGAGAAAATTGAGACCAGACTGAGTTAAGTTTTATGGTCCAAGTGCCGTGATGGCGAGCCTATGACACGCGTGTCAGCACGTGTAGCCATTTTTTATGACACGTGGCTGCATGCGGCTGCATACCAGAGAAGTATGGGACCGCATGCCGAGAAGGACGTTTCATCCCTGGCTCCTGCATGGCCAGGTGCAGTAGCTGAGGATAAAACATTTGCTGTGGTGTAGACACTCTCTGCCAGAGGTCTGTAGGCCAAAACATTTTTGTTATTTAAACTATAAATATCGCGAAATTATGTTTTTTTTCTTAAAGTGGCACACAACCCAAGTTATGCTGTTTTTTGGCGAATTTTGACACACCAAGCTCAAAAGATTGCCCATCACTGTCCTAGTGGATGCTTCAATATTGCAACTCTGGTGCTTGTAGCACATGTGTGGAAAGATGGTCCTGACATGCGCCCTCCTGGAGGACTTCCCTGATCCTTGTCTCTGGCCTCCTCCTTCTCAGAGCCCCTGTTGCCATCGGAGTCGCTGCTGTGTCCACATCTGAGATGCTGACTTCGGGCCTGAAGGGAAGGGGCTTCTCTGTGCTCCACACCTACCAGGACCACTTGTGGTGGGTTCAGTGGTTTTTCTGTTTTATAGAGAGCTGCATGGGTGGAGAGGGCATGGGGCCTGAATTCAGAAGTGCGAGTTTTGGTCCCTGCTGTGTCCTTAGGCAAGTTGCTGACCCCAGATGTTAATTTCCTTGTTAAATATGAAGAACTTAAAAAAAAAATATATATATATATATATATATATATATATATATATATATATATATATATATATATATATATATATATATATATATATATATATATATATATATTTGCCTGTTGATTATTTTCTAGGAGGATTATAAAATCCTAGGCCTGGATTCTATAATCTACTCTGCTTCTCAACACAGTGATAGGATTTATTTGTATAGCTCTGGTTGGTCTGGCCTTACCTGACATGCATATTTAGGCATCTTTTGCCCCCATGACTAGTGCTCAGAAATCCTCATTTCTGAATCCAAACAAGCAGAGTGGATCCTCAGGCACCAGGGATTACTGTTACATTGTTCAGGTTTTACATTCCAGGTACTCTCTTCAGAATGGAACTTGCACGTTCTTACTGGAACAATTGCTTTCTGGAGCCATATACCAGTTTATTTTCTGGTTATTTTCTTGTCATTTTACCCAAACAGTAAATAGTGCTTAGTGCTTTTCTCGAAAGTGCTATACCTGGTCTTTGGGCCAAGTGTTGTGGCCTGCTATTGTAGATTCATCTTTATATTTTTAGCCCTCTCTTGGAGTTACTCATTTTAAATTTATTTTTATTTATTCATTTTTAGAGAGGAGACAGAGAGAGAGAGAGAGAGAGAGAGAGAAAGGGGGGAGGAGCTAGAAGCATCAACTCCCATATGTGCCTTGACCAGACCAGTGCAGGGTTTTGAACTGGCGACCTCAGTGTTCCCAGGTCGACGCTTTATCCACTGCGCCACCACAGGTCAGGCTTGGAGTTACTCATTTTATAAGAACCAAGCCCTGCGTTGCTGGGGGTACCACCTCATTAGCCTGTGTTTAGCAGACATTTGAGAGCTGCTTACTGATGTTCTCCCAGCACCTTGTTTCTAACAGTCTGAACAATGGCAATCAAGGTCACATTGTCTAAGTTGTTTTATCAGCAGCTGCCTCCGCCCCCACTCCCCCCACCTTTAAAAAATATTTATGGTATTGAGTTGATTAGAATAGCCTAAACATACACCCTGGTTTCCTTGGTCATGATAGTTGCTTCAGCTGTTAGTTAAAACTTAGTATGATTTTCTTGCTTTCTTTATGTGAAAGCAGGAGAGATAGAGAGACAGACTCCTGCATGCACCCCAACCAGGATCCACCTGGCAACCCCTATCTGGGGCCAATGCTCGATTCAACCGAGCTATCCTCAGTGCCTGAGGCCGACACTCGGACCAACCAAGTCACTGGCTGCAAGAGGGGAAGACAGAGAGAAGGGGGAGAGGGTGAGGAAGAGAAGCAGATGGTTGCTTCTCTTTTGTGCCCTGACCAGAGATCGAATCCAGGGTGTCCATACACTGGGCTGACGCTCTATCCACTGAGCCAACTGGTCATGGCTCGTGATTTTCATAATCTTGGACCAAGATCAAGCTTTGTGTTTTTACCACTTTGCAAGCTCTGTTGAGTGTGCTGCTTTTTTCTCTCTTCCTGTGGCTTAGTGGCATAAAACCATTGTAATGTCTGCTCTGCAAGTTAAATTGTGTCCTGATTTAACACAGAGCAAGTGGTTTTGCAGTTCAAGTGTTTGTCCTTTGTTACAACCTGTGAGTCTTGGGCCTTTCTATTTCACCAAACTGGTCCCACAGATGCATTTGTGATCATAATTTTGTTATTTAATTCAAAATGGTTTTAGTTTTTACTCATATGAATGGAATATTTTTGGGGTTTCTCTTTAATCATTCTTTAATCTTTCTCTGTCTGCAGATATCTATTATTAACATTATTATAGTAATAATATCCCTTTGAGATAGGGCGGAGTCAAGAATTACTCTTCCCGTTAGAGAGGAGGAAACTGAGGCACACGGCTTTTCTGGGTCTGGGAATTGGAAATAGGGTTGAGGTGACAGCCAGGTTCCTGCCCCCTGCTGGACAGCCCTGCCTATGGCACTCCCTTTGTCTGACCCCTGATCCAGGTTGGAAAGTGCTGTGGTCGCTACTTGGTGTTTCTAACATGAGATTTTTCCAGGCGATGTGGAAACAAGTCCTCTCCACCATCCATTGCCCCACTGGTCCTGGATCCCCCAGATCTCAGTGAAGAGAAGGGGTCTGTCCAGGCAGACCCCACCCTGCAGGGAGATATGAGACACCTGACCCTGGAGAGTGAGGAAGAGGAGAATGGGGAGAACCAGGAGATGTGTGGGGCGAAGACCCTACCAGAAGCCTCAGAAGACCCCAGTGTTGGGGACCTGAATCCAGACCCCACAGACAGCAAGACCCTTCAAGGTACAGCACTGGGAGTAGGAGGGTCCTCTCCTCTCCAGTAGGACACTGAAGCTGTGCTCTCCGTCTGACTGGAGCGACAGCAGGGCTCTGGGGCACGAGGGGCGTGTTCGTATTGTTGGCGAGGGGGTGCAGCAGCTTTTTGACATCTCATCTGGGCGTCTTTTTCACATGAGTCCTGTTTCCCTGGGTTCCAGTCTGCCCTAGCATCTGGACCATTTCCAGCTCCAGCCCTGTGAGGTTTCTTTCTGTCGGAGAAGAATTGGCTCCTGGCCGGGTGGGACTTGGGGCTTGATCTCTTCTCTGGGGTCAGCCCAGAGCCTGGGAGCTTTGGCATCTGGGAGTGGGTTCCTTCACGGGCAAAGGGTGAGGTGGGGGTGGGCCTGGGGGGGAGCGCCAGGCATTCTTCATCCCCCAGGAAGCATGTGGCTCTGCTCTTGTCCTTGCAGAGCAAATGGATGAGCTGTTACAGCGATGCTTCCTGCATGCTCTGAAGTGCCGAGTCAAAAAGGCTGACCTCCCTTTGCTCACCAGCACGTTCCTCGGCAGCCACGTGTTCTCCTGCTGGTACGGAAGGCGTGGTGCGGGCCGCAGGCCGGGCGTGGGTCTCTGTCTTAGTCCTCGATGGTGGGACAGGACAGGGCTAATGGGGGCATTGGTTGAGAGACACACCGTGGAAAGAGTGGAGTAGAGGGTTGATTTGGCAAATAAAGTGGGTCCTAAGTTTTAAAAACTGAAATTTTAGCCAGTGAAAGGATGCTAAAGAAATGAGGGTAAAATTTCCAAGACTCTCGGAGGACTGCATCTCTGTGGTGCCTCTGGGTGGACTTGCATGAATCGGGCAACAAGTTCTGTCTAAGGAGAGTCCCGGGGCAGCCTCTTCATCGAGAGCTTCTTCTGGAATGTTCAACCCCCTCACTCTTCTGAAAAGGAGGTGGGCCAGGTTAGATTGTATCAGGAGGGAGAATTGATGTGGACCCCCCCCCCACCACCCCAAGCACAAGCCACCAGGAGGGGGAGTATCACACATGGACAGAACCCGTGGACAGGACCTGGGCTTTGCAGACAGAGCCATCTGGGCTCAAATGCCAGCTCCCCAGGGTGCTAGAGCAGGCGAGCTCGGACTTGTCACTGGGCTTCTCAGAGCCGCCTTTCGAGCCCTTGCCAGATTGCTGTCCAGATGAAGCAGCCTGACATTTAGTAAACACTTAATAAACATCATATCAGGAGGTTTGCTTGTTAGTTTTTACCCTTAGACTGAACTTTTTTCTTGCTCTGTTTTGTAAAATGCAGTTTTATTGTATTTTTTTTCTATTTACACGTGGGCTTTTGTAAGACATCCTAGACAAGTGTGAGGTGTGGAGTGTGTGGTGGGCACTTGGCCATTTGTCCTGACCTTGCTGGGTGGCACGTAACTGTGGGGCTATGTGATGAGGGACCTGGGGTGGTTTCTAGAAGGGCTCCCTGTGAATCCCTGTGTGACAGTGTTGAGAGAACATGGCAGTGGCGGGGAGCAGGAATGGTCACAGCTTCATCGGGAATGTCCGATGAGAACTGGTAGCCCTAGGGCAGGAATCATCCAGCATTTTCTGTAAAAGGTCAGATAGTAACTTAGAGGCTTTGCAGACCGTACTGTCTCTTTCACAACCCCTCCACTCGGCTGTGGGAGCACAGAGGAGCCATGGCCCAGGGGAAATGGGGGCCCTGGCCTGTGGATGTGGCTTGCCAAGTTCTGCCATAGACCCGCAGTGAGTCAGTGTCAGAAAGATTCACCTTGAGGTGGAACTTCTTTTTTTCTTTTTTTTTTGCAGGGACAGAGAGAGTCAGAGAGAGGGATAGACAGGGACAGACAGACAGGAACGGAGAGAGATGAGAAGCATCAATCATCAGTTTTTCGTTGTGACACCTTAGCTGTTCATTGATTGCTTTCTCATATGTGCCTTGACCGCGGGCCTTCAGCAGACCAAGCAACTCCTTGCTCGAGCCAGTGACCTTGGGTCCAAGCTGGTGAGCTTTTGCTCAAGCCAGATGGGCCCACGCTCAAGCTGGCGACCTCGGAGTCTCGAACCTGGGTCCTCTGCATCCCAATCTGACACTCCATCCACTGTGCCACCGCCTGGTCAGGCTGGAGGTGGAACTTCTGAGACCACAGGAGCTTGTCTAGTTTGAGAGGAGTCTGAAGCTATATCCAGTACTGTAGCCACTAGCCACATGCACCTATTTACATTTCAACTAGTGAAAATTAAATAAAATTTATAATTTAGTTCCCTGGTCACATTAGTTGCATTTCAAGTGCTCAGTGGCCACATGTGGTAAGTGGCTACCAGGTAGAATAATAGATAGAGAGCCTTCCATCTTTGTGGAGGGGTCCGCTGGACAGCAGTGATCTAGAGCCGTGGTTGTCAGCGCCCGTCTGCAAACAAGTTGCCCACCCGCTGCTGTATGAATATTAGAGAGTCTATAATCATTGGGTCTCTAACCTTCATACAACATCAGGGTGGTTAACTCTTTCATGGGCCGGCTGAAAACCGCTGATCTAGAGTATCCCAAAGTCTTTGCCCGTCTGTGAGGCCTGCACTAGGCAGGTCTCTGGAACAGCGGCCTCTTTCTGAACGTAGAGGAGGGAGGCTGGGGAAGGCGCCCTACCCTGTGTCAGGCAGGTCCCACCACGACGGCTTTGCTAGCTTAACTTGCCTTTTCCATCTGCCATCAGCCCTGAAGGATGGCAACTGGATATAAAGAAGTCAAGTTATAGAAAGGTAAGCAGGCACTTGTCTGTACACCCACAGAGTTGTCAGGGCACACAGGACATGAGCTGGGTGGCACTGGGAAAAGCCCTTTCTCCAGGGCTCCGGCTGGAATTAAGCTTTTTGATTCCAGGTATAAGGGAAGAGGGCAGGAAACTCTCCCTGGGCTGAGGCAGCTGGGTGGGTACCTGGGTGGTACCCACCCCCTCTTCTCTCGGCCCCTTCCTATCTGCTCAAAGCTCTGAAAGGCTTCCCCCTTAGTCTCTAGCAGCTCCTCACCCCCTGACCCTCAGGGTGGGGGCCTCCCAGTTCCTAGTCTGATGAGGGCAGGGACTGTACCACGTCCTTCCCCAGGACCTGCCTAGCTCGGTGGCTGGCACATCATAGGTGCTCAGTGTGTGTGGAAGTGATGAAGTCCCTACCACTGGCCCTCTCTCCCTTAGCTCTCTAAGTTCCTGCAGCAAATGCAGCAGGAGCAGATTATACAGGTGAAGGAGCTGAGCAAAGGGGTGGAGAGCATTGTGGCTGTGGACTGGAGACACCCGAGGTGAGTGCAGGGGGCCTGGTCACCGTAGCTCAGCTGGCTCCGGGGCACCTGGGCCATGGACTGGGACTTGCCGAGACACTAGTATAAAATATGTTTTTTCTTTCCTTCTGCTGGGTTTTAGGATCACATCTTTCGTCATACCCGAGCCCTCCCCGACCTCCCAGAATATCCAGGAGGGTAGCAGGGAACAGCCCTTTCACCCTCCAGATATAAAACCCCTCTACTGTGTCCCAGCCAGCATGACCCTGCTCTTCCAGGAGTCTGGCCACAAGTGAGTTTTTGGAGAGCAGCCCTTCTCTGCCTGCTTGGTGTTCTGGCCTGTAGTTCCTCTCCGCCTGAATAATATTCTTCTGTGACTGGCAAAAGCTCCTCTGCCCTGTTCTCCCTTTCTCCCAGATCCAGCTCAAGCCTCTTTCCCTGGAAAGTGTCTCTGGACTAAATCATTGAGAGCGTAGGTCTCTCCCTTTTCTACCAGTAAATATACTTTACATGGTCCTACTCACCACCTTGGTCAGGAAAAGAGAAGAAAACAAATGATCAGAAAGCTGGGGACAGCACCCTGCTGTGCAGGGAATGAGTCTTAGTGTTTGCAGGCTGTCTCCTGGCACACCGTGCACTAACCGCCCTGGTCACTTCTCACCTAGGAAGGGAAGCATTCTCGAGGGCAGTGAGATCCGAACGGTAATCATCAACTACGCCAAGAAAAATGACCTGGTTGATGCAGATAACAAAAAGTGAGTGGCTCAGGGGGAGACCCTGCTGTGTTGTTCGTGTTCATCTTTAGCAGACTCAGGCACTTGGGGACATCCAGAATTATTGTCTGGGGTGTTCAGCTCCACATGTGCTGTCAACATTCACTGTAGACAGAATAACTATGATCTCATATCTATCCACTATTGATTTTCAAATGCAGACGCTTATTGTGAAGGATAAAATGCAAACTTGAAAGAATTTACCATAGTCATCATAGCTTTTTGGTCTTCTCTGAGTTCTTAGTAAGTGGATACAGTAGGTAAATTACTAAATGAAGAGCATTCCACAATTTTTATTTTTACTTCCAAAAGATATCCTTATGATCAAAACATTGTACAGGCCTAATCATGGTTAGTTAGTAGCAGAACTGAGCCAAGAGTCCTGGTCATTGATTTTTCCCATCCCCCTTCCTTCCACTGCCTGCTTCTCCCTTGTTCTAGGAGAGTATACTTGCACCTCCCACCCATGTGGTGCAATGCTTCATAGAGCGTGGTCCCATTTGGGTTCTAATAATCCTGAATGACTATAAGGAATATTATAAGACTGAATCCTGAGCTGGCCCTTGAGTCAGAATGGGCGGGGCTAGGATTTCTTTATTAACAGCCTTTTTTCCCCCTTTAGTCTCGTGAAATTGGATCCTATCCTATCTGATTGCATCTTAGAGAAAAGTGAGCAGCACACAGTCACGAAGCTTCCGTGGGACAGTCTTTTGACCAGGTAGTGAAGATTGCAACCCCTCTCCAGTGTCTCAGCCCCTCTCCTTAGTACTATCACATTGAACTTTAGAATTGTCACTATCTGAGTGTCTGACTTTCTTTCCATAATTTATATCACATCAGGCTATGTAAACACAGACTTGAGTAATTCCAATGAGGAGGGTCTTTGGAATGACATGAGCCAGCACAATATAGGAGAAAGTGAGAGAGACAGAGAGAGACAGAGAGAGAGAGAACATTAATTAAAAATAGAACTTACAGTGGCGGTGCAGTGGATAAAGAGTCAACCTGAAACTCAGGTCGCCAGTTTGATACCCTGGGCTTGCCTGGTCAAGGCACATATGGGAAGCAGCTACTATGAGTTGATGCTTCTCGCTTCTCCCCTCTCTCTCTTTTTCTCTCTCTCTCCTCTCTCTAAAAATCAAGAAATAAAATTGGAAAAAAAAAGATTTAGAAGCAGAAAGGCTGAGGGAAAATTGTCTTAAAGTCTTCAAAGGAAAGATTTTTATACTCTTTCTTTCTCACAGAACCAAAACTTAAAAAGAATTTGTATCAGGAGTTTGCAGACTTACAGCCCTGGGTCAGATCCAGCCTACTACCTCTCTGTTGCAGATAAGGTTTTACTGAAGAGTAGCCACGCCCATTTATGTATTGTCTGTGGGCTGCTTTTGTGCCACAGGGCAGAGTTGAGTGGTTTCAGCAGAGACCACGTGGCCCTTAAAGCCTAAAATATTTACTCTCTGGCCCATGATAGAAAAAGTTTGTCGAAACCCATATACATGATAGCAAGAGACAATTTGATTAGATAACAGACAGAAATTCCCTGTGGTAAAGGCGTTCTATAACAGATGCCTTATTACATTGCAACATGTCAGAAATGCAGCGTGGCACTTTACCAGGCTGGGTAAGGTTGAGTTTTGAGATTGGTAGTAAATTCCACAAAGAAGCCTGGGTAAATTCTCAAGGCCAGAGTGGACAGTTGCCAGGGGCTCACGTCGCTGATGTTCCCTTGTCTGAATATTCCAGTGTGTTTTTACTTTGGCCGCACCTGGGTAGCTTTAAAATACGTCTATGCCTAGTCAGTTTCTGGTTTAATTAGTCTGGGTGCAGCTCCCTAGTTGATTTGAATGATTCTAATGTGCAGCCAAGGGCGAGCCACTGCCTGCTGGTGGTGGGGTATGAGGTAACAGTTCCTGTTGGCTTTACCACCCTACAACTCATTGACACCCATTGCAGATGTTTGGGAAAATTGCAGCCTGCTTATCAAGTGACCTTTCCCGGACAAGAGCCCATTGTGAAGAAAGGCAAAATCTGCCCCATTGACATCACCCTAGCACAGAGAGCTTCTAATAAAAAGGTAATTTTTAAAAGGACACAATGTTTGAAGATGCTGATTTAATGTTCCTGCTAAGTATCGGTCTCATTAATGTGATGGGAGGTTATTAGGTTGACCTCCAACAGCTCAGGGTGATTTATGAAACACCCATGCTTGTGTGATGGGCTGGGCCCTGTATAGAAATTCTCTCTCACTCACTGCCCTCGAGAATTTTATGCCAGGAAACTGGGCTGAGCCTGGTTTCAAAAGTAAACAGGATTTTACTTTTTTCTTAAAACTATGTTACAGGCTTTCAGCTCTTACTCCCTCGATTACCTCTTGGGCCTTGCTCATGACAGTAACTTCTAAAGAACTGCTAAACGAACTGTTGAGTTTGGCCACACAGTCTTCGGGGCCCTCTAATATGTGAAAAGCTGCCCTTGGGAAGGAGCGTCCCTAGTCTATTATGCACCGTGAGAAGACAGCAGTAGGGTGATTGGATGGAAGACCCAAGAAGGCAGATTTGGGTTCAAAATAAAGAAATTTTTAGTAGTATATGGTTATGAGCGTGAGCTTTGGGATCAGAGACCTGAGTTGGAACGTGGCCTTTGCCTTGCTGCTTGACCCTGAGCAAGTTACTTAATGTTTTTTTTTTTGCCTGAGTTTCCTTATAAAGTGATGGGAATAATAACCTACCTTATAGGGCACTGTGAGGATCATTGAAGGAATATACATGGTGAGGCATTAGAATAGTACTTGGACTATAAGCATTCAATAAATGAGAACCAGTAATAACCTTAGTAATAATTAGGAATAGCCACCATTTCTTGAGTGTATAATTTATACACTCAAGATTCTATAATGAGCAGTTTCTCTTATATATTAGCTTATTTAAATACTCTTTTTTATATTAATAATAATTAGAATTGTCTAAAATTGAAATTCGCGCTTTCTAAAATAGGGCCTTATTTTCTGGAGGTAGGTCTACAAGCAAAGATTGGATGGCCACTTGCTGTCAGGGGTTTGGGCATCTGGTAGGGGGCTGGAATAGATGTGACTTGTAGTATCTGACTGATTCGGAGATTCTCTAGGGCTGGAGCCCCTTGGCAAACATAGGTTATTTGGAACTTTTATGGATTTTACTGACAGCAGCCCTCCCCAACCCACTCCTGATAGTAATGCACTTTACTGTCTCCAGTCATGAATGAGAGAGAACTTGTTTTCAAGAAATGGGAAGAGCCCTGGCCGGATAGATCAGTTGGTTGGAGCATTGTCCCAAAGCGCAGAGGTTGCAAGTTCAATCCCCAGTCAGGACACATACAGGAACAGATCTATGTTCTTATCTCTCTCTCTCTCTCCCTAAAAGAAAGAAAGAGAGAGAGAGAGAGAGAGAGAGAGAGAGAGAGAGAGAAAGGAAGGAAGGAAAGAAGGAAGGAAGGAAAGAAGGAAGAAAGAAATGGAAATGGGGAGAATTGTGACTTTTAAAAAAGTATTAATCTATTTTTTTTACATCTCAAAGTCACATACTGGTCATTTGTGAAGTTGATGAAAAATAGAAAAATGCACATGTTATTGATGAAATTCTTAGTATTAAGAATTATTGGGTTTTCTTAGGTGTGATGATGGTTTCATCTTTATGTTTTTAAAAAGTGCTCATGTTTTAGAGACACATGCTGGAATATTTGTGGGTGAAATGATCTGATGTCTAGGATTTGCTTTAAAATAACAAGAGTGGCGGGGGGACATAGATGACTGAAGGTTGGTTATGACTTGGTAACTGTTGAAACTGGTGATGGGTACATGGGAGCTTATCCTATTCTACTTTATGTTTTAAATTCCCCATAATAAAAACACTTTTAGAAAAGTATAACATATGGGATAGAGAATATTTATCCCACTAAATATAGAATATAACGCATATATCAGATGGGTTAGAAAGAATAAATTTAGAAATACAAAAATAAGTCATTTGGATGAAAAGATAGCATGGTTGTTGGGATGGTGAACACGGGCGAGGAGGCTGCTGAGGCTCTGGAAGGCCGTCGGAGCAAAGGCACATGGTGTGTACCCACCGGCAGTGTTCTGTCCCCCTAGGTGACTGTGGTCCGGAATTTGGAGGCCTATGGTTTGGACCCAAGCACGGTGGCTGCCGTCCTCCAGCAGCGATGCCAGGCCAGCACCACTGTCACCCCTGCCCCTGGGGCCAAGGACATCCTGCAGGTCCAGATCCAGGGAAACCAGGTCCACCACCTCGGCCGGCTGCTGCTTGGTGAGCATCCCCCCGAAGAAGCAGAGACACTGACCTAACTTGGCGAAAACCTTGCCACCAACTCAGCTCACTCTAGTTATCAAAATGGCTATATATGTACATATATTTGGCCACATAGTTTTTAACAGCCAGCAGGAAGTGGAGCTAAAGTTTGAACCAGATCCTTTGGCCCCAAATTCAATGCTCCTTGACCTCTTAGAATAGTATTCTTCCTGGTTCTTCCATTTTTATAAACATTTGTTGAGTACTCAAACTGTGCTAGGCACTTTGCTGGGCTTTTTATAGGCTTTCAATCGTAATGATGCTGCAGAAGTGTTTCTGTTTTGTAGATGAAGAAACTGAGGTTCCGAGAGGTTCGGTACCTTGCTCTGAGATATTCAGCAGTGGTTGCTGCAGCTGGCCTTTGGTTTATCAGACTGCAGAGCCTAAGTTCTTTCATCCAACTGGGTCACCCCGCCTCCAGTCTGTCATCAGGTCAAGCCATCTTCCACAGCTCTGCCCCAGTCAGCTTTCCAAAACTAATGTGATTATATCACTCTCCTCTAAAAGTCTTCTCATGCCTCTTTAGTGTCTTCAGCATTAACTCCTAAGCTCAGCCACAAGAGCCTCCCAGCCCGACCAACCCCAGTCAGGCTCTTGGGCAGATCCCACACCCCATCCCGGTCCAGCCACGCTACTCGACTGCTGTCTCCAGACACACCAAGCACGTTCATACGTGGGCACTCCCCTAGGGTGCCTCCCACAGCCCAAGTCTGCCTGACCCTCCAGGCTCATTGGCCAGCTTTGGGGTCACAGGAAGCCTGTCTCAGAGCATGTCCCATTTTTTTTTCTGTTTCCTAAAGTTAGCATTTGAAAAATTGCTAATGTGGCACTTTCCAATTGTATTTATATTTTTGGTTAGTGTCTGCAACTTGGCTAGGTTTTATTTTCCTAATGTCTGAACTTCCTGCTGAGCGTCTTGGATCAGAGACCTTGCATTTTTCATCCTTTTTCATGCTCAGGGCCTGGCACATAGTACATGTTTAATAAGCAAATTTATTTTATGATATAAGGCAGTACTTAGCAGTTAACTTTTAGAATTGAGCTTTTTTAAGTGAAGAACCCTATATGAGGTGCTGAGATTCAGAAAACAAGGAAAATAGACAAACACATGGCTGAACACAGATGCACACATCTCAAATGAGAAAATTCTAAATGCCTGAAGTATACCTAGCAAGTAGCTATTAATGGGGAAGTTGCTGAAATAACATGTCAGCCTCGAGGTGTAAGGAGAAACCCTCATCCCAGGGGGCTTCCCGTAGCAGTGGAGTTTGAGCTGGGTGTGGAAGAGCAGATGCCATGGTGGACACTGTGTGGACAGGCATGACTACAGGAATGGGCACAGGGGGCGGGGCCCGGAGGTAGCTGTGCCATGGGACCCGAGGGAGTCCGGGCCAGGGAGGGACATTGTACGACTAAGGTGGGCTGTGGGAGGGCCAGTGGGGGCACCTCGTGCGCCACTGACGGGTTTTTGCTTTTCGGATTGTAGAAGATTATCATCTTCCTCGAAAATACATCCAAGGCCTAGAAAAGGCCCCCAAACCCAGCAGGAAGAAGTGACAGACGGTTGCGCCATGCAGTGGATCGAGTGGAAGGCCAAGCACTGGGCTGGTCATTTATAGGAGCATTTTCAGCTTTTGCAAATAAAAAATATATAATTCTTTACCAAAATAAATTTTTATTCTAATTTAAATTTGATTTTCCTTTTGTTTACTCCACTTAGCTAAGACATGCTAACTTTTCAGGGCAGAAGCCGGGTGACTCAACAGGAGGCTGTCGTGCAGCCTTTTCATTCCTGTGGTTTCCGTGGTTTTGGTCCCTCCTGCTCTCAGGGCCAGACAGCCCATCCTGTTATTCTGAGGTTTCTCTGCCAAACAGTCCACAGCCTTTTGCTCATCTGTTCCTACTACCAAATTAACCTCCTAGCCCCAAAATAGAGCCGTCCCATCTCTAAAGGGTTATTCATAAGAAAGCAGAACCCTGCTGTTCTGTCACCAATAAAGGCAAAAGAATCGAGGGTTGGCCCGGAATTGCAGCACAGTTTAAACTAGACATAAGCAGCCGTGAAAGCACAGAGGGATGTGGTCTCTGCAGTGATCCCCCACCATGGCGCTGCCCCTCGCAGCAGTGAACGCTGGTGTGGCTTCAGGATGACGGCTTCCTACAGTGAAGGCTTATCCAACACATGCCTTCCGCAGCTCTGCACTGCTTGACCTGGGGCGCACAGAAGGGGTCTTTAGCTGGTTTTCAGAGGGTCCATGAATTCCCTGATATGGTGTGCAAGATTCTGTTTGATCATTTTCCCAAGAGATCTTACCAGGCTTTTGTCGAATTCCCAGTGGGAACACTTGATTCCAGAATGGTTCAGAATCACTGCTCTGGTCTCTCCTCAGTTCATGGAGGTCATTTCTGTGACCCAAACTCCCCTTGTACAATAGGAAGGGCTAAATTGAATTCCCTTAGAATTCTTTGATTTTTCCATCAAAAGACAATTATACTTCAGTTTACTAATTCTTTTTCTTTCTCGTATCACTTTTTTAAAGAAACAAAGGTAAAGACTTGTAAGTACTGTACACACAATATATTCACACACATCCATCTGGGGCTTGAAAAGAAAGGAATGTGTATAAAAAGTATGTGTGATTGCCTCCTACTAGCTTTTTTTTTCTTTATAGAGAGACAGAAAGGAAGAGAGATAAGCATCAACTCGTAGTTACATCATTTATTGTTTGTTGATTGCTTCGCATATGCACCTTGAATGGGGGCTTAAGTCAAGCCAGTGACCCCTTGTTCAAGCCAGTGATCTGGGGATTGTCAATGACTCTGCACTCAAGCTCAACCTGGATGAGCCCACTCAAGCCCTCAAGCCAGTGCCCTTGGGGTTTCAGACCTCAGTGTCTCAGGTTGATGCTGTACCCACTATGCCACCACCAGTTAGCCGCCTCCTGCCTTTTGTTGTTAGGCCCGGAATAACAGGCCTTTTCACTTGTGACTTGCTGTAAGTAAAACTGTTACTACTCCTTCCTCTGCTGGCATGAGCATATGGAACTGAGAAAAGAATTTCTAGAAATTGACCCCAAACAAGATTTTACAACAAAACCTTTGGACAGACAGTTTGATCTGAGGAAGTACAGTATGTATAGTAGTAATGAAAAATTGTCCTTAATATGAACACAAATAACATGAACTACTTTATAAAAGTCTTTCACAAGCATGATTTGTTTTGCATAATCTTGGAGAGACTGAGGCTCAGAGAGGTATCTTGCCTTGTTAATCCCTGCTAAATTCAAAGCCAGTAAATGGTGGGCTGGGTCTTAATAAACATCCACTCAACGTTGGTTTAATCCACAAATCTGCTATGACACAGTGCTGTCAAGACCTGTGCTTTGAATGGCTTTTCCAGTAATGGTGTGACACATTTGCATTGAGTCATCGTCCCTTTCATCCCTGTGAACACAGGTACATGTAAGAAGGCCGGGAGAGTTAAACTGCGTAATGGATTCCCCTTTTCTATGTACGAAAACCAAATAATCTGTATCAAGGTCAAACTTAGAACTTTGAACTTCATTCCATGTTGTAACCAAATGAGTTTCGATGAAAAACAGAAACTGGTTCATTTCTAGGTTTTGGCAAAATTATTGAAAGCTATGCTTCTTGGCGGTCTAGGTGAACAAATGTTTCAGATGTCCCCATTTTTAGAAAATTTTAGGAGTGCGTATTGGACATAGGCAGGGAGTGAACTAGATGAGCGCTGATGAGCCTCAGCAGCCCGAGGATCCCCATTCACGGCATTATGTGATCAATACTGGAAGGCAGGCAAGACTTTTTGTTTTAACTTTTATGTGGTTATTTCCATGATTACTGAGGTGTTCCTTTGATGGAAGTTAGATAATGCTAAAGTGAGAGGACCATTTTGGTCACTGAGTCCAATGTTTTTCAACCACTGGTCCACAGACCAATGCTCATCTGCCAGATAGTTTGTGCTGGTTCATGAAAGAATTAGACTAGCACAAAATTTCTGGCCGACAGGTGGTTGAAAAATACTGATCTAGCCCTCTTCCTACAGGTGAAATGATCTTAAACTTTCAACCACATTCTTAGTTTTTTTAAGTGAGAAGAGAGGAGACAGAGACAGTCTCCTGCATGCGCCCCCAACTGGGATCTACCTGGCAATCCCCATCTTGAGCCGATGCTCGAATCAACCAAGTTATACTCGGTGTCTGGGGCCAACTCTTGAACCAATCAAGCCACTAGCTGTGGGAGGGGAAGAGAAAGAGAAGGGGAAAGGGAGGTGGGGGAGAAGCAGGTGGTGGCTCCTCTTGTGTGCCCTGGCCAGGAATCAAACCTGGGACATCCATTCACAGGGCCAACGCTCTATCCACTGAGCCAACCCGCCAGGGCCCTATCTATTTTATTTTTAAAAACAGGCATGCTTTGGAGATATTGTGGGTTCGGTTCCAGACCACTAATAATAAAGCGAGTATCATAATAAAGTAAATCGTAATCTTGCTGGTAGAGGATCTTGCCTTCAAATTCTAAAAAACCACAACATCTGTGAAACAATAAAATTAGGTGTGCCTGTAATCTTAAGAAAAGAAATAGAAGGTATGCAGTTGGCCAACAGACATGAAAATATGCTCACCATCAGAGGAATGCAAATCAAAACCACAATGAGATAGCACCTCACAGCTGTCAGAACAGCTATTATCAAAAAGTCAACAAATAACGTGTGTTGGTGAGGATGTGAAGAAAAGGGAATACTTGTGCACCATTGGTAGAAATGCAGATTGGTGCAGCCGCTATGGAAAACAGTATAGAGATTCCTCAGAAAACTAAAAATAGAACTACCATATGACCCAGCAATCTCACTTCTGGATATTTATTGAAGGAAACAAAAACAGATAGCTCAGTTGGTTAGTGTCATCCCAATATGAAAAGGTTGTGAGTTCAGTCCCCGGTCAGGACACATACAGAAACAGATCAATGTTTCTCTCTTTCTCCCTTCCTCTCTAAAATCAATAAATTTTTTAAAACCCTACAAATTTGAAAAGATACATGCACCCCTATATTCACTGCAGCATTATTTACAATAGCTGAGATATGGAAGCAACTTAGGTACCTGTGAATAGAAAATTGAAAAAAGATGTGATATATATCATGAAATATTAGCCATAAAAAAGAATAAAATCTTGCCATTTGTGACAACATGAATGGACCTGGAGGATATCATGCTAAATGAAGTAAGTCAGAGACAAATACTGCATGATTTCACATATGTGGGGAATCTAAACAAACAAATGAACAAACAATACAGAACTAGACTCAAAGATACAGAGAACTAATGGCTTCCTGAGGGGCGGGGGGTGGGGGTGGGGGGGATGGATGAAAAAGATGAAGAAGAATGAGTTACAAACTTCCAGTTATAAAATCACTCAAGGGGATGTCATGTACAGCACAGGAGTTATATAGTCAGTAATATAATGACTCGAATGGTTACAGATGGTAACTTGACTTATTGTATCATTTTATAAGATAGATAAAGGTCAAATCACTATATGTTGTACATCTGGAACTAATATGTTGTGTGTCAACTATACTTGAATAATAATAATAATAATAATAATTGGAGCAGATAAAAGAAATAGAATCATGGTTTAGCTCAGTAGCCTGTTATGTAGTTTAATCCTCCTTGGCTCCGGAAAGCCCCTTCTCAGCCCTGACTCAACATTGCTTTCTTTAATCAGATCAGCCGCCTTTCCTCTCCTGCCCGGTGAGGATGTGTATAGAATAGCCTAGGCAGCACCCTCCAGCCCACGTATTTGGACAGTTTCCTCAAGATTGTTCGAACAGCAGCCTTCATGCCTCTGCTCTCTGGCAAAAGAAGACCTGACTCTGCCAAGACATGCGTGCTGGCTCGGGCTCCCACCCTCTCTCTCCGCTCCCCGTTCCACGAGAGGGGCAGGTTCGAGGGAAGGGTCTCCAGTCTGAATCATTTTTGCAATGAGCTTTTATTCCTTTTTTTTAAAACCCATGTTAGAAAGACATTTGGAGAGAAAATATCCTCAGAACACACACTTACACACTGGGCGACGGGACGATAGAAGGCACTACCAGCAGACGTACCCACCTCTGGCAGGGAAGGGACACTTGATCCGTACTGTTTCGGAGGCTTGGGCCTCAGCCTGGGTTCTGGGTCTAACTGTGCTTTAGATAAAGTCTGTATTTTCCCATAATTTCTTATTTCATAAACACCCCTATCTCTTTATATATAGCGATACACCTTTGTGGTATACAGTATGTACATGACTTCTTTTTCCTTCTCAAAAAATAAAACAGCCACCCCCCTCAGCAGGAGGCTCTCAGCAGCATTCACAGCGGTTGCAGCGGGCGCCGTGCCTCCTATTACTGGGAAAGACATGCAGCATGAAGGAGAAGGACTCTGCCCACTTCTGTGAATACACAACAGGGGGAGAGTCTTTAAGGGACAGAAGCGATAAGGCTGAGCATGAGATGGCAGATCACCAGGGTTTGGGGGCTCAAGAAATCTTTTCAAGCTGCTAGCTGTCTTGCTTTTGCAGCTCTGAAGAGGAGCACAGTTCGTAGGATGAAGGGTGGGCATTCCTTCCGGGATCAGGGCAGTGTGGACTCAATGAGGGCCAGAGAGGAAACTTCTGAGGCTACACAAAGAAACTTAGGCTTGAATCAACCCAACAGGGGTTTGGGAAGGCAGAAGACATTGAAGAAATGGTCTCTGAGAGGCTAGATTGGAAAAGCTTTCAAAGCCCTGCTTTGAAAGTTGCCAGTCTTTCTCCCTCGGCACTAGAGTGTCTTTGCAGTCCTGGCTACTCACTTGAGTTGTTTGGCTAGTTTACTTTCAAGTTTGGATCAAAACAAGGAGCCAGTACAAACAAGATCCGCCCTGTCAGTGTGGTTTGACACTTAGAAAATCAAAGCCCAGGACTTTTGATGGGAAGGTTTAACTCTGACCTCACACTTGGAGGGCTCTCCTGGCCTTGTCTCCCACATCGCCAGGGTCCACTCCCAGCAGGAACAAGCCAGCAGCAAAGCGTCAAGTCAATCTGCCCTGCTCCTGTCTCTCTGGAAACAAAAAGGCACTGAGGTCAGCAGGAAGGTCAGCGGGGAGGCCAGCCCCACAGCTGACTGAGCACAGTGCCACGGGCTGGCCCGTGCTTCACAACACAAAGGACTCCACGTTGGCTGAGCTGGAGGGTCCCCCTTCATAATGAAGGCAGCTCCTCTGGCAGCACCTGGAGATTCCACAGCCCCTTGGAGGGCAGAGACGGTGCTGGAGCCCGGGGAAACCACGGCAGCCAGGCCCTCCCCTGTTCCCTTGAGGGGGGACAGCCGAAGACATTTCTCAGGAGAGCTTTCTGGCTTTCTGACTGCCTGATTTCCATACTCAGCAAGAGACTTCTAACACGGTAAATAGCTGGTTTCCCCTTGGTGGAAACACGAGGGTGATGGCAATATTAAATAAAGTCGTAACTTAAGAACAGTTAGTTGTTGGCAAAGATGGGGCGAAGCATCACACATAGCAGATGTACGCATATGCCTTTGGGCCTATGTGGGCACAGACTTGGTGATGAGGCCCAGGCCCAGGCTGCAGCCTCTCTAGAAATCTCTGAGCGGCCCTCAGCTCTGCTGCTCCTGACCTGAGCATCAGGCCAGTGGGGGACAATCCTTTCATGAGCATTAGACTGTGTTCAGGGGCTTAGCTCAAACCTGTTACAGGAGCATGCTACAGCTTTTGACTCATAAATAAAGGTACTGCAGGTGACAAATAAAGGAGGAAATCAACAATAGAATCCAGAGAGAGAACATAAATCTCGAAACCCTTTTCTTCTTTCCTTTGCCGGCTTGTGTGGACAGTTCCAGTTTGGTGACAGAGGCAGCTACTTGGTTTGTCCGCGGCTTGCAGATCGCGAGAACCCTGGGTGCTCTTCCCACGAGGGCTGCTCGGCCGGACCCAGCCACCCCTGCCACACGTGTCCACCAGAGACCATGCCACATCTGGGACACATGCGGGCACAAACGCATCTGTCAGAGGTGCCCTGAGAAAAAGTGTCTGTTGCAAAATAATAATTAATAATAAAAATAAATCCGTGGGCACTGGGAGCAGAGGAAGCAGGACCGGTTAGCCAGGTTTGCCCTGGGACTCTCTCAAGGCCTCCTGCAGTTTCTGCCTAAACTTGTCATACTTCTTTTGCACTTGTTGGATTTTGTCCTGCTCTTCTTTTTCCAGGATTGTTAGGAAGTTCTGGAGCTCGGGGATGGAGAAGGCATCCCACTGTGAAGCGAGAGGGAGACACAGGGAGAAACAGAACAGGAGACGGATTAGAAGCCGCCCGACCCAAGGGCCCTCCATGTCCACACAGCTGCAAACAGCCTGCTTCTGACCAGGTGGTGCAATGAACAAAGCTTGGGTTTTCCATGTCATATTAGCAACATTTCAAATCCTGGTATGTCAGAACCAAGAGGTACTAGTCCATGAGCCAATTATCAATATTATTAATCATTAATCTTAAATGTTCTCTGTAGCAGCTGAGATCTTAACAGGTACGCTGGGCCCCCGCTGGCCTGCTCCAGCTGTCTGCCTGGATGACAGGAAGCTCCCAACATGCAGAGCGTCGGGATTTGAAGGAGAGCTGGGCTTGGACTCAGGAGGCTGGTTTTCAGCCTGACTCGACTCTGTGACCTTGAGCTCATCACTCCACCCTTCGCAGCCTGTTTTCTCACCTGCCATGGAATGAGGGTATCTAGCTCCCTTGGCTGGTAAAGCAGATAATGAGATAACATAACCTGCATGACTCTGCAGAATCTAGCTGGCCCAGGCTGACCCAGGAGCTGACACCCCTGGCGGCAAGGGGTTTCGACTTTTAAATTCTTTGTGCACAAAAGAGTAGTGAGGTTTGTCTGGCTGCGTCCCCACATTGCATAAATGAGAAGCCTGAAGGCCACAGAGAGAGGTGATGTCACCACACTCACAGAGTACGTGGCAGCAGAACTACAATCAGAAGCCAGGCCTCTAAATTCCCAGGCCCATGAGTTCTCCTCTGGGCCAGCAGTGTTCAAACATGTTCAGTGGGATACTGTTTCAAACAACCAGAACTGCCTGGTTGAAGTGGGGAGAAGGGACAGAGAGAGCCCTACTCACCTAGATCCTCAAAATCTCCCGAGTGAGCCTGACCTGTGGTGGCGCAGTGGATAAAGCGTCGACCTGGGAACACTGAGGTCACCAGTTCAAAACCCTGCACTGGTCTGGTCAAGGCACATATGGGAGTTGGTGCTTCCAGCTCCTCCCCCTTTCTCTCTTTCTCTCTCTCTCTCTCTCTCTCTCTCTCTCTCTCTCTCACTCTGTGTCTCCTCTCTAAAATGAATAAAATAAAAAAATAAAAATTAAAAAAAAAAAAAAAAAAATCTCCCGAGTGACCTCCAAGCTGCTCTCCCAAACCTCAGGCCACCACTGAACACAGTGTGACACACACCGGGAGGCATTCCCCGTCCTCAGTCACATGACTCCACTTTCCAAGCACCCCAGGCCACTGGGAGCACCCATCTGGTTTCAGCCCAGTTTACACCACGAGACTGGACAGCTGCCCTTGGGCCAGGGAGAGGCAAAAGACTAATAATATCTATATCCAGTGAAGCTCAGAGATGACACTTGCTGGGCCTCAGGCCACCCTGGAGTGAAACAACCTGGGCTGAACCCAGGGCGTTGCTCAGTGTCCTTCCATGCTGGGCTTTCAGAAATAAAGCACGTGAAATTCTCTCTCCACAGGCCTCGCAGGCACAGGCCCTGACTTACCACCCCAGGGTCCTGACACTCTGGCTGACACTCTGAGCCTGGGCCCAGCACTCACCCAGCTCAACCTCCCCAGGCATTTTCCTGTGGCACCTGTGCTGGGCAGCGAGGACAAGCCAACCCGCACCCACATGCTGCGCTCCGAGGGCTGTGTGTGTGTGGCAGCAAAGGGCCCGGACCTACCTCCACCTCTCCAGTCTCATTCTCCTTTAGCACAAAGCTGAGGACATCAGTGTCGGGCCCGGCGAGTAAGCGCAGGTAGAGGGGGTAGTCAGTGACGGAGAGTTTCTGGAAAAGCACTGTGAACAAGAGAGGGGGCTGGGAGCTCGTCTGGAGAGAGGGGCAGGGGCCCTGCACAGGTGGGGCAGGACTGGACACGCGGAGGGGCGGTGGTAGTAGCGTGGTTACAACTGGACAGGGTCATCCTTTCAAACTAAGGGAAAGCCTGACACGAATAAATAGGGGAAAGCCTTTAATTTCTGGTGTCTGCTCAGAGTTTGAAGCATGTTCCCATTCACGTCATCCCTCAGAAGATTAGAAGCAGTAGAGTGGATACTCTCTCATTCCACAGATTAGGAAATGGGGGCCCCGGGTGTGGCTTTCCTGAAGTCACATATGGAGCGAGGGGCACAGTAAGTGGCATAAGCTCCACGTTCAGCTCTTGGTCAGAGACCTGATGCCACACAATGGCTTCACTGAGGTGCCTGGAGAGGGCGCTCCCCCCAACCCCTGAGGCCTGCTGGGTTAGTGGGGGTCACAGACAGGGTTGGAAGGTGGTTTCAGCGGTGGGGGAATCACACTCTCATACCTTGCCCATCTTTGTGTATCCGCTTAAAAAGTGCAAACTTCTGGGGATTGTCCACGACCATGAACTTCTTGAGCAGCCCCTGGATGACCTCACTGACTGTGGTGGTGCTGCTTATATGTAGCTGCTTGATGGCATCGAGCGGCAGGTAGAAGGACGTCCGCTTGTCCGTGGTGGCCGCCAGGTTCACCTCCTTGATGGCGTCATAGATGGACTGGGGCTGGATGCCGGCAGGCACTGTCACCGGCCGCCGAAGTTTCAAATGCACTTTGATGAAACCCGTGTACGTGCCGTCTTCACTCTACCAGTGGGGGGACGTCGTAGGGATTAGGGCAGGTCTGTCTCGCAAGATCTCATCGGCCACTCGGCCCAATGCCCCAGGTCACACGGGCTGCTTTCCTGACAGCAGTGCCACCCCTGGCAGCCCCCTCCTGTCTCCCTGACTTCCCTCCTCCCTCTGTTGACCGAGGGATGACCAAGAAGGCCCTCAGTATCTAGCTACCAGAGAGGATACCGGGTCCACTGTGGCTTTCCCTCCAGAGAGACTCAGACAGCCTGCCCCAACTCTGCCTCCAGACAGGTGCTGATTGCCTTAGATGAGTCCCGACTCTAAGAGGCAGGGTCTGGAGTGGCCTCTTTCCAAAAACCCACAGCCTGCAAGACTTAACCAGGCCCATCTGGGGCTGGATTTTCTGGGGCATCTGGCCCCAAAGAGCCAGTTGCCACCAGCCACCACCAGGGGGCAGGGTTCTCTAATCTGCTCCTCCCCTCCCCACTGAAACAGCCTTTCTGAACCTGACACAGAGCATGTGCCCCAGCCTCCCAGCGCTGCCCAATCTATGGAAGCTTCCCCAGACACAGGCTATACCTGTGTGACCACCACAAGGGGCTACAAATGCCCCTTGTCCAGGGCTTCCTGGGGGTCAAGCAATGCTGGGCCGTTGGTCACTGTACATCATTTGGTTCTCAAAATAGCCCTAGTATCTCCATTTACCATGAAACCCAGAGAAGTTAATAAAGTTCCCCGATCCTGGCCAGTTAGCTCAGCGGTAGAGCATCGGCCCCGGTGTGTGGAAGTCCCGCGTTCAATTCCCAGCCAGGGCACACAGGAGAAGTGCTCACCTGCTTCTCTACCCTTCCCCCTCTCCTTTCTCTCTATCTCTCTCTTCCCCTTCCACAGTCAAGGCTCCATTGGAGCAAAGTTGGCCTGGGCGCTGAGGATGGCTCCATGGCCTCCACCTCAGGTGCTAGAATGGCTCCGGTTGCAACAAAGCATCGCCCCCTAGTGGGCATGCTGGGTGGATCCCGGTTGACCCCATGCGGGAGTCTATCTCTTTGCCTCCCTGCTTCTCACTTCAGAAAAATACAAAAAATAAATAAAAAAAAAAGAAGAAAGTTTCCCAAAGTCACAAGTAAAATGTGGAAGAGTCAGAAACTGGCTTTTACTCTAAAGCTCATTCTGTTTCTCTAAAGCACGTGGGCCCTGAGAGCCCAGGCTCTCTCTCTCTGCCTTCCACAACCCCTGAGCCTACAGAGGCCAGAGGAAGGGGACGTCAGGGGGTAGCCCAGAATCCAGAGGGATGGCAGAGGAGCCAGAGGAAAGGGGGCAGGGGTGGGTGGGGCTGTGAGCCTGGGGCACCGTAGGCAGGCCCGCTCACCAGTTTCATGCCCAGGCAGTTCTTCTCACGGCTGTTATAGCTGGCGATCTTCTGCTTGATCTCCTGCAGCGTGGGCGGGTGCTGAGTCTCCTCTGAGGGTTTACAGACATTCTAGAACATACACAGAAGTGAGGGTGGATGTGCAACGGTTCTCAGGATTCAACTAGGAATGACCATGCCCTCCCAAAGGCCTCGGACCCAGAAGAGGAGAGCAGCAGCCCCATGGAGTGACAATGAGTTGCAGGACACGTCTATTGTATTTGCCAGGCCTGAAGCTGTTACGGTCTGCTGCTAAAGCTTCCACCGCAGATGCAGGAAAAAAGGGTCCTCACCCTGTCTCTCTGATTGTGGCGGCCAAGATCGAATGGGGGAGTACAGGGAAAAAAACGTGGAGAGAGTTTTGCAACTCAGAAATCATCTTGCAAGCAAGCAGTGGAGAGCTCATTTTATTCCAAAAGCGAATCTAAAATATGAATTTACAAGGGAAGTGTTGGAAAATAACCCCTACATTCTTGCCCTCTCTTTTAAAAGCTTACAAATGAAAACTAAGTGAGTCTTTTTTTATTTTTAAAGAGTCACATAGATTCAGAGTGGGGACAGAAGGCAAGTTCCAGCTGTGCTCCTGCCTTGCTGGCCACCCCTGGGGAAGTAACTGCAATTTTGCTAAGCCTCAGTCTCATCTGTGCAATGGGAGCAATACCTCCCCCCTCAGGCTGGTTGTGAGAATAGTATGAAGTTCCTGGCCCACAGGCACTGACTATGAACCTGGTGAATCAGCAGAGCTGAATGTGCTGACAAAAGGTTGCTATGATAAAGATACTTTTATTTATTTAAAATTATTTATCGATTTTAAAGAGAAAGGACACACAAAGAGAGAGAGAGAGAGAGAAACACTGATTTGTTGTTCTACTGATTTATGCATTCATTGGTTGCTTCTTGTATGTCCGCCGACCAGGGATCGAACCTGCAATCCTAGCCTATGGAGATGACACTCTAACCAACTACCAACTGAGCCACCCAGCCAGGAGAAAAGATGCACAGAGATGCTATGGGAGATGCAAAGAAATGCAAGCCATGATCCATCTCCTCAGGAAAGTAACAATAGAGGTGGAGAGGCAGGACTGTTCATGTGACGCCAGTATGTGCTGACAGGAATGATAGCAATTCTCCCAGACCCAGAGGCCCAAGGGCACAGGGACATTGGTTCAGGCCCCATGTCATAACAAGAAATAAATGTCTATTTGTCAAGTGAATGAGTAAAGTGGTGGACGCAGGGGGCTGTAGCCCTCTATGATATTGAGGGGATAACCTTCTTTACTGGGGCAGAGGGACAACCAGCATTTACTCAGCATCCCCTCTGTGTACGTACTTGGCATTCATTACCTCATTTAAGCCTCATGAACCAAACCTCTGCAAGGTAGTTTACTGCCCCATTTTATAGGCAGACAACTAAGCGTTACGAAACTTGCCTAAAGCCCTACAGTCAGTGTGCACAGAACTAAAAAAAATTCCAGGTCTGTTCTGTTGTGTTCCTACTATGACATCATGCTTTATTCTTCACCCTCTCCTCACCATCCCTGGGAAGGTAAGGGGATGGAGCTGAGGAGATGGAGGTCAATGTTCTTCACACTGTAGAGGGGTCCAGGGATGAATTCTGGGGCCCATGCAAACCTGTCCCTTGGTCATTCCCTGGATTTCCCTTAAGTTCATTGTTACCCACCGTCCTGGTTTGTCTTTATGCAGTCTGAGTGTGGCTGGGAGTACAGGAGTCATAATTTAGGGGAATAAATGAAAAAATAGGTTGCTTGGTCAAAACCCAGATAGAATTTGCCTGATCTTAGAAATATGATTCTGGGTGGGTCAGGATTCTCTTCTGGCAAAAGAGGAAACCAAGAGCCAGAGGGGTGGGAGACAGTGTTGTCTGGGCTGGCCCCCAAACACCACCCAACACCATCCAGTGGGTATCTGTTTGGTTGGGGAATTTCACCACCACCTACCTTCACATCACCATCTGGCTAAACACAATGGGCACCCACAGTGCAGTGTGCCCAGCTCTTCCTCCCTTCAGCAAGCTGGCCCGTGGGAGACACATCACACTCCGCAGCGCGCCATCGCTTCCTCCTCTCACTTTCCAATCCCACAGAGACAATAAAATGTCAAGCCCTGTGGCTGCCAAGGAGCCCTGGTGCGACCTCCCACTCCTCAGCGTGGAGGTGAGTCAACATCCCTTTGGCCTGTCCAACCCTCTTCACTCTTCCTCAGGGACCCCGATAATAACAGCATTGTGCTGCGTGCTTTCACATGCCCTCACATACTACATATCTTATTCCTATTTTACAGATTATAAAACTGAGGCTTAGGCCTGACCAGCCGGTGGCGCAGTGGATAGAGCATCGGACTGGGATCTGGAAGACCCAGGTTCAAGACCCCGAGGTCACCAGCTTGAGCGCGGGCCCATCTTGCTTGAGCAAAAGCTCACCAGCTTGGACCCAAGGTTGAGCAAGGGGTTGCTTGGTCTGCTGAAGGCCTGCGGTCAAGGCACATGTGAGAAAGCAATCAATGAACAACTAAGGTGTCGCAACAACAAAAAAAACTGATGATTGATGCTTCTCATCTCTCTCCGTTTCTGTCTGTCTGTCTATCCCTCTCTCTGACTCTCTCTCTGTCCGTTTCTGTCTGTCTATCTCTCTCTCTGACTCTCTCTCTGTCCCTGTAAAAAAACAAAACAAAACAAAACAACAACAACAACAACTGAGACTTAGAGAGGTTAAGAAATGTGCCTGAGGTCTCACTGCTAGTAAGTGGCTAAGTCAGACCTAGAGCCAAGTCCACCTTAACCTGGAGCCCAGGTCTGTTCTTCTCAATTCACCATGTGGCCTCCTCTTCGGCCGCTTCTGCTGAAGGGGCGGGCCCCCCATCCCCATCATGATCACGGAAGTTCCGTGCCACAGGGCTGGGTGAGCAGCTGCTACACCAAAGCCTGCAAATTACGTGACCTGTGACATGCTCATGCAAGGTGTACTGGATCAGTGGTCAGGCCCCAGGAGCACCACATCTTCTGAGAAGATAGCACGGAGGAACCTCTAACCTTTGGAGTGAGAATCAGCCGCCAGGATGTAGGGCCCACCCTTTCCCTACAGGGCCACTCAGGTCTCTGGACCTGGACCTTGATTCCATAGAAGACCACCCAAGGGGAAGTGCTCCCCAGGACATCTGTTTACTTGAGGTGAGGACTAAGTGGTGTGAGCCTCACTCACTGTCTCCATTCACTGTCTGTTCATTAATCCCGGGACCCTCAAGATAGAGCTTCCCATGCATCCCCTGGGCGCATCTCTGTGGGACCTGGCCTGGCCCTGCGGGCCCTCTGAGAGCTGCCAGCCAGCAGGTAGCTGTTACAAGCTCCACTCTCTCTAAAGCACAGGCTGTTGCTCCTCAAGAGTGAATAGTTTTCTCACCCTCATCTACAAAAAGAGTTAAATCATGGAAAGAAAACTCTAGAAGCTCTAGAAGTTCTCCTCTCATAGTTTCCGACTGAACTACAGTCATTTCTCTGCAAGGAAAAGCATCTGTGTCCTGCTTTCAAAGACCAGAGTTCCAGGCCTGGTTTTGAACACAGCAAGAGTCAGGACTGCCTTAACCCATGGCCGCAGCTTCTTCCTGTTCCCCTTTCTTTCAGCAGATAAGCCAGCTCTTCTACCCGTTCCCACCACAAACCTGGGTGTATGACGCAAGTGGCACCCCCACCAGGACTGACGCAGAAGTCAGCCTTCCTGACTTCACCACTCCATCTGGAAGGACCAGGAGCCCTGTGTGGCCAACATGTGAAATCTCACACCCTGGGATGTCAGCAGCCAGGGCTGGGCTGGCTGCTGCCCACACCAGATCTGGCAGACAAGGTCTGACCCTGACCCATGGACTGAATGAATCACCTCCCCAAAACAGGCCAGCCAACCCGCCAGCCAGCTATAGCCACAAGGGCCCACTAATTCTTTCCCATCCAAGGGATGATATCAAAACTAGACCAGCAATTCTTACATATGGCTGCACATGCTGTGATCTGGGGAGCTTCAGAAACAGCGCCTGAACTCCATCCTGGAGATTTAATTCATCTGGGGTGCACCCTGGGCGTAGGAATTTTTTAAGTGTCCCAGGTGATCCTGATGTGCAGCAATGTTTGAGGAGCACTGGTATAGACCCCTCACAGACAATTTCAGACCTCAAGGGTCCCCATCCAGCTACAGAGGTCCACAGATATCCGCTAACCAAGCGTATACCTGAAAGGCAGAGCAATAATATAGCAATCTTCAGTGGATAACGTAAAGACCCAATTTCTATTCACCTGCTAGATTCTTAAGTCCTCCATGGGCACCAAGGTAGGAACCAGGCAGACAGAGTTTTGTTTCTTGGAGTGGCCCAAGATGGAGACAAAATGGGGAGCTCACTGTGGTATGATTTAACCAATCTCAGCTTTGGCCTGTGAGGTGTCTCTCCTGGGGCTTTACACCGCTCTGTGCATCCGGCACAAAGTTCATCTGCTCTGCTTAAGCCCCGGAACTGGTAACAGATGGTTTAGCTGTCCCTGATGCACCCAGCACGTCCATAGCACTGGGGGGAGATGTCCTATGCCACATAAAGGGCTGTGTCCTCTCTTAGGTCTCGAATTATTGGAGAACAGACACCTGAGGAGGCTGGGTGCTAGTGGTCAGAGCAGAGATGCCCCGGAGAGAGTGAGCCACCAAATTTTCTACTAAGATTCTCTTAAAATAAAAAGCACCATCCGCTCGCAGTCTGGAGCCTATCTCCAACCAGATTTCCCCGAAGCTGAATTTTACTTTGTTTTAAGAAAAATACAAACATTGGCTAATTATGCATTCTAATCAATGACATATAAAGTCTTGATTTTGTTCACTGGGGAGGGACCCAGCGATCTGAGAAGAGTGAATCCTGTGGCCTTTTTGCCCCAGGGACACACAGGGCACATGAAACTCCAGCAATGAGGGGGCCTCCGTGGCGAGGAGCTGACTGAGGAGACCGTGTCCCACCCTCAGGGCTGGAGCCATCATTTCCTTTACCTAAATCACACAAACCTCATTTTTGCCCAAAATTCCACTCTCTGTTTGAAACTTGTCAGCCTCTTCCTCCTGCACTCTGCTTTTGTCATATTACTCCTGTCTGATCATCTCTAGTCTCTTCACTTGTCAGTGGTCCTCGGATCACCCCAGTCCTGAATGACAACGCTGATCCTCCTTAGTGTTATTTACTGGCTAACTATGTGCCAGTGCTGTTCTACTCACCAACAGTTTATGAGAAATGCGTCATTATCATGCCCATTTCACAGATGTAAAACCTGAGCCCCAGCAAGGTTAAAACTAACCTACGTCGAAAGCTAACACGGTATTTTATTACCTGACAGTTAAATATGCATCTATGTGCATTAACCTCCAAGTACACCATCCATCTTGGTTTTTCTTACCAACCAGAATGAAGCCCCTTAATAACTTGTACCACGTTTCTATTTCTTTCCTATGCTCAGTGGCACTGAGCATTAAACAAGTAATAAATACTTGCTCAAGAAACTTCCATTGGCCCTGGCCGGTTGGTTCAGTGGATAGAACATCAGCCCAGTGTATGGATGACCCAAGTTTGATTCCAGGTCAGGGCACACAAGAGAAGCAACCATCTGCTTCTCCCCCCCTTTCTTCTTTCCCTCTTTTCCTCCCACAGCCAGTGGCTCGACTAGTTTGGGTGTTGGCCCCCAGTACTGAGGATAGCTCAGTTGGTCTAAGCACATCAGCCTCAGGTGCTGAGAATAGCTTGGTTGATTCAAGCATCGGCCCAAGATAGGGGTTGCTGGATGGGTCCCAGTCAGGGCATGTGCAGGAGTCAGTCTCACTGTCTTACCCCCTCTCACTTAAAAAAGAAAGAAAAAAAGATAGGAACTTCAATGGTCTCCCACTGGTTACAGGGGGGAAAGGGTCTAACTTTCTCCAAGGCATTATTACCGCACAGTGAGCCTTGGACTTCTATTTGGAATGCGTTCTGTGGGAGAAGTGCCTGTGCCTGTCTTGCCAATGTGGCATCCAGCCTGGCACAGAGCAGACTCAGGTCATCCCTGCAGGATGTTTAGGTTCTGACCCCCATTACCCCATTTTTATCCTTAGTGATCTTCAGAGAGTCAGATAACCTCTTTGAGCCTTAGTTTCTTCATCTATAAATTTGGGATAAAAATCCTTTCTTACTTCATAGCACTGATGCAAAGGTAAATAAAAAAAAGAGAGATAAATAGGTATAAAAGTGTTTTGGAAAAGATCAAACCCTTCCAAAGGCATACATTTCCATATGGGCCAGAGAATGTCTATTTTAGGCTTTGCAGGCCACACAGTCTGTTGCAGCTACTCAACTCTGCACAGCAGCACAAAGCAGCCATAGGATGAGCATGGCTGTACCTTAATAACATTTCTTTATGGAGCCTGGCCCCTGGGCAGCAGTCTCTGGTGGTTTCCGCAGTCTCTCCTGCCTAGAATGCAGAGTCCCTGTCTCCACTGGTTCCATCATGTTCAGTTTCCCGATGAGATTTCACAGCAAGCTCCTCATTCTCTGCTCTCCTAAGATATTAGATCCCCGACATTTTCATTCCCAAGTGGAGAGAGGTATGTGCAGGTTTGTTCTGGTCCCTGCCTTTCTCCTGAATCATATGTCCATGGAAAGACCTGCTTCCTACGTATCTCCTCACACCTTCATTTGATTGAGCTTCCGTAACATCACTCCCTTAATGGACACTTCACAAGCAGACAAAGGCTTTATCACTTCAATGGCATTCTGATAACTCTCCTCCCTTCTCCAATGAGGGGGCAACAAGCTGGCTAAAGTTGGGGTGCAGTGGGCATCTAGGCACCCACACTGGCTCAGGGACCCACTTGCAAACACCAGTTCCACAGCCCCAAAGCCTCAGATTCGGGTCGTAGCAAAGATGCAGATTACCACATGCTATGGACCTCTGCAGCCGCCGGCAAATGGTAAAGCCATTTCTGCCAGGACCTAGGGAGGCCTTCATAGCCCACATGGCTACACGTAGCATCTAATTTTATTCTTTTATTGTTTAATTATTGTTTCACATGTGTTAATACCATCTTCTCAATTACCTGATTACCTCCCTCTCTGGAGGGAGAAAGACATGATGTCTGATGACTATGCTTCTTTTTGCCCCTTCCGGGCCCTGGCCGAGCACTGGGCTCCCTCCACGCAGATGTCAGATAAATCCCTAGGGATTGGGTGCCAGGGAAAGGGCAGAGCAGTCTGGGTCATCCCCAGCCCAGAACCCAGCCATGGACGCCAGTCAAGTCCAGAAGTTCCTCCCACCAACCTACACCCCAAAAGGGTGATGCTAAGAAGGGATGGGCTGCCTAGGGCTGTGTGGCCCCCAGCCAGCCCTGTGGCTCAGCTCCTTGCTGGTGAAAACAAATGGCAGACCATTAAATGACCTGTGACCTCTGGGGAGTCAGTTCCCCTCTCAGAGCCTCCCTTTCCTCACCTGTGAAATCATACAGCGAGACCAGAGCAGCTCTGTGGCCTGGCTGCAGCTCTAAAATTTTACATGTCAGATAGGGTTGTTTCTTTCATCACTGCTTCCTCTTCTGTTTCAGAGAACTGGGTGTGGGGTTGGGGGCCTCTCGGCCTGGACTTGGCCGAACTGCAGTCATAACTGGTCTAATGCACACCGAGACCGGCTCTGACCTCTGCGTCTCCAATTGCCTCATGACCCACCGCCTGCTTTCTCTGCTCATTGGCAAGACCCCATCTGCACCGAACTCAGGTAGGTATGTACCTTCTTAACTCATCTGACTCAAGAAAACAAAACAAAAACTACCCCGGAAGCCATTTACCACGAGCCTTTGCCACATTTCCTCTTTCTCGGCTCTTAGCAAATCTGTCACCAGCAGTTCTCATGCCCCCTAAGCAGAAACATCCACAGGCCTATGTCAGGGAGGAGGGCCTGGGACATCTACAGCATAAAAATGACCATTTGTAGCCACCTTCTACTCTGTCCTGAAGGTGGAGAGCCTGTACTGAACAGGAACCTCTGAGGGATAGAGTACAAACCATCTGTCTGGGCTGGGTTCGCAATGCCCTGCTCAGTGCCCAACCACATTCAAGGCTCACTGGTGCCTCTGTCGTGGGCTCAACCAGAGAGGAAAGAGGAAGCCCCATGTAGCCTCACCAGGGGCCCCTGCCCTGGTCCCAAAGGGCCAGTGCTCTGGATGGCTTCCTAGCTGCCCCTGGCAGTGAAGCACTGATTCCCACAGGTCCCTCTATGAACTGTCCAGTGTCCCAGAATAAAAGGTTTATAAACCTCTGAACTGTGTTCTCTGATAGATTATTCCCAACAGAGGAGAAAATGAAGGGGCTTCAACATAGAAGCAGAACATCTGATCAAGCAGAACCACATGGAATTTGAGCTGCTCTGTGGGGAGTGGGGGGAGAGAAGAAAAGTAGGAAAAATAAAGTGTGTGTGTGTGTGGGGGGGAGGTATTTGAGATACTGGAAAGAGACTTAAATCCCCAAAGACAAAAATGTAGAGCAGACGGTCAATGTAGACAGTCGACAGTAACTGACTGAATTGCTTATGGGTTGAAGGCTATGAAAGGCACCTTGGGACATGAAACCGATAGGGTGGCCCCTGTCCTTGGGAGCCCCCTGGTTATCTGAGGAGAGAAGACAGATACACGCATGGTGGAACACCAGACTAGCATGGGGGAGTCTGGCACAGAGCCCAGCGGCTGTCTAGATAGCCCAGATGAGCTCCGCACGTATGGGTGTGATGTCAGCAAACCTGTCAGGATGTCCGCATGTCCTAGATCCTAGGCACAGTGTCCCTCAGTCTTTTAGGTGAGCATCTCAGTGTACAAGCAGGAGCAGGTAATCTGGGGTGAGTCAGGACCAGGCAACAGTAGCTCTGCGCAAGAGGCTGGTGAGCCCTGTGGCTTTGGAGCTGCAGTGACTCAGGCACAAGCCCGGCTGTGCTGCACTATAATCATAAAAGTCACCAACAGCCTGGCACTGCTCTCTGGGCCTCACAGTCACCGTCTCATTTAACCCCGGAAACAACACAATGAGGGATATGTGTTACTACCTCCAGGTATTTACCTCCCTGCTCTTTACCACTAGACCACACTGCCCTGCACACCCGACTATAGGTTGGCCTATGTCAGCCTTATCTTCTGTGAACTCGGGCAAGCCAATCTCAATGAGACTCAGATTTCTTTGTGAATTGCAGATAACAAGGCCTTCTTTATACATTTGTTGTAGAGATGAAACAAGACTGCACCTTGGAAGCGCTTAGCACAGTATCTGTGTAGAGCCGTGATGGCGAACCTATGACACGTGTGTCAGCATTGACACGCGTAGCCATTTTCGATGTCACGTGGCCGCATGTGGCCACATACCAGAGAAGTATGGGGCCGCATGCTAAGAAGGACGTTACATCCTCGGCTCTTGCACAGCCAGGTGCAGTAGCCGAGGATAAAACATTTGCTGTAGTGTAGACACTCTGTGCTGGAGGTCTGGAGGCCAAAACAACAGAACTCCGGCACAGAGCATCTAGTTCTGGGACTTCCAGTTAAGTTGTTTTTCTCGAAGTGACACACCACCCGAGTTATGCTTGCTTTTTTGGCGAATTTTGACACACCAAGCTCAAAAGATTGCCCATCACTGGTGTAGAGTAAGCACTCAATCAGCAGAAGCTAGTGTCCAGCAGCCGCAGCAGCAGTCACCTGTCCAGTAGGACAAAGGGAAGTCTGGCTGCTGGGGATGAACCCAATATGGGAGACCTCTTGCCTTAACCTTGATCCTTGATAGGAGTTTCAGCCAGGGCTATAGTTTGGCTCTCGTAGATCCTACACACTTTGGTCTTTAAGGTCATGGGCCCCTTTCTCCATAAAAAAAACTATTATAAAATATATTTTGGTATAGAAACAAATATATTGTCACACATTAAAATACTTTCTTCAACCTAAAAGTTCGTTTTTTCTCCTAATTTTAAAAAGAATTAAAACATTTTCTGTGGGCCCTTCAAGTCCTGTGGTCTGGGGCACTGCATGCCAGCTGTGTCTTGTGGACAAGTCGAAGCTGCCTTCAGCTCTTGAGTCTCAGGTAGGGTGACCAACTGTCCTGGGTTGCCTGGTACTGAGGGTTTTCTCTGGATGCTGGGCTTTCAGTGCTAAAACTGGGACAATCCTGGCAGACTGGCACGTTTGGTTGGGCTCCTTCCCTCTCTTGTCCCCTCTGATGCAGGCCCCAGGACACTGCTTGCACTTCTGTCCTCTGTAAAGCTGCACCCCTGTTTTCCTGAGCCTCTCGACTGCCGCCTGGCCATGGCCTGGGCAGAGTGATCCTGGCTGCCTCTGCAGGTCAGTACATGTCCCCATGGGCTGATCCCAGAGGTGAGCTTCCTTCTTCCCTGATACGGCACCCAGAACCAAACTGAATAAAACAGAAAGAAGTAGAAAGACACACACATACACATGCACATGTATGTACACACATGTGTATACACACATGTGCACACATACCCCTGCCCCCCAAACAGGGAAATTAAAAGGTTTCAGTTGCATAAGGGTCCCAGAGGATTCCTGATGCACAGCACCCACTTCAGAGAAAGTAACTAGAAGTCAGGGTAGATTCCTGTCCTGTGACCATTTTTTTAAAATTGATTTTATCTGTTTCTGTATGTGCCCTGACAGGGAATTGAACCACTATCTGGCCTTTTTTTTTTTTTGTATTTCTTTTTAATTTCTTTATATTTTATTCATTTTAGAGAGAGGAGACACAGAGAGAGAGAGAGAGAGAGAGAGAGAGAGAGAGAGAGAGAGAAAGGGGGGAGGAGCTGGAAGCATCAACTCCCATATGTGCCTTGACCAGACCAGTGCAGGGTTTTGAACTGGCGACCTCAGTGTCCCCAGGTCAACGCTTTATCCACTGCACCACCACAGGTCAGGCTATCTGACCATTTTTGAGAACCTTCATGAAGCCCCTTATTCAGCTCAGAGGTCTCAAATGTAACTCCTGGCAGAATAGGGTGACACCACTTCGGCTGTGCTGGCCACAGGGGTTTTCCCTTGGGGCATTTTCACTCCCTGCAGAGTTTCTAGGGTCTCAGAAGGTCTTCCTTCAGGCTGGTTTTCCTCACAGGGTTTCTATCTCAACCCATCCCTTTACCCAGACTCAGCCAAGTCAGTCTCCTTACAGCCTCCCTGACCCCTGAGTTTGATCACTCAGTCTGAGAAGTCCTCCTCATCTGAGAGAATATCTCCTGCCCCTGGAATTGACATATACTTTGGGGATACCTTCCTCAATCCCCTGCTTCTATCTAGAATTACATAGACTTCCCAATAATGTCAGCTTATGTCTCAATTATTTCAGCACTCTGTCCAGTATAAGTTCTATTAGAGCCTGCCTCCCCTATTAGACCATGAGCACCTCAAAGCCGGGACTGTACCTTTACCATCTCTATTCCCCTAGCACCCCAGAATCAAGCACTGCGGAGTGAGTGAGAGATGGTGGTGGAACAGTGAGTGAGCAGGTCCCGATACCCAATCTGGACTCCAGTCCTTCCTGAGGCTGGGCTTTTTAGTTCTTTCAGAACCAAATTAAAGAGGATTACATAAATGTTGGTGAGAGTGTAGAGAAGTTGGAGCTCTTATACATTGCTGATGGAAATGCAAAATGGAATAGCTATTGTGGAAAATGGTACAATGATTCCTCAAAAAATTAAATAAAAATTACCCTAGGATCCAGCAATTCCACTTCTGGGTATCTACCCAAAGAAATGAAAGCAAGCATTCAAACTAATACTTGTACACTCATATTCATAGAAGCCTTATTCACAATAGCCAAAAGGTGGAAGAACCCATGATGGATGGTGAGTGAACAAAAAAAATGTGGCATATACATACAAGGGAATATTATTCATCCATTAAAGGGAGGAAATTCTGAGATGCTACAATATGGAAGAACTTTGAAGACAACGTACTAAGTGAAATAAGCAATTCACAAAGAGACAAATACTTTATGACTCCACTTAGAAGAGGTTCATACAGTAATCAGATACATGAAGAGATAGAAGGTAGAGTGGTGCTTGTCAGGAGCTATGAGTAATGGGGAGTTATTATCTAATAGGTACAGAGTTTCAATTGGGGGAGATAATGAAGCTCTGGAGATGGAAGGTGGTGATGGCTGCACAATACAAATGTTCTTGGTGCCATAGACCTGTACATTTAAAAACGATTAAAATGATACATTTGTTATGTATATTTGCTACCATAAAGAAATAAGATTTCTAGGTCAGAAGAAACTGGAGGCCAGGTTCCGGCTCCCGCCAGGTGAGGGATCAACCCCACTTCTAAGCACATTGGCCTCTCCACCCCAAGACCTCCAGCAGCAGGCTCTATCCTAGGCACAGGCCTCCCTCCTGCTAGAGGCACTGAGAATGGGCCGAACACCAGGAGGATCTGGACAGAAGCCCAGCTTAGAGGAGCTGCTACAGGTAAGCGCTGACCAGATGACTCTGCAGAGGGTAGCTCAGAGACAAAGAAGCCTGAGCTTGGAGATCTGGAAGGGGCCTCGAGACGAACTGGTCCAATCACCTGGATTCTGAAGCAACCCAAGTCCTTAGGTGACTCAAGCACTGGGGACTTCCCAATGGCTTCAGATGTTCTCCCTCCACCCTGTCCTGGCTGGCCACAGCTGAGGAGCTACATCAGGCTTTCCAACCTCATTTACCCCTAGAGAATATAACAGCAAAAGGAAGACTTGGGGGAACAGTGGATCCTGCCTCCTATTTCTTCTGTAGGCCACAGTTGTGGAAGGCACTCGAAGTCACTGAGCTGGGGACTGGGGATTGGCTCACCTTCAGAGCTACCCATCTCCCCACTCCCCTACCCCACCCCTCCCTCACATTGCTTCCTCAACTCCACTCCCTGCAAGAGAATGCTTTGAGTACAAGCTCCTCGGCTTCATGTAGAATCATACGTGCTCTGAGAGCCATAGTCAAACGCAGCAGAAGCACTGGGCCATGAGAGGGAGGTGGCTTTAGGAGTCCAGCTCACGTGCTCTAACTGTAGGCCCTCTCCCAGGCGGGGCAGACGTGGGCGTTGTGACTGCAGGAGCTCCCTCTCCCACCACACACTGGCTGGATCCTGCTCCGGCAGGAACTCCCTGCAGGACAGGGTGATCAGCACCATAAATGATTCAGACAATTCAGAGGTGGAGAGCAGCACATGGAGCAAGTGCCCAGTTCCCAGCATGCCCACAGTGCCCACACTTGCTAGGAGGGGAGGGGTGGCTCAGACTGGTGCCAGCAGCAAGGACACCAGCCTGCTCCGCCCTGCCAGAGGGAATACGGTCCTTCTCAGGTGCCTCTTCCTGGAAGCCTCGCCTGTGCCTGCAGCTTTGAGGGCTGGGGTGGTGCGAGGCACTGAGGCCTCTTCACCAGCCCACACATGTCCTCTAATCACTGTGCTGCTTGCCCCATAACCCCACCCCACGCTTGGGGATTAAGTTGTGACACTGAAATGTGTCTTAGTTGGTTACTAAGTAGCTCTGAGTTCTCAGGTGTGTGTTCTCTGGCTGTGGCATAAAGGCTCAGTGGCAAGGACACTTGATTTCCTCTCTCTCCTAAATGGTCTGGCAAAGGGTGCTACCCTCATTGACTCCGAGAGGAATGTTGCTGACATTGGCTGGCATTTGGGGGCACTTTTGGCCTCACTTCTGGGGCTTTGACTACTTGAATAATTCTGGAAAGTGCTATCAGAGACCTTAGGGGCCAGGAACCCTGGCATTAGACTACAGGGGCCCAAGTCCTGGATCCGCCCTCACTACTATGTGACTCTGGGTACATTACTTGATCCCCTTCTGTGCCTCAGTTTCTTCATGGTTAAGTGGAAAGCATATATAGCCATTGTGAGGATTAACTGAGTCTAACATGTAGAGCACTTAGAACAGGGCCTGCCATACATCAAGGCCGACTAATCAATGATTATTATTATAAACTTTAACCACATCCCAATAGACTCCTAGCTCCTGCCCTTTCTCTGTTCTGTACCCCAATAGTGAATCCCACCTCCCCACGTCAAATTCAACACCCATCTGCATTTCCCAAAATGAACTTTATTATGCCAGCCTGGGAGCTCTCCATGTGTTCTCACAACCAAATGTTGGGCCCTTTGCACTTGTTCTCCACAGGAGAATGGGCAAGTCTTCCCGTTTTATAGAAGAAAGTGAGGCCTCTAGCGGTGAGCATGCTTACTGGAGTCACACGTAGCAAAGATTTGGGTTCGCAGGCCAATGTCAGCTCACCAATGTCCTGGGGCCACGAAGCAACATGCACCTGCCCACTCCACCTGGGCCCACTGAGAATGCACAATCTACTAGGACCGCCAAACCAGGATCTTCCCTTGCTCAGAATTAAATTGGGAAAGTAAGACAAATGAGGAGGATGTTGGTTCCCCTCCCTCAACCTGCCACGCCCCCTGTCTGAAAGGCAGACCCAAGAAACCTGTCATAGTAGGCCCTCCCAGCTCCTCACATGGGCCCCACTCTTCCAACCCGTGAGGGGCCCCACTTGAGGAAGCACCACACCAACTCCTCCAGCAGGTGCCAGGGCCTGGTTGCTTAGAGACCCAGGCCTGCCTGGCCTCATCCTCTAGGGCAAACAGCTGAGCAATCACAGATCCGGGGGTTACTGTGTTTGGAAAGTTGTCCTTGCATTTTCTGCTTACTCAGTGACATTTTTATTTTCAGTTACTGGAAAAACCCATTGATTGATACCTATCCAGAATCTTAACAAGCTTCCCTTTAAAACAGTCCTGAGATCAGCTTTCACGTACCTTGCCCTAAGGCAATCAATCACCTGCTCATTCTCCTGGGTGGCTGCCTCTTAGGGCTCTCCTTATTTAGAAAGAAGCCCCAAGCCCACTCCTCCTTTACCAAATGTGCATAAGTACCTACCATGTGCCAGGGACACACAATGAATCAGGAAAATTATATCCCATCAAAATGAAGGAGAGCAGAGAAAGACATGTAGTATTTGGGGAGCAAAGAAGGGAACATTCAAGTTACAACCAGAAATGCTCTCTGAACACCCCAATTTACCAGCTCCCGTGTTATTCCCACAAATCCACACCTGCCCAGCCATGTGTGACTGTGCAGATTAAACATGCCTATTCTCCTCCAAGGGTTCCAGCCAGTGGAGGGAGGGGCCCCGCCTCACACTCTCATTGCAAGGCTAGTGACCTGCAGACCCAGCTCCCACGTGTCACCTACATCATGGCACACGGGACAGTCGAACACCACTTTTCACACTTGGGGAGAGCCAGGAGACGAGAAGGACCCTGAGGGGCTCATGAACCGGAAGTTGATGAAAAGGCGGTAAGAAGAGTATGGTGACCCAGATTTCCCAAAACTAGAACAGGGGGAAAAAATGTCCTGGATTTCAGCATTAGAAAACTGTCTGGATGAGAAAAACAGCTTTGTACTACAAGTCCAGAGCTTGAGATGGGTGATTTGAGCCTCTTGGAGCATTTAAAACTTGATCTCCCTCAGGAGGCCATGTGTATAGTGGAGAGGCTGTATATTCTGAAGTTGTACCAGCGTGGGTGGGCACCTCAGTGCTAGCTAAGCCCCTTGCACATATCACCTCATTGAATGTGCCAGCCTTTTGCTTGGTAGCGACAGAATTTCTGCCAGAGTGGTCTGTCTGCATAGACCAGTGGTTCTTAACCTAGGTTCTATCGAACCCTAGGGGTTCGATGCGTTGGTCTCAGGGGTTCGGAGAAGCCTCTGCCGCGGAGGCCAGAATAAAGTAATACCGTAATTTGTTGTGAGTTCATGCACTTTGTTGGTTTTGTTCTTTGAGCAAGGTGATGTTCATGCAAGGCTCATTTTGTGCACCAGTAAAAAAACATATACCTATGTCTTGAATTTGGAAAAAAAATCATATTTTTTTTCATTATTTATCACTAAAGAAGGGTTCGGTGAATGCGCATATGAAACTGGTGGGTTCGGTACCTCAAGAAAGGTTAAGAACCACTGGCATAGACGCTCTGCCACCACCTCCCTGCTATGTCTGCTGAGGACTACAGCCCCACATAGCAGGGGTCCCACCAGCCAGAATCATGCTGAAAAATGGGTTGGACGAGGATGGTGGTCATGAGCACAGCATCCTTCTGCTGCCCACGATGGGTTACACACAGGTTTGCTTGGAAACAGGAACGGCTGCGATGACCCTCCTTCAGCTCCAGGGCTCCGCTTCTCAGAGGTCCAGTAAATCTCCTGCACCCTCCCAGGGGCTGCTACAGCCTTGTCATTGTCAGTCTGCTGCCAGCCTCTCCCCAACCCCTCACAGATGAGTCATATCCAAACCCTTTGAATCTGGGAGCCAGCTACTCCATCCTTCCTATCTTGGGAGCTGCAACCACGTCCTGATGGAAGTCATGAGGCTGCAGAATAAATGCCGTGTCTCCCTGATGTCCTTCTTCCCAGGGGCCCTGAGGCCAACACTTCATGGATGGGAGAGACGAGGGACTAGGGTGTGTGGCACCATGTGGTAAACAACATAGGGTATTTAACTGTGGAGACCATGCCTCACCCACCTCTGTGTCCCCTAGCCGTGGTGCTCAATGCTATAAGAAACACAGTGTTTTGACTGAGGCTGTGTACTGCAGGGTTTTGGATGTTATATAAGAGAAGGAACCACATATGGGCTTTGCTCCAGAAGCGAAGGGGAGGCTCTGAAGGCTGTGGGAATATCAGAATGCTATGCCCCTGGTAGGAGTGTGCAGGGCACACAAGAGGGGAAGAAACAGATGGAAACCGGCTGGGTAATCTCCTGAAGCATTTGGTGAGAAGTGACAAGCACCCAACACAGAGCAAGGCGGGGACAGAAAGGAGGAGATTGACATCTGCAACACTATACAGACAGAGTCCAGATCAGCAGACTGGATGAAAGGGAGCAGGGGGGACCCCTGAGGTTTCAAAGGTGGGCCACTAGGAGGGTGGGGCAGAGACAGGGCAAGAAATCAGTTATGGGCAAAGCTATGAGCTGGTTCAAGACATGTGAAAGTTTAGGCATCTGAGGGGCACGTGAGACCTCCAATAGGCTATAGAAAATGTTCTAGAGCCAGGAGGAGAGATGGAGCGGGGGATGTAGCCTGGGGAGGGTTAAGCTAAGCTGGGGTACAGTAAGAGTAGAGAGTAAAGATGGGGCCAGGGCAGCACCACGGACAGAAGCCGCAGGCTCAGTGACTCAAGCCTGAGGTTTTCTGCTACTATGGTTCCCTTCTTCCTCCTGAACCTGGAATTAAATGCTCCTGATCTTAGCAAATTTATCTGGTCCTCTTGACCCCAGGGAATGTTCCAGGCCAGGTCTGGGTAGATTAAGCCATTTGGAAGAGGACACAGAGGCCCTGGATGAAGATAAGTCTGGGTCCACCACATAGGAGGATCCCAAAGTCAAAAAGTGCACCAGTGTGGTTTACCTGGCAAGTTGAGAGCAGTAGAAAGATGGGAACACAGGCTTTGGGACACCCAGGTTGGGCCCAGGGGGTATTCCCACATTCAAGCTCATTCAGATCCGAAGTCCCATCTGATGGCATGAGTTAAGCTGGAACTCAGGGCTTGATAGCAGTGTATAATCTTTCTTCCTTTCTCCCTGAACTTAGGTGGGTGGATGTTTTTTTGTGCCCAAAGCTGTTACAGGAATTGCTTTGTAAGCAGAGTCAGGATACATGGTCCAAATTTGTGAAGAAAGAAGAGTGGACGGGAGGGGAGCGATCTGGAACACGGCAGTGAGGGTGTCTCAAGTAAGTCCCAGGTGGTCCTGAAGAGATGACTCACATCAGCCATTCAGGGCCTCCTCCTGACCCCTCCCTAAGGAAGTGTCTACACTTTACAGAACTTGGTGATCACTCCCTGAAATCCCTACCAATCTCATGAGAAACTGGTAAGAAGGGTCTGTTCTCATGCAAAGTGGACAGGGACTCTCAGTTACAGAAGAACATGACAGGCTCATGTTGCTTGCTAAAAGGACCAGAGGAAGCGCTTGGGTCTGGACGGTAGAAGTGACTTGGCCACAGCCCCTCCATTATTAGGACAATAGCCAGGACACGGCCTACAGTTCTGTGCTACTTCCATTATGTCACAAGCCAGTCAACGGTTACCACGGGCTGTCACTCCAACAGCCTTGTTCCACATATTGTGGCGAGAGTGATGAGCACAGATCTGAGCAGGAACCCAGGGGCCCAAGTCCTCAATTCTGTCTCTCTTTAGCTGTGTGACCAGAAACAATCCTTTTACCTCTGGGCTTCTATTTCCCGCATAGGAACCTCTCTGGAATCCACGATAAATACTTGACTTCCATTCCAATTAAGTAATTAGTCCATTACCAAATAGTTCCTGCATAGATGGTTCCCAGACTTCATATATATGATAATCACTTGGGGAAATTAATTTAATAAGCAGATTGGAGAGTCCTCCAAAGATTCAGGAGCAAGTAAGTCTGGTGTGGGGCCCCTGAATCTCCATTTTCAAAAAGTGACCCAAAGAGTGATTCTAATGCAGGTGGCTCTGGCACTCTGAGCAGCACTGAAGGCTCCAGATACTACAGAGGGGCCAGAGGAGTGTAAGTAAGGACAAGCATTCGTCCTCAAGGAGTCCCCAGTGTACTTAGGGGACATAGGACCCCATTCCAGAAATGGCACAGCCTCCCTGAGAGGTGAAAGAGAGATACAAGGTCAAAGAGACAGAGGTGATGGCCCTTCACGAAGAAAGTATGAGCAGTGTGTTCAAATGGGTTTGGCAGAGAAGGTGGTGAGAGGATGTGTGGCAGAGACAGCTAACTGCTCACCACAACCGACTTCCTGTTCTACCTGGACTCACAGCTGTACTTCATTTCCCAACCTCCTTTGTGGTTAGCTGTGGCCATGTGACTGAATTCTGGCCAATAGCATGTGGGTGTAAAAAACAAACCATTTCCAGGTCTGGCCAGCAAAAATCTCCTATGTGGTATTGTGGGCCCCCACCTGCCCATGTATCTTTACTTAAAGTAGAAATAAACTTTGATTATGTTCAAGGACTGAAAAACAGGGGCTGTCTGGTACAACAGTTAGTCAGTTCACCCTGATAATACAGGATGCAAGCATTTAGCTAGGGCCTGCTTTTGTAACCAGTACTTGGTACTTACTGCCTTGCACCTGAAGTGGATGCAGGTTCTAATGTTACAGGGTTTACCATCTTTTCAGAGAAAAGCAACGCTGATAAGGATTAGAGAAAACAGTGTCCTCCATGGGATTGGAGTGCAGACTCCAGCCTAAAAGGAAAATGTCACATGGCAGAGCCATGAAACATCTTCTGAGGTTAGTTTTAGGCTGTGCGGGCTTCTGAAATAGCACACAAAAACAGAGTTAAATGGTCCAATGGTTCTTAAGATGTTTATTGCTCCAATTTGGAACTAACTTATTTTTAGTATTCTTTTCTCTCCTGCCAAGAAGGTCTGGGGCGAGTATAATGCCTGAGGCCTGGCATGCCTGCTGCTGGCCCAGAGACGGGGATTTCCCTGGCTGGTCCCAGGGCCATCAAGCGTGGCGGACATCCCTGGGTGCCACTGAGGCCCGATGCAGGGAAGGGCTGTCTGGCCAGGCAAGAGAAGGTGGAACAAGTCCAGGAACGTAACCAGGGCGGCTTCATAATCTGACCTCTGAGACCCCTTCCTCTTTGCATCTTCCTCGAATTTATTTTCCAGTGATGTCAGCACAAAGCAGAGAGAGTCTGGGGGCGGAGGAGATGGGGGATGGGAGTGTCCGTGCTTAAGTATGATATTTCACCACAGGTAAAGCCAACCTTCTATTCTCCATCTCCACAAAGAAAACACAAACGGGAAGGATCTCTACAAGCGGGATCTTAGTATAGGCACCAAGAACTTTTAAATGATTAAAGTTGTAAGGCTCTGGAACTGATGACACAGACCTCCTGCTAATGTTTTCCTTTTTTAAAAAAAAACAACAACAGATTTTACTTACTGATTTTAGAGAGAAGAGAGAGAGAAGCGGGGGAGGAGAAGGAAGCCTCAATTCATAGTATCTGCTTCTACGTGCCTTGATCGGGCAAGCCCGGGGCTTCAAACCGGCAACCCCAGCATTCCAGGTAGACTCTTTATCCACTGCGCCACCACAGGCCAGGCCCTGCTGGTGTTAAATACAGGGCCAATGTTCCTTATGGAATGGAGGAATTGGGGAAAAAACTCATGGAATCGAAGGACGGGAAGGACCATATGGAATAGAGGGATGGGAACATGTTATAGAATGAAGAGATGGGGAATAACTTACAGAATGGGGCGGGGGAATAAAACTTATTTAATGGAGGACTGAGAAGGACCTTTTAACCCCTTGCCCAGCATGAGGCTATGGGGATCTTTCCATTTTGTACAAGGTTCTAGGAGGACAAGGACTGTAGTTTGTCTAAGTCACTCACTGAGAAAAGAGAACCAAAAAGAGCATTTAACAAGGAGTCCAAGAAGCATGTCAGTCTTGACTCTACCTGACCAGATATGCAGACTAACAAGGTCCTTCCTACTGTCTTGGCCTCAGGTCCTCCATCTGTGAGGTGAGGCACTAAACCAGGTACCTTTCAGCTCTGACACTCGGCAAGAAGCAAGCTTTATGTGTCCTCAGAGTGCTTGCCTGATGCCCCCACGTGGCATCAAGTTCTGGGGCCCTAGAGCCAGCTGCAAATACAAGGGGGAGCACGGAGTGCCTGCATCCCTGCTCAGAGCTCAAAATCCGACACTGCAGCACCTGCAGGCACTTGAGGAACCGACAGGAATAGAAGTTGGCCCCACTTCCAGAGTCAGATCCCAGACAGGAATAAAGGAGCAGCTAGCTGGCCTCACAGTCACGAGCCCTACAGAGTGTCTAATCCTGCCTCTTTTAGGAGGAAGGCAGAAGAATCCCGCTGGAAGGCAGGAGATGTAGGCTTTCACCATACACTTGCTGTGTGACCTCACACGAACCCCGCAGCCCTCGAGACTCACTACCTTAAGCTGGGCCAGGACTGCGCACGCACTGGGGCTGCAACACTGAGCACACAGACAGCTCCCCTACAAGCTACCAGGAGTCCCACTTGACAGGCATAACCCTCAGAAACGCGACCTAATTGTGCCCGACCAAGGAGGAAGTACCCAGAGGGCACTGTCTCAGCCCCCTGAAATCACACCTGATGTGACCCAAAACCTACCTGCCCCGATCAGATGAGGCACAGTGCCCCAGGAAGCTGCCATTTTCTGAAAGGAGAGAACAAGCTAGGGCCCAGGGCCTGTTCCCATATTCTCTCTGGCTGTCTCACCTCCTTCCCACCTCCCACCAAAGGGGTTGGAGAGAGGCCTGGGGAACTCCTTGGAGGCCCATCAGTGCCAGCTCCCAGTGTGACACCCTGAACATAAGTGAGGCATCCCCACGGCTCAGCTCCAGCCAGGCCCTGGCCCAGGGAAGACACAGGTTGTTCTGACAAGGCTATTTATAGAAGCTGCTCAGCCTCTCCAGGAAGGGGGCCTCAGTCTCTCAGCGACAGGGAAACACATAAACGCCTTTCCTTGGAGACAGAAAAAGAAATTCCCTTAGGAGCCCAGATGCAATCTCTCTCTGGGAAGGAAAAAGGCATCGTCGTTAGGGGTCAGAATAGGGTCAGGATATGACCGATCTCTTTGAGACCCTCTCCAGAAATGCTCCAAGGAAGAAATGAACTGAAAATGTTACTAAAGGTGGAAAAACACTTGGGAGGATGAAAAGGCTGAAACATCTGAATAAAGCTCATCCAGCTTCTCAGTGGGCCACACACATCCTGCTGTGCCTTTGTCCTGTCTCACTAGCAGAGGTGGCCCTGTCCTCCTTCCCTCTCTGAAGAACATTGTGTTGAATGCTATCCTGGTGCTGAGGAAAACTGTCCCTGAGGGTAGTTCTGAATTTCATCAGGATTCTTCTCATACTGTAGTCAGGCAGAGGCCAGGGACAAGAGGGGCCCTGTCTACCACCTTTCCTTTTGGGAAGCATTAAGCCCTGTCTGGAGTTCAACAAAATGAGTGTCTTAAAGGCTTGGGCAATATGCGGTAGGGAGATATGCAAAGGCCGCCTGGTGGGCAACAGATAAAGAACTAGACAAAATAAAGAAAGAGTTGATGTGGGCACCAAACCAAAGGTGGGTGCATTTTCAGGAGTAAGTCTAGGAAGAAGCGTTTTGGGGGTTATGAAGAGAGAAGGTTGTGTGGGACAAGGAATAAGTCACTCCCCTAGCCCAGCATATTTTCTCATAAGGTAGTTCTACTTCTCCCGAAAAAAACCAAAACAACTCCCTTTTTCATTTGCCAAGTAAAAGAAACCTCAGCTTTTTTTTTTTTTAATTTACTTAATTTTTTTATTTTATTCATTTTAGAGAGGAGATACAGAGTGAGAGAAAGAGAGAAAGGGGGGAGGAGCTGGAAGCATCAACTCCCATATGTGCCTTGACCGGACCAGTGCAGGGTTTTGAACTGGCGACCTCAGTGTTCCCAGGTCGACGCTTTATCCACTGTGCCACCACAGGTCAGGCAAGAAACCCCAGCTTTGAAGTGTGCCTTCTCCCACCCAATCATACAAAAAGCTCACCTTCTAGGACCAAGCACTTACAGCCTGCAGCTAAACTTTGTTTTATTTTATTTATTAGCAGTGGGGGAGGGTGGGCAGGAAGGGAGAAAGATGTGAAGCATCCATTTGTAGTTGCATCACTTTAGTTGTTCATTGATTGTTTCTCGTATGTCTTGCCCAGGAGGCTCCAGCCAAGCCAGTGACCCCTTGCTCAAGCCAGCGACCTTGGGCTTCAAGCCAGCGGCCTGTGGGCTCAAGCCAGCGACCATGGGATCATGTTGATTATCCCATGCTAAAGCCAGCGACCCTGTGCTCAAGTTAGTGACCCTGCACTCAAACCAGATGAGCCTGTGCTCAAGCCGGCAACCTCAGGGTTTTGAACCTGGGACCTCAGCATCCAAGGTCAATACTCTATTCACCATGCCACACAGCTTAGGCTGAACTTTGTTTTAAAAACAGGAACCATTTCCTTCCCAGGCAGCAGCAAAACTCTCTAGAGCAATGATTCTCAAACTCAGTTGCACATCAGAATTACCGAGAGAGCTTTTCAAGACCCCAATGCCCAGGCTGCCTCCCAGGCCAATCCTATCAGATCCTCAGCAGTGGGACCAAATATCCTCATTTTCTAAAGCTCCCCACGTAATTCCAGTGTGCAATTAACATTGAGGACCACTGGTCTAAAGGCCCCGGACAGCTGGAGTGCCTCCTGTGTGTGTGTGTGGGGGGGAGCTTAGGAGTGATCCACACAATCAGGCAAGAACCCAAAGAGAGAAGGGGACACCTCCCTGTAAGCCATGCTCTCTGCAACCTACCTATCCCTGCCCCCAGGCCTCCAGAGCAAACCCGGCTCTCCAGCCTTATGAGGGGTGCCCAAAAAAACAGCATGGGTTGAGGGGTCAGTTTAAGTAGATTCCTTCAAACACTAAAATCAAAACCTCTCTTATGGTTCCTGGATGTTCTCTCACAATTGAAAGGTCCGCTTGTTTGTCGACAGGAACCCGCAAATGCGGCCTACAGGCAAAATTAATTATTAACAAAGGAGGCCTCAGAGTCAGGCCTGGGGAAGTTTTGGGTTAATTCCACAGGTATAGGACAGTTAAATTAATGATGAGCCTGCACAGGGCTGTGAAATTGAACAACTCACTTTGGTCTATAAACAGCTCCTTTTCGGTAACCTCTCCAAGGACGGCTTAGAGCCCTTTCAGAGCAATAACAAAATAGATAAACAAACAAGCAGAGGTCTGTCACTACTCCTACTAATCTGTGGCAGTTTGCTGGCTCTGCAGCAACTGGGAGGGAGGGGCCAGGGGCTCAGGCATGCTGGGTGTCAAGGGACTGTCATCTTTAGGAAGCACATAGAACCCCATTAGGAAACACACAAACCCCTTCAGATTACTTCCAACCAACCCAGCAAGTTAAAATGGTAGTAGGACAACAGCCTTAAGAGAGAAGTTTTAGTTTGCCTCTAAAACACCGTGAACTTCTGCAAAGTTGCTGGACTGTGTTTTAAGATGGTTTCTGGCCTCTCACAAAACGGAAGTCTCAACCTATGAATGTTTGTCCTACAGAGACTGGGTGAAATTCACTTTCCATCCAGAGCTCCAAAGTTTGGATCTGTGGGAAAATGAAAAGAAAGAGAGAGAGAGAAGGGAGGGAGGGAGAGAAAAAGGAAGGAAGGAAGGAAGGAAGGAAGGAAGGAAGGAAGGAAGGAAGGAAAGAAGGATGGAAGGAAGGAAGGAAAGGAGGGACGAAGGAAGGGGAAGGAGAGGAAGGAGAAGAAGGAAGGGTTATCCCATCACCCTCCCAGAAACAGGTGAGCATGTGGCCAAACCATGAGTCATGCCTGTCCCCAAATCCTATAGAGCCATTTTTGAAAAGGTCTAGGGCCAGGAAATGCTGAACAGAGCATTCAAATGAGAATCTTGTTTGCTGGTTGTTCCCGAAGGGCTCTAGACCCAATCTCAGGTCTGCTCAGCCAAGTTCAGGAGGGCCCCAGGGCAACCAACTGCCATCCCATTCTGCTACCACACGGCTTTGCCTGTTTGCCAGAAACAACGTTTCCCTTATAGACCACAGAGGTTATTCTCCCCAGACCACCCATGAGAGTCTCTTGTATTTGATTAAGTTTACCTTGGAAGGATGTTTGCTCGGTACATTCCTAAAGAAAGTGGTCTTAGCAGTGAAGAAGCAATCCTCCAGTTCCTCCTCCAGGCTGCAGTACCCACTGCTCATACTGCTATCCACCGTCATTTAGGCTGGAGACCGGCCGAGGCAGCGAGTGCATCCACTGGGCCGCCTCGGAATGCGGTGCGGGGCGGCGGGGACACTCCCCAGGTTCTACCGGGGGAGCTCCGAGCCCTCCCGGGACAGGCAGTGACCTCGGCTTCTCACCCTGGGGTCTGCGTGGCTCTGGCGGCAGGCAGACCTGTTCCCTTCCCGGCGCGCCGGCAGCGGCTGCGAACATGGGTCGGACCTGCCTCGCTGTCGGCTCACTGGGCCTCTGCGGTTTCATGTCCTTTGCGCTGGCTCCCTCCCTCCGCCCTGCGCAGAGCGCAGAGTGCGTCGTGACACCTCCCCCGCCTCCCCTCGCCTTTCCTGCCCCTAGTACGGCCAGAGCGCCTCAGAAGCCACTTCCTCTCGCAAGGTTCCTCAAAGCCATGCCGACTGTCACGGCGCCTCCTCCCTCTCCTCCTTCCCCAGCCCTGCACCTCTCCACCCGACTAGTGCCTCAACCCAGGTGGCCAGCGGACTTAGGGCACCATAGGTCAGATTAAGGATGCAGGGAAGGAAAAGACCAGGATGGACCCGAGGGGGAAAACTCCCTCTGTCTTCTTTTCACCCTTCTGCAAACAGCTTTCTCATCATCCATGATAGCTCGTGTTCACTGCGTTGAAAGTGCTAGAAGGTGGATTCTGCCCCTCCTCCCTTCCTCCCATCCACCTCCTCACCCCTCTCATTCCCTATTCACTGGGTGAAGGAGACAGGTCAAGCAGAGCAGTTAGCAAAGTAACTGGAGAAGAAGGACATCAATATTTGTCCTGCCTAGAGAAGCTGCAGTATTTTAACTTGGAAATGCCAGAAAAACTGCAGGGGCCCCACAAGCCTACGCAAATCATATGCAAAGTTATTGCAACCTGGAGAGCAAACCGCCCTTCCACCCACTGGCACTTGACCTCAGGGAGTCTCAAGATACTGAAGGAGCATGCAGACACACCAGGGTTACTCATACATTTTCCCGACAGTCTGGCCAAGAGGGTTCTTGCCAGATCTTGTCATTACCACCATGGACAGCTCATTTACATTTCCCCATCAGACTGGGTGAAGAACCCCTTACCTTGACCAGGACTGAACCCTTCACAGAAATTAGGGCAACCCCCACACAACTTCCCAGACCATATTTGTACCACAATAGTTATAGCTACCAGTTCAAACATGGACTGAATGTGCCCTGGGCTATACAGGCAGCCTGTCATTAAACTTTCCCCATAGCCTGGAGATAGAGATTATTATTCCCATTTTATGGATGAGGTAACTGAGGCTCAGAGTTACACAGCAGGACATGTATGCTGGGACTGAGACCCAGGTCTGTGCAACTCCAGGGTCTATGCTCTTGGTCGCTGTGATATAGTCACTCAGCAGAAATGGGACTGTTTTGATGTACATACTCTGCCATCTTTCAATACAGTGCCACCTGGAATCCCAGAAAAAGAAGACAAAGCCTTCAGAGCCTGGCAAAGTTAGGGGCATGGTGCCCATGGGACCCTGGGAGCCCCAGAGAGTGGCTGAGGGGGGTTTTAGAACTCTCTCCAAGTCTGTGGGGCTTTTCCTGCGGTTCAGTAACAACGCAGTCCTGGCGTACAGGTAGGGCTGAGGACTAGACTCAGCCCCACACACCAAACTGCCAACTCCATTTTAAGTTCTGGTTACTTTTATATAGAGCCTGCTCCCTCCCCCACCTGAGCCAAATCTGTCAGTGCTCCGGAGGCTTTCAAACTACAGCCCAAGTTGTCTCCCTCCTCCCACGCCATGTTTCTCCCAGAAGCCTGACAGGCACAAACTCAAGATAGCTGAGAGCCAGCCACCCAGCAGCTGGCCACCCCGGGCTCAGGAGACCCTCAATACCAGTAGCTGCCTCCCTGGACAGGGAGGTAAAAGGTGGAGGTAGACAGCAGGGGTGGTTGGGGCTGGGGTGAGCTACAGGGTGTGGGAGGGGAAGAGCTCACATTAATGGGGTTAAAGGTAGGTTCTGACTTTGTCTGGAGCAATCTTTTCTTCAAATGAGTATGTTCTTTTTGGGGGGTAGTTCCCCAAAGACAGGGATTCAGGCAAAGGACGCTGGTATTGGCCTCACCAGTATCTCTAAGTCCAATGCCATAATAATGAACCCTGCAAAGAGGGGTGCTCTGCATGATCCTTGGGCCATCAATTACAGCCTACCTGCTTTGTCCAGTCAGCAAAGAAACACGCTTTTCTTTATACAAGGAACTTCTTGCTCAGTGGGACTCCAATATTTAAGGAAAAAACAGGCCCCAGAATCTCTGTGGCCACACTGTGTTCTTGGAGTCACGCAGAGAACTCTGCAAAGCAACTGCAGTGTTACACATTCAGAATGTGCATCTTAAAATAAAGCTAAAAACCTTTCCTTAAACACCAAGCCAAAGCACCCAGGGAGTCAGCATGAGTCTCTCCTTGTGAGCAACACACTAGAAGCCAGACCCGATTAGAAAGAGTTCTAAGTGACACTGTGTTCTTTCAGGAGCTGCTCTGGGCCATCCCAAATATTATGAAAACTTGACATCTGAATAGGGCTTTTCAAATCCCTTTTAATACCCATTGCTTTGCTTAGGTTGCTCTATAACTTTGAAAGCAGATGTTATCCCCGCTTTACAGATGAGGAAACTGAGGGAAACAACATGGTCCATCATCGCTCATTACTTTCAAAGCCTCTTAACTCCTTGTTAGTCTCTCCCTGCCCCCCTTCACCTGTCCATGAACCTAGGCTTAGAAGGAAGCCTCATGTAAAAAGTCAGGAAAACAGACTGTGCTGGTGAGAACCCTGGGACTGGATGAAATCTGCAAAGATCACATATAATGCAATAAGTCCACAGCCTCCAGGAGGGAAAAGTCAGACTGAATCTCCAGGGTCCCAAAGGGAGAAAGACTGGATTCCTTTCAGTGTCTAAAGGCCTCTTGATGGGTAACCAACAGCAGTGATAATATGGTAGGGGTCGGGGAGGGAGAGAAAGGGGCACCGAGAGTCTGGGCAGTAGCTTTTTATGTCTCTGGAGGTGAACACATAAAGGATGGGAGCTGGCTGTTCTTGTCCCTGGACCGGGGAAGAGGGATCTGCCCCTTATCAACACATCCAGAGCCTTACATCCACGGCATTGTGCTGGGCTTCAGAAAGCCCCACTGAAAGGGTCAATGGGCAACTTTCCTGTCTAAAAGTGTCAGATGATGAAAAACATTATTTTAAGCTTTCTTTGCTCTCAAATGCAATCCTGACATGTGGCCTGATCTCACTGTCAGATCCATGCTGTGATTCTTTTTGTTCCAGAAAAGCTGTGCGATAAGACCGGAAGTCAGAAGCTGGTATTCTAGTCCCAACTTCTCCTCCAGCTTGATATGGTATCTTGAGCAAATGTGAACGTCAGGTTTCCTCATCTGTCTAATTGAGAGGTGTCAGAGGTGAAGATAAGTATTCAGAGGCTAAAAACTGGGGTGAGGTGCCGCTCTACTCCTGAAATGTATTTTTAAATCATTTGTAGCCAGTATGTGCAGGCACTGTACTGTGATGTGCATCATTTAATTTAACAAACCGAGGGGTAAGCTACAGTTATTATCTCTATTTTACAGAGGGAAAGGAGGTTCAGACAGATAAAGTCACTTACACACAGTCATACACACTATGGGGCACATATGGTGAAGCCAAGCCAATGCTGGCCTGGCTGCAGAAGCTGCAGAACCCAGGTCCTGGAATGCTGTAGCACTGAGTGTTCACCCTGTGACTGCTCTCATAGTAGACAGACTGCCTGAAATCACAGCCCTTCACACACAAGTCAGGAACTACTTTCTCAGTCTGCCTGGGCTCTGTCTTCCCTTTAGCCCCTGGGCTTTTCCAGAGTTCAGCCATTGACTGTCTTCTCCCACTATATTCCTATGTCTCCATGGGCCCTGAGTCTCATCTGTGGCTATGGTAACAACTACATCTCAGAGACTCGTGTCTCAGAATTCTTTATCTCCCAGGTAGCTCTGGACAGACGGATACTGCTCGCTAAGTACCCCACCCTCCATCTGTACTTGCTGAGTACCCCACCCTCCCCCTGCAGGGACTCTCTCTGTAGGTCCAACATGGAGCTCACTATTCTCTGCCTCACGCCCACCTGCTCCCTCCCTTTCAGTATTTCCCATTTCCACGAATGCGGTAGTGGTAGCGTAGATTATCGCAAAGCCTTCCAGGAGTTTCCCTTGTTTCCACCTGTGCTTCCTCCGAACTCCCTGCCCCCTTGTTGCCCAAGTTACCCTTCTAGACCAAGATCTGATCAGCATTATTATAACATAGAGCCTCTAGCCAGTTTTCAACTAACGATTAATGAATAATTACTATATATTGAGCTCTAGCCGCTTATTCTTTCATACATTCATTTAACAAATATTTACTGAGCACCTTCTACATGGGAAGCACTGGCCTCAGTGCTCAAGTTAGGCATGAGTACAACATAGTCCCTCCCTTCTCATAATGTATAGTCTAGTAGGAAGACATGAAATTAGAAATTATATCAGGCTTACGGTGCTCTTACACATTTTATTATCTCACTTAACCTGCACAACCCTGGAACAAGTTAATTTACAGATGAGTAAACTGAGGATCAGAGTGGTCGCACAGCAAGTAAATGGTAGAATCAGATTTTAAACCCAGAGCCTCTGTATCTGAAAATTTTCCATTACAACTGTTGTCCTTCCTCCAGTGACTCCAATGGTATTCCATACTCTGAGTGGGTCGTTCAAGGCCCTTCACAACATGTGTAAGAGTCAACAGTTCACACCCATCTCCAGGCACAACCACACATCCCTCATTACCGCTGCACAAAATTCACAGTCCCAGCAGCCACCCTGCCCTTTTGTGGTTTTGCTCTTGCCTGTCAATATCCTCCTTCTATGGCCTCCTGACTTCCTGACACATATTGGCCAATAGGGACCACACCTCCCACCCCTTCCCATGCCTCTCAGAAGCAACCTTTCCCATATGTCCTCTCTGGGCTGCATCTTAAGGATGTTACCCTCCACCCTGGGAGGAGCATTTGACAGCGTGAAACTGTGCACAGCAGAGAGCTCAGTTTCTCCCCAGATGACTTCCTGTTATAGAGGTAAGCGGCTGCACACCATTTACGTTAACTCACAGAAGGTTCACTTTCTCGGGGGTTCCAGCCAGAGGTAGATTTAGTCACAGGCGCACCAGGCCCGTGCCCTGGGCCCCAACTTCTGAAAGGCCCCATAAAACTGCAACTTTACACTTTTTCCTAATGAAAAGGGACCCAATATTTTCTTCTGTTCCCGGGGCCTCAACCAACCTTAATTGGCCTCTGGTTCCAGCCCATACTGCACTTCTCTTGCTTGGCTACCAGGCTAGCAGCTTCAACAGGGCCCTGACATGTAAAGATACTGAGGCAATTACATTAGTCACATGGTGAGGCAGAGGCCCTGAGGAGCTCATGCTGGGTCCGAGTCAGGCCCAAAGAGTTCGCCTTCTAATTGTTCTCCTTTAATAAGACCAGAGAAGCACAAAAGCAATGTCTGACCAACAACCACTTTCTCAGTCCCCCTTTCCAGGCAAGGCCAGTCCTCCAATGGCCAGGGCAGTGTGGTCACCAGTGTGAGATGTGAACAGGTCTTACACTGCTACTCGTAGAAACAGGGCTGTGCTGTCTCCTCAGAACCTCAGGTTGACCTGGTCCAGCCAGAGGTCAGCTCAGACATTCCACTGCTTCCAGGATAGAAGCAGGGGGTGGGGCTGTGAGGAGCACCGAGAAATGTCTCCAGGGCTTAAGGCTTAAGAACTTCTGAAGAAGTAAGTACTAGAGCCGTGATGGCGAACCTATGACACACATGTCAGCACTGACACGCAACAGACGTAGCCATTTTCAATGACACGCGGCTGCACGCGGCCGCATACCAGACAAGTATGGGGCCGCATGCCGAGAAGGACATTTCATCCTCAGCTCCTGCACGGCCAGGTGCAGTAGCCGAGGATAAAACATTTGCTGTAGTGTAGACACAGTGCGGGAGGTCTGTAGGCCAAAACAACAGAACTCCGGCACAGAGCATCTAGTTCTGGGACTTCCGGTTAGGCTGTTTTTCTCGAACTGACACACCACCCGAGTTATGCTCGTTTTTTTGGTGAATTTTGACACACCAAGCTCAAAAGATTGCCCATCACTTTACTAGAGCTTTGTCTCTCCTCAGAAGCAGGGTCTCAGATGCCTCCTGGTTAGAAAGCCTTTCAGCTCTGCCTGATCAAAAGTGAGCCCCCATGGATTGGCATGAGCTGCTCAGATAGGCTTGGGGGCGGCTCCTGTCAGAGGTAGCTGTCTATTGGAGTCAAATCCCTGACAGCTTTGGCCAGCACATCTGGCTTCTAGAGCATGGAGAGAAATCTGTGGAGTGGGGAGAGGCTGTCCCAGATGTAGCCAAAGTTGAGAGAGTGGCTGGGGACTGCCTCTTTCCTTTGGCACATGTTTGTGGGCTGGCACTAAGTGAGATAAAATGGAATTATAAAATATATTTAATTAATCCAAAAGAAGACAAGAAAATGAAAAAGGGAACAAAGAACAGATAGGACAAATTGAAAACAAATAGTAAGATGATAGACTTAATCTACTTATATCAACAATCACATTAAATGTAAGTGATCTAAATAATCCAATTAAAGGGCAGAGATTATTCGACTGGATTAAAAAAATAATAAGATCCAACTACTTGTTGTCTACTAAAAATGAACTTTAAACACAAAGATACAAATAGCCTAAAAGTAAAAGGATGAATAAAGAAATACCATGGTAACAGTAATCAAAAGAAAGCTAGAATGGCTATATTAATATCAGACAAAGTAGATTTCAGAGCAAAGAATATTACCAGGGACAAGAAAGTTATTTTGTAATATAAAAGGGTCAATTAACAAGAGGAAACAATTATCCTGAATTTTTATGCACTGAATAATGGAGCTTTAAAATACAGGAAGATAGAACTGTAATAGAGAAACAGATAAATTCATAATTAAAGTTGGAGATTTCAACATCTCTCAATAATTGATAAAACATGTAGAGCACATGGTATGCCTAAATGAATGGCAGCTACTATTGTTATCAACCACAATTCAGTTTGATAAACATTTACGGAGCATTTCAGAATGAACTCAGGGCCCAGAACCCCCTGAGATATGTGCAGGTATCTATTCTGAGCAGTTGCTAGGAAGAGGGAAAGGGTATGCCCTCCTGACAGATCCTGCCCCTGGCTCTTCCTTTCTTGCTCCCGGGCTCCCCCATGTGGTAGTTCTGGGTTCAGCATGAGGCCACAGGGTTGAGGACTGGGATAGGACTGGCCCCAGGTGCTGCCTCCTTGGAAGGGTTCTGGAAGCACAGAGCCAAGGTAGGGTGGGCAGTGGTGTGACTGAGGGAGGGAGCACAGGATGGGATGCCAGGAAACCCAGCTCCACAAGCCAGCTGAGTCAGGGCTCAGTGCCTGCAAGGGCAGAGGGAGATGGTTCCAGAGGGGCCCTGCTAAGGAATGAGAGCAGTTTGATGGGGGAAGGGGCCATAGGCAGAAAAGCAGCAGCAACCTGTCAGGCTGAACACCAGCAGCCCAAGCTGCTCCACCCAGAGCTTTGGAAAACATCTGTCCCTTTTGTGAATGGGAACAGGGTCTTGGTCTTTTTATCAATAGAGTGAAGTAATAGAGATAATTGTTAAGTCTTGTAGTAAGAAGTACCCACCCAAACCACAAAGTCATAGTGTCCTGGTTTTTTTTTTATATTTGGTACAAGTAACCCATCTTTCTGATATTTCGAAGAGTTGGAAGAGCCAGACCATGAAGGATCCAGACCTGTGCTAATCTGGATTTAGATAGAATTTGAGGCAGCAGGAAACCAGAGGAGGACAAGAAACAGCCCTGGCTGCCCACTGCTCCATCTGCACGTGCTGTCTCATACACCTTCTCATGGAGCCTCGAGACTACCTGCCTGCTGTCCCATTTCTCAGGGGGGAAACCTGAGGCTCAGAGAAACTAGGAGGCTCGTCCTGGGTCACATACCAATTATCTCGTCTACAAAGTCTGAATTAGAACCTAGTTCTTCTGTCACCCAGGCCCAGGTCTTTCTTTGGTTTAAGAAACTATTTATCACCCTTTAAAAATATTATACGAGAAACACATGATGGTATCTAGTTGTTCAAACAGCACTGAAGTGAACAGCAGAAGTGGAAAGCAGCCACACTCTATCCCTTTCAATCCCACCCCTCCCAAGGTGAGATCTCTTTCAGTGTTTGGCTAGGCATCTTCTAGGCTTTCACACTACATTCAGACACACACACACACACACACACACACACACACACTACAGATGGGTTTGTTCTGTGTGTATTGTCGAATGTGAACGACTTGTTCTTCTCACTTCTCACTTTTCCCTATCAGTACAAACGGATCCATCGGTCCTTTGGAAGAATACCTTGATACTAGTGTGGATTGCTGGAACTTCCTTTCCAGCTGCTCTGGGGCTCTCTCCACTGCTCACGGTGCCCCTTAGGCACCAGCTTGACCCAGGGCACCCACTGTAGTCCCGGTACCCATGACCAAAGAGAGTAGCCTCCAAAGGCAGCATTTCCCACTAATGGTACTGAGGATTTCAGAACAGGGCCTGGCTTGATAGATATGTGCAGAAGGAATGTAAGGGAGTCCTTAGACACATTTTTCTTTTAATTTTAGAGATTAATTATTAATTTAATGTCAGAAAAAAATCCTAAGTATCAAACAATGATTCAAGGCTTTTTAAAAAGTTCCTCTAACATAAGTTTAAGATTAATAAAATAAATCTACTTAAAGAGAAATGAGAAGTAAATAACAGAGGGGAATATGGATACGGCCAGAATCCTGAGTGGAAAGCGCCTGAGTGAGGTGTGGGAACTGCTGTGGGAGGGGCTGGACTTCGCAGGGGGACCTGGGAGGCTGGTTCCTGAATGCAGCTCCTAGAATCTGGAGACTCAGGAGGAGGGGCAGGGAAGCGGGCCTGTCAGAAAGAAGAGCCAATTCCTGGCTGTAGGGATTTGAGTAGAACAAAGAGCCCTCGTGTTTTTTTCTTGTCATCTGTGCATTCCACAAACCAAGAAAAATAGCACCAAAGGCCAGGGGGGAGAGCTACCAGGATCCCCTTGGGCTGCAGCAGGTTAAGATGAGAATGAACAGTCTGGGCAAGAACTTCCTCCCTTGGGGTCGACTTTTTCAAAGGCAATGAATGACAGGACTAGACCAAACCAACAGAGGTCTAACTTCATCATGAGGGAACTGGGGACCCCTGCGGTGTTCTTCATCCCAGGGGTGACATGGTAAGAGCACCCTTAAGACCCCCGAAGTATAATGGCCTCCAAATAAAAGAATTGTGGCTGGTGTGGCAATTTATAGTGATCTTTAGCCAATGGCACCCGTGTTCTCTGGGAAACAGACTTAAACTGAAGAAGGGACCTGGGGTGGACTTGAAGGCGATTCGCTTGGTTAACAATCACAAGGAAAAGTCAGACATCACAGGCCTCTGGAATTTCCAGGGAGAGACTCTGAAACCACCGTTTCTGGTTGACAAAAGCACAGGAGGCTACCAGCCACCCTTCCTCAGTTACCCTGCCTGGGAGAGACACCCCCCGCCCAAGTGGCCTTGTGAATCGAGCTGTCGAGCTTGGGGGTTTAGAGCCCAGCCCTGCCCCATATACCTGCCCCTTCTTCCTCACGCCTGCCCCCCTCAGGCATGGCAGAGAGAAGACAGAATCTTGGAGCTACCTTTAAAAGACTGAGGAAAAATTCTTTTTTTTTAGGTAAGAGGAGGAGAAATAGTGAGGCAGACTCCCACATGTGCCCCAGGGATCCACCCTGCATCCCATCTGGGGCTGATGCTTGGTACTGAGCTACTTTTAGCATCTGAGGCTGACACGCTCAGACCAACCGAGCTATCCTCAGCGGTAGGGGCTGAGGAACGAACCAATCAAGCCACTGGCTGTGGGAGGGGAAGAGGGAAAGAAAGGGGAAAGGGGGAGGGGGAGCAGATGGTTGCTTCTCCTGCATGCCCTGACTGGGAATCGAACTCAGACGTCCATACGCCAGGCTGATGCTCTATCCATTGAGCTATTGGTCAGGGCCTCAAAATTCTTATCTATAGGATACTCTCAACAATGTTTGGAAAAATGTCTGTACAGGAAGGAAAAATAACAAATGTTAACTAACAGTGGGTCTCTTTGGATAGAGGAAAATCAGTGATTTTCCCTCATTAAACAGCAGAAAGAAGAAATGCCACTAAGCTGAGATCCCCTAACACACATTACTTGTACATTAGGTTAGCTAACCCAGGTGACAATGTCAAGGTGAAAGAAAGTCCATCCTGGTATTTAACAGAAAATCAAGCCAAGGCGGAAATTAGCACAAACGAGCTTTTTAGAAAAGGAAAGTGAGCCTGGAGCAGGGCCCAGGCTTTATTGATAAAAGGCTCGGCCCTGCCCCCTGTGCTGAAGCATGCAGCCAGGCCTGTCCAAGGCAAACACAGCATTGCTGCCTGCTCCTCAGCAGAGCGGGAGCAAACCCCACTCCAGGCTGTTTGCTGACTGGAGGCTGTTCCACGACACACAGGGATTCCTGGCTCCTTTTATATCCTCTTATATGGCTCCTCCTACATGCCAGTGTGGTTCTGCTCTAGACACAGCTGTGATTTAGCTTGCCAGAGGATCCCCAACAGGGGGAAGGGTGGCATTCTGCTTCCAAATATTCAGACTTTAGAAGCACCGGGTCACTGGGGACATTCTGAGGATGAGACAATGTATACGGCAAACCCTGGGCCCTGCTCTGGGGCCTTTTGCCCACTGCCCTTGGGAGTTGGCTAACCAGTTCCAGAGCAGGGTTTCTCAAACTCGGCACTGTCAACATTTTGAGACAGATGATTGTTTTGCTGTGGGGGCGTCCTGTGCACTGTAGGGTGGTTAGCAGCATCCTTGGCCTCACCCACTAGATGCCAGTCGCACTCCCCCAGTTGTGACGACCAAAAACACCTCCAGAAACTGCCAAATGTCCCCTGGGGGCGAGCGGGGAAAATCATCCCCTTTTGAGACCTGCTGCTTCAGAAGAAGGAACAGAGGAGACTGAGAGAGGAGACCCAGGAAGTAGTGGGGGAACAGGCCCCAGGTTGGAAGATGGGTAGAATTGAGGGGAACAGAAAGAAGAGAGACTTGGAAGCTCCCAAACTGGGAAAATAAGAGTCTTTTAAGTAAAATTTTTAGGAAATACTGCTATGTGGTGTGCTATGTAACTTCCCTTTTCCATCTTCCAAGGAATACCTTCAGCCAAATCTACATCATTCCCCAGGGCTGCGGGAGTCAGACCTGGGCCCTCTTCCTTTTCCTGCCTCCCCTGCCTAATGGTTCTGCCTGGGACAAGGCCCTCCCAGGACGCAGGCTTACATTCGGGCCCCACCATTAGCAGCTACTATCCCCAAGCGTGGCGAGGATGTATAGAATATTAAAATAAATATTTTAGAACTGATTCAATATCACTTTTATAAAAACATACATCATATTTGATTTCAATAGTGCCTTCCCAGTAAGAGAAAAGGGCATGTGCATAAAAATGAGAGTCAGGTAACACCCATGGGCAAATCAGATGCTTGAACATCACTGATCATGTGGGTGGCTATTCTGAGGACTTGGGCTGAACACCAGACTCTCAGGCTCTCTCAGATTCTCGTCAGGAAAAAACCAGCTATCCAGAATCTGTGTTGTCTCTCACAGTACCTTGGGCTTTTCCCTCATACACATGGGGTTTGTTTGTTTAAAGCCTCGTTCCTCTACTCTATGTAAGCACTGGGAGGGCAGGGGTCATATCTGTCTACTTTATCACCAAGTCCCTAGCATTTCTGGGCCTGCACATGATCAACATTCAAAACATATCTGTTAAATGAATAAATGAATGGTGTCCTGGAACACTCCTTACTTCTTTGACCGGCAACCTTTGACTCATATATTAAGACTCAAATCAAGTGTCACTTCCTTTGAGAAGTCCTCTCTGATTTCTCCCAATAGAAACAATTGCGCTGTGGATTCAAAACACTTGACTCATACTTCTGTGGCAACATGCATCACAGTGTATATACTATTTGGTTGTATTCTGCCTCCCCTCCCAGAATGTAAGCTCTTTGAAGATAAAATTGTAATTATCATTTATTATCCCTACTCTCACCAGTGCTTGGCACATAGTAGATACTCAATAACTGCTTGTTCAATGAAAGAGTCAAAACAATGTTCTCCTATCACCCTTCCAAATCCTAGACATCAAAGTTCAGACACATCCTGGTTCAAGTGCCTTAGCAAAGTCCAGAACCAAGAGCTACTTTGGGCATCAAATTTCCTGGTCCCTTAACACAGGGAACAAATATTTACCTATCCCCTCTGAAGTTGGTCGGTCCTGGCTGGCAGCCCCAACATTCCCACTGTCCCAGGGCTATGAAGCCTCAAAGGACCTTCGGGAGCCTTCTCTGGGACCCCCACTGTCTTCCCTTATACCCATCTCCGACTTAAAGCCCTAGGCCAAAGCAGGCTCTGCACAGGGGACCACAGACTTCTCTGCTCACTCTTCCATCACCCTAGTCTCTTGGAAAGGGGTGTGTGACATTGTGATTTATAATAAGAAATACAGATTTGATCTATGTCCCCATTTCAGGCACGGAGCTCCTGAATTTTCTGAGTGATGAGAGCAACTGAGGTGTCTCTTACATTAGTTAAAGAGGCGGCTTTTGGACCCCATCTAAAGATGAAGGGCTAGTTGCCATTAGAACCTACCAAGAGATTAGAGTGTTGGAAGTTTCAGTCCCAACCCCTGACCTCCAGGGAGGGGAGAGGGGTTGGAAGTTGAATCAGTCACCAGTGGCCAATGATTCAATCAATCACACCTCTGTAATGAAGTCTCCACAAGGACCCCAAAGGACAGGAATCAGAGAGCTTGTGGGTCAGAGAACACGTGGAGACTCTAGGAGAGTGACAGACCTGGAGAAGCTCTGTGCTCCTTCCCACATATCCTGCCCTATACAACTTCCATCTGGCCTTTCCTGAGTCGTATCTTTTTATTGAATATAATAATCTGGTAAGTAACATATTTCTCTCTGTTCTGTGAGCTGCTCTAACAAATGAATTAAACCCAAGGCAAGAGTTGTGGTAATGTCCAGTCTATAGCTGGTGGGTCAGAAGCCCAGCTGACAACCTGAACTGTCAATTGGCTTCTGAAGGTCGGGGGAGGGGGCAGCGCAGAGAGTGAAACTGAACTATAAGACGCCCAACTGATGCCAGAGACTTGCTTTGGTGGTGTCGGAAAAAACACCCCACATCAGAACTGGGTGCAGAATCAGACATATGTCTGTGAACCCCATCTAGCCAGAAGGGGACCCCAATATCCAGTACACATGGAATACTCATGATACCTCCTGCTCACCAGAACTCCCAGAGAGACAGTAGAACTCAAGGCAACTGACTGCACAGGCTCTCCCCAGCCTGGTCCTTAATTTTTGCAGCCTACCTGGTCAAAGGTCGGAGTGAGGGTGCTTTCTGGAGAAGGTCTGTCCCGGAATGGGCCTTCCTGCCGACTGCAGTCCACCTGGATCAGATTGCGGCACTCCGGGTGGCAGGTGAATTTACAGTCTAGAGGGGAAAAAAACACAGGGGCATTAGGGGCCAGGCTGCCCAAGGAAAAACCTCTAGAGGGTGCATTTATCTCCTGGAGGGAAACACACGCAAGAGAGAAGTGGAGGGTGGGAGAACACCATGAGAACGAGGCCCTGCTCTCCATGCTATTACAAATGGTAAACATGAGCAAGCACTTGCCAAGCATTCCTCAGAGATACTGCCGGCTCAGTTCCAGCTCACTGCAACAAAGCAAATATTGCAATAAAGCATGTCACACAAACTTTTTGGTTTCCTAGTGCATATAAAAGTTACATATACACGATGCTATAATCTATTAAGTGTGTAATAGCATTATATCTAAAAAGAACAGTGTATATACTTTAATTTAAAAATACCCTATTGCTAAAAAATGCTAGCATCATCTGAGCCTTCAATGAGCTGTAATCTTCTTGCTGCTGGAGGCTCTTGCTGCAAAGTTGATGGCTGCTGACTGATCAAGGTGGAGGTCGCTGAAGGTTGGGGTGGCAGTGGCAAGTTCTTAAAATAAGACAACAATAAAGTTTGCCACATCGATTGACTCTTCTTCCACAAATGATCTGTCTGTAGCATGAGATAATGTTTGATAGCATTTTACCCACAGTGGAACTTCTTTCAAAATTGGGGTCAGTCCTCTCACACCCTGCTGCTGCTTTACCAACGAACTTTATGTCATATTCTGAATCCTTTTTGGCCATTTCAACAATCTTCACAGCATCTTCACCAGGAATAGTTTCACTCACTTTTTTTGCTCATCCAGAAGAAGCAACTCCTCAGCCATTAAAGTTTGATCATGAGACTGCAGCAATTTTCAGTCACATCTTCAGGCTCTGCTTCTAACTCGAGTTCTCTTGCTGTTTCCACTACATCTGCAGTAACCTTCTCCACTGAAGCCCCTCAAAGTCATCCAAGAGGTTTGGAATCAACTTCTTTCAAACCCCTGTTAATGTTGATATTTTGATCTCTCTCCATGAATCACAAATGTTTTTAATGGCATCTAGAATGGTGAATCCTTTCCAGAAGATTTTCAATTTACTTTGCCCAGATCCATCAGAGGATACACTATCTATGAAGCTATAGCCTTACAAAATGTATTCCTTAAATAATAATTGAAAGTTAAAATTACTCCTTGGTCCATGGACTACAGGACAAATATTGTGTTAATAGGCATGAAAACAACATTAATCTTGTTGTACATCTCCATCAGAGCTCTTGTGTGACCAGGTACATTGCCAATGAGCAGCACATTTTGAAAGGAATCTTTTCTTCTGTGCAGTAGGTCTCAACAGTGGGTTTATAATATTCACTAAAAAATCTTGTAAACAGATATGCTGTCATCCAGGCTTTGATGTTCCATTTATAGAGCACAGGCAGAGTAAATTTAGCATAGTTTTAAAGGGCTCTAGGATTTTCAGAATGGTAAATGAGCATTGGTTTCAACTCAAAGTCCCCAGTTGCATTAGCCTCTAGAAAGAGAGTCAGCCTGTCCTTTGAAGCTTTGAAACCAGGTACTGACTCTTCCTTTCTAGCTGTGAAATTCATAGATGGCTTCTTCTTTCAATAGAAGGCTGTTTCATCTACACTGAAAATCTGTTGTTTGGAGTACTTAGCAATTATCTTGGCTAGAGCTTCGGGATAGCCTGCTGCAGCCTCTACATCAGCACTTGCTGCTTCACCTTGCACTTTTATGGTATGAGAATGGTATCTTTCCTTAAATCTTGTGAACCTACCTCTGCTGGCTTCAAACTTTTTTCTGCAGCTTCCTGACCTCTCTCAGCCTTCATAGAATTGTCGAGATTTAGGGCCTTACTCCAGATTAGGTTTTAGCTTATTGGAATGTTGTAGCTGGTTTGGTCTTCCATCCAGACCACTAAAACTTTCTGCATATCAGCAATACAGCTCTTTTGCTTTCTTATCATTCATGTGTTCACTGGAATAGCACTTTTACTTTCCTTCAAGAACTCCTTTGCATTCACAACTTGGCTACCTGTTTGGCACAAGAGACCTAGCTTTTAGCTTATCTCAGCTTTCAACATGCCTTCCTCCTTGAGCTTATTCATTTCTACCTTTTGATTTAAAGTGAAAGACATGTGACTCTTCCTTTTACTTGAACATTTAGCAGCCACTGTAGGGTTATTAATTGGCCTAATTTCAATATTGCTTTATCTCAGGGAATAGGGAGGCCTGAGTAAGATAGACATGGGGGAACAGATGGACATACACTACATATATTAAGTTTGCTGTCTTATATGGGCACAGTTCCTGGTGCCCACAAATAATTACAATAATAACATAAAAGATCATTGATCACAGATCACCATGAAAAATATAATAATGATAAAAAAGTTTGAACTATTGAGAAGATTACCAAAATGTGACACAGAGACACAAAGTGGGCAAATGCTGTTGGGAAAATGGAGCCAACAGACTTGCTCGAGTTAGGGATGCCGTAAACCTTTCATTTGTCAACACATATAGCTGTGAAGGGCAGTAAAGCAAAGCATAATAGAACAGGGTATGCCTATACACATCTACAAACTGTTTTTACCTCCATTATTTTGTGTGACCCTGCAAGCATTATTATGTCACTTTACAGATAGGAAATTGGGGCTTAGGGACATTAGTGACTTTCTAAAGGTCAGATCATCTGGTTTCAGACTAGTGCTCTTTCTACTAATTTACATTAATTTGGTCACCAGGGACCATGGATCCCTGGGGAAGGACTTAACTCTCCTGGACCTCATTTTGTCCATCTTTAAAATATAGCTCATAGCAGCCCTGCCTGGTACAAAAGGATGTTTATGGTTAGAGGGGAGAACAGGTCTTCACACATTAAAAGTGCCCCCAAAGACAAAGGCATTTTTGGCAACAGCAGAAAAGGCTGTCTCTGTCACTGACCTGCCCCATCTAGAAATGTAGGAGTGGCTTCTCTAACCCAGCTGAAATGGTCTACAGACAACACCCCAATCAGGGGCTTCAGGGGTGAAAGCACAAGTCTCACAGACAATGCTCACTTCCATGGCAGCAGGACTGAATGAGCCTTGGGGATTACATCAGAGATGGAGAATCTGAGGTCCACAGAGGTAAAGCATGGTGCTCAATGACACATAGCTTGGTGGCCACACAGCTGAGGTTGCTAGGAGCTTCCAGGTTCTCCAAGGGCTCTCTCTGGAGCCTCCTTGGCAGAAGGGAGGTAAAGCTGAAGGGGTAGGGGCATGGGCTGAAGTGGGCAGTTTGTGGCAAGGAACACAACAGCCTGGACTTGTTTGGCTAAGCTGGGCACTAGAGGACTTTTGACTCATAACAGCCCAGACTCCTGATATTTCCTTTGTTGTAACAAGCTCCAAAAAGTCCAGCACATTTAGACTCTTTCTTTTTTTTTTTTTTAAATATATATTTTTTTAATTTTTATTTTATTCATTTTAGAGAGGAGACACAGAGTGAGAGAGAGAGTGAGAGAGAGAGAGAGAAAGGGGGGAGGAGCTGGAAGCTCAACTCCCATATGTGCCTTGACCAGACCAGTGCAGGGTTTTGAACTGGCGACCTCAGTGTTCCCAGGTCGACGCTTTATCCACTGCGCCACCACATGTCAGGCACATTTAGACTCTTTCTAAAGCTGTCACAACATGTTCTGTCCTAGGAAGGCATAAGTCTCTTTTCCTCCACTCTTTTGAGGAGTTTCCAAATGAGACCCTCACTCTCCCCGGCAGCCCCGCCCCTCATATCCCAAAGATAAGCACCTGGGCCACATTCCTTATACAGATTTTGTCACTCAAGTCTGCAGGGGAGCACCTAACAAATGCAGGGTCCCATAGAGATCCCAGAATCCTCCAACCTCCTGACTCAAACTCCTGAAGCTCCCAACCACAGCTAGGAGGGCATTCAGAAGCTCTGCTGCTTATCTGTCTCATGCCTGAAGGCAAGGCCTACCGACACCCCCACCTTCACACCCTCCCGTGTCTAGGCCCTCCTGACTCTTCCTGGAAGCTATCCTCTCACCTGGAGCTGGAGTGGATGAAGCCAGCTCTCTGGGGCATGCATCCTACATCTGCAAGTGCCCACATGCATTTCTGGGTCCCCCAGTGGGCAATCTCTGCTCGGCACAAGGACAGACTCACACTTGGAACAGCAAAGGGCACAGGATGTGCAGGCCAGCTCTTCCCTGCCCGCAGTGCCTGGAGTCGCCAGAGCTTTGATAAGGCCAGAGTCCACACAGAGCAGCACTGTTCAGGCCTGGTAGCTCGGGCCATGCTCTAGGTATGAAGAATGTTCTGGGGATGCCAAGAAGTGGAGATGAGGAGGAGGAGGGACTGGAAGCTCTCCCAACTTTATAGTGAGCAAGTGCGGCCACCAACCCACAATTGGGAGGGTGTGTTGGGCGAGGCAAAGGTCCTCCAGCCTCCTCTTTCGGCAGCTGGTACTGCAACGCAGGCACTCCAGGGCCATTGGGTGCGGCTAGTTTTCTGTTTCCTCCTCCTCTCCTTCCATCCCTCCCCCTACTCTGTCTCTCTCTCTCACATACACACCCCGTGAACAGCACTAAAACCTCGGGGTTATTTTTTTAAAGGCCTTGATGCTGAGCTGTGCAGAGCTAAGAAACAGAAGATTCTATGAGGAGTGTTTGGGGATTTCAAAAAAGCACCTTTGAGCACCCACAACTTTGGTCCGTCCTGTGGAAAAATGGACTGCAGCAAACCGCTGAAGTTCCTGATTCCTGGGAATTGAGCAGCAAACAGCTCGATAGTTCCTGGTTCCTGGGAATGTCAAGCCTGGGGCTTTGAGGCCAAAGGAGGTGAAGTCAGAGCCATCGCGTCCATCTCCAGACACAGCAGCAAGCCCCACAGGCCAGTAGCTGCGGGCCTGATGCACTCTGAGTGGGGACACCCGTGAGAGTCCAATAGCAGGGCCATGTTCTACGGGGTCCCAGTAGTTACACTCCTGCCAGTCATCTCTCCTCCAAGACAGTGCCTCACAAAGTGCTGCATAGCCATCCCTGCCCTTGGCACCCATTGTGCTCCATAGCCCTCAGCTGGCACTCAATCTGGGTGAGGAAAGACAGGGAAAGTGGGTGGCCCGGGGCCACACAAAGCCAGGAAGGGCTCAGCGTCCCCTGGGCAGCAGCAGCAGCATCTTTGACAGCAGCTTCAATGCCTTGAGCATGGGCTTGCCCTGTGCTCACATGAGAGTGAAGAGGAGTAAGACAGGACACTGAGGGACTCAGGCTCACCGGGTGCACAGGACACACTTGTGCAAAGATGACTAGTGAGCGAGACAGCCCAAAGCAGGGACCCGGATCTAGGAAGCCTGTTCAGGGAACGCAGACGCCTGCCAGCAACGGCTGTCACGGAAGGCTTCACGGCACAGGGGGCTCTGGGGAGCTTAAGAAATGGATCAGACAGACTCCAGCTGACTCACGGTCTCTCATGGCAGGGACCATGAGGAGACAGGGAGCTGTGATATTGCAGAATAGATAGGGTGAGGCTCTCCCAACAAGAGGCAGCAAGGAATTAGGGAGTACCATTCCTAGGTTCTGACTGTACTGTCTTAGGGAGAACTGGCATTTCTTTACCTTAGTATTGTCTGTCATCTGTAAAACAGAACTATTCCTTCCTCTCTCACCCTTCCCTCCAGCTATAGGCTCTGTCTCCATTCCCAGGGACATTTTGAAAAATAAATGTGCTTTCAGGTTTGGAAAGAAAGCCCTATGCAAATAGAAGGGGCCGACTGTAAGAAGGAATGATGCAAACCACAAAAGGGCCCTTCTCCAGGGAAGGAGCCAGGGGCCAGGACGGAGGGAGGACTCGTAGGGCCCACCCTTTGCTCCCAGACTGTTAGCTTCCCAGCTGCTATGATGAAATATCATGAACAGGGTAGCTAAAACTAAATCACTGCCTCAGTTCTGGAGGTTAGAAGTCTGAAACCAACTTGTGGCGTGGTCACGCTCCCCTGAAACCTGTAGGGGAGACTCCTCCTGTACCTCTTCCCAGCTACTGACGGTGACTGCATCCAGTGACTGCATCAGTCCAGTCTCTGCCTCCCTCTTTGCAAGGCCTTCTCCTTGTGTGCCTGTCTTCACATGGTCATCTTCTTATAAGGACAACAGTCATAATGGATTAGGGGACCATCTGTTTAACTAATGACATCTGCAACTCCCCTATTTCCAAATAAGGTCATATTCTCAGATACTGGGGATTAGGATTTCAACATATTTTGGGGTGGGGGCATAATTCAACACACAACACAGACCCTGGGCCATACTGGAAACCCTGTGCTCTTAGATCCAAGCAGATGGGGTTTCTCATGGAACCATCACTAGAGACCAAGAGCAGAGCAGACGGGCAGAGGAGTCCACGGAGTTTGGGGCTAGGCCAGGATGACCTGCCCACCTCCACCAGCCCCGCTCCTGGCCTTCTCAATCACTGACTGTCACCATCAAAGTTACCATCTGGAACAAGGGGGGCAAGCCCAGAGGCAGGCAACCTATGCCCAGAGATGGCATTCCTTCTTCCACTCCAGCCCAGAGAAGATAAAGCCAGCAGACGGAACTACCTGTGCAAGGAGATTGTTTTTCCAAAGGCAGAAATGACAAACTTCTCCTTATCCCCAGGACTGCCAAAGTCAGTTCCTGCTCCACCCTAGTTGCCACATGACACACGAGCGTGCGCGCACGCACACACATATTCACAAGCACACAACCTGCTGTATAACCTGAGAGGCAAATTTTCTAAACCAGACTGATTGGCAAGATCCCGAGACAGCATGGAGCTTCCCCCTTGGTTCTCCCCCACTCCGGGCTGGAGCCAAGGCGGGTGAGGGTGGGGGCAGGCAGTCATGAGACAGCCTGGTTAAGAGTGCGCTCAGGCCTCCCTCGTGATGGTCACTCCCAGTCAGTGAAGACCAGCTTCTCACCCTGTATGGCTAAAGCCACTTCTGAGGCTTGAGGGGAAGCATGACAGCCTCTGAATCCGGAGCCTTGCACCCATTCGCTGGGCATCCCAGGAAGAAGGTCCACCTCGGAAAAGACCTCACCCCCGCGTTCCTCCTTCCGGGACCTGGATGCATGGTGGTAAAATGGAAAGAGAATGGACCTTGTGGCAGGCCTGGCCTCCAGTCACTGTTCAACCAACACCCCAGCTAGGGTAAGTTATTGAACTCCCCTGATCACTAATTTATAAAGTGGGGACAATAGCAGTTCATAGGGCAGCCATGAGAATAAAAAGTGGTTCTTCATGTTGGCCACACACAGAAGGCCTGGAGCATGAAGGCCCCCAGGGAGAGTTCCAGCTCCCCCTACCTCCTACCACTGCTCAGCTATGGGGGTTCCTTCCCACCCCCCCGGAGCTCCAGGTGGGTAATCCATGGTCTCACCAGCCTCCCCCCAGCTAATCATTTCCAACAAAGCACACAAATAGCTTTTAGGGATTTTATTATTTTTTTAAATTAAAAACATTTTTTTTTGCTTTTAGTTTTAAAATAATTTTTGTCTGCGGCACTACAGAGATATCTGAAAACAAACAAAAAAATAAAACAAAAAACAACAATGCGCATTGGAAAATGATAACGTTACAAAAGTTTTTTTTTTAAGGAGTGAAGGTTGTCCTGGTCCTCCTGAGTGAGTCAGTGGGGGGACAGTCTTCAGTCTCGGGGGCCCAGCCTTGGCTCCTTTCTCACACATTCCTTTGAGAATCTCTTTCTTTCTTTCTTTCTCTCTCTCTTTCTTTCCTTTCTCCCTCCCTCCCTCCCTCCCTCCCTCCCTCCCTTCCTTCCTTCCTTTTTAATGAGAAATAAGAAGCATCAACTTGTATTTGCGGCACTTTAGTTGTTCACTGATTGCTTCCCATGACAGTGCCCCATTCTTGAGCTGGGGCCACTTCTCTGAGCGATGGCCACTCAGAGACTGCCCAGGGCTCCCTCCATCACTTTCTGCCTGTCTGTCCCAGGCCAGCCCAGGCCTGCCCCAACCCCCACAGTCTCAGGCCACCATTACCCTGTAGCTCAACCCTGCCTGCTCCTCCCATTAGTAAAGAATATATATATCACCAGTGGTATATATAATCATTACATAATCATTACTATACACACCTATATGATCTTACATAATCATTACTATACCTGTATGATACATATTTCTATCCCTGTTTTTTAAAAATAGACTTTACGTTTTAGAGCAGTTTTAGGTTCACAGCAAAATTAAGCAAAAGTATACAGATAGTTCCCAGGAGTCCCCCACCCCCCCACCCCACACACAACAGCCTCTCCCATTATCAGCATCCTCACCACGTGGTACATGTTACAACTGATAAATCTACATTGACACATTATGATCCAAAGCCCACAATTTATGGGTCCACTTTGGCGTTGCACATTCTATGAGTTTGGACAAATGCAGAGTGACATATATTCACCATTATAATATACATAATAGTTTTGCAGTCCTAAATATCTTGGTACTCCCTCTCCCAATCCCTGGCACCACTGATCTTTTCACTGTCTCCATAGTTTTGCCTTGTACAGAATGTCAGATAGTTAAAACCATACACTACGTAACCTTTTCAGTGGCTTTAAGATTCCCCCATGTCTTTTCATGGCTTAATAGTTCCTCAGAGCTGTCACCTCCACTTGGTCCTGCTTCAGGCCAGGTATGAGTTCCAACAGGCATGGGGGGTAGGGTGGCCCAAGGCCAGAAAAGAGCATGAGCGGAAGGGTTCTGGGTAAGGAATCTGCTTCTTCCTCTGCCCTAGCAGGTCAAGGCAAGAGCACCCCTCCCTGAGGCCGCAGCCTCATCCTGGAGAGCCAGTTCACAGTTCTCACCCCAGCCCAGCCAAGCCACTGAGCTGGGAGCTTCCGAAAGCACCGCAGGGTCTCACACAGTGCCCTTTGTCTCTGGGACACCACATCTAGGGGACTGAACTACTTGAGCAGCAGCTAGAGGTTCCGATGCTGAGCTCCCAGGGCAGCTTCACCAGAGACCAGCTGTTCAGCCAAGGACAGGCTCCACTGGGAGTGGGCTCCCAACCTTCTCTGCTCAGGGGGGCCCAGCCCCTGCATCCTGCACTCCAGGACACCACAACGGAGCCAACCACATCATGCAGAGAGATGGCAGGAGAATGGATGCTAGCTCCCAGGCTCCCAGGGGCACCAATCATGCATAACAGAGGTCCTAGAGAAAGGGTGCAAGGTACACAACTCTTCTTTTTCTTTTTTTTGAGAGACAGACAGACCAGGAAGGGAGAAAAATGAGAAACATCAACTTGTACCTTAGCTGTTCATTGATTGCTTCTCATATGTGCCTTGACCAAGGGCTTCAGCAGAGTCAGTGACCCCTTGCTCAAGCCAGCAACCATGGGATCATGTCTCTGATCCCACACTCAAGCCAGCTACCCTGCACTCAAGCTGGAGACCCTGCACTCAAGCTGGTTGAGCCCATACTCAAGCTGGGGACCTTAGGGTTTTGAACCTAGAACCTCAGCATTCCAGGTCGATGCTCTATCCAATGAACCAGCACCTGTCAGGCAAGGCATGCAGCTTTTAATCAAGAGCTGGGGAGTGGACAGAATCTGGCCTCCAGAGTCACACAGATCATGGTTTGAACCCAATCCCTGCTACTAACTGGGTTATGAGATGGACCTGGACAACTTACTTAACATCAGTAAAATATGAAATTTATTCAGCCTCAATTTCTTCATCTGAAAAAACAGAAATAATAGTATCTTCCTTGACAAGAGATCTGCTACCGAAATGAGAGGATACATGTAAAGTATCCAACAGTGCCTGCACATAGTAAGTACTCAATAAATGGTAGCTGTCATTTTCAACTAAGGGACTCGAGTCTGGGTTCTCAGCATCCTGTTGACTCAGCATATGACACCAGCCCCAAAAAACTCTTGATATAAAAAAAAAATTATTGATTTTAGAGAAAGAAGAAGGAAAGAGAGAGGACAGACAGATAGATGATGAATTGTTGTTCCACTTATTTATGCTTTCATTGGTTGATTCTTGTATGTGCCCTGAGCAGGGATGGAACCCACAACCTTGCAGGGTCGGGACAACGTTCTAACCAACTAAGCTACCCTGCAAGGATAACCTCTCAATTTTTGAGTCCTTTTCCAATGTATTAGGGAGGAAGAATCTCACAACTTTGCAGCTCACCTAAGATCCTCCTTGTTCCTTCCTCCCTGCAGCCCTGCCTTCGATGGGCCCAGAGGAGGAAGACAGGGACAGGACAGTGTGGGTGGTGCTGGAGGGTGGAAAGGCAGAGAGGCTGTGACTTGTCAAGCCTGGAGGTCTGTAAGCAATTGCCAACCTCAACATGATCTATACATTTTTTCACACTCCTGGTTAAACTCACAGTGAGGCTGGCAGCAGGTAGTGGAAAGTCCCCACTCCTGGATCAGACAGCCAGCTCAGGACACCTGCATCTTTATGTTTCCAGGAAGGAGCCTGACCCCAACGATCTTGAGACCATAGACTGTGATTCCTTGTTTCAGAGGACAGGCCACCCCTGAGGGCACTCAGACTAGACAGCCTGGAGCACACAATTGCCCCCTCCCACTGCACAGCCCCAACACACACACACACACACACCACAGAATGTGCCAGGAAGCCACAGGAATTGCTGATGTAGGGTGGAGAAAACCTGGACGAGGTCCATGTCTTAGATCAGAGATTGCCACCACCCCACCTCCCCAGGGACATGTAAGGGGGCAGCTGGATGCGCGGGGGCTGTTGTTTCTGTGTGAAGAGCCAAGACAGGGCACAGCTGAGCATGCACAGGCCGGGGTCAGGTATTCGGTTCCCATGTGAAAGATGGGCGGGAGAGTAGCCTTTACGGGAAGCAGTCCCCAAACCCGCCCCGGGTCGGGCACAGGGAGGCGAGAAGGTGCTGGAGAGCCTGGGGGAAGGAGAGCACAAGGTCACCCTAAGAACCTGTCCCCTACCCTCTCCCAAAATGACCAAATTGATTTTGGATGTGGCACTCTTGGGTGGGGTCAAAGGAGAAGGGCCTGCTCAGTCGCTGCCCATGGGGCAAAGCAGGTATCAAAATCTCACTGGGAGCTCGGTCCCTGGACCTAAAGTGCCACGTTTATGCCCAAACCTGGCTTCTAGTCACATGTCCAGGCAGGCTGGACATGCCCCCTGCACCCTCTTCCCAAATCTACTCGGCTGGCCTGTGGAGACACAGTCCTGCCAAGTGCGGGTGGCCGTGGGTGGGTGTGCCTCTCAGGCAGGCCTATTAACCATCGTTCTCCAGCACAACCACACAACCCTTGGCTGAAAGCACCAAAAGGAAGGCACTGTGGCCAGGCCGGGCGGCTGGGTTGGGTGGGGATGTTTGCACAGGGGCAGGTGTAGGGAGGGGGGGGGAGGACAGTTCACAGTGAGGTCACACAGATGATCCAGGAAGTGAGGGGCACATCAGGTAGTGTCCAGCCTGTGCCCAGTGAGGCGCAGGGCCTGACCCCAGGACGCCTTGGCCACGTGGTCTGTTTCTCACCACTTTGCTCTTTGGCGGTGCTATAACCCTTAAGCATGCCCCCACCCTGCCCTGTGCATATGTGAACATATGTTTAAAGTTATAAACAGACTTAATAGGGTTGAGTTGTGTTTTTCTTTTTAACAATTTACACTTCAATATTAGATAGTATTAACTGATTCCCTCTGAGACCACACTACAATTCTCCCTCCTGTCTCTTTTCCCCACTCCCTGACTTTTATTATATTATTTATACTGCCAGTGTGTATAACGTTTACATTCCATTGCAGCCATCATTCCCACAGTTGTCTAAAATGAACTCTTCCTTCAAATGGATTCAGTCTCTTTTTTTAATTCACAATAGCAAAACTATTTTTAATTTTGATTCATCTTTTGGTTGACAAAAGTTTGGGGAGTATTTTTTACATGCACAATGATGCTTTAGACGCTTAAAGAGACAGGTCCTATTTTACTGGCCTTTTTATACTGTGCACTGTGGCCTCGTGCATATAGTTTGTTGATAACAGTGATGAGGAGCAGACGTGGACAGAGAAGATAGTGCTGGCCCGTCTTCAGGCCCTCAGTGTGATATCACGGGGCACCTCCGTGAATCCCACCTTGGTCATAACGGACAGAGACAACAGATTTTGGAAAAATGTAAACATAAATGATTTGAGATGAAATCTCAGGGTGGAAAAACCAAATGGACCTCATTCCTCACATGCAGAAGATTTGTTACCTGGATCGTCTGACCTCATGTCTGAAAAGGTCCAAGTTGTGTGTAGGGTGTGGCCATGCAGACAAAAGCACAAAACTGCGGCACAGGTTTTGAACAGGGGCAACTAAAGTATGTTCCCATAGTACAAACTCAGAGAAGCAGAGTGCTGACCCTTTTTATCGAGTTATGTCTCTTATCCTTCCGCCTACCTAGTCACTAGTGGGTTTTTCACATGTGCATGCGGGCAGTGCCCCCACAACATGAACTCACTGAGGGCCAGCTGGGTCAAGCCGCCCCAAAGGACAGCCAGTTCTGTGCATGGCTCTCTGTAACCTGAACGGGTATGAAAGGAATATATGTACACATATTTGTTTTTCCAATATAGGTATGTCCTATTTTAATTTTCACCATAGCAAAAAATAAATCCTATTGCCAGAGCACCTTAAGAAAATGAAAAATGTTTAAAAACATTCTATACAGTTGGAATTGAGGGGATTTAACAGTTTCACAACAAGCCCATAGTGTCCAAAGCCAGAGTGGAGCCGCCAGATGTCCTCTCAGCTCAGGTCCACTCAGGAGGGCCTCTGCCTCCTGCAGGCATGTGTCAGGCTGCTCTGGGTGTAAGAGAGACAAAGCAGGTGTGTGCCCTACCTCTGGGCCTCTGCCCCGTCGCTGGGGCCCCTGAGAAGACATAAGAAGGAGCTAGGCAGCTGACAGAGAAAAGGACATGAGTCTTGTAGTGAGGGGCAGACATGGTATGAGAGGTGGTTTGTTTGTTTGTGCTTCTGTTTTTAAAGCAAATGCCATCGCTGAGAGGAGGGCAAAGGGTGCCCCAGCCTCTTGCAAACCTTATATATTTGTGATAGTGTCCCACAAACTCCAAAGATAAGGACAACCAAATAGGTTCCCAAGAAGTCTGGCTGGGACCCTTGCAGACCACAGGACAGCAGAGGAACCTCAGACAGCTGTGCAGATGTGCTCGCACGCACAGGTGCATCACACAGGTACGCCTGATCCAGGTGCAAGAAGGTCACAGGAGGCCGGGAGCAGACAGGCTCAGTCTTTTAGGAAACACCCTAGAGGCTGCTGCAGCCAACTGGTTTTTCCACATCTGCTTTGATTCACTTGTATTCAAAGCACCGATCAACAACCCATCACCAACCAACTTGGTGAAAAGAGACTCTCTGCAGTGAGAAGAAAAGTAAATAGATCACGTCAGGAGCACTCCCTGCAGGAGACACACTAAGGCTTCTATACAGCCTTGTCGCTGTGACCAGGACCACCAGAGACTTCTGGGGAGACCCAGGCCTATTTCCTGCTGACCCCCAAGCAGCCCTTTAAAATGATATATGACTTGTTTCTTGGCAACACGCTTGCCTAGCTCCTGATAATGCCTGGTGGGCTAATCTAGCCTCGCCTGTTAATTAAGTGGTGTGGTAAACTCAATGATAGAAATTCTCCCAGAGAATGCCATTAAGAGTTTCATGCCTCTCCTCCACTTCTGCCTGGGCAACCTTCAAACCCCATCTCTTTCACTGAGATGTATGTAGGCAGTCCACCTTGGCCCAGGTGCAACGGAAGAGCAGACAGCTGTGTTGGGGGCTTGCCCAGACCTACTGGGAGCAGTTAAAAGTATTGCTGGGAGCACGAAATAACAGCAACTGCCAATGAGAGGACTCTGTGTGACAAGCATCATGTCAAGTGGCTTACAGCCAATGTCCTGTTTCACCATATAACACCAGCTTGAGGCTAACATTCCTTCCCCATGTACACGGGGGGGGGGGGGGGGGGACGACACTAAGGTTCAGAGAGGCTTAACTGTACAAGGAAGGTCCTCCAGCCCAAACTCCAAGATCCAGACTCTGTCAGCCTGGCTCAAGACTGTTTCCTGAAAGTCCACTCTACAGGTTGCTCACAGAGTCTTGCAAACAAGATGAGCTGTTCCAGAATTCCGTCCACGGTCTTCAGCTCCTGTCCCCTCTGAGCACCATCTTGCCCCGCCTCTGCCAATCAATTAGGTCCAAATGCTAACACAAGTTAAACGAGCCTGTCTTTGCTGTGGTGCAGTAGAAACCCTGACCTGAATGCTACCACTCCAGGCCTGATTGATTTTATTAAATCTATAGGTCCTTGGGCTGAATAGCAAAGGAGCAGGAAATGATCCATTGAATAATTCTTAAGGGGGAAGATGAACATGAAGATAACTGGTGAGCATAGGAATTGAGGAGCTTAGTAGCCAGCTGGCTTCTGAGTGAGGGTCACAGTATAAATTAGGCTATTGATGAGGATAAATTATTTAGGCTGACCAAAGAGCTTTTGTCTCCAAATGGGAATTAAGTCTAGTTGAATTAAAATCTCCACTTCTCAAGAGGTAAAACCTTAATCATAAAAAGTTTATTTTCCATAACCAAGATCAAAGTGTCTTTTAAATTCTATTTTCAAAAGCTTAGCCCAGAGATATTTTTCAGTTTAATTACATCCCTAAGATTCCATGTAGTGGCCATCAAGAGGCCCACCTACTCCTGAATGTGTATGAGAATAGAGTGGAGACAGAACGGGCAGGAGCCTCAAGGAGAGATGATGTACTCCCAAGATTTGACCATCAAAGAGAGGCAGCTAGGCCCTGAATGGTTTGCTCAGTGGATAGAGCATCAGCCCAGCGTGCAGAAGTCCCGGGTTCGATTCCCAGTCAGGGCACACATAAAAAGCAACCATCTGCTTCTCTCCTTCCCTCCCTCTCCCCCTTTTCTCTCTTCCCCTCTCACAGCCAGTGGATCAATTGATTCGAGCATCAGCCCTGGGCACTGAAAACAGCTCTGTTGATTTGCGCATGGGCCCCAAATGGGGGTTGCTGGGTGGATCCTGGTTGGGGCGCATGCAGGAGTCGTCTCTCTACCACTTCTCCTCTCACTTAAAAAAAAAAGCAAAGCAGCTAATGGTCAGTAAGACGAATAGAATCCAGAGGTAACAAGTTGCAGGCTGGTTGTACAGCTCTGACCCTTAGCAAGGGGCCTGCCTTCTTTGAGCTGCCCCATTTGTGAAATAGTAAGTCCTTTTTCTACTCCTACCATACTGTGATCTGGAGGCAATACATGATATTAAAAACAAACAACATAAAGGCCTTGAATCTTTAGCAGGAAGGCACTGCAGAAATATGTGATGCTGTAGGTAGCATGATACAGCAGGAAGAATCCTGGGCTGGAAGGCAGGGGCTCCGCATCCTGGACCTGGGGCTGCCACCAGCAGGGGGTCAAGTCTCCTTGCTTTGAAAAGGGGGAGTAGGATGACCTAAATTCTATGAAAATTTGAATTACTACCGTCTCTCCTGCTCATCTTTCACTCAGCCCACACTATCCCGTTATCCTTCTCCAGGCAAGTACTGTTCTCACCCTAATTAGTGCTCAGAGAAGGAAACTTGGCTCAGACGGCCTGAGGCTGGGGCTCCTGTCCAGCTGTGTCCCGCCCAGCCCAGCAGTCTCCAGCCACACAGCCTGTCCCACATGCACCTCCACGACCCATGCAGGTGACAAACCTTCTAGAAAACCGCACACTCCCAGGTTCTCGGCAGGCTGACTGGGCAGACTGGCGTGATCTGATGCCCCTCAGAAACCCAGATGAAGAGGGCTTCTTAGCCTTAATTCTCAGCCAGGAAAAGACTATTAAAACCCATAGCCAAGGGCCTCTGAAGTGGGTTGACCGTATCCTTCAGGTCTGGCTGTTCCACCTAAACCTGTCAGGGTGGCAGCCCCCCAGCTTTGGGCCTTGGGGAGTCAGGGGTCCAAAGAGTGGTGCTGAGCTCAGCATTTAACACCAGGTTGCCCAAAGGCTCCTGCACGCCTTTTTCCTTGGGTACGGCCTTAGAACAGGTTGGGTGACTTGGACCTACCGTGAGCTAGCCTGGCTTCCTGGCGAACACTCTGCAGGGCCTGGAGCTTTTCTGATCCCAAGTGGCCCTTCGGGAGCCGGCGGAAGAGCCGCTGGAGCCTCGCGGTGACAGTTCCAAAGCAGGCAGTGGCTGCCTCCTCCTCTCTGCCCTCTGTCATCCCAGCTGCAGGGGATCAGTAGCTAGCTTCTCTCTTGGATGGTGTCCGGGATGGAGGGACAAGTAGGGGAGTCACTGGCCCCTGGAAGGGCTCCGGTCCTCATGTGACCAAGGTTCTGCTCCAATCAGTCCAGCCTCCCTGCTCCTCCAAAGGCAGCCGCAGACACCTGGGGCTTCCGCAGGCACCAGCACAGCCTGAGGGATGCCTTCTCCTTCCTGGCTGAGGTCCTGCCCCTCCACCACCCCCAGTGGAAAACTTTCTATTCCTGGGGCTTTTAGCTTGATAAGATAAAAATGCCCCCACCAAAGAGGCTGCAGGAAAGAGGCTGCCGGAGCCTCACTCCTCTAGTGCCTGTGAGTCTGAAAATCAATGTCTCCAAAGTTTCTACAGATGACAGAAGTGATCATTTAGCTCACACCGTGTGCCTGGTCCAGGAGCTCATTAATGGACCTCTTTGGGGATGACGATTAATAACACTTTACCAGCTAAATGGGCTCCTAAGGGACAACCGGACTAATTCACATCCTCCCATGCTAAGCCTGCGGTGGAAGGGGGTGGGCGGCTCAGCTTTAGCCACCCAGACCCAGAAGAAGGCAATGTTGCTCTTAGAGGGTCAGACAATTTATCTGATACCAGACACCTGAGCAGAGAAGAGACAACAAGCAAAGGAGAAAAAGAATAGAGACTCTCATAAAAAGAGCAGAAATGTGTCTTCTTGCCCTAAAATGATGCTCACAGGGTATCCCCTCAATTGTGAGCCCAAAAAACAACCAAGTTCTTTTGGGAAAGTTTCTGGGAGCCCTGTCACTCAGGCTCAGATGGGTGACTGGCACTGGACAGGCAGCCAAACCTCCCAGGAAAGCCCCTGGTCTCAGGTGCCTGCTTCCAGCTGCCCAGAGATTTCAGAACTCATTTGCCAACCACCAGCGGGGACCAGTTTCAGATGAAGGAGAGACACCTGTGCTTAACCCAGAGGAAATGGCCACAGAGGACTCAGGGATGTGCAGAATGAAGCCACTGCACTCTGGTCACCTAGTGTCAGATCCAGGAAGCCTACACTCATTAGTTCAGAGGTGAGCTCTGCGATTCCTCCTGCACACGCCAACCTGGCTCCACAGCATTGTGCTGTAGTTTGCCCCCAGGTCACAGAGAAAGCTGACTGGCAACCCATCCCCGAGACCGTGTCCTTGGGCCCACTTGGACAAGAAAATGTTGGTAGAACAAACCTAAGCTGCACTCGGATCCTCCAAACAGGCTCCCCCATCACCGCCCTTCTCACAGGAAATGTATCTAGAAGGCCCCCACTTTATCACCCCTCACTATTGAGGCCTCTGGACTTAGTGCAATAAGAATAAAAACTCACTTGTAAGCTCAACAATAAAAACACATCGTTACAAGTAGCTTATTTAATCTAGAAATGCCCCCAAACGCCACTCTTTCTCAGGCCAGGAAACTAGTTCTTTCTCCCTAATACTTCCTCAGTGGGACTGGGCTGCCCAGTTTGCCCAGAATCCTCTGCGACAGAAGTGAGTCTTGAGTGAGTCCAGGTCCTGAAAAGACAGTTGGGGTCATCAAGCAAGGGCTGGAGTCCAGGCTCCCCACTCCACTGCAACTTTGATCCTTGCACATGAGCTCTCCAAGAGGGCCCCGGACACCTACCTGGCTGAGCACAGGCAAGGGTGGCATTCCTATTGCCACCCTTGGAGAGGACAGCGCACATGTGCTGGGGGAGTTTTAAAATATGAGTCACATCCAATGGGGAAAAGTCCCTCCCAAATGCCCCATCTGGGTTTGAGTACAAACTGATTTAACTTCTCCTTTTTCCTCATCACTGAGAGTTCCCATTGGGGAATCCAGCAGGGAAGGACGGCAGAGACTAAACACAGGGCTTTGGGAGGCTCTGGAATCTGCACTGCTGAGCCTTTGAAAATTGGATAGATTTTCTACTATTGGGGTGGCTTGAGAGGGGCATTATGGAGAAGCAGGGAATGCTTGTGCTGACATCTCGCTGCCCCTGACATCTACGCTTTGACTGGATGACCTCCACGCTGAAGAGGGAGTCCAGCAAAGGCCCAACAAAATTTGAAGAAATGGGCTTCACCATCCTAAGTGCTGGGTTGAAAATATAGTCTCACCTTGAAGCATCCTATTCATACAAAGGTACCACCAGAGTGCTTTAAAAAATATTCATCACTAAAATAAACATTTAAGTACTGAATGCTGAATTCTTTCTCTCAAATCTCCCCAGTTACAGCTGGAATCCGTTGTGCCATTTGCATAGTAACGCATCTCTGAGGGGTTTGTTTGTTTTTTATTCTGAATACTTTCCTAAGTTGCAGAAAGAACATAATTGTTTCAACAGAAACCACAAAACTTCCAGCTTCCATTCAACTTGGATGGAATAAACAGCTTCCTCCAAGTCAGCAAGGAAAGTAAGTGATGCTACCCAAGCGTTAGCCTGGCAAGAGAAACACACAGTGAGGACTGGGGTGGGACCGGGGGTGGGGTAGGGGGGGAGCTCTCCCCAGGAGTGCTCTTTCCCCGTGGCCACACCACTGCCTGGGACCCAGCAAGGGATCTGTTTTGCCAACCTCAGTTGATTTTTCCAGTCCGTATCCAACTCCTTCTTCACCCTAGCTGTACCCTCTGAGATCCAGCCTAATTTCACTTTGATTCATGGTTAGTTCTGTGTCATGAACTCTGTCTGGGTCACAGTAAGAAAGGAGGCATGAAACAGGAAGAGAACTTCAACCTGCATTTCCACACCCACCCTCCTACACACACCCAACACCAGTGGGGTGGGGGCAGGAGGCATACACTTGTTCTTTTTATCTTGGGGTTTAGAAAAGCTTCACCTTTCATTGAAAGAGATCATGATTTATACACACTGAATGTCCATTTAGAAACCAAACGCTAAAAACAAGCTGAAGTGCAGCCAACTCTCAATTATTCGGGCACCAACTGGCTCTCTAGCTTACACGTGGCTGACCCACAACTTGGCTCGCCCTCCTTTTTTCCTGAACCTCTTTTTATGAACATTTCAGCAATCATTAGCAGAAGAGAGGCAGATGAATGAAGAAACTCTACTAGCATGTTCAATGATGTTAGTTCATAAGGCAAAATGGTCTGTTGGGTCCTGGCGCCATCTGATGTGGGTCTTCTTGGAGAAGTCCTTTGACTCCCCGAAGGCTGTGCTTTTGCATCTGTGAGACGCTAGGGTCTCACCAGCCCTGCCTACCTCATAAGCCAGTGCACCAGAAAACACGTGAGAAATAGCCAGGTCACCTTGCAGGTAAACGTTACCTTCACTCCCACAATTTCTTGGCCATTCTCAGCTCTGTATTTACAGGAACATTCCCATCCTAATAGGCTCACAGAACACCAGTTTGTATCTCCAGCAAACACAATGATAATTATTTCCCAGATCCAGCCTCCAGTAGAAACCAAATATAAAAGAATTAGAGAAATATATAGGCAAAGAACATCACTCTTTTTTAGGCCTTGCTTTTGTGAACCTGTGCTCTGATTTCCTGTGGGCCCATGTAAGCCATGTTTTCTCACAGCCCTAGCCCACAGCCACTGCAGATGGCTGGGTGAGATCTGCCCTGCCTTGGAAATGTTTATTCAAGAAACAGGGAGTGGGGAGTGGAAGGTGGTGTGCAGGCCCTCCATTGAATAAGAAACATGACCCAGCCCATATGGTCACAGGTGAGTGACTTAGTCAGCCACCTGCCTGCCCGCCCAGTGACACGCAAATGAACAGACTAGACTTCCTCACATCCTCCTTTTTACAAACCCTCAGCACCATGTCAGATCCCACTTGTCCCCTGATGCCCTCAATGGGGCCAGTGTAGGAGGTGTGGAGAGGGCCTATTATAGCAACCGGGGTTCATGATTCCCCTTCAGCCAAGACGGTACTCCATAGGGAGGCTGGGCACCTGGCTACCAGGCCAGAGGGACCTTGCTGCTCTTCCTCCTTAGTCTCCAAAATAGGCAAAAAAGAAGTAGGCATCACAGTTTCCCTTAAGGGTGCATCTCTCAATAACTTTCTCTATGCCAGGAACCACAAGCAGGTTAGAACAGGACCTGCATGAACTTGTCGGGCACTATCGCCAAAGCCCATGCCATGGAGTGCTCTCGAACCCACCAGGCTCTGCCCATGTCTCCAGTATAGAGTGTGGGTGCTTCAGAGAACACCCAAAAAAAAAACGCCTCCCCAGGTCTGAGTCCAAACAGCCTTGACCTTGAGGCAGGGCTCACCATGACTACTCCCAGCTCTGATCTTACTCCCCTTAAGCCAGCGCCCCAGGGAACCAAGCCTGGTGCCGGTCTGACATCATCACCTCGGACTCCTTAGTCTTTCCCCAAAGCCTTTGCTGGCTCAGCTCCCCTCCCCACGCCAAGATCTGGCCCTGCACATGTAGAGAGAAGCTTGCCAAAGCTCTTGGAAAAAAATGAAAGTGACTAAATGCACAACCTTCCCCCAGTCAGGGCTGGCCTTCCCAGTATCCACTGACGCCAGCATTCCTGACCCAGCCAGGGGAGCGCCGAACAGAGCCTTCTGGGAGCAGTGGGTGGCTTCTGAGGTCAGAAACGTCCTGCAACCGCACAGGCCAGATCGGCAACGTGGTGAGGAGATGCTGTGAGGGGGTGCTGATTGAGGCGCAGGTGGGAGTCAGGGGAATGACCTGTTTGCAGGCTTTGCACACCCACAAATGCCTGCCCAAGAATACTCACCTTGTCACCTGAGCAATTCAAAAAGGAAGAGCCTCCCATGAGGCAGGAGGTGTGTGTGTTTGCAGCTCCCTCACCAGCCTCCATGGTGCCCTAGCAGGGCAAGGTGGCGGCAGCTCCTTCCGTGAGGAATGAGGAGTGGGCGTGGGGAGCCAGTGAGGGCCCCAGGGGACAACAGTGCAAGGGGAGCTGACTCAGACACACAGGTGCTAGGCATGGACCGAGGAGGGAAATGGCTCGACAGCCAGAGATAGCCCCAGGCCTTCAAAGGCAGTCTAGTTTACCTAATCTTACCCTGCCCCTAGCCAGGTGGACCAGCGACGTCTGCCCACAGAAGACCTCCGCAGAGGCCTCCCCAACTTCTGACCTCAGGGAGCTATTCCAAGGATGGGAGGAGCATGAAAACACTTTGGGCTCTTAAGGGGAGTGGCACTATTGATCTGCAAGGCATCTTCCTGTGTCATCTCCCTGCCAGCCTGGGCCTGCCCTGAGCCCTAGCCACCCTTCCTGAGCCTCCGGCCCCTGCTCCTGGAGTAGGCAAATCACTTCACCAGACAGGGTCCTCCGGGCTAGACTAGGGGTGGCCCTTCCCCTGTCACTCAGGGCTAGTTGCCAGGCTTGGCATAAGCGAATTCACTGGTGAACTTGGGAAGAAGAGAGGATTCCAAATCAAACCCTCAGTGCTGAGGGGAGATGTCAATTCACGTCCACCTAATAACTCGTGGGATCAGCAGGCAAACACACATGTTCATTACCAATTCTAATTAGGCTGGCAGACAAGTGGCATTAATCATTTTTGACTGTACCTGGGATTCAAGCCCCTCTCACTCCATAATCAGAAAATTTCATGCTCTGATGAATGGTGGGGAAATTCAGCCCACATTTAATCCTGTCACTTTCATCTTTTGAGAAGACAGGAAGCAGGGAGTAGAGGAAACAGACAGCTTGGGGAGCTCAGAAGGTCTCTCTCAAAGCATTCCAGTTCCTTTCTATGCTCCCTGCACTCCCAGCTCCCCCACATTCCACAAGGACCTTTCCCAGGGAGAAGAACCCAGTTAGAGCCAGGGGCAGGGAGGGACTGGAAATGGGGAGATTTCACTATCTTTAACAGAACGACGTCCATCTTGGTGCTTAATTTTCCTAACCTCCAAAGCCAAGCGTGGGACTGAATCAATGACAACACTTTAAGCCACACACCGCAGAGCTGCTGCGTGTACTGGACAAACAAAACACCGTCCAAGTGCCCAGGGCTCTGGGTCTGCTACAGGGATACTCTATGTCAATGTCTTAGAAATCTCTTTACGAAGAACCCATGACTAGGCATGGGCCTGCAGGATCGGTGGCTGTCACATGCGTGGTTTCAGTCTGTGCAGAGCAAAGGGTTAAACCCAACCATTAATGCAGTGACAAGATAAGGTTGCTGGACAAGGGCCCTGTGAGATACAAGCCTCACTTACCCAGAAAGTGCCCATCCCCACCCCTGATGGCCATGGCAAATGTTTCATACTCACACCATAATTAACATCTCTTACAGGAAGGGGAGATTAAGATGATGAGCCCTAGGGCCTCCTTTGAACCCTAAAATTCCAATCACTTAACACATCATAGCTCTGAACAACACCCGTTCCAGAGAGAGACTGGCTCCATGAGCAGACACGTGGCATTCATTGGCACCATGCAAGGTACGTCCAAACAACCCTCCTGGAATGTTTAGTTGGACTTAGGTTTCCCCATTTTCTAGACTATTCCCTGGTCCAGGATGGCTTACACATCTACCAAAAGGAGGTGGAAGGTCAAAGGTCAACTCTATGTGTCCTTTAGAGAGGAAAGGGTCCATGACCTGTGACGGACATTCCATGAGAACAAAGCCAAAGGGCAGTGGGTTGTTTGTGGTTGACCATTCCCTCCCGGAGTGCCAGAAGTGGATAGTCTCACCACTCCCCGCCCCCATCCCAAAACACAGGAGTTCACATAATTCTCTTCTCTCTCTCTCCCTCCCTCTCTCCCCTCACCAGGCCCCACTGGATTCCTTCTCTACCTAACAAACATGATTCCTCCAATGCTGGAACTTTCCTCTTGGCAAATCCAGCATTCATCGGAGCTCAGTTACAGACCTTGAAGCAGGGGTAAGCTTAAATTAGAGGAACTGTCACCAAAAAGGCAGGCAGACAGTTTTCTACAAGCTTTCCTCATTAAAAGCCCATCTTGCCAACAAGGTTGCCCCCAGTGTCAGCGCCTGCGCAGATGGGTGTCATCCACATGCCCACTGCCCTGTGTGCATTCCCAAGAGCAAGGAAATTCAGTAGTAATAATAGTGCTGCCACCTTCAGCAACCACGACTAACTAAAACTCTGTTCTGTGCCTGGCACTATGCTGAGGGCAAGTGATGCAAAGACAAGGTGCCAATGTGTTGGTAACCTCTCAGCCACTGGCCTTCTGTGAGGACACTCCTCAGCCAGCAGGCGGGAGTGACACTTTCCGAGGGTATTAATGCCTGTGCTTCCTGGGACGCTCATGGCACTTGCTTCTCCCTTTAGTTCAGCAACCAGGCAGAGTTTGAAAACTACACACTGCTTGGAAAGGTGATCCTAAGGGTGCCCCAAACCCAGACAAACTGTTACAGCTGCTGAATGGGAAGGATGAGAGGGATAATAACAATATTCACATTGCATTAAATGGTCATATTGCATTTTTCAGGTGCTGTTCTAAGCAATTTGCATATATTAATTCATTTAATTCTCACAACACAATGAAATAGGTAATGTTATTACCCCCAGTTTTTAAAACTAGGAAGTGAAAACACAGGGTCACACCAAGATTCAGTGGTATAGTTAAGATTCATGTTCATGTCGTCTGGTTGCAGTCTGTGCCTTTGAAAAGTTGTATTTCAGACCTGGCTGGTTGCCTCAGTGGTAGAGCATATATGCCTAGCGTATGGACGGCCTGGCGTGTAGATGTCCCAGGTTCTATTCCCAGTGAGGACACACACCCCTCCCCACTTCTTTCTCTCTCTCTCTCCCGCAGCCAATGGCTTGACTGGTTCGAGCACGTCAGCCCCAGGAGCTGCAGAGGAGCCTCTGCCTCAGGTGCTAGAAATCTCTTGTTTGCGAACTGCCCCAGATGGGCAAAGCAATGGCCCCAGACCAAGGTTGCTGGGTGGATCCCAGTCGGGACACATGCAGGAATCTGTCTCTCTCTATCTCCACTCCTCTCACTTGGAAAAGAAGAAGAAAGAAAAAGTATTTCTGACCCTTACTTTTCAAAATGAAGATAAAACAAACCAACCCCACCATGGAATTAGACCTTCAGCTTAAAGAAAGATGAGTACTGCCTGCTGTGTCTGTCTCTACCTGCCAGTCCACATTTGCACATCAGAACATTTCTTAACTGTTCCCATCCAGCCACAAGTCCACAGTTAGTTCAACATTAGTAATGCCAGAAACTCCTCTCCGTAGCCCCTTGATTCCAGTTCTGCTTTCTCTCTCTGATACTCAGACATCTCTGGTTGGTATAAAAACTAAGTGGTGGCCACCAAGTCACCCAAAGTCAGAGGGAATGTCCATGCACCTGGATCTTCCTGCCACCGGAAACTATTTATGATCTAATCAAATTAAATAAACAAACTTAAAGTAAAGTGAGCATAAATTCATTAGGTCATGGAGTATCATGCATATGCACACACAAACACACACAAATACACCATTATCACCATCATTGGCCCCCAAATTATAAAACTACGTGCAAAATGTTTAACAGTTAATATAATCCCCAAACATCTTAATACAAACTAGAAGTCCAATGAAGCAGATTTCCCCATATTCCTGGACAATAAAAACCATCACAGTGCAGCTGCTGCCTCTGTGTTGATAGGGTTGGTGGATGTAGTAACATACCCCAGGACCCTTGAGAGGGCCAAAGCTGCCAACACATCTGAGGGCAAGTCACATCCAATTCTATTGTGAGGTCAGGGCATTTACTAAGTGACAGCAGCCCTCCACCCACTACACATACCCCATAACTTTTGCTCTTTCCTTTCTAATTGGCACCTGAGTAGAGAGTTCTGGTGTTGGAGGGAGCAGCACTTCCTTTCCCCTCTAATCTTTGCCTTCCACTTGCTCCTGACTTAGAGTCAGCTCTCCTTCCCCAGGCTGGGCCAGGCGCAGTGGGAGGCACACTGCACAGCCTCGGCTGTGGATTGAAGGCAGAGAGAGACAAAGTGGGGTTTCCCTGACGTGGAAGAGGCTGGCGCTGTCCAATGCGGCAGTTGGATGGAGATCATGGGGGAAGGGCCATTGCTGAAAGATGCAAACCACAACCCCCATTCAGAGATGCTTGCTAGAGTTGTGCCACTGTCTGTGCTTTGTTCCTCGGATATTTAAAATATCTATATAAACACATAAATATCATCTGCCAAATACGAGCAGCAGCAAAAATGGGGGTGGAGGTGGAAAGAGGACACTAATTAAAGAAATACACACATCTAACTCTGAGAAAAATAATAAGTCCCCAAGATGACTGCAAATTGGCTCAGAAAATCTACTTCTTGGGTGCCCAGTATTTTGTAGTCAGGTTTAAGAAAAGCCTGGCTCAGGGGACGCTGCAGGGGCCTGAGAGCTCTGGGAAGGAAGGGACCAGAATTGGGTAATTTTAGAGCATGATGACCAGTGCAGTCACATAGGAGGTAGAGGAGGAGGCAGGGTACAGTCAAACATTAGAGCAGAGTCCAAAGGTTTGAGGGGCCAGAGATGGAGGCAGGAGGGGGCACAGGTCCTGGGTAACCTCAGGCTGTCTTCAGCTTCACAGACATTTCCATCTAAAGCCTAACCAGGTCTCCTCCCTGTCCCAACTGGTCACCCTGGAGGAGGGATGTACAATGATCATGCAGACATGATCATGGGCCTGCACCATAGATGAACAAACCATTTTGCTGTAACGCTAATAGACATAGGTCAAATGGCCATCTCAATACCAGTCTCACAACCAACTGTCCAGAACCTACAACAAAAGCAAGAGGGTGCACCGGAGACAACGGAATGAACTTGTGGCTGTGGCCATCAACCCCAACCTGCGAGTGGTGTACACACACGTATCTGGGGAGGGGCCGAGGCAAGTACCTGTCAGGAGAAGAGGTATTTATTAAATACCGCAGAACTATATCTGGGCAGTAGGCAGTCACTAAAGGGCACCGCGCAGGGGCCTAAAGAGCAGAGAGTCTCCAGGGCTTATCTCCCTTAGTTAAAATCGAGGTCCCCCCAGGAGCCAGAGATGGCAGTGCCCCCTCTCTCTGCCCTAGCCCCTCGCAGTTCCTCGCCTACGGACTGCGGTCTTCCCGTGCGCCCCTCCCCTGCCCTGCCCTCACACTCACTAGCGCAGCACAGCGCCGGCCGCAGCACCTCTCGTCCGCACAGGTCGCACCAGCCCGGGCTGCTCCGTAACGCCAGTTGGGTGAAATAGTGCCCCTCGCCTCGCTCCACCGGGACGCGGGGATCCTGTGGCTGCTCGAAGATGCTCCGCACGTCTCGCGGCCGGGGAGCTCCAGGCCGCCGCCGCAGTCTCTGCTGCAGACCAGGCCGGAGAGGGCGAGCGGGGCGGGAGACACGGGATGGGGGCTCCAGGTCCCCGCGGGTCGCCCTTCGGGCGCCGCGCCCCTCGTGCGCCCCGGGCGCAGTGGAGATGGGCGCGGGGGCACAGCGGCGGGAGGACCGGCCGGGTGGTGGCGGCGGCGGCTCCAGGCCGTTCAGGCTCTGCAGATAGCGTGGCGGTTCTGGATCCAAGAGCAGCCGGTACGGGCGCTGCCCGATGGCCGGGGACGCCATGACCATACCCAGTGCGCTGCGGCGGCGTTTCTCCCGAGTTTGCCTCGAGAGGAGGGCGGCCCCAGACCAGCGGCCTTTAAAGGTACCGCAGGCTGCGGGGCGGGGCAGGGGCGGGGATACTCTGGAGAGGCAGGAAGGACGACCCCAGGGAACCACCGACTGCTGGAGCCGCGGGGTCTGCGATGGGGGGAGTCTTCAGGAAGCGGACTGACAGCTGGAGCAGCTGGAGGATTTCGTATGGGAAAGATTCTATTTGGTACAACTCCGAGGAGGCATTCCTGTAGGAGGCCGTATGCCTTCAGCTCCACCTCTGTCCTCTCTCATCACTTCCCCCTCCCATACCAGATCGCCCCCACTCGCCCCAACACGTCTAGGTGAGCGGAAGGAAGGGCTCACGATCTAGCATGAGGTGGGGATCTAAGGAAAGGTCCACAGCTAAGTGTCTGCCGGCCACCCTCCCGGTCTTCGGTGGACCCGAGGGATGTGCCCTTTGCCTTTTTCCCTCCCCTCGCCGCTGCCCACGCCCACGCCCCCTGCCCTCCAGGCAAGCCGAGCCCCGCGCGGGTCGGTAACGCCGGGCTACCGCTCCCGCTCCCGCAGCAGCTCAGAGTCCCGTGACGCGGACGACGCTGCTGCTGCTGGCCGCGAAAAGCCGCCCCCGCGGCGGGCGAGACTGTCCGCGTGCGACTTTCACTCTCCTTGGATTTCCCCTCTATCAGAAGCCTTTCCTGGTAGGATATTCCTTTCCCGGAAGACTGGAGTTAGGGTGATCGGGGGACCCGGGTTGTCAGAATACTCCAGCGGCTCTTAGATTGGGAGAGCTTTTCCAGGTGAAACCCTTCTCTCCCCATAGCTGCTCTAGTAATTACTGTGGAAATACCAGTCTCTATCCCCAAGCACTATTTTGCATTTGTTATGGACAGCTCACTTGTGGGACCCAAAGACAGAGTCCCTTTATTACCACACCATGTCCAACACACCACTCCTACCTCTTTTGGTGTTCTGCTGTCTCACAGTCTTGATAGTCTTAATTTTTGAAAAAAGAGCTGAGCATTTTCTTTCTGCTCTGGGTCGCCCAAATTCTGTAGCCAGTCTTGATCATCTCTCATGGGTGAGGAAACGGGACTGCAGTATATTTGAATCTGTGTCGTGACACAATACAGCTGTGTGACCCTGGTCCTTTTAACTTCTAGTTTTCTTAACTAAATTGGTCTGAGAATGAGGAGACAGGTAGATGCATTTGCAGTCCTCACCAGTTCCACCACTAGTGATCACTGCCTGTCCTTATAAAACTCGGGTTCAGTTTGCTTGGTTTATCAGAGATCACCAGCAACTAACTCTGGGGATTGTCTAAAATCTTCCCCAGACTCCTCCTCCTCTTCCCAGGCTATAGATGGGTCTCCCCCTAGTGTCTGGTCGGGGAATCTTCACTTTTGCTTTTCGTTTTCCCCTTGGAGTAATTTTCAGGTAATTCCTAACATTCTTAGAGTCAAGTGGCCAGGAAATTCCCAGCCTGCTTTGGACCACGGCTTCTCCCTCATGGTAGGGACGAGAATAGAGCCCTCTGCGTTTGTAGCACAGGTCATGTTGCAGGGTCCCTGGGTCTCACCAGTGGCTGGAGCATCTCACCTCATGAGGTGTTATCTGGGTTAAGTGAAAAGAATGACCCACAGCAGCCACAGTGCTACAAAGAGAAGGAATTGAGGTGTGTGTGTGTGTGTGTGTGTGTGTGTGTGTGTGTGTGTGTGTGTGCCTCTAGCAACTCCTCTATCCCCCTCCCCCACCTTTCCTCTCCCTTGTCTGAGCCTTGCTTTCTCCACATCAGTGGTTTTCAAACTTTGGCATGCATGGCAATCACCTGGAGGGCTTGTTAAATCACAGATTACTCCCCTCCACACACACACATGGTTTGAGTCAGTATGTCTGGGACAGGGGTTTGAGACTTCGCATTTTTAGTAAGTTTCCAGGAGGTGTTGACGTTGCTGGTCCAAGGACCCACTGCTTCAGACCTAAGGTAGTGATAAGGAGAATGGGTTTCCCAGAGGACAGGTGACGTTCAGTGGGACCTAATGGGAAGGCTACTATGGAATGCTTTCTGCTGAATGTTTAAAAAGGAAAGTATAATTTGCTTTTGTGCTCTTTTAGTCTCATCTCTTCCACTTCTTTTGTGCAGAAATCTGTATTGCATATAAATATTTGCTTGTATCCACCCTCTGTTATCCATTCATCTCCACTGGCTTGAGATTCATTCTGGAGCTCTCTCCCTCCCTCCCAGGAGGGCAGTGGACTGGGTGAGGTTCAGGGCGTAGACCCGGTTTGAACTCTGGGTGCCAGCTTGGTGTGGCAAGGAGAAGAGGGGTCCTGGCAAAGAATTCCTCACTGGAAAGCCAGTTTTGCAATGTCATTTGTGAAATAATTGCCAACAATCACAGCTCTGTCCCTTACTACCCACCCCCACCTACCAAGCATGAGTTGGGGCAGCCCAGGCCAGATTCTCTGGAGAGCGAGGTTCATGGGATGCAGGTCTTCTCTGGGCCTGGGAGACTGGGGACTATCTGGAATAATCAGGTGTAAACGCCTTCCATGTGGCCTGAGCAGCACAGAGAGATGCTGTGCTTTCTGTTTTCCTGCGGCAGCTCTGCAGCAGGAGGAGGAGTGGCGGCTGCGCTCAGTACTGAGTGGGGGAGGAGACCAACCAGAACCAGAGCCATATATTTGGCTTCTGGGAAGGGAACGGAGATGAAAATGGAGATAATATAACTTCATGTAACCAAGTCAAAAGTTTATCAAGTTTATCTTAAGGTTCATCTCCCTGAGCCCAGAAATTGAGGTCTGGAGAGGTAGTAACCTACCCCAAACCTGATGCCATCTTTCCAGCCTAGTCCCTTCTTCCTTGAAAGAACATCGCCCCCTTCCCACTACACGTGCGTGCACACGCACATACACACACACACACACACACACAAACACACGCACACACGTGCACAATTCATTCCTCCCTCCCCAGGGCAGTACTAAATAAACTCTGTTCTCATTGTAGGGTCAGGGTGATGTCTGCTGTTTGAACTTGAGCACTTGTTTGGATGGTCTTTGTCATACAGCATTGCGGGGACACCTCCGCTGGGAGTTTTCTCCCCACATGAGCAGATCCTCTTGGCCCAGAGCCATTGACATTTTCCTGTTTGTGACTCACTCCCAGAAGAGTGGGTATGCTGTTTTTATTTCTGGCCAGGGGGAAGCTTATGACTGATTTTGAGAGTGTGGTCAGGTGTGAGGTCACTTCCGAGGTGGTCCCAGAGCATGTTGGTTCCCCATGGGGTGAGTTGTTTCAAGGCTGTCTCCCAGCCCCCCACTGAGCTTCCTGGTGGGAAGGAAAAGGGAAGGACAGATGTGGCCTGACTTTCTGAAGGGGAAGTTTTTGGTTTTGTTTGGCTTTGAGGCTTTTGAAGTTTCCTGAAATCCCCAAAGCATGTGGAGCCTCCCAGGGATCCTGACACCACAACTCTGCATAGAATCACTGGGCCTGTCAGCACAAGTTAGGTCACGCTGCAGTAATAACCTCCAAAGCTCCATGTCTTTAAACCAGAGACTTCTTTCTCACTCACATAATATGCCCTTTGCCGTGTGGCAGGGAGACTCTATTCATCCAAGCCACTCAGGCACCCAGATGGATGGAGCAGCCACCACATCTCATGTTGCTGGTCACTGTGCCAGAGGGACGCTGAGAGAGTATGGAGTGTCCTACATCCACCTTTAAAAACCCCTGTCAGTTCTACTCACAACTCATTCGTTGGCCAGACCTAGTTATATAGTCCACCTTTATAGGGGGGCAAGAAGTGCAACCCTACCATGTGCTCAGAGTGGGAAAAGAGCTGGAAATATTTGGCCAATAGCGCTAATGTCCACTGCAATCATCAAGGGCACAGAGCAACTATTCATTTAACAAGTAATTATTAAATATCTAAATATCAGGTGCTGTTGTAGGCACTAAAGGTACAACAGTGAAGTGGACATGCTCCTGAAACTTACATTCTAGTGGGAGGGCCAGATAATAAACACACAAACATATATGTACTATGATATCAGGTTAAGTACGATGATGAAAAATGAAGCACATTAAGGGGATACAAAGTGATGGGGCTAATGTTAGATTGGGTGGTCTCTGAGGAGCAGGTATTAAAATACAACCCTGAATGGAGTAGGTCCTTTGTCTCTAGGTCATCTAGGCTGAGGGGACAGGAAGCACAACCGTCCCCAAACTTTCCCAAACGTTATGAATGAGTTTGTTCCAAACACGTGTTCTTAGACCCCATCTCCAAGACAGATTCGGCAAGTCTGTATATTGGCCCATATTTTATAAGAGAGTTTGATCAATGTGACTCACAGATCACGCTTTGAAAATGGGACCAAGGCAATGTGCTCTGTATGATTGTTCCTCCATAGACATTTGAGGAAAAACGCTCTGACCCTTGTTAACCACAGGATTCCAGCTCTCCACGCCACTTCCTTCCCTTCTTGGGCAGCTTGTTACACACAGAGCTCAGCCTCTCAAGGAAGTGGGTGGTGCTTGCAATGTGTGATGACGGCCAGTAATCCGTGGCATTGCTAGACTGTGAGCAGGGACCATGACAGAACGTTGTTAGAGAATTAAAATGTTTGTGAAAGTCCCTTGTAAAATGCTACATGTCATACATATTTACTCAAGATATATGCATTGAATACCTACTATGTGGCAGGCAGTCTTGGCTTGAATGACATCATCTTCATGGCCACTGTGTGAAATGGCTGGCATTCGTGTCTCACAGGTGAGAAAACTGAGGCTCAAAGACTGGGCCAAACAGGTGTCACAGTCTGCACTCAAACCCATGCTTTTTGCCTTTGCCCAGCCCAGCTGGTAATAGAAAAGCTGCAATGTTTAAAAATCTCTTGATTTTATTTTATAGGTGCAGTTTATTATTTATTTTATTTTGAGAGAGAGAGACAGACAGACAGACGGTGGGAGGGGAGAAGAGAGATGAGAAGCATCAAGTCGTAGTTGCTTCAGTTTAGTTGTTCATTGATTGCTTCTTATATCTTCGCCTTGAGTAGGGGGCTCCAGCCAAGCCAGTGACCCCTTTGCTTAAGCCAGAAACCTTGGGCTCAAGCCAGTGACCTTGGAATCATGTTGATGATCCCATGCTCAAGATAGCGACCCCACACTCAAGCTGGTGAGCCCATGCTCAAGCTGGTGACCTCTGGGTTTTGACCTGGGACCCTCAGCATCCCAGGCCGACGCTCAGTTCCCTGCATCACCACCAGTCAGACATGTAGGTGCAATTTAAAGACCAGCAAAATCTTTCCCATTTTTTTTTCCCTATCAAAATCCTGTTCCGTGTTCCAGGTGCAATCCAAAGCCAGGTCTGCCCAGAGCCTACTCAGTCACTCAGAGCAAACCCATTGCTCTTCCTTCTGGGCCTCCGTCATCTCCTGTGTCTCTAACATTCACATCATTGCAACATGAAATGAAAATTGCACATTTTTGTCTTCCGCACTTGGATCTTGTTGTTCTTCCTTATCACACTGTCCAGGACAAATAGGAGGTGTTCCTTAAATGGTTAATGAAATGAACTCAGCCTTCTGCTCCCCACCTGTCCCTAATCCAGGACTTATTTCTTAACATCCCTTCAACATCCCTGCAAGCGGGGTGGGGAAGATGAGAGAATTGTCTGGTCTGGAGAAAGCAGAGTGTGTCAGAGAACCGCGGGGCTGGGTGAAGTGGGGGATTTCTGGTTAAGACTCATGTGTTTCCTCCAAAGTTACTGGTCACTGAGGTGAATTCCTGCCTCCAGGTGCTAGTAACTCTCCAGGGCTGAGGGCTGGTAGGTCACCGTCCCCGCTTCAAGAGCACAGGTTTTCATTGTGTTACCAAACTTGAGTAGTGCTCCCACAGGGATCATCTAGGTCCCTGACAGTACTTAGGGACAAGAAGGGTAGACCGGGGTGGGGATTTGAGGAAGGGCTCCCTGAAAGCCCTGAAAAGGTGTCATCATGTAGGGTGGGAGTGGGTGGGGCTCGTCTTCAAGCAGTTTTGTGGTGCCTTGTTGGTCAGATAAAATATAATATGTTCACTTTGTTAAAGATGGCGCTGCCCACATGGAAGCCCGTCACCCAGGTGATATTATTTGCCCTTATGCTTGGGATGTGTGTTAGGGGACAGGCTGAGGGCAGGCCAGGTCGTTATGGCCTAAGGCTTGGTTTTAAAAGTAAGCTTTTCCCCACGCCCTTGACTGATTGGATAATGTGGGGTGGTGCACTCTCATGAGGAATCCCATTGTGCCTTGGATGGGTGGCTTTGTATTGGAGACTTCCTTGTTTGTGTAATTGGATTGGAGGTTTTGATTTTACACTATAAAGTGTGACAGACCGGGAGCTTACTCTCGCTCTTGGTTCCTGGGATTAGTATAGAGAGGAGAGCAGATTAAGGCCACATGGAGGCCAGGAGAAGCAGCCAAGATGGCAGAGTGCTGAAGGAGAAGCCAGTTTGTGCAGAGTTTGTGCTGGAGGAGATGGGAAACAGAGGTGAATAAGTCTGGTGAGCTAGAAACCTTTGATTCTAGGAAACTCAGATAAGTCAGTAGCTTTGTGAGCACTGAATGTGTGGGTTTTGGAGCCCAGTGTGTGTTTTTGCTTGCCCGCCGGGTGCAAGCTAGAATTAAAGCTGATGGCTCACCAGTTCTTGGCTCCGTTGTTTCATTACTGACTGTTCGAATCAAATGCGAACCTGCACTGGTCAGGCGGTTGTGATGGTGGCCTTGGCCACAGGCTTTACATGCCTCCTCTGTCTGCCTCTCTGTTAATGGGATTTTCCGTCACCACCACCCTTCCAGGCTCGTGATAAGACCGCTCCGGTCCCATGTGTACGTTCCTTCTTTCCAGGCTGGGAAAACTCAGCAGTTCCCCGCAGACTTGTCAGCAGCTTTTCCTCCTCAGCCAGAGGGGAGGCTCCAGGCTTCAGCCACTGGCATGCCCACACTGAGTCCACTCGTGGCCCTGGTTGTGGCCAAAGCCATGGACTGGGGTTGTGACAGAACAGCACTAGCAGAGTGGCCAGGATGACCTCCTACCCTTTCCCTGCTCCCCCCTCGGCTCGCACCCACCCCGTCTCTCTTCTGGGTCTCTGTTTTGTTCCTCTCATTTCTGCTGCTTCTCCCCCTCATCCTCTTTCTCCCTTGTCTACTCCATCTCTCTGTTTCTCCCTTCCTCTCCATCCTCCCCTCCTCCCTACCACTCTCTCCTTTCCTCCCTCCCATCTCTTATCTCACCCCCTCTGGCACAGGGTGCAGGGACTGCTTCAAGTGGCTGCTGGAACGCTGTTTCCAAGCAAAATAAAAATGAAGCTACTTCAGGTCATCCTGGCCCATTCCTTCCCACTTCCCCCTGGGCTGTCTGATTCAGGATCTTTTCTGAGATGGGGGAAAGGAAGCCAGGAATTCCAGCCTTTACAAAATCCTGGACGCAGTGTGGAAGTGAACCCCAAAGGACCAGTATCAGCAATCCTTTGAGGCCTCTCTTGCTGAAGTGAGGCAGCCCTGTGGGTGCAAATGGAGGCTCCAGGAGGACAGTGGCCAGACCTTCGTGGAGATGTGTCCTGTCCCTGAGCCTGGTTTCCCTGCCTCAGCGGTCAGGGTGCGGGGTGGTGTCCGTCCAGTGCACCACCCACCGCCAACGTCCTGCACTGGCTGGGCCATTCACTTGTCTTTGGCAGGACATCTGTGAACTCTGCCACAAGGCTCTCAAACTTGAGCATATGTACGAATCTCAGCAAGGTGAGGAAAGCTAGTCAGCAATGCAGGCTCCTGAGCCTCACGCTTACTGCCTGGAATCAGGAGGTGGGTAGGGGCCCAGAATCTGTGTTTTCAACCCCGACACCAGCCTACAAAGGGAAAACCACGTCAGTTCTAAGAGAAAAGCAAAGACGACTGCCCTGCAGAACCAGACCCTGCAGACCTGGCTGTACTTCCTGACTCCCAGGCAGGACATGTTCCCCACGTCCTTGTAGGTAGGCCCCCTTTTAACTTGAGCCAGACTGTTTCAAGAGAGTGCTGGCCATGAGTCTAACTGCTACGTGGACTCTGCCCAGATATTTGTGATTGATCTGAGCTACTGACCAAGCCTCTCTGCTCCTCAACCCACCCTGGACAGGGCCTCATAGCCAATGGAGGTAGGCGGGAGGTATAGAGAACTCACATTGTGTATCAGGCACTTTGTGGAAATGTCTAATCTATACAGATCACAAAAATGAGGGGATATTTCAAAATGAATATGAAGCAATAAAATATCCCCTAATTTTTGTGAGCAGTATATTTCTACCCAAAACTTTGAAAGATATCATCTCCACTTAACAAATAAGGAAACTGAGGCACGGTGTTTCAATCCCCCTTACCCCCCCACACACACACACACATAGGCAATCAAAGAGTCATATCTTTAAAATGCCAGTTGGACTTGACCTAAAACCTGTTTCTATGGAGCCCCGAGGGAGCCCGAGTTTGTTAGTGTGGCCTGTGAGGAACTTTGAGCCTGGATCCACCCTTTCCTCGATACTGACTTCCCACCTCCACTCACTCTCCAGTGACACAAATACTTACAATTCCTTTCATGCCAAGGCTGGTGCTGTTCTCATTGCTGGGGATGCCTTCTGTGCCTTTATTACTAGGTGACTCTGCCCCACCCCCACCCTGGAGTCCTGCCTCCCAGCCTTTCCCCACCTCCTCCTACCTGAGCTAAGCACGCAGACGTTTGACGATGTTGACAGTGTTTGGATACCACACCGTGACAGTGACATACTACACTTGAGTTGAGTTGCTGTAGTCACAGCGCCCTCCTCATGATACCGAAAGGCCTTCCACCATTGAGGTGAGCTCCTGGGGGTAACTATGGCATCTTAGTCACCTGGCAACCGCGGGAGCTCACTTTGCATCTGAGGAACTGAAGGGCTCTTCATTTTCAGTGTTATGTTAGGGATCAGAGAGGGAAGTATAAGGGGTCTTCAGATGCCTGAGGATCTTACAAGGTTCTTCTGGTCACAAGCCTTGGTGCAGGTCTCCGGTCCCTGTGCGGATGGGATGGGAGGCTGTGCAGAACTCTAGATGTAGGGGCACTCGTGTCCCAGCTCTGCCCAGCACAGGAATGGGCTGAGGCCTTGAGTCAGTCCCCATCTGGGCTTTGTTCACAGAGCTTGGATCATACATATCATCCTCCAGCAATCTGCACTTGGCTCTTGAGGATCCCTGGCTCTTTTGCTGAGCTCCACCTAACATGTGGGGTCCAGAAACAGCTGCCAGGGAAAACCCATTGCGGGACTTCCCTGCAGAGACACTGAGGATCCAGAGGTGTTGGCCCAAACTTGTGCCTTCAGAGTCGACCCGAGGTGGCCCAGTGCCCAGTGCCCTTGAGGGAGCAGCTGGCTTCCGAGACCCAGAATCTGAACCCAGTGGGCTTAAGTGACCCACAGCAGAAAGCCCGAAAGGCACACATGAAGCCACTTAGGCCTGATGCAAGAGAACCAGCAGCAACCTTGCCCCGGGTCTTCAGAGGGTGTGGGTCTGTCCCCAGGGAAGCAGCCTGGAGGGAGTCAGTGCTGGGACACCCCCCCCCCACTTCCTTCTGCTGCCCCATCACCAGGCAGGGAGGCCTCTGAGACTGCGGAAGCCCCAAAAAGACAGGCAGGAAGGATTTCCGTGTTATGCGGGGTCAAGCATAATGTTGCCTTCATGCTTCAAGGCACACAGGGGAGCTTCTCACATGTTTCCCTCCCCTATTAGGGCTGCTTTATTGCATGCCCCGCGCTGAGCCCCTAAGCCAGAAGGTAGTCCAGCTCCGGGAATGCCTCACCCAGGCACTGTGCAAGCTTCTAGACAGAATGAGGGAAGGCTCCAAACCACCCACAATGATGCTCCAACCCCATCCTTAGGACACAGCTGAGGTTTTGAATAGTGGTGGGGTGTGCGGAAAGGAGTAGGCACTTAGATGGTAGATTTGAGGGGCGAAAAAGAAATACAGAAAGACCTTTTCTTTCTCCCCGAGTCCTAGGCCCCTTACACAGCTTCCCAAATGACAGGAGTCAGGAGGAGAGAGGACCAGGAAGGCAAGCCTTCCGGGCTGGAGCCACCTTCCTTGGGCTTTTCCCTGAAATTAGGGTCCATTTAGGGGAAGGCAGGAATCAGGAAGTGACCGGTTGGCCTCCATTTCCCAGCCCTCCTCCTCATAGACCCCCCCACCCCCCGCCCCTGCTGGCACGCCAAGCATACCAGCCAACACGCAACACCCAACAGCCTTCCCCTGCAACACGCACAGCCCAATGACAGCCACTCAGAAATGAAAAAGAAGACACGTTGATTCACTTTTCAAAGGTGCAGGCCTTTTATCCCCTCAGGGCTCTGGACTTACAGGCCTGTGCTAATATCATGGCTATTTCTGACCCAGGCTGACTGCAATCCCAGAACTGGGGGTGACTTGGAGGGAGAGAGAGGGGGAAGGGTCCTTGGACAGTGGCATCCGGCCTCTACCACCCATTCTCTAAATCTTGGGCTCCACCAGACCAAGAGCAGAAGGAAAATCGGACCCCCTGATGCCACTGGCTGAGTGGGTAACCCTCAGAAATCATGGGAGAGGGGAGAGGACTGTGTGTTCAATGAGAAACACCTTAAGAGGAAGGAAGACTGAGATTAGGCCGTCTGACCCAGCACCCTGGGGAACCCCCAGGAGGCCTCCTCTTCTGTTTCCTAAGGAGGGAAGCCCTGCAACACTACCAGGGCCTCTTCTCCCCAGGGCCGGTGAGGTTGGGCTCTACACCCCAGGACAACAGAGAAGCTGTACCTGAGCCAATATCAGGTACAAGGGTCAGCCCAGGCACTGGGTCCTGACAGGTGGTCTGGTGCCCCAGGTCCTGTGTCCTGCTTCCCGCAGAAAGGCGGTAGAAGGTAATGCTGGTGACATCTCCCAGCTGTTGGCCAGGAGGGAGGTAGGCTGATGAGATGGGAACAGGTATAGTCCTGTGTCCGGTCCCACAGTGCAGGCAGGAGCGCAGTGTTTGAATGATTCTAATGCTTCAGGATGCCTCGTGCACCCCACAGAGCTCAGACATCAGAGGCCGACGGGGCCCGACTTAACCTGTAAGGAAAGGCACAGGTCAGCTTCCCCCACCAGGTGAGGGGCCTGCAAACCACTTCCTAGGGCCAGACACAGCTTTCAGGAACTCCAAGTCATTCACGTGCCTCAGTGGTCCTCGGGCAGCCTCCTGCCCCCCTACCCCCCCACCCATGAACTCTGTGGTTTTCACCCCTGACAACACATAAGAGTCACTGGGAAGCTTGTAGAAATCCCCCATTCTGGGCCACACTTGGAGTTTCCGGGGTAAGACCCAGGCATCTGCACTTTTAAAAGTTCTCCTGGTAAATCCACTGTAGCCTGCGTTAGGAGGAGGGGAAAGGAATTCCACTGGCTCTGGCTACAGCTCTGAATAAGGAAGTGAAAATTCACTAAAATAAAGTTCTGAGCTATCTGTAAATAGGCTACATATCACACAAGAAAAATTAATGTCAGCACTAAAATTAGAACTTCCTGCCCCTCAGGGCTGTTTTGGAAAGGCTTTCCAAGAAGTTGTCAAATCTCCTTCTTGAGGGTATAAATTTAGGAGGATGGATTTGCCCCTTGCTGGAATGGTTGATGTAAGAGATACTTCTCAAGCTGAGGACCCCCAGAAATTCTGGGGACAACCACAGTCCCTCCTGGCTCCCCTGCCTCCTGCCAGATTCTAGCCTCCCAGACAGCCATGACCTCGGGGGAACACCTACATTTAGCGAGGCCCTCCTTCTGCGAGCCCTCGCCTTCCTCCTCAGCACATTGGAGATCTCATCCTATTTAATGCAAATGGGCACACTGGGAGGTAGGCTTCATTATCCCTGAATTACAGAGGCAGAACTGAAGCTCAGAGCCCAACAGACCTCCCAGGGTCACGTAGTTGTAAGGAGCAGAGTCAGGAGTCAAATCCTGTTGGAATCTCTGTAGAATTTTTCCACCACACCACCGGTTCCCAAACGGTGCCGTGACAGACATCGGGATGATGAGGACGTGTCCTCACCCTCGCCTGCGTGTGTGTATTTGTATGTAAGCAAGCCCAATGACCTTCAGGGCAGGGACCATCCTTGATCCTGAGATTATGTCCTTCCTGCTCTTTGGTGTTAAAATGTGCTTTATGGAGTGAGACTACTAGATGGCAGGGATATTTTCCCTTTCAAATGTGTTTGATTACATGAGTTGTTCCCTCCAACTTTCTTTTGTGAATTTTACTGGCGCACAGAATCCAAAAGTCTGAGCCTGCTGCATTCCACAGCACCCTCTGCGGCACCCCTGACCCCTCAGGAGGGGGTCTGCTCAGGTGATGGGGCAGTGTGTCTAAGCTGGGCCAGCAGCCCGGGTGGCCCCGTGACCATCTGCCCAGAAGAGGAGCCCCACAGGCCAGAGAAACAGGGCCTCAGGCAACTAAGCCAGGCTCCCTGCCTCAGTGTCAGGCACAGGATACAGAAAAGAAACAGGACCACTCCGAGGCTGGGGTAAAGGCTGAGGAAGGTCACAAGACCAGTCTGGGGCAGGTCCCGGACAGAGTCCACATGCACAGCCACGGTTTCATGCGCCCTGAGCCCCAGCTCTGACTCACTGAGAATGTCTTAGCATCAGGGTCAAATGAGTTCTCTTTTGTATATCCCACAATTGCTTAAAATTAGATAAAATTTTCATCTCTGACTGCACTATATTCTCAAGACCTCAGTGGAAGTCTACACCTTGAGAGGCCGGTGACTCGCCTGCGGACAGTCCAAAGCTCCAAAGTAACTTAGAAAATGGACACCTGTCATCACACCTGTGTGTGTTCCTAACAAGGGTGGCTTGAGGGCCCAGGCCTCCCCAGCACACAGAGGGACTCCTTACCCTTCAATGATGCGGTTGTTGTCCTGGAGGTCAAAGGCCAACAGCTTCATCTCCTCACACAGCTCCTCCATGCTGTCCAAGGCAGAGGCAGAGAGGCAGCTGTTCCCGAGCCTGAAGATGTCTGGCGGGGCCCCTGCCCTGGGAGGCCTGCCACCAGGCCTCTCTTTGTTCCTGACTTCTAGGCCTGGTGTGAGGCAAAACCCTGCGGGCCCTGACCTGAGCACCACCACCCGGCCCCCCCACGGAACATCCCTCTCTCCGGTACTTACTGGAGACCCAGGTCCTTGAGGGCAGGACAGGAATAAGAAGCTATGGGGCCTGCTGAGGCCTGCGCTGCTTTTGTTCTGTCCTGAAGGAGCTGGTGAGATAGCCAGTCAAGGATCTGAAGGGAACAGCAATTCAGTCAGAAGGGAAGGGCCAGCTCACCTGTGGGGGGAGGTGCTGGGAGAGGTCAGGAGAGGGTGACAGGACAGCCCCCAGCCCACATCCCTGGAGCACCCAGACGCTGGAGCCCTTCACTGTCTGTGCTTGGATTTAATGATCCAGACAGCAAGTCTTCCCTGAGTCTAACCTATGGCCCTAATGACACGTGTACCAGGAGCTGCAGACGGGAGGGTGGGGGTGTAGGAAGCAGCTCGAATGAGGGGGGTTGGGTGGTGCCCTCCTCGGTTCCTGTTGGCAAGCAGGTGGCTTCTCCAGCTGCCTGTTATGGGCTGTTTACAGAAGACCGATCAGAAGGTCAAGGAGAGTTCACACTGCCCCTCTCAGGAGTGGCCTGGAGCCCCCTGGCCTGTGTGGGGTGAGAGGAAGAGGTCCTGGCATTCTGGAGGGTCTGCCCTTGCCCTGACCTTCAGTCTGAGATCACTAGAAAGTGCCTCCCACTGGATTCAGCTGCACTTCCTTTGGGGCACCTTTGTGGGTCAGAGACCACCAACCAATACCAAATCGCTTAGACTTGGTCCAGGGCAGCTCTGTCCAGAGGCAGATGCATGTCCCCAGAGCACCAGATTGACAAGGCTCCACTGAGCAACCCCAGGCACCCACCCAGGAATATCTCACACCTTGCTGAGGCCCTCCTGGACCCCCTGGGCTTCTGTGCTGTAGGCAGCCACGGAGCAGGCGACCAGGCGCAGGTGGTCCCTGGTCTCGTGCACCACTCTGGAGAGAGCAGATAGAAAATCAGGTCCAGGCCAGCCTGCTCTTACCGGGTTACCCCACTGTGTAGTTTGGGCCACTACACAGACATAGAGCAGGGGCTTCAGGACAGCAGAGGAATGAGGCCGACGGGTCCCAGGCATCTAACTCCCTCATGGCCTCTGCCCGTCTGGGTGTGCCCTCAACTGCCCCTTGTCCCACCAAAGCGTGCTTGTGCTCTCATGGAGGCTGGTGAGGATCTCATCACAACCACACGAAGCTGAAAACACCCAGCAGCAGGCAGGGACACCCAGCCATGGGCAGGGTCACCCAGAAGCAGGCAGGGTCACCCAGGCCGGTCGGGATGTGCATGTGGCCAGATCAGGCTCCAGATCAGGCTCCAGAGTGGCCAAGGACAGCCCACACTTCATACGGGGATTCCTCATGCTCCCATTTCCAGAGAAAATCAAGATCAAGGCTCTTATATAAATGTCATTCTCTCTCTAAGTGGAGGGAATGAGCAAGACCATTTTCTGCATTGCACAAAAAGGCAACCAAGTCCAGAGGGGGCTAAACCAGGGCTTGATTCTCAACCCTGGCTGCACATTAGAATCACCTGCGGAGCTTTTAAACTGCTGATATCCAAGCCACCTTCAGACCAATGAAATCAGAATTTGGGGTGGGGGGGATGAGGGAGCAGGGCGTTGATATTCTAACGTGAGTGTGGTGGGGGCCCCAGTCTCTCAGCCCCACAGCAAGCAAACAGGTCCCGTGGACTTGAACAGACGGTACCTGTGAAATGCCCTCCCTTCTCATGAGGGACCAGTACTGGTGCAGGTAGGGGAGGGAGGGAGGGGCTGTCTGAGAAGGGAGAACCTAACTTCCTCTCGGGAACAATGAGGGAGGGAGTCCTATTCAAGGGCCTCTGCATATCCCTGCTTCCCTGACCACTTGCTCTCCTCCCAGGGGGACCTTGTGTTTTCCCCAGAGAGGGAGGGCTTCCCAACAGGACCACGCGGGCCTAAGGGAAGAATCCACATTTTAGGGGATGTCACACCCATATACTATTCTAGGTCTGCTAGCTGTGTGGTATTGAGGAAGAGACCTCTAAACCTCAGTTTCCGCATTTGCAAGATGGGGTAATAGTATTGATTGCACAGGGTACATACTTTGGGATTAAATAAGCTAAGGCATAGAAATCACCCAGCAGACTACATGGCCAGCCAGGACTACAAAACGACCCATTTATTTGCCTTTGTCCCTTTACTGCCACCTCCCCTCAGTAGGTTCTCTGCAAAGCCAAGAGCTGTCTGAGCCTGGAAGGGTAAGGCCAGGAAGTGCCTGGGTCCATGTACTTAGGAGGGAACTCATATGTTACCTCATGCGATTGCCGTGCATGACCAGAGATGTCTGATACTTCTGCACACACTTCTCCTGGAACATCTGCAGGAGCCTTTTGGCTAAATGACTGAAATTCACCCTGAAAAGAACAGGAAAATCGAGGCAGAGAACTAAGCAGTCAGAGCCACCTGATCACAAGCCTGGCGTGCCTGCATCTCCACCACCCAAATGCCCAGCCCCGGGGTCACAGCAGGCTGTCTCTCCGGTGCTCACACGGGGCGAGGGAGATCAGCGTGGCCAGCACACAGCACATGTCAACAGGGAGATGTGGGAGAACACACACTCTCAAGCTCAGTGCACAGAGGGAAGGCGAGATGACTGTGGAAAGTGTGTGTGTGAGTGTAGGGGGTCAGGGGTGGGTATAGGACTGGGGGAGTTAGTCCCCAAGTAAGCATTAAATCTGGGAGGGCACCCCGGGGCATGACAGTCTAGGAAACAGAGGAGTGGAGGGAAGCCCAGAGGAAAGTCCAGGCAGAAGCCAGAAGCAGTAGGTGGTAAATTAGTGAGGACGAGTAGAAAAAGAGATCCTACAAACAATCCTGTTCAGAAGTAAATCCAGTTTCATCATGACTGCTTTTGAGGAAGCTCCCTCCAACTCAGCCACATAATCTCTTTCCCCGGCTCCAAAAAACTCCCCGACAGAGTTATCCCACTGTCCTCCTGCCCAGCTCTGGCCTGCGAAAGCAGGGCCATTCACCACTTTCTTGTCTGGCACAGAGAATCGCTCTGCCCTGTGACACCCACCCTCCTGTTTACCCTCCTGCCGAGGGGCAGGCCACTCACTTATCCAGTTTGTGGATCTGCTCCTCGTTGTAGCCAAGCCCTGAAGGAAACAGACAGAAATGATGTCACCTGTTCAGTCAAGAAAATGGTATGGCCCAAGGGTTGGGAGACACCTGCAAAGATGAAGACAGCCTAGCTTGAACCTTCCTCCATAGGCACTCACAGCCCAGCGGAGCCAGGAAGGACAGAAGGAGTGAACCAAGCACTCAGGAAACTGTACTATGACAAGGGAAGGGCAGGTGAATGCTTCAGGTGGGAAGTGGTGGATGAAATGGGCCTTGAAGGATGCTTGGTCAGGCTGGCCCCTCAGCCAATACCCCTCCCAGAGTGACAGGTGCCTACAGCCTGTTGGAATCATCCTTAAACATTCAAGCTGTAGGCAGAGCCAGCTGGGCTCTGCAGCAGAGAGCTAGACAAGCCAGACCACACCATGTACTGCCCCTTCTCAGGCCACTCACTTCTGCCAGAAGGGCTGACTTTCACTGCCTAGGCACTTCTGGATGCTCTCTGCACTGAGGAGATGCTACCCCCTCCCGGGCTTCGAGGAAATGAGCTGCCAGGTCAGTGGCTTCCCGGGGAAGGGAATGGGTCAGAGGTTACCTTGCTGGCTCCTCTCCATACCCTTAGTAGCAGAATCCCCATCCTAGGCTCTTCATCTGGGCCCTGCTCTCAGCTAGCCAGCCACTTGTGAAGTCCAAGTGACAAGTCCCAGCCCTGCCTCCTATTAGCAGGGGACTATAAGCAAGTGATTTCACTTGAGTCTGTTTCCTCATCTGTCATAAGTAACACACAGGAAAGGTGTGAGGGTAGTGAGCGAGCCCTATTATTCACTATTGAGTATTTATCAGAATGGTATCTTTCAACACTCCAAGGGTCATTCTTCCTGGTTCATTTTCAATTTTTAATAAAGGACTCTTAAAAACCATAGAAGTGAAACTCCCTTTGAGCCTGTAAAATAAGGTGATTCAAAGCAACTGAACTTTATGGTACTGCATAAAAACAGAAATACAGCTCAATGGGGCCTGACCTGTGGTGGCGCAGTGGATAAAGCGTCGACCTGGGAACACTGAGGTCGCCAGTTCAAAACCCTGCACTGGTCTGGTCAAGGCTTCTAGCTCCTCCCCCCTTTCCCTCTCTCTCTCTCTCTCTCTCTCACTCTGTGTCTCCTATCTAAAATGAATAAATAAAAATAAATTTAAAAAAATTAAAAAAAGAAAGAAATACAGCTCAATGGAACAGAATACAGAGCCCAGAAATAAACTCCTACCTATATGTTAATTAATATTGACAAAGAAGGCAAAAAACATACAGTGAAGACAGTCTATTTAATAAATGATGTTGAGAAAAATTGGACAGATACGTGCAAAAAATGCAACTTGACCAACTTCTTATACCATATACAAGAATAAACTCAAAATAGATTAAAGACTTAAATGTAAGACTCAAAGCCACAAAACTCCTAGAAGAAAACATAGGCAGTAAAATATTTGACATTTCTCTTGGTGATATTTTTTCTGATATATCTCCTTAGGTAAGAAAAACAAAACAAAAAATAAATTAATGGGACTGCATCACACTAAAAAGTTTTTTCACAGCAAAGGAAACCATCAACAAAATAAAAAGACAACGTACTGGACAGGAGAAGATATTCACCAATAAATCTGACAAGGGGTTAATATCCAAAAAATAAAGAACTCATACAACTCAACATCAAAAAGCCAAACAATCCAATTTAAAAATAGGCATAGGACCTGAACAGACATTTCTCTGAAGAGGATATAGAGATGGCCAATAGACATATAAAAAGATGCTCAACATCACTAATCATTAGAGAAATACAAATGAAAACAACAATGAGATACCACCTCTCACCAGTCAGGTTGGGTATCACCAATGAATCAACAAACAAGAAGTGTTGGTAAGGATGTGGAGAAAAGGGGACCCTCATTCACTGTTGGGAATGCAGACTGGTGCAGCCACTATGGAAAACATCATGGAAGGTCCTCCAAAATAAAGAATAAACTGCTTTATAACCAAATGATTTCTCTTCTGGGAATCTATCTGAAGAAACCCAAAATACTAATTCAAAAGAAGACATGCACCCCTAAGTTCATTGCAGCATTATTTACAATAGCCAAGATCTAGAAACAACCCAAGTCCCCATCAATAGGTAAGTGGATTAAGATGTGGTACATATATACAATGAACTATTAGCCATCAAAAAAGAATGAAAATCTTACCATTTGTTAAAGCATGGATGGACCTAGAAGGTATTATGCTAAGTGAAACACTTCCATCAGACAGAGACTAATATCATATGATTTCACTTATATGTAGAATCTGAAGAACAAAACGAACGGAAAAAATAGAAACAGACTCATAGATGGAGAGAACAGGCTGATGGTTGCGAGAGGGAGAAGGGTTGGGGGACGAGGTAAAAAACGTAAAGGGATTAAGAAGTACAAATTAGTAGTCACAAAATAGTCACTGGGATGTTAAGTATAGCACAATATAGTCAATAATAATGTGATAACTATGTGTGGTGCCTGATGGGTACTGAAAATATTGCGGGAACACTTTGTAAAGTCTAATATTGTTTAACCACTATGCTGTACTCCTGAAACTAAAACAAAATAATATTGAATATAAACTTTAATTAAAAAATAAAATTTAAGAAAAGGAAGCTGGACCTAAATTGCTTGGGCTACTTAATCTGCCTATGTCTCAGTTTTCTTGTCTATAAAATGGAGAGGCTAATGGTGCCTGGAGTTTTTATGAGCATTAAATAACCAAGAACATGTACAGCCTGTGAAACGGTTGCCAGCACATGAAAGGTGCTCAGAAGGGTAGTGATTATAGAATTATCAAATTCCAGTGATGGAAGCAGGCGTCTGAGGTTCTCCTTAAATCATAGCAACAGTGCAACCGAGTGTCAAGCCAGCCTTGTTGAGCCCAGGGCCCTGCTTGCATCCAAGAACAGGAGTGCCTCAGTTTTTCCATCTCCTGTGCTACCCTTCCTACCCCCTCGGATGTCAGACACAGATGCAGGATTGAGTTCCCAAGGAGGGAAGATTATCATCTAGATCTGAATGCCTAGTACAATGGCCACAGGACACATGTAGCTGCTGAGCACTTGATAAGTGGCCAGGGCAACTGGGGCAGTAAATTTTTATTTTAATTCATTCAATTAATTAAAATTTAAAAACTGAAGCAGTGTAAAAAAATTTTCCCATTCAACACAGTTCTATGTTTTGGTACAATTTCAATTTGACTACATTTCACTTTGTCAAAAAATTACCTTCCAAGGAGATGTGCTGCAAATGTAAAGGGGATTGTAAAGATTTAGCACAAACAAAGAATGCCAAATATATTTTTAATAATTGTGTTTAAGAAGAGTCCTAGCCACATCAGACAAGAAGAGAATATATAATAAAATGCATCCAAATTGGAAAGGAAGAATAAAACTGTAATTATTTGCAGATAACATGATATTATAGAAAGAGAACCCTAAAGAGTCGACACAGATACAAAAAAAACCCTATAAGGACTGGTAAATTAATTCAGTAAAGTAGCAGGATATAAAATCAATAGCCAGAAATCAGTTGCATTTTTATACAACAATAACAAATTATCAGAAAGAGAAATTAAGAAAGCAATTCTATTTACAATTGCATAAATAAAAATACATAGGAATAAATTTAACCAAGGTGGTAAAAGACCTGTACTTAGAAAATTATAGGACACTGAAGAAAGAAATTGAATATACAAACAAATGAAGCATATGCCATGCTCACGGATAGAAAGAACTAACATTGTTAAAAAGTCCATACTACCCAAAGCAATCTGCAGGTTCAATGCAATCCCTATCAAAATACCAACAGCACTTTTTACAAAATAGAGCAAATAATTCTAAAATTTATATAGAACCACAAGAGACCCCAAACAGCCAAAGCAATCTTAAGAAAGAAAAACAAAGTTGGTGGTATCATGCTACCTGATAGTAAACTATACTGCAAGGTTATAGTAATCAAAACAGCATGGTACTAGCATTAAAAACAGACACATAGATCAACAGTATGGAATAGAGAGGCCAGAAGTAAATCTACACCTATAAGGTCAATTATTATATGATAAAAGAGGCAAGAATATACAACTAGTAAAGACAATCTCTTCAATAAATGGTGTTGAGAAAACTGGACACATGCAAAAGAATGAAACTGAATTACTTTCTTACAACACTTGTAAAAAACTTAAATGGAAGACCTTCAAACCATAAAACTCCTAGAAAAAAACACAGGTAGTAAACTCTTTGACATTATTCTTAGGAATCTTTTTTCTGTATATGTCTCCTCAGGCAAGGAAAACAAAAGAAAAATAAACAAATGGGACTACATTAAACAAAAGAATTTTTGCACAGTGAAGAAAACCATCAACAAAATGAAAAGACAACCTACTGAATGTGAGAAAAAAAATTGGCAATAATGTATTTAAAAAGGGATTAATATCCAAAATATATAAAACATTGTAGCATTGTTCGCAGTGGCCAAGACATGGAATCAACCAAAAAGCCCTTCAATAGATGACTGGATAAAGATGTGGTACATATATACATATCATTTCTTATGGCTGAATACTACTCAGCCATAAGAAATGATGACATCGGATCATTTATAATAACATGGATGGACCTTGATAACATTATACGGAGTGAAATAAGTAAATCAGAAAAAACTAAGAACTATATGATTCCATACATAGGTGGGACATAAAAATGAACTCAGGAACATGGACAAGAGTGTGGGAGTTATGGGGGGATAGAAAGGGGAAAGGAGAGCAGGGAGAGAGGAGAGACAGAAAGAAAACCAGATAGAAGGTGATGGAAGAATATATGACTTTGGGTGATGGGTATGCAACATAATCAAATGTCAAAATAACCTGGAGATGTTTTCTCTGAACCTATGTACCCTGATTGATCAATGTCACCCCATTAAAATTAATAATAATAAAAGAAAAAAATTTTTAAAAAGAGAGAAAGGAAAAAAAGGGATTAATATTTAATATATATAAAAAAACTCACACAACTTAACACCAACAAACAAACAATCCAATTTAAAAATGGGCCAAGGATCTGAATAAATATTTCACCAAAGAGGGCATATAGATGGCCAATAGATATATGATAAGATGCTTAATGTCACTAATCATCAGGGAAATGTAAATTAAACCACATGAGAAATCATCTCACACCTGTCAGAAAGGTCATCATCAATAAATCAACAAACAACAAATCTTAGGATGTAGAGAAAAGGGAACCCTTTGCACTGTTGGTGGGATTATAAAGTGGTGCAGTCACTATGGAAAACAGTATGGAAATTCTTCAAAAACTAAAAATATGATCTAGCAATCCCATTTCATGATATTTTCTGAAAAAATCCAAAACACTAATTCAAAAAGATATATGCATCCCTATGTTCATTGCAGCATTATTTACAGAACCAAGATTCAGAAGCAATTTGAGTATCCAATGATAGATGAATGAATAAAGAAGATGTGGTACACATATACAATGAAAAATTATCTAGCCATAAAAAAGAATGAAATCTTTTCTGACAACATTGATGAGCCTAGAGGTTATTATGCTAAGAGAAATAAGTCAGACAAAGAAAGACCAATACCATATGATTTCACTTATATGTGGACTCTCCTCTCGGCTCACCTGGCCTCATCCTGGACTTCCTGAATTGTTTGTAGATGAGGTACATCCTGTCCAAGCAACACTGAATCTGCTGGATGCTGTGGGTAGGAGACAGGGACCAGGTGATGGAAGAACCAAACAGCACAGTGATGAGGGGGTGGGGATGGCCGTGGGAGGCAGAAGGAGCTGTCTGCCTCTAGAAAGAGGCTCCATACCAGTTTGAGGGGGGGGGGGGGGAATCTAGAGTGGGACTGACTCTCTTGTCTCTAAGCTCTCTGGGCAACTTGGGACCAGCCTGCCATCTGTCATTTTCATGTTTATTCTCTCTGTTACTCTCTCTCTCTCTGTCTCTCTGTCTCTCTGTCTCTCTCTCTCTCTCTCTCACACACACACACACACACACACACACACGGTGTTTAGTAAGATGAGACAGACTAAAATCCAAGCAGGCCAGACCAGGCGGTGGCACAGTGGATAGAGCGTCAGACTGGGATGCGGAGGACCCAGGTTTGAAACCCCGGGGTCTCCAGGTCTCCAGCTTGAGTGCGGGCTCATCTGCTTTTGAGCAAAGCTCACCAGCTTGAGCCCAAGGTGCTGGCTTAAGCAAGGGGTCACTCAGTCTGCTGTAGTCTGCTGGTCAAGTCACATATGAGAAAGCAATCAATGAACAACTAAGGAGCCACATGAAGAATTGATGCTTCTCATCTCTTTCCTTTCCTGTCTGTCTGTACCTCTCTCTGTCTCTCTGCTTCTTTCACACACACACACACACACACACACACACACACACACACAAAACCATGCAGGACTGGCAACAGGAGAGTGGATATATGTTAGGGACAGCCCAGTGCAAGGGGAGTGGAGCAGACACCTCCCTCTGGCCACCTGGAAAGGGCAGAAGTGACGCCTTCTTGCTATATCCAACTCCCAGCACATAGAAGGAACTTAAATGGTGAATTAACAATCCTTGTTTAAAACAAGAATGAGTCAATGTCCTCAGCCCTGCCTGGAGGCAGGGAATGTGGGAGAGGACGGCCCAACGACCTCCTCGGCCTGCGGTTTAAGGTCATTATTGTTTCTGCCTTCCCTTTTCAGGCTGGACACACACACTTTGAGATGTTGGTGTGTGTGTGGAGGGGGTTCTTCCTCACGCTACTACTTATCTCCACTTCCTGCAGCTCCTCTGGTGACCCTGGCTCAGCTAATTATGGAGCTGGCTCTGGGCAGAGGCAAGCTTGTTCCCAGGAATCTTGGGTCCCAGGCGCCTGCCCTCCTGAGAACACGGGGTGAACACTGCAGATCAGTCTTTATCCAAAAGGCTCAGGCCAGATATGTTCCAAATTCAGAACTGCTTTCTAGTTTGAGAAAGGTAATTCCATATCCATACACTATCTGTGGAATACCCCTGCAGGGCCCGGGGCAGCCGCCCTCGCTGAATACATTCGATCTGCAGAGAACCATGAGGGTGTCCACTCTAAGTGGGAGGAATGAAGACTAAGAAATCCTCCTGTTGGCCTAGGTCAGGTTTTGCAGCCAAAACAGTTAAGAAAAAGTGCTGCAGATTTCAGAGCTTTTAAATTCAGAATTAAGGACCTGGGAGTATGGGTCTGGGCGGGCACTGAGGAAAGTGTCCTGCTCGGGGTGGGCATGCCAGGCCACAGGTGAGTGGGCATTTTATGTTTGTTGAAAGAGATAACGGGGTTGTTCAGGCGGTACCTCCCTGGTGTACACCAAGAACATGGGCTTTGGAGGTGGGCAAACCCGACCTGATACCTGACTTCCCCACATGCTATTTACAGGCTGTGACTTAGGGCACATTAACCTCTGTGAGGGGCCTAATAGTATTGTTATTGTCATGAGCATTAAATGAGATGATATATAAGTAGGAGGGCCTATGCAAGTGTCTGAGGCAATCCAAGGGCTCAGAAGAGAAAGGGAACTAAACTAGTCTCTTTTATTTAGAACTGTTGCACCTGCTAAGACTTTGAATTCAAGTTCTAAACTCCCAGATGGGGAAAGGACTCCCGATGTTTCCTAGGGGTGGGTCTTGACTATTCCCAGACCCCCCCCCCCACTACCCCATTCCTCAGCATCATTGCCACTGGAAGGCAGAAAGCAGGCTGAGGCCTAAGAAAGCCTACTGGACTTTTCGAGCTGGGCACCTCGCCCCGCCCCCGCCCCACCCAGAAGGTAAATCCCACAGACCTTCTGTCTTCATGTACCTGATCCCGGTCCTTCGCCAGCTCCGAGCTCAGGCTGCTCAGGCTCAGCTGTTTCTCTGTGATGTTGTGGGAAAGCCTGGAGAGGACCTCTGCCAACTGTAAGACAAAAAGGCCGACCACGGGGTCCTCAGCTCAGGGCTCTGACGGCAGCTGCAGGGACGACCGCCCCCAGCTCCGCTCCAACGGCACCCCGGCCCTGGACTCACTCACCCTCCGCAGCTTGGCCCTCAGCTCCGCTGCCCTCTTCAGCTCCTGGATCTCGGGTATCCCAGCCATGTTGCTAAACCTCAGGGGAGAACAGAGAAAGAACATATTTGGGGCATGGCATCTTTGGGAGAGTTTTGCGGGTTTGTGTGGTGTCTGGGGAGTTTTGTGGTTGGGACAGAGGAAACGAACTTGAAGGGGTTCCTACTCGCCCAAGTGGTGACATTGTTGAACATTGTTGAATCAAGAGTGAGGTAGATTGGAATAACTTGACTCTATGGAAATTCAGGAGTCTGTAATGCAAGGCAGCTGTTAATGAACTCCTTACTTGGAAAATTTGTAACTAAATAAAAAGAATTTATTAGTTCCTTTCCAGTACGTAATGTATTTCATAATAACCAATAGCTCACTGAGAGGGGAAAGCTGTATTTTATGGAATACCAGCCAATAATGTGGCAGGACTTGGAATATTAGCATCATACTCCCTCAGTGAAATTATTCACTTGGGGCATGGTTTTAAAATCACTGATGGATGGTTAAGGCATGCTGATCATCAAAGTAACAGCACGCTGATTCTTTCCCAGGGAAAACGGAACTGTACAGCAGAGAGATCAGGCTGTGCCCAACCAGTGGCGGCGGGCGTAAAGTGTACCCAGCCTCATCCCTGATTCAGCCTAAGGTTTGCCTTGAATACATCCACCCTTTAGAACACTCAGTTGCTAGAACATGCCAGCAAAGAAGAACAAGCCGAATGACATCCAAAGGAAGTGCAGCTGAATCCAGAGGTGGGGACAATGGGTGTTGTCTCTCCAACAAGTTGATGTCATGACCAGGGTGGGGGAGCAGTCTGTCCGGATTAAAGCGGATTTAAGAAATATAACAACGTGTGGTCTTAGATGGGATCCTGGTTTGGATGAAACCAGCTAGAAAACTTGGGGGATAATTCAAAATTTTATATACGACTGATTACTAGGTCAGATAAAAATGTCTGATGAGGGGGGAGCCCTGCAGCTGAGAGAAAGAGGTTACAAAACAGCAAGTACTGGACACCCCCCTCTGGTTAATATGTATACTTATACGATACAGTCAACAACTATCTAGAGAAGGGTATGTACTACTAAGGTGTGATGACCTATCTCTGGGTGGTAGGATATGGTATTTTAATTTCATTTGTGTTTATCTGTATTTTCCCACTTTCAACAATTAGTATATACTGTTTTTATAACAATAGTAAGGAAAAAGAGTCCTGTGTATTTGGCTTGGGAAGGGTGGGGAAGGCGAGGGCAGGAGGGGAGAGGAGGGGAGAGGGGGTAGGGGGTAGGAGAAAACCAGTGGCAGCGCCCTGAGGGCAGAGCTGCTATCCACGTTGCTCACATTGCCAGTGCCTCGCACAGTGTCTAGCACAACGTGGTTACTTGACACACAATTTTTGAATTAATTATTGAGAATAAATGGATTTGGGGGCGTGGAATACTTGACAGCAGAAGATGAGGCAGACTCAGTCAGACTGGACAGGGAATTAGGAGACATTGGTCTGAACCCTAGTCCTAGCTGTCACACTTAGCATCTGTCTGACCCTTTCCACTTTAGCTCTCCATCTATATAATGGGGAGGTACATCTCCTTCCTGCTACCTAATAAGGTGCTTGTGGGGATCAAATGGGACCTCTGAAATAAAGGGTTTGACTAGGCATGAATGCAGGCTTTTTTGGGGGGTGGGGATGGGACAGCCCTGGAAGTCCCTGAGCCAGTTATGGCTGCCAGATGGTAACAGCTGCCAAGAAGGACCAGGGAGCCTTGGGACAAAGGCAAGGACACCCTGCCAAGGGAGCCTGTCTTGGGGAGCTGGAAGCAGGAGGAAGATGCTGAGGGAGAGATGAGTTCCAGGCTAGGCAATGGCAGCCACTTTGTGTCTGATACTCTGGCTCCTCCAAACGTGGAATTCAGCTCATTAAAATATTTCTGATTCCACTGTGGGAGGAGCTATTGCTTCAGACCTTAGAAAAGTCTACAGGTCTGAGGGTATTCACAAAGAATGGGATAGCAAAGCTTTGGAGCTAGGAGGCTTCAGAAGCCATCCCATCCTTACATTTTGAAAAAGAAGCAGAAGCTCTGCCAGGAGCTTGGACCTGGCCCGCCACCCCTGCGCAGGGCTCTCTGTGCCCCCAAACTCCTTGGGAGGTTGGGGGAAATGCTTGAAAGCAGGCACTCCCCTACCTTGATCTCTCTAAGACACCATGCCTCTGAGGGGGCCTTGGAAACAGAAAGGGAAGAACAGCAGCCAGGACAGTAGAAGCCAGAACTCCTGCCCAATGTTAGCCTGTCACCCCCATACTCTTGAATCCAGGGCAAGTGGACAGACAAATAACTTCAAATGCTTTCTCTGCACATTTCTTTCCTACTCAGGAACCTATAGTAGACTGATAGGTCATTTTATAGGGGTCCAACCTGCCAAGCAGACCCTCCAGGACCTCCATGCCTTCTCTCCTCCCCTTCCCACCCCTATTTCCTATGCCAACTTCACTCTGAACGGTTTCCATCATACCTGTAGCCTCACTAACCCTCATTAGCACCCCACATACAACCCTCTCAAACCCCCCTTTTCTTTCTTTGCATAAGATCTTCCAACTGGAGGTATGCTTTCATTTTGGCCCGAAAAACCTCACCTCTTCCAGGGAGATCTCTGTGGTTGACTGAACCCACCTCTAGTTTCCCTTTACCCAACCATCCTGCGGTCCTCATCACATGCCTGGGAAGGGAGATCTCCTCCCTCCAGGGAGCATAGACCCCTCTGCATGCCCGGCACCACATCTGTCCTAGGACCTCTCCCTGTGCCCTGGCCAGAGCTCTGCCCTCATCTCTGTCACTGTTTGAAGGGGGTCCCGTGCCAGGGACTCCAACCCTGTCATCTGGAGCACTCCTCTCCCTCCTCCCGCACTGCCCCTGCCACATGGCTCCATCATCAGGCTGTCGCTGCCAAGAGCCAGGATTGCAGGGCTGCAGTGAGTCAGTCGCTGCTGGGAAACTCCCGGGACCTTCCTTTAGGGCATGGGCCAGGGGAACAGAGGAGTGGGGACATCAGGCATGTTTGGCTCAGTCTTTGCTCTTCTGTCACCACATGTCTCCTCCCACTGGGAAAGGCTCCAGCCACCGCCAGCCTCTCTGGGCTGCAGAACCCTGTCTCTCACCTGCTCCCTGGGGTCTCCCTGCTTCTCACCTCCAGACCCTCCCTGTGGTTTCCTCCTCCCCAGTCTCTCCCTTTCTCTACCCACTCCCCCCACATAGCCCAGTCAGAGGAGTAGAGGGCAGGGAGGTCCAAGGCTTGGGGCAGGGAAGCTGAGAGGGCAACAACAGTTTACAGCACAGAGGAAGCTGAAGAAGGAGCGTGGAGGTGAGACCCTCATCCAATCGGGTCCCGCAGGCTGTGCGTGGCCATGTGTGCATCTCCTGGAGTCTGGCTTGGGGGCCTGGTGCAGGTGAGAGGTGGTGGTTCAGGAGGACAGGGGCCTCTTCCTAGGGCAGGGATGCTGCCCTGGTACCCGGAGAGGCAGTGCCCCCATGAGCCCCTTTGCCCCAGAGGTAAGGTATGGGATGGTAGGGGAGATACGTGCAGTCATTTGGGGGTGTGGGGATGAGGGTCAGGGTGGCAGTGCCCTGACTCTTCCAGCATGGCAAGGAAGGTAGGCTCTTCCAGTGAGGGGAGATGAGGGGCACTGTTGGAAGTACTGGGGATAAGAAACAAAGAGAAGGGCTAAGGGGTCTCAGCTGTCCTCCAGCCTGCTGCAGCCACTGGCCCAGGGCAGGACACCCACCTCTCGGTGCCCAGGCTGCTGCTGAGGAAGAGCAGGGCCATCCTCATGACCTCCAGTGTCCGCCTGCAGGTGGCCTTGAGTGTCTCCCTGCCGAGGGGGACCAGAGTCAGAGCGGCCTTCTCCCAGGGGACCAAGGGCACCGTGCCGGTGGCCATGGCGCCAGCGCGGTGTGGAAGGGTCTGGATTACCTGCCCGCCTTGCCCTCTGCATCAAGGCTTCAGGTACTCACACGAACCAGTACAGCCCCCGAAGCATGAGTTCCTGCCCAGCCAGCAGGGCCCGTGCCAGCCGTAGAGCCTGGTAGCCAGCACCCAACACACCCTGAAAACACAGGTAGGCAAGGTCAGGTTCCTGAGCCCCACCTCTGTGTGAATCCCCCTCCCTGCCATCCAGGGCCACCCCTAACCTTGGCTGTGTTATAATCTGCTTGCAGATCCACTTTGGGCACGAACTTGGGGATGTCCAGAGCAGCTGCAAACAAAGACCCTATGTGAAGGGCTGCTTATACGGCCCTGGACAAACTTGAGGTCGTTGTTCCTTATTCCTGATTCACACTAACCCTTCACCTAGCTTTCCAGTTCCTAGAACCTCCACCTTTCAAGACTTAAATACACTTTAAAGGGCTTCTTTACAATTGCAGTCTCTCACTGCCCTCTTGTGTCCACATTTGAGAACTACAGCCTCATACCCAAGGCCCCTGTCTTTTTAACTACGAGAAAATGGGCCCAAACCACCCTGGTGCCCAGGAGTTTTAAGGTTAATTCACTTTCCCAACCTTGGAGAGAGAGCCGAGTAGGAGGATGAAATTGGCATTATTCAAATGCAAAGGAATGATATTTTTGCTAGAACCTGGAGGATAAAGCTCTGGACCCTTGACCACTTTGCTTTCTCTCTGGCACCTTGGGCTCTTGCTTCCTCCAGTGCAAACCATCTGAAGCTCCCCCATCAATTGCAGATTCTGGAGAGCACATTAAATCCAGGTCTCCCTGTTTCAATTGAAGTTTCACAGCTATGTGGACACTGAAGCCTGGGGACATCAAGCCACCAGCCTGCGTCACATAACATTTCAAAGGCATATGCAAAATTAGAACCGAGAATTTGGGGCACTCTGTGGGCCCAAAGAAACACCCACAGAGAAGCTGAATCAATATCCTTGATGTGAACTCTGCCTCTTGAAGGGGAATGGGAGGAGGAGACAGAATCCAGCCGGTGTGGCTCTACTCACGGTCCCTGAAGGCCAGCCCCTCGGGGTTCTCAATGGCCATGCTGAACAGCATCAGGGGGCTGCTTGCTGTCGTGTGGGCGATGTGCTGTGCTGAGAGGTTGGGCTCGAGGGCACAGAGGTGACCCTCAAATAGGTACTCCTGGTTCTGTAGGGTCACCTTGGTCTGCTTGTACACAGCCTCCAGGAAGATGGCTATCCTAGACATATCAGGGTTGAGGGGGAACAGAGGGAGGAAAGGAAGTATCAGCCGGCAGCATATGGGTCAGGGTGACCCAAACCCCAGCTGAGACTTCATCCGTGGAGAAGGCTCAGCTTTTCAGAGGAAGGCACAGGGATTTTCTCTCTTATCAATGATGGCCAAAGGGTAGAGCTCATGGTGGGTGGAGACAGTGGGAACAAAACTCAGGAGCCCCAATATCCACCCTTGGCCTTGGCACCTCTCCCCATTAAAATTCACTTAGTCTCATAACATAACATAACATCACACACACACACACACACACACACACACACACGGATTTATTATGCACAGTAGCATTGTAAAGTGTGCAGTCTCTGCATTCTAGCAGCGAGAAAGCCTGTTTCACTTTAACTTTGTGGAACTATGATTTTTCCAAACTAAGGTTGGATCCAGAAGCTTCCACAGCTAAACATCCCCCCCAGCCCTCCCCACCAGAACACTGCCTCGGACAGGCCCTTCTGTCCGGGTGGAGGAGAGTCTGCGCCAGCGGCATTTGTGCCCCCTTACGTGTTGTGGGCATGGATGTAGACGTGGTACAGGACTGCCTGGGGCAGAGAGAAGACATGGACGATGACTCGTTGCAGGATGTCACTGGTCTCTGCAAAGAACTGGTCAAAGCCCCAGCACTTGGCCTGTTCCACCTCCAGGATGTTGGCCAGGATGGGCACCAGCTGGCTCTGCAGTCCCCTGCCCCAAGGACATGGAGACTGTGAGGGGCGGGAGCCCAGACTGGTCTTCCCTGAGTAGGTGATAGGGACAGACATTCCATGAAGACATCCTGAAGAGCTAGGACTAAGGTGGTGAAACAGGCTTGGGATGGGGAGAAAGGGCTGGAAGGGCCTTCCAGCGTCCAGATGGAAAGACTGAGGTCAGAAAGGGAACTCGGTGGACCCAATCGGACAGCATGCCGGGACAGGCCTCAGCAGAGAGAAGATACCGGGCCCAGATTCGGGTCCGTGCGTGCCCTCACATTGACAGCTGGCAGGTGACAGGGAGGGTGTAGCTCCACTCCAGGGGCCCATTCTCCCGCCTCTGAGTGCCTGCAATGGCCCCGGCCGGCTTCTCCGTGGTGATCCGGTACCTGGGGTAAGAAGCAGGCCCAGGTCAGGGGGAGCTCCAGACTGTCACGCTTCAAGGAATGACAAACGCAGCATGGAGGGCTCAGAGCACTGGTTCAAGTCACCTAGCTACTTTGAGGTGACCTGAAAATGGAAGTTGAGAGTTCTGGCTCTCAGCCAACAAGATCTCCTTGCCGGTGCTCCCCAAATTCTGAATTCTGTTCCTTCCCACTGCCTATTTTCCACATCCCCTACCATACATCCACAGCCGGGCCTGCCTCCACACCTGTGCCTGTGCTGTGCTTGGCCCGAACACCCTTTCCCTCCATATCACCATTCGAACCCTCTCTTCCCTTCAGTGTCCAGCCCCCACACTGGCAGCCTTCATCCACGCTGGGCTCCTTGCCCTTTCCCCGCACGCCCAGGGCAGGTGCATGGGCCTTCCCACGTGTCCGCCTGGAATCTCTTTGCTCTGGGCCGTGCATCAGCGGGAGCAGCACTATCCCCAGCTACGACTGCCACTGCAGCGGACAGCAGGAAACCTGGAAGGACCGTGCACCCCGGATCTGGCTGCTCGGTCTGCCCTACTTCTGCCCCTGACAGTGCCCCGAAGTCTCAGCTGAGATGAGGTGAGCAGCCAATGGGAGGGGGGGAGCAGTAAATGGGAGCACTGAACTCAGATCAGTGGTTCTGATCAGTCTCCCATTAGCCAATCATGACTGTCAGAGGAGACTGGGGGGTATGTCAGAGGGGGACCCCAGCATTAGAGGCGGAAGGGGAGACATAGTGGGGCCAGTGAGGGGAGACCCAGGGCCCTTGACACCTGCCCACGGCCCACCGTACATGATCTCCTTGTTGCGCCGTGGCCCACCAAATGGGATGAAAGGCAAGCTGCCAGTGGCGGCATGGTACAGGGTCACCCCAATGCTCCAGAGATCCACAGTCACCCCAAATGCCTTCTGCTGGGGCTTGCGAAGCACTGCCCGCTCATACATGTCAGGGTGCTGCCAGAGAACCAGATAGCGGCCATGGAGGGAGAGGCATACAAGGGCCAGAGCCCTCCTCCCCCCATCAGACCCTCCCCCTGCCCTCTGGCAGCAACAGAACCAGCAGAATCCAACTCCTGTGCATCTCAAACACTGGCCTGGAGTCGGCCTATACAGGGCGTTTCCATTTGCCCGCCATCTTCTGGGAGAGAGGTGGTGATCAGCGGTGCTCCGTCCTCCATGAGGATAAGGTCAGGGAGGTCGGAGGTAACTGTACAAGGGAGGCTTGGAAGGTTGCGATGTTGCCTTGTCAATCTTAGAAAACAATGAGTTCTGACTGGATAGTGGAAGGTGAAATCTAATCTCGCGGATGCAGGAGTATGAGACAGAGGCCCTCAGAAGGTAAGGGGCAACCAGCCTCAGGGGTGGCCCCCAGTTTGAGACGCTGGGTCCCCAACACCCCACTCACCAAGTACTCCTCTGTCCCGTAGACCGAGATAAACTTCTCATCGTCATCCAATTCCCGGGCAGCCCCAAAGTCCGTCAGCTTATAGATGCTCTGCCCCTCCTCCCCCAGGAGACGCATGATGTTCCCGGGCTTGATGTCGCGGTGGACGATGCCGTTCTCCCTCAGGTGGTTCATGCCAGCCACTGCGGACAGAGAGGGGCTGCTGGTAGCTCTGGCCCAGGACAGTCCAGGGTCTGGGGCTTATCTCAGAGGGAAGCTGTCCTTGGATCCACACAGAGTTCCCACAGGCTGACAGGGCCACAGGAAAAGCAGGAGAACAGAGATGGGTACAGGGCAAAGGAGAGGGTTCCCAAGTACACGGGGTAAGAAGGGTCCATAGGGAGTTTTTAAGAAACCAACAGAAACGGTGGCTCTGGGCCCTTGAAAATGGCATTGCCTCCTTGTTTATTTTATTATTATGATTATTATTTTAAGTGAAAGGAAGGGAGATAGAGAGACAGACTCCTGAATGATGCACGCCAAACGGGATCCACCCAGCAACCCCCATCTGGAGCCAATGCTCGACTCAACGGAACTATTCTCAGCACCCAGGGCCATGCTCAAACCAATCGAGCCACTGGCTGAGGGAGGAAAAGAGGGGAAAAAGGGAGAAAAGGGGGAAGAGGGGGAAAGAGAGGGGGAGAGAAGCAGATGGTCACTTCTCTTGTGTGCCCTGACCAGGTATCGAACCCAGGATGTGCACACGCTGAAAAGATGCTCTATCCACTGAGCCAACTGGTTGGGGCCTTATTTTTTAGGTCCTTAATATTTTTTATTTAAAAAAAATGTATTTAAAAAATTTTTCATTTTAAAAAATATTTAAAAATTTTTTATTAGGAAGAATATTAAAGTATGCTTAACATAAAATTTGAAATTTTAACTATTTTAAGTTTACAATTAAGTGGCATTAAGTACGGTAATATTGTTGTGCAACCATCAGCACCATTCATCTCCAGAACTTTGTCAACCTCCGAAACAGAAACTCTACCTATTAACAGTCATTCTCCATTCCTCCTTCTGCGAGCCCCTGGTAAGCCCTGTTCTACTTTCTGTCTCTGTGGATTTGACTATTCCAGGTCCCTCACATCAGTGGAGTCCTGTAGTATTTGTGTGTCTTGTTTTTTTACTTAGCCTAATGTCTTTCAGGTTCATCCACACTGTAGCATGCATCAGAATTATATTCCTTTTACAGGCTGTATCATATTCCCTTATATGTATAGACTGCGATTTGTTTATTTACTTATCTATTCATGATATTTAGGTTCTTTCACCTTATGGCTATTGTGAATAATGCTGCTATGAATGTTGGTGTACAACCTGTTTTAAAGGTTATTTTTAAGTTGGAGTTTTAAACTGCTGATCAGCAGAAGTCAGACACGGGGTTCTGTCTATGCATCATTGTCTGTCCCAGGTCTGAATGGAATGCCTCTGACATTAAATGTTCTTCTGTATTTGGATACTTGTTTCAGAAGTGCTGCACCCATCTGGGACTTTGCTTTCACTGAGGGCCATGCCGGTGGCTGGTCAGAGGTGGGCAGGGGGCTTCCAGTGGGATCCAGGGAGGGGCTCACCCACACAGCGCAGCACCACCAGGAACTCGTCCTCCGGCAGCCCGAAGGCATTCTCAGGGCTCTCCAGCACGCTCAGCAGGCTTCCACTGGAGCAATATTCCATCACCAGCACCTTCTGCCGGCTGGTCCCCTGCAGGTGGGACAGAGGGAGGCTTGGGGAGGAGGGCACATCTCTTCCCCTTCCTCAAAAGGAGGTGACTCAGCCTATAGCCAAAAGCCCTCATTCGCTAGATCCTAGCTTCTGACCCACGTTTCCCTTCTCAGCCTTACACTGATCTCACACACCTGAGTCACCTCTTCCAGGAAGCCCTCTTTGGTTATTGCCCCACTTCCTGTCCTTACTTTCTCATGTGCTGTTACAACCCTCACATTCTTTATTTACTTCATTCTACAAGTTGCTTCTCTGACTGCCCTGCTGATGAGCATGTGACCAAGTCACTATTAGTATGTGACCCGCCTCTTCCCAGTCTGTGAAGGTCAAGGACAAGACCATCCTCCTCCAAACAAGTACTGGACCCACCGTCTCCTCCACTGCAAAGAGTTTGACAATGTTCTGGTGGTTCAGCTTCCGCAGGACCTCAAACTCCCTCACCTGCACCTCGCGAGGTCGCAGGTAGCTGGCGGTGTTGAAGACCTTCACAGCAACCAGTTCCCCGGATTTCTGCCGTGGGGGAGAAGAGAAGTCCCACCCCTGCCCTGGGAAGCACCCCCCAGACCTCCGTTCAGCCTCTTCTGCCAGCCTTTCGCTATGAATGAGCAAAGACAACCTGGATGGGGACGGGCCTCACCCTCAGCTCCTTCCCTGCTCAGAGGGTGGTACACAGTCAGTCCAGCACTGAGACATGACAAGGGCTTGCTTGGCACACCTGGTGCTCTTCAGGGGATGGTTTGTTGTTATTATTGTAACTGACAACAACAAGAACGGCAGCCAACACTTCCTGGTGTTAGTGGCAGAGCTGGGATAGGAGCTGGCTTCAACTCTTCAGACAAGACAGCACAATATGTCTCATGTATTCAACATAGCTCTGTGAAGAAGGCAGGAAAAGCCCAAACAAGCTCCACTTCCCACCTCTGCTGTTTCTAGATTTGCTGTCATCTCCCTGGATGCTGGCTTTGTGTCTCATCTCTTTCTCTCCAATCCCAAACTGTGCCTACCAGAAGCACCGTGCCGGGAAGCCCTTTGCAGCGCCCCATGCCTCTGCTCAAACGCACAGCGTCCCCTGGCCCCAGAGTGTACAAGGCAAAGTCCAGCGGCCTCTGTCCAACCACATCTCCCTGGGTACCCAGCAGGGGCTAAACAGGCTAATAATTTTCTACGTGTGAGGGGCCCGAGGTGGCCAGGTCTCTGCCCTACCTTGTTCCGGGCCTTGTACACACTGGCAGTGGCCCCCTGCCCCAGCAGGTCGTCCGTGTGCCACAGGTAATTTGCTGTGCTCTGCATGTCCTACCCCGGCTGGCCGGCCACCTTCTGTGTAGAAGAACATATTGAGGTCCAGGAGTCCATCACGGACCTGGGATGGACACAGGTGGCCCGACCAGTAACCTTGCTCATAATCATCTCTCAAGGGCTTCGTGTGGCCAATCCACAGGCAAGGGGCCGGGGGAGGGGGGGTACAAAGCACAGAAAGGTGTAGTAGCTTCTCTAAAAGGAAGCACAGCCACCAGGCCCTCAGCCCACAGCCTGTGCCTATCCCAGCACAGGGCATTCTACCTGTCCCCATACCCAGGTCCCCTCAATCCCCTCCTGAAACAGGCCATTCTGCAGAGACAACCCCTTTTCTCTGTCACCTCTTGCAGGCACTGAGAATTCTGGGTTTTGACATTCAGGCCTGGGATTATCCCAGGAAGCAGAAATGTGCTTGAAGGAAGGGCCCCAGGTCAGACAGCGTCAACCACACCACCACAAATCTCCAGGATTGCAACACAAGCCTGGAACCCCTCCCCGCCCACTTGCCTGGTCCCTGGTCCACCACTTCCTGCTGCTGTGAGCTAACAGCTGCACCAGTGGCCAGCTCAGCCAGGTCAGGGTGGAGAGGAACGGCATTGCTGCAGAGTGTGAGTGTGAGAGCTTGTGTGTGTGCGTACATACGCACGTGTGTGTGTGCATGTGCATGTAGGGGGTGGAGGAGACAGGAGACCATCAAATCCAAGGGCTCAGGAGCCCTGGGGAGGATCTGAAACCCTCTACAACTTTGTTGCTTCCCCATCGTTGCTTCCATCTTCTTCTCTCCAAAACCAGTTCCTCCAAAGCAATTGGCTCCAGAGTGAAGCTAGCCCCAGTGCCTCTGAATAGTGCCAGGCTGGTATCTACGGCAGCGTGGATGGGAAAGGGGGCACGGGAAGGGCCACCACCCATCAAAGGCTCATGGCCAGACTAGATGGGCTGCTTCCTCTTCTGATCTCATATAGGATTCTCATCCCTCAGGTCACCCTGCCTGGGACATGGGCTGTGAACCTTTTCTCATTAATTTATTTTTAAATGCACATTTTAAAGAATGTCAATTCCTTGAGCCATAGGCCATTTGTTAGATCAGTGATCAATTCCTAGTTTCAGAAAAAGTATTCATTTTTGCATTGTACAGAAGCAACTGAGGTACTGAGGCCTCCCTGAAGACTATGTAATAGCTCAGGGGGAATGAGCTGGTCAGGTGTTGCCCACCCGCCAGGAGGACTCAGGAAGGGGTCTGGAGTGGGAAGCCCAGCACAGTCGCTGGTGCCTGGAAGAACTCCTTCAGTGGTGGTTGAATGCAGGATGGTGGGTGGTGGAGCCCCGGAGCCAGCAGCCCACCCACCACCTCCCATTCCTCCTCCTCCTCTTGCTACTCCTCCTGGGGCTCTGCTGCGGCCAAGTGCACTTACCCTGTGCTCTGAGCAGCCCTGGATCAGGCAGAGGCTCTCCCTGTCAAGTGTGTATTACGCTTTCTGGTGGTGGCAGGTCCAGAAGCTGGGTTACACCGGAAAAAGGAGGGTAGATGAGAGGCACCCCTCTGTGCCCCTTGATTCTCAGCCTCCATCAAAGGACACCAGCCCCAGCCCTTTAACCCTTTCCTGTTTGTTACGCTCAGTACAGGGCTGGGGGTTTCCAGCCTCATTCCCCAGCTACTCCAGGAGGCTCTGCCCGCCACTTCCACCCTCAGGACTCAGGGCAGGGAGAAGGATCCTAGGAGAGGTGAGGGCAGGCACCAGGAGCCAGGTAGGAGAAAGTGTAGAGACTGAGCTGAACCTGGCTTTGGGGAGTTGCAAAGCGAGCTGGGAAAGGAGCGTTTTAGGTGGAGGGTAGCTCACTGTGCCACAGTCCTCTCCTGCTTCTCATTCGTTTCCAAGCAGTTCTTTGCAAAGATGGCCACAGGAGATGGAGCACAGGGCACTGCCAGGCCACCAACATGGGCCTGGAAAGTCACTGCTCAAACGCCAGCTCCAGACACCCAGCTGAGTGCCAGCCTGCAGCTGCCTCCTCTCCCCCAGGTTCCCCCGCCCCCACACTCACCACATCTCAGCTGTGGAGCACGCAGGCTTGTGGGGCTGGATGGCACCCCCAGAGCTTTCAGGACTTGCTGTTATCCATGAGCAGGGTCCACAGCATCCTGATGTTCACGGGACCCAGGGACTCAAAGACTGGCCCAGTGGGAGTGGCTGAGTGCCACCAGGGGGCTGTAAGAGCTGGGAGCTGAGAGTTGCCTCCCTCCCTCAGTGCATGCATGAACACTCAGCTCCCTCCCAGCCAGCCAGCTGCTCTCTCACACTTCCTGATTTCCTTCTTTCTCTCTTAAAGAGACAGGCAACTCGGCCACAAGCGCAGCCACCCTGGCAGGAAGGAGAAAGGGGATGCTTGAGTTCCCAAGTGGAGGCTATGGGACAAAGGAGTCTGAACCACAAAGGGGATGGGCAGCTGTGGGGTGCTCTATGGGCATCACCCAAAGTTCACTGGAGCAGGGAAGTGCAGGGCTTGGCCCATAGTCAATAGAGCAGGTTGGGCAAGTTTACCAAATGGACAGGTGCAGGGAAAAACCAAGTTCCCACAGCCAGGAACCCCAGGGGAGGGTCAGACTCATCTTCCCAGGAGGCCTGCAGAGGCCCAAGTGTATTGAGCCCAGGTTGTGCCCTCCAGTGTGACCTTGACCACAGCACACAATCCCTCCCAGTTTTCTCATCCAAGGAATGAGATTAGTAACATTTACTCCCCTGGTTGTGTGGACATGGACCAATATATTGGGAAATGCTTGGGGGAGACTGGAAGGCGCCTTACAGACAGGCACTGAGGGCATCGAGGCCGCACACTTTGAACCATGTGCCCAAGATCTGCAGCAACTGCCAGAGCAGGGACCAGGACCCAGGTTGGCCAGATTCCCAGCCAGAACTCAATACTCCAAATGAAACTTCCTGGGAGGCTGTAGAGGTATGCCCTGTTCCAGTCAGCTTAGAGATGGCAGTTGGATATGAACTGGTTAAAACCAGGAAATTCCATGTTTTTATAGAACGTTGGAGGGACTTTCCCATGGCCACACCTGGTGGTTTCCTCTGGCAGCCCCACCCCTAGCTCAGTGACACCAGAACAGGAGATCAGCTGGCCTCCTGCTCAGATAGGGCACACTTGCTGTTAACCTGGGAGCCAGAGGCGCTGCTGCTGGGCCCTCCTCAGAGGGGCTGCCTTCTGGTGGTCACAATAGGACCGAGAGAAATGTCCCTGAGGTCCTTCTGCTTTCCACCCAGGATACCCAGCTTTCCACCGGCCGGCACATGGTAGAATTGCACTTCCTTGGCATCCTGGGGTTGGGTGGAGCAATGTCATTTCCCAACCAAAGCATTTCAGTGCTGATGCAAGAGCCCCCTGCCCTCTGACGGTGTGACTCTTAGACATAGTGACTGTTCTCAGTCAGGGTCTCTGAGTGACTGTCATGAGCAGAGACCCCTGCTGGCTCACAGGGCACATGTAGCTTTAATGATTAATAACCTCTGTTGTTTTCAGCCATTGAGGTTTGCAACATCTAGTCCCGTGGTAGTCAACCTGGTCGCTACCGCCCACTAGTGGGCGTTCCAGCTTTCATGGTGGGCGGTAGCAGAGCAACCAAACGCTATATAGTAAGTTGTTTTATAAAGATTTATTCTGCCAAACTTAGTGAAAATCCGACATAAAGTACTTGCTAAGTAATTATTATTATATGCTTTAACTTTATAAAAAGTTAAAGCATATAATAAAGCTTTATAAATTTTATAAAGTAAAGTTACCTCCCTACTTTATAAATCACCATTACTGTGGAACTGGTGGGCGGTTAGAAAATTTTACTACTAACAGAGATACAAAAGTGGGCGGTAGGTATAAAAGGGTTGACTACCCCTGATCTAGTCCATCCCTAAAAGTCTACTTGTTTCCCTGATAAACCTGCTCAGTCCTCATCAGCACCCCTCACTTCTCTCTCCAGCAAGCCAGTGTCTCTCTCCAAGTGTCTTATGTACCCTCAAAGCAGTAAATGTGTGTGTCTAGCAGTTACTAGGAAGTAGGCACTGTGTGCTGAGGACGCAAAGGTGAGACCAACCAGGAGTTGGGGTTCAGGACAGCATGGCGAATGCTCTGAGGTATATACTTCAGCAGGTGGTGATTCTGTGAACCTGGCAGAGGGGGGCAGCAGAGAGGGTGCTCAAGAAGGGTTTGCCCGCAGCATGGATGCTCCACCAGATTTTGGAGAAAGGGGAGATGGGCAGGGAATTGGGAGTCAAAGGTAAGGCACTCCAGGTAGTGGGAACACGTGCAGAGAGAGGCACAGAAACATGAGAAGAGGGTGACTTGTTCAGGGAATGATGCATGGTCAGGCTAGAGAAAAGGGGGAGACGTGGGCAGCGGGCTGGAGCCCTGTGCAGTGAGTTTCGCTGGGCATTCTCTGTGAGGCTGCATCATCTGTGTGGACAAACTGAATGAAAGTCTTGCCTGCGGTTTTGAGCCGCTGGCCCCAGCTGGGGCAGCATGGCCATTGTTTCATCTGGGGTGAGGCAAGAGCCTGGAGAGCTCCTGGTGGGAAGAGGAAGTCTGTGAGAGGCTTCACCACATCTTCCCAAGTGGCTCTGAGGAGTATAGAAATAAAAGTGGCAATTCAGAGGTAGGACAAGGACCAAAGGTGGGAAAAGGGGGAGTTTTGATGGCAGGTCTTGGTGGAAAGCTCACATCTGACTTCGACTAAGGGAGGCCGAGCATATACTAGAAAGGACAGGAGCTTTGCCATCATAGAGGTCTGAGTCCTAAATACCACTTGCTCTGCGTGACCTTGAGCAAGTCATGCAGCCTCTCTCACAGGGTTGGTGTGAAACAAACCAAGATGAAGTGCCTGCTACCTGGTCGGCTCTGGATAAATACTAGTTGCCTTTTCTGCCCCTACAGGGCTTAAGCCTGTTTGTCACAGCTGCCTCACCTGCCCAGTGCCTTAAAGGAGAGGGGAAAGTAGGGCGAGGGCAGGTGGGATGTGGAGGAGCTGGGCAGTGTGTGTACACACCATGCTCAGTCATTTATGCAGGGCTGAGGGCCAAGGTCTCCGAGCCCTGCTCCTTGCCACCTTCACCAGTCAGCTCTTGCCAGGAGCTTCGGGTGGGGAAGGAGGGACAAACACTGAAGCCAGATGTGGCACTACCCCCAAGCAGTGGGATGTCACTGGTCTCCTGAGCCACTACACGATGTCTTTCTTGGCATGGAAAGTATTTCACTCATTCTCTTAACACCTCAAACCTACTCAGCATTCCGTCCCGCTCTCTCAGATACAGCCTTTGCCTTAAACTTAACTGAAATAAAAGCAACCAAAAGGGAACCCCCTATTCTCACCCCACAACCACTGCCTGTCTTGCATCACACCTGCCTCACCTCCCATGAGACGGAAGTGTCTCTTCTCTGTCCCTGGCCAACCCTTCCATCTGTGCCACTCCCACCCTCTCCTGCAGTCACTCTTTCAACTGGGTCCTGCCCTGGAGCAAACATGCACCAAACGCTGTCCATTTTAAAAGCAAAAACCTGAGCGAGCCCTTGACCCATTCTGATGCTCCCCAATCAAAATACCTTTGAATGAACTGCCAAGAGTCTCCACTCTCCCTTCTTCTCCCATTTGCTGCCCAATCCCCTCCAGTCTGACTCATTTCCCCTCTACGCAAAGTGTTCTTGTCCAGGTTCCCAATGATTTCCTTTCTTCGCTGGCCTCATCTTACCCCACCAGCATTTGCTGCTGATAACTACCTCCTCGTTGAAACATTCCTTCTCTTGGTTTCTGTGACCCTGCTCTCCCAGCCACACACCTGTCACTTGCTCCCTCGTCTTCCTTGCTGGCTCCTTCTCTGCAAGATTTCTAATTATTGATACTTTCTCTTTTCCCCATTTACATATTCTATTGGGAATTTCATAGTTTGAATACATCTATAACATAATGATTACTACATTTGTTTTCAGGTATGATCTGTCCCTAAACTCCATATTCATATATCCAAGAGCCTATCTGATACTCCCATTTGGATGTCATCTCAACCTTACCAGGCCAAACAGACTTCCTGATTAACTGCACCACTCCTTGCCCCGTATTTTACTACACTGTTTCATTGTTAGAGTAACACTTAACAAGCTCCATCATCCTTTTCTCCTGCTCAATGTTGCATGCAGTGCTTGGCACACAGTGAAGCCAACTCTTGAGTAAAAAGAAGTTTCATATACCTATCTATGGACATGACATTTAGATTAGATAATCATAATGACCATTTCTTAATTCATACCCACCTGGTCTCCTTTTTTGGTTTCTATCTGGAAGGAATGGGCCTGTTTCAACTGTGTCATTGTCACTAGTTTCTATCAAGCTCCTATCAGAATATGTGAGATGAATGAAAAGAATTAAAAAAAAAAAGAAGCCCACCTTTGCCTTAGGACTCTATCAAAATTTGTTGGTCCTTTGCTTGTAGCTTAAGAACTAGCTGTATCCCCTAACTCATAACCCACAGTAAGGACCGGGAACTTGTCTCCCGTACAGGGTGGCAGAAGAGTCAAGAACAAATGACTAGGTGTAGCTTTATCACTAAAGTGAGGGAGAGGAAGAGGAAAAGATTGGAAGGGCATGAGAACTGAATAAAAGGTGTATAAATAACAGGTGAAGATGACAAACTAGAGGATATAATGTCCGGTCTCAGGCCTGGAGCAGGAGTCCTTGTATTATCATTGAACACTGGGCACTCCCTTGGATACAAAATTTCATCCATTTGCCAGGGGCTCCTGGTATTTGAATAAGCCCACTAAGAGTAAGTGTGAGTGCTAGGGGCTTGAAGATGCTTTTAAGTTATCTTTGAGCAACTTCAGCCTTCAACTCATGACCTAGAGGCAAATTCTAAAGAAGAGAAAGCATTTCTGTGTGCCCCCCATGCCAGCACTCAACACAAGCATATGGGTCAGCTCTTATCCCAGAGGCAGGGGACTGCCAAGGGCAGTGACCCAGGGCTTTGGTTGTAGAACTAAAACCTTCAGCCACCCTTGGTTGTGGCTGGCGAAGCTCCCAAGCAACATTGTGGGCCTCATTCCTCTGAGTGGGAAATCTGACCGGGGATAGAAATGAGAACAGTCCTCACTGAAGACAGGGGAGGTGGATTCTGTGGAGAAGATGGGTCTCTTGGCAACAGACTGCCCAGTGGAGATCTGGAAGACTTCCTACACCTCTTAGGTTTCACACATGGGCTGAATACTGTAGAAATGCTAGGGGGAAATCTAAATGCGCCGGTGCTACATCTATCTGCCTGGCAGAGGAAGAAGGTGGTTGGCTCCCAATGTCCCCGAATTCCTCGTTCTGTTGCCAGGCAGCACTGTTACCACGGACACATCAAAATCCTTCTTGGGAAACTGGACATGTGAACTACAGCACTGAAACCTAAAAATGTATTTTATTTCGAAGTTGTGCTTTGGATTTTCCCCAATCCAGTATCTGTTGAGTGACAGTCTTAGGTTCACACAAAGCATTTCCAAGCATACATACAATATTCCAGTTATTAACACTGTTTAAAGAATATACCATGTACACAAACGTGACATACAAGTCAGACGCCACAACAACGTAATTCCCTGGAAGATCTAACTTCTCTTCTCAACGTGAAGCACATCCACACCAGCCCTTCCAGTGGGCTGCTCGTCCTGCCGCTGGTGTCGTCTCTCCTCGTCTCCTTGGGGAGAAACCAGGGTGCCCTGAGGAGGTTGGCTGAGACCAGTGTTTCCAGTTTACAGGCTGCTGGCTGCAAACTCCTCTTTTTTCAAATTGGAACGGGGTAGCCCCACCCCACCTGCTCCCCAAAGACAGAGCCATCAGAGTCCACTCCAGGAAAAGGACCCATTGCCTCAAGGGCCAGGGTGGGGCTCACTGAAACATCGTGCTGGTTAGGCAAGCGCATCTGAGGAACACCGGTCTCCCTAGGCCTGGGGCTGGCCAGATCCTTTTGGCTTTTCGGTGTAAAAAATCACAGTGTGCAAACTCAATTCCAGTTGGCTACAACGAGCTCTGCCGAGAAGGACTCTCCTTCTCCAGGTTCCTCGTCCTCTCGACAGGACCATCTCACAGGTGTCAGGAGCACCAGAGAGGGGAAGACAACTTGACTCCCACAGAGGGGGAGTAGGTGACCATTCACACACTGTCCAATTCATGATGCACATCAGCAGATGGACACTGACCAAGGGGATGGCGAACACAGTCGGATACAGGGCTGAAGAGAAATAAGGCAGGAACAACAGAACAGGCCCAAAACACTGCCAGTAAGAAAGCTTTGCTTTCTGTTTCTTAGAGACGAGTGTGCTGGAGAGAGGGGGAAAAGGGAAGCTATGGGCACCAATTTGGATCAGTTGGATCAAAAGGAATGTAAAATGAAGGATGAGGTTCCATTTTCGGCAAGGAAATAGATCCTTGGGTATGAAAGACCCTGTTGGCTCAAGACCTGTGTAAGTCCAGGAGAGAGACAAGGATATGCCACCAAATGAGGCAGCGAGAGCCAAGAACCCAGTGGGTTGTTTGTCCCAGGCTGACTCATCTCAGCACAGCTCTTCATCTCCCCCTTTCATCTCCTGGGAGGGTTTGCCTAGTGTTGCAGGTTACCCTTCTAATTAGGGACTTCCCACAAAGCTCCTTTTTTCCTTCACACAGATTGAGGAAAATTCTACCACTTACACAGAGCCAACTACCAACTTCAAAATATTGGTCCGAAAGGATCTTCTAGGCTAATTATAAGAAAGTTCAGATTCTTCCTATTTGAATGGCAACCCACAGCCTCTCCTGAACTATAGAAAATAATAAGGATAAAAGCTGCAGCTTTAAAACCAGAAAACAGAAAAGAGGAATGAGTTTCAGGTTTAATTCAAGTAGGTATCTGAGACTCACGAGCCTGGACTGTAACTGTCCCCAGCTCTGGTCCTCCTGGGACAGCATAATGCTAGGGGAGCTGGGACCGTAGGCACCAGGTTTGGAAACTGGATTACAGCAGACAAGGGCATCATTTTTGCTTTTTGGAGGAGAACCACAAAAAGGGCAAAGAAAAGCCAAAATATTCAGCCTCCAATTTTTTATTTTCTTAGCTTCCGGCACTGGGAAGATGATAAAGCCTGTGGGGCCAAGGTTCTCTCAGTTGTCCTTGTTTGGATAAAAGAAACCATGTTTTAAGGAGAAATGTCTCTCTTTAATGTAACTAGGGCTCTCCCAAGCCCCTGTTGGTCCCTGAAGAGAAACCTTATAGAATAACCAAACTAGGGGGGTGAACTTAGGATAAGTTTTAAATTAGGAACAGTTTGGGAGTTAGAAGAGCTGAAATTAATTTTCTAATACAGTAATGAATTTTGTTTTAAGTGCCCAAGTGAGTGGGAGGAAGGACCCATTTCTTACCTTTTCCAAACCTGCCATAAACACAATGAAACCCTCTTAAGACTCTTGACCCTAAAAGGAACCAGCTAGAAAACTGTCTGATACAGGAAAGTGGTCCATCAGAGACAAAGACAGGAAACCAAGAAATGTCTATACATTCAGAAAAACTCAAGTTACAGAAGAAGATTGAGTTGTAGTTCTAGAGGATGGACGGGAGCAAAAGCAAACACCAAGGACCAATTCACACCAATAGAAAGAAGAAAGCCCCCAATCCCTAAACAGATTACAGGATTGAATCCCATCCTGCTAAATTTTCTATGGAGAGATCTCAAAGGCCAGGTTCTCTGGCCCAGACAGAACGATTTGTAACGGAAAGAGAGACCCCCGGTGGCTCCTGTGTGAACTGCCACAATAACTTACAAAGAGACGGGTTTAGGACCAGGAGAGGCTACAAGTGCCAGAGACTAGAAAAACCAGTGTGTGTGTAAAATGAAGAATGGACTAAATGGACTATATGTGATTCTCTACAATCAGTACCCAAAACAAGATGCCACTGAGAGCTGGACGTCTGTACCAACCACCTGGTTAGGCATCCCCTGTGCTAAGGGGACTGAGACTTGAGCCCATGTTCTCATGACTTGCCTGGCCAGATTTCATAGTGACATGATAAAGGAAAACTCTATCTCTGGCTAACCTAAGAACAGTATGTACTGTAGCTGACTGAATTACGACGACTGGGGGAAGCAGAGGGCATTGGGAAGGGCCGGGCAGGGTGATAATGAGGGCTTCATTCTCGAGGTTTTGGGTGATGGGAAGGCTAATTCCTGCAAGAACAACTTAAATCTAATTTTCAACTGAAGTCCCCAAGCTAGTTAAATAGGAAGATTTTAATAACAGTCAATCCCTCTAGTCCCCTTGTCTAGAACAATTAAATTATATCCCTCAGACAGTACAAGACTTGTCAGCAGACTGCGGGGAAGCTGATGAGTTGACACCAGGGCTAGTGGCATTTGTTTTGGGGAAGACAGTGGGCTTGGGTCGTGTGGCTGGTGGCTTGACTGGGGCAGCCATCTTTACAGATTTGACAGGCCGGAAGGCGCAGGCGATGTCCCCAGCAGTACTGGCACTGCGCTGGAAGGCAGGCTCGGGGTCCTTGAGGAGCTGGGTGTGCAGGGGGCTGGAGGGCTCCGATGTGGGGGCCACCACCGGTGAGGTTTTGAGGGGCTCCAAGGTGTCCAGAACCACATCAGGAGTGTGCTTGACATTGCTCTGCCGCTCCAGTTCCCGCAGCTCGTTCAGGGCAGAGTTCATAGTTGCCTCAATATCCTGCAAAACAGGAAAAGGAGGAGGTGAGGCAAATGTAGGGAGAAGTCCCCAAGGGTCCTATTTCAACACGATAGGCCAAATCGTGGAGAAACCAACTGCAATGAGATGTCCAGATTATTTTACTTGGCCAAAATCCTTGAACATACGAATGTTCAGAATGTGGGGGGAAAGAAACAGAGGGATTTGTATTATTGTGAAATTTCTTTTCCCCTTTAGAAAGCAGTTGAGATATTTTTTAAATAGAGTCCTCAGGTTTTAGAGATATGCACTGAAATATTTATGAAGTATTTATATAATCCAGCGGGGAGGGAAAAGGCAGATGAAGAGTGGTCAGGAGTTTGGTCATGTACATGGGATTCATATGCAAGTCTCTATGTTTGCATATGCTTGAAATTGTACCTAATAATTGTTTCTTAAGTGGTAGAGGTCAAGTGTGATTTTTGTTCTCTTGGACTTCAAGGCCGAAGGTGAAGAAGGTTAATTCTCCCCTCAAGGGCTAAGGAATGGTCAGGAGCCCTGGCCCTGAAGGTTCATCGGGACACCTTCCGTGCCCCTTCCCACCCCCAATGTGATGAAGCCATTTCCTTCTACCCATCACCAAGAGAGGGGACCAGAGAGTTACCAGGAGGGGGAGCCAGAGCCCACATAGGTGAGGTCACCTTCTGCAAGTCATAGTGGAACATTCAAGGTCTTAGTAAATAAATCGCAGTCCTAGCTCAGGGGCTCAAGGCAGAACCAAAGACCCTTTGTATGCAGCCAACTGCCTCCCAGGGAGACCTCCCGGCTCCCCCACCCTCCCCACACACGTGTCTGACACCCCCATACCACCACAGGGGTCCTCTCTTGGAATTAGGCTCATATTGAAGGATTGTTATATTCCAAGCAAAGGCCCTTGGTTAAGGAATCTGTCCCACAGGGTGATCATGTGTTCTATTAACAGGGAGTTAACAGAACCTGCATACCTATGATGTTCTCAAACCTTAAAAATGCTCAGGAAGAACTCCATTTCCCTTCATGGTTCTACTCTATAGCTAGGGTCTGTCCCAGCTATGTACTTGTTCTGACATTCCTATTGACACCTGGCCAAAGAAGGAGCTGGGAGGATTCCCACGGTGCAAAGCAGACTGCAGCCAAGAGCTGAAGCAGAGGCACAGACATGGAAGACTAGCAAAGCAAGACATCTCGACCCAGAGCTTCCTACTGTGCCTGCCAGGTACACCTTCCCTAAGCAGAGCACCACAATTAAGCCATAAGACCACATCCAGCCTGTACTGCCCCCTGGAAAATGGGGTGAGGAGAATCTCAAGTTGGCTGAGACAGAAGAGGGCAACAATGAGCCCTTAGTTCCTACCTGGTCTAGTGAAAATTATAAAGTTGAGAGAGACGTCTGAGTGAGCTGCTTGGAGTGGGCCTGGTAGTTGGATTTTTAGAGGTGGGGCTGTATCTCTAGTATTTCATGAAAAACAGAGACTTGTCAGTGTAGTGTATACAAGGAAAGAAGCTCATCACCACTATATCTAGAGACTTGGGCTGGAAACCCTTCTGGTATCTGAGCCCTCAGTGGCAGAGTACTTTGGGGCCTTCAAGACCAGGAGCGGACTGTTGACTGACAATCTAGGAACTAGATATCAGCCATAGGAAATGGGTTGACAGAGATGGGCAGAGTGATAAAAAATGTGACCAGAACTATATCTGAGCCTCAACACTCAGGCAACTTCCTAAAGTATACCAGGGTCTCAAGACTCAAAACTATCAAAATACTTTATCTCAATGGTTTTCAACCAACGTGGTTTTAACTCTTTTGTGGACCAGCATGAAGTTTCTGGTGGACCAGCACCAGTCTGGGGACCAGTGGTTGAAAACCACTGTTCTTTCTGGAACTACCAGCTTTAAAAATTACAGCAGCCTTACAAATAGCCCATATATGAACAGAAGCCTGAATTCTTTTATTCCGTCCTCATGTACTTCTTGAAGAGAAAGGGGCTGGCAAATTTCTTGAAAAGTTGTCTTATCAGGTCCAGATGTCCAACAGTCTCTGAACTTGGGATATAGTGTACAAAGTACTGTTGTTTCAAGCTCTGTTGTAATTAATATGGGCTGCACTAAGCAATAGTGACAAGTGTAGACTCACGCCAGCTGCTTATTCAGGAGCCCTCAGTTACCTGTGCAATGACCTCAGGATCCATGGGCCGATGGTTATTGAAGCTTTTTGACCTTCCAGCTGTCACTGTCTTCCGTATCTGTGGACTGTCCAGCCGATTCTTCAGTGATGAGTGGCGGCTGATGGAGTTGAGGCTCCCATGCCCACCGATGGAACACTTATCTGGCCCTTCCTTGGGGAGACTCTGGCTCATGATGGGCTGGGAAGATGGGCGGCAGCTAGCCCCCACCCCCAGGGAGGTGGAGTCAGTCAGGGAACCGCTTAGCCCATGGCTGTCACTCCGAAATGTTTTCCGGATGCTCCCAGATTCTGGTCGTTTCCTTTGCCTTCAATCACAAACAGAGAGGGCAGTGTGACCAGGGAGCCCTGGCTCAAGAAAGCTAGGACTAGTGAGAGGGGCAGATGCTGGCGCCCAGGGACTTCTGGAAGGAGAGGGCCACAGAGCAGGCTCTCTCCCTTGCTTTCTCCATGTTTCTGTTCCCCTGCCACCCCCATCTGGGCAAAAGAGAAGTGGATACTTACTTGGTATGTGGGCTTTGAGATCTTGAGATGTAAAGTGCTGCTTTCAGGAAAAATGTCTGATTAAGTGAAAGTTTCTAATGGGAGAGAAATTCAGGCAAAGGCCCCCTCTGTTACCTGCTGTGAATAGAAACCAGGCCCCAGGAAGGAGAAAGTCTCACCATCACCAAGAAGGTGGAAAATTGTTCATAAGAGAAGAGTTGACGTTTCCAAATTTTAGCCTGTTTCGTTAACTACAAGACTGCAATCACTCTGGGCTTGGGCAAGAGGTTGCTGTTACTTATTTTTACAGACATGGAATGGAGTATTTTTCAAAAGGCTACAATGTAGAAATACATCCACATGACCCTAAGTCACCCAGCACTGGGCTGTGCCCTGGCCCTGCGTCAGTCAGTGTGTTTCAGACCACTAAGGCTCTCATAGGAAATGGTTTGGCAGAGTCCTAGTTATATGGATGGTGCCTACTACTGAATAATTTCATTTTCTTTTGGAATTAGATTCTAAAGAACCTAAACTAAGAAGCAATAGAACTTTGGGTTTGGCGGGCAGCTGAGCAGCTTTGATCTTTAAATCTATGAAGGGCAACTGGGGCTGCAGTGGGAACTGAGGACGGAAGAAAGGTAGGACCTGGTCTACGATGCAGGGCCAGCATTCTAGGGCAGTCCTGGTACTCCTCATCGTATATCCCCAGGGCCTGTGCCACGACCTGGCACAAAGGAGCTACTCTGTGAAGCTACCTGCTCAGCAGCTGAGCCATGACTGCCAGGCACGCTGGAGTGGAAAAAGGATGTTCTCAGTGTCTTGTTGAGCCCAGCTGAACTAACTCTTCCTCTGCTGAGTCCTCCCTGGCACCCCAACTCCCAACAGTAGGCAGAACCGATCATTCTCTCCTCTGTTCCCTAGAGCATCTATGGCACTGCTTTTCAGTTTCCTGTCTATATGCTACTTATACCGCCAGACTGAGCTCTGAGGCCTGGGACCATCCTATTCCTCTCTAAATACCCAGCATGGGTGCCTGACATAACAGTAGGTGCTCAGTAAATGTGTGGAATTAAATTGATATGCCACACCCAATAACTGCCAATTTCCTTTTTTCACTCGAGGATGGCTAACTCACAAGGTGAACGGGGCTGAGATCTGTGGAATGGCTGGGCTGTGCCAGGGCCTGGGCTGGGCCTTGGGATGTAATGAGAGGAAGAGAGAGTTCCTGCTCTCAAAAAGCTCTGTCTGCTGGGGGATCCAAGAGCAGCTTGAGGCCTCAGAGGTGCTCGAACTGCTTTGGGAACACAGAGTAAGGGCACTAATGCAGTCCTAAGGAACTGGTGGCTATAAGAAAGACCTCCCGAGAGAGTAAACGTTCGGATTAAGTCTCGAAGGGAGAGGAGGAGGTAACTAGGTGAGGAGACAGCAGGTGTGTCTGGGTGAGAGAGAGCCCAGGGCACCCAGGAAAGTGAGGGGCCTTAGGAGTGATGTGTGGGGAGAAATTGAAGGCAGAGTGCTCCTAAGGGCATGGCATGACTGGAGGCTGCTGCTCCCATAGACTAGGTGGTGTCCAGATCGACTATGTCCTCCAAGCACCCCAGCCTAATACCACCAATCAAGGAGATCAAGAGAACTGCCTGGACTTTCTACCAGATGTTTATCTTTTTACTATTTCAGCGATGACTGTACAATTCCTTTGTACAAATGGCATCAAATATACGGCATTAAAAATATGTACCTAACTAATAATTTAACTTTCTCTTACCAACCCTGCATTGGTTTCTGGGTTAATTACAGGCTTGTGACCTTATGATTATAGGTTTATAATTAACATAGACTTGTAAATAAAGAAAAATGTGATTAGCCCACAGTTACTTTTTACTAGCTTGCCTTCCCAGCAGGACATTATGCTGGAGAGAAATAAAATCCTCAATCATTTTTACTGGTCTGACTTCAATTATAACTACACTTAGTAAGCTGAATAAGCTACTTTACTAACTTGAGGGCGAATGAGAAGAAGAGCCACGTGTCCCAACCACGCCCCCTGCTACCGTCTGGTTGGAAAAAAGCCAAGAGATCTGGGCGACCTGGAGCAGTTTAAAAACAACAAGCATCTTTTATTCTCCTTCCAGTTTCAGTGTCCAGAGGCTACGGTTAACAGGTTTTCAATGTGCAAATCATTTCATTCCTCCAAAGCCAGAGGGGAATAAAAACTGTACATCACTTCAATCCATATTCATCAGGAGTGCCCTGGGGCGTGTCATCCTGCTGGCACTGGGCCAAGTTTCTGGGTCTGGCGGAAAGAGGTCTGCAGGCTTTGGGACTTGGTGTCTGGCCCCTTGAGATGAGATTAGTTCTCCAATAACCTGAATGTCTCGAGGGGGGGGGGCAGCAGCACGCAGGCGTGGGATCCCTCTAGGCAGCCAGACTGGGTGTGGGTGGAGTTAAAACCCAAGATGTTGCTAACAGCCACAAAGAAAGCTGGGGCAGAGTTAAGAGCCTGCTGGACAGGAGTGGGAATCTGCAAAAGGGCTAACAGGGAAGGATGATAAACAAGGCTAAAGCAAAAGGGGAAAAAATGGGTAATTATTTCTACTGGTGTGAAAGGGCAGAAAGAAAAGGAGCTGGGGGTTAGACATGAAAATAAAGAGCACAGGACAAAGCTGTCCTTGGGGGCATGGTGGTCTCCCTTCCCTCACAGGAGTGAATGTAGGACAGGGGGAAAAACAGACACATGACATCTAAATAAATCCCTCTGGGGTAACATGAGCATAGTAGAAGACACACAAGACTTTGGATCTTTAGACAAGACAAGGGCCAAGGAAGACATCACAGACTATTATTTGATTGGAAAAGAGAAGGCACCTCTGAGAACAGTATAAATCCAAGTTGCTTAAAGTAACCAAAGCTTTGTCTAAAGTTTTAGAAGTCAGATGGCCAGGAAGGTCTGAGCTGACAAATACTGCAAGGACACAGAGGGGAGCACCATTCCATGGCATAATGGCAGCTAGCTGGAGACCCAGGCCTGCTGACGAGGCCTGTGGAAACTTCCTCAGCCCTGTTTGCCCAGTAGCAGCAAGGAGCACGTGCAAACTGTTAGGCCTGTGCAGCATGGAATGGACAGGGGGTTTAGGCCAGAGGGTGAGGCTAGGTGTGGCAAGTCATTCAGAGGAGCAGAAAATGAAAAGCAGAGCTTACTTGTTGATGTTTGCAAGATAAATATCGGCTACATGACCCCCACTGGGACAGCTGGCCCCCGCTCTGGCTGTCACCTTTTCTTCAGGTGGCTCAGAAATGACCTCAATCTCAGACTTGGGGCTGGACCTCTCCACGACACCGTCCTCGCTGGGGGAGAAGGCACAGGCAGGCGGGGAAAACAACAACAACACAAAAAGCAGTGTTAAATCAGCGAGATGGCCCCCCAACACACACGCAACCCCTTAACGGTTCTGAGGCAGCAACGATGCCTGGCTGGGCAGCTCTGTGATCAGAGGTAAGGAAAGCTAAGGACCTTGGGAGGGTCATTTAAATAAAAATAAATAATCCCACTGAGTTCTGCAGGATCCTTAGCTTCTCCGGAAAGCTGGGCTAGGGGACACCTGGATTTGAGGCATCAGCCTTCTACCCCACGCTGCTTTCCTGGGGCAGTTGTGCTGGGGCCACCTCCTGGAGAAGGAGGAGGTCAGTCCAGGTTGCGGTTTATCTGCTGAGGTCCTGAGCACTGCCAGGTAGGACAGTCCGCTCTGTGGTGGCTCTGGAGATGCCGGCGTTGAGGCAGGACCCTGCCACTCTCTGTCGCAGCACATACAGCCCCGCTCAGAGTGTCCCGGCTGGTCCCAGGTCTCTCCACTGCTCTCCTGGCCCCTCTGGCTACTGATGACAAAGAAAGCCCCTTCTCCCCCACAATTTATCTTCTCTCAGTCCTGTAGTGAAGTCATAATGCTAAATGTGGGAGGGTCCTGTCCACGCACAGATGGCCACCAGGTTTGCGATGTTATCAACAGAGGGAGGATTTCCCTGCAGAACGAGCTGGGGAGAGGCTGGGAGGGTGCGGACTCGTTCAGGATATCAACCTTTAAAAAATAATATTAATGGAAGGACTAAAAACACTGACAGCATCATATCCAAGGGGGCAGAGGCAGGGCAATGGGGCAGAGAAGCTGGCTTGGGGGGCCATGGGAAAAGCCTTCCTTCCATGAGCCAATGCTTCAGAGAGCGGGCACCGACAGCCTATTCTGCAAAGTCTCTTGGGACCAGTTCACATTCCTTTTGTTCCCTGACATCTTTTTCCCTCCTCTCCCCATCTTTCCCCAAGTCTACCTCATCTGGGTTAAATTAACTGAGTCATTTCCACAAGGCTGCTTAAGCTAGAGTTCTCCTAGAAAAGGAACTCATCATTTTCATTTAAGTGGAAAAATGCCAATAGTGGCCCAGCAGGCTGGTGTGGGCACAGTTGTTTAAAATAAAAAGGAAAGAGAAAAATTACTAAATAAAAAAGAGAGAAAAATAAAACTATTTCCCCAACCTGATCTTTCCAGAAAGGAAATATAAGTGGTCAAGTAATAATCTCTCATTATCACTCATCAGGTATAAGTGCAAACGAGTGCTGACTGACTGACATGTTTCTAGAACGAAGGGGGGAGAATCAAAAACAATTCTCAACCCCCCCCCCAAAAAAACCAACAAACAAAAAACACTTCTCCACTGAGTGTTGGTGCCCCTGTGGGCTGGTCTCCCTCATCCCCCTATAGCTCCGTAAATAAAGTCTTACTCCCACAGTGTGACCAGGGAGCCCTAAAGGTGCAGGGGCCCAACGTACGTGTCTTGAACCACGATGTACTGATGTGGGACGAGTCCGTCGATGCCATTGTGCCGGCCTTCCCACCAGTCGTCAGAAGCCCGCTGGTAAAGCAGCAGAGATGCCCCCTTCTTGAAGGACAGCTCTCGGGCTGTCCGGCCCACATAGTCAAACTTGGCAATGGCCTCGATGGGCTCACACTCTGAGAGGGGCAAAAAAGGAAATACATGTTATTGGGACTCACAGACTCAGGAAACTGAGTGGAAAAGCCCGATTAGCTGAACTTACAGAGGTGGGAAGATAACCTTAAATGAAAAATAAGCCATGGATAATGTACAAAGCAGGTAATTTCTGTATAGACTGTGCCATCATCCTGAAAGCACTTGTATGCCCTTCCTTCCCTTTGTCCATGCTGTTCTCTCCACCAGGAATCCCCATCTCTCTCATCTGCCTGAGGAAACACATTAAGTCATAACTCAAATATCATTTGCTTCCTACAGCAACTTCTTTGGTATTTCTACAGCTCTTTAGGGCTACCTTTATCACTGAACTTGCCATACTGTCTTTGTAAGTCCCACTTCTTTTCTGATTATAATTTCATTAATTATAGAACATTTGTCACATTGTTTGTTAAATAATTTATTTATTTATGCTATCCGTTCTCCCTAGTAGAACATGAGCGTTCAATTTCTGTGAAGAGAAAATAAGTTGCCCAACTGACTTTCCAAGGAACAAAATATGGACATACATACAGAAAAATGCACGTAAAATTGATTTAAAAAATTAAAAGGCATTTATAAACGCTATGTAGTTTTACTGTAGTAGGAATTTCAAACTTGTCTATAAAATGGGGATAAGTGTTTTTTAATGAAATTGTTATAAAAAGTTGATTAATAATTTTTAAAATTAAGTTAATTAAAGTAACATTGGTTAGTAACACTATATATAAAGTTCAGGCGTATAACTTTATAATACATCTGTGCATGCTCACAACCTGAAATCCAGTCTCCTCCTGTCACCATGTATTCGACCCCCTTTACCCTCCTCATGCTCCCCCCACTCCTCTTCCCCCTGGTAACCACCCTTCTATTATCTGTACTTTTGACTTTGGTGTTTTGTTTGTTTGTTTGGATTAACAGTTTGTGATAGTGCCTGGCCCACAATGAGTGCTATGTATATGTTAGCCATTGTTCTTACTGTCACCATGATCTGTTCTGGGCTGCAGGGAGAAGTCAGGAAAAAGAAGACCCCAGAAACCCGGCACCTGAGATTGAGTCAGATATTCCGAGTAGTGGAAAGGAAGGCTGCTCACAAACGAAACCGTGCCTAGAAAGCCCTGGCTGGTGGGTCTGTTTCTGAATGAGCAGGGCTGAGCTCTCACTGCAGGAGGCAGACCAGCAAAGGTCTCTACATGTCCCACTCTCAGTTCTGCACAGCCTCGGGTGTGACACTTGGCCTAAGTTCAGTTTTCTCATAAACAGCAGCTCTGTCAATTTCACCAAGTATTAGGAGATAAGGTATATAAAGCCTGTAGCAGTGGTAGGCACACCACTCTAATCAAATACAAATTTCCCTAGTTTACCGACTTCCCTCCCATAATGTGGCAAATCATCAGGATCCAAATAAGCAGTCCTAGTTTGTTGTCCTGTGAAAGATGACTGAGGATGGTAGAATTCATTGCGAGACTGGGAGCAGAGAAAGCTTGCAGACGGGGCCATTCTGTTTTCAAGCTCAGAGAATTCTAAGGCCCCTTGTCAGCTGCTGAGACTTCCAGAGCCCAAGTGATCCAGAAATGGGGCATGAAACTGCTTGAAGGAGGGCAAAATATGCTTGCTGGACAGGCCCTAATAAATCATGGCATTGTCGAGGGGCCCGCGGAAAGCAGCTGTGCACTCCACCTCCTGATGCACAGACACCAGGCCGTGCAGCGCCCGCATGTCTATTCTCTGGAAAGGGTCAATTTTTCCATACTGCAGGCGTGAAAGCGTGTCATTTCTACATCTTGACTCCCACTTCCCTCTGGCTTACTTCTGTTGGTTTCTTGGAACCCAGCTTCTGTATTTCCCAGGCTTACTGCTTTTCAAATGAACTCTTCACTTTGGTCTCTGGCTACCTGGCAGGAGTCTGGGCTGTGACAGAGGCTGAAAGGCTGGCAAGACAAGGAGCTATTGGGAGGGCAAGGGCAGGGTGTTGGGCAAGAAGGCTGAGGGCCTATGAAATGTCTAGCTCTTCACCTCTGGTCTAATATAGAGATCACCTAATTGAGAAGGAGAGCTGCTTCTTTAAAAAAAAGAAGGAATAAAGGGAGAACTCTGTCTACTTTCAGGGGACTACTGGGTAGGAAGGCTCATCAGGAGCACAGGATGGCCTTTACCCCAGTAGCCTAGTGGACCTCAAGCAAGATCTCATACCATCATCGCTCGTGTGGTGCTCTGTGGTCACATCCTGGGTGGAGTCTTCAACCGAGGTAGTCTCTCCATGAGGGCTGTCACTGCAATAGAAGCAAGAGTAACCTGGGTGCTGGCTTCCATGATTCATGTCTTCTCCCTCACATAGCTTCCTTGGACCAAGGGCATAGAATTTATCTCTATATCCTGACTACATACTGTAGACAAATACTAATAATGAAACAGAAATATAAGGCTCCTGAGGTTCTCTACTCCAGCTCTTGCTATGAAAACTGGTTGAGACTACTTAGAGTATCACTTAATTTTTAAGTGAGAAGAAGGGAGAAAGTGAGACAGACTCCCACATGCACCCTGACTGGGATTCATCTGGCAACCCCGGCCTGGGAACAATGCTTGAATCAACCAAGCTATTTTTAGGACCTGAGGCTGATGCATTCAGACTGAGCTATCCTCAGTGCCCGGGGCTGATGCTCTAACCAATCAAGCCAATAACTGCAGGAGGAGAAAAGGGAGAGAAGGGGGAGAGGGGAGGGGAATTAAAGTAGATGGTTGCTTCTCATGTGTGCCCTGACCAGGGATCAAACCTGGGACATCTCCACGCCAGGCCAATACTCTATCCACTGAACGAATCTGCCAGGGCCTACTTAGAGTAACTTCAAACAAAAGGAACCCCCCACCCCATTTTTAAGAGACAGGGAGAGAAAGAGGGGAGAGAAGTGGGAAGCACCAACTCATTATAGCTGCTTCCATATGTGCCTTGATTAGGCAAGCCAAGGGTTTCAAACCAGCAACCTCAGCCTTCCAGGTTGATGCTTTACCCACTGTACCACCAAGGTCAGGCAGGGAACTCCTTCTGAACTTATAAGTCTTTTTGAAAATACAAAACAATTCAATTCCTCAAGGGCTTTTTCTCTAGGTGAATTAGTTTCTGGAGGGAGCATGGTGGAAGGAAAACAGTAGGCTTTAGCATAAGACAGAAGTGGATCCCCAAATCAGCTGTGACACTTGGTAGCTGTGACCCTAGGTAAGTTACTTAATCTTTTTAAGCTTCAGTTACCTAATCTAAATGGTTTGTATAGTTCAGAGTTGTAGAGGATTCAATGAAATAAGAGGAGGTGATTGATCAACGGTATTTGCTTTCCTTCCTTCTCTTTTTGCTTGATGTCTCTAGGCCAGGGGTGCCCACACTTTTTCAGCTTGTGAGCTACTTATAAGATGACCAAGTCAAAATTATCTACCTACAATAAAAATGCAAAACAGAAATTTATTTCTTCTATATTATCATTATTTAAGTTACTACTATTACTATTTAATATTGTGTATTCTTCTTTCACCTTTCTCCTTCTCAGCTCTCTTTTCAGAGGAAAGTCAATGTCATAGTTTTTATGAACAGTCCGAAAAAGCCACTCCACATTTCCCTTCTTTGGAATAGCAATGGCACACAGACAGATGAGGCAAACGCACTTAGAATGACATAGTGAAAAAAATCCCCTCCCATTCTGTATGAAAGTGGTAGGTTTTAGGCTTCTTACTCGGACCAGCTATGGCATTCATTTTTATACCCTTTGTCGTATTTAGTTTAAGTAAATTGAAGGCTAATTACGCAGCAATGTAACTGAACAAGTTAGCGTGGTTTAACACACATGCGTAGGGTGTCAAAAGTTCAGACGTCAGATTAGCTACCCTGTATGCCAATCAAAAGACAAATGTCTTTTTAATGTCATGCGATCTACCCACACTTCCTTCGCGATCAACCAGTAGATCACGATTGACGTATTGAGCACCCCTGCTCTAGGTCATTTTGTAAGTTTAGTCTATGTACTAATAAGAAAGTGGGAGGTTAGTCATAGACATGGGTGGGGAACAAGAACAGGAGAAGAAAAGTCTGCTGTGGGCTAAACTCTATCAGAGGGCAGAGGATGGAAGTTGGGGAGATGAAGTTTTTCTTGAAAAAAAAAAATCAGGTCCTGGCTGGTTGGCTCAGCAATAGAGCATCAATCAGCCCAGCATGTGAAAGTCTGGGGTTTGATTCCCAGTCAGGACACACAGGAGAAGCGCACATCTCCTTCTCCCCGCTTCTGCCCCCCTTCCGCTCCTATAGCCATGGCTCAAATGGTTGGAGAAAAGTTGGCCCCGGGCACTGAGGATGGCTCCATGGCTTAGCTTCAGGTGCTAAAAAATGGCTCCGTTGCCAAGCAACGGAGCAGTGGCCAGACAGACAGAATATCGCCTGGTGGGGGCTTGCCAGGTAGATCCTGGTCAGTTGGGGCGCATGTGGAAGTCTGTTTCTGTCTCCCTGCCTCTCACTTAAAAAAAAAAAAAAGATTCAGTAAGTATAAAATCATCCAGGATTGAGAATTGAGAATGGCCAGGGAAGTTACTGGGAAAGTCGTTCTGCCTCCTGATCCCCTCGTCTGTGGACTTCAGAGTGCAGAGTGAAAGGTAGGGAAAAAGACGTAACAAAACAACAACAGAAAACCTGTTCACTATTGAAGGTTCTTTCTTTGGCATTTGGTAGTAATAAGTGAGTCTTTCCAGGTGGTTCCACGGAAGAATCATCACCCCCTCAAGTCCCTACCTAGCCTTAGTTTCTACCTTTGAGTCTACCTCTCTCCCTCCTCATGGGATGGGCCCTTCACTCCTAGAAAGTTCCTCAAAGACCAGGAGACTAGTTCAGAACTCACCCTATTGGAAACAGTCAGTTGCAAGGAGGTTTTCCAGACTCCAGAGAACATTCTGGGAGGGATTTCTCTTTGTCAAAAAATCTGGGCCCAGTATCTCACTGTTTTCTGGGCCTAAGCACCCTCTGATGAGTTTGGTGACATTCTGGAAGCCCTTAGGGTTCCAGGGATACACAGGGCTAAGGTTCCCTTTTCCCCAGAGCCCCAAGCCCATCTATGAGGCCATCCACTATAAGGCAGTTCGCTAACTTCAGAGAGTCTGGGATGGCTTGTTAAAAACAGACTGCTCTGCCCCCAGAGTTTCTGATTCTCTAGGTCTGTTCTCATTTTAACTACTGCCACATGATGCAGGTCCTGTTGGTCCAGGGACCTCATTTTGAAAATTACTGCTCCAAGGTAAAGGCAAGATGACATTTTCTAAGGTCCCTTCTTGCCCTAAAATCCTATTTCTTTATTTGCACACCCACACCTCATCAACATCCCCAGGCCCACCAACACCAGCGTCTCAGAAGCAGCCCAGCATGCCCCTCAGCAGGCAGTCCTAGAAAACCAGCTCTAGTCTCAGGGTTGGGAAGTGTGGTGGAGTGGGACTGGCCCCTCCTCTCCACGGTCACAGGGAGGTCAAGTAGCCTGATGCTCCCTCTTCCTGGCTGTTCTGGTGTCCTGGCCATTTTCCAGAATTGTTAGGCTCTAGCACCCCTATTGCCACCCCTCCCTCACCTCTTGCATCGGCCTTAGCTCATGGCACTGGCACTTCTCTCTCTCCCCAAAGGAAAGAAGAGGCTGGGAGTCTTCTGAGTGGGTGTGAATCTGTGTTCAGATGGTCTCTTTAACCCCAGGGTCATTTACTCTTGATCCCTGGGTGCTTGTGGCCTGAGGCCCAGGCCCTCCTACCCAGTTTGGGGTAGTAACATCCCCTGGCTAATCTGTGGTTTTTCCAGAGGCTGCTAATAATGATCAGATGTATAACAAACAAGGGGTTGAGAACACCTTGGAGAGAACTAGAGGAAGGTGCCCTCCGATCTGTGCTCCTGGAGCCACCTCCGTCCACCCCGCTGGGGTTCCGTCTGCTCCACTGGGCTGGGACCAGGGAGCAGGGCTATAAGAAGTTCTGAGAGGCTATATCCTGGGATCAGTCCAGAGCTTGCAGTGATTTAATACCTGAGAGTTTAGGGCAGACTTTAGAAGGGAGGTAAAGCCAAAGTTGGGAACACTATTCCATAGCTTTCCATCATTCATGCAAGGGGGAAACTGATTCTTCAAGTCTCATATGCAAGGAGCTCCTCAGCCAGTAGGCTGACACCTGAACAACCTCCCCAGTTCTCACCAACCATCTGTCAGGGATACAAAGCTTTCTCTCTGAGCCGGCAAGCCAAGGTTCCTCCAGCTTGGACCCAGGTACTGGGATCTGTAGGACAGTGGAGAAGACTGAACCCAGGAATGTGATATTTTTGTGTTGATAGACACATGAATATCACTTTCTTTACTTCCTGTGTGGGAGGCCCTTCTGGATCAGGGAGAAGCATGGACCACTTGGTCCTAATTAAGTAAACAACCTCCCTTGTCCTCTCTACCTCAGTTGATAGCAATGGGGCTGGGTGAATTGGTTCCAGATGTTGAATTCAGATGGAATCTGATTTGGGACGGCTTATGCTTTCAGCCCAGGCTGAAACACCATTTAGGGGAAGCAGGGAGGGAAGAGAGGAAAAGGTAAGGGATGTTAGGGAGTAAAAGAAAAGCAGTATTCTATGTTTGAGGAAATATGACATACATGGTAAGTGGTTTTCTGGGGACAGTGTGGGATAGTGGACAGTGTCCTGTACTAAGAGACAAGAGAGCAGGGATAGAATCCCCACCACTGGGGTGGCCTGAAAAACTGTCACTGGCCTCTCTGCATTGCAATGACTTTATCTGTAAAGCGAAAATAGTGAGTCAATACTTGTCTGATGGGCCTGACCTGTGGTGGCGCAGTGGATAAAGTGTCGACCTGGGAACACTGAGGTCGCCAGTTCAAAACCCTGCACTGCTCTGGTCAAGGCACATATGGGAGTTGATGCTTCCAGCTCCTCCCCCCTTTCTCTCTTTCTCTCTCACTCTGTGTCTCCTCTCTAAAATGAATAAAATAAAAATAAAAAATTAAAAAAAATACTTGTCTGATGGGAGGGTCTATGTGCCTCAGGACCCTGTCATATCTCTGCTCTCAGGCCAGGCTGCGACCCTATCCCCTAGAACTTAATCCCACTTCAGTGTAGAACTGTGCCAACCTGCTGAACATGGAGCTTATCCCTCTTTCTTTTCGCAAATTTGTAAAATCAATCTAAATGATTATTATCTTACATACTCAGTCAGCAAATTATGCCCATATCTAAACTCTTCCCATTATGAAAGAAAGTCCCCAGGAACCAGGATAGTTTCCATCATGATGCACAGGACAGAGTAAGAGCCTTTACTAGAGATTAATATTACTATTATTGTTGTCATTATATTTCAGAATGGGGAGGGGAGGAAGGGGAGGAAGGAAGGGAAGAAGGGAGGAAGAGAGGAAGGGAGGAAGGGAGGAAGGGAGGAAGGAAGGACGGGAGGGAGGGGGAAATGGCACTTACTCCATAGGTTGGGTCAAGGTCAGGCACTACCTACACTGTCCCAAGATTCCGGCAGCTTGAAGAGGCTGGGAGGATCTGGGCATTTCCCTTTGGTCTCACTTGGCCATCTGGCCCTCAGGTCACTGTGCATTGGTGACGCCCTTCCCTCCTCCAGTCCTGAGCCCCCTACCAGTAATCCTCCGTGCTTCTTCCTCTGCTGTAGACAGGGCCCTCCAGCTCCCTGGGGTTTGGGAAGATGTTCTCATGCTGGATGATGATGGTTTTGATCAGCTCATTCACATGGGCTTGGCAGGACACCTGGTCGTGGCCCTCAGGCACTGACATCAGAGAGGGCCCGAAGCAGATGGCAAGGTTGTAGGGGTCCATCATGTTCTCTTCACTGAACTGTGATAAACTGGAGGAGAGGAGAAAGGGTGAAAGCTGGAAAGCGTGCGCCTGAATGCCCAGAAAACACAATTACAGGTGGCACAGCCAAGAGCAAGAACAGAAGTTCCACAAATTGCCACCTGCTTTTCTGGGCATCAGAGCCCTTCTAGAAAGTTGGCGGGAGGAAAAGGGGAGGAGAATGACCACCAGGATGGTTTCAAGAGCCAAGGAAAGACAAAGCCGAAGTGCCTATTTGCAGGTCTTACCCCCTCCTCTCTCTCCAGCTCCCCATTCAAATCCTACTTACCATCCTGCCCCAGACCTTATCTACCAAATCCACCCTGCCTTGAGAACACACCGCTCTGCAGAGCTGGATACAGCTCCAACAGACCAACCCACTAGGCTGACCGAGCAGACCAAGTCCCTCAGGCGGCCCTCCCTGGTAATAACAGTGTTGACACAGGCATTGCGCTTTGTGTACCTTCTTGCATAGCAAAAAAACCAAGTTATTAGAGATATTCCATTCTAAGATCTAAACTTATTTTTAAAAATACGCAACTGATTAGCTTTTATATTTCATCAAGCCAGTGGATTTCTTTCTGGAACAGTTAATGCAATTGTTTTTCATTGTCATAATATCCTCCTCTATTATTACATTCAGGATTTATTCCAGAAAAGGTCGGCATGCTGTTCGGCTTCTGCTCAGGCTTCCTCTGGATGCAGTTTGAATTCATTATTGGGTATTTATTTATTCTGGGAACTCCCTCTTTTTTAGCCAGCAGCTGTTCCACCCACACCTCCAACCTTGGCCAAGGACCCAACCAAGCCCTTCAGTGAGCCACTGCACCTGATGAGTCTCCCCACTGGTCTCTATCTACCCAGGCTCTGAAGGCTGGGCAAGCTTGGCTATATTTTCACCCCACCCCCATCCTGCCCAGCATCCAGAACTGTTAACTCTACTAGGGAGTTCCACCTCCTTCAGGGGCATCAGCAGGAAGTCCCCAACACCTGATTCTTCCAAAGCCTGAGAGGATAGCAAAGCCCTTTGATGCTGAACCAGAGGCCTGAGACTCAGCTGTCACCTTCATGTGTGTAGAGTTGCTCTTCAGAATTGGCAGTTTATTTCTAGTGTATCCGACATCCAGACTCAAATTACCAAGCTTGTCTCTCTTTAACTCAATGGTTTTCTCCTCTACTGCGAGGTCCCCCACCCACCTCAGAGAATGCCTGCGGAACATGTGAGATGGTACAGTGAGTGTGAACAACTGTCATGGGAGAACAACTGTCATGACTCAGAATTGCTGTTCTTTAGAACGCAGTCAAATGCAGGGAGGCTGGCGATGGGTGAGAGTATAGATCTCAGGGGCTAAACTGCTTCACAGGAGGTCATAAAAATTTAATTTTATAATCGTTCTCTGGCTCCTGAGTTAAAAGAGAGCAGAGATTCAGAAAAGGCTGGAAGTTTTCAAGTCTACTTCTTGGTCAAATAAAAACTGGAAAGACCGGAAATTACCTTGGGAACCTCAGCAGGAACAACTGAAGCATGAGGCACCACAAGTTGTCATCAATCCCAGGCTGCCTGGTTGCTGGTGTCACGGAGGGTCAAGGAGAAGGAAGGCCCTGTTTTGTAGTGTGATCTGACAATATTTCGGTAACATGGAAGAAAGCCAGTACTTTTTGGGAAGTCTGATGGTCAAAGGGAAACAAAGTCTGGCCCTGAGGATCCCAGTCAAAGCTCTATGAGAGATGAGAAACCCTGCTGAGTCTTCTAAGGCAAAGGCTGCTTAAGTCATAGGTGGCTACAATGACCAGGGACTTGAGGAGGACCGATCTTCATGGATGAAGTCCAGGTCCATTTCTTACTCCCATTAAAATAAAGACCAAGAGCCTGCTCTTTCAATCTAGAATGAGGAACAACTAGGTTTAGGGGATAAAGCCATGGTGATTAATTCTTTGGGGACATAGGCTCCTTTAAGAATTTGACAAAAGTAGAGATTTTCTTCCCAGAAAAATTCATATATGTGCACATATAATACATGCAATTCTGTATTTAATGGTGCTAATGATCACTGAAGACACTGAAAGCTGTAACCAGTAAAAGACCTCAAATGCTAGGTTTTTATTTTTAAGGAAATATCTAAACTAAATAACACTGGTTAACAGCTCCTTCTTTAAGAAATTCTTTTGGTGTCAACTTATATATATATGCTATCTGCTCGAAGAGTTGTGTTATATTTCTATACTTTCAGTCTATAACATTAGTAAATCCTCTTAATTGATTGGAACTCATCAACTTTTGTGCAACTTCAAAGGATTCATCATCGTGGCTAGTAACAGGCTTTTTTGGGGATGAGAAAATCAGGATTGGTGTGTGAAATTTGTTTATCATGCACTTTTATGTACATTTACTCTTTGATTACATTTAAAAAGAAAAAACAAAATATAACAAGAATTTTCAGGCCAAAGAGAACTGGTTTTGAGTGCTAGCTCACCCCCGATTCTTGAAGCAGAAAGAAAATGAGGGAAAGAGAATGAGGTCATCATGCTCATAGACACACTCACCCCAGGACCTGCCTGCTCCCCACCATTCACTCACCACTGTCATGCTCCTTGCTCCGGGGAGCAGACTAGGCTCACTTCGAGGGCAGGTAACAGGCAGTGAGGGGAGACAGGATGGTAGCCCCGAGGGGCCTGAGAGTCATCACCAGAGTTTCCATCTCTGTCAGCCTAAACTGGGCAGTATGTGAACACCCTGTGTGAGTCATGGGGGGCTCTGAACTCAAAGGCAGCTGCAGTGCTGAGTCAGGACTTGGCTAATGAATGGAGCAGACACAGCCATGTGGAGGAGGCAGGCTCCAGAGTCAGAACCCTCTGTCACTCTGCAGGGCCAACAACAGGGCCAAAGGACAGAGTGGGTGACCCAGAAAGGTCTCAGGCTGAGGTCACTAACCCAGATGCCTACAGAGCCAGGCCAACGTGCAAGCAAGCTGAGGCTCATGGAACAACCTCTAAACTTACATTCCTTTGAAGCAGAGACCAACCACTAGGAAGACTCTTCATTTTCACAAAGAAAGAAGTATGTGCTAAAAAAAACATAAGCCCCTTGATCTAATTTTTGTTTTCTTCTTTTGATAGATTCATGGATCTAGAAAAACATTTTTCCACTACATAAAGAACCGTAAAGCAAGATGATGAAAACGGCAACTGACATCAGCCTTGGTGCTGAGGAGGGCTGGGGTTCGTGGTGAATGAAGCAGTGCCTGGGAACTGCTGCCACATGGGGAGGCAGATCCAGTATTGCCAGACCTCATGTTTTCAAGATAAGCTAGTAATCTAGATATTTTTAAGTAAACTTCCTGATATTTAAATGTTTCAATATTTTCAAGACACAGTGGATTGAAAGGAAACACATCTATGAGCCTTATCTGGCCCTCAGGTTGCTCATTTATAAACTTTGGTCCAGGAGGTTGAAAGAGATGCTACAGTGAAAGCAATATGAAAAGACAGGTGCCTAAGAGAAGTAACATGAGTCCTTATTTGCTGACTTTGCCACATGGAAACACCACTGCCATGGGTAATGAATGACACACTGTCGGGATAAGATGCTCCATTCAAGCCCAAGGTCCCCTCAGACCTCTCTTCCAGCTACACTGACTCCAACTTCCTCTCCTGAGCATCAAATTCCTATATTCACTGCCTACTTAGAATCTTCCCTTGGAGGTCTAACAGGTACCTCAACTTAACATGCCCACGTTGGCACCTTGTCTCAATTCCTTCCTCCACAGCTGGTCTTCCCTAACTCCATAAATGGCATCGCTACTTCCCTGTTGCTCATGGTAAAAAGGGAGAGTTCTTCTTGTTCCTCATACTCTACACACTTACCCATCAGGAAGTCCTTTCAATGCCATGTTCAGAACAGATCCTAAACCTGACTGCTCCTCACCAGCCTCCATCATCACCTCCTGAGTCTAAGCCACCACCATCTCAGGCAAGACGGTACAATAACCTCTGAAGGGTCCCCAGGATTCTCTTCACAGCCCTCTCTCTTACAGTAGCTTCTCCACAAAGCAGTTGGTTGGTTTTTAGAAAAACAGATAGATCAGATCACAATACTCCTGCTTAAAACCGTCCAATGGCTTCCCAAATCCAAACCCATTATAACCATGACTCTCTGGGCTTGATGGTGTTGAACATCCCTGTGGCTCCTTCATTTCATTTAGGTTGCTGCTTGTACCGTGCCCCTATGGTGGCTCTCCCTTTCACCCCTGCCCCATTTAGACCCTTGTACTCTACCCCTTAACTTCTGCTTCTTTATTTTTCTTCTAAACACTTATTACTACCTGACATTTCTATTATCATCTATCTGTCTTTTTCCCTGGGACATGAGCTAAATGATATTGGAGCTTTTATTTCTTATTTTACAATGTATTCTTACATACTACATCTGTGCCCAGTATAAAGTAGGTGCTCAATAAATATTAGTTGGGCTGGATGAACTGACATAGGTCCATATGTAACCTTACAGTGACTGAAGCCAAGGTCTGATTCAGCTGTTAACTGGGAAGTCTACTCACTGATTGAGGAAGGCAAAGAGGTATCTCATGATGATCAGAGTGGTTTTGGGCAGGACCAGGAGGACTTTCCGGATGTGCAAAGCTCTGTCCTGCAGGTTGTCCATTGCTGAAAGAAGAAAGGCATGTGTTACCTTTCATTGTGACTGAGATCCCAGGGAGTAATTGTAAGAAGGCCCGTACTACCGGCAGGTGTAACGCAGAGAGTGGTCAAATAAAGTCCACACAACTCTAACACACAGTGTAAGGAGTTTCATCCCTGTGGCTCCTTGGGGTGGGGTACATGCTGGGCTCAAGACATTTCCTGAAGCAGAACCTAAGGTACATGTTCCTTGAGCACAGAAGGGGTTGGAAATATTCCCTAAGCATCTACCATCCTCTTATTACCACAACCACAGACATGGAACTGTCCCTAATCCTGCTATGTCTGCTCCACACTCAGCCTTGGAGGGCCTGTGTGTAGGGAGGGAGAGTCTGGGTAGGTCCTGTCCTGCCTGCTCTACACCTGCATCACCTTACCCTCTGGACAAGTCTGGCTTAGCTTCCCCCCTTGCTACCTGCAGTGCAGATGAGGAGAGCATGTCCAGAGACAAGAAATGGCGGCCCCTGTGTGTAGTTATATCTAGGAGAAGAACAAAGAAGTTCCCTGATTCTTGCGCTATGAATAGAGCGTGGTGCTAGGCTAGTGACCTCCATCACAGCCAGCTTCCTCACTTCCACAGTGTGCCTTGTGGATATTATGAGTATCTTTTTGTAAAAAAGAAATGGGAGGCAGTGGATGAGGAGCATATCTCAAGGGGAGAATTGGGAAGTCAAGGTATCTTGTACTGTCTTGGTAGCCTCAGACTGCTTAAGATATTCTACCTAGGCCCAGTCTTAGAAAAAGACATGAAAACATGAAGGATGCATATATCCAATCACCCACAGAACCATTTCCGCTAGCCTCCCACTAATAATGGGTCAAAAAATAAAACAATAGAGGTTCTCTGCAGCCCTTTTCTACCAGTATAATGAGGACAGTGCTTAAGGCATGAAATTAGTCAAACAGGAAATTTGGGGGGACATAGCATGAAGATCCTGCTTAATCTGGGAAAAGGATCTTCTCCATTTCAAAGACACTGCCTTTTCCAGCCTCTGGAGCCACCATTCCAATGGGGTGTGATTCCAGGATGACCTGGTATTAATCCAACTTCCCACAGACTGCTTTTCATGGCAAACCAAATGAGAAGATGCTCCAGTATAATAAACTAAACTCAATGGCCAGGAATAGCTTTTTAAGACCCAAATTTTAGAGTAAGAGGCAGGGAACCTCTAAGGAGGATAAATAGCCTATATCTCTTTCTGAAAATACTACGCCACTTTTAAATGTGAGGAGGACTTTTATTTCTAGAACAGTTGTTCTTAATCTGGGTTCTATCGAACCCTAGGGGTTCAATGAGTCGGTCTCAGGAGTTCGGAGAACCCTCTGCCACGGAGGCCAGAATAAAGTAATACCGTAATTTGTTGTGAGTTCATGCACTTTGTTGGTTTTGTTCTTTGAGCAAGGTGATGTTCATACACGGCTCATTTTGTGCACCAGCAAAAAAACATATACCTATGTCTTGAATTTGGAAAAAAAAATTTTATTTATCACTAAAGAAGGGTTCGGTGAATGCGCATATGAAACTGGTGGGTTCGGTACCTCAAAAAAGGTTAAGAACCACTGTTCTAAAAGAACACATATCAACACATCTAGCAGGTAAGTCATACCATGTTTAAAGCAACATGCAGGAAATATGTGCAACTCCTATACTTTCTCAATTTGTATCATGAGAAGTACAAGCACTAATGTATAAACTTTCAATCACTGAAAAGGACTATGTCTTATATGTGAATATAAGACATCTATTTTACTGAAGAAAGATAAAGCCCAGAAAAGCAAAGGAATTTAAGGTGAATCAGGAAGGAAAAACCCAGGCATCCTGACATGTGGTTCTAGACTCTTAACTAAAATGTCTTTCTTCCTCCTCCCTTCCACTGGGGTATGAAGGAGTGATGATGAGGAGGAAAAACTACACTAAAGAAGAGGGAAAAAAAGAAACGTTACTGAAAAACTTACGAGAAAAGAAGACCCTGTGGAAATTTCTTATCTGTTGCCATAAGGTGCTCTGGCCCAGGGGCCAGTCAGAGGCCAGGCTGGTACTTACTGACGCAGGCTATCAGGTCATGGAAGATGTCCTTGGGGAAGAGAGGGTGTTCCAGCCCCCGGAAGTAAAGCTTCAGGACGCCAGCTATGGAGTCCATGTCATGGTCATTCTGGTCCCCAGCCAGGGGGTCCTCTCCTGATGATAAGCAACCCCCCCAAAAAAGAAAAGAGAGTGTGAGAGAGGTAAAACACACAGGATGAATCAGAGGTGGTGGGGGAGAGGTGACCTATTCAAGACCCTATCAAGCCCATCGGCTCTCTGGCCAGCACAGTGGCCACGAGAAGGGCGAACCAGAAACTAGATAAAGCAAAGACTGTGGAGGCTTATGGGCCCCACGGCCAGGGGAGGGGCAAAGAGTCTATTAGCATAAATTTGCTGTGCCAGACTAGCTCAGGGACATTCCCTATGGGCTTAGGATGGAACACAGCAACTGGCTCTCTCATAAGAATCATGAACCAGGCTTGGACTGAGCTCCTGGGGGAGCAAAATGAGGCCAGGGAGGCTAGCCCCTCTGGGTAGCTTTCTCTCCTCCTGGCCTGCAACAAAGGACACCTACTTATGAGAGAACAATCATGCTAGAGCTCCCTATGGAAAATTTCATATTAGGTGTAATTAGATTTAATGATTGGACCAACCTCAAATTGAAACTATATATATCCATTACAGTGACGGAAATTGCCATAGCTTGCCCATTACCTTAATAGTCCACAGAATAATAAATGGGCTACGATGAACAGGCAATTTAACCTTGATATTAACTGCCACCAAGAGTTCCGGATGAAGCCATAAACCTCCCAGATACCACAGTTAACTTCTTGGGTTTCGGCAAATCATCCACAGAAGGCAAGATGAATGGGGCTGAGAAGGAGGAAGCTGAGATGGGCATTGTCACATCCCTGCATATCTAGGAGTAAATTTCTACAAAACAGCAGGTGCTGGGCTGAAGAGGGAGGCCAGCTGACTTCCTAACCTCTAGGTACCTCTCAGGGGAGAAGGGGTGGAGCCAATATTCCAGGGGGCTAGAAGACACTCAGCCTTATGTTCCAGGCTGTTTCCTCACCTCTCTCAAAGGCGTTTTTGATGTCATTCACTTCCACCTGGGATCCTGACACCCGGAAAATTCCTTCATGCTGCAGACCTAGAAAGTCAGGAAAACGTGATAAAGGAGAAAGAAAAGCAAATTCACACAGCTCTAAGCTTGGTTGCAAATCTATCTCTGCCAGCCAGTGAGTATGGAAGTACCCTTTCTCTCTTCTTCAGGCCAAAGGAAAAAATATGTGCAAGGATGTGCAAGGAAGTTGGAAAAATCACTGGAATGGATATGAGGCATTAACCTGGAGAAAGTACTGAGTCAGAGACTGAAGGGAAGAGGTGTCTTACCTGGTTTCATTTCTGACTCCTAGGGAGACTACAAAGCAGGTTACTCCCCAACCTTTGCCTATCTGTTCTCGTCTGCCAAGAGGGAAAGTGACCTCTGGCACCTTCTTATCACTCAGGATCACTCAGTGCATGGCTGGCAAGCCACTATATACCATCAGAGAAGTTGGAGATGGTCTGAGATTATAATTATTACTTTAGCTGTTCTAAGAGTGTTTGACTGCTCTAGGGAATAATACTTTGAATACTTGTGAAAAATAGAGGACATGCAAAGATAAGAAGTCAGTCAATAGATGGAATTGCCAGGCACTGTACTAACCACTGGCCATGTTCCTCTAAAGACAAACATGCACAAATGTTACACTACGATCATGTGCATGAGAACTTTCTTGTGTTAGAATAGAAATAATCATAAAAAATAAGGCATGTGTGGTGATTGCTACTAAGAAATCTTTTCATATAAATAAATCAACTGGTTCTCACAACAGCCATGTAAATAAGGTAGGGGTGACCAGCAATCCCGTTTTCTAGATGAGGGGACTGTTAAGTTTTGGCCAGCTTTAGGTTGCCTGGGTGCTAAGAACCTGAGCCAGGACAAAAACCCAGGCCTTCCAGCTGCAATCATGTACTCATTCTTGAATGCCAGGTTTGTGGGGCCTACTAGAGGGAAAGTGTAGAGAGGATCAGAACCCATTTGTTAGTCTGAACATGAATATGGTTTACAGAGAGCAACACACATGCAACTGTAAACCTAGTAAGGAATCCAGGAAGCCCAGAACTTCTGCGGGGCCCAGTGGTTGGACTGGATCTTTAATCACTTCACAACCATTCTCAGGAACCTGTCTCAGTCTTAAAAATTTTATCAAAGTCCCTCTATTATGGCACAATCCCGTGAAATTTTTGATGTCAAAGAAATCTCAAACAAATTTCTTTATAGGAAAGCAAAAGAGAATACTACATTTTGCCCACCATTTTAGGGCTGCCCTCTTGGTGAGGGGGTTACTGAAGTCTATGAGTTGCTAGGCCTTTAAAGATAAACCACACAGGCCAGGACTGAACTCCTGAACCCAAATGAAGCAATACTAAGAAGTAAGCAAGGGAAATTTAATTACCTGGCTTGTAATAGGACTTGAGTTGCCTGCTCCTTTAAAGGAATCTCCAGAATAGTCTTCACAGAATGGGAGGCATGTTAAAACCCCATCAGTACCAATGTCATATTAGTTAACATTAGGATGTAACAGCCACACATTTAATCACAGAATGTAAACAGAAACACCCAGTGAGGTGTCAAAACCACAGTAGAAAGGAAATGTCATATCAGGGACCAGGCTACCCTGGTGTGAACACAACTGGTGTGTTCCAGTTGGTAAAGCCAACAACTGGTAAAGAGAGGATCATCTCAGTGCTTCTGGTAGATTAGACAATTAAGGATAAACCGCCTTGGACCACAGGTACCAGGACAAGAAACTAGCGGGGACTTCATTGAAAATCCGCTGCCAGCTTGAGACACACTGAGGTCCCCTTCATCTGTTTTCATTTCCCTGCAAGAACCTATGCTTCAGAAGGACCACTCTGAGTTCTTGTTCAAAAAGCAGACTCTTTAGTACCTCTAATGATTCTAAAAGTAGAAACATTCATAGATGGTCAGTTTCCAGAAAGTAAAGGGGAAAAGCAGTTGGCTTATAATGCAGGTAAAGCCTCACATAACCAACCTGACACATCCATGATCTTTTTCACGTTTGTTAGTATAAAACCAAGCGGACATGGGTAAGTTATTTGGAAATGGTACACAGTCTTCTATTTTGTCCTGGATCTAGCTGTTGCCAAGTGCTGCTCTCTTAGAGATTGTTGAACTGATTGCTACACCCCCTCCTTCCCCTCCTATTGTATCCCCTTCCTCCTGGAAATGGTGGGGTTTTCCCATCCTGGCTGTCCCAGTTGTCTCTTACATCCCTTCTCCTCTCCCTCCATTTACAGAGAAGCCTCAGCTTTCTCATCCATACAAGGGGGACTGTAATATCTACCTCCTAGGGGGACAGGAAACAGTGTGAATGTGTAAATTCTAATAGCTGGTGGGCCCAAAACACCTCAGAACTGACAATCCCCATTAAATTCACATACACAAAAATTTTTTCCATGGCTTTCAGGAAGTTCACAAATACCTTGAGTCCCTGTTGGGGGAAGAATTCCAGTTTAACTGAACAAATATTCTTTTGAACAGCTATAATGTACTAAGTTCTTTTTCTCCACATCAACAATATATGTATTTGTTCAATCCTGGAATATATACAAAATGGCTTCAGAATCACTAGCCCATATTGCCATGATAAAAATAATGACTGAATACTATACAGCACTCTTTGTCTTTAGACTTACAGTCCACAATCAAAACACTGTTTTCTAAAGTTAGTTATTTTCTTTTAAAAATTTTTCCATTGATTGGGGGTGGGGAGGCAGAGAGAGAGAGAAACATTAACTTGTTCCACTTAGTTGATCCATTTAAATGGAAACTCATTGATTGCTCCTCTACATGCCTTACTGGGGATTGAACCCATGACCTCAATGCTCCAGGACACCACTTTATCCACTGAACTAAAATTATCAAAATTACCTAGTTACTTTCTTCCTCCTGTCCTCAGGGTGGTTATGTTATTTGTAATGCATTTAAGCATTCATGTTACTGTTTACACTCCATTTGGGGTTTTACTCCCATCCTTGTTTTATGCATCTGTTTATTTATCTTTTAAGTGTGAGGAACACTACTGTAGTTCTAAAAGTCAAAATCACACGAAAAGAATACAAAGGGAAATGTTACTCCCCTCCCATTTCCAGTTACTCTATTATTTTCATCCTTTCCTACCATCCATGTAGACAGCCAATCAAATATTAGCGTTTGCATTAATCCTTCCTGTATTTCTTCTTGCAGAAGTGAGAAGACACATATATATTCTTATACCCTCCTCTCTCTTCTATGAAAGGTAGCATGCTCCAGATACTCTTTGTACTTTTTTTCATTTGACAATACCTATATTGTGGAAGTCTCTCCACGTCATTTCCTGGAGCTCCTCATTTCTTTTTTGTAGCTGCGCAGTATTCCATTATGTGGATATATCACAGTTTATTCAACCACTCTTCTATGTAAAGGATTTAGATTGTTTCTAATATTTTATAATTATAGATGATATTACAATAAATAACTGTGTGTATGTATTTTTTATGTTGGAGGTGTATCTATCTTTAGGGTAAATTCCTATTAAGACCTCTGGATCAGAAGACAAGCGCATATGCAGTTTAGCCAAATTCTCCCTGGAAAGGGGCATACCAAAATTTGCATCCCATCAGCAATATGTGAGACACCTGTTGTCGCAGAGCCAGACCGCAGGAATGTGCTGTTTTTGTCGCCTCATGCACTGTGCCTGTGCACGGACAGGTACATTAAAGATACAATATCCAAAACCATTTCTCTGCTCCTCCATAGCTAAAACCCTGCTCCAGGCCACTGTCGTGTCTTCTCTGGGCTACCACAGTAGTCTCCTTTAAAAAGATCATGTCCTTAGCCTGACCAGGCGGTGGCGCAGTGGATAGAGCATCGGACTGGGATGCAGAAGACCCAGGTTCGAGACCCCGAGCTCGCCAGCTTGAGCGCGGGCCCATCTGGCTTGAGCAAAAGCTCGCCAGCTTGGACCCAAGGTCGCTGGCTCCAGCAAGGGGTTGCTCGGTCTGCTGAAGGCCTGCAGTCAAGGCACATGTGAGAAAGCAATCAATGAACAACTATGGTGTCGCAACGGCAACGAAAAACTAATGACTGATGCTTCTCACCTCTCTCCGCTCCTGTCTGTCTGTCCCTATCTATCCCTCTCTCTCTCTCACCCTGTAAAAAAAAAAAAAAAAAAAAAAAAAAAAAGATCATGCCCTGTTCAAAATTCTCCAATAGCTCCCCAGCTCACTCAGAATAAAATCCAAGCACCTACCTTAGCCAATAAAGCCCTAAGAGTCTGACCACTCTCCTCCCTACTCATTCTGCTCCAGCTACACTGGCCTCCTCTGTGTTGGTCCTTGCATATTGAATCTCCCCTACACTCTTCCACAGATTCCTACATGGCTCACTCCCTTAATTCCTTCAGGACTCTGCTCCAATGTCCTAGGCCTTTTCCATGAACCTATTAGAACAGTGTCCCTTCTCCATCTCATCTTGCTTTACTTTTCTTTAAGACACTCACCAATACTTGGTATGTTGTATATAAATTTGTTTATATCGAGTACACAAGTAATCGTTTATTTGTCCTTTAGTAAAATGGAAGATACAAAGAAAAAATTTTTTTTCGCCTGACCAGGCGGTGGCGCAGTAGATAGAGCGTCGAACTGGGATGCGGAAGGGCCCAGGTTCAAGACCCCGAGGTTGCCAACTGGAGAGTGCGGGCTCATCTGGCTTGAGCAAAAAAGCTCACCAGCTTGAGTCCGAGGTCGCTGGCTTCAGCAATGGGTTACTCGGTCTGCTGAAGGCCTGCGGTCAAGGCCCCATATGAGAAAGCAATCAATGAACAACTAAGGTGTCAAAACAAAAAACTGATGACTGATGCTTCTCATCTCTCTCCGTTCCTGTCTGTCTGTCCCTATCTATCCCTTTCTCTGACTCTCTGTCTCTGTAAAAAAAAAAGACAAAAAGAAAAGAAAGAAACTTTTTCTTGGCACACAATGAGTAATCAATGTACAGTGGTCCCTCGTCTATGGGGGGGGGGGTTAGGTTCCAGAGCCCCCCATGACAGACAAAAATCCATGGAGTAGTGACCTTATATTTAATTATTTATATATATTTTAAGGCTTTATTTCGATTTAATATTCTTATGTTTTAATGAATATTTTTATAGTTTTCAATTTTTTAGGCTAGAAAATGCTTATTTTACCGCAAAAATAATTAAAATAATAAATATATAAAAATACCTATATACTGCAAAATCCCATGATATAGAGAAAAATCCATGATACAAAATTAGATATATAAAATTTAAAAATCTTCAATACAGTAAGACCATGAAAAGTGAACCGTGATATGGCGAGGGACATCTGTATATAGGGTATTTGTTGAATGAATGAATGAATGAATGAATGAAATACAAGGATGACATTTTAGGAGTTCAGACTTTCTTCTTATTATTGTCTTTTAGACACAAATAATTCTTCTTCTCCTGAACTTAGTTTGGACTTGTCTTTGCCAACTGCTTGACCATTAATCATTACTATCTTGTGAAATTTCTTATTCTGCTATTCTGAATTACTGCAGCTTATCTCTTTTTAAGTTTTCACTTGCTCATCTATTTTCTCCCAACTGCATCATAAAACCAGGTTAAGACAGCAACAGTGCATTATGCTGCTTTTTCTTTCCCTATTTGGCAAGTCATGGTGCCCAGACTTGATTTAGGGCTTGATAAATATTTGTTGGCTATTCAATAGTGATATAAAGTGCTGTTACTTCAAATGAATAGATAGGATGAAAAAAACTGTAACTGATTAGAATGGGATAAGCTGTAAGCATGCTAAAACAATTACTATTCCAAAAATGAACCCAACAATATCCCAATTTATCAGGAGAGAGGAAAGGAAAGAGAATGGCTACCTCTGAATTGGGACCAGCTCCTACATACATCTCTCCTTAGCTCCTAGAATGTTGTTCTGTCCCTTTTCCTACAACTAGACAGGAAAGCACCTAGAAACAACTTCTGGTGCCTACTTCCTAGAAGTCTTCATGGCTCTAGCTCAGATATCCGTGCTTTCTGAACACCCTTACACTTGGAAGATCAATTCTCTGGCAATGAAACTCTATCCCTAAACTCTGTGCAAGTAACTGAGGAGCCAGTGAAGGAGGCGAGGAGTTTCTGAGACTCGGCTTCCTCCAAGCAGACGACAGCCTGAGCTGACTTAGAGGGAGAAGGAGCCAGCCACTGCAGATTCTCAAGTGTGGACTACAATTTGAAGACCAGCTACTAACTGATCTCTTGATGATGTTGTATCGAGTGAGACCAAACCAGAACAAAACCTCAGTATTGTCAGGAATCAATGCCCATTTACAAAAGGAGTTATTTGCAAAGCAGTCGGATGCAAAAGCCAATGTGACATAATGGTCAAGGCCCTGTAGTGGGAGATACTGACACGTGCAAAGACAGTGAGTAATGGCGAAACCACTGTCACACATCATACCAGCTGTACTTATTCACATAGCAGCTGTAATTTAAAACTCACTCTTAAGCTAGAAAAGGAAGTGCGGTAAGTAGATGAGGCATTTTGGGTCAAAACATGTGATGTCTTTCAATGTCTACATGTGGCTATTCTGAGGTAGAAAACATTATGGGAGCAAATAAGATTTTATTCATTTTCTGAGAATGTCAGGATGGGAAGTCAATCTCTATGCTTATTGTTCAAAGAATTCCTGGAAGTTCTTCCCAACTTTGCACAAATATGGGCAAGGCTAGTACCCTGCTTACCGTGTCTACTGATAAACCGGATACAGCTTTCTACCACCAGAGGAATTGCTTGGCTGGAATCCTGAAAAGCCAAAGAGAAATGCAACGTTAGGATTTTTAAATAGGGATAGCCCAAGGTCAGAGAAATGGGCCAAACTGTGAGGAACTTGCCTCAGCTGGATTAGTGGCTAGTCTAAAGAGAAGCATCCAGGCTGTCCGTCAAGCTCCAAAGCACATACACAGCTATCTACTTGGAATGCCACACGGACACCTTAAACCCATTATGTCCTACATGAAACTGATCATCTTTTATCCCAAATCAGTTCCCTACCCCCAGCCATCCAATCAATCAATTAATACATTTTGTCAAGTTTGCCTCTTAAATATCTCTCAAATCCATTCCCTTCTCTCCCTCTCTACTGCCACCAACCCAACCCAAACCATTAATACCTCAAGTCCCATCCTTGTTGTCCTCCAAACCATGCTCTCCTTCCTTTGTACAGTGGTTAGGCGATCTTTAAAAGTGTACATCTGATTGCTTTCTCTCAAGGATAAATTCTTTCAAAGACTACTTGTTTCTTTCTTTATACAGCCTTGCTTGTCCAGGGTCCTGCTTTTGCCTTCAGTTTCATCTCCTTCTGCTCTTCCCTATCTCTCTGTTCCAACCACATTGAGCTTCCTTTTGTTCCTCAGAGAAGTCCCCCTTGCCTACGGCTTTGCACAAGCTGCTCTTGCAGCTGTAATGCTCTTCTGAGCCCGGGCCCCCACCCATTAGAGTTTCAGTGCATGAACCACATTTCCTCAAGGATGCTTTTCTGTACTGCCCAGGTAAAGTCAGGGCCTATCTACAGGGTCTCAGCACCTTGAAGTTGGCCTTCACAGCAATGATTGTGACTAAATTGTATGGGTATATTTATTTACATGCATTTCTCACCACTGTGGCTCAAGCTTCACAGAGCAGACCCTATGTCAACTCTTGGGTGTCTAGTACTGGCCATGATGTTCCCACATAGTGGGTGCTCAATTAATGTCAGTTGAGGGTAGTAGAATTAACCACTGGGAGCATCAGATTGGGAGTTTATTTGGTGTACAAGATATGAAAGAAAAAACCCAGCTCTTGGTAATAGTGCCAACTAATTGGTATTAAGCAAAGAAGCAGGCCTCCCAGACTTCAACATTTGCTCTGCCACTTTGCTTACAACCCTGGAAATTTATATATTTAACTTCTTTGGGCCTCAATTTGGTATCTGCATCCAGGGGGGGGGATTGGTGGTGGTGAGAGTAGTATTTCCTGTTGGCACATGAACACTGTATTTACCACTTACAGAGGAATTTACAGATGTGTTAGGCCATGTACTAAGTGCTTTAGATGGATTGGTCCTGGCAGGGAGAGTCAACCTTTTTATACCTACCGCCCACTTTTGTATCTCTGTTAGTAGTAAAATTTTCTAACTGCCCACCGGTTCCACAGTAATGGTGATTTATAAAGTAGAAAAGTAACTTAACTTTATAAAATTTATAAAGCAGAGTTACAGCAAGTTAAAACATATAATAATAATTACTTACCAAGTACTTTATGTCGGGTTTTTGCTAAGTTTGGTAGAATAAATCTTTATAAAACAACTTACTATAGTTAAATCTATCTTTTCATTTATACTTTGGTTGCTTCGCTACCGCCTACCATGAAAGCTGGAACCAGGTTGACTACCACTGGGCCCTGGTAACAATCCTATAGGGTACATATTATGATTATCTTCATTTGATGAATAAGGAAATAAAAGTTTAACGAGGTGCAATAGCTGCTTATGATGACCTAACAGGTAAGTGGCAGAACCAGGATTCAAACCCAGGCAGTCTCCTTCTGAGACTGAACATTTCTCTACCACCCATACTGCATCTTAGGAGCTCTTCCAGGTGCAAATACCAAACACTGCCAGGTGCAAATATCAAATATTGCAAAAAAAAAAGTATGGTTTTATAATGCAGCTAAACACACAATGATTCAGCCATAGAGAAGGGATTAGGTAGAGGGGTCCCTAAACCTCATTTAGAAAAGGTTGTAGATGTTTAGGACAGAGACTGTACCCTCAAGTGGAATGGGACCTGTGGCTTCTGCCCATTTCACAGGTTGGCCTGTGCCCTCCCTTGGCTCTGAATTTCCAACTCTAACCATGGGCTTGGCCACTTAAGGGAAGCAGCTGGGCCTCACAAAGAAGTCTGGCTGAGAGAACTCCCAAGTTTACCTGGAACCCAGAGTGCTGCCAAAGGGGGTACTGTGTGGGCCAAGGGAGAGCCACAGTCAGGAAGGTCTCAGTGACCTAAAGCTCATCTTTCTGACCGCAGACCCCTCTGCTCCCTCCAGCTTCCCAGCTGCAGTGGCCAGTGTCTGCCCTCTTGCTGCCATCAATGACTTCTGCCAGTCAGCCCATGGTGATCATAAGAGGAAAACTCCTTGTCACTCTGATAAAAAGAACTATTTCAAAACAAAACCAAAAACCTATTTTTGGAAGTCTTACGTTTACAAATGTTACATTTTTACATTTATAAATAGTAGCAGCAGTAATAATGAAGATAGTGATGTAAAAAAGTTTGTAAAGTTTTGTGGTCCTAGATTTATAAATAAAGATCCAAAGTGAGGGGCCCTGAAGCTCACAAGTTGCTGGTTTCAACAAGTAGAGTGCAAAATTTTGCCTAGATTTTCAGGAAATGGAATATCAACGGTAGTTAAAGGAAAGTATATAGAAAGCAAAGATCAAAGATATTGACTTGCAAGTTCATCGTTAACAGTAGTATGTCAGAAGTAGCCCAGAGGGGTAATCTATGGACAGACAAGAGTGGGCCGGAGATGACCTCTCCCCTTCAGAAGAATATTTTCCTGGTCCACACCACTCCAATGGTACCTAGAACAGAGTCCAGTGGGAGCAAAACCTGGATGAAGTCATGAAGGCTTCAGACCCTTCTAAGGGTCCCCAAGACCCTCACTTCACCATTGATTTTGCACATAGCTGACCAGGCAGTGCCTCTATGTGTTCTTATTCAGTGCCAGTCTCTCCTTTTCATCCTCTCTCCTTCCTTCTTCCAATGTTAGAATCCATGTCAATTAAATATTTTATTTACAATATCTCTGGTCTTTTAATTGCAGGGTTGCAAGGGGTCTTTAAGGACAACTGGGCCAAATCCCCATTCAATCAGATTAAGATAACTTTAAACCAAAAGTAGAGAGAGAAAGATAACAGGTATAACTGGAAATGACAGTAAAGCAGAAGTCCAGTGATTTGCAGGAGCAATCAATCAGGAAGGTAGACAGATAATGTCTAAATAATTCATTGTTTTGCATAATTTCTCATGAGTTACAGAGTTAGGATTTTTGCCAGGTTTATTTATTATATTTCCATTTTCACTAAGGGAGAAAATACCTCTTGACAACTGATTGGATATGGGTGATGAGAGGAAAAGAAGCACCAAAGATAAGATTTGAGACTTCTGGTGCTGTGAAGAATGGAGAGTCCCAGTTAAAAGAACTAGAGAAGTTAGGAGAGGTGCTAAGGAAGTTAAAACACGGTGGGGAAGGTGAGCAGATTGATGCTGAGGGTAGAAGGTGCTGTCTTGACTCTTAAGCAGTAAGCAGTTAGATACAAGACTCAGTATTGTGGAACAAGTGGATGCTAGGAAGCAAAGTGACAGGGAGAGACTATGGAGAGAAAACAGAAGAGGGCCACATGCTGAGGAAATACCTGTATTTAGAGGACTGTAGAAAGGTCCAGCAAAGAAGATATGGAAGTAACAGGGAAGAGAAATGTTGGGCTGAAAGGAGTTTGGAAGCAGCAGTCGAGGCATTTCTTTTTGAAAAAAAGTCTGGGATTGTCTGAATCTAGTCTTTTTTAGGATAAAAAATGACTTGAACTCATTAGGGACCCTCAAAAACAAAAGCTACCAGGTTCTTCCTCTTGTTCGCCATAAACAAATTTTTCTTCCTTGCTTACTTATACAAAATCACTCATCATCCAGATTACTTCCTACTTACGCTCAGGACTATCTTAGAAAAAAACGCTTTATTAATTCACCATTAGATTTGAGCTGCTGGACAAAATTGCGGCAGGAGAATGAACACGAGGTCTAATTTGACACGGCTGTTGGTGTATCCCGGAACTCTTAGCAAATCTAGCAGCAGGCAAACATGCTTGGCCCGCAACTGCTTAGGTGTAGCAGGAGGCAAACCAGATAGTGCCACTCCCCACCATGGTGAGTCTAACCAGGTGTGCAAACCACCTGCCAAACACTGGTTTCCGGTGGAGTCTGGGAAGCCCTGATACACATACTCCATCTATGAGTAGGAGGCCCAGTTTCAGTCCAGGAACTGAAAGAAACAAACTTCAAGTTCAAACCTTTTCTCAAGTGTTGATGGGAAAAAAGACTCGCTCTCTCCTTAAGAGATTCATCTATTAAATTTTTTTTTTTTACAGGGACAGAGAGAGAGTCAGAGAGAGGGATAGATAGGAACAGACAGGAACGGAGAGAGGTGAGAAGCATCAATCATTAGTTTTTCATTGCCATCGCAACACCTTAGTTGTTCATGAAGTGCTTTCTCACATGTGCTTTGACCACGGGCCTTCAGCAAACCAAGCAACCCCTTGTTGGAGCCAGAGACCTTGGGTCTAAGCTGGCGAGCTTTTGCTCAAGCCAGATGGGCCCGCGCTCAAGCTGGCGAGCTTGGAGTCTCGAACCTGGGTCTTTCGCATCCCAGTCCAACGCTCTATCCACTGCGTCACCGCCAAGTCAGGCTCATCTATTAATTTTAAATGCACTAAGTTATCCCTGGGAGTCACTCATTTCTCTTTAGTTTTGAATGAAATTATGGAAGAAAGGAGAAGGAAAAAACATTAGAGGAACAAGAGGAGAGTTGCAATGAATTTTTATAATTTAAAAAATGTGTAATTGTATCCCATGGTATTCTCATTAAAATGAAATTCAAAGTAGAGACGGGAAAAACAGAAACCAGTAGTGACAGCAAAGCTAAGACAAGAGAGAGCTATGCCATCTGAGTACCCCTGCCAGCCAGAGCCATCAGATGGGCTGAAGACCCTGCTGGGGCTGCCGTCACCCCAGAAACCAAGTGCCTTCTATATTCGATTATCTCCCTGTGGCAATAGCCACTGTCAATTTCCTAAAATGATTTTTTAAAGCCTGAATCAGCTTTCCCCTGAGTAGGTACAAAGACATTTCAGCTCTCTCCCAACCTCCTCCCTGCTAACTGCCTACTGCATAGCTGGTATGGGCTTTGGAGATATAAAATCACTTCAACATCTGCCATAAAGAATAAATTAGGAAGTCAAATTTGCTATTATAAAAATAACTCATTAATTTTCTAAAACAAGCTTAACTACTGTTTAGACTGTCCCTTGATGTGGACTATCCATCCACTGCTTTCCAAGATCTTTCTTAATTTGGGTGATGATTTTAATACAACACTGAAGATAATGCACAAAATTGTAGTTCAGCATCTCTTGCCTATTAATCCTAGACCAGACTTATATTTGCATTTTTTTAGGATGTCTTAGAAATATACCTAGGATAACTATGCCACTAGAAACAAACAAAAATCTGCAAACTTAAAACAACAGTGCTTGGTCTAGGTGATCAGCTGCTTCGTGTTTCCGTCATATTGGTACATCTGTATGAAGTGTGAGGTCCCTTTCAATGGCCATCTGAAGGACTGACACCAAGGGCAGTTCTGAAACAATCTACCACAGTCAAATCAAATCTCACTATATAAAAGAAACAAATCAGAAAGATCATGGCCATTCCAGTTAAACAAGCTAAATCAATGAAGATGCCACAATAATAAACATACTATGACTAAATGGTACATTCCAAACATAGGCATGAAGTCCGAAAAGTATCTATCTTGCCTACAGTGGAGTTCTATAAATGACTGTGAGTTGTTCTCATTTTCACACCAGACCAGGCTGGCTCTTGCTGGGCTCTTACCTGCTTCCTCACGGTTGAGCTACGCCTGTGGTTGACCCCACCAAATCAGCAAGGACCAATACAGCAAGAGGGAGGAAAAAGAAAAAGGGGTTAAAAACAGTCTGTTTGGTGGTTAATGAACAAGTCATATTATTCAGGTAAGACCCAGAAATGGCTAAGAGACTTGATAAGTTCTTATCAAGTTTCCAAATAAAGCCCATTAACGCCCTTTTCACAAATGCACAGAGGTCTCTGCTTTTAATGTCTGCCCCATTCAAAAATCAGAAAAGGAGAAAATTGGTTCAATTTGCAGTAAAAAATATTTGTGTTCACAATTCGAAGATCTATCTGCAAGCAGATACTAGTAAATACCAAAGGAAGCTACAGTTTTCTCTCTTGGAAATACTCTGGGAAAAGGGAGCGGTTTTTCTGAAATTTAGAGGCTAGAGTGACCAGATTGCAAGCAACCTTGGTGATTCAGTGGTCGGCAAACTCATTAGTCAACAGAGCCAAATATCAACAGTACAAAGATTGAAATGTCTTTCGAGAGCCAAATTTTTTAAACTTAAACTATATAGGTAGGTACATATTCCTTATCGAGGTAGCGCCCCCATGTGGTATTTTGTGGAAGAGCCACTCTCAAGGGGCCAAAGAGCCGCATGTGGCTCGCGAGCCAAAGTTTCCAGACCAGGGCTAGGTCAATGCTTTTCAAGCTGTGTTTTGCCTCAGATCTGACTCAGAGGTGCAATGCCCCCAGCAAGGAGAGTAACAGTGCTTGGTTGAGTGAAGGTAGAAACCAGAGCATGCTTATTGGGCTCCCTCTGCCCTTCTATTAGGTTGCCCCTGATGAACCTCTTAAGAATCCTAAAGCTTCTCAGATTTTGTGGAATAATGCTTTTTTTTTTGTCTTATAGATAAGAAAATTGGACTTCAGAGAAGGAAAAGGAGCAGCCCAAAGTCACACAGTAAAATTCACAGGATAAAGAAATTCAACTTATATCAAAATTATACCACCAAGAAGATACATTCCACTGAATTCTATTATCCTGGTTCCCTCTAGTCATCAAGATTAATGGAATCTTTATTGTAATCCACAATGACAAAACGATGAAAGCCAAATGAAGCTATTTCTAAATAACGAGCCTATAATCATAAATGGCCTCATGATTATTGTGTGTGTTGGCAGATATAAGTGGTTGATATAATGGGCTAACCCAGGGTCTCTAAGGAGTCCAGCCAATTAAAGCTCTTTCTCCAGTTAAATCAGCACATTTTTAGGCAACTGAGAACTGTTGGATGAATGAATGCCTTGCTCTCTGCCAGCTCACAGATTTTCTCATAGCAGCTTCATAACTGGGAGGGAAAATATTTGGCTGGGGTGGGGAAGAAAGGCAAGGTGGGGAAAGATTGGGAGGGTTGCATACTTGTATATCCCAGGATTTCTACCAATGCTGCTTGGCAGGCCAATGCAATGTAGTATTTCATAATCCAACAACAGTCATTAAATACGGCTGTCACCTTTTCCATGCATGAAAGAAATCTAAGATCAAATGCCATCTCCTGATCTTCCTTCTCAAGGTCAGAGACTTCCCAAAACCCATGTTTACGTATAGCAGCTAGGATTGGGTTACCATGATGCTCCCTCTAGAGTCGACTTTTTTTTTTTAATCTCTAGGGCTGTTTTATCAAATGATAACAGAACCCCAGTTTTGCTGAGGTCTTTCCCTAAAACAAATCAAAACCAATTTCCATTTGGGGCTTGGTGGGATCAGTAAGGCAAAGAGAAAAAGCAACTCTTGCCCTAGGTCAGTCCTTTGCAAAGCCATCCAATGCCTCTGCAACTCGACTCCTTGGCTCTTTCCCAGGCTGGAATCTCTACCCACAGGCCTCTGTCCATCTCTCCCCAGGGTTGTCCCAAGCCACACCTACCTGGCCAGATTGCAATCTGTCCGCTGACCTGTTGGAAAGGCAAACACAGAGAGCACACGTTGAAGCAGAGGGGTAAAAGAGTGAGACCTGCTTCTAGGAATCACGATGTCTACCCATCTCCCCAGAGGACCACCGCCAGTATCACAGTGGCAAGGGCTGTTTCTGATACTTTCTCCCAGCCCAGTGTTGTCAATGTCCCTAAACCCTAGGTTTGCCAATTCTACTCCCCAGTGGGGGGGACTTAGGGGAACAAGAGCAAGGCAGATCATATGTTAGCGGATATAATATCAGAACCTTCCTGTATATGAAATTAAGCTTCTCTTGTGTGTGTGTGGTGAGGAGGAAGGGACAGTAAAGATATGGAAGTTCTAGTTTTAAATTCATACTATATTCTCCTATTATGTTGGGCAGGGGTAGCAAGGGAAAAATGAGATTTGATGCTGATATTGTTATCAAACTGTGGTTCTCAATCTAAGAGTGGACTTTAATATTAAGTTTAATGGGTTACAGCCAGTTTTTAAAAAATGAAAATGAAAATCTCAACATTCATGAGAATTATTTTTATGTTTTTTTTTTTTAATTTATGTTTATTTTTATTTATTCATTTTGGAAAGGAGACACAGAGTGAGAGAGAGACAGAGAGAGAGAACGGGGGGAGGAGCTAGAAGCATCAACTCCCATATGTGCCTTGACCAGACCAGTGCAGGGTTTTGAACTGGCGACCTCAGTGTTCCCAGGTTGACGCTTTATCCACTGCGCCACCACAGGTCAGGCTATTTTTATGTTTTTAAAAAATATATCTGCATGTGTGTACGGGCCATGTTATCATCTATGTTGGTTTCTTTGGGTCCAGAGTTATGCAAGCTTGGTCTGTATTAGACCTATGTTAGATAAAACAAGAGAAAAACCAAGCAGGTGTTGAATGGCTAAGCTCCCACACTGCTCATCTGTGCTCCTGAAAAGGTAACTCCAAGGCCTGAGAGAGCAGAGCCTTTAAAGGCTGCTAATTGTTGATTACAGTTCAGTTTATCTTGAGGAACACCCTCCCCCACCCCTAACAGCCTCTCATTACTAAGGTTCAGCTTTCATTTGCAAATATATTATTCTGAACCATTATTTTAAACATCTGGCCCATTTCCATTCTAGAATATTCATACACATCAATTATCCCTCTGTGGCAGAAGAACAAGAGTCTCTTGTGATATGGTGACAAATATATACAGAAGGCAGGACATGATGACTTGCACACAGTAAGAGCTGCAGCTATATTTTTTTCCTTATTGCTAGAACTTGTCATATTCAGATGAAGGCAATCTGCAGAACTAATGAATGGTCACCAACCTCGGCCCATCCACAGTAGTACTTTTGGTGCTTGTATGTGTGTATGTGCAAACCCATTCTCTCACATACACAGGCTCCCCCCCCACCCCCCCAACTCCCGCAGGCCCTGTTCCCATCTCACTCATGGGCTATGCTTCGATTATCTTGGCAAAAAGAAATCATGGTTATAACTTGCTTCAAATCATTCTGGGCTTTCTTTCCTCTGATTCCCCACGGAGCAATCTGGTAACCCAAGAGTAAAGATTTTCTATAAGCAAAGTTTGGATCTCAATGCCCAAACTTGTTCAGCTTGAATCTCTTGGGTGGTACGGAAGAAAGAGAACGTAAGTTACCTAACAGGCTTTCTTCACATAAAAGAAAATGCCCGAAACATCCCAGAACAAAAACATTAGAAATAAAAGAATCACCTTGTGGGAACTGTCGAGGGCAGGAGAAGGACAGGGCAATAAGGGTGGGTAGGAGGCTCAGGTATGAAAAGCAGGGCTCTGATTCCTAGGGCCCATGAGCCAATGAATATTACACTTCCCTATACTCTGCAGAGTGTCTGAAGAGTGCTCAGACTTTATTTACAATGTTAGACCTTTGAGTCATTGCAAGCTTGCCTTTCACTGGTGTTAGCACATATGCCCTATAGGTTCTTATTTCCCATCTTTAAGGGAGATTAGTAGGGCAGGGAGGAGAGGCCAGCATTCAGAGGCATCCCCAATCTGGGAATCCTATTAATCAGAGGATGCAGAGAGACCTGGGAAAAATGCCAAGAACCCCAGGGAAACTACTCTTTCAACCTTTGCCTTCTGTTTGACAGCCGAGGAGAGAAAGTCCAGAGTGCCAGTCCCATTCTTTGCCTTGCTACTTCCCAGGGTCTGGTTAAAATCACCCTATGAGATGAGACAGTCAACTCAACACCTTGGCCTCAGCATGGCCAACACAGAGAGAGGGCTGCCATGTGGCATCAGGACTGCTCAAAGCAGACGGACACTGAGGCTCTACTATGCTACTACAGAATGCAGCAGTCTGTCCATCACCTGTGCCTTTGAGAATCCTCTCCTCTCCTCAGAGCAGCTGGGCAGCCCATCTTCCAGCTCCCTAACCTTCTTGCTCCGGCCTCAGTACTGCCACAGAGGTACTAAAGTTTTCACAAAGTGTCTGGAGAGTAAATAACTCATTGGTCCCTTACCCTAGTCATGGCAGAGGAGGCATAGGAAGAGGACAGGGTACAGAGCAGGCACGCTCCATTTAAACAAATAGATGATGCACATTACTGCTTTATTAAATGCTGGCCTTTTCCCATTACTCAAGCAGTTATCTGGGGAGTGTGCTTCCACATCAAACAGGCTGGGAATGATGCATTCACATCACCAGATCAGCCTCACTTGGCTTAGGGTGGAGGCTTAGCAATGCAGCCCAGGGTTCAGCCTTCACCTCAATGCCAAACCTCCAGCAGAGCCCCACACTCACTTTCTCCCAGGGTTTTCTGCAGAAGGTCGTGCTTGGCTTGTAGCTTGGTGATGAGGTTCCTGCCCTCCAGGTACTCTTTCATTTTCTGTAGGGAAAGATGAGAAAGATCAGATTCCTGAAGAAAAAAGAAAATCATAGATGTATAGCTGTACAATTCCATTTTTAAGAGGGCATTTGATTTTTTTACCTAATTTTGACCAGGTCCATTTTTTATTTCTTTACAGCCCTGAACATCTGGATAGCTGCTGATATTCATGGGCACTCCACATTGGCCAGTTTAAGAAAGAAACTGTCTCTTAGAGCCCCTCATCCATCTCTTCCAGTTCCAATTGGAAGAGCAGGGAGTGGAGGGACTCACTGAGCCTCGGTCTTTTGGGGTGAGGACACACATCTGCCACTGGTCACCTCCACTGAGATCCAGCCCCACCCTGCCCCCCTTCAGGGTACATTCCAACACACCAGGAACAATGCCAATAGCAGGCTCAGCCCCACCCCAGCTACAAACCTGGCTTGCACAGCATCTTTGTCTGAGCTTATCTTAATCAGTCTCAGCCTCCTTCTCCATTTTGCATAGAGTCTTTATGGAATGCCTGGGATTTCTGCACACTCAAGAGGTGGGGTGCCCCCCCCTGCCGCAAATACACACGCTGGCAGTTCCAAACACAAGATGAGGTTATGGAAATGCAATTCTATCTGCTCTAACAGTCAAAATATGATCGCTGTGCTGCATTTTCTGATTTGACCTCTTTCACCCCGTGTCTGCCCGGTGAGAGACTAGATTTCCCTGGACAATTCTTCAAATTTTCGAAACAACCCTATGAGCTATTATTATGGTTATCCCCATTTTATGAATGAGGGCACTGAGATTTGGAGAGATTAAATAAATTGCTCAAGGTCAAATAGAGAGTGAGTGGTAGAGCCAGTATCCAAACATATGTAGTTTTAAAATACAGTGTGTGCACAAACCATTATGTTAACATGACCTCATTACAATAGCAAGCAGGAAAAGGAGAACAAAATTGCACAGTATTAATTCTTTGTAGATATGTAGCTAATTAAGAGTTTTTTAGAGCACGTTAGACATATTCTCTCATTTGACTCTCACAATAACTGTACATCACATTAGGGAAGGCATCATTATTTTTTTACTACAGATGAAAAGATGATCTTGGGTAAGAGGATGTTAAATAAATGCTGATAACTGCAAGCCAGTCAGCAGAAGTGCCAGGCCTGGATCCCAAGCCTTTGGCCTCTCAGCACAGTGTCTTCCCAACTCTGTCTAGCCGCTCACAGCTTTGTTTACCCTGACTGTCTCCACTGCCACAGCTCATTTGTTGGGGGGGGGGGTCATACAGTGGTGGGATTCAGCCGGTGTGCACTGGTTTGGCTGAACTGATACTTAATTTTTTATTGAGTTCGGCGAACCAGTTGTTAAAATGGCACTTGTATTCAGGGTTCTCTCTAAGGTGAGCGCCTGGGCAGCCGCCCAATGTGGACATCACAAATTGAAATTCTTTACTCTTTTTTAACATTTATCTGTGCAACAGCGTATTCTAAGCACCCGTAGTAATATTCATTCCGTCCACAGGTGAAAAAGTTGCAAGTAAGGATGCCAATCAAGAAGCAATATGGAAATATCTTAAATAAGAGTTTTATTGTTTTTGTCAGGTATTATTTAATATGTTTCATTAGTATTTTAAAACTCTTCTAATATAATCTAGTTGTGTGTACCTCTATTATTGTGCTTATTTAAGTATTAAATGTATGAAATAATAAACTATCTTTTGGTATATCGTTTTTTTATACTTAAAACGATCATTAGGGCTGAGAAGCAGCTGTTAAATTATTTGAATCCCACCACTGGGGTCATCTACACATGTCTAAACTCAGAGGCAACAATGACAGTGCTTGCCCGAGTGTGATCCGTAAATCACTGGTGATATGTAACATATCTGAGGGGTTCAGTGAATAAAACATTTAAAATGATAATAGTTCTGTCTTTCTTTTAATGTATTAAGCAAATGGTATAATTATATATCAAGGCTTTGATGTTATGGCTATTACCACTTAGGATGAAGGCAAAAAGAAAAGATAAAAAAATGTGAGTTACTTTTACTCTGTACTTTTCTTTGAGTACAAACTTTTAACAAAGAGAGGGTATTTCTTTTTTCTCTCCCCTTCTGTTTCCCTCATGTAAAAACAAAGAAAAAACCAGCTCTCCATGGGAGGCCTTCCTTAGCCCTCCCAAGCTCACCCAGATGCTTCTGATTACACCTTCGCAAAGCTCCATGACAGTACTTCCGACACAGCCCTGTCATGGAGGGTTTATTACACGTGTCTTCTTCTCTAGACTGCCTCTTCCCTATGGTCACAGACCATGACATTCATTACTCTTGGCATTCCTGGTGCTTAGTACTGTGCCCAGGAGATAGAAGATACTCAACAAATGCTTGAGGTATGAGTAAATAAATGAATAGTCTCATTATCCTCTGGACAGAACCTTCTGCAGCAGTCACAAGCCAAGCCTCCATGTGAGCACCACTCTTTAAATTAAGTATAAAATACACAAAAAATAAACTCTATACCAAATCATTTCTCGTTTTTTACTCAGGACCTATTTATTCCCTCTGCTCCTTTGGGCTTTTGCATGACAGCATCTGTATGAAAATAGGCTTCTTTGTCACCTGCCCCTTTCCATCTGCTCCAGCTGTCAGCTCACCTGCTGTCAGTCATCCCTGGGTGGTATCTGATCCCCACCAATGCCTAATTGTGAGGTTTGGATCATCCTTCAGGGTTCAGAGGTAAAATACCTACAGGGAAAACATCCACTGCTAACATCTGAATCCTCAAAGGCCCCTCTTTGGAAGGTTATCCCAGGAGACTCTAAAGGTTTGCTAATGAGGAGAAATTTACCAAGAAACTGTAACCCTTATAACAAGACCAGACTGCTCAGAAAACAGCCAAAATTCTGTATGGTGATGGATGCAAATTCCTTCCTCTCACTCATGTTTCTACTTGTGATTCCGGAAATCTTTTTTCTTTCTTCATTCATGCTCACAGTTCACTAGTTAACTCTGGCTGTCACTTGGTGAACCATTAAAATAACAATCTGATAAGAGGTATGATACATTACCTTTTTGGGTTCCATTAAGTTCTGAAGGATCGAAACTGTATCAAACAAGGTATGACCTGCATCCCTAAGACTGGGAACAATAGTTGGAAGTTTTCCATCTAGGTAAGTCAAGTATGGGAAGATAAAAGCACCTTAGAGTTTGAAGGCATGCTATATATCACTTCTCTGTCCTGCCCATAGCCAGCACTTGACTGTGAGAGAGATGCTGAAGAAATAATCTTGCTTTTACTGATAGAGTTGAGTTAAAAGCTTCAGTCATTGCTGACCAGACACACAAGAGAAAAAGAGCTAAGACAGCTGAAAGCAAGGGAGAAATAGTTGGCTTTTCAATGATTTCTGCAGACCACAGGGTCAGGAAAAGAACTATTTATGTGCAATCTCAAATTCTCTTTCTTGAACAACAAAGTCACTTTCCTTACTTAAAGCATGTTCCAATATTAGGTAATTAATTTTTTTCATTCTACTATCTGCAACTTGCTCCCCTCAAAAAACATCCAACAATAAAGGATGATCTGGTGCTTTCCTCAATGGAGGACAAAATAAAGGACAGTGCTCTATTCTAGATCACCAAAATCAAATCAAATTCCTAAACATACTCTAACAAGTGCAACACCCTCCTCCTAATTTTACACTCAGTATGATCAAAACTGAGAATTTATTCAAAAAGTAGGGCCTGATGGGTGGTGGTGCAGTGGCTAGAGCATCGACCTGGGATGCTTAGGACCCAGCTTCAAAACCCTGATATTATTGGCTCAAGCATGGGATTACCAGCTTGAGTGCAGGGTGCCCGGCCTGAGTGTGAGATCATCAACATGACCCCATGGTTGCTGGCTTGAGAAAGCAGTCAATGGCTCAGCTTGAGCCCCTCTGGTCAAGGTACATATGAGAAGCAATCAATAAACAACTAAAGTGCTGCAACTATAAGTAGATGCTTCTCATCTCTCTCCCTTCCTGTCTCTCTCTCTCTCTCTCTCTCTCTCTCTCTCTCTTAAAAAAAAAAAGTAGGAAGGGAGGTAGAGTCTACTGGCTGATTTTGGTTCTTTGCCATTGTGAACCTTCAATTTAGTTTTTATGATTTCAATTTATTTCTTAATAATTTCCCAATTGGTCTCAATTATCAGCAGTGAGTTTTATTGCAAAATATTAGTATACTAATTTTTCTCTCTGAGCCCCCCTCCCTGACATTTTGGTTGCAGTAAAATGGAGAAGCTTCAGTTGGAATAGTCCTACCGTTCATTTACTAAGTTTTCTAACCTTGAGGAAGTCACTTAATCCCCAGAGCCTTAGTTTCCCCATCTGAAAACTGGGAATAGTAATACCTTTTGCACAAGGCTGTTGAAGATGAACTAGAATAACAAGCATGACTATGATTATTAGCTCAGGGTCGAGCAGCTAGCAGGTATGCAAATGTGTTTCTTATACTCGAATCACCTGCTCAGTTAACCTAAAAATAGCCAAGTCTTTCCCTCAACTTTTTTGCTTTGTGCTAATACTAAAGGAAGATGAATAAAAGCAGGGTTCCAGTAAGAGGCACAAGAATGCTTTGTAAATTTAATTTTAAATCCCCTTCTCTTTAAGTACACTTCCCATAGCCTTATGCATTGACTTTAATCTCTGTGAAGCCAGGCCCATAAGTACCCACTGCAGCAAGGGGGCGGGTTGGGTGGGAGGAGTGAACTATGCCCAGTCAGCCCCCTGTGCAGAGATACACAGATGTCGCTATAGTGGCTGCTTCCTCGCCACTTAGGCACACACACATCTTCCCTCCTCCCTGTGAATTTTTAAAGCAGAAAACAGCTGTCAGACAGTATAAATAATACAGCAAACCTTTAAATGGGAGCACATCTCCCACTTTAGTTAATAGGGCAGGGACAGTCATTCATTTATTTGTACCTGCTTAGCACACATTTATTGAATGCCTGCAGGAGAATACCAAGATAAAAAAAAAGAACTCAGACCACCAGGTCCAAGTCTAGACCTAGAGCACTGCCCCAATGGCCAAGACACCAACTCCTCTCCCATTAGCTTACCCAAATCAGTCCTTAAGAATTCTGGTGATCTACTTTTATTTTATCAGCTGTAATCCTTAACCCCTTCTTCACCAACCCCATACAAGGAAGTACTTAGGAGAAATGCCAGCCTTACAGGCTTTTTAAAAAATTTTTATTTATTTATTTACAGGAACAGAGAGAGTCAGAAAGAGGGATAGACAGGAACAGACAGGAACGGAGAGAGATGAGAAGCATCAATTATCAGTTTTTCGTTGGGACATTTTAGTTGTTCATTGATTACTTTCTCACATGTGCCTTAATCGCGGGCCTTCAGCAGACCGAGTAACCCCTTGCTGGAGCTTTTGCTCAAGCCAGATGGGCCCGTGCTCAAGCTGGCGAGCTCGGGGGTCTCGAACCTGGGTCTTCCGCATCCCAGTCCAATGCTCTATCCACTGAGCCACTGCCTGGTCAGGCCAGCCTTACAGGCTTTGACAATCCTTGGCTAACTACTGAGTATTACTCTCTATGAGCAAGGAATTGGTAAAATATGTGATGGTACATCCATCTACACAATGAAATTCTGTACTGCCATTAAAAAAAGGAGGCATGTCTTTTTGGACTAATATAAAAATAATATCCAAAGTAAATTAAGTAAAAAGAAAAAAGTCAAGAATAGTATTAAGTAGCATACTTCTTATACATATTTCCATTTATTTTATTTTATTATATTGCTAATTTAATTCTACAGTATTGAAGGATAGTTCAATGATAGTTTATGCATAGGGTATCCCTGAAAAGAAACAGAATAAACTGATTTCAATCACTTGGCAGAAGGGATGGTATGTGGGGATAGGTACAAGACTGACCTTTTTCTATATGCTATTTTGAAATCTTTGCATCTTAAAAAAAAGGTTTTTTAATAATCAAAGTAAAAAAGGCAATGGGAAAAAAAAGTGGACGTTGCTAGAGTGTGTTACAGAGGACAAATGATACAAAGCCAAGATCAGAACAGTCTCTTCACTCAGGGCAAAGAAGAGGAGAAAGCTGTGAGCTGTGTCTAAGCCTTCCTTCACACCAGGTCTTCAGCATGGTGGAGAGAAAAAGCCTGGGGCCCAAGACCGCACAAGAGTTCTAGCTTCAGCTTTTTTTTTTTTTTTACAGAGACAGAGAGTCAAAGAGAGGGATAGATAGGGACAGACAGACAGGAACGGAGCGAGATGAAAAGCATCAATCATCAGTTTTTTGTTTTGACATCTTAGTTGTTCATTGATTGCTTTCTCACATGTGCCCTGACCGTGGGCCTTCAGCAGACCAAATAACCCCTTGCTTGAGCCAGTGACCTTGTACTTAAGCTGGTGAGCTTTTGCTCAAGCTGGCGACCTCGGGGTCTTGAACCTGGGTCCTCCGCGCTCAAGCTGGTGACCTCGGGGTCTTGAACCTGGGTCCTCCGCATCCCAGTCCTATGTTCTATCCACTGCACCACTGCCTGGTCAGGCTAGCTTCCGCTCTTGATGAGTGTTTTGGACAAGCTACCCATCTTCTCTAAATTCATTTTTAAAAATTTTAAATTCTTTTAGTGGGAAGGCTTTGTTAGATGATATTTAAAAATCATTCCAGGCTTTAAATTCCATGATTATTTTCCTGGGATTTCTGAAAATGACTGATCTTTATAGGTCATGCTTCAAATTTCCAATTGAAGTCATCTGAGCAGATAAATCTGATGACAGCTGAGAGATGTCAGAAAACTTTCTTAGCAGCTATCTGGGTCACTAGGTACACTACCTAGAAGTCAAAGCCACAAGAAGGGACCTCTTCCCAACTCCCCTAAAGAAGAAAGCTTACAAGATGTGCTCTTCTGCTGTTTTTGAATGGCATGGGAGAAAACATGGCAACGTTTGCACAGGCAACAAACTAAAAAAGCTCAGGTGCAGTTGTGTTGGCTTTGTATGGTTTGGCAAGCACTACCAGCCATCCTGTTTAACATGCATACCCCCTTTTCATGAATGGCCATTCACCACACCCCAAACAGCACTTTTTCATGAAATGAATTATCTGATACATTCTAAGCACCAGTCACAAAAATTATGAACTCTCTTGTAAATCTGTTATTAGACAAGCCCAGACAAAAAATGTTCCTGCTAGCCAAGGAAATATGCACACAATTTTGATAAGTAGCACTATGGCCACAAAAGACAGGAAATGGGTTAGAAGACATCAACGCAGATAGAAGTGAAATGGCAGGCAGGATTTGAGAGGTCACCAGTTTAAACATGATCATTTCTGCTCTTACTGAAGGTCAGCTTTGAATAAAAATGTTATAGATTCATTTAAAGCCAAAAAGTAATTCTGACAGTCTTTAATACAGATTTTTAAGTTCAAAACTTCTTAATCAAAAAAATGAAAATCTTCTGCAGTGTAACGCGATTGGGTCATTTAAGTACTATTATATCTAAGCAGTCCAGACAGACCAGCCAAACAATCCTATTACTAAAGCCTCTAGAGTGTTCAGCAAACCTCCTGAGATAACGAAGCTTGAGGCAGAAGTACAGTCCTTATTATAGTCAAGTTCTCTCAATAGCTAACCAGGTTTTTGCATGCTTTTATGCTTTTGCACATACTGTCCTTTCCTCATGGAATGCCCTTCTCCTCTTGATTCACCGCCTGTTTCATTCATCCTTCAAGATCAAGCACAGCCTGACCAGGCGGTGGCGCAGTGGATAGAGCATCAGAATGGAATGTGGAAGACCCAGGTTCGAGACCCTGAGGTCGCCAGCTTGAGCACGGGCTCCTCTGGTTTGAGCAAAGCTCACCAGCTTGAGCCCAAGGTCGCTGGCTTGAGCCAAGAGTCATTCGGTCTGCTATAGGCACCCCCCCCCTGCCGCCCCCGGTCAAGGCACATATGAGAAAGCAATCAATGAACAACTAAGGAGCCACATGAAGAGTTGATGTTTCTCATCTCACTCCCTTCCTGTCTGTCCCTCTCTCTGACTCTGTCTCTGCCACAAAAAAAAAAAAAAAGATAAAGCACAAAAATCACTTTATGTATGAAGTTTCCCCAACTCCATTCATCCTGATCCCCATTCCTGCATGTGTGCAATGTGCACATATGCATTTAAAAATTTTTATACTTATATACTTTTTGAATTACAAAAACCAATCTGTCATACCTGTTTAGAAATGTATACTGCTCACAAAAATTAGGGGATACTTCATAGCTTCACATTCATTTTGAAATATCCCCTATTTATTTATTTATTTATTTATTTTTGTGGCAAAGACAGAGAGTCAGAGAGAGGGACAGATAAGGACAGAGAAGAAGGGAGAAAGATGAGAAACATCAATTCTTCGTTGCGGCTCCTTAGTTGTTTATTGATTGATTTCTCATATGTGCCTTGACTGGGGGGCTACCGCAGACCGAGTGACCCCTTGCTCGAGCCAGCGACCTTGGGGTCAAACTGGTGAATCTTGCTCAAACCAGATGAGCCCGCGCTCAAGCTGGCGACCTCAGGGTCTCGAAGCTGGGTCCTCACATCCCAGTCTGACACTCTATCCACTGCGCCACCACCTAGTCAGGCGAAATAACCCAATTTTTATGAGCAGTACATGAAGTAAAAATGAAAGTTCTCCCTTCATGTGTTTAATCCCATCATTCTCCTCTTCATTTTAGACTCTCAGCATTCCCAGATTATAGTACATAATAGATCCTCAATAAGTGATCAGCGAATAACTTAATAATGATTGATAAATAAATAAATAATGATAATGGTGATAATAAATTTCCATCACTTACTGGGCAATACCTACAATCTAGGCAGTGTGCTTAATATCTTACAAAAATTAATGAATGAGCCAAAATGTCATTCCATTATTTCTTTGTATAGATTTTAGTTTTTTACTCAAAAGTGTTATAATTAAGTGACTTAGAAAAATATTAATCTAAAAGTAGATTTTAAAATAATATGTATAGTAGTATCCTATTTTTTTGTAATAAAATTCTAAATATATGCTTAGACATGGGTTTGTGTATACACATATCCTAAAACTAGTTCTAGGTAATGGGATTATTAATGCCTTATTTTCTTCATTTTTGCTTCTAAATTTTATATAAGCATGTATTGCCTTATATAACCAGAGAAAAAAGTTATTTTAAAAGAACAATACTGTTAAATCACTCCCTTTCAACATCTCCAAAATCAAAAAAATAGAAACCCACAGAAAACAACAAAAACAACCCTAAGAATTCAAAGCATAACTAAGTAAAAAAGGATTTCTTTTTTTAAAAAGATAGCAAATCACCAGTGTTCTTAATGAAGAAAAGTCAGTGTTCAAAGAATTGAATAAACTGTACTAGTTGGAGGAAAAAGTCAATTTACTGCATGTAGACTGTGCTTCTTGACTGAAAAACAAGTTAATTTCTCTCATTGAAAATCAGTATGCATATTCACTGGCTATATTTCATCTCACATCTGCAAACTTAATTTCTGCTTTCCTGATCATCAGATTAGGAAATAAATTTTAGTCCAAGCAATAAATCCTACTTGACAAACTCAAAATAACTTATTAAAAAGCAGCACCAAAGACCAGCCAGCAACTTTCAAAAGGGCTGTTAACACCATTAAAAAAAAAAAAAGAAAGAATCTAAAAAGAGACTGGGAGATACATAAATAACAAAATACAATGTTTTGAAAGTCTCCTTAAATCAGCAAGGCTGTCTATCTCTCTGAATTTTAGCAATAACAACCTGTTCCTCTGAATTTTAACAATATTTTTAAAAATATATTTTCCATCAACAAAATATATATAATAAGGTCATCATACCACTGAGAAGAGACTAGACTTTAAAAACAAGACAAATGTCAGTAATATAGTTCACAAGAACCAAGAGATTTAGGTCCCCTTTCATGACCCACCTAGGGCTAAAAAGGAAGCTTTCAAACAAAAGCCTACTAAGTGGTTAAAAAGAAAAGCTACCTGGTAGTGTAACTGGGAGCATCCTTTCTTTTGGGGGTGCCTATAATAAGACATATACAATGTATAGATCAGTGGTTCTTAACCTTTTTTGAGGTACCAAACCCACCAGTTTCATATGAGCATTCACCGAACCCTTCTTTAGTGATAAATAAAATAGGATTTTTTTTTTCCAAATTCAAGACATAGGTATATGTTTTTTTACTGGTGCACAAAATGAGCCGTGCATGAACATCACCTTGCTCAAAGAACAAAACCAACAAAGTGCATGAACTCACAACAAATTACGGTATTACTTTATTCTGGCCTCCACGGCAGAGGCTTCTCCGAACCCCTGAGACCGACTCATCGAACCCCTAGGGTTCGATAGAACCCAGGTTAAGAACCACTGGTATAGATGTTTGTGCCTTTAAATGTAGGGATGGTCTCTGAATATGCCCAGTTCTGAATCTAGGATATTCAGAGAGTGCCCTTCAGACATTTGACAAGGACTCCAAGTTCCAAATCTCATGTGCCGCAGTGCCTAAAGATGATCTTTGAAGGCCATCAAGCTCCCTCACCGTGAAATAGAACTGCTCAGTCTCTTGCTGGTTGGCTCTCCTCTTGGCAATGCTGGGCTTGCTCATGAAGGTTTCTGAGACTGTGGACTTGACAGACTCCATAGAGTTGCTGTACTGGAAGCAGTCAGACACATCAAAATCCTCGACAGTCACAATGTCCTGGATGGTCTGCAGAGTGGCCTCCATTGTCTTCTTTACCTGCCACAACAACAACCAACATAATGCATGAGGGGCAGGTGCAGGAGAAGCTTGGAGAAGGGGTAAGAAGTGGGCTGAAGAAGAAGAAAGGGTGCTGTCAGAGGGTGCAACTCTGCCTCCCATGGGATGGCACTTAAGTGAGTAATAACCCCATGGACTCTGGTATTGAGTGCTACATTCTCCAGTGAGAACCTAGAAACTATCACCCAGCTCTTTTATTTAATGTTTACTTTTTAAAATTTAATATTAGTTCTTGGCTAAAATAAAAATGCAAAGGGAAAGAGAGGATAGAACAAATTCAAACCAACCCCATCATATAAAGAGCTAGTTAAAGATGTGTGATGACCATGGTGTGATCTTGTAATACCTCAGGTTCTGTTTTATTATCTTCAACAAATCGGTGAACTTGTTTCCCCATTTGCACACAAAATGACCCAACACTAGTCCTTCCTAATCTTCCTGGGAAAAGTAAGACTTACTAAGATGCCAGGTAAGAAGTTATGTGAGCTCAAAAGAAAGGAGCTCTGTTCAGCAATCAGTGCCCTTATAAAGTGGTTGTTGAAAGCAAATACACTGGGCCCAGGACAAAGTCACCCTTTTCTGAACCAAGGAGAAAGTCACCCTTTTCTAAGGGACAGAGAAAGGATTTTGAAGCATCAAAGTCAAAAGCCTCTGTTTGTTTAAAAATGCTAGAAAAAGCCAGGCAAGAGGGGGTGGCTTCAGAGACATTATTGTTCACTCAGCTGCCAAGTGCCATTTTGATTAAATGTGTAGAGGAGGGAAATAAAGCATTTTGGAAAGGCTCAAAATAGAGCACAACCTTTGGCAATGCAAGAGCAACTTCCTGGAGTTCAAGGGCAGGATGTAGCAGAGGGGGAAAATCCAAGCCTACATTTGGCTAGGAAGTGTTTGCAGCAGCCCGGGCATTCTCTGCATGTTCCTTCCACTGCTCCCAGATAGGCGGCAACGAGTTTGACAGGAAAACTCAGAAGGTGGCTTAAACTGAAAACTTACCTCTTCATTCTCAATCTTCAGGGTGGATAAACGAGACTGCAGTTGTTGGCATCTCTGTACCAGCTCACTCTGAACAGGCTGCTGGGCACATAGCTGGGAAGCCTGCCAGAAGCAAGTAATAGCAGTTCAGGAAGAGGACACCATACTTTTGGCAGTTCCAGAGTCCCATCACTGCTAATAAAACTACATGTATTCAAGCTCTAAGGCTCATACTTTTTATGTTGAAACAAAATACAAAGCCACAGCGTGTGGATCTCTTCCAGGACCAGTAGCATAAGAAAAGAATAAGGAGTGGAACCCATTTGGAAAGACCATCTCTAAATTGGTGCTTATTAGCGGCAGGTCTACTCAGGGTCTGTGGCTCCATGGAAGCCAGTTAGACCAGAGAAGACTGCCTTGGGTAGCCCCAGCTCCAGATACACAATGCTTTGGCACAGGGAGTATTTCCTGCTAGAGGTCCAAGTAGCCACCTCTCTGGCCCCCCCTCCACCCCGCTTTGTACAGCAGAGTGAAAGCAGGAGAGAAGTGGGTCAGGAGGCTAACTTGCTGCTGTTGGCAGTCAGCATGTGTTTATAAATCTGGGCCAGGCACGAGAGCTCTGACTCAATTAGAGAAAGTATAAAGCCAGGAACAAGTTCCCATGCTATAGTAGAGGGCTGCAAAGGGCATGGAATCTGGTGAAACTGCCATTTTCAAAGAGCCATCATTTTACACCAAGTCTTCACTGGAATTGTGGGAGGAAAGTCCACCCTTCCCCCAAGGATCACTGTCAGTAAGCTCTCTCCTATGAGAAGGAATGGTTGAGCCACTGTCTCCTGATGATGGCATGGTTATGGCACCAACATGAGTTCACCCAGTCCTCAGGATGACAGATTAGAAACAGAAGGCTGGCAGACTGGGAGAAAGGACCCACATGGAGGCAGCTCCTGTCACTTTGCTACCATGTGTCCCTTAGCCTCTCATCTGTGGAGACACATCTGGATAGAAGTAACCTTTCTCCCCTAGCAATGAGTGGGCACATCCACATGCCCACAGACCATTTTCTTGCTTGAAAAGACAAAACCTCTCTTCAAATGGAGGGGGCTGGGACTTGACCTCCTCCCCCACTTGAGAGGCTGACCTGAGCCAGCTCTCAGATCTGAAGAAAGCTGACTTCACTATGGCTCTGGGATAAGCAGACACAATGGAGAAAGCTCAGTGGCCAGGATGGGTTAGCGCCAAGAGTGAAACTCTCTGGCTGCCTGATGTCACCAGTCAGGCATCCAGAGCCCCACCAGTCCCTAGAGGCACCAAGAGTAGAGCCAAGCACCTCCTCCTAGTACATCTGAGAATGCTTGGCATCAATTCATGTGCTGAGCACCCCAAAATACCACTCTGTGTGGGACCTTGGTCAATTTCAGGGCTTCCGGTCAAAATGCCACTAGAACTTTGGCCCTAGTTCAAAGACTTCCAAGCAGCTCCCTCTTGATGCCTCTTTGGTCTACAGACAACCCACACTGAAGGGGATAGACTGGCTTCAGGGACCAAGACACGCCCGTGCTTCTTTTTATTGTCCACTCAGAAAAAAGCTAGATAGGAATTCAGAACCTTTGTAAGATCTACGACTGGCCCTGGCCCCTGACTGACTAAGCCACTGATGAGCCACCGACCAGCTACGTCACATACAGGGAAGACCTAGGCAGAAGAGTAAACTATTTATTTTTAAAGTAACCCAGACTTAGCAGGAAGGAATCATGGAGAAAAAAAAACAGCTCCATGCCTGTTCCTTTAAGAAGCAGCAGGGCTGCTGATGCATGCTTTGGCAGTGGACTGCTACCGGGGTGCAAGGTAATGTATTCCAGCTGTGCTCTGGAATATGGAAATGAGGCTCTGACAGGGCTCGGAGGGAGCCTGAGCACCCAGCATTTGGATTCCCCCTTTATGGAGACAAGCTGTTTGGCCCGGAATGCAACTCAGTCAACACCAGAAAATGTATCACTACACTTAGCTAGTCCCCAAGTTCCACTGATTTTTGGGAAGAAATCTCAGTGACAGCTGGAGAAGGGGCTTGGAAGGCACGAAGCCAGGGCAGGTGAGGAATGGGGCTTCCTGGGGTTTGGTGACACTCCTTCCCCTACTCTAATTGCACATGCTGCCATCTCACTTCCCCATCTGTTCAGACACTGACATTTCCTAAACCACAGCAATGCAAACAAACTGGAAATGGCTTAGTTTTCCCCAAAAAGGAGAGGAAAGATATCATCTCCACATTTTTGTCTTTGAGACAGAAATGTCCCACTCTCCACAGTGGCTTATTGATGACAGCAAATCCTTTGGTTACACTGCAACCTTTATCATTCTGGAACAGAGCTTACTAAAGAGGTCTGGGTATTAATTTTAATGGAAGCACCAATCCCTTACTGTGGGGACACTGTTGTTTGGTCACCTAGCATCCATCCCTCCTTCTGGAACTTTGGCATGTCTTCCCTCCAGGGGACCTCCAACTCTACAACTCAGGCCCTGTGCTTGGATGGGGGCTCTCCTCAACAAGGGGATGACATATGTGACCTAGGCATAAGCCAATCAGCTGACCGCAGATACCTAGACACATTGATTGACTCAGGGATAAGCAAGACACCCAATCAGAACCAGGAGACACAGTGAGACTTTTGTGGAAGCTTCTAGGAAGTAAGCAGATAGATAGTCTTTCCACTGAATTTCAATCTAGAAGATAAGGCTGGAATAGAGTCATCTTGCCCTCACAGGATAAGTGCCTATCTGAGAATAGGGTCAAAACACAGTATGCATGAAACAGAGAGAAAAACTGAATCCTGATAAAATTCCCACTCCTAAATCCAGCCATACCTGAAGGTTCCATCCGAAGCTTTTATTATGTAAGTCTATCCATCTTTCTTCTGTGTTTAACAGTAGATTAAATGGTGGCTCCTACCCACAGGTATAAGGTATAAATCACACACTCTGATTTGTATGCACAACCACCAGAAGTGGAACCAAAAGATTCACAGTAATGAAAACCAAGAAGCTTCTCTTCTCTCACTAGTTTTTTTTTTTTTTTGGTCCCTTCTCGTTTTAGTCACTGAAGGTGAAAAGTCCAAAACAGGGTTCTCATGTCCGTGCTCCCCTGCCTGGGCAAACAGCACATGCCTTCAGGGTAGTATCTTAGTTCCTATCCTTTCTGTAGATACACATTCTTTTCTGTTCAATACCCAAGCAAAACTATACTTTAATTGCAATCTTCTAAGCCTAGAAGAATAAGATCCTTTAGAACTCTGACAAATGATCACATCATTATTCTGATTAGCCCTTTAGAATCTGGCCCCATCTCAGCTCTCACTGCTTCCAACCTTACCACCAGAAGCCCTCTCTCTCTTCTCCTTTCACCGTTACTAAACTGTTAGTAGTTTTTAGAACACATTTGATGTCTGTCACCTCCTTTGATCCTGTTGGTCCCTTTGGGTGCTCCTTTCTGTGCATATTTCTAATTCTCTCCCAACATCCCAGACTGTGAGCTCGCCGAGGGCTCTAATCCCCAATGTCTACGGTCAAGCCTAGTAGACAGAAGGCACTCAGTAGCTTTTTACTGAATGAGTGGAAGCTCATTACCTGACAGGAAGCTCCAGGCCTCACACTCCTCAGAATAATGTGGCCTTAGTGGAGTGAATTTAGACACAACATAACTCAAACCCCTTGGGGACTATGAGCAGAGGAAGAGGGCCTTACCATGTCCCCCATGTGGGGCTGGAATTCAAACTTCATAGGTGGGCAGAAGACATTATTGTACATCTCCATGAGACGCTGTTTGTCACTGGTGGCATCCAAGTTTTCTACGGCATTCTCAATGGCATCCAGACCCTCATGCTTCGACTGCTCCAGATTCAACTCAGCAGAGAGAAAGGTGCGTAGCGCCCGGTTCAGGCTAGCGTGGTAGCCTAAGTCACAACACTGCTGTGGAAAGGAGAGCACATGAGCAAACACTGGACAGGCCTGAAGCTTGGTAGAAAGGGGGTGGCCCCCAGAGCAGATCTGACTATGTCAATGAAACTGACTGCAGCAGGAAGAAGGTTAACATTCTGACTTTTAAGACCTGGGTGAGATCTCTCAGTTCTTGACTTCTATTTCAATGGTAAAACATACCTTAAGACTGTGAGGTGGTTAGAAGAGGACTCAATTAGCCAAAATAAAATTATTTAATCATGCACTGTATAGTGCTATTCAGTAAATATGGGAAGAGCTGAAAGTTAAAGGTAATCCTCATATATTTGGGTTTCTTTGGGGATATCACTGTAACAAAATTCAAAAACAAAAATATAGCCCGCCACTCCCTGAGAGATACTGTGGTTAAATTACTACATACCAACCAAGCCAGGCCATTTCCATATTCAGAGTTCAGAAGTTAGAAATGTTGCAAGAACAGTTAATTACACAAACTCAGAGCTCTTGGTGGGAGAAAAAGAGACTGGGGTGCTGTTGGTCATCACCCCCCACCAACTCCAACGTTTTAAAACGGGCCTTAGCTGCAGACTAAGATTTCTGCACTAAAGCTCTTGCCCTATAGAAACAGCATCTATCAGGCCAAAACTTTCTAAACATAAGTCTTAGTGGAAAAATTCATGTAAAGAATCTGATTTTCTGCCTGGCCAAGCGGTGGCGCAGTGGATGGAGCGTTGGACTGGGATGCGAAGGACCCAGGTTTGAGACCCCAAGGTCGCCAGATTGAGTGCAGGCCCATCTGGCTTGAGCAGAAGCTCACCAGCTTGGACCCAAGGTTGCTGGCTCCAGCAAGGGGTGGCTCGGTGTGCTGAAGGCCCGCAGTCAAGGGACATGTGAGAGAGCAATCAATGAACAACTAAGGTGTCGCAACGGCAACAAAAAACTGATGATTGATGCTTTTCATCTCTCTCCATTCCTGTCTGTCTGTCCCTATCTATCCCCCTCTCTGACTCTCTCTGTCCCTGTGAAAAAGAAAAAGAAAAAAAGAATCTGATTTTCTAAAGCAAAATGAAAAACAAATAAACAAAATGAGTATGGAAGAAGCAATAGTATACAAAAAGCACTGGAAACAACCTTGGAAAAGCCTCTCCCATCCCTGAGCAGATGTGGCCAGGTCAGTGGTTTTCAAGCTACAGACCAGAGCTCTATGGTTCTGTGCCAGAACCAACACCCTGAGAAGGTATAAAAGGGTAGCCCAACTAGCAGGACTTGGAGCCTCCTATTCCTTGAACCAAACCTGCTCTGCTCTTTTTTCTATTTAATAAATTGGGATTCTATGTAAGGTTTGGTTCAAAGAAAATTCTGTTAAGAGAAAAAGTCTGAAAATACTTGGATGGAATGTAATCCCTCAGGCCCTCTTCAGCAAATGGCATTCTATAACTCTATGACAATCTTCCCCATCCCTCTCAAGGACCCAGAATTCTAATTTCTTAGTCATCCATTATCCCCTCTATTGCTTAAGCAGCTTTGAGATCGAAAACCTGAGAAAACACGTCAGAGAAGAATCCATGGACAGGGTGAAACCATCTGCCTGACTGTCACCTCATCCATAAGCAGGCATCAAATTAACTCTTCCCCCAGCCTTTCCCCTTCATCATGATCACACTGGGAGCAACCACTATTGGGGAAGAAAGCACATGATGTGCCTGCCTCCTCCTCTCAGCATCTGACAAGAAGCTCAGCAACAGAGTGCCTGTCAGGCGGGCTCTGGGTTCAGTGCCAACAGTCTCTGGCAGGTGCCTGGCTGCAGTGGAAGAACAGCAGTTACAGCTTAACTAGAAGCAGAAGATGGAAAGACATTAAATTCAGTTGAGAGGGAAGAGCAAATGGAAGCTAGACAAAAGCAGCTGATTGAGAGGCCCCACGTGCAGGAAACCCATGGATCTAGCCAGGTTGCCCTTGAACCTATAAGCCCTTCCAAGCCTGTAAGTCAAATGAACAGAAGTAACATTACCCACAGGGCTGAGCAAGTGTGTGGGGTGGAAGTGGGGCTTTTTAGTGCAGAGGGGAATTTGAGGGAGGCAGAGTACCCTTCCTAAACTTGGACATATTTTTGGTAACTTCCCCTTTCTCTCCATTCCTACTACCTAATTCATACCCTTATCATCTTACACCAGTGCTGTCTACTTCATTCTCCTGCTGATTAACCTATTATGGCTTTCATCTTTCTCCCCCTAAATTAAAGACCACTTATTTTCAGTTTGGAAATTTCTTAAATGCCTCTATATTTACTGAGTGCACTTACTATATACCAGACAGTGTGCTAAGTGCTTTATGTACATTCTAGACTTTAATCCTCAAAACAACCCCAATGAGGCTGGTATTATCTGAATTTCCCAGACTAGGAGACTCAGTAAAGTTAAATAACATGAGTAAGGTTAATGGACAAAACAAATTGTAATTTCTCAGTCTATCTGACATCATCTCCTTCTAGTTTCTTCTTCAAACCCTCCTGCTCTAGTCCAATGACATGCTCTCTGTTTAGGTTAGCATATTGGAAAACCATAGGCCTTAAATCAGCTATATGACTGTGAGGAAGCTACTTAACTTCTCTGGACTTCAAATGGGGTAACACCAGCCTCACAGATTGTCGCAAGGCCAATAATAACAGGAAATATACTTACAAATAACTGGGACCATGAGGACACTTAACTCCAGTCAGCAATACCCTCAGATTCACTACCTCTGCTCTTCAGCTCCCAACATTTCCCATTTCTCTCACCTGTTGCAATTGGATCCAATCTTCAAGATCCAAATCAAATTCCCAGCCTCTAGGAAGCCAGCCAGCCCTGCAACCCTGGCATGCACTGACCTTTGCCTCCACTCAGAACCACACTCCTCAGAAGCCCTCAGGTGACACAGAATACACTCCCTCATTCTGTGACCTGCCATTTCATTTCACCCCCACCAGAAGGCATGCTTCAAAGAGTATTTGGTCAGTGACTTAGTCCATTTTTAAATCCCTCACCATTAGGCCTTGCTCATGGTAGGCATTTAATAAACATCGCTGGATTGACTGAAGCCAGGAGCGCAGATTCCAGGCTCTCAGTAAATAACCCATTTAGGCTGCCTACTAATCTTAGTCAAGAGGGTAGATGTAGCCATTAAAGTCTTTTTTATGTTGCTCATCCTGTACGGCCCATGGAAGGCAGGGAGCTTACTTGGGCCAGTCCACTGCCTCTTTTATGTAACTGTTTTATAGCTTCTCTGTGCCAGTCAGTGAGTGGGGGTCAGACTCACAACATGCCCTTTGGCTTCTTTACACCTCCAGCTAACCAGGGAGATGCAAAATAGGTTTTTCAGAGCCTTGTCTATCAAGAGAACAGCTGGAAACTGAGGCATTAGCAAAGAAGCAATTTCTGGCAAGGTTAGTCAAAAGAGATTGGAATACAGGATGGGGAAAAAGTAAATGTACAGTTCTGAGTATGCGATTTTATTCTTGTGTTATTTAATTATTGTATTATTTTCCATACAATCAACTGTAAACCTGCTTTTGCCTCACCCTGTATTTCATCCTTACTGCTAGTAGAATCCCAGTGATTTGAGGCAGACATTATTTTGCTCACAATGGAGACAAATTATGCTTTCCATGGCTTCTGATGACTTCTGTAGCCACGCTAGACAACCTTGGCCATTTCTGAGTTACAGAAATGTTTGATGAAACTCTACCAGGGGAAATCAAAATTTTATAAGATTTATATTTATTTAATGATAGTCCATCCAGATGTGTGATGACTTGAGTTGATAGCTCATTAACCCTTTACCAGTTGATATCCAAACTCTGAGACTCTAGAGAAGGCCTAGAAAAAGAAGTGGTGTTTCATAACATGTACTTCAAGTTCACACAGAGCAGAAAAATAAGTGCCCTCTATAAAATTTCCCATTCACAAAGCTGAGTCCTTCATGCCTGACTTGGGTACATATGGTGTCACAGATTCTCTACCCATGAATACAGCATGCATAACACTCCAGCTGTGCATGAGGACAATGCCCTGTTCTTCATTCATCCATCTGCTCTGGGGTGAGAGCCACAGGAGTGTGGGGGAAGGGTATCACATTCCAATGACACTCCAGTTCTTAGTCTTCATCCAGTCAGTTCAGAATGTCCTTTTTAGCCTGAAGTTGGGTTGTCCTGGTGCATGTCGCATGCCTCAAACTCACGTGGATTGCTACAGTCCAAGTTGAAATCTTAAACTACATTATAAAAAGGAGGCAAAGGCTAGTCTTTGACAAAAAAAACTTCTCAATCATTCTTAATACCTTCAGGACACACTAACCTTCAACCTGCTAGGAGGCATGACAGAGATGGCATAGATGGAACAAAATTCATCCCTTGTCTTTATTTATTTATTTTATTCATTTTAGAGAGGAGACACAGAGTGTGAGAGAGAGAGAAAGAAAGAAAGGGGGGAGGAGCTGGAAGCATCAACTCCCATTATGTGCCTTGACCAGACCAGTGCAGGGTTTTGAACTGGCGACCTCAGTGTTCCCAGGTCTACGCTTTATCCACTGCGCCACCATAGGTCAGGCCATTCCTTGTCTTAAAGCAAGTTCTGTATACAGTCAATATCAGAATGCCAATGTACCAGTCTCACCACTCACTCCTGTGCTGTTAGTTCACTGCCAAAGAATCCTTTTGGACACTTTTATTGCATACAGCAGCAAGAAAAAGGAAGAAACTACTGACACATGCAATAATGTAGATGAAGCTCAAAAACATCATGCTGGACAAAAGAAGCCAGATACAGAAAAGCACATACTATACAATCCCATCTGGTAAAGTTCTAAAATAGGCAAAACTAAATTATGGTGAAAGAACTCAGAACAGTGGTTGCCTTGGGGAGGGGAAGTGACTGGGAAGAGAAAAGAGGAACTTCCAAGGTGATGGAAATATTCTATATCTTGATAGAGATGTAGGTTACCAGGGTGTATGAATTTATTACAACTCCTGAAACTATAACCATCATCTTCCTCCTCCTTCTATTCTTGTCTTCCTTCCATGAATATATTATGTTCTCAGCTAGGTATTAAGCTCTGTATGTATGCATTATGTATGGGTGTATTAAAGTAAAGACTTGGTTCCTGCCCTCACAGAGCTGAGAGAAGAGACTAAGAGATCTTTTGTTCTAAGTGCAGCAACTCTCAAAGCTTTTATTTTTTAACTTCCAACTCGTGGTAAGAAATACATCTTAAATTGTCACACACACTCACAGGCATGCACATACATACACAACCGTGGGTGCGCGAGCATGCACACTTACCTAACAGTTTCATCAAATAAAAGTTAACTTTACTAGTGTGGTGTAGCCTGACATTTTCTTTCCTATTTTATTCTAGTCTAGTTTATGCATTATAAAAAAAAAATCAAACCTATGAAAATGATTTTATATGACTCCCCTAAGGAGTTTGAAAAACCTGTCCTAGGGCCCCCTGTGCTTCTTCTCTCTAGCACTGCATTTAGCCCACTACACAGAAATTACCTGTTTGTATATCTGTGAATACCTCTAAGGCAAAAGTTATTTTATTCCTTTTGTACCCCATTGCTGAGCACAGAGCTTTATCTCAAATAAATATTTATAAAGCAGGAAAATGTTATCAGCCTTTCTTAAGGGGTCATTAATCTGTCCTTACCTCAGGAAAAACAACAAAGAAAACAAACATCAAACAAAATAAAACAAGAGCAACTTTAGTATCTGTGTGGCCTATAATGCTAGCAAGCTGGACTTGCTCACAGAAACCTAGACCCATGCCTGCTGAGTGCTAAGGAGGCTGGCAGGCTTCTTTCCCATGGTACTTCATGTGGGATTCTGTGAAGACAGGCTCTTAACATTATTTTTTAAATGAGGGGAATAAGGTACAAAATAGCTTGCTTCTGAAACTGATGTTGAAACACCTACTAAGGTCTGACAGAGGGTCTGTGGATTGCAAAGGCTGTAACAGACAAAGTTGCCCAGGGAGCAAAGAAAGAGAAAAGAGCAAACCAGTAAAAGAGGTGCGGTGCACTGCCCAATCTGACCTTTTACCAAATGTGAGATAAATAGCAGACACTGAGCACAAGAAAGAAGTGATTCTCTTCCTCATGCTGAGAACAGGCCTCTCTCCCAGTGAGGAGCCCTTCCCGGAGGAGAAAGGATCCTGTTTAGGGCTCTGACCTCCACTGAAGGACAGTGTTCAGATTGGCATCAACAAGCAGAGAGAACAAAGAGGTACCTGAGCAGGGATCAGGATTCCATTTACCCAGTGAGACAATGACACCCAGGACATTAAGAGGCTGAAAGTTACTGAATCAAAAATAAAAAATCCCTGGTTGAAAGGAGACAGGACTCTGTATTTTAAAAAAGTTCCTCAAGCAACTCTGATGGGACGCCAGATTTAAGTACCAATCATCTAGTACAATTCTTCAGTTTGCCAGAGGAAAGGGCCAGGGAGGGGAGTGAAAAAGCATAGTTCCAAAACAGTTCAGTGACAAGCCCCAGATTACCCAGCTAGTTAGACAAATCTTAGACCAAAACCCCACATGATATTGGGAAGTGTGGCAGGTTTGTTTGTGGAGAAACCAATGCAGGTAGGCAAATGTGAGAGGTCTGGCCAGAGGCTTGCGAAGCCCAGCTGCTGCTCACTGACAGCCAGATGCAAACATAAGGCTTCAGACAGGAGACTAGCCAGGATCTTCCTAAAGTCCTAGAGCAGGGGTCCCCAAACTTTTTACACAGGGGCCAGTTCACTGTCCCTCAGACCGCTGGAGTGCCACCACATACAGTACTCCATACACTGACCACCAATGAAAGAGGTACCCCTTCTGGAAGTGCGGCGGGGGCCTGATAAATAACCTCAGGTGGCTGCAATTTGGCCCGCGGGCCATAGTTTGGGGACCTCTGCCCTAGAGACTAGGATGCTGATGCTAAGTTAGCTGGTTCCAGGCCCCTCACTCTAATCACAGGAGGGAGAGGTCAGAAACGGTGTACTTAAGCAACTGGGTCAGATTGGTGTTTGCAGATGGGGAGAAATTGCAAGACTCAACCACTATAAGGTTTGAGGGGAAGCAGAAGGAGAAATAAGATCAAGGCTGACCATAGGCCAAAGTCAAAAAAACTTATCCCTTGTGCCTACCCCATGCAAGCCCCATGTGCCTACCATCCTGCTTCCTTCATCACATTGATGCCACATATTAAGAAGTATGGGCCAGGTGGGATTCTAATTCTTTAACTCTTGCCACTCATTTTTACATGCAAATAGCTGGAGTATTTCCTGGAGATAGAAAGGTATAGTGGTTAACAACATGGGTTAGTAACTATACCCAGGTACAAATTTTGCCTCTGTCACTCAGTGGCCAAGTCTGGGTAAGTCATTTGAACTCTGTGAATTTAATCTGTAAAAATAGAGAAAATAATGTATTCCTCCCAGGATTCCAGTGAGAATTGAAGGAGATAATGTGTAAGGTGCTTCACCTGGTACGTGGTACATGGCAAGCCCCTGTGGATCATGGTTACTGTCTTCATAATTGTTCTCTAAATGCTCTGAGATGCCTGAACAGAACTGAGGAACGCCTGACCAGATCTCCAAACCAGGAAAGAGGCACCCCTGATCCCCCAGCTCTAAGCACTTACATCAATAAGGTCAGACAGGTCATGGATGTAGTACTTGAAGACAGATGCATTGGTTGCCTCCAAAGCCAGTAAGTACTCATTTCGGGCTTTAATGGCCTTCAGCTTATTCTCTGTGTACTTGGCTTGGCGCTGAAAAGAGAACGAAAATTCAATTTTACTTTTTTTTTAAAGAAGAGACTGATCTCTAAAAGATGAAAGTACAGTACATTCAAGAACCACAATTGTACTGCTACTCCCTATGCGCGTCTTCCTTAAATTGGGTTCTAATTCTGTTTAATGAGAATCAAGGGCATAATGTAGATCAATCCAGGAAAGGTTAATGAGGCTCCCTACTTTAGATGCGTGTCCCACTTTGGTTCTATATGCACATACCGTTCTCCATCGTTGCATGGATACCGTGAAGGAGGTGTTAGTATATCACCCTTGAGCACCTGAACCTGAAGCCAAACCCTAGGTCTATAGTCCCCTCCCAGGCTTGGGAAAGGTCACTACTGTTTCTTATTTATCTGCTACAGGTAAAAAACCAGGAGACCACATGCTCAAGCTCTTCCAAATACCTACCTAGAATTCCTTTTGGGGCAGACAGTTAGGACTCACTTTTGGTCATTAGGCACTAAAAGAAGCTAGAGCTTCCCTGTTCTGTCCTGTACCTACAGGGAGAGTCCTATTAGTCCTGACTTCCAGAACATTCCTCCCTAGCCCCTTACTGCTGCTGGAGCCCACATACCTTCTCTTTCATCTTCTCAATCTTCTTCACTGAGCTTCTCCGGACATGCTTCTCTTCAATGCGGATGTTGGACGAGGAGTCAGGGGAGCGTGGGGTCTGCCGGTCCTCCTGCTTTACTGATTTGCCAATTTGCTTTTCCTCCTGTTTCTCTGCCTCCTTTAGCTTGCTCTGAGCACTGATGCTGTCGGCATTGTACATGTGATATGTCTTCATGACCTGCAAGACACGCCGCCCCCACGCCAGGGGTCAAGTCAGTGGCGTCAGTTCTCTGTTTTACAGACTAGCAGACTTAGCTGGACCTCTTCCCCATGAAGTAGTATCTTCATATCCTAAAGGGACAAACTCGTGTTTGGAGTGGACTTTAACATTATATATTAAAGACTACTCCAAAGCATGGGAAAGTTGGATTTAAACTGAACCAATGAGCCAACAGGCCTTACTATTAAAATGATTTCATGTCTTTCACCATGTATTATTTACTTGTGTTTATTAACATCTGTAATCTTTAGTCTTTTATACTGGTCAAGTAATTTCTATCACTTAGTCATCTCACAATGCCAAGTAGACAGGAAACAGCATTACCACCCAGACCACAGAGGAAAACCTGATTAGAAACCCTGAAGAGGGCAGCATAGCCTATGGAGTAACCAATACTTTCTGAACCTGTCAGATACAAAATGGGCAGGAGAAAAAGGCTCCAAAACCTCTTTCTACTGGCCTAGTATCCTGGGGGTCCATCTGGCCTGCTTTATACAGATCAAACACCCCCTCACAGCAATTAGAAAAGCAGCAGCAATAACAATGGCAGCTATCATTTCCTGAGAACTTAGTATAGTCTTGGCTTTGTGCCAAGTGCTACACATGCATTTTCTCATTTCATCCTTGAAGCAGTCCTGTGATCTAGACAACAACTCTATGAAGCCTGTAAACCTGCACAATAATTCAGGTAAGGGCCTCAAAAGGAATAAAATTCACATCAAGTAAACCTGCTGCTGCCACAGGAAGGAAGTATAGTACAAAGGAGAGGGATACGATTTTCCACCAAAGCAACTATCTGGGAATTTAACTCTTTTCTTAATGAGGGGGACAGGAAGACTGGGACTTGCATTTGTTTCCAATCTTCCCAAACATACTACTTCCAGCCAGCCACAAGGTGCCTGTTCTTCCTTGCTATAACTTTCTATTTTCACATAGGAAGCCTCAAGCTTCTATCTGAGAATTAAAAATGCTTGAAAATAAACTAAGCAAGCTGAAGTTCAAGACTGCTGTCATTTTTGATGCCATGAGATTTCCGAGAGGGAGAATTAGAACGTATAGGATCGGGGCGGGGGGGGGGGGGTGTTACGTGTATGTACATGTGGAGGTGGGGGACTGAACAACAGAGGAGAGCAAGGGTATAATATTCGTAATTTCTACCACTTAGTACATGCTGTGTGCCAGGCACTTTATTACGTACCTCATTTAATCCTCACAACAACTCTATGAAAGACATGTTATTATTTCCACCTTTAAGATGAAAAAAACAATGTGGTGATTACCAAGCAAAGTGAGAGTAGGAGGAGGTAAAGAAGGGTACGGGGGATAAATGGTGATGGATGGAGATGTGACTTGGGGTGGTGAACACACAATATAGCGTACAGATGTGTTAAAAAACTGTGCACCTGAAACCTGAATCATTCTCAATAAATTTGATAAAAATAAAATAAAGATGGGAAAACTGAGATGCAAAAAGATTAACTATCATATCCAAGGTCGCACAGCTAGTAAATGGCAGAAGCAAACCCAGGTTTGTCAGACCACAAAGTCTACCACCTTAGCCACTAAGCACCAGCATATCTTCTCTGCATGGGACCAGAGCTGGATATGTTGGAAGAGAAGGTTAAGTTTACTTAAGAGAGGCTTGAAAAGAGAAACTGGTTTCATTTATAGACTTGAGTTAGATCAGTGGCCTCAACTGAAGGCTAATTTGGTCCCCAGGGACTACATTTGATACTGTCTAGAGACATATTTTGTTTTTTTAGAGAAAGAGAGAGACAGGAAGGGAGAAAGATGAGAAGCATCAACTCACAGCTGTGGCACTTTACTTGTTCTCTGATTGCTTCTCACACATGCCTTAGCGGGGGAGGGAATCAAGCCAAGCCAGTAACCCCTTGCTCAAGCCAGCAACCTTGGGCTCAAGACAGCAATCTTGGAGTTTTGAACCTGGGACCTCAGTGTCCCGGGTCGACACTCTATCCACTGTGCACCACCAGTCAAGCTCTAGAGACAGTTTTGATTGTCACAACTTGCAGTTTGTTACTGGCATCTAATAGGTAGAAGCCATGGATGCTACTAAACACCCCATGTACAGGACTGCCCCCACAACAAATAATTATCTAGCCAAAATGTCCATGGTGCTGAGGCTGACAAATCCTGGGTTAGAGGGACTTTGTGAATATAACTCAGGATCAGCTGGAATTAGAGGAAGGAATCAAGAATATTGGGACACTGACAAAAACTAAGTACTACATTAGAGTTTAAATAATGTCTCATTTTGGATGCAGAATGTTTTAAATCAGCTTCACCTTATTTTGAACCCAACATCATTTCCCATAAGTATAAAACCTTTTCTATATATTCTCTACTCAAGAGAAATGCTATTTAATACTGAGAGTGTTAAAAACCTTGTTAAGTAATTCTAATATATAGTTCACCAGGTTTTCAGATTGACTAAGAAATGCGAGAGAGGCATCTGGTATCCTGGGTGAAGAAGAGTAGACACGAAGCTCCCTTTTCTTGCTTTTCACCTGAATGTGACCAAAAGATTCAAACACCTGAGTGAATAACCCAAAGTGAATGATTTCTAAGAAAGTGATTTTCTATTTCAGGAAAATGCATAATAAATATAAATAGAAAACACTATGATTAAACACAAGAGACAAAAAAGAGCTCAAAGGAATTGTGCCAACAAGACACTACATGAACAAAAATCAACAACTTATATTGCTCCTTTCCCCTAAAGAACTTAACTCTCGTAAAAGAGTAAAACAGTACCTCCTCTAAGAAATTAAATTTCTAAGGACAAGTACCATTTTGTGTCATTTTCTCTTCTCCATAGTTGGGAAATATGTCGTGTAGACAGTGGTAGTTTCACAATCAAAGTTGTTGCTCAAATGACTTATTGATGCTGAATCTCTCTTCTATGGAAATAGGAGAGAAGTATAACTTCTGTCCTCTAACTCAAGGGAAAATGGAGGTGTCTGAAGGCTGAAGCTTGAATAAGTAATGTCAAAACAACAAAAGAAATAGGACTTGGAGAAATGTCTATAGTGAGGCAAATATAAGCTAGGGGAAATTTTCAGAAATATAAATTCTCAGTTCTACAAAGAAAATTCACTTTATTCTGACAACACAAATTAAATACATGTCTTTAGCTCTGCTTCCTCCCCAAACCTCACTAAAATAATAGAAAACAGTTTTTCTTTATTATTTTTAGTATAAATTAAGAAAAACAAAAAGAACAAAAGTAGAAGATGAAAAACAGAAGACAAGTAGTAACTGAATTACTGAGTCCTAAACCAGAATTAAGAGAGCCAAGAAGCAATCAGATTTACATCACAAAAGCCCTAAGAAGAATTGGTAATAGCGGGGATAAAGGTAGAGCTAAAAACAAGAGAAACTATTAAAAGCCTGAGAACAGTTAGATACCCAGATCCCCACCCCTCCCCCACTATAGTGGAAGACTAGAAGTTTATACTGGGGACACCAGGCTCAGCTGAGGATGGGAGTACTGAACTGAAACCAAAAGTATCAACTGAAAATTCTATAATCGATGTAGAGATGGCCTAGGCCTCTTTACAACTTGACCCCAAAAGTGTCCTGCCTGGGGAATCTGACCATCCAAGATAAAAAATCTAGAAATACCAGTCTTCCCCAAGGGCAGAGTTCAGTCAGATAACCTACTTTAAAGGTCTGGTTGACTCCAAACTTCTAACCAGTTTTTCAGTGCCTCACTTTAAAATATAAGCGAACAACTAAAGATTATCAGAGATTTAAAGAAAATATCTAACATGGCACAGTGGATAGAGCACTCGACTGGGACACTGAAGACCCAGGTTCAAAACCCTGAGGTCGCCAGCTTGAGCGTGGGCTCACCAGCTTGAGCGCAGGATCACTGGCTTGAATGTGGGATCATAAACATGACCCAATGGTCCCTGGCTTGAGCCCAAAGGTGGCTGGCTTGAACCAAAAGGTGGCTGGCTTGAGCAAGGGATCACTGGCTTGGCTGGAGCCCCCCAGTCAAGGCACATATAAGAAAGCAATCAATGAACAATTAAGGTGCCACAAATATGAGTTGATGCTTCTCATCTCCCTTCCTGTCTGTCTAAAAAAGATAAAAAGAAAATATCTAATATGAAAGAACAAAACAAGCAATTTAGAGGAAACAAAGTACACAGAAAAAAAAAAAACTTCAAAAACAATCAGTCAATAATATCCCTAGAGAGAGAGATCAATGAGAAATGAAAAGACATTGCATCATGAAACAAGAACAGGATGCAACAGAAAGGGAATAAAAGAGCTCTTGACAATTAAGATTCAACTCAAGAATCTCTCCAGAGAGCCTGACTTCATGTTTCTCCTCTATGTAGACATTTATTTTACTTCCTGCTTTTTCTATCTCTTCTATTAAAACTAAATGCCTTGAGTTCAGGGACATCTCTTATTTGTCTTTGTATCCCTAATGCCTAGTGCTGGAGACACAAGCAAGCAAAATTGTGGGACTATTAACTGACATTGTTTCAAGGGACAAGGTGCTAAATACCCATCATGGCTCCCTAACAGACAGCTGCTGCACCAAATCAAGGGGTCTATAATCAAGAGGAGTACTCAGAAGCATAAAACCTCTGGGGCTCTAATACTCCCCATACCCCAACACCTCTTCTTTCTTTCTCAATTCTAGGGCTTCCTTGAGTCTTCCTACTCAGCCAATCCATGTGGCTTCTGTGTCAAACAGATACTCCTTCCTGGGTTGGGGGGTGGGGCTTGCCTGGCTTTCCAGATATAGCCTCTGAGTACAACTGAGGCAAAGAATTCCAGAGTTCTTTGGGAAACAGTATGTTCTGACTTCAAAGGCACTCCTGACTCCTGGATCATCAGTCAGAAAATTAAAACCACTTATGTATGCCATGGCCTAGAAATTTGCCTGCTTGTTCATTATAAGGGGAAAAAACACATGGAGGAGAATGCTCACTGGGATTGCTCTCTGAGTGGCAGTGGTGGGAAGCAGCCCCTGACACAGAAGCCAAGTCAGGAAAATCAAAGGCCCTTCAGACAGAAAAGAGGAAGATACAGAGGCGCAGCTGGCCACTATGAAGCGGGACTCTTCATCAAAGGCATCTTTATTTGGGAATACCTGAGCCCTGCCCCTTGGATCATCAAGGTTCAAAGGCAGAGGCAGATTTAACAGCAGGCACATCGGGTGCATGCCCCAGGCCCCACAAAACCCCAACCTGACACTTTTTTCTAATGACAAGGGGCCCAATATTTTCTTCTGCGCCTGGGGCCTCAATCAACCTTAATCCACTTCTGTTCAAATGTACTTAAATTATCAACCTTTGGGTAATATCTCCCCAAAAGAAGTACTTATGGTCATTAGAAAAAGGTGCAAGGTAAGAAAAGCACTAGATATGATAGCTTCATTTTCACCCTGATTTCCTTTATCCCATGCCCACAATAACTTCGGTTGCCTACAGTGTCAATGAAACAAGAGACCTTTCCATGCCTTCCTGAAGAACAGATAAGGGAAAAGCTCTGTGGAAGAAGCCCTCATTTGTTCCTTTCTTAACTCCAGAGAGAGACAGAAAGAGAGAGAATATAGAGCAAAGAGCCTTCCAAATCTAGCATACAGTGGCCCCAAGTTCCTACTTCTTAAAATCACTGTCCCATGTAGGGTGACCACTGAGCCTGGTTTACTCTGGACTTTTCAGGGTTCAGCAGTGAAAACGTCTCATGGCCCAGGAACCCTCAGTCTTAGGCAAACAGGGATAGTTAGTTGGTCACTCTAATGCCATATTGCTTTATTCATACCAGTCCTATGCTTAGCTCACCCTCAAGAAGAAACAACTCATGATTTCATTTTCTGAACCTCTTAATGGCCTACAGAATCTGCAAACTCATTTGACCTTTAACTATAGCCTGATATGTCAGAAAGTATGACTTCCCCAATCCCCTCAACCTCCATGATATGATATGGAGATACCAGTATATGGCATGTGGAGACCCGGGTCATAGAGCATGTCCCAAGTTCATATAGCTCGTGATAGACTAGGTAGAATCTGGGCTGCCTAATTCAGGGGGCTCTGGTTTACTAGACCAGGGTTTTTCATTCTTAGTACTATTAACACATTTTAGGCCAGATAATTCTTTGCTATCCTGCACATAATAAGATTTTAGTTACATGCTAATTTCTAGCACCCCCAACCCCAGCTGTAACAACCAAAAGTGTCTGGAGACATTGTCAAATGTCCCCCCAAGGGAAAAAGTTACCACCTTGCTTGAGCATTATTGTACCAGAGAACCACTGCCTTCTCTAGAACTTTCCAGCATCCTCTCTCTTTTCTCCTCATTATCGCCTACTATAGGAAAACATAAAATTTTATTTTGGCCTTGGACAGATTATAAGAGTATGTGTAAATTCACCCAATGGCTGGGGTTACCATGCTTGGCCAATTCTCAGTTTTCACACCAGTGGGAAGATTTTATGTTCTGCATTGTCTGTGGCTGAACAATGACTAATAAAGCACTGGCCAATGTTAAGAATGCCTGAAAACTACAGTTTAAGGTGCCAGCTCGTCCCCACCCCCTGAACAGAGTAGCAAGTGCCAGGGTTTCCTTCCTCATCTAATACAAATTATACCCTTTGACTTATTATTTTTTTAATCTTAGTACATTTGGATATCTAGGACTCTGAGTAATGTTAACAGATTCCTAGACACAGTTCCTTCTCTGCTGCCTCAGGTCCCACTGTGCAAAGTGGCACATTGGATTCCAGTGAGTTTGGGGTTTGCTGGTTATCCAAGCTACTCCTCCCCAGAAACAGCAAATAGCAGAAGCCCAAGATGTTTCCAGGAAAATAGAAGAACTCATATAAGGACTACATGTGTCATTTTCTATCTTAGTGAATTCTTTACCAGAAAAAGAATTAATAATAGCTCTTCTTGGTGCCTAGAAGATGCTCTAAAAATGAAGAGCAGAAATAAAACATTAAAAAGACAAGGGGGTTCAGGAAACTCATCGAGTCTGAAAACAATCCAAGCACCATGCTTCTATTTGTTTTTTTGTGACAGAGACAGAGTCAGAGAGAGGGACAGACAGACAGGAAGGGAGAAAGATGAGAAACATCAATTCTTCATTGCAGCTCCTTAGTTGTTCATTGATTGATTTCTCATATGTGCCTTGACCGGGGGGCTACAGCAGACCGAGTGACCCCTTGCTCGAGCCAGCAACCTTGAGCTCAAGCTGATGAGCCTTGCTCACACCAGATGAGCCCGTGCTCAAGCCGGTGACTTCGTGACCTTGAACCTGGGTCCTCCACATCCCAGTCCAATGCTCTATCCACTGTGCCACTGCCTGGTCAGGCCCATGCTTCTATTTGTAAAAAGTCTTAACTTCATTTGAGAAAAATGAAAACTTGGGAGCTAAGCCAAAGGGTACTCTCTATCTACTTGGCTTCAGAGCAGAGAGTAGAAATTCCAAACACATTAAGTGTCACTGGAGACAAGTCTGATGACTACCCTATTTACTTGCTTAACCGTTGCCATGACAAAATGGCCACACCTAGACTTCTGGATCAAGAACATGGAATTCTCTAATTCCAAATGCCTGTGATGTATGTCACCACTGCCTGTCTTTCTGTGAATTTAGAAAGAGAGAAGGAAAAAAAGAGAGAGAGAGAGGGAGAGAGAAAGAAAGGAAGTAAGGTAGCAAATAAGCAAGTAAACACAGGAAGTCAATTTCACCTCCAAAACAGGATGAGACAATCCTAGAGAATGACACAAAGGACTGGCACAGCTCAGCTAGAGAAGGAGCCCTGGAAGGCTTTAGCTGCACAATTGAAAGAGTCCCAGTATGGCATCAGGAATTTCTTTGGTGTGCATGTGTGTTTTAATTATAATTAATGAAACACAGCTGGGGGAAGAACAACCACCACCACCTCCCAGTGCATGAGGAAACACACATCAGCCACAGGCATCACGTGCCTGAAGCGCCAGTCATTTCAGAACAGATTGTGTTTTTTCCTCCAAGCCTGAAGCCTGCCTCTTCAATGAGGTTCAGCCTTTATAAAACCCCAGGGAATCAATGCAAAGCTCTCTCTGCCTGAACTGGTCCCTCATATTACAGGCATTTAGGACTCAGCTTCCCTAGAGCACTTGCTCTAATCACAAACAGGTAAATCAATTCAAGAACTGATACAAAACCTTGAACCAGAACTCCTTTCCAAAATGCACATACTAATTGTGCAAGGCAGGCCGTGATCCTTGCCATTATTAGGTTTGGGGTCCCTGGTTTGCTGCAAATGGAGTCATTTGTGCTGCTGATCTAAGCCTTGGCTGGTCTCTCACAATTAACCTCCAAATCAGTGGTTCTTAACCTGGGTTCTATCGAACCCTAGGGGTTTGATGAGTCGGTCTCAGGGGTTTGGAGAAGCCTCTGCCGCAGAGGCCAGAATAAAGTAATACCGTAATTTGTTGTGAGTTCATGCACTTTGTTGGTTTTGTTCTTTGAGCAAGGTGATGCTCATGCACGGCTCATTTTGTGCACCAGTAAAAAAACATATACCTATGTCTTGAATTTGGAAAAAAACCACATTTTTTATTTACCACTAAAGAAGGGTTCGGTGAATGCGCATATGAAACTGGTGGGTTCGGTACCTCAAAAAGGTTAAGAACCACTGCCCCAAATGAAGCCAGTTAGCTGACACAGTGGAGAAGGGATCTTTTTTGGAGAAAGTGTTTTTGGCTCATTCAGGATTGAAAATAAAGAGTGTGAAAAAAGAAATGGGCGGAGGCACCCCCAATGGGGACCATGCACTGTCCTTAACCTCAGCTCAGTTCAACTGCTGACATGACTATGGCCACAAGCTGCCAAATGCTGCTTCCCTCTGCTTGTTCAAGAGCCAGACAACCCATTTGATTTACCGAGTAGAGCTCATTCAGGACTTTCATCAAATCATCTTGGAGCTGCTGGCCAACTTCTTTACTCTGCAAGGAAAGAGAAATGAAGGTTAATTGGGAAACAGAAGGAGGACAGAGCAAGCAACAAAGGCAAGGGCAGCACTGGCTCTACAAATAACACAGACTCAATTAAGGCCCATTACTTAATCCAGCAAATCAGATAACTGCGCAAAGTGGCACGATCAGACCCAATTATGGTCAGATTACTCAAAGAGTTTTAATAAAATGAAACGTGCCCCTTCGATAGCCTAGCAAAGGCAACTGTGTGGAGGGAAAATGGGTGGTAGCCTTTGATTTTTCAATGGGCCCCCAAAGAACAGGCCTAAAAGCCATACCCTACCTAGCAACTGTTGTTAGGTGGAACAAGTTTTCTCAGAGACTAGTAGTCAAGCATTCCTGAGACTTGTAGAGGAACGATGTATAAAGTAGGATGAGATTGGAAGTATATAAACATCCAAAGACTTCTAAGTACCTAATGAAACAGGAACCTTTCATTTCTAACCATTCAGTTAGATCCTAAATTCCCAAGGCAGTGGCACCTCAATAAAGACTGGTTGTGAGATCACCTAAAATGTTACTCGATTATGATAATATATGTTATGGGACTGCCAACTGGATAATCCTTAGTAGTAGTGGCTCTCAGCTTTTTGCTGCCAAGAGCCAGAACTGGCATCTAACTACACAGAGAGAAGAGTAGAAAGAGAGAAAAATGAGGAAGCAGAAAGGAAGAGCCATGCCTTCTATACTGACTGTTTTATGCCAAGCCCAAGAGAGCAGGAGATAAAACTGACTGACATCACTGAGTCACTGTGAAGGGGAGCCCTCGTTTTATCTTCTACCAGCTCCTCTACTTCTTTTCTGCTAAAAATCAGATAAATACCAACAATGCTCTTCTGAAAAAAGGTATAACACCACCCCCTGGCACCGCTCAGTTCCCAGGCAAATAAAGGAAGAGGTCTTGCATGTCAGACACATAATCATTTAAGGTCCTGCTTTTTTAAAAGATGTATGACTTTAAGAATACTTTCTTTTCTGATTACAAAAGGAATACATGTTTATTGTAATACATAAAACTGTAGAAAACCTCAAAAAAGGAAAAAGTTAACAGATTTCTACCACTAAAAAATCATCACTACTTTGTCACATATTTTTCTAATCATCTGTGATTTTTGTGAGATTAAAATTACATTTTACATTGTAACTTATTCACATAAACATACAATGTGAACATTTCCTTACATATTGTTATTCTTTATAACATTACAACAGATTATACTGATGTAGCTCCTATTCTTGGACATTTAGTTTGTTTACAAATTTCTATGATAAAACATGCTATATTATTAAATTATTTGTACATAATCTATGCACACTCCTTTCATTATTTTCTCCTAGAAATAACATTGCTAAGTCAAAGACTATTTACTCATTTATACTACTGAACTGCCCTTAACAAGAAACTGTAGCAATTGACAATACCACTGGGAAGAAACATGTCAGAATATCATTTCATTTTTTGTCTTGACAATTTGTTATGTTATTCTACTGTCATTTGCAGCCCTTTGATTCTAGTGAGCCTGAACTTTTAAAACAATGTTTATGAGTCATTTTCATTTTTTGCTTATACTTTGCAATTATTTTAAATTATGGAATTAATTATGGAATATAACGTGTGGCTTTTGTCATGAATTGACAATTTTTTTATACCTGGTGGTAATGTGGAAAAGGGTGGAAGGAGCCCGGAATTAGCAATCATAAGAGTCTCCTATTCCTAGTTCCTCCATAATCAAGAGATAACTTGGGATAACTTGGTTAACCTCTCTAGTCTGTGTTTTCCTTTCCATAAAAATGAAAGTCTCGGCTTCAACATTCCTAAGGTCTTTCCCAAACTCTCCCATTCTATGATCCTTTATGATCTTTTGTCTGGCTTCTTGAATCTGTGTTAGATTCAAACCCCACCCACTTTAGGGTATGGCTTGTTGGCTTTACTCCATAGAGTAGAAGATAATGAGCAAGTTCTCCTCAGGGACCAAGATGCTCTATAAAATGGATGGCTTCGGGGTTCTCTCGCCAGTTAAGTTTACTATTCCCAATGCCTCTCATCCAATGCCTTCAACCACTGAGGCCACAAAGAGGGAATGTCTTTCATCTAGGAGCTCACATACCAGCTTCCCCTTCTCATAATGAGGACAGCTGAAGTCCCCTGAAGCAGCAGAGGTCCAAGGAGGTGAAGTGAGGCAAAATGACTCACCAACCAGCCCAGAGTCAGCAACAAGGCCAGGAAGTGACCATGAGTATCACTTCCAAGCACCCTGCCCTCCCACCTCCGGACCAATTCCCCCTGCCAACCTTCCACCCGCCCTTGCCACTACATTAGGTTTAAATGGCAGAGGTTATAAGAGAAAGCTCCCAATCTTCTACCTTGTTGCTTACCTATGACTTAAATAACTTAGCCCCCAGAGTAGGGGAAAAGGGTGGAGAGTAAAAACATAACTAATAAAACAGCAATTAAGCCGAGGCAGATGTTTCCTTTCATGTGCTACCAGTTGGAAAAGAACCGACTCAACTATTATCCCTGTTTATTTGAACAGGCTGCTGAAGCAATCCTGACTTTAGGCTCCCCTCTGGCTGAGGGTTGGGCTGGTCCGGGGACACACTGGTAGCTAGCCCAGTTAAAGTGTCCTATAAAGCTGCCCCCAGCAATCCAGAGCAATTCTGATCCAAGGAGAGAGGCAGGAAATAGCCAGTGCTACTTCTTCCACAGATTAAAAAGGTGACCCGTTATTTATCTATGTATTTCAGAAACTATAAGTGTGTGCCTTTGGTGGCTAGCACGGCCCCGGCATCCCAGGAAGGGTCTCCATGCTGGCTGCTCTTAGAGGGGTTTCAGAGCTAGGGAGCTACAAGGGGACCCCACCCAAAGACAAGAGGACATTTATTCCTGGGAACAACAAAACCTGATGAGACCGAGTACATGACAATACAGATTGTAGAAGCCTTTCCGTTCTCTATAAAAAGAGCAAGGAGTTTCTACGCAGGGAAGAAAGAGAATTTACAGAGTAGTCTTTGTGTGCTATCACATATCCCGCATCTCTCTTCTTTAAAATTTCTTGGAAGAGAATGAGTCATCTAAACATTGCAGGAAACCAACTAGAAGTTGAGGGAAAAAATTACTTTGAGCAAAGTTTTTCTCTTAAATGTTTGCATAGTAATCTTCACTTGGAAATAAAAAATGATGCCTAAACTTAGAAAAGAGATGTGACACAATTAACAAAGCTGGGATAGGAAGTGCAATAGTGTGCTTAGGCGGGATCTTTTATTCTGAAACTCACCACAGCCATTTGGCCAGAGTGTGCTTCATGGGTCCCCACTCCACAACGCTGCTGGGGCGGGGCTGATCAGAAGGCAGTGAGATTGCAACAGCTCCTGCCAGCTGTGCGCTTACAGAATGGGTAGGGAATCCTCCTTTTCCACCAGATAACAGCAAAGGACAACAGAACTGAAACGCACAGCCTCATTTCTGCAAGGCTAATGTTCCAAAGCCTTCTAAGCCTTCTCACTCACCAAAAGTACATAGCAGCAGAAATATAAGTAAGGAAACATGAGGCTGCCTGGTCTGGGCTGCCGGGACACTGGACACTCACTCATCTTTGAATCAATGTATTTCCTGAGCTTGAATAGGTTTGTTTATTAGCATTTCCCAAAGAACACTGATTATGAAAAGGTTTTAAAACCAGACCTTATTAGGGAGATACTACAAAAGCTGTATTATTTGACAGGCAAAATATTACTCCCTGTTAGTATGAAAGAAAAAAAAAGGAGGAAGGCATGTTTCTGCCATGTGCTGAAAACTAATTTCAGCCCAGTCCCAAGGCTGAGTCAGTCAGCAGGTAAAACAGTAGGGTCGTTTAGTTCTCTGTCAATTAGCCTATGTCAGCAGTTTTCCAAAAATGAATTTTCAAGGGCATAGATCTTTCTCCATCAGTGCTAGCACCCACCCCCTCATCCCCAACCCAAACATACTTCTGAGACCAACTGTTAAAAAACAACAACAGTTTGAAACTGAATTTACATTTCTAGATTTCAGAGGAAAGGGACACGAACCTATATGAACCTCTGGCAGAAGCACCACCAGATGTAGAGTGACACGACTTCAGGGACACTCACTCACCAGTTCAAAGAGACCAAGTTTCATGAGCTGGAGATCTACCTAAAATGCTTTTGGTGGGGAGGACAGAGCTCAAAGGAGCGGCTGTTTGGCACCAGGGCCAGTGCTAGGTGATGGTGGGCACTGTGTCTGGCCTCTCCCCAACCTAATCCAGCCTATCAAAATAAGTGGTGCAGTGTGAGGCTGTGGGGTATAGAGGGTAGTGATCCTGAAGGTCAGAGCCCAGGAAGGACCTCCAGATATCCCCGTGACCTGTATCTATACACTACCTGTATAGATAGAGAGGGACTTCTGTGTGCCACCTTCACTAGCTGATTAAGATACCATGTGGTGACTAGGAAAGCTCTGTTCCATTATGACCTTATACTCTAGGGACCCAAAAGAAGTATAAAATACAAATACACTGAATTGTATAGTTCTTTTTTCAAAGTTTTTTTTTTTTTTTTTTTTTTTAAATATAAACGTTGGCTGGGAGCTGACACAAGAGGGATTCCTGAAGTGTTTTTACTTGATGATAATAGAGTATAGCAGGATTTCAAAAAAAACATTTTTAAAACCACATAAGTTTTTACAATAGTACTTGTTAGGTGCACTGCATTTTGCTATTTCCTATTCTTTTCTAATTTTTTTGTTAGTCATAACTTACTAAGTTCACTTTACAATTCATTAATGAGTCATTATACATATGTTTAAAAAGACTGGGTACACAATAATTGTGGAATTAATAAAGAAAATAGTGGGTTAAGAACTGGGGGCCACCAACCAAGACAGATGCTAAATAACATGCCCTCTCAAGGTAGCTGATGAATGTTTGAAGCAGGTTCAATTACTAGATCTTGGCAAGGGAAATGATGATTTTAAAAAGTGAGCAATAGAGTTTGTTGGCAAATATTTATAGAACATCTATTATGTGTCAGGCACTTGTGATTTGACTGGGAATATAGCAGTACACAAAACAGTTTAAAAGTTTACAGTCCACTGAGAAAGATGAACATTAATCTGATGTCTAAGCCTATCAAAACACAACTCTCCCAATTTTGTCATTACTAGAAATGGAACTTCTTAGGTTAGTGTTCTAGTTCAAAAATAATTATTTTTCTATCTCACCCAAGAGGTTTCCACACTTTAACTTGACTCCAGAACAAGCTAGATGTTGAATCTAGCTTGCCAACAACAAAATCTGATTTTAAAAAATCTAGCTATTACATAGCAAATCTTTTTTCTTTGAATTTGTCTGTTATTAATAGATATTTCAGATTATGATGATATTGCTTCAGTATAAAAGCATTCACATTCCATTTTTAAAGAATGCCTTGAGCTTCTCAGCACCACAAAAAAAAACCTAATCTTACCTATAGCTCCCTTACTCAGAAGTGAATGGGTATAGCTAAACTTACCCTGTGACATCATATTTTAAAAGAAAATGTCAGAAACCTGATGCAGTCTGAAACCCAATACCTGTATCAGAATTCGCTTTCTGAAGCACAACTGGTTTCACAATTAAATTCCTATTTAATTATCCAAAGAACTTAGTCTCAAAACAAACAAATAAACAAAACTCCAAACAACCACAAAAAAAAATTTGTCCTGAGCCCTGGCCAGTTGGCTCAGTGGTCAAGCATCGGCCTAGTGTGTAGATGTCCCAATCAGGGTGCACAGGAGAGGGGACTGACTATCTGCCTTTCTCCATCCCTCTCCAGTTCTCTCTATATATATTCTCCTCCTGCAGCCATGGCTTGATTGGTTCGAGTGCATCGGCCCTGGGCACTGAGGACGGCTCTGTGGAGCCTCCATCTCAGGGGCTAAAAATGACTCAGTTGTGAACATGGTCCCAGGTAGGCTAAGCATCTGGGGTTGCCAGATGGATCCCACTGGGGGCGAATGTGGGAATCTGTCTATCTCTCCTCCTCTCACTAGGTAAAGAAGAAGAAGGAGAAAAAAAACCCCACAAAAACCAAAATCCACCCTGGCTGGATAGCTCAGTTGGCTGGAGCATCGTCCTGATGCACAAGGTTGTAGGTTTGATCCCTGGTCAGGGCATATATATATGGATGTTCTTGTCTGTCTCTCTCTAAAAAACAAATCAATAAATAATATTTTTAAAAAAAATCCCAAAGCTACTAAAATATGAAGCCATCTAAAACTAATGAGAGAAATTATAATGTTTAAAAGCATTTCTCTGTCTTCTATGGTGCCCAGCCCACTGCTGTGTTCACAGTAGCCATATAGTAAGTAATCAGTTGTTGAATCAATTAGATCAAATTTTAGTTTAGATTTAAACACTAAGCCTTCACGTAACAGGAAGAATATGCCTGTGTTTTCTTTATATACATTATTAAAAGAGGAAACTCCACCGGACATTCTCCACATGAACTCCCTCAAGTTACAATTCACAGATGAACCTTAAAAGCTGAAAAGACTCTTCCAGAGGCACACAGCTATTCAGTGCCCTATCAGGGACCACATGCAATATTATAAAAGGTGAAACATGCAGGCTCTGGAACAGGATTTGAATCCTGCTTCCATTCCTCAATCATATGACTTTGGGTAAATTTTTAACCACTCTATGCCTCAGCTTCTACATCTGTAAAATAGAATAATAATGAGATAATCCATACAAAGTGCTTAAAACACAATCTATCACCCAGTATGTTTAAAAATGTTAGCTATTACTAATGTTGGAATCTAGCCCTTCCAACACCCACTGAGTGCTCCTTTCACCACACTGTGCTGCCTCCTTATGCACCCTCAAAACATGTTCATGATCACGATATGTAGAGTTGGTAGGTCACCAGAAGCTAATCCCCAGGCAGAACTGCAGCTAATCCCTCCGATGGAGGGGTTCTATCAACCTTTAGGAAATAAAAATCTATTTTTCCTTATGCCTGCTGCTGCATAATCTATTCTCTTCCCCAGCTTCACTTATAACCAAAGTAGCAATCACCCTGTAAGAAATATGCAGTTTTCCTAATGGGGGGGGGGGAAGCAAAACCAACCAAACCAGGGGCAGTCAACCTTTTTATACCTATCGCCCACTTTTGTATCTATGTTAGTAGTAAAATTTTCTAACCACCCACCAGTTCCATAGTAATGGTGATTTATAAAGTAGAGAAGTAACTTTACTTTATAAAATTTATAAAGCAGTGTTACAGCAAGTTAAAGTATATAATAATAATTACTTAGCAAGTACTTTATGTCTGATTTTTGCTAAGTCTGGCAGAATAAATCTTTATAAAACATCTTACTATAGTTAAATCTATCTTTTTATTTATACTTTGGTTGCTCTGCTACCGCCCACCATGAAAGCTGGAACGTCCACTAGTGGGCGGTAGGAACCAGGATGACTACCACTGAACCAAACAAAAAAGCCAGTAAGTGTTTAGCAAAAAAGAAGAAATTTGGTAGGTGGGAGGAGTACAGAAGAAACTAAGGAGGATAGAATTATTTTCTATCTCTCCAAGTAGATTAAACAGAAATTATCCTTCCAGGCGGCACAACTGGGACTTGGTTCAACTGAGTTCATATTTAAAATGCCAAAATGTAAGAGCTCCCTACAGCCTAGGTCAGTGAAGACAAGGACTGCCCATTACCAAGTTCTGGTTTAATGAAATCTAGGAACGTTCTCCTCTAGGACAGTTATTTCTGAAAAGCCATTTTCTTAAGGCTTTTCCAAAAGTTCCAGAATGTATGAGTAGTCAGACTTGATAAACCACCATGGGAGAAAATCCATTCACTGGCATGATAGTGAATCCTGCGGATTCAGCTCCTACCTTCCATGGATTCTAACTATGGCTGGATGACCAGAGCCTTTTGTCAGGAAAACACATTATTTGAACAAGACTCAGTCCCCCTGGACTGGGGCAGCGGTGGGGGACAGGAAGAGTATGATGGTCCTCTGCTCTCCCAAGACTTCAGATGGCACAGTCTGAAACACAATACTATAAACAGTCTGAATGTTCCTCCATGTTTGTTTCAATCTCTTGGAATGGCCATTTCTAATACTAAGAAAACAAGCTGAAAACAACATCCCTTAAAAGGAAAGAGACAATCAAGTCTGAAGATTTTTTGTTTTTAGTTGAAAGGAGGGAGATAGTGAGGCAGACTCTCACATGCACCCTGACTGGGATCCACCCTGCAACCCTGTGTAGGGCCGATGCTCAAGTACTAAGCTATTTTTAGCACCTGAGGCTGATTTGCTTGGACCAACTGAACCATCCTCAAAGCCCAGGGTCATGCTGAAACCAATGGAGCCACTAGCTGCACGAGGGAAAGAAGAAGAAAAGGGAAAAAGGGAGGGGGGGAGAAGCAGATGGCCACTTCTCCTGTATGTCCTGACCAGGAATCGATTGTGGGACAGCCATATGCCAGGCAACAGTCAATCCACTGAGCAACTGGCCAGGACTGAGCTTTATTTCTTAAATCACCACTGTGATCCTTTCCTTGGCAAATTTATATCTTTAACTCTTTTGGATAATGGTTTCAAAGGGACTGTAATAAGGTCTTCAGGTCCTGATCTCTAGTGTCAAAGCATTTCTTGAGGCTATACTGAAGACGAGTGATCACTCCACCTCCCATTTCTATAGACCTCCCATTCTTAATGGTGTGTAGGTGACCATGACACTCTTGGGTAGACTGGGACACAGGAGACAAAAGACAAAGGTAAAGAGGCAACATGAGAGCACAAATCTCTCAGCAGTTGTAAAATGAACTCTGGAGGAAAAACAATCAATGGCTCAGAAACTGGGCACGAAGAAATAAAAATAGAGCCAGATGATAAGGTTGTTGCAAGCATATGCCTTCCTACAATAAGAAATTCCAGGAGCTGGGGATGAGAAGAATGCCCGTGTGGTTCCCAGATGGCTGGGAGGAGAATGGAAGGACAGGAGTTAAAAGAGCTCATCTGAAAGTTGGCAGCATGAACACAGAGAGGAGGGTGCCCTGGGACAAAGTTAAAAAGCCAGCAGCACTGGTACCAGAAATGCCAAGGGCACTGGGAAAATTGCTGATTAAATACTTGAAGAAAGAGGAACCCAGCAGCCAAGTCAATTCATAGAGGGGTCTGTGTTGTTTTAGTACTTTCTGAGCTGCCTTAGAATACAATCCCACTGTCAAGGGAGAAAAAAGAGGCTTGAGAAGGTTCAGTGATGGAGAGAGCAAGTTCTTGACACTCCAGATGCCAGAATTAGACCCAAGAGGAGCAGAAAGCCAATTCTGGGAGACTGGGTAGAGATCTTTTCTGGCAGAGAATTAGAATGCATTTCTTTGGGGCTGGGGTGCAGATCTGAGTCAGGAGAGCTACAGTGGTGGTCTGCAGCCTTGTGTCCTTGTCTACACTATGTCCACATGCACAACCACTCCCATAAGTCATGGTCCATCTATAGTTAAATAAAAAAAAATCTATATCCTTGGATGAGGCACCTTCCCTCTTGCTAGTAATCACTGATTTGTGAGAAGGAAAATGTTCAGAGTTTGGAACTGGCAATCTCCAATCTCCAGCTCTGATTTCTCACCCAAGAGCTTCAATTTTTCCTCTTTACTCTATGGTTTATAAATGTTTCAGGTACACCTGAAAACAATGTGTATCTGGCTGCAGTTGTTAGGCAGAGCCCAAATATGTTAATGTGTTATTTAGGCAAACTGATTTTCTTTTTTTGTCAACTTGTTTAATTATCCACTAAAACAGGTGTATCCAGTCTCCCAGTGGGGTTGAAGATTGCCTATTTCTCCTTTAATTGTGCCCATTTCTTATTTATATACTTTGTAGTTTTGTTATTAAGCATATACTTCTTCCTGGTAACCTGAATTTTTAATTATTATTAAATGTCCCTCTTTATCTCTAATAATACTTTTTGCATTAAAATCTACTTGGACTGATTTTATCAAAGGTCTCTTTTTCCCCATCATTTTGCTTTAAACTTTTCTATATCCTCTTATTTAAGGTGTGACTCTTTTCTTAAAAGCAAATATACTGCACTTTTATTTAAAATATGTCTGACAATCTGGTTTTTAATTTTACATGACTCAATTTGCACTTGTCATTACTGATAAATTTAGGTTTAAATCCACCCACTGGCTATATGCTACTTGTTCTACCTGTCTCTACAGTCCTTTATTTCTCATTTTCTTAACTTCCTTTTTTTCTTCCATTTAAAATAATTCAGTGAAAGTCATTTCTTTTTAGTATATATTCTATATGTTTTGACATATGCAGAATCTGCAACAACCACCATAATTAAGACACAGAACAGTACTATCTATCATCCACCAAAATAATCTTTCATGCTTCCTCTCTCCTTTGTAAGTCAAACTCTCCCAGCCTTAACTGCTGGAAGCTATTGTGGTGTTCTATCTCTCTATAGTTTTGCCTATACCAGAATCTTTCTTACCTTCTTTTGGGCTATTTTTATTCACCAAGTTATTCCCTCTCTTAGATTGGAAGAAATACTATTTCTCTAGTGGTAACCTTAAATTACAACATATATCCTTGACTTGTCAAAGTCCAATATACGTATTTCCCCATGTATAAGACGCTCCCATGTATAAGACACACCTTAATTTTGGGGCCCAAATTTTGGAAAAAAATGTATTACATAAAGTTATTGAACTCAAGTTTTAGTCTTCATAAAATTCATACAACTCATCTGCGTGAAAAAGCAGGAAATGCAAGAAAACTCTACAACCACTGTATAACACGCACCCAGTTATTAGACCCCAAAATTTTTGAAAAAGGGTCTGTCTTAAACATGGGGAGATTCGGTAAATTAATTCTGTCACCACTTTCTGGATAATACCTTTAGACCTATTTCCCAACCTCTATCTAGACATATATTCTATTATTGCCATTTACTTTAATTTTATATACAGGGTGGGCAAAGGCTGTATGTGAAAAAGAGTTTATTCTTGTATTATTATGTATTAATTTGTATTTTTCCATACAAACAACTCTAAATCTACTTTTGCCAACCCCTCTATGCTTAAAATCTCACATTAAGTTTTTTTTTTTCCAACCCACAAAACTTTATTCAGATTTCACCCATTCTCTTGTCTTCTGCAGAAAGACTTTTTCAGGGTCGGGATCCAATCCAAGACCACCTGTTGCATTTCAGTTGTCATGACTCTTTAGCCATCCTTTATCTGTACCAGTCTTAGTCTTTGTAGCTCTTAACTTTAACATTTTGAAGAGTTGGGGACAGTTTTTTTTTAATTTTCTTTTTATTTATTCATTTTAGAGAGGAGACACAGAGAGAGAGTAAGAGAGAGAGAGAGAGAGAGAGAGAGAGAGAGAGAGGAGCTGGAAGCATCAACTCCCATATGTGTCTTGACCAGACCAGTGCAGGGTTTTGAAATGGCGACCTCAGTGTTCCCAGGTCGATGCTTTATCCACTGTGCCACCACAGGTCAGGTGGGGACAGTTTTTTGTAGAATATCTCTTGATTTGGGTTTGCCCGATACTTTATTAGATTCAGATTATGCGTAACTGGCAGGAATACCCCAGAAATGATGCTGTATTCTTTTCACTGATCCTATCACGTGACAGGTGATTGTGACTTGTCCTTATGTTGGTGATATTAACTTTGATCACCAAGTCCTGAACATGTTCTCCAAGTTTCTCTAATGTAAAGGTATTATTTTCCCCTTTGTAATAAAGAACTAACCTATGGGGAAAGTATTTGGAGTTTTGTGAATATCGTATTCCTTATAATATATTGATGGTTCTTGCCTGAATCAAATTATTATAATGATCGCCAGATAGTGATATGAAAAGTCAATCATTACTTCTGCATTTAATTAACATTTTACTGTATGGTTTTTCCTTCTACCTTAGTTTTCTACTTATGTTAATAGAAATACATGTTAGAATTATGTATTCTTAAAGAGAGATCATAATAACTGGCTCTTTTTATCTCTCAGAACTGCTATTGGGATTGTGGCAGATTAAAATGGCTATAGACTGGGTGAAAAAAGTGAAGGATTAAGGTGTACAAATTCGTAACTCCAAAACAGTTACAGGATGCAAAGGACAGCACAGGGAATATAGTCAATAATATTGTAATAATTATGTATGGTGTCAGATGGGTAGTAGACTAATCAGGGGGCCACTTTGTAAGTTATATAAATGTGTAGCCACTAAGCTGCACACCTCAAACTAATATAATATTGAATGTCAACTGTAATTTTTAAAAAATTAAAAAGAAAAGATAAGGATACATGGATTTTTATTTTATTTAATGGGTTTTAATCCATTATTTGTTATACCAAATGGGTAACAACCATATTAAAAAGAAAAGGAAAAGAATAAGACCCAAATAACTTTTAGCTACAGTACTTTCACTCTCCTCAGGCTGAATATAAAAGGACAAAAAGAATTGTAAAGAAAACTTAAATTCGACATAATGGGTTAGTAGATTTATTGCTAATAGCGGTGTTGGGTGCAGCAATTCTGAAACAAGTTTATGTGTATTATAGAATTGAGCAAAGGAGTACATATATTGATTTTCTTGGGAATCAGGCTTCCCAGAGAGTGAAAGGAGCTACAAATATAAAATAGAGGAAGGTAAGAATGACATGAAATAGCAATTTTTCCCAGTCTGCTCACTGAAAGGACGTGAGCAATGACACCTCAATAGCCATGAGTACACCTCACTTCCAAATCTTAGGTTCTAATATCACTCTCCATTAAAAAGAAGTAGGGGTCCTTAGCAAAATGGCTGAAATCATGGTTGATTTTATAAACATATTACACATAAGTTTGCAGAGGCGGATTAAGGTCGGTTGAGGCCCTGGGCATAGAAGAAAATACTGGGTCCCTTAAAAAAAGAGAAAGACAGGGAAAATAAAAATACATGTTAACCATATTTTTAAACAAATAAAAAATATTATGTACTATTAATGTTAAAATTGCACATATGAAACCAAACTTGGTGCCATAAGAAGAAAATGTAGAGTTGAAGTTTTGTAGGGCCCTTCAGAAGTCAGGGCCCAGGGAGCACGCCCTGTGCCCGCCGTTAAATCTGCCTCTGTAAATTTGTCTGATAACCATTACATGAGTTTCCTGTGGGTCTATTGTTTTTTCTTTTCTTTTCTTCTCTTTTTGTTTTCTTTTCTATTTTTTTTTCTTTTCTTTTTAAGTGAGAGGAGGGGAGATAGAAAGACTCCTGCATGCACCCTGACTGAGATCTACCCAGCAACCCCCACTGGGACCGATGCGTGAACTAAATGAGCTATTCTCGGTGCCTAAGGCCAACACTTGGACCAACCGAGCTATCCTCAGAGTGCAGGGCCAGGGAGGACAAGAGACTGGAAAGGGGGAGAGGGAAGGGAAGATAAGCAGAAGGTCGCTTCTCATGTGTGTCCTGACCAGGAATTGAACCCAGGACATCTGCACACCGGACTGAGGCTCTATCTACTGAGCCAACCAGCCAGGGCTGTTGTTTTTCTTATAAGTTCTCTATATCCAAAAGAATGAGATATTAGGTCTAGTATCTTCCACTAAAGAGGATTTAAATTTGCTTTTAACCATTAACTATCCTAGATCACATGAATCCAATTAGAGATTAAGATAATTGAGAGGTAGGTTTCATTCTCCATGGGACTGCTGAAGTCTATTTCCTTTTTAAAATTTATTTTATTAAAAAAATTAAATTTAATGGGGTGACACTGATCAGTAAGAGTACATAGGTTTCAGGTAAACATTTCTATAGTATTTGAACCACTGATTATATTGTGTAGCCATCACCCAAAGTCAAATAGTTTTCTGTCACTGTTTATTTGTCCCTTTCTTATTCACCCTTCTAAACTGAATCCCTGTGGGGTCCCAAGGCCTGGAGTAGTTTACCAGGGCTCCTCCTTCTTGGCCTTGAATTCCAATTTATCCTGCTAGTCCTACAAGGCTATTACAAGCTCTGCTCAGCTTCTTGACCCTCAATGTCTTTTCTAGAATAGCAGATACCTCTTGGGGGAAAGCAGTTTCAAAGAAGCAGAAGGGTTGAGCTGAATTACTTAGGCCTAGGCTGTCATTCTAGAAGCACAACTCAAAGCTTAAACTTTATGTTTGTGTGTAGCCCGCACCACGTCTGGTGCAATGTTGCATACCTAACAACTACTAAACTATGCTTTGTATGAGAGAATGGATACGAGTGAAAGTAAAGGTTTATCACATTTATACTATATTTTAAAGTTGTTTATTTCCCAGGACATGGTAACCAAAGTATTCTGGTAAAACAAAAGAGAAGAAAGCCTGAGGTTTTAAATATGGTTTCTCATTACTTCCTTAAGAACTTTTCAAAAACCACAATCGAAAGGCAGGAGGGGGCTGATCAGCCTAATATAAAGGCATCTGTTTTAAAAAAAGAACAACAACACAAAAACAACTAGAAAACCCCCAAAACAATAGCAAAAAATAAAGGTTGTCTGAAATTAGCTGTAGTAATTGAGAATCCATATTCTAATCCCCTGCACTCTCTGATGATTCAAAGTCCACCAAATGGAGGCACTCCACATCAAGTTCTAAACTGAGCACATATTAAAGTCATTTGAGGGTCTTAAGAAGGTTTGGCCATCTATATAATGTAGTTTCTGGGACATACATGAGAATGGCAGCTTCACCAGCTATCCCAAATTCTTCTTTTTTAAAAAAATAAAGTGAGAAGTGGAGGCATAGAGACTCCTACATGTGCACTGAACAGGGTCCACCTGGCAAGTCCCCTACTGGGCGATACTCTGCTCATCTGGGGCTGTCCCTCCGTTGCTCAGCAACCAAGCTATTTTAGCACCTGAGGTGAGGCCTTGTTGCCATCCTCGGCACCAAGGGCCACTTGCTTTAATGAACCATGGCTGTTGTGGTGGTGGGGGAATAAAAAGAGGGGGAGGAGTAGATAAGCAGATGATTGCTTCTCCTGTGTGCCCTGACCAGGACTCGAACCTGGGACTTCCACAAGCCAGGTCAATGCTCTATCACTGAGCCAACCAGTCAGGGCCTATCTCAAATTCTTTAACAGCATATTGTCCTTTCCTAAGTGACACAAATATAAAAATAAGTTGTTTGTTGTTGAGTTTTATGAGTTCTTCATATATTTTGTATATTAATCCCTCGTCAGAGCTGTTGTTTGCAAATATCATCTCCCACTTGATTGGCGGCCTTTTTGTTTTGTTACTTGTTTCTTTTTCTGTGCAGAAGCTTTTTTGTATATATATAGTCCTATTAACTTATTTTGCCTTTACTTCCCTTTAACAGACACCTCTCTCACTGGTGGTGGCAGGGTGGATAGTGTTGACCTGGGGCAGTGAGAATCCAAGCTCAAAACCCCAAGGTCACTGGCTCAGTTTAAGCTCTCCCCCACTCTGTCAAGGCACGCATGAGAAGCAATCAATGAACAACTAAAGTGACACAACTATTAGTTGATGTTTCTCATCTCTCTCCCTTTCTGTCTCTGTCTCCCTCTCTCAAAAAAAATTACATGGAATATTACTCAGTCATTAGAAATGCTGATTATTATTTTTTTTAAAGGATCTTTTTATTTTTTCTTTATTCATTTTAGAGAGGAGACACAGAGTGAGAGAGAGAGAGAGAGAGAGAGAGAGAAAGGGGGGAGGAGCTAGAAGCATCAACTCCCATATGTGCCTTGACCAGACCAGTGCAGGGCTTTGAACTGGCGACCTCAGTGTTCCCAGGTCGATGCTTTATCCACTGCGCCACCACAGGTGAGGCAGAAATGCTGATTATTGCCATTTGCGACAACATGGATGGACCTTGAGAATATTGTTAAGCAAAATGCGTAAATCAGAAAAAGCTAAGAACTATATGATTTCACTCATATGTGGGACATAAAACTGGAACTCATGGACATAGACAAAAGCGAAGGGCTTACCAGAGGGAGGGGGGTGAAGGGGAGGCAGGTGAAGGGGAGGAAGGGAGTAAAGAGGATCAAATATACAGTGACGGAAAGTGGTTTCACTTTGGGTGATGGGTACACAACATAATGAATAGTTCATGTGCAATGGAGATGTACACCTGAAACCTATGTGTTCCCATGGACCAATGTCACCCCATTAAATTTAATTCCTAAGTTAAACACAAATGGAAATAACCAATATGCTGCTGCTTTTTCCTTCATGATATGTCTGACACCATTTCATTCCTCTGCCACTGCTGCTACATTGCAGGCCCTTCTCAATCTGGCCCTGGATTAGAGGTCCCGTTTTTTGGAAGCAACAGCTCTATTTTATCATTTTCCTTCCATGAATATAGCTTCCATGGTTTCCAAATGCTCTCAGAATAAAGTTCAAACTCCTTGGTCAAGCATTCAGGGTTCTTTTTTCAGCTTTGTTTCAACTATTTTACTAATAAATACTCACCACTCTCTGAAGGATACTCATCCATTCCTGTGCTCTCTTTTGTCCTGAAGCCTGTTATATAAACATGGAATGTTCTTCCACTCCAATTCCCCCTCCACACTCATAGCCTCCATTTTTTAAAAAAATATTATTTTATTTAGTGATTTTTAAGAGAGAGAGAGAGAGAGAGAAAGAAAGAGGTGGGGAGAAGGAGGAAGCATCAACTTACAGTTGCTTCTCATACATGCCTTGACCAGGCGTGCCCAGGGTTTTGAACCCGTGATCTCAGTGTTCGAGATCGATGCTTGATCCACTGCACCACCAGAGGTCGGGCGCCTCCTTTTTAAATTATGAAACCATTTTCATTCATCAAAAACCCATGTTTTAAATTTCACCTCTTTTTATGTGTAAAACATTTAGTATCATGCCTGCCACAGGTTAAATCTGCAAAATTCTTTTTAAAAAACTGTATGTATGTGGGGGTAGGAGAAATACAATTTTTGATCAGTGGTGATATGGAAATTACATATCTATTTATTTATTTTTTTAAATTAAATTGTGCCTTATCTCACATTACATATAAAAGTTGATGTTATGGAATGGCTTGGAGACCATAACGTGAAAGACAAAACTATGACTTTTAGGTGATAATACAATGAAATATCTTTGAGACTTTAGTGTAGGAAAAGTCCTTTTTTTTTTTTTTTCAAATTTATTTATTTATTTTAATTTTACTTTTTATTCATTTTAGAGAGGAGACAGAGAGAGAGAGAGAGAGGGGAGGAGCTGGAAGCATCAACTCCCATATGTGCCTTGACCAGACCAGTGCAGGGTTTTGAACTGGCGACCTCAGTATTCCCAGGTCGACTCTTTATCCACTGCGCCACCACAGGTCAGGCGGAAAAGTCCTTTTAAACATGCAGCAAAAGCACTAACTATAAAAGAAAACAAATGAAATTACACTAAAATTATGAGCTTTTACTAACCAATAAAAATATGAAAATATAGATAAGGCTCAGTATTGGGGAATATATGTCTATACATATAGCCGATAAAAACTACTAATATTCAAAATAGGCGTTTTGCAAAAGAAGGTATTGAAGTGGTCAATAAAAAGAAATGGTCAATAAAAATAAGAAAAGGCCCTCAAACTCATTAGCAATCAAATAAATACAAATTAAAATAATGTGACAATAGCTAACCTTAAAACAGTTAAACTAAAATTACAGCTAAAATTAAAAATCTAACTATACTAAATGCTAGCAAGGATGTAGAAAAATGAAACTTGCATACAGTGCTGGTGGGGGTGAAAACTACTAATAACCACGATGGAATACAGGTTAGCATTTACACAGTACAAAAGTAGATACATTTTTCTGACCCAGCATTTTCATTAGTAGGTATATTCCCTAGAAATTTGGGCATATGTACAGCAGTATGTACATATAAGAATGTCCGCAGTAGTTCCAAACTGAAAGCAACTCAAGTGCCCATTGATAACAAAATCGATAAATTACGGTGAATTCGTAAGTGGAACCCTACAGCAATTAAAATAAACAAGGTATAACTACATACAACAGATGGATGAATCTCACAAAGTTGGCAAACAAAAAAAGCAAGACCAAAGACTGAACACAGTATGACTCTACTTATGTAAAGTTCACAAACAGGCAAGACTGAACTATGCTCGTTAGAGATGAATACCTCTGCAGTGGTTCTTAACCTTTTTTGAGGTACCGAACCCACCAGTTTCATATGCGAATTCACCGAACCCTTCTTTAGTGATAAATAAAATAAGATTTATTTTTCCAAATTCAAGACATAGGTATATGTTTTTTTACTGGTGCACCAAATGAGCCATGCATGAACGTCACCTTGCTCAAAGAACAAAACCAAAAAAGTGCACGAACTCACAACAAATTACGGTATTACTTTATTCTGGCCTCCGCGGCAGAGGCTTCTCCGAACCCCTGAGACCAACTCATTGAACCCCTAGGGTTCGATAGAACCCAGGTTAAGAATCACTGCTCTAGAGGATATAATTTAAGAAAAGTAAGGAAATGATTATCTCCAAAATAGAATAGTAGGGAGAATAGAGAAAGTTGTTTCTGGGTGGAAGCAGGAACTTTTGAGGTACTGATAAAGATTTATGTTATTGACTTGTGTAATTAGTTACTTTGGCGTTTGCTTTAAAATTACTCATTTATTATACACGTATATTTTCTATATTTCAAAATTTTAAAACTGAAAAAAAGGAGTTGATTAGTGCAAACTGTCATAAATGGAAGAATGGGGTTTGTGCTCACATAGGTTCATGGGTCTTCCTTGAACAACTGAGCTGGATACAAGCTCTTTTTCCACTGCCTTTTCTACATTCTCTAGCAATTATTATCTATGCCATTTATGGGACACTTACATCTACCTTGCCTTGATTAGAGCTATTTATGCAAATGTGCTCTCTCCTTTCAACTATAGTATAAGCTCTTGAAGGATCTGGACTATATCTTGCAATTAGTAATTAATAAAAATAGTAATTGTAGCTTACATTTACTTAGTGCATTTACAGGCATAACCTTATCTAATCTTCGTAAAAACTGTATAAGGAAGTTATTGTTATCTCTATTTTATAAATGCTAAAGAGAGGTTAAGTAATTTATCCCTGGGAACAGCTACCCTGTTTCTCTGAAAATAATACATCCCCTGAAAATAAGACCTAGTGCGATTTTTTTCAATCTTAGAAATATAAGGCCTCCCTTGAAGACCTAGCGCATCTTTAGGAGCAAAAATTAACATAAGAAACTGTCTTATTTGGGGGGAAACAGGGTAGACTGTTGTACATGGAAATAGAGTCACAAGAAATTCCTGATGGAATTCAGAGTTTGGCTGGTTATGCTGATGTTTGTGATGACATGACTACAATATATTAATAAATGTTGATTTTTTTCTTCAACAATAAATGTGAATTCTTGTTCATAGAAAAATAAGACATCCCCTGAAAATAAGACCTAGTGCGTCTTTAGGAGCAAAAATTAACATAAGACACTGTCTTATTTTTGGGGAAACATGGTATTAAGTGGTAGAGTTAGAATTTGAACTCACAAACTCCTCTTCAATGTTACCTTGTCTGTCATACTTGTATTCTCCACATCTTGTATAATGCCTTGCATATAGTAAGCATCAAATAATTATTTACTGGGTGAAAATGAGAGAATTAAGGCCATAAATTTTCACAGCATGAAAGAGAGAGATCGTACAAAAGAATATCCTTGATTCATTAGTTTGTAAATCCTCAGGTATATTCTGTTAAAAACGTTGTGATTCTATCTGTTAAAAAGACAGTAATACATAGAGAGCTATAAAAATAACCTGCAGGATTTTCTGGTTAGAGGGAAGGAGTCTAAAACATAATCAGCTTTTAAATCCACATGCTGTATTTGGATGGCTGGCAGTTCAAAGGGCAAATGGCAAATGCATGTCTCATTCAGCACTCTGGCCACAGTGCAAACGGAACTGAGCCAAGGGGTTTCCAATTACTGCTTTTCCCACTGACTTGTGGCCCTATGGAAGCCTTGAACAGTCCATCTGTTCTTTGCTTTGGTCTTAGGACTTCAGGATGAATGGGATGAGGATGGTGGTAAATGACAAGGACAAGCACTGTCTTGGGAGGCACTGCTTTATAGAGTTCAGGCAACATTCTTCTTGAGGAGCCCAACGAAGGCAGTGGAAAGAGGCTTATGACAATGGGTGCTTTTAGGAGTTCCCTTAGTACCCAGAGGAGATGTGAGGAGCAGAGAGAAGGTTCAAACACCCAGGCGAAAGGAAACCATTTTTTGATCCATTCCAAAAACAACAACCATGATCAAAGAACCACATGCCACACTTAGAGCAAAAAGAAAGCAACAACATGCCTTCCCGCATTCCTGCCTTTCCATGCCAGGATCTCTCAACTTGGAGATGAAGAGTGTGGCTGCAGGCTGTACTCACCCCCTGGTCATCCCCACCCCCAACTCCTGGGAACAAACAATTGAGCTGTGTCTCTGGCATGTGTAGAGCTGCAGGTCATGGCCATATTTAACGAGATATTCATTCTCCACAAGCACTACAAGGCTCCTCAAAACTCCCTTTGTGTCACTTTGCCTTTCTGTCCACCCTCCCCTGACACTAATTTAATCAAGATGTCCTTCTAGCTCATAGATGAGGTAGACTTGTCAGTTCCGCATTCTTTGTGGCATTAGAGCTTCGAAGTAAAATATATAAGGTTGAAGCCAGCAAGTTGAGGAGATGGGGTCAAGGTTTCCTAGCTAGAGCAACCTTAGGCAGAAAGAATGTACTAGGTTTGTGATATAGTCTTACAATTTTTAAGTAACCTTAAATATTCTGGAGAGGTTGAAAAATATTTTCTTAGGCAAGTACATAGACATCCAGAGCAATAAGAAACAAAAGAAAAGAAAGCCCTGGCCAGTTGGCTCAGTGGACAGAATTTCAGCCTGGCATGCAGATGTCCCTAATTCAATCCCCGCTCAGGGCACACAAGAGAAGTGACCATTTGTTTATCTCTTTCTCTCCCTCCTTATCCATCTTCTCTCCCTTTTCCCCTCCCACAGCCAGTGTCTCAACTGGTTCGAGCATCAACCCCAGGCACTGAGGATAGTGTGGTTGGTCAGAGTGCGTCAGCCTCAGGTCCTAAAAATAGCTTGGCTGATTTAAGCATCAGCCTCAGACGTGGGTTGCTGGGTGGAACCCGGGCGCATGTGGGAGTCTGTCTCACTATCTCCCCTCCTCTCATTTAACTCTTTGAGTAGTTGAATGTTCATGTACATCCTCATGCCTCCTGACCATCCAGAGTACGATCCTACATGTGTAAGGCAACATTAAAAAAAGGCAAATGTATGTTCTTCTTGTTTCCATAAACTGGTTATCAAACATGATTTGAAGTTAATAAAACTTCAATGAACTAATTTCAGATTTATTTATCAACACTTTCTAGCATGCAGAACTAGAAAACAGAGCTGCTGTCACAATTATGCCTGTTGTTTCTCTTCTAGTCTCCAGTCAACTCACTCATAATTTTGCAAAATCTGAAAACTTCAATTGTCTTAGCTAAGAATCAGATTTTAATTCAGATTTGCCTCCTTTAGCTGCTTCTGTAGAACACAGTCAATATTCAGAAAAGATCTCAGAATCGTAATAGAGAACTCAACCAGTAAGGAAAACAAAGAAACCAGCTGAAGCCCTAGGGCCCCACTCTGGTTACCAGATTTCTAGTTTGACGGTTTTGTCCTATGGGGAGCTCGATGCTCATCACCAGTGTCCTGAAGTGATTTGTAGATATCCAGCCCAACCTCAGAAGCCTGAGGCTTTTGGCCAGCAGAAGTCAAATCTATCCACGGGCAGAATGAGGCAGTCCTGAGGAACTCAGAAAACTTATCTGAGGAACTGATTTGAACACTTGCTGAAATTCCTCTCATCAACCACAGATCCATTTTGTCATGGCTTCTGCCTGGGACATGTAACCCATTCCCTCCATACCCTGTTTGCCAGTCAAAGGGCTATTTATTGTTTCATGACCCAGAAGGGAAGTTTCAAAAACCTAGCAAGCAGGATTGCAGACTATATATAAGAAGTGTATCCTTCCTATCTTTTTGAGCAAAAGGAAATTTGAGCTCAATTCTGTCTTCTGCCCAGTTCAGGTATGCCATTGGCCTAGGGTCAGGAACATAGATAGGCTAATCCCAAAGTTCTGATATATAGTTCTACAAACCCAATGAACCTCCCAATCATGAAAAACTGAGGTGTTAGTTAGATCACTTGCAAAATATACTAAAAGTTCACCATCCTCTAGTAAACAATCACCTCTCCCATGCTGCTGCTTTTGCAAATTTATGCTTTATTTTTAAATTACAGTTGACATTTAATAATATTAAGTTTCAGGTGTAGAGCATAGTGGTTAGACATTAATTTAACTTACAAAGTGATTCCTCCTATTAGTCTTGCACCCACCTGACACCACATCTTGTTATTACAATTCCCTAAGCTGTACTTTACAAGCCCTGTGACTATTTTGTAATTGACTGTTTATACTCCTTAGTCCCTTCATCTTTTCCACCCAACCACTTACCCCCATCCCATTTGGCAACCATTTGTCTGTTCTCTGTATCTGAGTGTTTCTCTGTCTGACTTACTTCACTTAGCATAATACTCTCTAGGTCCATCCATGCTGTCACAAATGGTTAAGATTTCATTCTTTCTTATGGTTAAGTAATATTTTATTGTATGTGTGTACGACCTCTATTTTATTTATCTTTTGATTGGAGGTTTTAACCCATTTACATTTTAAGTAATTATTGATAGGTACATAGTTATTTCCATTTTATTGTTTTCTGACTGTTTTTGTAGTTCTCTTTGTTTTATTATTCTCTTGCTCTCGTCTTTTCTCTTGTATGTTGATGACTTTCTGTAGTGTTGTGTTCAGATTACTTTTCTTTATTTCTTGTATATCTCTTACAGATTTTTAGTTATGTATCCCATATAACAAGCTATATTTATAGCAACCTATTTATTTTAAGTTGTGGTCACTTAAGTTTGATCATATTCTATAATCACTATCATTTTTTTAACAGCTATCATAATGAAAGTACTATCAACTGTTCTCAGCAAAGAAAATTCTAAAAGTATTCAGAGATCTAAGATGGCAGAGAACTACTAGGTGGAAGGTACATTCACCTCCTCCCAGGACCAAACTTACAACTACATTACAGAACAATCATCCTGAATAACCAACTGAAGGCTAGCTAGAAAGAAGTTTTATAACAAAGACTTTAGAGAAGAAGCCACATCAAAACTGGTAGCAGGAGCCGAGACACAAAAAGTGCTGGCCCTGTTCCCACAGGTGGCAGCTGAGGGATTATCTCAGTTTGGGGGTCAGGGAGGAGATAGTCCCTGAGAGGCATGGGGTCTAAACCCTATGTAAGGCATTCCAACCCAGAGCACCAGAGCCAGGAGGCACCCACATAACATCTGGCTGTGAAAAGCAGCTGGGTTGCTGTCCACTAGAGAGAGACAGGGTCTGCTAGATACACAGACACCTTCTTAAAGGGCCAATGCACAAAAATTCATTCACAGCTACCCCTGGGTTCCAGAGGAGAGAGGGTACAGTAGACTAGAGTCATATGAGTAAAGTGTGGGATTTGTGACTCTGGGGATAGAACTGAATAAACAGCTACAAGGATCCCTGTACTGAGCCATTTCTCCCATGCCACAGACACCATTTTTCTTGGATGGAGCACTCCCCTCCTTGCAGCATTAGCCTGTGGAAAAGCAATAGACCCACTTTCTGAACTCCCTCTTATCCCAACCTATGGAGCTTATGCTCTGCTGAGGAGTACAGCCAGAGTGTCTTTCAGTGACTGAGCCTAACAGGCAGCCAGCAGGGGGAGGTGAATCTCAGGGTGCCTTGGGACTTTTGCTGATGTGCTCCAGGTCTGGTGCTGGTAAAAGTCAGCCTTAGTGCACAGCTTATTCCTGCCTGCATGCACCCAGGCCCAAGAGAGGCAGGCACACACTGTAGATCGCTTATAGCTCCAAACAGGGTGATGAGGGACAGTTACAGGCGACATCTTACATTGGCCTGCACCAGAGTCCCTCCCAAGAGGCCCAGAACCAACACACTCAGTGGCCAGTATCATACAACCTGAGAGCAGGATCCAATTAGCTGTACAAGTCGTATTCCAAAGGTTTAAGACCCTGCTGAGGTGAATTCCAATTCAGATGGTGAGCATCTGCTCCGCGGCTGTACGGTGTGGCTGAGGTTGATCCTCAGTCAGCTTGAGGGTCTACCCATGTGGTCTACCCAGGTACAAACGGGCCAATAGCAATCAAGACTCAATAACAACAGCAGGACCCACATAACCCATACAAGGGACATTCATGGAGGACCCAACTCAGGAGATCAAGGAGACTATACCAATGGACCCCACAAGACAGTTACATAAGGCAGCTCCATCAAGACTTGGGAGTCACAGCAGATTTAATACACAGAAACAAACACAAGAGAGCCAAATGGGTGATAAAGAGGCCAAGATGAAAGAAAGGAGAAATCACCAGAAAAAGAGTTAATGAAATGGAGGTAAGTAATTTGTCAGCTATAGAGTTCGAAGTAATGGTTATAAGAACTCAACAGCCCAAAAAAGGACATAGAAACCATAAAAAGGATCCAGTCAGAAATGAAGAATACAATATCCAACATTAAGAATACACTGGAAAGAATAAACAGTAGGTTGGTTAAAGCAGAGGATCGAATCAGTGATTTGGAAGAGAAGGTAGGAAAAAAACACACCCAATCAGAGAAGCAGCAAAAATAACAATAATAGCATAATAAAAATAATTTTAAAAAATGGGATATAGCTTAATGGACCTTTGGGACAACATGAAGCACAACAACATCTGCATCAGAAGGGTACCAGGGTTTTGAACTGGTGACCTCAGCATTCCCAGGTCGACACTTTATGCACTGCGCCACCAAGGGTCCGGCAAGAAGGGTACCAAAGGAGATGTGAAAAAGCAAAGGATCAAGAATCTCTTTTAAGAAATAATAAAAAATACTTCTGGCCCTGGCTGGTTGCTCAGTGGATAGTGTTGGCTTGGCATGTGGATGTCCCGGGTTTAATCCTTGGTCAGGGCACACATGAGAAGTGACCATCTGCTTCTCTGCCCCTCCCTCTCACCCTACTCCCTCTCTTCCCCTCTCGTAGCCAGTGGCTCGACTGGTTCAAGCATCGGCCTGGACGCTGAGGATAACTTGGCTGATTTGAGCATTGGCCTCAGATGGGGGTTGCTGGGTGGATCCTGGTCGGGAAGCATGTGAGAGTCTAACTCCCCTCCTCTCACTTAAAAAAATAAAATAAAATAACGGTCATAGTAAGAGACAAAGAAAGAACACTACATAACGAGAAAGGGAGCAATCAAAAAGAGTATATCCATTTATGCACCCAACAAAGAAGCACCTAAATATGTAAAGCAAATTTTGATGAACATAAACAGAAAAACTAATAGTAATAAAGTCATAGTAGGAGTTTTTTTTTTTTTTTTTACAGGGACAGAGAGAGAGAGAGTCAGAGAGGGATAGATAGGAACAGACAGACAGGAATGGAGAGAGGTGAGAAGCATCAATCATTAGTTTTTCATTGCCATTGCAACACCTTAGTTGTTTACTGATTGCTTTCTCACACGTGCCTTGACTGCGGGCCTTCAGCAGACCAAGCCACCCCTTGCTGGAGCCAGTGACCTTGGGTCCAAGCTGGCAAGCTCGGGGTCTCGAACCTGGGTCTTCAGCATCCTAGTCTGACGCTCTATCCACTGTGCCACCGCCTGGTCAGGCAATAGTAGGAGATTTTAACAACCCATTTACATCAATTGATAGATCTTCTAGACAGAAAATCATCAAGAAAAAGATGGCCTTAAATGATACACTAGCTCAGATAGATTTAATTAATATCTTAAATGTTAAAAAATATTTCATGTTAAAAAAAAGAAACTCTGCCTGACCAAGCAGTGGCACAGTGAATAGAGCATCGGACTAGGACGCAGGTTCAAGACCCCGAGGTCGCCAAGCTCATCTGGTTTGAGCAAAGCTCACCAGCTTGGACCCTAGGTCGCTGGCTCGAGCAAGGGGTTACTTGGTCTGCTGAAGGCCTGCGGTCAAGGCACATGTGAGAAAGCAATTAATGAACAACTAAGGTGTCGCAACGAAAAACTGATAATTGATGCTTCTCTTCTCTCTCCGTTCCTGTCTGTCTGTCCCTGTCTATCCCTCTCTCTGATTCTCTCTCTGTCTCTCTTAAAAAAAAACAAAAGGAACTCTTACTCTTTGCAACAACATGGATGGCCCTAGAGAGCATTATGCTAAATAAAATAAGGCAGTCAGAGAAAGACAAGTAACATATGATTTTACTCACACGACTCTAATAAACAAAATGAACTAATGAGCAAAATAGAAACAGACTCATAGGGAGCAGATTGACAGCTGTCAGGGTAGGGTTGGGTGGCAGTAGTGGATGGGTTGAGGAGCAAAAATTAAAAAAGAACAAAAAAGGAAAGAGAAAAACTCATGAGCACGAATAACACTGGTGATTACCAGGGTGGCAGTGACGGGGGGCATAGGTGGGATACATGGCAATGGACAGAGACTTGACTTAGGGTGGTAAACAGACCGCACAATGTACAGATGATGTGTTATAGAATTGTGCACCTGAAACTTGTATAATTTTGTTAACCATAGTCACCCCTATAAATTCAATAACAAAGGGTATAAACCCTGCCCAGAGAGCTCAGTTGGTTAGATCACTGTCCTGAAGCACAGAGGTTGACAGTTTGATCCTGGTCGGGGCACATACAGGAACAGGTTGATGTTCCTTTCTCTCTAAAATCAATAACATAAACATTTAAAAAAGGGTGGGGGAATAAAAAGAATTATCATGCACACATTTTTTTAAAATCACTACCATTTTGGGGGGAAAATTGGACATGCAAAAAAATAAAACTGGATCACCAACTTATGCCATACACAAGAATAAACCCGAAATAGATTAAAAACTTAAATGTAACTCACAAAATCATAAAAATCCTAGAAAAAAAATCATACACAGTAAAATTTATGAAATTTCATATAGCAATATTTTTGTAGATATATCTCCATGGGCAAGACAAAGGAAAATATAAACAAATGGGACTACATCAAACTAAAAAGCTTTTGCACAACAAAAGAAACCATCAATACAATGAAAAGGGAACACACTCAATGGAAGAATATATTCTCTGATATATCTGACAGAAGGTTAACACCCAAAATTTATAAAGAAATTATAAAAGTCAGTGTCAGGAAGTCAAATAATCCAGTGAAAAAATGGGTAAAGGACATGAATAGACACTTCTCCAAAGAGGACATACAGATGGCCACTAGACATGAAAAAATACATAACATCACTAACATCAGAGAAATGCAAATTAAAAACCACAATTAGATATCACCTCACACCTGTCAGAATGGCTATCATCAATAAATCAACAAACAAGTGCTGGAGAAAAGGGAACCCCTGTGCACTCTTGGTGGGAATGCAGACTGGTACAGCCACTGTAGATAACAGTATAAAGCTTCCTCAGAAAATTAAAAATAGATCTGCCTTTTGATTAGTGATCCCACTTCTGAGAATAAAACCTAAGAATCCCGCCTGACCAGGCGGTGGCGCAGTGGATAGAACGTCCGACTGGGATGCAAAAGACCCAGGTTCAAGACTCTGAGGTCGCCAGCTTGAGCGCGGGCCCATCTGGCTTGAGCAAAAGCTTGCCAGCTTGGACCCAAGGTCGCTGGCTCCAGCAAGGGGTTGCTCGGTCTGCTGAAGGCCCGTGGTCAAGGCACATGTGAGAAAGCAATCAATGAACAACTATGGTGTCGCAATGGCAATGAAAAACTAATGGTTGATGCTTCTCGTTTCTCTCTGTTCCTGTCTGTCTGTCCCTATCTATCCCTCTCTCTGTCCCTGAAAAAACAAAAACAAAAACAAAAAAAACCCCTAAGAATCCCAAAACACTAATTCAAAAGAATATACACACTCTTATATTCATTGAAGAGTTATTTACAATAGTCAAGATTTGGAAACAGCCCAAGTGCCCATAAGTAAATGAGTGGATAAAAAATGGCGGTACATTTATACAACAGAATACTCCTGAGCCATAAAAAAGAAGGAAATCTTACCTTTTGTGACAACATGGTTGGACCTGCAGATTATTAAGTTAAGTCAGAGAAAGACAAATACCGTATGATCTCACTTATGCGTGCCATCTAATGAACAATATACAATGATATACAAAATAGAAACAGAGACATGTATACATGGAACAGACTGACAGATATCAGAAGGGAGTACGTTTGAGGGGCTAGATGAAAGAAGGTGAAGGGATTAAGCAAAACACACACACACACACACACACACACACACAAGAAGGTGAAGGGATTAAGCAAAACACACACACACACACACACAACAATGTAGTGAGAACCAAAGGGAAAGGAGGGGAAGAGCTAGGTGGAGGTGGGCAAAGAGCAGGGGAAATGGGGACAGAAAGAGACTTTGCTTGAGGTGATGAGCACACGATGCAGTGTACAGATAATGTTGAATTGTACACTTGCAACCTATAAGATTTGGTGAACCAATGTCACTCCAATTTAATTAAAAATATCACTACCACGTTACTCACCCCTCCACATTTAAGTTTTTGTCATTATTTTTTTTACTTCTTTTGTATGTGTGTTTGTGCATGTTCCTTAATGTACTGTTGTAGTTACATTTTTGCCTTTTAACCTTTGCATCAGCTTTAGTGATGGCTGATCTACTGCTTTTATTATGCATTTGCCTTAGCCAGCAAAAATATTTTTCTTTGTGGTATTTTTCTTATTCAAACTTTTCAATTTTTAGTTCTTCTTTTAAAAGTCCCTTTAACATTTGTTTGTTGGTGATAAACTCCTTCAGCTTTTATTGTCTTGGAAGCCCATGCTGTCTCTTAAGGTAAGAACTACCCCCCCCCTTTTTGCTGACTTGCATATTCTCACTTTTCTGGAAAAGCTGATAAAAAAAATGCTTCTCTCAAATTGTAATATTATAATATTAAAAGTCAACAGATCCAGGTTTTGTGTTAGGGTAGAGAGCACTTATTCTGACCCAAGAGAGAAGAATACCAGCTAATCTAGCAAGTGGCAGATGAAAAGAACCAGTGGAAACAGCCTCTGGTATATAAAGAACAATATATCATTTAACCCTATCCTATCACAAAATGATGAGCACATCTGCATTGGAGATTAGAAATGGCTTTGGGTTATACAAAAGGAATTTGGTTCAAGAGTTGCCCAAGATAAGCAACACTTATGAAACTTTACTTAATAAGAATGAATATATTAAATAAAGTCAGATACTCTGGTTCTTAGAAGAGAAACCCATAGGTTACTTAGACATTTAATAATCTAAATGTGAATTCTTTTTCCTGTCTCAGAATTCTTCCAGGATTAAAAAAAAAAAAAGCGCACAATATAAGCCCTTCTCATTCTGATTCCAAATATAGCTGGATGCCTCTCCTATATTCTCCATTCCTCCTTTCATTGCCTTAATTCAGGACCACATTCTCTCTTGAATGAACTATCGCAATTGGTTTGTAACTGTCCTTACTTTCCTAAGGTCTCTCACACACAAACATCTCAGAGTAATCTTTCTAAAAGACAAATCTGCCTGTAGTATTCTATTGGTAAAAACCATTACCGGAATGTTTAACTTAAGAGGCATCTATAGCCTGACCAGGCGGTGGCGCAGTGGATGGAGCGTCGGACTGGGATGCGAAGACCCAGGCTCGAGACCCCGAGATCGCCAGCTTGAGCACGGGGCCCATCTGGCTTGAGCAAAAGCTCGTTAGCTTGGACCCAAGGTCGCTGGCTCCAGCAAGGGGTGGCTCAGTCTGCTGAAGGCCTGCAGTCAAGGCACATGTGAGAAAGCAATCAATGAACAACTAAGGTGTCGCGACGGCAACAAAAAACTAATGATTGATGCTTCTCACCTCTCTCCGCTCCTGTCTGTCTCTATCTATCCCTCTCTCTGACTCTCTCTCTGTCCCTGTAAAAATAAAATAAAAATAAAAAGCGATTATTTCTTAAGAGGCATCTATAGATGCTAAAAAGTAGTGGGCAACGGTTGACAAGAAATGGGATATTGTCTCAAAGATTCTGCTCACTAGAGCAAAGCGAAGAGCAGTAACTTACAGTAAAGAAATGTTGCAGACATCGACCCTAACCAAGTAACCAAAATGAGCACCACAAATTATGGGATGAATCAACAAGCACCCCCTTGCCATAATACACAGAAAAATACAATATCACTTCAATGGTATTCTTACCAAAATTGCTTAATCTAAATCTAATAATCATGGGTAAATATCTGACAAATCAAAATTAAGAGACAAAATATTATTCAAAAGTGTCAGTCATGAAAGACAGAATATATCAGAGGTTAGTACAGGCTAAAGAGATGGTAAAAGTTAACACAATGTGTGATACTGAACTGGACCTTGAACCAAAAACTGGACATTAGTGGGGCAACTGGTGAAATGTGATGTAACCACGTCATGTAATAATAGCATCATATCAGTGCTAATTTCCTGATTTTTATCATTATACTGTGGTTATATGAAAAAACCACTGTTACGACAGCTTCTCCTATGCTGGCTTCATTTCAGAGCGTACACTCCCTGACGTGGTGTGCAAAGCCAGCCCCATCGCTCGCCATCTCCTGCAAGAGGCCAGTGTTCAGCCATCCTCACACAACAGCTACAGTTCTGGAACCCTATTCACTGGTCTATACCCTCTTGTTTTCTGCACAAGCTGTTCAATTTTCCAGGAATCCCTATGTGCCCACTCCCCCCCCACACACATACCCGACTCCTACTCCTCTTTCAGACTCAAAGGACTTCATAAGGCAAACCTTACCCCATGCTTTCCTATGCTGAAAAACTTGTTACTACACAGTGTCATCATTGCTTATTTGTATGTCTGTTTCCCCTAGATTCTGTGCTCTTAGATCTTACATGCCGTGGGTCCAGTACCTGGCAATGCATCACACACAGTCAAAACTTAGTAACTATGTGTTGAGTGCAAGTGCTGTCTATACTTATAATTATTACAGTATCCCACATCTGTATAGTATCTAATGATTTACAAGGCACTTTCATAAAAATTCCTGCACTTAATTAGAGAATTTAAGTCTAAACCCTTATTTTACAGATTAGAAAACCTAGTCCTTGACAAGTTAAAAAGTTAGGTCACACTGTGAGTCGATGTGAAAGTTCGGAAAAGATACTCACACCCAGCTCAAGGTCTTTTTTGATTCACAAACTTTGGCAGAGGCCACTCGCCTCCAAACCAACAAATGGCACAGCATGCGCGCAGGTGGCAGTGTCTGGGCCTGGCCTGGGGATTGAGGAAAGCATTTTATAAATGCTTGCTCAAACCAAGGAGCAGCACCACAATTCCCTATATCCTTCAGGTTTAACCTGAACAAGGTGTGACTCTCAGGCCAGGCCTAACAAGATACCTGACTGCATCTTCTAGTCAGGAAAGTGCAGATGGAATACACCAGTCTTCAGTGAGAGGCCTGACTTTCTACCTTAGAGACCTCTGATCCAAAGAGCTTAGGAGCCTGGCTTTCTTCCAGGGCTGGTGAGAGGATGAGACAGAGTCTGCATAGCCCTGAGCTATGTGGTACCAGGCCAGAGGCAATAGCTCAGATCACATTCTCACATCTAACCTGGGAAGAAGACCACCCATGTATCAGAAATCATCTGCTCTGATTACAAGACCCTTTTTAATCCTCCTGGCCCAGGAGAGGATATGCACTGATAACTTTAATAATGCCAGCAGGTACAATTAATTTCCATTCCTGATCTTCATACACTGTTATGTGAAGGGAATTGGAAGGACAAAACTCAACTCCACTGGGGCTTTAGCCTGCAGCTCTGAAACAGATACACTGCTCCAAACTCAGCATGGAAAACCTCGCCCTTTGTTTCATCAGGAGGACCAATACTAACTAACTTCAGAATGCTTGAAAGTTGTGTGGCTTTGGGGGCAAGGGTAATTCTTTTGTGGCTGGGTAGCAGTGACTACAAAACTAAATTAAATTAAATTTAAAATCCCAGGCAGGATTTGATATTTCTAATGGACACAATAATTAAGCAATATTTAATCAAAATGATGCTGAAATACTTCATTGTTTCAAAGAGGAATGTTTATTTTACTGATCATTGTGTTCTTCATTTAATGACTCTATCAAGAACTTTTTTTTTTAACTAAATACTTGTTAAACTCAACTAGAAAAGGTTATCTTGATTTATGTACCATTTCTCTTCTAAAGCAGTTTCATATACTTTCTCGAGTTTATCCTCACACCATTTCCAGGAGGCAGACTGGGCAAGAAGGGTGTTTTATCATTCAGTTTACAGATGGGCACACAGAGGTCTGGGAAGGTTAAATTCTTGTGTAAAGCTCACAAGAAGGTAATGCTAGAGTTGGAAGGGATTTTTATTTTTTTGTAACTCCCTGTGTCAGGCTTATGCTGTTGTATTCCTTTTCAGTATTAGCTGAAAGGGTAAAAAAGGGCTTAAAATCTGAGTGGAGATTCTGTTGAGGACACTGCAGCCTCCCAAGATTCAAAAATCCAAATTTAATGACATTTGCTCAGATCCCATTTTTCCTGACCCTTTCAGAGTACTCATCATTGAGTTACCTTTTTCTTACTTAGGTTCTATGAACCATGTTATTCTCATTTTCCTTTTGACCATTTAAATTTGCTTTTCTCTCCTCTATGCTGCCTTCTCAATGTCCTTTCTCTAGGACTCAACTGTACTCTTCTCCGAATACCCACTTTAACAGCTTCAATTATCAATTTTATGTGGCTGGTTTTCAAATCTCCCTTCCAGCACTAACGCTTACAGAACCTTCACTTTTATCATGTCTAAAACTGAACCAAGGAAGTGTGATGTGTCCTGGGGAGAGTGAGTGGGCATTGGGTGGAAGTGAGAAGACTGGGCAGGCTTATTTGCACCTCTGCTTCCACTTAACTGGGTGACAGGCAAGTCAATTTTTTACTGACACTCAGATTATTCACTATTACAGGACTGGAGTAGCTTCAGTGGCTCTTTGGCATACTTTCCCTAATAAATGGCAACTCCAACTTCCCACTGCTCAGGCCAAAAAATTTGGGAGTCATCTTTGACTCCTCTTTTTCTCACATGCGTATCATATTCAGTCAGCAGCAAGTCCTATTGGCTCCATTATCAAAATACATCCCAGAATCGGACCTCTTCCCTTGATCACCACACATCTACCACTCTGTTCCATTCCACCATTCTTATCTCCTACCCAAACTATTTACAGAAATCTCCTTAATTGGTCTTTCTTTTCTGCTCCTACCTTGCTCCTCCTTCAGTCTTCTCTTAATACAAAAACTAGAATAATTCTATTTAAACAGAAGCCATATTGTATCATTCCTCTGTAGATCTCCAATGGCCTCCAAGGCCCTTCCTGGTGGCAGCTTGCCAACAATTCCCAACTACATCCCCTACTGCTTTCTTCTTGTCTACGGTGCACAACGCCTCATTGCTGTTTCTCTAACCAGATAAGTACACTCCTATCTCACAGCCTTAGTCATGCTGTTTCCTTTGCCTGAAATACATTCCTCAGAGAGCTAAGTAGAAAAATCCCTCATTTCCTTCCAGAATCAGTTCAAATGCCAGTTTATCAATGAAGCCTTTTCTGACTACTTTATATAAAACAGCACTATCCTCAGCACTCTCATCCTTTTACCCTGCTTTACTTTCAGCATCATCTCATTGTTATATATTTTTGGTTTGTCTGTTTCTCCAACTAGAATATAAACTCCATGGAGGCAAGGACATTTTCTGTTTTGTTGTCTGCTGCATTACAGTGCCTACCACAGTGCCAGGAGGCATACTGTAAACATTTAGTGAATGATTGAATAGATTTTAACCCCCCCTCTAGTATTTATCAACATCTACCTCATATCAGGTCACTGGGTACTATCTATCATTTCTTTGCTATGCCTCTTACTAAATCCTATTTGTTCAGTTCCCACTGCCATTATCCAAGACCAGGTTTCTGTTATGTCCTTGAATTATTGCAGTAGGCTCCTAAATAGTTTCTTCTACCCTAAACCACACTGAACACTGCCACCAATGCCACTGCAAATCATAGTTTTCAAATTTTCACTGCCCTACCTAAAATGGTTAATGGCTCTCTTTGACTGTTAGCTTGCACTCTTTGGGCTGACATTCAAAGCCCCCCACACTCAGGCTCCCAGTTCATCCCTTGTGTCTCTCCCATTGCTAGTCAATGGAAAGCCTCTGCTACTGTCAGACTGGTCTATAGGTGGCATCTCTAATGGGAACAAAGAGGCAAGAGAGGAGATTGGCACCAGATAATATAAAAATATTCAAAAGATATTTCCATAAGAAATGGATGGATAATTAAGAATCCTGAAGCATGTAATTAACAGAACATTAGTCAAATTCTTTCAACTCTGTGAAGCTTCCCTGATTCACCTCTCACAAATCTTTTCCTTTTCCAAACTCCTATAGGTATCTAATTAACTGTACCATTCATTATATTAATGTCCTAAGTTGTAAACTGTTTTTGAAGTCTATGGCCTGTCCATCCAGCTGAGGTGCAATAAATCTAATATCTTGAACCATATTTTAAGCTTGTTCCTGCAGCCCTCTTATAGTGTCAAGTTGAATACAGAACAAAACTAGATAATCCAATAATATTTATTCAATTGAACTGAATGAACTGGTAGTGGTACCTGTGTTCCTGGATTTAAATAAGAAATGAAAGAAGAGTCAAGTGAGCTATGCAGTTTTCCTGCCTGAAAACTCAAAGGCCCAGAAAGGCCACTGACTCAGAGCTGCAAAGAGAGAAGGCTTTTTTCTACTCTCCACTCAAAATGAATATCAAAAGGAAAACAAGGTCATGGAGAAGCAAGGCAGGAAAGGATGCAATGCTTATATGGGCAGGAGGTTGGATTATCTTGGCTTTAGAGAAGAAATGATTAGAGCTGGAGACTGGATTCCCAATTTGCCTCCTGTATTCCCTTTCTACCTTATATGAGAACACACTGCTAAACAAGATTAACTGAGAGAGGCAAACACCACCCTTACAAGGAGGAGGAACAAGGTGCACACTCTTCTACATGAGCAAACCAAAGCTCTGCAGGACACTTTCTTTTGTCTTTTCTTCCTTTTTTTAACCATGTTGAGAAATAACTGACAAATATAATCATATATATTTAAGTATACAACACAGTGATTGTATAGTACGTACACATACATATATCTATATATCTATATCTATCTACACACACTCACACACACAAACACTGTGGAATATGATTACCAAGATAAAGATAATTAATAGCCAGATCTGTGGTGGCACAGTGGATAGAGCAACAACTTGGAATGCTGAGGTTGCCAGTTCAAAACCCCAGGCTTATGGGCTTGCCCAGTCAAGGCATGTAGAAGCAGCAGCTATGAATTGATGCTTCCCACTCCTACCCACCCCTTTCTCTCTCTCCTCTTTCTAAAATGAATAAAATATTTTTTAAAAAATGATAATTAACACCTCCATCACTTCACATAATTAACTTTTTATGTGGTGAGAATGCTTAAGATCTACTCTCAACAACTTTCAGGCACACAATATTGTGTTATTAACTGTATGTTGTACCTTAGATCCTCAAAATTTATTCTTATAACTGAAAACTTATACCCTTTGACCTACATCATGCCATTTTCCCCTGCCCCTGGCAACCACCATTCAATTTTCTGTTCCTAAGAATTGGCTTTTTTCTTTTTTTTTAATTCCACATATACGTGATACCACACAGTATTTGTCTTTCTGTCTGGCTTATTTCATTCAGCATAATGCCCCCTAGGTTCACCCATGTTATCACAAATGCCAGGATTTCCTTCTTTTTTATGGCTGAATAATATTCCACTGTATAAACAGATAGGCAAAGGTAGGTTTATAGTTATGAGTATGCAAAACACAGAATTTATTCTTGTATTTTTTATTAATTGTATTATTTCTGTACAAACAACTGTAAACCTACTTTTGCTAACCCCCCATATATGCCACCCACCCAGGGACACTTAGGTTCTCTCCATCGTGGCTATTGTGAATAATGCTACAGTGAAGATGGGAGTGAAGGTATCTTTTGGATACAATTAGTTCAACCTTTAATTTTTTGAGGAAGTGTGTCATAGTGTTTTTTATATGGCTGCACCAACTTAACTACCCACCAAAAGTGTACAAGGGTTACCTTTTCTCCCATCCAAGTACTAACCAGGCCCGACCCTGCTTAACTTCCAAGATCAGACGAGATCGGGCGTGTTCAGGTTAGTATGGCTGTAGACAAGGGTTACCTTTTCTCTACATCCTCACCATGTTAGCAATCATTTGTCTTTTTTATAAACTTAGAGTACTTTCTTTTCAGATTTTACTGATTTCTGAGACATTCTAGAAAGCAATAGTGAGGGTTATGAGTGATTTTCTTCAGTAAAGATGAAGAAACTGAACCAGAGTCATTCAATAAATTCAATAAAAAGGTGGGCGATGAGGAAATTGAAACCTAGCATGGTAAAAGAAGTGCACTGAGCTCTGAGGGTCCTGGCTCAGGCATAGCTCTGAAGTCTTGACTCCCAGCTGATCTCAGGGGACAATGAGGAAGACAGAAGAGAAAGTAAAAGGGAAAGAAAGAGGAAAAGCCCCATTCCTTCCCTCATGGCAAAAGTAGTAGCATATTTCCAAATGAAAGCACAGGCAACCTAGTCACCCTAAAAACAAATGACATCCAAGAAGATACCATGAGATTCTGGATTGCTTCTGAATGTACCAGAACATGGTCCAGTAGACAAAGCAACACAGCCAAAGAACCATGAGTTATGTATGAGTGAGCTGTGCGATAGTGAGAAGACAGAATGCTATAGAGGAGTTAAAAATAATGCTTTTAAAGAAGATACAAGGACATAGGAAAAAATATTTACTTAAAATATTTTAAAAATTACACAAAACTTAATATACAATATAATCCTAATTTTCTAAAGAAAATGCGTATGGAAAAAAAAGACCAGAAGTAAATACACCTAAATGTTATATACCTAAGTAATCATTATTTTCTTTATATTATTTTTGTTTTCCCCATAGTATCTTGAAAAAACATGTGTTACTTTTACAACTGTAAAAAAATCTAAGCTAAAGGGTTTTTAGCTTGCTTCAAAATCAAAAGACACATAAAATAAAAATAAAAAAATGATACTTCTCAGTCCTGTCACTGGGCCTTAGCAATAGCTACTTAGCTAAACAAGAGGATGACTCAGAGAGCTCTTAAGACCAGGTGAAATACTTCTAGGTTCCTATGGTCCTCTGAAGACAAAAATTAGTGCAGACAATTAAGATTAGTCTATAACTGAAAGTTTCATGTTGACTAAATATGTATTAGAAAAAGCTGAATATAGACCCAAATGATTAGTGGAACAAGGGTAAAAAAAAGTGGGAAACACACTCACACAAAGAAAAACCCCACAACACTTAAGGACTAGGCTTAAAAGCAAAGAAGAGTAGACTCAGGTAGAAAAAGCAAGAGTCAGAGAAAGTCAAGTACTATAAGAAAAGAAGATGAGAATGAAAAAACCAAAGACACTGTCTCAATAAAAAGTTAATTTTTCTTTTCTCATTTGAAACAAAAATCATGTTCAGAAACACAGGGAGAAATTCAAAGGAAAACTCTTGACAAAGATAAATAGGAGAATCGAAAGAAGCAGCCCTTCAAGAAGGGAGGCTGAAATCAAAGATGCCTACCCTTGCTGGACAAGCAGGGCAAGAAGCAGAATCAGAATAGCACAATGGAAATTCTGGTGTGGGAGGAGCATCTAAATGTATTACTGCAGAATGCACAAGCCATTGATTCCTTGTATAAGCATTGGCCCTTTAGCTTACCAATATAATGACTGCCGTCCTCTATAGTATATGGGAGGCAGCAGAGCATGGTGATGCGAAGACATGACTCAGTACTATTTATGCGCATATCCCAATTCAGCCACCTTCCCACTGTAAAACCTTGAATTAATTGCTTAACCACTCTACCCATGTTCTTATCTATAAATGGAGATGACAGAATCAGTACCCATCTTAAAGGGTACTTGTGATGATTAAAAAGGTTAATACATAGTCCCTAAGCATGGTTAGTACTCATTTAATATTAGTTGTAACTATTATTATTTTTATCATTGCTGTGAATCTTAGAATAAAAAATTGGTACCTAGTCAATTTTCACACCATTAACGTAGTTTCTTCAGGGAGTAGTAAGTTTCTACAAAACTATGTATTTGCATGATGCCTGATGAACTGTATTAATAATCCTCTCCTTTTCTCAAGAGGCACCTTGTAGTCAAGTATAAGAGGTACAGAGATGGTAAAAAGTAACTTGGCTAGAATTATCATTGATGTTAAAATCATCACATGAACAAATAAACTGGCACCCAACATCTCATGATAGCACCACACATAACACCATACAATAGGCATTTATATCATATGTGAAAAAGTCTAACTGCGAAATAGAAGATTCAGACTGTCACGACACTAACCTAGATGGTCAATACTTGCAACACTATTATTGGTAGGCTGACTAGATACTATTTCCTGAAGTGATATAACATGAAGTACCCCACATCAACTATTATGCATTATAGCAAAAAATATATAGCTTGAGCCCTGGCCGGTTGGCTTAGTGGTAGAGCGTCGGCCCGGAGTGTGGAAGTCCTGGGTTCAATTCCTAGCCAGAGCACCCAGGAGACACACCCATCTGCTTTTCTACCCTGCCCCCTCTCCTTTCTCTGTATCTCTCTTTTCCCTTCCAGCAGCCAAGGCTCCATTGGAGCAAAGTTGGCCTGGGCGCTGAGGATGGCTCCATGGGCTCCACCACAGGCACTAGAATGGCTCTGGCTGCAACAGAGCAACACCCAGGATGGGTGAAGTATCGCCCCCTAGTGGGCTTTCCAGGTGGATCCGGTCAGGCTCATGAGGGAGTCAGTCTCTCTGCCTCCCTGCTTCTTACACACACACACACACACTATAGATTTGGCCTTTAGAACCAAATTCCACTTTATAGAAAATGTAGAACAAAGGAAAAAGACTAAACAACAATATAAAAAGCAACCAGACAAATCTGTAAGGTGGGACAATCTGCTGGACAACTGGCTTTGTCTATTCAACAAATCATTATTCTGGGAAAGGAGCAGTACTAAATTAAAGGACATAAAACATAAAACTTAAGGAACATAAAACCAATGTGCACTTGACACTTACTTCAAACTATTTGTTGAGCATATTTTTAAGACAATTAGGGAAATGTTTACATGGCTTGGGTCATAGATGAGACTAAAAGTTTACTAAAATGGGGTGACAATTTTGACTAAAATAACAAGTTACAAAATAGTATATACAATACAATCTTGATTTTTTATTATAGTATTTTAACTTCCTGAATTTCTTTTTTTTAAGCGAGAGGAAGGGAAATAAAGAGACAGGCTCCTGCATGAGCCTCAACCGGGATCCACCCAGGAATCCCTAATCTGGGGCTGATGCTCAAACCAATTGAGCCACTGGCTGTGAGAGAGAAGAGAGAGAAAAGGGGAAGAGAAGCAGATGGTCGCTTCTCATGTATGCCCTGATTGGGGATCAAACCCCGGGACATCCGCATGCTAGACCAATGCTCTATCCACTGAGCCAACCAGTCATGGCATTTCCTGTATTTTCTAATTCTCCATAATGCATATAAACTATAAAATTTTAAAAGACTGTTTAAAAAAATTGGAAGCAGGGAGAAGAGAGGAAGAAAGGGGGGAGGAAAATGGGAGAAGAGGCACAGAAAAGGGAAGGGAAGAAGAAGAAGAAAGGGAGAGGGAGGAAAGCAGGGAAAGAGAGAAGAGCAGGTTTTGAATTCACTCTCCTTTTGAGGTTTTTTTGTTTTTGTTTTTTGTAAGAGAAAGAGAGGGACAGACAAGGACAAGCAGACAGGAAGGGAGAGAGATGAGAAGCATCAACTCATAGTTGCAGCACCTTAGTTGTTCACTGATTGCTTTTTCATACATTCCTTGCGGGGGGGGGGGGGGGCTTCAGCTGAGTCAGTGACCTTTGGATTCAAGCCAGTGACCATGGGGTCATGTCTATGATCCCATGCTCTAGACGACAACCTCGGGGTTTCAAACCTAAGTTCTCAGCATCCCAGGCCTCTACTCTCCACCCACTGCGCCACCACCTGGCTAGGTACATTCGCTATCCTTAATGCTCAGATTGTTAGCAGATTCCACAATCTGACTCGGCAACAACTGTTTTCTAAAGTTATCTCCTATAAACCCTGAAACTAGAGTGGCAGGATAATGTAGTAGAAAAAGCATGGGCATTCAAATTCCAATGTCACCTTTTTCTGGTCTTACAAAAGAATATTTTACCAATGTGAGTTTTAATTTTTTCAACTATATAATGGGAAAAAAATGATCTTCCAATGTAAGATTCATAGCAGCATTATTCATAACAGCCTCAAACTAGAGGCTGGTAGCTTGAAACTATCAAATGCCATCAATAGTAGAATGGGCAAAACTGAAAGTTTCATGTCCCAGGACCTCCTCAGCCACAGGCAGACTGGGACCGCTGGTCATCCTAGCTTCGCCTACTGTAGGAGTAAACTGGAACTCAAAGCCAGCCAAGTGAGAATGTGGAGTTGAAAGCCAGCTAAGTGAGAGGTGCTTGATAAATAACTTGGGCTTTCCATGAAAACTCCAGAAAGGTCATGCCTTAGGTGTACAGAATATGTTCTAAGCATAAAACCAATTTCCACAAGTTTGAGGCAATCAACCAGTAATTTCATTGCCCACCCAAACAAAACTTAATCTTCAGAGAAAGATAAGAATAGCAAGAGACTCTATAATGTTTCAGCTAGAGTCCAATACATCATAAAAAAATTAGTAGACATGAAAAAATAAATAAATGCAATCAGTGGGTAAGAGTAAAAACAATAAATAGGACCACAGGTGACGTAGGTGTTAAAAATAGCAGGTAAGTAAATTTAAAGAATTGCCTGACATGTTTTTAAAATAACAAAGAGGGGAATTTCAGAAGATATATGGAAAACTAAAAAAGAAATCATAAACTAAAAAATACAATATCTAAAATAAAAAAATTGGACAGTGTTAATAGCAGATTGATGACACAAAAGATTAGTAAATTTTAGAAATCACCTAAACTAAAGCACTAAGAAATAAAAAAAGTGTGCCTCAATGTTCTATGTATCAAGCAGTCTAATAGATGTACAATTGGAGCCAAAGCTAGAAGAGAAAATGAGACAGAAAAATATTTGCCAAAAATTTTTCCAAATTGAAGAAAAAACAGTACCCACAGATTCCAGGATATTTAGATAGCATGCTTATCCAAGCCAAATAAAAACTACATATAGCCTCATCACAGAGTCAAACTGCTAAAAATTAAAGAAAAAGATATTGGCTCTGGCTGGTTTGCTCAGTGGTAGAGCATTGGTTCAGCTCTACCTAGAGTCACTTCTCCTGTGTTCCCTGACCGGGAATTGAACCTAGGACATTCACACAGTTGTTTTTTGTTTGTTTGTTTGTTTGTTTGTTTTGTAAAAAGTCATGAACTGTAAACTTTACAATATACGTACTTTCTCTTCTCTACACATTTTAGACTTCTATAAAAAGTTAAGAAAAAGAACTTGCAAAATATATGCCTGACCTGTGGTGGCGCAGTGGATAAAGCGTCGACCTGGGAACACTGAGGTCGCCAGTTCAAAACCCTGCACTGGTCTGGTCAAGGCACATATGGGAGTTGATGATTCCAGTTCCTCCCCCCTTTCTCTCTTTCTCTCTTTCTCTCTCTCTCTCTCTCTCACTCTGTGTCTCCTCTCTAAAATGAATAAAATAAAAATAAAATAAATTTAAAAAAAACACTTGACGCATCAGAAAGAGAATTTAAAATATATATATATATATATATATATATATATATATATATATATATATATATATATATATATATATATGAAAGAATTAGCGAAAATATATTTAGGGCCTACTACAGTGTGTAATATTTATATTAGGGATTTTACAAAAGTTTGATGTTATTATCATCATCATTATCATTCCACAGAAAGTTTTGAGAGATTTAAGTAGACTGAAAAGCCCTAAGCTCTCTGAGCTCAAATCTGACCCATCAATTTGATTTTAAACTCTTTTTGACACCTAACATAATGCTGTGTTTATAATATTCATTAAAATATGTACTGACCACATGCTTTTCTAGTTCATTGTCGTATTCAAATCCAAGGTTGCATTTAGACTCTTTTGTTTTCTGTCCATTGCACCTCTCCCATACTCCACATTTTTTAAAATTCTTCTTTAGATTCTCTTACTCATCCCTTGATTTATAAAGAATGAAGCCTCATTATGCCTTTGAGTCCTTTAAACATAGTACCTTAGGCTCTTTCAGAAAAAGCAGATAGATAACTGAGAACTAAAACACCAAAAAGGCAAATATAAACTTTGGCAAAAGACTGTAGGGATCTTTGATGCTCACATTCTCTTTGAGCAGAATCTTCCTAAGTTAAAAAAAAAAAGCCTTGACCACCCAGAGAGAAGCCCTGAGGGAGGGGATACGGATGCTGCTGACCTAGTGTTACAGAAACCAAAGCTAAAATACCACAAACAGCACTAGTGGCAAAGCTCCCCTCAGTGCTGGCTTTGGCAGCAAACCTGACGCCCCTTATCAGCAGAGATACCTTTGAAGTGGCTGGAAGCCTTCCATCCCCTACACAGATCAGCTCAGCTTCACATCCTATTCTTTTTCCCAAAGAGGAGCTCTTCATCAGATATGAGAGAATAAAGCTCAATTAATCAGAACAGATTTTGCTACCAACCAGATACAATGGGCAAATAGAGTAGTTGTCTGTGAAGCACTCCAGTGCTGTTAGTGACCAACCCTGTTATGATGAAGAGGAAATTCAAACAATAACAGATACTGAGTTCAGTGGGGGAGAAGGTGGAGGGTGATTGAAAAATCACTCATCTACTTCTCTCAAAGGTATTTCCAAGTTAAACCCTTTCTCAACAGGACAGAACACAACCAGTGGAAACCCATTCTTTCTCCACTTATTCTATCTATAGTACCTTGCAAAAGAATAGGCATATAGGTCAATGGGACAGAACAGAGAGCCCAGAAATGAACCCATGCCTTTATGTTCAATTAATATTTGACAAAGAAGGCAAGAGCAGAAAACGGAGTAAAGATGACCTCTTCAATAAATGGTATTGGGAAATTTGGACAGAAACAAGCAAAAATATGAAACTACACCACCAACTTATACCATACACATGAATAAATTCAAAATGAATAAAAGACTTTAAGTTATGAAACCACAAAAATCCTAGAAGAAAACAGTAAAGTTGTAGACGTCTCTCATAGCAATCATTTTGCTGATGTATCTCCTCAGGTAAGGGAAACAAAAGAAAAATAAACAAATGGGACTACATCAAACTAAAAAGCTTTATAGAATCATTTATCCTCTTTCCTCACATATGCCAAACAGCTTAACTCCAAGAATCCCTAGGAAATCCTATTCCAATCCAATGGGGATAAATAGGTAGGTAGGTAACATGTATTGCTTTTAGTTTGAAATCTCCTTTATCCTCTTTTATGGCCAGACCCATTCCCTTAGTGGCAAAGAAAATCTGACTGGTCATGGTCTTTTTATTTCAGGTATTGTATCATGACTGACCTACTAACACAGGAAAAGAACATGTTTAACATGTGAGGACCCTGGAGAAAAGTATTAATTGATCCTCTAACCTTCTTCCTTTGCAATCTTCTTGCATTCCCCACTTTCTACAGTGTGACTTATTTATCCAAAGCCAGATTCAAGCTTTGTCACTCTCCAAGTAGGAAGACCACAGTGGGTTGCCTAGATAAGCCAGCCTACGTGCTTCATCAGTGTCTGCTGCAGAGGCAAACACGGCTCACATTCAGATAGGACACTTATACCTTCAAATGAGCTCTGTGCTCTTGGGTTTCCCAAAGATAAAAAGCAGAGTATCTACAGCAGTGGTTCTCAACTCTGGCTATGTGCGAGAGTCACCTAACCCCAATCCCAGAGAGTCTAACTCAATTGCCCTGGGGTAAGGCTTTGACATTGTATTTTCTTTTTCTTTCTTTCTCTCTCTCTCTCTCTCTCTCTTTTTTTTAAGTGAGAGGAGGAAAAATAGTGACAGAGACTCCCACATGCATCCAGGCCAGGATCCACCTGGCAACCCTGGCCTGTCTAGGGCTGAAGATGGGAGCTCAGAGCTATTTTTAGCCCCGTATCCGCTCTGTCCTCAGTGCCTGAGACCATGCTGGAACCAAGCCAGCCACTGGCTGCAAGAAGGAGAGAAAGGGGAGAGGGAAGGGAGAGAAGCAGATGGTCGTTTCTCATGTGTGCCCTGACCGGGAATCGAACCTGGGACGTCCATACACAGAGCCAACGCTCTATCCACTGAGCTGCTGACCAGAATAGCATTGTATTTTCTTACTATCTTTTAAATTAACTTTATTGAGGCATAGTAAACAATAAAATCTATACATTTTAAGTATATAATATAAGCTTTAACAAATGCACATATTCATGCAAACCACACCATAATTAAGATTATATAATATTTTCATAACCCCAAAGTTCCCTTGTGTCCCTTTGCAGTCAATCACTGGCCTCAAGGCAATCACTGATTTGCTTATTGTCACTAGATATTAGAGTTATCTTTTCTAATATTTCATATAAATGGACACACAGAATGTACTCATTGTGTCCAACTTCATTTTATCAGTATATTTTCAGAGTTCACCTACATTACTCTATCTATAAATATTTTGTTTCTTTTTATTGCTGAGTAGTATTCATATGTGGATATACCACCTGTTTTTCTATTCATCTGTTGTTGGATATTTGAGTTGTTTCCAGTTTTGGCTATTATGAATAAAAGATGAACTTCCTATGGAAGCTATAAACAAATTACTGTAAACATAGTTGCTTAAAACAACATGCATTTATTCTCTTACAGTTCTGGAGGTCAGAAGTCCAAAATCAATTTTACTAGGCGAAAACCAAGATAATATCAGGGCTGCATTCTCCCAGAAGGCTCTCGGGAAAAATTCATTTCCTAGCCTTTTCCAGTTACATTCCTTGGCTCATGGCCTCTTCCTCCATCTTCAAAGTCAGTAGCGTAACATCTTATCTCTGCGACTCTGCTTCTATCACATAGCCTTCCTCTCTTTGTCTATAATCTCCCTTCATCTCCCTTTTATAAGGATGCTAGTGACGGCATTTATGGTCCATTTGGATAATCAAGCATGATATCCCCATCATAAGATCCTCAAATTCATCATCTGTACAAAGTCTTATAAGAATAAGTTAACTTTCGCCTGACCAGGCGGTAGTGCAGTGGATAGAGTGTCGGACTGGGATGCGGAAGACCCAGGTTCAAGACCCTGAGCTCGCCAGCTTGAGGGCGGGCCCATCTGGCTTGACCAAAAGCTCGCCAGCTTGGACCCAAGGTTGCTGGCTCCAGCAAGGGGCAGCTCGGTCTGCTGAAGGCCCATGGTCAAGGCACGTGTGAGAAAGCAATCAATGAACAACTAAGGTGTTGCAACGGCAATGAAAAACTAATGATTGATGCTTCTCACCTTTCTCTGTTTCTGTCTGTCTGTCCCTATCTATCCCTATCTCTGACTCTCTCTCTGTCCCTGTATTTAAAAAAAAAAAAAAAGAATAAGGTAACTTTCATAGGTTCTAGGGATTGGGATATGGATACCTTTCTGGATGGGAGAACCATTATTAAGCCCACACAAAAGCTATTAGGAATATTCAGGTACAAGTCTTTGTAGACATACGCTTTTATTTTTCTTGGGTAAATACCCAGACATGGAATTTCTGGGTCATATGGTAAGCACATATTTAACTGTCAAACTATTTTCTAAAGTGATTGAGAATTTCATCTGTCCTCACTGATAGTAGGTACTGTGTCTTTTTCATTTTAACCATCTAATGATATGTTATATATCTAGAGATATGCTATATATCTTCTTTATTATATAGATATTAAATATACATACATTTTTAATAAAGTACCTATTAAAATCTTACCTATTTTTAAAAATTTGAGTTTTCTTCTTATTACTGAATAATATATATTACAAATATATCCTCCCAGTCTGTAGCCTGATTTTCATTTTCTTAACAGTGTCTTTCTAAGAGAAAAAATCCAAAAATTGGTGAAGTGCAATTTATCTTTTGTTTTATAGTTCATGCTTTTTATATCCTAAAAAAAAAAAAATTCTGTCTATTCAAGGTCACAAAGATTTAAAAAAAAACAAACCCAAGTGGCTCTTATGCACAAGCAAAGTAGAGAGCTACTGTTCTACTGGGACTCTGACCTAGCCTTCTCAATTTAACTTGACTTTCTGCCATAGAACTTTAGGGTAATAAAGGTAAGGCAAGAGTACAGTTCACTGAAATACTGTAAAAAAAGAAGGATGCAACTGAGAGTCTTAGGACAATTGACCAGATTCCAAACCAAAAAGCATGAGCAGCTGTTAAGAGCTAGAAACAGTGGCTTGAAAAGCAAAGTCAAGGTTAAGTGTGTTCCAGCTAACCAAAATGAGGAAAAGAGAATAGGACTGTCCTCTCCCCTCTGGGAAAAAGTACACCCAAATTTATTGCATTTTATGCCGAGAAGATGAAGAAAATTATTTCTATTCTTTAGAACATGCCTTTCAGACAGACAACATGGAACTGGGAGTGTCTGGAAGTATTTGGCCACTGTTTTTTAAGCCGAGCATTAAAAAATGAAAATGGCAGCAATAATATTTGCCCAAACCTTGGTTCCAACAGGGGTTAGACAGACTGAGCTTTCATTACAAGAGGAGATGTCAGGAGCACCAAATGGGTTCAATTTCCCCGAGTCCAAGACAAAGTGGGTCTGTTTCTTAGCTGTGGACAGGAGGCTACTTTCTCCAGATGTTATATTTAGCTAAAGGAATCCACCACAGCTTCATGCAAATGTAAAATACGTCCCAGCAGACATAACCACAAACCAGAGAGCCAGCAGGGAGCATCCCTTAAGGGGGTTCAGTAGCATAGAGGGGCCAATTGTGCAGCCTCACTGACATCCCCAAATTAGCTTGAGTTAGCTGTGAGCCAGATTTTTGTGCAGCTCTCACATTTAATGAGTCTTTTGTTTCCTTCTTACTAGAGATTCTGTCTCCAGGGGAAAAAACACACTGCCCTATTTCCCTCTCAACTTCCAGCTGCTGTCCAGACACCAGGTAGAAGAAACAACCTCTGTTGATGTTTAATGTCTCCATACCCTTTGAAGGTCTGTGTGCAAGATAAAAGATTAGATTCATTCTATTAGTGAAATACCTGGGCCCAAAAGAAAAGAGTAAGAAAATCCAAACACCCTCTATAGAAGATAGAAATTTTGAGTTCTAGAGCCAAATGACTGGACTTAAATACTAGCTTCACTTCTTTTTTGCTTAATCTCTCTAAACCTGTTTCCTCCTTCATAAAACAGGGATGATAACAGTACCTATCTTACAGAATTATTATAGGGTTAAATAGGCTAATGTATATAAAGTGTTTAACACTTCATCTGGCATATAAGAATTCAAAAAATGTTGGTTTATTATCATAACCTGTGCCAGTGAATCAAGTTTTATAGATTGAGAAGGAGGAGGGGGAAAAGAAAGAGACAGCCAATGTTTTCTGCCAGTGATTAAGAGATTCAAATTCACGAAAGGCTCAGGTAAATTTTTATGGGTATACATAGCTGAAGCACAAATAAAGGTATCCTTTCTGAAGACAGTGTCTCCAGAGAAATAGGGATTTTTCTTTGCAGTTGTAACCGAATTTAAAGGTAAAATAAAAGGTGTATTTATTTCATACATTTATATTACACTTTGCCATCTTTTGATTGCTGGTCATAGATAACAGAATCTGAATGCTTCATTCAAGAAATTTGGTCTTCAATTGCTTAAGCTAGCTAGCTCCCTCTCCATAACCACATCCACTTTGTTTACCCTTATCTCAGGGGTTGCAATTTACGCGTCACAATTTAACAAAGGTCACCAACAACTGTAAGAGAGCCCCTAGTGCAGAATACCCTTGTCATCATAGAATTACAGTATATTTCAAAAGCAGCATGGAGATCACATAGTTAAACTCATTTATAAAAAAAACTTTAGGAACTGAGGCACAGAGGGGGAAATAATCATCCTAGATGTCAGAGTTACTAGCAGGGCTGAGCCCAAGGGAAAAGGTCACTTGGAAAAGGTCTCTGCTCTCAGGGCACAAGCCAAGCCATGGAAGCTTCACATAGCTGACAGGTAGCCAGGTACATTCTTTAGTTCTCTTATCTTATTACTACATCCTAACCAGCTGAATTCTAATTCTTCATGTGCAACATACTCTAAAAAAAAAAGAGGTTAAAAAAAAATCAAGGCATGGAGAAAGGATGCTTCTTTGCCCATTACTAGAAAGCAGAGGCTCACATCCAGCCAAAACAGAATTAATCTACTCTTATGATTTGCTAAACCAGCTTCTATTTTAGAGTTCTCTGCCTACATTGGACCCCAAGGGAGAGAGAAAAGAGATTATTCACCTTGTGGGACAGTAAACGTTGACTATTCAACAATCCTGTGCATATCTCTAATCAACTACAATTTAATTGATAAAAATTTATAGAGATCAAGAGAATACCCTATGCTCTGCAACTACATACAACTATATGATTAAATCTCACAAATATAATGTTGAATGACAGGAACCATACACAGCAGAGTACATACACTCTGTATGGTCCTATTTAATAAGTATGAAACCAATCAAAACTAATCTCTGCTTTTCAAAATTAGGACAATTGTTATTTTTGGGGTTTGGGACCTCTCTCCAAACTCCTTAATGACTAGAAAAAAGAATGGCAGATTGGGGGGGGGTGTCAACTTCTGGGGTACTGAGATATTGTTTCTTGATCTGAATTCAGTTTGTAAAAATGCATTAAGCTGTAAGTCTATGTTATGTGTACCTTTCTTCAATGAAATGTAATATATAAACAATCCTGTGAGTCATTAGAAATGCTTTCTTCTAATGCATTTAAGTCTTTCTTCTAATGCATTAGAAGAAAACATTTCTTCTAATGCAGGATAGAAATGCATGGCTTAAGAAGGTCAAATTTGAGATTATGGCTAGGAATACCAGTCACAGGCAGATTTTCCTTCTGCAGGGCAAATAAATGCCCCATGTCTTGGATACATGCCCTGCAGTTAAGCCTTTGGTGAAATGTGAAGAGCACCTGAGGAACTAGGAAAACTCATGGCTTTGCTAACTGGCTGCCTTTAACATAAACATTTCTGAGATCTAGAGGGGCTATTAGAAACTCTCTTCCCTAAACTTCCAAAGCTGGGAGAAAAGGGAGCTGAAAGATTGGAGACATCTAGATAGTTGGATATGTCTCACAAAAGTTTTTTCTCAGATGAATACAGAAAATAGTGGAGAAAACTTATCAGTCAACCCCTTTCCTTCTCAAGATAGTTTAAGTGGCTGTTGAGGTCATAAATAAGTGGTATCTGATACTATCAAGGTTCCATCTAAATAAGTTTTACACTTTTATAATAAAAATTGTATATGGGTAAGGTTTATAATGTGATAATTATATACATACAGACACACACAGATAGAGTAAAATGATTTCTATAGTCAAGCTAATTAACGTACCTCCTTACATAGCTACCTTTCTGTGTGTGTGAAAAGAGCACCTGAAATATGCTCCTTATTTCCAGTATTTAAGACAGTACTAACTATAGTCAGTCACATACACATGTCACCAAGTGTTGCAGAATAATTCAAATTAATGACAAGCAAGCTACAGCAGATGCGAAAAACCGTGAGGAGATGATGAAAAGTACCCTTGGTCCCAAATGAAGCATGGCCCCAACCACAGCACAGTCTGGTCACTAAAAATAGCCAGTGAGATCTGGGAGGACTTATCTTTCTCTTCTCTCTTCTCATTACCAGATGACTGTACCCCTAATATTCTACCTCTAAGACACAGGGAAAGCCCCTTCACTGATGCAGTTATGTAGTTAGGAGATTCTATTTTTTTTCATTTATATTTTATTTTTTTATGCTATTATGAACAGAAGAAATTGGGTTCTAATTCCAGACCTACTGAGATTTGGAAAATTTCCTCATATTAAGAATAAGAAAACTGACCAAGAGCTATGACTATTATTGACCAAAGTCCTGTTTACTAAAGTCTTTTCTCTCCCAGCCTCAAGTTTTAATACTAAATTTCGTCACCTGGAAACTAATGAATTCCCTGTATATGAAACAAAAGAATAGCCTTGTATAGCTTCATTTACCCGATTTGTGGGAAGATTACATGCCTTCTGAAATGTCTTCTGTGGATCTCAGAACTTCAGTGTTAGACATGGTATATCATATACAATAGTTGTGGACTTTGTCATCATTTGTTACCAAAATTAATGAATAAATGATTCCATTGAGAGTTCAGATTGAGAGAGCCTAGAAAAGAGGTTCCTGGGTTTCTGAGGCTAGTTCTACTGCTGACAGTAGGTGAATTTGGCATAAATTTCTTAAGATTATCATGATTATTTTTTAGTTATTCCTTGGTCAAAATTTTCAACTTAAACCCAAGGAATTGTGACAAACAACAGAGCTTCAAAAAAGCATTCAGGGACCCAAAAACAATGATATGTCATGATAAGAGTAAACAAATTCATGAGTTCACTTGCCCAAGATGAGAACTTGGAAAGAGAATTAAACCAAAAACATAAACATATATGAATTTGCTAAATGAACTAAAAGACAAAAACATGAAGTGACACAGACAGTCCCTGAGTCTTAAGAACTTCACAAATCACTTATGGAAATTGACCAAACATAGTTATTATTAATACATGCAGATTATAAATTATGCTGCCAATCCTGGCATTGTACCTTGCAAATGGTTACCTTTCCAGACCTTACTATTAATTCAGCTCAGAAAGAAAAAAAGATGTCAATTTAATATTTTTTCTCCATGAGTACAGGGTAGGTAATAACCAATAACAAACCCTGTAAATAGGCCAATAAGAAATTCTCTCTCTTATTTACAAAATTGTGTCACTGTTCCACCCAAGTATATCAATGACTAGAAATAGCTATATACCTTTTTAAAGAGTCTTCCTGAGTCCTCGCTGACTTGAACAAATCGAGGAATGATATTATTCAGGTAGATGTCACTCAGGGTAGTGTGGTCTCTGCTCTCCCGCTTCACCTGGTTTAAGAGGAGATTCCAGCAGTTGACTGGAGAGAGAACATTCTGATCCTTCCTGCGGAGAAACAGCAAGAAAATAAAATTGTTAGTAAGCTGTCAGGGCCAACATCTATGACTATATAGCCCACATCATAAAATCACAGTGTTACAAGCCAAACCAGAAATAAAGATATTTTTCCTGAGCTCTGCACCTCTAGTTTTCTTTTTCTAAAAAGTCAATGGAGAAAATAAGAATAAGGAGAAGGAGAGGAGAGAAAAGAAAAAAGAAGAAGAAAGAAGAAAAGCAAGATTATCTGTTGAACATCTAAATTCTAGGTACTTGGTGAAAGTGTTATGTGCACTCTCTCGTCTAGGCTCCATCATTTCACTGTAATAAAAGAACTATCGTTACCCCATTTTACTGAGTAAAATCTTGCCGAAAGCCAGAAAGAAGGAGTCATGAAGAGAGTAAGATGAAGTCAGGAAGTAGGATCATAGTTATGTTGCCTGACTAAAAAAAAGGTTTACACTCTCTCACGCCAAGACCATTCCCTTAGCCACTAAGTCATTTGGTTAGTACCTAGGGAAAAAGACAAATGTTGAGATTCTGTCCAGAGACAAAGTCACTAGAGTGCTACAGACTAAGTCCCCACACATTTACCATTGTAGACTTCCATGAATACAACAGTGGAGGTAGTTGTCACAAAAAAAGTCACTAAAAACTCTTCAGTTCTATAGAACACATCTGAGGAAGCTTTGTTTTCATTCACTGACCCATTCCATTATCTCACATCTCATAAAACCTATAGCAAAACTATACCCTAAACATATGTATTCCTAAAACTTCTATAGCCTGAGTGGAAACTCAGCAAAGTGCCAAACCTAGATGCTTACTTCTAATGAGAATATTGTAACCTGAAAGAATTATTCTCTACTCAGTTCACAGACTGATTTAAACACTGAAAAGTTCTACACATGCAAGTTGGATTTCTTTAAGGAGAGGAACAGAAAGTAGGGGTTATTTGCGGTACCATTTATTAAGGGCTTACTATGCATCTGACACATGGTCGGGCCCTTTAACTCATGGTGTTTAACTAGAAACCCTACAACAACCTGATGAAGGGAAAGTTGGACTGAGAAAAGTTAAAGATCTTGGTCAAGGTCACAAGGTAAAAAGTAGCAATGCTGTAATTCAAAACCAAGCCTTGTAACTGCAAAGAGAACACTCTTAATCACCACACACACACACACCAAAAAAAAAAAAAAAAAAAAAAAATCACAACCTGTTCATTCTCCCTACCTCTGTTCCTTCCCCGCAGACTCTCAATACAAAGAGAGAGGCTTGAAGAGTGGTTTGGTGCTTGAGTTAACCCTGTCTCCATTTGGGGCTGGAGGCTGCCGGGCACCCATGATTTGTAGAACATGGAATTCAACTTAGAAGGGCCTTTTCAATTCTGTTATACAGTAACTATGAACAAGTAAGCACACCTCACCTACTCTGGCTTCAGAATACACTGGACTATATATTAAATTAAGCATCTGTTTAAACAACACCAAGAAGTTGCTTCAGACCAATGAGTATTAGAGCCCTAACTGAAACTCTCCTATAATGTCGCCCATCCCCACCCTCTGCCCCAGGTTTACATCACATACACCTACAGAATCCCTGACCACTGCTGTAACATTATGTTCATTTACCTTCCTAGGAAAATGAAATGATTTCTATGGAAATAAAAAATTACATACTGGTTGAGAAAGAGAGACACATGTAATTAATCTACTCCTTTCAAAATGTTTAACATCTAAAAAAGGCTAACAGAAAATAATCTTAAATTCAAAATGGTGATGAGACATTTGAACACAAGCATTCAGTGACATTTGATATTTTCACTGCAAGAAAACCTTCAAATTGATTTCTAATCATTTTCAGTTACAAAACCCTAAATAATCTAATTTATATTTTTTACTGGGTGGCAAGATATTCATGTCTTCAGGAAGCATGGAATATATCAGGCACTTATATTTGCTTTGTAAAAGGGCAGGTCTTATAAGACCTTAACTTTACAACTGGTTACAATCTGCTTCTTATGAGTGAGCATGAAGTGGTGGTCTCTACTGGTCCTTTTCCTATAGCAGTTTACACACACACAAATAATTAAATTTCACAAACATATAAAATTTGTATCTTAAAGAACAAAGCACAGTTATTAGGGGCTTTAATAGTTATAAAAGTGCTTAAGTCACACTGCAATGTGGGAAACAAAGACCTATAATACAACAGAACATTAGAGGTAGTTAGAGGTGTGCACAAAGGGTCTCACATGTATACCACAGATCCCAGTGGAAGCAGGAGAGGCAAAACCAATCTCACACCGTGGAAAATGATGTACAGCTTAAGGTACAAGGAGACCCTCAGAAGAAAAAAATTAGTAAAAAATAATGAGCTAATAAAAAGGATGGGAAGAAAGTGAAAATCTTTAAAAAAATAAAATATCTTTCAACTTAATACTAATAAATTTAAATTTATTAAGAATTTCAAAAGTGCTATAAGTATTCTTCCGCATGTATGTGTTTCTATCCTTACAGCATATAGTAGAACAGTCATTATTGGTTTCAGACAGCAGGAGCTTTTAATGTGTTGTGAGAAAATCTGGAATTAAAGAGAATCACATTTCAATTCCAAACAACTGCAACACACCCATCCTAATGAGCAACCCCCCATTTAAATGTGAGTGGGACCCAGAGCCCAGGTTCCCTGCAGCAGGCATCATCACAATGTCTCAGCTGCCAGGTGAACCTCACTGGATGCAATGCATTATATCTGAACTTCTGAAAATGTGCTATTGGTTAGAATGAATGCTACTCTGCATAAATTTAGCTTTTAATTCCAGCCTGTGTGCCTCCTTAAGTAAAACTGTTCAGATGAGCACATGACTTGACAAACAGTTGTCAAGTTTAATTACATGCCACAGGAAGCTCAGGGGCCTATACTAAGTTCATGGTAGATCATGGTGGGGTAGTGAAAATATACACCACACATTCAGTATCATCATATCTCATTATCAATTATAATGTTTCTTACACATTTTCAGCCCTATCCAATTAATATTTATGAAGGGGAATAAGAATTGCTGCTAGGTAATGTTAGTGAGTCAACTTTAAAGCAAAAATATCCTTTTCCAAGCATCTAAATCAACTTAAAACTATCTCAAGATTACAACACATCTGTGTAAATCAGTAGTTTCATGATACTGAGCAACCCAAATGCAAACCAGAAATAACTCAGGTGCTGAAAGTGACATAAAACTGCAACTGAGTCATAATCCCAATTTCATTATTTTGAGTTCATAAACACAGTCTCATTGTGCTCACTAATTGACTCTGTAATAAGTACTCTAAAAATCTGCGCTTAAAAGTAGATTTATTGGGGAAAGGCTGTAAAAAAGGGACAAATGCATGGTGGTGGAAAATGATCTGACTTTGGGTGATGGTCATTCAAACATAATCAATGTTCAAATGCTATAGAAATGTAACCTGAAACCTATGTACTCTTGTGGATCAATGTCACTCTGTTAAAGTTAATTTTCTAAATAAAATTTTTTTTAAAAAGTAGATTTACACTAGTAAGTCTGTTCCATATATGGGGATTCTATGCAAGATTTTTATTTTTTAAAAGGAATCTGTGACTTTAAAAAATTGTATTAGATTCTTCTCTGTGTCTAGAAGTTCCCACTCTCTTTGCCTAAATCTGTAGTTATTCATATAATATATTTGATTCTTTGAGTTTGTATGGTTTTTCAGACATATTCTTCCTTTCAACTGAGGTGTTTTAATTAATTCATCTATTTATTTTGGGAAGGTGGTAGAGCAGGAGAGGTGAAAGGCATGTTGTAAGGGGAACACAAATAACACTGTAGAGACAATTTTCCCAGCCAACACGAACAAAGATGAAACACACTTTAGGCTGGAAAATAAACGAGTCAACGAGACGTGATTTCATGGGGAGCATATTAAGGTTCTGCCAGAGTGGTTTCCTGCCTTTGCAGCTTTGCTGCCTTATTTTATTTGGGCTGCTGGAGCCAGGGGAACTTCGTTTGGTTAGGAGATTGAAATTTGCCTTTATATCTTTTCCATCTATCATTCGTTTGTACAGTTTCTTTACTTTCCCTGCCCCCAGAGTCTTAGGTTGTGTAATACTTGGGCATTTAAAGAAAAAGGTCTACATCCCTTAGGAATGTGCTGAACAGCTGCAAACCTCCTCAAACACTAATCCCTAAAAAGCAGACAAAATATCCAGAAGTGTTTTTCTTACTTAAAAATTTTTTCAGGAGGAAGATCAAAAAAACATCATACTGTACTTGAGAGGGAATGACTCTGGAGTCCAAACAAAGGAGGCCCAGAAAGTCACAAGCCAGCTCTGAACCATAGAAGAAGTTACTATCATACATGCACTGAAAGAAGTAAACATGCCCAGCTCAATCATGAGATTCAAATACATTATTAGCCCAGTTTTTCTCCTCCACTTAGACTATTAATGGATGTTCAACAAACTTGGCAACAAATGCTCAAAGGGATGTCTCACAAATATCCAGGGAGAAGACTCCCATAAAGCTCCAACTTGGCCTGCATTACACTCCTTCCTCTGCACATCTGCTCTTTTCAATTTCAGTTGTCTCATCTGTAAAATGGACACATGCCCTATGGGTGTACATCTAGCTCTGTGAAGGTCTTCAAAGACTGTAAAATCCTGGAAGCTCTGCCGGCCTCAGGTGCCATTTAATTAATAATTGCTATGTTCACAGCGCAGCAGACAGGATGTGTGACACCACCTCGGTATCAGTAGGTGGCTTGCGCTTCTGCATTGCTCTAGTGAAGAATGCTTCCTTCTGGGCCAATAGTCTCTGACTTGCCCACGTCATGGGTTTTGTTGTGTGGCTCAAATAAGATGCGAGATGCAAAAGAATTACATCAACAGCATTATACAAATGTGAAGAAATATTATTATTTTTATTTCCAAACATACTAGGACTCAGCTTTCATCAACTTCCAACATGCTCCTCACCCGGTCCTGGGCCAAGGCCAAGAGTGCAGCTTGCTGAAAACGAACAGCCCTTGGCAAATAATAGTTGGGATAAGAGAGCAGCAACAGGCAATTAAGCAAACAGCTGTAGTCTCTGGGAAGACGTGAGGGAGATACCAACAATGGGAAAGCAGAATTTTATCTTCCATGGCCTTCCCCTAGGAGCGAGGTGGAACGCACAGTCCTGCACTCCACACAGGGAAGTGTGTACTGAGGAAGACAGCAAAAGCAGCCAGAGGGAACCCAGACAGCCAGAACCCGAGGTGCCTCAGCAACTTCTGCTGAGCCCCCTTTCTCAGAATTCCTATCAAAACGGCCAGTTATGTATATAGAAATGATAAATATATATCATCTAATAAGAATATAATTTCTCACTTTTAAAAATAGGCATATATGTGATGATAGATAAAACCCAAAATGAGTCAAAGACATCATTCAATATACATGTTATTGAGCATCCAACTATAAGGAGGATAAGAAAAAGGCAGAAAAGGGTACATATATAATAAAAGGGATCATTTAGTGACAAGAGGGAGGCTGGATTTTTAAACTTAAATTCCTTCCTGGCACCTTGATTAAAATGACATGAACTGCGGCAGCCAAAGAGATTATTTTATTCAGATGATTATTATTAGCCTTTCTGGCTTATTTTCTCTACAATGCATTTTGCTGATGCTGACAGGAGCAGATGGGCTGGACAGAGCGGCAAAGCCGCGGTGGATTTATGGTTTGACAGTGCCATGCATAAAATCAGACCCTTGCTGACCCAGATAAGCCAGAGGATGGATTGGATTTGCTAAGGAAGGTGTTAAAAGAAACGTGGGAGGGGCTCGGGAGGGGAGAGATCACCAAGGTGGAAACTGACTTGAAAAAGATTCTTCCTGTAATGGTGGCGGCTTGGTTGGGTGACCCAGTAGTACACTGGCAGCCTAAAGGCAGCTTTCAAAGACAGGCAGGTGGGTGGGCAGGGAGGAAGCGAGCATACTTCTCAGAGCTTATCACAGCTCAAACTTCTGCTTTGCCAGCAATGAGATCAGAGTGTAAGGAGAGTTCTAAGATAGAAAGAGAAAAGACCCAAAGGCAAAAATGTATATTCTATGTATGGAGAAATGAGCTTTCAAGTTTTCGGGAATAAGCTAATACCACAAATTGTCTTCAGTAACCTGGACAGATGATTAGAAATGATTCAAGCAGTGGTGTACCCACCTTACTCAAAATAGTCTAAGTGGTCCCTGTAATCAGGTTTTGGGGAAGAGCTGTATGGAAACGGAATTCTTGTGGCTGTGGGTTAGTTTCAAGGAGTCCAACCACACCCTGGGGATAATGGCATGTCCAAGAGCTGGGAGTTTAGGAATTTGCTTTGAAGTTAAGAACTGGGGCAGCACTGTGTTTGACATTTTAATAATGTCAGCACGGTGTCTGACATTTCCTAAATGATTGTAGGAACAAGGTTCCTCCAGGTTAGGTAAGGAACAGGAGTGGCTACCAAATTTGAGCCATTGTAGACCCTAACCAGAAATATCTCCATCAATTTATATCAGGTGAGAGATTCTGTCTTCCCTTCAACCACCCCCACCCTATATTTGTGGCGGAGAGAGAAGGTTGGAGGCTCTTCCAATCATTCAAGACAGTTGAGGATCCCATGAGGTAAGACATGGTGTAGTAGGGTGGGGGTCTACCCAAGTTTGAATCTCTGCCATCCAGATTTATTGCTTAGACTTCTGTTATCTTTGTCCAGGCTCCTTCTCTGAGACCGTTATCACTACAGTCTTCTTATTTCTCTTTCATTCAACAAATATTGACCATTTATTATAAACCTGGCACTGTTCTAGGCACTAGGGATAAAGGGAACAACATTCTTCTTTCTGATTCCTTTTCTCATGTTTGCAGATCTCCTGGATCCAAGATATGATTTTACTGCTCCTAGACTGTCCATCTGCCACAACCCACATCTTATCCTGGTCTTTCTTTTTTTCTTCTTTTCCAAGTGAGAGGAGAGGAGATAGAGAGACAGATTCCCACAAGCGCCCCGACTGAGATCCACCCAGCAACCCCATCTGGGGCCAATGCTCTGCCCATCTGGGGCCATGCTCACAACCAAGCTATTTTTAGCGCCCAATGCAGAGGCTCAACAGAACCATCCTCAGTACCCGGGGCCAATGCGCTCAAACCAATGGCTACAAGAGGAGAGAGAAAGAGAAAGAAGGGGTAAGGGGTGGAGAAACTGATAGTTGCTTCTCCTGTGTATTCTGACCAGAAATCAAACCCAGGACACCCACATGTCAGGTTGACACTCTACCGCTGAGCCAACCACCAAGGGCCTTATCCTATTGATGCCTGTGTGTGTACACGGGCTTGAATGACCCATTGTGAAACCCTGGTATGGTTGACTTAAAAGATCTGCTTGTCTACCAGCCTTCTCTATGACTTCAGCAAACCTGGGACCTTCCCTTCATTGACAACAATGTCTTGTCACTAGTTATCAGAACTATAAGGGAGTATAAACAAAGAGGCTAGAAACCCCCACTTTGTATACTCTGGGTACAATCTGAATGCTAGAGAACAAATACTATGCACTCTACTCCAATATGATCTATAAAACTAAAAGTCTAGAAATTTTGTTATTTCCCCCCTGAAAGTCCCCCAAAATAGGCTGTGATCATATCAAAAGGTCTCAGCTGACTAATTCACTTAATTAAAATAAAACCTCATAGCAAGAGCAAAAGATATAACAAAGGTATGATTGATGACCAAGAGAAAAAAAGTAATACATGTTTCTCAATTTTAAAAGATTTGTAACCATCTACATTAACAGCTGAATTCACATATTTCATAGAATAATCTATAAACAACTCTAAAATTATATCTTCAGTTTCTTCTTCTCTAGTTAATCAAGATGTCATCAGAAACCACATACATAATTACAGCATATGACAAATATACAGAGAAAAAAAATACATGCAGATGTGTGAGATTTTTTTTTAAATGAATGAAATCTTGGGACATGACTGAAATAGATAGTCTGGCTCACCGCTGGTAGTTCTTGCTAGAGAAATAAATACCTGTCTGTGCCAAACTGAAATGACGTCACTCAGAAATCCACACACTTATTTTCAAAGCAGTAACCACTACTTTGGAAGCAGGCATCTTCCTGGCACCAGGCACAAGCTGAGTGGTCTGATCTATAGCCAGCAATTCCTCCTGCCTGGAAAATAGTACTTAAGTATGCCAAGTACCAACAAGCCACTTTGGAAGAGAGGGTATCCCTAAGATTCAGACCTCCCCCTCCTGGATACCTGTTAATGGGACAATGAGTTCCTTTACATGGTTCATGATAACAATAAGGAAAGAGGAAGAAAGTAATGTAACTTGATTCTGTAAAACTACAGAGCCAAATAGAATGAAGTCTATAGATCAGATCAACTGTATGCACCATTACCATTTCTCACGTGTTATTTTGATATTTATCTTGCCTTACTGGAAGGGAGTCTCTTGAGGACAGGGTATATTCTGGAATATTCAATGAACATCTATCACCAAGAATGGGTGGGTACTTAATCAGCATTGAGTAATGACAGATGCCACAGCCACAGAAATCATTTAAGTGTTGAGCACAGTAAGATAATTTATTTAATGAATAGTTAACATCTTTAGTCTCTATCAATCTTGCCTAATCAACTGCTGCAATATGTATCTGGGTGGTTGTTGAGTGACTGAATTTGTACACCCACTGGTTTATGTGCTCTAAATTAGAGCATATTATTAACCATGTTGATGCTTTGCCTGCAAAATATTATAGGGTTGGAATAAGAGATGCCCTGGTAAATTTCCAGGTTAGTAGGTTACTGAGATCTACAGGTCTATAAGGATTCTGGATGAACGATGATATCCTACCCCAGCAAAGTGTTCCTCTGCAGAAAGCACCCTGACCCACACTTACGACTTAAGAGTCTAGTCTTAGTTTTACTACTTACTAGCTGGGTAACCTTGGATAAGTCACAGATGCATTTTGAACCTCAACACTTATTCATCTGCTTAAAAATATAAATGAAGACAACAGACCTACCATGCCTAACTCACATGGCTATTATGAAGATCAAGTGAAAAAAGGCGATGTCCATAAAAAAAGATTTCATAAACAATAAAGTGGTCTACACTTATAAATCAATACTGTCATAATTTATTATTGATATTATTATTATTTGACAGTCCACACAATGTATTTATACCCACACAAAAAAAGTGGCCCAAGTCATGGCTGAAAATACAAACATGTCCCCAAATTTCCAGGCCTTATTACTCAAGTTTGGAATGAACTTGCTTTATAAATTTCATACTTCATCAGTGCATTAAGTGTAGATATTAACTTATCTGGATCTCTGGAAATTCCCAAACTCAGTGAATCTCCAGCACCCAACCTAGGAAAAGCTATAAAGAGAAGACTTTTAAAGTGCAAACAAAAAGCCAGAGGGAGCAAAAAATAGAATCATGGAATTTTAGAGCTGCCAGGGACTTTTTAAGATGGTTTAGAGTCTAGACCAAGCTTGTCATTTCCTAAGTAAGGAAACTGAGGCTCAGAGAGCCTGAAGTTATACAGATAATAGGGGAATGATGCAAGAACCAGTTCTCCTGACCAGCAATCATTTTCTTACTTCATTGTTGTTGTTGCTCAATTTCAATGAAAAAGCCCTTACCATCTATAAAGCCCTGGTGCTGAAAGAGTTAATGGACAATACTCAGCTGACCAAGCCTCAGAGGCCAGAGCTATTCTAAGACAACACATAACAGGAATACCAAGGGTCCATGTACCCAGAGGGAACAAAACTGCTGGTGCTTAACTGGAAAGCATGTTGATACATTGTATTTGGTTACACATGAAAGGCAACTGAATGAGAGAAGCAGTTTTGACCCCACCCATTCTAATTTGGGACTGCCTCTGTTATCTATTGGAGGGCTGGGCCACACCCCAGTCAGTTTGTAAAATGCCCCTTCAGTTCCTTTACCCTCTATTCAGTTAACTCCTTCTCTGCCTTCACAAGGGCCAGAACAAATCAAATATTAGAAAAAAAGACTACCAAGGGATGCTTAGATGCATGGGTGAGCATGGGTAATTGGGGTCATTCTGGAATGGGAGGATGCTCAGTCTGGATTCATACGGTACTCACTAGTATCTACTATCTCCGAGCAAGTGAGTGATTTGGAGCATTGCACAGCCAGGTTCGTAAGTCTGCAAGAGAGTAGTTTCTCTATACATGAGTCTTCAAGACCCCAAATCACCCCGTGTCAGAACCACCGGTAGCACTTGTTTAAAATTCTGCTTATCTAGAGGTGGAGTAATGCTCAGGAATCTGCATTTTAAATATGCATCCCAGGCAATTTTATGCATACCAGAATTTTAAGAACCAATGCTCTTAAAGCCATGTTTTTCAAATTGTGAAACACAACGCAATTGGGTTATAAAAAGCAATTTAGCAAGTCACCACCTAGCATTTCTCAAGATGAAACAAAAAAGGAGAACAGAATAATATAGAAAAAGGTAGAAATTAATCAGCACATAACATAGAGGAAAGATATACAGGTATTCTTTTGCAAAAATATTGTTCTTATTTATTTTTAAATATACATAAATCTCTCCATGTGTATGTGTATAAAATGATTTTACATTTTGAAGAATGATTACATACTCCATACCCTTTTGAGAATCTGAGGATTTTCTTTCAAGTATTCTCCTCCAAAGAAGAGATAGAAGGAGGCAGGATGGGTAGAGAAAGGGAGGCAGGAGAAAAGTGGGGAAGTGCAAGAGGGAAAAAGATGTTATGTACATATATACCATAATTTCCATATGAGTCAGGCATGACAGAACTTTGGGAAACCCATCCCCCAAGGTCTTGTTTTGAAGACAGTTACTTCAGTGTATAGTACTCGGGTCACAATGGGCACCTGATAATTACTAGATTACGCCAAAAACTTTCTCCTGATTCTCTCTATAAATGACTGCCAGTGTCTGTGCTATGTACCTGTAAGACAAGTAGCCCCACTATGTGGATTCTCTTCATCTTTTATTTCAGGGTGACTAGAAATGTTGAAGTTAAACAGAGTGCTACAGAACACTGAGAGAAAGCTGTTAGCAAATTCCAAAAATGAGGATTCTGAGAGCAATGACACAGGCACAATGTTACTGCTTTCCAAGGAGCATGCTCCCTGCCTACAGCATGCAAGGGTAGGCTGTGGGACTGGCACCTTTCTGTACCTCTATTGATAAAGTCAATAGAGGAACACAGATTTTATTCCCAAGTAAGTGCCCTTTTGGCCTGTAAGTGTACCCACATTTATAGACACTGATACCCCAGCCTCACCTTCTCTATAAGACCAAAGGACAGAAATTCCTTAGCCCTTTATAAAAGATTAAGAGTACAATTAGAAAAAGAGCAACGCAGCTTGACTGTCAATAATCTCATCTGAATGGTTAACTCTCTCTGCACATCGAGAGGGTGAAAACAGGGGCAAAGGTTTTGAAAACCAGCCTTTGTCAATTGAGGCGTACAAAAAAGAGATGGACAAGGGGCCAGGTATAAAATGAGGGAGGGCGGAGGGAGAGATGAAAGAGTGGGGCAGGGAGGACCATTGAGAAAATAGAGAATTAAACCTCAAATGTATTTTAAAATTTCCTGATGCTTTTCAGTAATTTGTTTCCATGTGTTGGAAATTGGCGCAGCACTGAGGATGCTTTGGGTCCATCTGTTTTTGAACTTAAGTCACAGGCAAGAATCAGAACAGCTGGAATCAGCAGCACTGACCATGTTATATGTGTCTTAAGGAAGAAAAGAAATAAAATGAGTGTGTGGGAAATAGAGGAAGAAGGTTAAATGGGGAAGAGGGAGGGGAATCTGGGAACCATCCCCAGACACAGAGACATGGGGAGGCCAAAGCATCTCAATGAAGAAAGGCAAACAGGAGAAAGAGCAGGGGCATCAGAACAGGTAGCACAGCAACAGAGCCAAAAATTCTGCAAGTTTAGGTATCAATGAGTAGTGCCAGGAGGTTTCACCTCTGAGGAGCCACAAGCCTATCCAAAGGTCCTACATCAACCATATTACAGGAGCTGCTGATAACCACCTTCGTTCAGAGTCACAGCCAAGAAATGAAATGGAGGCTAGATTCTTGGTTCCCTAAGTGCAAGAGAGGTGATCATAAAGAATGAGAAAGAATGTAGAAAAAGTCACCTTAGGAGAAAGTGGCAAAGGTCCCAGTCCATAAGGTGGCTTTCACAGAGTCATGGCAGGCCTATGAAGGGATATTCCTTGAATTTCACATTTTGTCTGGCCTATGGCCCCATCACTGACTTTCCATAATGCTCTGACGATCTACGGAGAAGCAGGACTCTCACTTCTCTTGGGAATACTCAGTCCTCAGTCAAGAGAAAAGATTTGGATCCATGAATCTGTTCCTAGTTTATTTGTTTGTTTTGTTCATTAGATTCCACATATGAGTGAAATCATATGGTACTTGTCTTTCTATGACTGCCTTATTTCACTTAGCATAACACTCTCCAGGTCCACCCATGCTTCCGCGAAAGGTAAGATTTCCTTCACTCAGAGAGGAGGGGCATTGGGCAGATGGCTGAAAAAGGTGAAGGAATTATGGAAAAAGAAAAACCAGCTTTAGACACAGACAACAGTATGTGATTACCAGAGGGAAACAGGATGGAGGGAGGTAGAAGAGGGTAAAGGGGAGATAAATGGTGACAGAGGAGACTTGACTTTGGGTGGTGGACACACAACACAATATGCAGATGATGTATTATAGAACTGTACACTTGAAACCTGCTTAATTTTATTAACGAATGTCACTCCAATAAATTCAGAAATTTTTTAAAAAAAGAGAAAAACTTTGTCAGTGAGAAATGCCAACCAAGACCTCATTCTGAAGGGGGAAAAAATTAAATATAAACAAATAAGCCAAATTGAATTTCAAACAAATACTAAAACCATATAGAAGATCTGGGGGCTGAAGGAGAAGGACCTAGAAACTAACTTTTGAACACTGTGGTTTAGTCCTCAAGGCTGAAAACAAAAAGAATTCTAAACTAGTACTGAACTCTAGTTATTAGTTGTCTTTTTCAGTTGTGTGGTTAGAAATTATGAACTACTCTGTGTAGATGTAGGACTGAACAATTTAATAAATATATTATGAATAATGAGTGCCAGCTTTTCACTGTTCAGCTAACAATTACAAATATGAAAAGGGAAGAAAACAGAATAAAACATGTGATGCTGAATTGGAACTAAAGCTTTAATAGAAATAAGGATATACAGGGGGTCCCTGGGTTCCAACACAGTTCTGTTCCTACGACAGTGATATAACCTGAATTTTGGTATAAGTCGAAACACACCCCAGCCTATCACCTACCTATCCTAACACAGTTGTAAAATGATAATTTAGAACAAAAACACAACTAGGCCATAAAAAAAGGAGAAGGACATAAGTACTGTACACTGTACTGTAGTAACCAAAAAAAGAGTATAAAAAATTTCTTCAGTTTTTTAAAGTTTTTATCCGAGTGAGCACCATAAACTCAAAACATCATATATCAAGACTGTCGTAACCTGAGGACCATATATATAGAGAGCCCTGGCCAGATGGTGCAGTTGGTTAGAGCACTGTCCCAGTATGCAAAGATGGCTGGTTCAATTCTGGGTCAGGGCACATACAGAAACAAATCAGTGTTTCTGTCTGTCTTTCTCTCCACCCTCTCTCCCTGTCTCTCTAAAATCAATCAAATAAATAAATAAATAACGGACATAGAGAAATGGATATAGAAGCATGCAAGTATAAGTGTGTGCAAGTATATAAACCTACTTACTACCTTTGTCTTCTGAGCAACACTATAAACAATGCTACTGATAACAGAGAGCACACTTAGTGTCCACAATTTCTAAATTACCATTCCCCATTAAAAGGAAATAGAGTTTTTTGAGGAAATGGCTTCAGAGCTGAAGCAAGGAAAGTACAAGATGAGCCTAGAACATGTTGTTGTGCCAGAAAGTAAGGAAGTACTCAAAAGGACACAGGAACCAGTTTGAAGGAACTCCACTAGCCAAATCTGGGATAATATAAATATTAAAATGAATAAAGTTGGTAAAGGATTATAACTTGCTAAATACAATCAGAATCCATCAGTCTATACGGATATTAACAAACAACCAGACATATATGAAAGAGATGGAAAATCTTTTTACAATAGAATCCCAGATGATAAATGTAGAAGGAATGATAGAAACTGGAAAAACTATCATTTGACAATCATCATAATCATTGATTCAAGTAAATATTTTCAATTAATGCCAACACTAGTAAGTGTAAGCTTGCTAAAATAACAATATTTACACGGCCTCAAAGTATTTCTCCAAACACAGGCATCAATTGCAAAGCATAAACTAACGCAGATACCGCTTGAACCAAAGGATAAAAGTTAACATCACACCTGACCAGGTGGTGATGCAGTGGATAGAGAGTCAGCCTGGGACACTGAGGAGCCAGGTTCAAAACCCCAAGGTCACCACCAAGGTAACCGGCTTGAGCACGGGCTCACCAGCTTGAGTGAGGGGTCACCAACTTGAGCATGGGATCATAAATATGACCCCATGGTCGCTGGCTTGAAGCCCAAAGTCGCTGGTTGAGCAAGGGGTCAATGGCTTAGCTGGAGCCTCCTGGTCAAGGCACATATGAGAAAGCAATCAATGAATAACTAAAAGTGCCACAACTATGAGTTGATGCTTCTCATCTCTCTCTCTTCCTGTGTGTCCCTGTCTGTCTGTGTGTGTGTCTCTCTCTCAAAAAAAGTTAACATCACTAGTAATAGGACAAACCATCAGCAAGGTTCTCCTGAGGGAATGCACTGAGAAGAGTATGACATCACTTCTATGGTGTTGTGTCCACCTGAATTCAGCACATAACCTAAATCCAATCATAAAGAAATATCATACCTGAAATTTACATATTATTAAACAATGTAACTCCAGCAAATTTAATTTAAAATATATATACCATGATATGCTGATCTTCTAAACCTGATTCACATATTCTACTTACTACAATCACATGACAAATTAAGAAGTTCCCTTGATTGTTTTTCTTTGGAAGTTCCCTTTTATTTTATTTTCTAAATTGATTCACAGAGAGGTTCAGCAAACAACATCTGAGTAAGCTGAAAGTAATTTTAAAATAGTTTATTCATCACTGGTTTCTAAGAAAAACAAACAAACATGGTAATCAACTGATCTGAAATGAGGTAAACCAAGAAGGGCATATTAAAATATTAAAGATAACTTCTTTAAAGCCAGGATGTTGAAAATAATAAATTCTGAAATATAAATAAAATAATTAAAATTTAAATAAAAATCAGACATTATCAGAAATAATCAAATTAAGGGACATTCTACAATACAATGGGGCTGAATATTCCCCCCAAAATGTCAATGTCATGAAATACAAAGAAAGACTTGGAAACCATTCCACATTAAAGGAAATTAAAGACAGATGAATGAAATGCATAATCTTGGACCTTCTTTTGCTAAAAAAGGAAATTTTTGAAACAAATGGTAAATCTGAATGTGTATGGATTATATATTATTGTATCAATATTTATACCCTGATTTTGAATACTATACAGTCATTATATCAGAAAACAACCACCTTATTTTTAGTAAATTCACATTTACTATAGTATGTCTGGGTAAAGGGGCTTTATGTCTGCAACTTATGTTCAAGTATCTTACAAAAACAAAGTATGCATGTCCATGAGTTATGTACGGAGAGATAGAAGTATAAAGTAAATGTAGTAATATGTTAACTGGGTAAATGGTATACAGAAATTTTATAATTTTTTTGTAACTTTTCTGTCTAAAATTATCTTAGTTTTAAAAAGAAATCCATTCTGGAGAAAAATTCACTGCTCACAAAAATTAGGGAATATTTCAAAATGAATATGAAGCTATAAAATATCCCCTAATTTTTGTTAGTGTAAAAAGAAATCATTTTTCTTCTCTTGGGGTAAAAAAAATTTTTTTGCTACTCTGTGATAACCTTTTTTCATCTAACCTTCATGTCTTCCACATGACACAGTGAACCTCCTGAAGGCAGAGGCTGTGTCTCATACCTCTCTGCGAACTTAGCACCTGCCAGACATGTTGGTCATTGTTTATGAAGAAGATGGAGCCAAATGTTCACTACTGAATCACATATAATATAGGGAGCTAAAAGGGTCACTCAACAATTCTGGTTCCTCAACTTTGAACCCTGTGTCTTGTCAGAATACACACATGCACATACATACAAACATATGCATCCTTAAGATATTTCACATTAAATGGTAACCTCCATGAGCTGGAATAGTGGCTATTCTTCTGTATATATTTAATTTAGGAATTAAATGAAATTTGATTCTACACTAAGGATACGTACTTTTGGTATAGAATGAGTGCTAAATGTTAGCTAAAAGAACAAGTGAACCTTACATACCAGGATTGGTGTTCACAAAAACTTCCTATGCTAATACGCAGAAGGGCCAGGAGTGGGCTTGTTTTTCAGAAGAAATAATAGCAAAAGGATGTTGTTAGCCCCTGAAATAACTAGTGATCTTATCAAAGATTTTCAAGCCAATTCTTTCTGGTAGAGTAGCTTGAAAACAGACCTAGACCTAATAAATTGCTTTTTACATTTGATTAAAGGTGAGAACCTTTCCAAAGTCATTCTTTAATTTGGTACCAAGAAAGCCTACTAAAGAGGTGATGTGGCTGGAAATTCAACATGTATAAATGTTTGGGGGCTGGGAGCAGGGTGGGGATAAAAAAGAGGCAGCACTGAATTCTTTCTATGCTACATTATCTTCACCCACCTCGAACTGATGATGTAACAGAGACCTCTCATAGCCAACAATGAGAAATGTACAAGAATAAGATTAACAAACCAGACACAGCCCCTAACAATACCATTAAATCCATGTATTATAAAAACATGAATGGCTTCATGAGGTGCCCATGGAAGAAACTGGGCAGTAAGCCTGCCTGAGTGTCGCACACATGTGTAGGAAGAACTCTGTGGTAGGGAAGGGCACACACATATTTCCATCCATGACCAGAGGAAAGAGAAGCAGAGAGGTGGCTGACCTATTGGTCCATGTAAAAAATGGGGTACGGGGAGGACAGCAGACAGTCAATATACCCAAGAAGCCAAATCTTTCTTAATTGTGTCTGCTTCCTGGGTTCACTTGTTGTCTATTCTGAGTTTATTCAATACCTGGCACTTTGTCAAAGGAACAGTCTGAAGCATCAGTTCCACCTATTATATACACTGCAAAATCAATTCTGTACAACTTCCTACTTTTTGCTATATCCTCAAGATATTGCCTGTAAATTTAAAGAATTTTAAATATCAACAGAAACCCCCATTCCCATCCCCACCTCCAGCAATAAGTTATGAACATCTGTTGTTTACAAGGGTTCAGGCTAAGAGCTGCCAGACTTGTTCTACAACCTCTACTTTAACACAGAGGCTGCCACAGAAGGATGTCTGAATTTCATGCCCTGTCCCAACTGCTTCAGCAGAAATCTGCACACACAGCTCAGCATCCTACGGTTAAAGATAATCCTAGTTTGTTTGGTTCATTTTCTAATCCTGGTTCTTTAACCAACTGTACCTGAGATATGTCTGAGCTGTGCTCACTGATTCTCCCTAAATTTAAAACCCCAGAGGCAATGATCCCAAGATCGGTAGAGCTGTGTAAGGGCAGGAGGTAGCAGAAAGGATGATCCTTTTTCAACTGGGAAAAAAATCCAAGCCCTACTTTTTCCTGATTCTCCCTAAATCTTTCATTAACACTGAACTCTTCCCATACGATTCTTTCTCTTCACAGCATGATATTTCAGTGTAGTGCAAAAATTAGATATTAAAGTCTTACCTACAGTTAACGTGGGACCAAAACTAATTGAGAATATTAACTGTGCTATCTTTTACATTTCCTTGGTTGAGCCAAGTATGAGTCCTTCCCAAGTACTCCACCTTTCCCTCCCTTCCTGGTGACTATGGAACCTGCTTTAAATGGGGTCCTATTTTTAGATTCATGTGCCCATACACATATGTGTTCTTATTATTCTCTCTCAGCCTGTCTGATTTTTCCCATTTCAATCATAAAGTCCTATGGAAGATAATGTCTTTTCTTATCTTGTAAACCCTCCCACTTAACACAGCTCTCCATAAAGATGACATAGCTTTTGCCTTTAAAAGAGAACTGGATCAAAGTCGTTCATTTAATTGGCTGTGAATTCCTGAGAATTAAAGATCCCGTGAACCAGCCTCACATTGCTTCCTGTCTCTACTACATAATTATTATTGGGCTTACAAAAGCTAAGAAAACGAAAACTAAAAATCCCCTGTGCCCCAGCACTGTTGTTAAGGGACATAATCATCATGGTCTGTGCTCCAGCAAGCTGAAACCCCGAGGTGTGTCCTGCTGACATTCCAATGGCAGTGCCTAGAAGACACAGGAAGCCCTTGGTAGTCTCCAACATCCTCTCAAATGCTCAGAAAAGCATGTTTTGCTCCTGACTTGCCCTCCATCATTTCCCACCATAAAAAGATGATATGAAGCCATTTAGGCAGAAGTTTGGGAGCTTGTTTTTGGCCTCATGAGACAAATGATCCTGTAAATGACATTCCATTATGCCCATGACAGGTTTGTACTGCATTGGCCTGCTGTCTTGATGGGGGCCACTGCAGAAGGCTGAGCAGGACTGGTGCTCTTTATTCAACCATTATTGCAAATGGAACCTGTGGGCCTCAACATTGTATCTTTATAGAAATCTAATGATTTGGCAATTAATGCTGAATATTGATTCTGTGAAGATAAGAAAATCAGACTGTGATTGTAGGACAAATTTCCTCTTCTTGACGATAATAAGGCTGAATCTAAAAGTAGCATGCCAGGGTTAAATACCTTGTTCAAGGTAGTTCATGATACCTTGTAAACACAACACCTTACAGGACAAAACATACAAGTGCTGACTCTTTATAGCAACTGGATATACAATTATATAGAGTCACATAATTGAATATTTCCTGCCCTATGCAGCCATATCATAAAAATCTGGATGGAGGAATAGTTTGTCATTCAAGAAAGCCCACAGGGGTTGCTGAAGAAAATGGAGATGGACATATTATCTAGGCCAGGCTTAAGAATGCACAGGGAGCCTGACCTGTGGTGGCACAGTGGATAAAGCGTCGACCTGGGAACACTGAGGTCGCCAGTTCAAAACCCTGCACTGGTCTGGTCAAGGCACATATGGGAGTTGATGCTTCCAGCTCCTCCCCCCTTTCTCTCTTTCCCTTTCTCTCTTTCTCTTTCTCTCTCTCTCTCTCTCTCTCTCTCTCTCTCTCTCTCTCTCTCTGTGTCTCCTCTCTAAAACGAATAAAATAAAAAAAATTTTTAAAAAAGAATGCACAGGGAATAAATAGTAAATCTAATAATCTAACATGGTTTTACCTAGAATAGATATGTTCAGTCCCAACTCCTGAGGACAAGAATAGTACATGGTCACTGCTATTTACATTCACTATGTGCCAAGCACTGTCCTAAGAGTTTCAGACATTAATTTACTTAATGAGCATAACAACTCCATGAAGTAGCTACTTTTATTATCTTAAATATAAGATGAGGAAACTGAGGCAACTAAGAATGTTCATCTAAAAATCACACAATTTGTTAAGTGGAAAATCCTGGATTACAAACTCAGGAATCCGGTTTCAGATCCTGGGATCTTAATGTTCATACTATTCTCCTTCTTTCACGGTAATAATTATATCAGCTGCCATTTTTTGAGTGTCTAGTAAGTTATAGGCTAGTGCTTTACATATATTATATCTAATCCTTAGAAGGACTCTTCAGGTAAGCATTATTCTTCACGTTTCATAGATAAGAAAACGAAGTTGAACAAGGTTGCTCAAGGTCACAACTTTAAGTGGAAAAAGAGGATTCAGACCCAAATTTGTCTGGATTAAAACTCTCAGCTTTTTCTACCAAGTCATAAAGCCTCCCGAAGAACTTACATAAGAATTCTTTCTCTGTTCTAAAGACTGACCACCACTCTGTCTTGCTGATCCGCTAAACTGTCGTCTTGTGTCTCTTCTATCCTGCTTTATCCATAGTGTGATGAGACCTCTCAACTTTTCCAAAAAGAACCCAACCACCACCAAAGGTTCTATATGGACTGGGCAAGTGAAAGGTCACTAGAGACCTTTTGTTAGTTTCTAAATAATTGCAGCTTGAGCCATGGCAAAAGGAAGCCAACCCTTGCTCAACACCAGATGCTACATCTGGGCAAAACCTTCCCTAAGGGAACAAATAGCTCCCAAATATGTCCAAAATGAATGAATAACACAATGGTCCCAGGAAATAAAAGGTTCTCCCTTCTGGCAGCTTCATGCTTCCTCCTACTTCCCTTCTCCAAGTCACCCCATACTCAAAAAGGAACTTTCTGGTCCTCCACCCTTTTCTGATTTGCAATCACAGCTATAACATTCTCCATGGCCATTTGACTCTGCTTTTCAACCCAATGCTATCCTGTGAGACTGATGAACAACTCTGAACTCAACTCCAGAGGAAAAATCCATTGGCAATAGGTGACATAACTGCAGACTGTGCACATTCAAATACTGGGCCCAAGGCCAAGAACATGGACTCGACAAAAATTTCTCTCTAATTAAGTGTGTACCTAACCTCCCACTAAAAGGAGTATTACAAGTTAAACGTCTACTGGATTCTTGAGATACCCAGGCCCTGCTCCCTCACATCCCTCCCAATAGTTACACAACTCATAAACCAGCCAAATACACAGGTTTACTTTCTATGTGTATCTCCTTAACAGACTGCTAATTTAACGTTAGTGAAAATAGGATATTGTCTTGTTGCTATCCCCAGCACCTAGCTCAATGCCTAGTACATAATTAGGTCCCCAAAATGTATACTGAATGAATGCACAAATAAATATATCTTTTAAATCCCTTTTTACTCTCTGTGCAATCTGAGTACAACAGACAATATAAGGAATGTTTCGCTTTTTTTCTCCTAAACCCTTACTGTTGGCAATCAAACATTTCCAACATCTCAACCATCATCTCTCTATGAACATGCCCAAATCTCTACCAACAACCATTCATTTGTCAATTATTAAAAATTTCAGCTTTCATATTCTTCCAATATCTTAAACTTAATCAAAATTCAATTTTTCCAGTCTAACCCTCAAAAACAATTCATTCTCCTAACTTTGATATTTCTATTAAAGGCACCATTAATCTACGACTATTAGTTGTCTTAAGTCCAAAAGAAACTTCACAGCCCTCTTTCTTTCCTGCTTCCAAGCTCATTTGAAACCTGAATCCCATCAGTCAGAAAGTCCTGTAGATTCTTCCTGCACCAGGTGTTTTCCATCTGTCTCTGGACTGGAAGCTCCAGGAGTGCAGGAGGTGGTATCTGTCTTGTGTGGCATGTGTCTGGCACATGGTAGGAGCATAGTACATATTTGCTAAATGGACTGAAGGATCAATTTCTATTCTTTTCATTCCTATCATCCCACCCTAATTTAGATCCTTATTAACTACTGTGGCAACTGGTTTCACTGTCTCAAGTTTCTTGTCATTTAGCAAATAACAATCCTAAGGTTAAGGTTAATCTTCCTTAAGTAGAAATCATACCTCTACTTGGACATTAGCTGTTCAAACCTTCAGTGGTTTCCAGTGTCTATTGCATACAGCCAAATCTCTTAGATAAGACTCAAAGCCCTCCATAATATGATCCTATCTACCTCTGTCCAGTTCCTCCATATACACTTGTTATCCCAGCAAAACCAGTCTACTCATTGTACCTCAAAAGTGTTTTGTACTTTCCTCCTGCTGTGTCCCTCCTGCCACCAACATTCCCTCTCCACCTGTCAAAATCCAATTTATTTTCTTCGGTCTAGTTCATCCCATTTCCTTTCTGAAAGTTTCCTGACCACATTCTTCTGTAGCACACACATGGTACTTACCATATATGCCTTATACCAAAGATCTATGTTAGTATATTCAGGTATACTTTATCTCTGACTAGATTACAAATTAATATGTGAAAGAATCACCATATCTACTTCTTTGGATCTCTCTCCTCTAAGAGATACCTTTATAATGTTCAACAAATATATGCTGTTAAGAAGGAAAAGCTGTAAGAAAGGATGTTGGCAGAGGATTATAAAATAGCATAAGTTCTCTATAAGGAAAACAGCAGGATAGCAATGTAGGCGTATTCCTCTAAAACCTCAACAGAAAAAAAACCCAAAAACCCAACCTCAAAATAAAAGAAAGCACCAAGCTATTAAACGTAGGAGAACAAAACCAAATGAGCTGCGACTGAAAGGTAATTTACAGCAAGTCTATGTAAAACACTGCCAGCACATTATCAATTAGAGTCCTGCTGGGCAATATTAACAGATTCCACTTAAAAGAGACAATCAAAGGCTCAGCAACAAATACTAATGCATTTATGCTCTTCAAGGAGTCAAAGAAAATGCAAAAACAGCTTCCCAAGGAAGACTTCCTACCCTTACATAATATTATCTCTGCTCTTAATCAAACCAGGCAGATAGAATTTCAGACATTAACAGGGTCCTCCCACAATTCAAAAGGATAAAGGAAGCCATATTACCTATCTTAAAAAAGGAGAATACAGAAGAATCTATCACTGTAATTCTGTCTATAACATCTCTCACTTTCTATGGGGGAGGGGGAAGAGGAGGAGCCTGATGAGACTACAGGTTCAAAATGTACAGTGGAGTCAGCGCTACTTAGGCTTTAATGAGGGTATATGCATCGAGCACAATGTGGGAGAAGACAAAAGGTGAGCAAGAGTAAAGCAGAATAGGAAGCAAAACCAGAGTGGCAGGGCAATGACTACTAGGGTAAAGAGTTTCCCAAGGGAAGATGAACAAAGCAGTACAGTCACATTCGTCCCTAAAAGTAGTCACTTGGAGAGTTGGGGAAATGGATGAGAAAGGTTGAAGGAATTAAGAAGTACAAATTGGTAGTTACAGAATATTTGAGGAGTATAAACTACAGCATAGGTAATAGTAATATTCTTTTTTTTAATTTTTATTTTATTGATTTTAGAGAGAGAGACAAGAACATCAATCTGTTCCTGTATGTGGCCCAACCAGGAACCAAACTGGCAACCTCTGTACCTCTGGACAATGTTCCAACCAACCAAGCTATCTCTGGCTGGAGCCAGTCAGTAATATTCTAATAACTATATATAATGTCAGATGGGTACAATACTTATTAGTATGATCATTTAGTAAGCTATGCAATGTCTAATCACTGGGGTATACACCTGAAACTAATATAATGATGTATATCAACTGTAATTGAAAAACAAAACAATTATTATTTTACCCTTTTTGTTTTTTTAAAATGTATTACGGTGACATTGGAAAAATGAATAATTATTTTAAAAAACTGCAACAGAATACCCAACCTAACCCAGTATGACAGGCTGAAATCTAGCCAGTGTAAAAACTGTCCTGGGAAAAGGTGGTGTGAATTCATGTGACTGACTTCAGCCCTAGCCACCTTACCCCATCCCAAGTTGAATAGTTTCCATGTTCCTGAGACGCGTCTGTCCAGAGCTGCTGCTGGCAGCTGCTCTCTTGGCAGCTCAGGGAGACAAATTCATGGCATTGCTAGGCCAACAGCTGTTACAGCTCCGGAGGAGGTGACGAGTGCCCGCTGAGATGCTCTGGGCAGAGAATGAACTATTCTAGGGACCCGCCCAAGTCAGCAAAATCCAGGCTACACACACACACACACCCAAAAAAATCCAGGCTACACATAACCAATGAATGAAAGTACAGTAACATTGTGCCTCCAGGGACCCAGGAAACCTATAACCCTTTTTCTGTCCCAGTTTCTTTGACTTCACTTACTCCTTGACCTTACATTTGGCCTACTTTTCCATTTCCAAGGAAATGACTTCAGTGTAGACCCACATTCACCTTAGGCCAGTGGTTCTTAACCTTTTTTGAGGTACCGAACCCACCAGTTTCATATGCGCATTCACCGAACCCTTCTTTAGTGATAAATAAAATATGATTTTTTTTTCCAAATTCAAGACATAGGTATATGTTTTTTTACTGGTGCACAAACTGAGCCGTGCATGAACATCACCTTGCTCAAAGAACAAAACCAACAAAGTGCATGAACTCAAAACAAATTACGGTATTACTTTATTCTGGCCTCCCGCGGCAGAGGCTTCTGCAAACCTGAGACGGACTCATCGAACCCCTAGGGTTCGATAGAACCTAGGTTAAGAACCACTGCCTTAGGCTAAATGACAGACCTTCCTAACAGGTCTCCTTCCAATGTCTCTGCTCCAATTGATCTTATGCATTGTTGCCATAGTTACCTTTCCAAAGCACAGCCATAAGTTTGTTCCTTGCTCAAAAACTATCAATGGCACCCCGATGCTTACAAAATAAAGCCCAAACCCTGTCTCCTGGCATTCGTGGACCACTGTGATTTGGTCCCTCCCAATTTTTCAAGGCTTGTTTTACTATTTCATTTATTATTTCTTTCAGCAAAGCAGATGAGTTACCCATCAGCCTTGTCTTTCCCAACTGCTACCACACTGTTCTCTCTATCCAAATTCTTCCTCCCCCGTTTTTATCCTCCTTCTACAACTTTTCTCTCGTCTCAACTGAATTAAGCTTATAGGATCAATACCTAGTATTTACACTTTTATTTTTTAATTTTCCATCCACTGAACTTCACGTCCACATAGCCCTTCCCAAAACCCAGACTGAACAAATCTCTCCTCTGTGTACACTTTCAGCACTTAGTATGGATGTGTGGCTATGGTCTTTCTACATCTGTCTTCTGGCACATCACAGACAATGTGGCAGAGTCTGCTAATAGACCCCCAATATGTTTCTCCTTCCTTTATATTAATAGAAACTCTATTTTCAGATCACACAGAATAATACCTATATGTTCCAGCAGCTCAGGAAAACCAGTGATGGCCCTGGCTAGTTGGCTCAGTGGTAAAGCATTGGCTGGCTGTGGATGTCGCAGGCTCAATTCCCAGTCAGGGCACACAGGAGAAGAGACCATCTGCTTCTCCACTGCCCTTCCCCCACCCCCTCTCTTTCTCTCCTCCCCTTCCGCAGCCATGGCTTGATTGGCTCAAGTGAGTTGGCCTTGGGTGCTGAGGATGGCTCCATGGCCTCTGCCTCTGGTGCTAAAAATGCCTCTCCAACAGAGCGACGGAGCAGCGTCCTCAGATGGGCAGAGCATCACCCCCTAGTGGGCTTGCAGGTGGATTCCAGTTGGGGTGCATGTGGGAGTCTGTCTCTCTGCCTCCCCTCCTCTCACTCTGAAACAACAACAACAATAACAACAACAAAAAACGTGACTAATTTTTGGCCAGTCAGATGTGAACTGAAGAGACCTATGTGCTACTTCCAGATTGTACCTTTAATGAGTAAAGATGTGCCTGCCCCTTGCCCTTTTGCCTTTCTTGCTGGCTGAAATGAGAACAGGGTGGCAGTGAGCCATCTTGGGTCATACAGACAAGCGCAAGAATGGAATAAAAAACCTGACAAAGTCCTGGACGGCTAATGCCAGACACAAGAGAAAAATCACCTATATCTTTGTGTAAGTCACTATTATTTGGGGTCTAATAAAGCGGCACAAGCCATTTCCTAACCAACACAGACATGTCTAAAAAGCCTTCCCTGGACCAAAAATGTCCACTTTTCAGTTGCTAACAAATGATCCAAGCTTGTATCCAGCCTGGTGGTGCTGCCGGGCAAGTGCCACTTCAGTTTCAGAAGCATGATGGTTGTCTCTGTGCAGTAACACTTTTGTGTGCAAACATCAGAATTCCTGCTTCCCTTTTATAATATAGAGATGTGGAAATTGGAAAATGAAAGTGCTGGAACAAATACATGGTGACAGAAAAATTAGTTGAGACTTTGGGTGACGGGCACACAATGCAGTCAACAGTTCGAATGCCATGGAGTTGTTCACCTGAAAACTATGTACTTTTATTGATCACTGTCACCCCATTAAATTTAATTTCTAAACAAAAAGAAAGTGCTATTACTAGTGTTACGGTGAAAATTAGTCTCATCACTCTATTAATAAGACAAGGGTAGACAGAAATCCTCAGTAACTCTTCAGATGTTCACTGGACTGAAGCAGGCATACCACTGGTTTAATTGCAATGAAAAGAAAAGACCAGGTACAAAACGCTGGAAGTATATCAAGTGAGGTATAATTCAGAAATTCACATATATATTCATAGCACTAGAACCCACCTACTCCATCTAAAACTGGTTTAACATTTAATCATTTGACTTTTCTGTACATTTTTAAGGAATAGATTGTGCATCAAAGTGGAATGTTGCTTGGATTCTCTTACAGCACTTCTCAGCATCTTGCCTGTATTCAGTGCATTTGTGTGTATGTCTCTCCTCCTCTTCTAGTAAGCTGAGACTTTGGGTGACTTCTGACCATGTGTAATTGCCACTATGTGACCATTTTTTACCTATCAGACCCAGCAATTTCATATTATACTCTAGTAGATTGAAAGCTCTTGGGTTTGGGGCTCATTTTAGTCTCCTTCACCTCTCACAATGCCTTCTACATGGGGAGAGTATCTAAGAAATTGCTGTGCTTAACTTTTATAGATCTTCTAGTTCCATCAGACAACACTACCCTATCTTACCTTATTCTATTCTTTTAATGCTTAAAAAAAAAAGAACTCTCCCTCTCTCCTTTCCCCTTTCCCTCCCCTGTTCCTTCTGGTAACTTTTCTTTTAGTAGTAACTTTTACTCCTCCCAAATATTGGGTGTACCCAGGTCTTGGGTCCTAGTTTTAGCTCTTTGTTCTTCTTCTCTTCCCAAAGTTCATATACTTTCACATCTTCCACAGTGTTATACTGAAGATTATGCTATCTATTCCCCATCATAACTTATCTCAGCATAGCCTTCCATCCAGATGCCTGAAGGTTTCCCACTGCCCCAAAGCTAAGAAGTCCAAAGTCGGCTCACCATTCACAACAGGTCATTCCTCAATATCCTACTTTTAGCACAGATGACATAATTTTTCCAGATTGCCAGGTTAGAGATACTGGGTCACCTCTGACCATTATATTCTTTACCAAATCAGTTATCCAGTCCTGTTCAATTTCTAAAGTACTTCTTGAATATATTTCTTCCCCTCCATTCTTGTTTGCTATCACATTGTGCATGAATCACATCACCTACTTCCAAACCTCCATTTTGACCTTCTCTGGCATAAAAATTCATTCTTCTACCACATCTTTGCTCCTGTCTCTGTCCCCACACAAGAACCCAGAGGGCTCATTATATCACACTGTTGTATCTAATCTGGACTCCTCTGCTTGTTTGTCAAAGAGCCATTATTTGGTGTCTACTTATCTAACTTTATCTTCCACTGCTTTTGAAAAATACCTGTGTTCTCATAATATTTTGCTCATATCTCTATGAAAGGCCTTTTCACATCAGGTTGTCTACATGTCTCTCTTCTCTGTAAGCCAGGATTCTAGAGCTTATCTTAGTCTCTGTAGGAATCAGTACAGAGCACAACACCCAGTAAGTATTCCTAAGGGGTTTGTTGAATAAGTAGAATGTTACTCAGGATAAGATCAGACAGGAAGCTATTAAACTAGCCATACAGTGACAGCAAAAGAAGTAGAAAAGTCTTTCTCTTACAAGTTCTTGTAGGACCTTGTACTTTAGTTTCATAACACTTTCCTCAATTCATCTAATTGTGTGATTTGTTTCATGCCTGCTTCCTCATTTAACTGCTAAGTGTCATGTGGAAGATGCAGTGCTTATTCACTGCTGCATCCCAAGACACATTGTCTGGCTAAAGGAGTTTAAGGAATGTGTAATGGATGTATAAGAGTATTTCTTTTAATGAAGTTGGATTCTTCACTAGTCTTTATGCCCTTTTTACCACCAAACATTCCTACTTCCTCTCATCTGTAATACTGTTTTCGAATGCACAAATCTTTAAAGCCTAACCTAAAATCTCACTTGCTTCAGGTAAACTCTCCTGACAGTTCTAGATCCTTTGTCTTTGATCATTTATCTCTGACCTCTTATCATATCTATGTTCTATATAAAACCAATGATTAAAATGAGATCATTATTTTGTTTTTGTTTTTAAATGTTTATTTTATTTTACTGATTTGAGATAGAGAGAGGAATGAAGAGAGTGAGAGAGAGAGACAGAGAGACAGGAACGTCGATCTGTTCCTGTACGTGCCCTGACCTGGGATCAAACCTGCAACCTCTATGCTTTGGGGTGATGCTTTAACCAACCAAGCCATCTGGCCAGGGCACAATGAGATCATTATTGCCTTAATCTTTAATTGCTTCCTGTAGTAAATATTTTTTCTCCACAATAAAATATGGCCTCTTCTGGATACACAAAATAAACTTCTCCTTTATCTTCTAATACATGTACAATATGAAGCACATAGCTGGATCTCAATAAATACTCACTGGTTCTTTGGGAAAAAATAAGGGCAGGTATCAGCTTTAATAGGAAAATAAATTCCTCCAGCCTTGGAGAAAACCCCCTATTTTTTGTATGTGATCTTAATCAGAGAAATTCAGTTGATTTAAAGAGTAGCAGTCTGTACCTTAATTTGTAGTAAATATGTCCTTAAGCTGAAAATATGATATACTAGTAAAAATAAAATGTTTTAAACTTAGGAAGAGCTTATTACCAGAATAAATCCAACTTTGACTCATTTTGCTACAGCAAATGATTTCTACCCCAAATCTTCATTTATTACATCTAACATAACATTTTATCCTCTCAGGATTACTTATCATAAAGAGAACAGGACTTGGGAAAGATAAGGGACTATGAGGAGAAAACATCTGGAGGAAATCCCCATTCTGGCTATATTGAGAGTGTCACATGTTCTCAGTCTTAGCCTCCATATCATTGTTCAGAGCTGATTTATAAAAGATATGTTTCCTAAATTATTAGAGTGATAAACAAAAATAGAAAATATAGAAAGATATACTTCTTTATATATTCTTAAACTCACTCATTCATTTACTCATCAAATAATATTTAGTGAGCACCTGTTATATACCTCTTATTATGCTAGGCACTGTAGGAGACTGAAAAATGAATTAGGCAAGTTTATCCAGTCCATTAAGAGGAAATAATATAAGGCAGACAGTGCTGAATGACCAAATAAAAGAGCAAATAAAATGCTGTACGAATTCAGAAGAGGGAGAACATTCCTTTTTCTGGGAGAATCACGAAAGTTTGTTGGAATAGGTTACATCTGAGTTGGGTCTTAAAACATTGGTATGGCTTAGACATGCAGAATTGTGAAGAATGGGCACATAAGCTCAAATACAGGATGAGCAAAGGTCCATCAGAGTTAACATTCTGTTTGGCTAAGGTACAGTGGAGCAGAAGCAGGAATTAAGGTTGGAAAGCTAGCTGGGCCAGATGTAGAGGAGCTTGAGGACTAAGTCAAGGGGTGTCCACCTTTGTGAATACAGCAGGACCTCTCCAACTTTAAAGTGCACACAGGTCACCTGATGATCTTGTTATAGTAAATCTGGAGGGTGGGATCTGAGATTCTGTATTAGCAACACCCTAGGTGGTACTGATATTGGGAGACCACACCTTGATTAGCAAGAACATAGATACATAGACACTACACAGAAAAACTATCTGATCTCCAGTATGTTCCAGGAAGACTAAATCTAATAATAGCACATCAGGCAGATTGGAACGGGGAGAAGCTGCCAGACGTCCCTAAACTACGGCCCGCGGGCCAAACTGCGGCCACCTGAGGCCATTTATCCGGCCCCCACAGCACTTCCGAAAGGGGCACCTCTTTCATTGGTGGCCAGTGTATGGAGTACCGTATGTGGCAGCCCTCCAACGGTCTGAGGGACAGTGAACTGGCCCCCTGTGTAAAAAGTTTGGGGACCCCTGCTAGGCTGTGGTCCTCAATGCTGATCATACATTAGAATCATCTGGGAAGCTTTTACACCATATTGTTACTCAGGCCCTACTCTCAAAGATTCTGATTTAATTGGTCTGGAGTAGGGCCCAGATTATAACATTTTTAAAAGTTCTCCAAGGAATTCTAATGTGCAGTTGGGGTTGAGAACCTCTGCTATAGATGACACAGTAAGTATTGCAATTGTTCAGACAAAGATGAGGATCTAAACTAGAGCAGCGGCAGTGAGAACAGAGTAAAAGACCCATTTGTATAAAATACTATTCACATAGAAAAAACAGACTTTAGCAACTATCTGGGCAGCAATATAGAAGTATGACTACAACATCATTTGTTTCTCTGCATTAAAGACAGTTTGGTAAAATGGTTAAGAATACAGAATTTAACAGGCTCCATAGTGTAATGGTTAGCACTCTGGACTTTGAATCTACCAAGAATACAGAATTTAGAACCAGACTGCCTAGGTTTGAATTGCTCTATTTGTTAGGGTGTGTGTGTGTGTGTGTACACATTGGGCAAGTTTTTCAACCTTTTTATGACTTATTTCCTCATCTGTAAATTGGGGGTATAACAATAACCAATATGTGGAATTGTTGTAGAGATTAGGTGACTTAACATATATGTAAAGACTTAACAACCATACTTGGCACACAGGAAGAGCTATGAAATTGTTTGCTGTTATTATTAGCGTGGTCCATTATCTATTCTGATCTTGCCAGGGTTTTAAACTACATGTAAGGCTGATCTATAAAAGGACAAGTCCTTGAGGGCTCTCAACCCTCAGCCAATATGAAGTCACAGGGTTGCCTGTTTCATGAATCCAATTGGATCTAGGTGGCATACGCTGCCTCCCTTCATCCTGACCCCTATTCCCAAGATCTCTAAAAGTAATAGCCAAGGAGTCCCTACTTGAATTGCTGATCCTTGGTGCTGCGTGTCTTGGCCAGGAAGCGCTCTGCCAGCTTTTCCAGGTTGCGAGAGTAGTCCATCTCAATCTCAGCCTTCTTTCGGAAAAAGTCCTGGAGGTCCTGCAACAGCTGCACCCGGAGCTCACACTGCTGGTCCAGGCATTTCATCTGCTCTGTGAGCTGAGCGCGGATCTCTGCAAATAAAAAAGACAAGACAGTCATACAGAGATCCCTAAAGAGATCCATACATGCCAACATTTACCCTTTCTTTACTTGAGCCCTGTCCTCTGGGGAACTTAAAGCCTTTAATAACAATAATAATAATAGGCCTAAACTGGCCTATACTCCACCAACTATTTTCAGACTACTGAAAAACACTGCAACCAGAAATCTGCTGAATCATTTAAGAGAAAGTGTTTATTAGACAATAATATTCAGAGCTACCATTTATTGAACAATTTACTGTGTTTCAGACACAGAATTTGGGTTTCCTTCCAACAAAAAGCCTAATGAATCTTCTCCCAATTCTGCTATTGGGTAGACACTACCTTTCATCCCCATTTTAAGATAAGAAAACTGACTCTCCAAAGAGTCAAGCTATTAGATTTAAATCCAGACAAACTGACTTTATAGAGCCCAAGCTTCTACTTTTTATACTTTCACCATCATTTCAAAATGTTTTCCCACATCTTTGTGAATTAGGGTGTGTGAGGAATACATATTTTAACAGAGATAGAAAGGGCCCTGCCCAAGCTCAGGTAGTGACAATCAAGAATGAAACAAGCACCAAGACTTCTAGGCAAGTAAACCATCCACTGTCAAGCAGATTCTATGGTTTCTAATATTACAGAATGGAAATCAGCCTGCAAAAAGTTGATTTCTTTTCACCAGCAAATATCATTCATATCTGGTTTTTTTTTCGTCCCCACTGATGCTCAGAAGCCCTGCTTTGTCAAAGCTAGAAATATTTCTGGTTAAGCTCCAGTTTGGCAGATTTCTGGCTGGCCAGAGTCCTAGTACAGGGCTAGCAAACACCCTCTCTGGAACTGCAGCAATGGTAGATCCAGCTGCAACCAGATCTGCCTCAAATGCAATACTGCATTTGTTACTGACAGGAGACCTGGCACCCACAGGCAGCAGCCTGCCAAAGCCAGGCTGCTTGTCAGCTCAGAGAAGGCCTGCAGTATGTATCCGGCTGAAGTTATGTCCCAATCCCCATCTGAGTCACAATGCAGCCATTTCTTTCACCTCTTTCCACTCTAAGCCTGCTTGGCTCAATGCATTAGGATGTGATAGTGACTCCAATCCCAGGAAGAAAAAAAAAAAAAAAAAGAGTACCTATCCTTATGCATGCTCCAAATTCATTCCCAGATAGTAAAGCTGTAACAATGCTTTCTGTCTATGCTAATGTATGGGGCAGGGGGACCTACAGTTTCCATCTGAGCTGCAGATAAATCGGAGGCAAATCCAGGATCAGGGCTATGTTGTTGAAAAGTTTGTCAAACTCTCCTTTTATGAAGCAATGAGGGATGGGCAAATGGTTAATTTAGCTTTCTGTAAAGTAGGCAGAGTTCCAAAATCTATTCCCATTTTCATTTTTTTTGTTTCTATTTTCAGAGATACCAGGATGTAGCACAAGTATCTGATCCTTTATGGGTGATCTTAGGTGATCTCTAAGTGCCATTCTCAACCTCTTTGTTCCCATATCTTCTCCTTGCCAACACCAGTGCCAACCAGGTCTGCAGTAACCTCACCTGAACTGAAACTGAGCACCATAGGATTGTTTCAAGCAGACAGAGGCTGTACAGAAAAGTCACCTACCTCATCACTCATCAAAGCTCTCTTGTTCTGTGTTTTTCTGGGAGTCTGATTACAAGGGGGTTAAGAGGAAGAGCCACAGAGGGCATGTCAGGCATACGATTCTTGCCAGGGATTTCTGGGCCTCTTAAAGGCAACAGCCCTTACCAAGACTATTCCTAGAAGCACCTGTGCGCCTTCGATCTATTCCCAGATAGAGGTCACAACTGTCAATGGCAGCAATTGGTTGGGCAGATTGTGGGTGGATGGACATTCACTGATATTACATACAATTGACCCATTCAATAAGAATCAGGGCCATTTGGGGTAAAAAGGTACCCCAGTTGGTAACAGAAGTAGAAGAGGATGTGAATGAGTGACAGAGCTATCAGGCCCCTCTGAGTCACCTGTAATTCATTTAAGACTTTGCCTCAATAATCTCACTAACCAGTGAAGCAGAAAGGAATATGGTAGAATAGATGATGCCCACTTTCCACCAAAATAAGAGGGGGCTGCTTGGCTTGTTGTGGGGCAATGGGTAAAGCGTCGACCTGGAGCAAGGAGGTCGCTGGTTCAAAACCTTGAGTTTGCCCAGTCAAGGTACATATGACAAGCAAGCAATGAACAGCTAAAGTGAAGCATCTATGAGTTCATACTTCTTGCTCTACCCCCCTCTGTAAAATTGATAAAATCTTTAAAGGGGGGGGGGCTAGGCAAGTTCGCTTAATACCCAAGAATTCCAGAGGTACACCACTCCAAGGCTGTCTTATCCAAGGAACAAGCACTTCAGAAGAGGCCTCTGAGATATGTGGATTAATTTAAGGAGCCTCCAACCACATCTAGCCAGCATGGCATGGCACCCTGACTCTCTCAGGTGCCTAAGTGAGTGGGCAGCACAACTCAAAGTGATCCTAGCTAAACATGGGCTACTTCGGAAATCTGCACTCTAGTCCTAACTTGACTCGAGAGGCCTAAATCATCCCTCAGCTGGAATATGAAAAAAGGAACATTCAAGCCAAAGTGATCAATCAGGCATCCTTCCAAGGCCCTGAAGGAAACATGTTCACTGAACACCCTTTATATATATCATCTCATTTAATTTTCACAACTAGTCCCTAAGGTATCCATCTCCAACTATCCTGACTGCATAGATGAAAAAACTTAAGTTAGACTTGTTGAGTAATTTACAAAAAGGTCATACAATTAGGCACAAGTGGCTGAAGCTAAATTAAGGTTTGTCTGACTTGTCAAAAGGTTGGTAGTAGGGTAAGGAGACAAGAGGAATAGAACATGTGTCTGAAGTTTTTAAAGGTATTTCTGTATAAATCTTAGTTTCTAGTGCTTCCATGTTCCCTTCTCCACCTTCCAGCTGAGTGCTGGTTCAGGCCCACAGAGTCAAGTAAGGACTACCCATTGACTCACTAATTAGCCCACATTCTGGGCAGTCCACTACAGGGCTGGATCCCTTCCCTTTTTCCTAGACCTACTCTACAGCACAGCTTTGGAGGAAGTGCTTTTCTTGTCCTATGAGCACTCCCTGAGGTCTGCCAGTTAGCCCAAAGGCCAGAGAGAGCGAGAAAGCGATATCCCCACCCCATCCAGGAAAAGAGGAGCAAGTCTCTGCTAATAGATACCACCTGCCGCTGGAGTTGATTTGTGATTCAACACTACTGAGTATTTCTCCTCCCTCACAAGCTGCCTTGAAGAAGCCTCCCTGGTTTATATGCTCAGAGAATCCACCGAGACATTTAAGGGGGAATTCAACCACCCTCATCTCCAGGCCTGCAGCCCTAAGACAGAATGGCTGCTCTGTCCAAGGTAAAATGTGCTACTTCAGCTTTTGCTGCTGCTACAAAGACAAACAATGGTCCCCAAGAAAGCAGCTGTGCCAGCCCCAGACCTCTGTCCATGCACATAAGAGGCAGAAATCAAAAGAGCACTGAATGCCAGCACGCCTGGGCCATATGCCCAGACTGGAGACCCTCTGCACCCTGACCTACCCACAAACTACAAGGGCAGAAAGAAGAAAGGGGCAATTTATAAAAACATGAAGGAATTCCTTACAGTTCCATCATGCTTAGGCAAGTATGCATATACACATATGTACACACTCAGACACGCACACTCACACCACCCACACTGTGCTTCACCATAACAACTAAAAAAGACTTTACAAATACAGTTATAGCTGAACGAGTTTCTGGAAGCTGGGGATATGGAGTCCTTGTCAGTTCTGTCCTAGAATTACTTGGGAAGAAGTCAAGGTCTCACTTTCAGGAAGAAGCAGCTGTATCCCAGGGATATGAATGAATGACAGCCAAAGTACAAATGTCATCATGAACTACTTGGAGTGATACATGCCAAAAATGACCTCCCTGGGCATTTAACACAGACTGTTTATTCAGTAAATCTTTGCTGAGCGTATGGCAGACCCTGTGCTAGATGATGGTGATGGAGAACAAAACAGGCCCAAGCCCTGCCCTAATGAAGCATGGCTTGATAAAGAAAATAAAGCAAAGACAATCTTACTGCTTTTGTTCTGAATATTCTTTATTATAATATAGCCATGGTAATAAGTTCCAGCCTGAAGACCAAAGATTTATAAATCATCAGTAGCAGACAAAATAAATCAATTAACAAGCCTAATAAAAATTCAATGTCCTGATTTTTTCCACTACATTTTAAAAAACGACACTTGAATAAAAACTGCAACTTCCCTTGCAAAATGGACCAAAGTCTTAGAACAAATTTTCTGGGTTTCCCAGTTGACCTTTGGTTGATATTTCATCCAAGATTCAAGTCAAAATTTAACTCCACTTGTCTGGAATTAGGTAGTAGTGGTGGTTACACAACCTTCTGAATAAACTTTAAAAAATAAACAAACACTGAATTATACAATTTAAAAGAGATATGTGAATTCTATCTCATTAAAAATTCAACCCAGGCCCTGGCTGGTTGGCTCAGTGGACAGAGTCAGCCTGGTGCGCAGACATCCCAGGTTCAAACTGCAGTCAGGACACACATGAGAAGTGACCATATGTTTCTCTCCTCCTCCCCCTTCTCTCTCTCTTCCCCTGTTGCAGCCAGTGACTCCGTTGGTTCAAGCATCAGCCCTGGGCACTGAGGATAGCTTGGTTGCTTCGACCATCGGCTCCAGATGGGGGTTGCTGGGTGGATCCTAGTCACGGCGTATGCGGGAGTCTGTATATCTCCCCTCCTTTCACTTAAAAAAAGAAATTCAGCCCAATCAAATAGCATGTTCTGTTGAGTACCATCCTTCTAGCTAAGGGGAAAATGGACCAACAAACAGGCACCAAAAGAAGGGAGGAATTCTTGGTTTTCATTTTACCGTTTGTATGAGCTGACTGAATCCCAGTTCTTCATAGAATATTCTTAAAGCAAATATTGGAACCTACACCCCTGGACAGCAAGCTTGGCCATGACATTGAAATCCACTGGTGGATCACCATTCCATCATTTACAAAGTATGTTAGATCAAAACGTGTTAAGAAATGTTCTTATACATGAGCTCAAGTCCAGGATCAGCAGACACATTCAGCAAAGTTCCTCTTGGGAAGTGCTGACTCCTTGTCCATGCTTGGGTACAGCTGAAACTCTAACTACAAATATGCTGAGAGTTAGGACGAGGCTCATTTTCTTTTTAGAAAGATGATGATGGGTCACCTGAAGGATGAAATTGGAAGAAAAACTAGCCCTAATAGGACAATGATTATTTAACAAAAGCAGTCAGGGGCCTGCCACACTGACAATCATGTACAGGCTAAATTACAAAACACCTGGCAATGCAGGTAACACAGTCCTCAGAACACCCAGGAAATTCACCAGTCAGCAGACAAGAGGATTTTGTTCATATCATAGCTTTCAATTCAAAGATATTAGCCCCATTACTCCTCTCTGTCAAAATTCATCCTTCTTTAGAAATTTTCTCTAAGTCACACAGAACCCCTTCCTATGAATCCCATATTTCCAAGGAGAAAGTGGGGATGGGAGGGCAGGCCAAAAAAAGATGTAATCTTTGGAGAGTAACACTGGCATGTCCTTCCCTTGTCCTTGATATGCTGGCACCTAGGGGACAGGAGCTGTGACTCCCACAGGTTCTGTTCAGAGCTGGCAGAACATGAGATCAGCCCATGTTCCCCACTGGGAACCAGGCCTGACTGCCAGTCTTTTTTTCACAAAATCTGCCTCACCTGCTTTTAGCCCTTTCACAAACATATGATGTCACCTCAGCCATCTGAAGAATATTAATTCCTAGTACCTTTCCAGCAAGTGTTATATAAGAAGACAATGAGGCTTTCATCAGTTTTACCCTCTATATCTCTTACCAGACCTCTTATCGCAAGGGTAATCAGCCCCTCTCAAAACTGCTCCCCAGGAAACAAAATGCTGGAATGCCTTGCCAAATCTTGCTCTTTGCCCTACTTGTTTGCTCTTCTAAAAACTCAGTAATAGGAGGACCCTTCAAAACTGCTGCTGGACAGAGCAGGGAACCAAAGCCCAGAAAAGGGAATGGAATTGTCAGAGATCACATGGCCATTTATTTAGCTATAGATCTAGCCTTGAAACCCAGGTCACTGGGCTTCTAAGCCAATGTTCTTTCTTCCTTACCCTTATTGCAGATATTTATTTAAGCACCTTCTATGAACTCTAAGAATAAAAGACAGAAGTCCTCCCTCAAAATTACCAGAAAAGAAACAAGTAAACACACACACACACAAAAAAAGAAACAACAAAAAACAACCTATAACTAACAAGGTGAAATAATAATATAAATAACAACGTGTGCACCCAGCACCATAAGAACAGGGAAAAGAAAGACATGTAACAGCTTCAATACACCTGCTATATGACATCTTTCAATAACTATTATTACTAATCTAGGAGTATTCAGTATTCCAAGAAAAGGCCATCATCAAGCTGCTTTCACTAAAGTAGAAGACAGCAAATATTCTTCTTCCAAGAGTATGACTATTTACTTTACCCTTGAATACAAAGTAGAAACAGACATGAGTTAATTCAAACAAACAACCAACAAATAGCTACTAAACCTTCCTTGTATCAATACCTTCCCCATCTCTTAGTCCAAGTACTTTTGAAACTGAAGTGGTGAAAGTTTGTCCATGATGAAAACAGAACTGTACAAAGATCAAAGTGAAAGAGGTCTGCTGTGGGGATTCCTGAGCTTTCTAAAGTAAGAGCTGGAGTTCACATTAATGAGCAATCCAGGCTGAATGATACAGAGGTCAAACAAGTAGCAGATTTCCATGAGTGGAAAATCCCTGCACATACTAACACTAATCATTAGTAATAATAGAGACTTTCAAGCCAGTGATCCTAAAGCTGCTGATTCCCAACTCTAGCTCCCTATCCAGTGGTAATCAAACTGAACATGTGAGGAGTAAGCAGGCATTGTGAACTGGAGTCCTGAACTCCTTCACTTTCCTTTTGACTACAGTTCTCTGTTGAACTTTAAGTTTGGCATAGTCAAAACTGTCTGACTTGTGCAGCACATTTGTTCCAAAGTTGAGGTAGGAAAAAAACTTCGCCTACCCTTGAATTAACTCCATACTACCTAAAAACAATGCATGTTGCTTTGGAGACAAAGAGAAATTAGCCAATGGGAAGGAAGAGAAAAATGACCCCAAGAGTTTCAAAAGGTCATTCAGTCATCCATCAACTTTTGAGCCCCCAAATGAAGCCACAAAAAGCAACCTTATAAAGCCGATGAGATGGGAGAGCGTGGAGGGAGATATCTCAGTGAACTTGAATCACCACAACTGCTCTGGCAAGCTGCTTTAGGTCTCAAGTTACTCAATAGAAAGTCAAAGACAAAAGACTCCCAAATGAACAAGCTGCCACATCAAATGCCAAAGTAGTAATTTAAGCTCCTAGGCCTCGCCTGAGATGTTTAAGAAACACAATTTCCAAGGTCCAAAGTCCTGAATTAACTTGTACTACAAGCTAAAGATTTGGAATGAGATGACCAACAGCTCCTCTGGGAAATGTCACCTAGTCTGATGCCCTTGATTCATTGCTAGAGGCAAACTATAAGCCAGTACCCAAGGAGAATTATCAACCAACAAATCCATCAAATACTGTATTTACCATATGCCATCTCCATGCAAAGATCTGAGTGATGAACCACTGGAACATACAAGAAAATGTAAGGCATTATATTTCTCTCAAAGAGCTTATAATCCACTCAGAAAAGTGGGGGCGGGGGGGCACTAAATGCAAAAATATTCAACAGTATGAGAGCCCCAGACCATGTTCAGAGAGGAGGAGATACGTATAAACCAGTGTGGGCTTGAGTTAGCCTTGAGGTCTTGAGCTAGGGAGGATTTAAAAATATGTAAGAGTGATAAAGGAAGGAGGATTGTGGTCACTAGAGCAAAGGTAAGGAGGCAGAAATTGACAGATCAAGATTAGGAGGAAATGAGTGGAGCACTGAGTCTTAAAGGTTAACTCAGAAGGGCAAGGTAAGAGTCAAGAAAAGGAAGACAGCCTGGCCAGGCGGTGGCACAGTGGATAGAGTGTCGGACTGGGATGCGGAAGACCCAGGTTCGAGACCCCGAGCTCGCCAGCTTAGACCCAAGGTCGTTGGCTCCAGCAAGGGGTGGCTCAATCTGCTGAAGGCCCACAGTCAAAGCACCTGTGAGAAAGCAATCTATGAACAACTATGGTGTCACAACGGCAACAAAAAACTAATGATTGATGCTTCTCATCTCTCTCCATTCCTGTCTGTCTGTCCCTAACTATCCCTCTCTCTGACTCTCTGTCCCTGTAAAAAATAAATAAATAAATAAAGCTTAAAAAAATAAAGAAAGAAAGAAAAGGAAGACAGCGCAAGCAGTCAAAAACCAGGAATTCCCTACTAATTAACTCCTAAAAAGACCAAGTGTTGGTGTCAACTTGTCTACTAGAGTAATATACAATGGCAAACTGTACGTTGCTTAAGGCCCCAGCACAGTTGTTCTTAACCTTTATTGAGGTACCGAACCCACCAGTTTCATTGCTCATTCACCGAACCCTTCTTTAGTGATAAAATATGATTTTTTTTCCAAATTCAAGACATAGGTATATGTTTGTTTTTTTACTGGTGCACAAAATGAGCCGTGCATGAACATCACCTTGCTCAAAGAACAAAACCAACAAAGTGCATGAACTCACAACAAATTACGGTATTAATTTATTCTGGCCTCCACGGCAGAGGCTTCTCCGGACCCCTGAGACCAACTCATCGAACCCCTAGGGTTCGATAGAACCCAGGTTAAGAACCACTGCCCCAGCACAATCAAATAGAAAACAAACCAGATCAATGTTAAAATCCAGACCCTAAATTCCTAGAGAGCTAGAGCTGGCTCTGGAGAGTTTACTTCATTTTGTACAAGATCCTGCTTTGACATACAATACTGGCACATTGTTTCAGGTTTAGTTCAATGAGCACTGACCAAGCATTTATTAGTTGTAGGGGAGAGGGACAAACAATGATTACAGAAGATCAAGAGAGTCACTTGGCCTCTGAAGTGCCTGTGGAACTTCCAACTGAAAAAGGCAGTTTTACTCTCCAGTCTGAAGTTCTCAGGAAGAGGTCATGGCTGGAAACATTTGGGAACCATCAGCAAATAGACAGGAGTATGAAGTTAACCATGAAAGGGTATGCAGGTTCCCATAGAAGGCAAGTAGAATGAAAGAGAAGTAGGCGTATGCCTGGGGACATCCCAATTTAGGTAGAAAGCAAAGGAAGAGGAGATAGGAAAGCAGACTGAAAATGAAACAAATAAAACAAAATTTTCAATAACTTCAAGTCACTTAAATAAGATAGCAGAGCCAAGAGTTTAACTGGCAATTCAGAGGTCATCATTATTGAAAGTTTGTTATGCTGGATCCAGTTTATCCATCACCCAAGAGGAACACATCTGCTTTGCCTACTGGTTGGAACAGCCTGTACTGCTCCAGTCACAATGGCTGTTCCTGGTCCTTTGTGCTTTCAGTAGGCCAATCTGACAGCCTTGCCTTGTATGCATGCTTCTCAATTCTCACCCCAGGGTTTCCCTGTTGTCACTGAGGCATGAGATTTGGAGGGATGTTTTCAGCCACTGGCTATGCAACCAAAAAGCATAGGGAAGTTGAAGCTCCATGAAATCAACTGTTGACCAATAAGAGATGGGAGCTGCAAATGAAAACTTCTCCCTCCTTCACCCAGTTCAGACACACAGTAGCTTCCCATAGTTCCTCTGAAAATGTCCCACAAGACCAAATGAACAGCCTCTCCTGAAACTGTGGCCAGTTTATAAGCAGTCCCTTAGATTTGCTATTTGCTCTTCCTCTCTCCCTTTCTTACTTCCTTTTCTCCTCATTCCTGCTTCCCTGGGATGGCTCTCCCAAAAAAAGTATAGGCTTTTGCCTCAGGCTCTATATTCAAGGGAACCCAGACCAAGACACTTACCATGTGCCAGGCACTGTGTTAGATGCTGAGTAGATAGTCCCTTCCTTGATGAAATAGATTCCAATGAAAGTATCTGCTTAGCAGATCCTTGAGAAGAGCTGACCAATTATTTTTTAAGAACTCAATACACATGTTAAGTGGTTGGCTGGTTATTAAGAACTGATTTAGGTGACTACAGTTTATTTTTTATGGAAAAGTAAACTGTCTCCACAAAAAATTATAGGCAGGCACATCTTACATATTCAAGAGTAACCACAGATACCATTTATTAAGTGCTTACCTAAGTGCCTAGCAAGCACAAAGTAAATTGAGTCACCATTCAAGTGTAAAGGTACATTATCTCATTAAATCCTCCAAACATCCCAATGGGATATGTTTGCAGTAAAGGGGAGTAGTTAAGAGCACAGACTGCCTTCAGAAAGACCTGGGCTTTAATCCTAGTTCTACCATCTACTAGCTGTGTATCCTTGAACAAAACACTTAATCTCCCTACATCTGTATCATAATCTATAAAATGGAGTTTTTTAATAGCAACCACTTGAGTGGACTGTTATGAAGAGTAGAAGAGATATGTATATTAAGTATTTACTAAAATCAAATATTTACTAAAAGTGATTCCTCCCACTTCACAGATGAGGGTCAACTGAGGTTCAGAGAGATCAGTTAAAATTGCCCAAGGTCATCCAGATAGTTACAGGTCACAAAAGAATTTGAACCTAAATGTGTTTTATTCTAAAGTCAGTACTCTATAACCACTCTCCTACACCCATTTGTTGAGATATAGGCTCATTTTGTTGTCTTTTATAATAGAAGTCTGTAGTTCTAGGCTGGCAATATTGATTGGTTAACAAAAGGGATCCCTGAATTTCTTCAACTTATCAAATAAAAGTCCTCATTCTCACTATCTTAATCTGTATGCATAAATGTATATGTTGTGGGTAAAATAGGAAAATACTTTTTTATCATATCTTCTTGTGAGCAATATAGCAAGCAGTACAAAGTCCATACCACCATTTAGAGATGCTATCAACTAGAGAGGTAGCAAAGTAAAATCTGACTCTGGAAATAGACTTCCTGGGCTCAAAATGCCAGCTCCACCACTTACTAGCTGTATCACCATGTGCAAGTTACTTAATCTCTTTGTGCCTCACTGTCTCCATCTGTAAAAGTTCAATAATAGTACCTACCTCACAGGGTTTTTATGAGTTAATATTTATAAAGTAATTATAACAGCTTCTGGTACATTATAAGTACAACATATATTGCTGTTAAATATATAAATAAAATTTCTCTCATGAGCTCTTTAATCCTTTAACTTTCTGGGCAAGCAGTATAGAAAATGAAAGGTATCACAGAGCAGAAATTACTGACTTCCAAACTTTTACAAGCACATGTGCATGCACGTGTGCACGCACACACAACAAAACTTTCATGAAACAATACATGTCCTTAGCACGTATATGCCATAAACTGGTATTTTCTACATCTTTCTAAATGCAGAGTGCGGCCCACTAATTTGATTTCATGACCTAAGAAAAGGTTTTGACCTATAGATTAAAAAGCTCTGGGATAAACCTCATGACCACCAAAAGCAGAACTACAACACAAAGTCTTTAAACCACTCAACTTGTTCTTCATAGTTATTACTAAATCAGAAAGGACCTAAGTTTCACTTCTTGCTGGAAAAGGAACTGTACATTCTGGATCTTCCTCTCATTCCTTCCACAGTTTTTGTGAGCACTAGAAATTCAAAAAACCAAAGAACCACTGGGTACTTTATCCAACTCTCCTTGCTACTGCCCAATCAAGGTGCCACCATTCTGCACTAGGGAGAGCTCCCTGACCTGAGTTTTGTCCTCTGAATTAACTGATCACTAGTCGTACCTTTGGAGCAAAAAAGTTGCTGATCTAACACAACAAAACAATGTCCCTATGTATTTAGTAAACTGATTACCAACAGAATAAATGAACCTTATTAATGAACAGTTATGTGTTTTTTAAAGAAGAGTTCTTATCTCTTAGAGATAAATACTGAAATATTCACAGATAAATAATGTCTGCTATTTGCTTCAAAGTAACAGAGGGAAATGAGACTTGGTGAAGGACAGAGATAAACTAGACTGGCAATGAACTGAGGATTGAAACAGGGTGACGGGTACTATAACACTTTTCTCTCTGCTTTGCACAGATTTGAACATTTCTCACAATTAAAGGTTTTTAACCTAATTAAAGATATTATTTTTTTAAAGTGGCTTAAGTGATTCATAGGAAACACAAAAGAAAAAAAAATCCAGAGATATAATACAAGGCAATTTTTCTTAGAATGAAAGAAGAACTAAGGCAACAGGTAGAAAGGGCATCCTAAATACCACGAAATGTGCATAAAAATATAAACATCAAGATATATAATGTTTAAATATTCAAACTTCAAGGATAAAGAAAAATATTAAAGAAGCAATAAAGAAAAAGCAACTCTTCTAACAAAGTAGGGGGAAAATATCAGGGTGGGCTCAGATCTCCTTAGCAACATTTGAGACCTGACGATAACGGAGCCATATCTAAAAAAATTTTGAGGGAGAGCCACTGTTATCCAGGCTGAGGCAAGTGTAAAAATGTGGGGGGAAAAAAGCTCAGACGTTATCATACTTGAAAAATCTCAGCCTTTAGAGCACCCATGAACCCCTCCTAAGAAATAGAAATCCTGCACCCAATAGATAAATTAAAAAATGGAAGCATGCAGGTCAAAATGCAAATATTAAAAACACTGACAAGGAAAAATCCAGATAAGCTACAAAACTTAGGAGATGGGGAAGAGAGGTACAAGAAAGTATAAGAAGATGAATCACCTTATCTTTTCAGGCAAGAAATCAGCCAATCTGTCTAAAAGTCAAGATTTAGCTATACATATAGTTAAAAATACTAAAAATGACTTCAGCTGCCTAAGGATTTTCATAATTATTTTTTTAACCTTAGAACTTAGAGAAACTATTATCTTTTGTGAAGAAGAAACATTTTTCTGAAGTTCAGCACTTCCTTCACTTTCACTTCAGTTTCTTTTTCTTCTGTGAAACTCAAGTAAAATTAATTCAATTGTTTTTATTTTTAAAGCACATACAGTATAATGCCATTCTTTTAAAATTCTTTCTTCCTCACCAGCCACTCTTCTGTTATGTGTCTTGCATATTAAAACTAGAAGAAAAAGGCCATATGCCTCTTCCCCAAATCCACTACCTTACCCTCCCCTACCTGCCTTCCCTGTGGCAGCTCCTTTCCTGGGCTTATCTTTCCACTCGCACACAAGAATGCACCCCTTCTTGCTCACTCAAGACCTTTGCTCCTAAAATCATACTCAACATTGACCCTTGAACAACACCAGTTGGAATTGTGCAGTTCTACTTATCCCTGATTTTTTTTCAATAAATATACAGGGCAGCCCTCTGTATCCTGGGTTTTGCATCTGTGGATTCAACCAATCACTGATCAAAAACAGATTTCGATCTGCAGTTGGAAATCTGTTTTATGCATTGTTCTACACCATTTTATGTAAGGGATTGGAGCATCTGTAAATTTTGGTATCTGTTGGGGGTCCTGGAACCAATCTCCCGTGAATACAGCTGGCGTCATTAATACTTCAACAAAACCATTTAAAATTAGCCACAGCCTGACCTGTGGTAGCGCAGTGGATAAAGCGTCGACCTGGGAACACTGAGGTCGCCAGTTCAAAACCCTGTACTGGTCTGGTCAAGGCACATATGGGAGTTGATGCTTCCAGCTCCTCGCCCCTTTCTCTCTTTCTCTCTCTCTCTCTCTCTCTCTCTCTCTCTGTATCTCCTCTCTAAAATGAATAAAAAAAGAAAAGTTAGCCACATATCTAAGGTAGGTACACATACAAAAACTATAAAAATTAAAACCATTTAAAAAGTAATAGATACCACAGTTTGTAGAACATAACTTTTGTATTCAGAAATGATTGTAAAATTAAAAATTAAGATAAGAATTGTGGAAAAAAAAAAAAAAGGAATTGCAATTGCCAATTGCAGCCTGGGTTGTGTGACTCGGTTGGTTAGAGCATAATCCAGGGACAAAAAGATTGTGGGTTCAATCCCTGGGCAGGGCGCATACAGGAACAGACTGACGTTTCTCTCTTTCTCTCTCCCTTCTTCTCTCTAAAATCAATAAATAAATTTTAGGCTCTAGCAGTTTGCTCAGTGGATAGAGTGTCAGTCAGCCTATGAATATCCTAGGTTTGATTCCCAGTCAGGGCACACAAGATAAGCAACCATCTGCTTCTCTCCCCCTCCCATTCCTCCTCCTCTCTTTCCCTCCTGCAGCCAGTGCCTCAATTGGTTTGAGCATCCTGGGCACTGAGGATACCTCAGCTGGTCCAAGTGCAATAATAGCCTCATGCACTAAAAATAGCTTGGTTGATTCAGCATCAGCCCCAGACAGGGGTCTGCATGTGGGAGTCTGTCTCACTATCACCCCTCCTCTCAATTGCAAAATAAACTGTCTCACTATGTCGCCTACCCTCATTTTTAAAAAAATTAATAAAATAAAATATAAGTAATTTTTTTTAAGTAATTGCAATTGTGATGAGTCCAGTATCAGGACTGTAGGATCATACAGAAAACATGTCTAAGCTAGTCTGGGGCTCGGCAACAGGCTAACTAAGGATCTGGAGGAATGGAGTGATCCAGAGGAGAGCAGGAACCATGTTCCAGCCCAGAGGGAACAGCATGCTTAAAGGCCTAGAGACAAGAGAAAGGAAGCTACATGCAAGGAATTGAAACAATCTAAGAAATTCAGAGTAGCTGGAATACAGAGCTCAAATGGGAGGGTGAAAAAAGATGACAATGATTAAAAAGAGAAGCAGGGGTCAAGTCCTGGAGAGTGCTGCAAATAGTATGAAGAAGAATGGAAATTTTTCTAAAAGCAATGGGAAGCCATTAATGTGAACACAAGGTAGAACTTAGATAAGAAAACTACACTGTTTTTAATGACATAAGTGTTCTCCTCCAACAGACAGCCAAAGTAGAAAAGAAATGTAAGCCTTTTTATTTATAAAGGGTTCAAGATTTCCAAGACTCTTTTTAGAATGACTTCCCTAAACCTGAATTTTCCAAATAAAGTAAAATGTAAATACTCCGCCAGAAGAAAAAAAAAACAAAAAGCCTAGGGTTTCCAAACACTAGCAAAAATATAAACAAACAACAAATAAACAAACGAATAAAAAACATGCTCTGAATTTATGAGTAGATCGGTGCCATTACACAGACATTAGAGACAGCAACAGGATATCTACATGAATCAGAAGATTTGGGTCTCTGGGTTTCATTTTCCTCACCCAAGAAACTATAAGTATTTACCCTCTACCTACCCACCTCATGCCATTTGAAGGCCATGTCTCAAACAATACAAGTGGAAAGTGTAAGGTAGGTGAATAATGGGGGAAGATCACGTGAAGAACTCAGACCCAGGAACTTTGGCTCGAGCTGCCCACAACCAAGCACGCCAAAGGAACCTTCCCAGGAATCCTTGGGAAAAGAGCGACTGCCCATCAGCCAGTGAGATTTCTCCACATCATATTAGATCGCCCATCCTACAAACCCTTTAAATATGTCCCATGCGGATCATCCCATGCGACTTCTCTGACCTCTGCCCCCGGGACCAGAGAACATTGTCCGAGCAGCGCGATACTACATAAAGCCTTTACTATTCCACACTTTGTGGCTACAGCCCCTTCCTTCTTTCTCGGCGGGGGAAAATACCTTACAGAAAGCATTTTAACAAATGCTTTTACTCAACCAGAGACAAGAAGTAAATGCTTCATAATGTACAGCATGTCTACAGTTATAAGGCTGCCTGTTCATTTCTCACATATGAAAAAAATACTCCATTGTTCAAATCCATAGATGGGCATATTCAGAATTTTATAGCAGGAACAAAATTCAGAACAAAGTCAGCTAACAATAAAAAACGCTCAAGTACATAAAATCAAAACTAAAGATATTAAACTCAGCTCTTGATTCAATCTTGTTCCAGTCATGGGTCAGTTTTGAGCCTAATGCAGCTGACAGAAGTAAATTAGCCCAGGTTTGGGAGACCGGGTTCTAGATCCCAAACAAACTCTTTGATTTGCAGTAATATTTGTTGTAGAATCCATCATGACTTTACATGTCTCAAAAAGTTACTACTGATTTTAAAGATCAGTGAGAAAGTTAAAAGCAAAGAGTTTTGGGTTCTGTCAGAGAAAAAAACTCAAGTTCCTATTGTTTTATATGTCAGTATTTTTTAAGAACATTATAGAAAACAATTTTTAATTATTTTATGTGTCTCCAGACTTTCTGGGCAGGAATTATGTCCAAATTTAAACCTAATTTCCCCAGATATTTTATTTTCCTTCCCAGTAGAGGTCCCCAACTCTTAGAAAAGAAACCCTTATTCCAGTTCTTTATTATTAATGGCACATTTCTCAGAATGAAAGGCTGAGAGCACAGTTTCTCTAATTCACAGGCTCTATTCTGAAGTATTTTATATACACTCTCTATTATGATACTCAGCACAGGGTACAGTGATTTGCAATTTACATCTGTCTTCCTTGCCAGACTAAGAGTACCACAAGTCTAAGACCATGTCTTACTCATTGTTACATCCCAGTGCCTAGCATAGAGCTGACATAAATGCTGAATTAAAATAAATGAAAATGAGTTGTGCTTTCCCTGTCTTCAACAATTAATCTTTAGATTTCAACAAAGCCTCAGAGTTAGCTACGTGCAGATCCTGGGTCAGCTAGAATCACAATGAAGATTTCTACCTAAACTACCTCCTTCTCCATTCTTCTTTCTCCTTTTCTCTCCACCTCCAAAGGGGAGTTCCCACTGGAAAATGCACAATTCTTTGTGCAGAGAGCAACAACAAGCTTAGTTCCTGTTGACGTGAAGAGCACAATGCTCTGGCACATTCTGCCTTGACAGAAGAGTAACAGGCCCAATCTGGGTTGTTTTTCTAACTAAAAACTTCTACTTTTATCTCATGGAGAAGTAACCTGAGGCACTCACTTCTCTATCAAAAAAGCTGGTGAACGGTCAACTAAATTGGTTTCACAACTTGCTCAACAAAAGGATCACAATCTGGAGTCAGAAAACACTTGTCTATGGACAGGCTTTTGTCAGTGTTTTCAAAATCAATTTGGATAATATAGATTTTTCCAATGTCATCTCAATAAATTCAATAAAAATTGAAAACATTAAAATCGTACAACAAAAGAATAAAATTTTAAAAAGCCGGCCCTGGCCAGTTTGCTCAGTGGTAAGAGTGCCAGACTGGTGTGTGGATGTCCCAGGTTTGATTCCAGGTCAGGGCACACAAAAGAACAAAACTAATAGAAAATCAGGTACACAAGATGAATTTTTATCTGGAATAAACAAATCCACATCTTCCCATGGAAAACCACACCACCTCTGGACTTTCCAGCACAGAGAAATACAGAGACTTGGTAGAGGTTGGAGCTAGCCTGAACCCAAGTACAGGGTTCCTCTGCTATTCGGAAGCAGAGAGTTCCTATTGAAGCCTGTGGTCAACTGGCATAAAGTGAAGAAGCAGTTACCATTAATTTACGTGGGAAAAATTTTTGAGCGTTCCCAGACGCAAAGTAAAATCTACCAAATAACACATAAAACAAGAGCAGGAATTATATGATAAATACATAGCCTATATAAAGTGGAAATAACGCGTGTACAGAGTAAGTTTGACTTAGAGACCTCCACAGCGGCCCACTGCAAAACAAACACTGAACACTATTTTCCCTTTCAGCCTTTTTTGTGGGGGGAAAGTGAAAACCCTCTTCAGATTTCTTTCAGTTAGCAAAAATAGTTACTATTTAAGTCTTTCATAACAGTGATGTGGTGGTAAAACAAACTCTCAAAAAACAGGAGACACCTGTACAACCAATATCCAACTAGGCCAAGAGAGAGCTTTTGCCTCTAATGAAATACCTCCAGAGTGACTGACTGCCCGGCTACACTTTCTTTGGTAGAAAAGTGGGTAAGGAAGAGACTCTGGTGCAGCCTATCTCTTCCTGGAAGTTGAGTTTCACAGTGCTTTCATTTCTATTTCCTCACTTAATCACTGTCAGAAAGTCCATTTCCAGAATTAGAATCTACCATGTAGGTGTGGCACAGAAAAGTGTCTCAAGGTGTTCTCTGGAATAAGAGGGCTAACAAGGAGAAAACACCTTGAAAACTGACTAAAATTATGCTGAAAATCCTATTTGAGGTTCTTAAAGCAGAAAACGGGGAGAGGCTGGGGTAAGATCAAGCTTTGTGGTTTTCTGTTCAATGGGCAAAGGGTGGGTGGATAGGAGGAATCTCACCAGGTTACAAAATCTCAAAAGTACAGATTCTAGGTCTCTAGTAAAGCCTTGGTGCAAATTTCTCTATCTCCTCCCCCATAGTCACCTCCCCACTAATTCTTTAAGGGAGACCTCTGTGGAGTTTGGAAGATGGAAGACATAAAAAGCCGTAAGATCTGATGGTACCAAGTATAATATAAAGGTGCAGATGTAAGTACAGACATGTACATATAGTCATACACATAGATATTTTACAAAGTAAAAAGTCAATAGCCTGTAATAATCAAGCATCTCCTTACCCCACATCCTTCATCTCCTCTTCTCTGATCTCATCTCCTACCTTTCCTCCAACACTCCCACTAGACCATTCTGAGTTAACCACACAGTGGCCTCCTTGCTATTCCTCAAAGACACTAATAAGCACAACATGCCCCAGGCCCTTTGTACTGGCTGTTTCTCCTGCCTTGGAATGCTCTTCTGCCAATATCCACTTATATCCTCACCTATTTCAAATCTCCACACAAGTCTTGGCACGAATCTGACCTACTCAAAAAGGTTTCATCTAAAAGCTTCCCACCCCAATTTTAAAATGCAACCTGACCTCACTACCCAGCATTTCTGATCCCCTTTACTCTATGTATTATACTATTCTAAATACTAAGTAATCTACATATTCATGTTTATTGCTTACTGTCTTCTTCCCCCACTGGAATGCTAATTCATAGGGATCTTTGTTTTATTAACTGATATGAACAAAGCACCTAGAGTAGTATCTGGTCAATAAATATCTGTTGAATAAACAGATAAGTGGTGAATAAATTAATGAATAAGTCTGCAGACTAGAAGAGAACTATTTATCTATTCATCTAACTTGGTAATAACTAAAACAAGAACAAGGCCTTCCAGTCACAGGTAAGAGACAGATAAGTGGCAAAAATGCAAATACTCATTCACACTAACATATAATACTCAAACAGTATAAATAAGTCATAGCAGACCCTCCTCTGTTTTCAAAGAGCTGTAGTTATCTGCAGGGCGGGAATGGAAGCCACCACAAATTGGGAGAAAAAGCAAAGAAAGGAGAGATGGTTACTAAAAAAAAGAAACTTTTAAAAGTTCACAACTTATCCATAAAATACTTCTATTTACCTTTACCTGAGAGGGAACAAAGAGAAGTTTTAGAAAAATATATTTGTCAAGTCTCTAAACGTTTATAATTCCATCTAGAATGACTCATGGAGAAATATGTTTGTATCTATCTATTAAGGACTTCTTTATAGAGCAGCGTGACTCTGAAACATGAAGAAAAATAATTTCTCCTCATTTGGGCAAAATCTGAAATAAAATTTATCCAATGGCCAGACTGTAAACACCACCAAGATCTCGGGTATGTCCCTTAGCCCCAGGGTGATAAATGAACAGTCTGGCCGCCAACAACTGGATTTCCATTTCTGAAACCTTCACAGGCCTGGGCAGCAAATATCCAACTACTGTGCAAACACAGTTCAGGATCCTTGACCTGCTTCTCTGTGGAAAGGCATTACCCACAAAATAAAATAAGGACAACTTAAAGAAGATTCCCCATTGGTCTTCTCAGTATCACTGAGGAGGCTAGTGTCCTGGAAAGGGGTAGGTTATTTCTCACCAGCAACCACAGTCTGCAACCCAAGGAAAACCCTAAAAAGGATTTTAGGCCACAAGGGGCCAATTTAAGAAGAAGGCCATGAAACAAAGAGAATGGCTTAATCTGTAGCTGGTCATAATCCATGTGTTCTGAGCATCCCTGAAACTGGCAATATAGCACATCAGTCATTTGCTTTTCAACCCACGTAATTTTCTTCCTCCCCTCCAAAACAACTTTATAATGGGCTGAAGTCAGTGGAAAGAAGGTAGAGGGTTAGATTCCTCATATTCAAGCCCCTCAGGCAACCTAAAGCTACTCTCCTGGGAGGGGGCATACTGTGACCAAGATTCCTGCAGTCCCTCCTGCCATCTGCAAAATTAAATTAAATAGTCCTTTGGTTTTGAAATCTTGCCATCAGTGAACCAAAGGGAACATCTGAGTATACCAGGCAGGGATGATGGCTTTTCCTTTTTACCAACATACACAAATATATGAGAGTCTCTGAACAGTTAATGTGCATTTTCATAAAGGAGAAGTTAACCTCTCAGTCTAACACCCACATTGAAGGGATTGAAAGGGATGGCGCTGCACTTGCTGTTGCCTTGGGAAGATGATTAAAAGCAGATCAGACAAAGCTAAGGTCTTTTCTACCTCATTTTCATGGGGTGGAGGATAGATATGGGAAACCCAGAGCCAAGAGTTGAAGTGGAGATGAAAAAGGCTGCTGTAGGCCTAGAAGGCTCTGGAAAATCACCCTGGAAGGGAAGAGTACAGGAGCTCTTCTCCATGGGCATTAAATCGAAGGACTTTGGAAAGCCTGTAGTCACTACACTGCAGGCTGATGCTCTAAGGCAAAATGGGACTTAAAGTACTTTTAGTCCTTTCTGTTCTGCCAGTTTTCACTTTCTGACCTAAAACTGCAGACAAGGTTTCTGAAGGCTTTGCCAATTGCCCTTACTTTTCCAAATGAAAATTTAATTCAACCAAGTTATTTCCACACCCACCTAGTCTCACTTCCAATATGCCTAAATTTGGAACAATGGAAGTGAGTAGGTAAAAGGAACAAAGAAAAGAAAAATTCATAAAATTGACAATCTTCAGAGCAGCAATACATAATTTAAAAGTAACTCAGACTGTGAACAGACTTTATTTTAATCTAAAATTACATACAAATCATGTTTAATTTGAATGACTTCGATCCAACAAATCTTTATTGAGCACCTATTACTATGCCCCATAGAGAAAGACAAAAAGCCACTGGTCAGAGCATCGATTAATCTAAACCACAGGAGACTCCTATTCATACACCAAGAGGGGACTTTTGAGAAAACCTAATAGAGGGTCTTGATTAGGGGTCTATATATAATAAACAACCTGCACCAATCTAAAGGTCACTGTTAACAGCTTCTTTGGACCCATTTACCACTTCCACCTTCACAGTGGACAAAGAAGAAAGTTAAAGACGAGGCAGAAGCAGAGAGAAACCAGACAGCTGCCAGCAACCCTTAGAAATATATGCTTCTTGAGCAGGAAGGGTGGTAGAAAGAATCTTTATATCATATTCATCTCTGAAAAATTACAAACTACAAGGGAGGTTATTCACCAGGATTCTTAAAATACCACCATAGTTATTGATAAGCCCGTTTGTTTCACTTTTCCCCTATTCTGTTCTGAAAAATAAAGAATTTTCAGAGAATTAGAAATAAAAGCAGGCCCTGACTGGTTGGCTCAGTGGTAGGGTGTCAGCCTGGTATGCAGATGTCCCGCGTTCTATTCCTGATCAGGGCACACAGGAGAATCACCCATCTGCTTCTCCACCCCTCCCCTCTCTCGCTTCTCTCTCTCTCTTTTTCTCCCTCTCTCTCCCTCCTACAGCCATGGCTCAATTGGAGCAAGTTGGCCCCAGGTGCTGAGGATGGCTCCATGGCATCCACCTCAGGCGCTAAGAGCTCAGTTGCTGAGCAATGGAGCAATGCCCCAGATGGGCTGAGTATCACCCCCTAGTGGGCTAGCTGGGTGGATCCCAGTCCGGGCACATGTGGGGAGTTTGTTTCTGCCTCGTCTCCTCTCACTGAATTAAAAAAAAAAAAAGGAATAAAAGTATCTCTTTATCTGGATTATAAGAAAAGATAATAAAAGTATCAAAATCAATTGGGTGAGAGAATAGGAAAAAAAAATCAAAGAATTTAGGAGCAAGGCCACTCTGCAAACCTCCCCCTGCCCTCATGGCTACACTACCAAGCCCAACAGCCAGTTGTCTTAGTAGAAATGCAGGTGATATCACAAAAATGGCATCAACTGGAAAAGCCCATATATTCCCATCTTTCACCATAGTAATGACCACAAAAGGGTTTGTATGAAACGAAGCCTAAACTCTGAAAGTCATCAAAATGAGGACAGTCTCTTTTGGGCTTTCATCTTGTCCTCAAGGGGGATCTCCCGGGACTGGGTCTGATGAAACTAAAGTGTTATCAGATCTCTCTGTCCCTTATTCTTACAGTCAGTATCTGCCAGAAACCAGCCAACAGCAAAAGCCCAGAACCTTCATACAGAAGGAATCTCACTCTGGATCCTTATTCTTCTCTGAAAAATTCAACAGCATGAACAGTAGTAGTTCACAACAAAGAGGTTCCAGCCTAAAAACATAAGGACACAGAGGAAGAGCCGGCATGACAAAGCTTGAATTCTGGTAGGAAACAAAAATCCGCAGACGTCCTCTTCTCCTGTCTAAGAGCAAAAGCTGACCAGGTATAAGGAGGAAAAACCTTGCACGGTCTATCTACTATATACCACTCATGTGTTCCTTTCACCCAAAAACCCTTCTCTCCTTGGGAGGTAACTAGAGCCAAAAGTCCTCTAGAGATGCAATCCATCTCCTATCCTTCAAGGGCTCAAAGCTAAGCTGCCTGCTGGACTTTGGTATGGTACCCTTGTAATACAGAGATTCAGAACCTCCAACTATCTGTGTGCAAACCCTTAGACTCTCAAAGATGTAAAAAGTGGAGTGAAGGAGTTTGTGGCTGCAAAGGTAAAGAGAAAGCAATGATGTAAAAGAAAAGGGTACAATCTTTCTTGATCATCATTTTCATTTTGCTTTTCTGCATTATGCAAATTGTTAAAACATGTTGCTTTTATAATGAGAAAAAAAGGCAATAAATATTACTTAAAATGTTTTTAAAATCAGCATGAGCACTTTCAGAATGCTCTGAGGCAGTGTTCAGGAGTTGCCTCACCCCGTGAGTGGTGGAGGGGCAGGAAATGGGAAGCTGAAAGAGAAAGAATAAAAGAAAACAGTTTTATTAAAAAAGAGAAATATCTAGGGCATGCGGAAAGGGTAAGAATTTCCTATGATTTAGTGCACACACTTAAAAAAATTAATTTATAACAGAAGGCACCTGGTTAGTGCATTGCACAAAAAAGTATTCAAAATGGAGAATCATTCTTTCTGGCAAAGTTCTGAGAAGACAGATTTCTATCAAGATGTTTTCTCTCCTGAGTGTGTCAGGGCTGTAAGACCCTGAGACACAAAAGAATCCTAAAGGCTTAGGGGTTTCTCTAGTGTCTCAAAAGTTTGCCTCGCCTGACCGGGTGGTGGCACAGTGGATAGAGCATCAGACTGGGACACAGAGGACCCAGATTTGAAACCCTGAGGTCGCCGGCTTGAGCGCTGGGTCCCCCACCTTGAGTGCGGGTTCACAGGCTTGAGCATGGGATGATAGACGTGAGTCCATGGTCACTAGCTTGAGCCCAAAGGTCGCTGGCTTGAAGCCCAAGGTCACTGGCTTGAGCATGGGGTCACTCGCTCTGCTGTAGCCCCCTGGTCAAGACACATATGAGAAAGCAATCAATGAACAAGCAGTCAATGAACAACTAAGATACCACAATGAAGAATTAATGCTTCTCATCTCTCTCCCTTCCTGTCTGTCTGTCCCTATCTGACTCTCTCTCTCTCTCTGTCTCTGTCAAAAAAAAAAAAAAGAAAAAAGTTTGCCTTCTGTTTAAGGAGGGTCAGAAACAGCTCGTGGCCACTGGAAAGTAGACAAGACAGGAGCACCTCTCTCCTTTGTGCTCACTCTCCCTTTCTGCTCTCCTATGTGCTCCAGGAAGACTAGGGTCTTGCAGTTTCTTCACCATGTGAAGAGTCTCATGAGAGAACCTTTTAATGTTCATTAAGTGTTACAAAGTCCTGGCCTCGGAGGAAGCACACACCACAGTGAGGGGCAAGACAGATGCTAGTTTCCAACAGAAACAGCTGTTCCTTCCAGCTCAGGAAAATCTTTGGCAGAGATAGTGCAGGAGATTTTTTTTGTTGTTGTTAGAAAAACAGCATACCACAGAAAAAGGGACCCATCTTATTAGGATATAACCAATCCTCCATGCCTTTTAACAGAAGGAAACTAAAATCCTGCTTCTTCAACTCTTGTTCATTGTTACCAAAGCCTGAGTGCTACACCTCCCCACAGTAAGGGTGCAACTCTACCTAATTAGAGCGCTCTGTCCAGTCACTGGCCCAGGTCAATGTATATTGTAACTTGCTGAAAACTCTGAGTTACAGAAAGAGAGTTTATACATGTTCTTCTCTAGGTAAAGGTCTCTAGCTGCCCATGTCAAAATGGTAGGCCATCTTGCTAGGCAAATGGAACCTGGGAATTGAGAACCCTGAAGAAAAGCTGATTTTTCACTCTAACAGCACCACCATCCATCCCAAATGCTGGGGTGCTCAGAAATCTACAGGGGCACTTTGTCCTTGCCACAAAGATTGGGACAGTGCTACTGGAATTTAGTCTAATGGGGCAGGGATACAATACACTCAACAGCACCTCTGCTAAGAATCAGTATGGAAAGAAGTGCTTTGGTTTTCTTCTCCCTCCGTTTTCCTAAATGAGTGTAACGTTCACCTGGAGAAAACACTTCCAGACAGTAATAAACAGTAAGCATGAGAAGTAAGTTTCCCTCCTATCTGGAACCCTGACTCAAAATCCTATACTTCTGAGGAAACGCTGTTATTATTGTCTTGCATATCCCTCCAGAAATATTTCATGTGTACATACCCCTCCCCCATTTAAAGTATGTAGCTCCACAAACTTCTGTGTACATACCCCTCCCCTGTGGTAAGGTACCAAAGAATTGCAAAAATTAATATTTTAGGAGGAAGAGTCAGGTTTCTTGTACTCTCCTTTCTGTAGGGAGTGAGGGGAGAGGAATGTAGGAGTTTCGTGGCTTGCAGAGACATACTGTGTAGGAAACCCCCTTTTACTAGGAAGCTTAAAGGGCATTTGATAATTTAGGCCAGGCATACAGAGAGATTTTGTAAATATGACTTTTATACTTGTGTGTGATTTATACCAGCTCAGGATGGCCAATAGCATTGTATTGTAAATGAAGAGGAGAAAGAAGGCTTGGATTCCCTCCCTTCCCCCACACCTGTAAGGAAGAAGGTAAATAGCTAGCAAGGTGCAGGGAAAGGGCCATTCACAAAAACTTATCCCCTGACACCATGTAAACTCCCCCTCCCATCCTGAAAATGTGTGATTAATGTATATACCTCTAAACAAAGGGATGACAGATGGACACTAAAAAATTTGGGAATGTCTTTTAATATATAAAACAACATTTTTCGCTATTGTGTTACCTTATAAGTTTTAATGTGTAGGAATGTTTTTTTTTGAGGAATCCTATAGACAGATGTTATAAGCTTAATAATGATTATGTCATGCCCGCCCTCAATTTCCCGCCAACCTGTGTGTGATCAAGGGTATATAACCTGCCTCAGGGCTATATTCGAGACAGCACGATTTGGGTCAGATATACCCCATGTTTGTTATATGTAGCCGGCTTATTAATTAATCTCCTCCTTTTAATAAAACTCCTTAAAAATTCATTTGGACTTGCTGTCTCTACATAAACCCAGCGGAACGGTACTTTATAATACCCCCACTTAAAGTATGGTGCTCCACCATGTTTTTTTCCATTTATCAGTGTATCTTAGAGATTACTCATATCAATATACATCTACCTGCCCCATCTTTTCATTGGCTGCATTCCAGTCAATGAGATGGCTATGTTATTCAATCAATTCCCTTTTGATGGACTCTGCCATTATTTTTTATTTTTTATTTTTTGGCCACCACAATCAGTGCTGTTCTGAATGCAGACATGAGTATATCTATAGAATAAAGTCTTAGAAGCAAACTGCTACATCAAAGGGAACACTTTTTTAAAATCTCTCAGATAATGCCCAACCGACAATGAGTAAGATTACCTGCAACCCTGTACCCTGAAAACATAATGCATTAGCAAACATTATTATCTAATATGTATAACATGATTACATACTGCAATTATAATTTAATTTGTATTTCTCTTTTACAAATGTGATGAAGGCATCTTTCCCCTACATTCCTATGTTCATATGGTGTAATAAGTCTTTATGGGTTTTCCTCCCTCTCTCTCTCCCTCCCTCCCTCCCTCCCTCCCTCCCTCCCTCCCTTTCTTCCTTCCAACAACAGTTTATGTTCTTTGCTCATCTTTTAGTTTAGATTACTGGTCTTTACTTTTTACATCTTGACTGTGAGCACCTTAGCTATAAAAGAAATTAGCCCTTTGTCATGTGCTATAAACATCTTTCCCAGTTTACCTTTTGATTTTGTTTATATTTTTCTAACCATATAGAACTTTTAAAATTTATAAACTTTTTCTCATATAGCTTCTGAACTTTGTCATGCTGAGATTATATACCATGTTTTTAAAAAATATTCTCTCATTTTTTTTTACTATTTTTATGGCTTCGTTTTTCTACATGTCTATTTTAACCCATCTAAAACTTACTTTTATAGAAAGAAGAAGATAGAGATCCATTTTCTAAATAGCTACCCAGTTGTCTCAAAACCAGTTATTGAAAAACCCATTTCTCCCTCCCATCCCACCAACTGGAAATGCCACAGTTTACTCTGTGCTCAATTTCTGTGTGTATTCATCTCTACTTCTGAATCCTCTATCCTGTTTTGGGGTTTTTGTTTTGTTTTGTTTTTTGGACTCTATTAGTAATGTGGAGATGGGTAAAACAAATCTAGGGAACAACCTTGAGGTATCATAAGAGAAAGGAAATGGCATTCAATAGCCTAGAGACAGAGTCATATAAACTGGAATTAAAAAATCACTCTCTCCAGTGACTCTAAGTCCAATATTCCAAGGGACTTTACCTGACATCTTGCCTTTTGCTTGTAAACAGTTCATATTTTTAAATGTAAGACTTGTATTAAAATGTCCCATATATACAGAAAAGAACACAGATCTTAAGTATCCAGCTTAAAGAATTTTCAGAAACTGAACAAAACCTTGCAATGGCAACCTGATGGAGAAACAGTACTCTAGTGTTTCAGAAGCCCCTTCTTCTGTGTCCCTGTCTAGGCATTATTACCCTTATCCCTGGCAAGGGGCACCATGATCCTTTCTATATATATGAAGTTTATATTTTATAGATATTACATATAAAAACTTCATTATTATATATTAAGTGTACATTACATATTATATTACACATATTGAATAAAATTTTAAAGTAGGCAGAATGAATTTATGCTCCAGTAATTATATAACATTACTGCACTGTATAATTGATATTCACTATGTCCTCACTAGAAAACAGATAAAAGATGTGAACCAATGAATGAGTTACCATATTTTTCACTTCATAAGACACACTTTTTTCCCCAAAAGTGGAGGGGGAAATGCCCGTGTGTCTTATGGACCAAAAAATACGGTATTTATTAAATATTTTAACACACCATTTGGTTCAGAATTTTTTTTTTCTTACTTTCCTCCTTAAAACCCTAGATCTGTCTTATGGTCAGGTGCATCTTATGGAGTGAAAAATATGGTAATTAACTAGATAGGAAAAATTTTTTCACAACATATACCAAATCACCATGATGTCTGCTTGAATATCTTACAATTTTCTACATCAATTATACCTCAATAAAGCTGAAGTAAAAATAAAATTTTTAAAAATTTAAATAGAATTCATATACAATGTACTCCACTTTCATGCAATATAATGGTTGTGTGATTCATCCACATTGTTACATGTACTTCTTCATATATTCTAATTGGTATATACAGTATTCCACTGTGTAAATATACACAATTTATACTTATCCATTCTACTTCTACTGGGCATTTTGGTAGTTGTTTGGGTATTATAAATAACACCCCTAAGAACATTTTTGCATGTCTTTTAGTCACCTTGCCAATGTTACCCTTTCTAAATATGTTTGTTTTAGGTATGTCTCTTGGATATAGCAGAGTTATTTTGCTTGAGCCAATCTGAAAATATTTTTCTTTTATTTAGGTGAGTTTAGCTTATTTATTTATTTTGGTATTTTTCCAAAGTTAGAAGCAGGGAGGCAGTCAGACTCCTGCATACACCTGACCGGGACCCACCCAGCATGACCACCAGGGGGTGATGCTCTGCACCTCTGGGGTGTTGCTCCGTTGCAGCAGGAGCCATTCTAGCACCTGAAGTGGAGGTCATGGAACCGTCCTCAGCACCTGGGCCAACTTTACTCCAATGGAGCCTTGCCTGTGGGAGGGGAAGAGAGAACCAGAGAGGAAGGGGAGGAGGAACGGTGGAGAAGCAGATGGGCACTTCTCCTGTGTGCCCTGGCCTGGAATTGAACCCAGGACTTCCACACGCCAGGCCACGCTCTACCACTGAGCCAATCAGCCAGGGCCTCATTTATATTTTTTATATTACTCATATATTCAGTCTCCACTCTGACATATTATATTGTTATTTTTACTGTTTCTATTATGCTATTATCACTCTGCAGTCTTTTTTTTTCCTACTTAGTATATAGTTTTTCCTCTAGTGGTTATCATTATCCTAATACTTCTTATAATGTCCATAGCCCATTCTTTCCGCCTTACTTAGTCTCCCATTATTTGGCCTATCATCTTTTAATGAACACTTTGATTACTAGCTATTAATTTTGTGACAATTTTACCCTATTCTCTCTTTCTTTTACTAGGCTTCCCTTCTTCTCTCATTTTTATTTGTTTTATTTCTATGTCAGAACATATGTAATTTACATACATTACTCCTCTGCTGTTATCCCTACCTTTGCTTTTGTTTAAATCTTAAAATATATTTCTTGAACACTTTGAAAAGGTCAATCCATTTTTTTCTAGCTCCCCCCACCATTTTGTTTTAACTGAAAATTCAGCTGTCAGTATTATGATGCTCCACTGAAGACAATATGCCTCCCCTACCCCTTGGTTTATACTTTAGATTTTTTTGTCTTTGTTTCTTAGTTTTCATAAGATGTGCCCAGGAAGTGGTTTTCATGACTTATTCTTCATGGTTCAAAGTGCTTCTTCTTGAATCTGTAGTTTGATGTATTTTATAATTTTGGAAAATAACTCAGCATTAACTCTTTAAATATTGCTTTTATCCTGGTCTCTCTATCCTCTTTTTCTGAATCTTCAATTATTAGTTTATTAGATATTTTCTATGTGTGAGATTACTTATATCTCAAGTATTCCTTTATAACATTTATTTACTTATTTATTTATTTATTTGAGAGCGAAAGAGAGGGACAGAGAGAGACAAGAGGGAGAAAGATGAGAAGCATCAACTTGCAGTTGCATCACTTTAGTTGTTTACTGATTTGCTTCTCATACATGCCTTGACCCAGGACTCAAGCCAAGCAGTGACCCCTTGCTCTAGCCAGTGAGTGACCTTGGGCTTCAAACCTTTGAGCTCAAGCCAGAAGCCATAGGACATGTTGATAATTTCACACTCAAGCTGGCGCGCCTGCACTCAAACCGGCAACCTCATGGTTTCGAACCTGGGTCCTCAGTGTCCCAGGTCAACATTCTATTTACTGTGCCATCACAGGTTAGGCAGCAAGTACTCTTTTATAAATTATAAAAAGTAACTTTGATCTCTGTGCTTCCTTCTGGGTATTTTCCTCTCATGTATCACTAGTTTACTAGTTCTTTTTTCAACTGCATGAGACCCATCCAATCAATTCTAACTTTCATTTACAACATTTTTTAGCTTTATAACTGTCATTTTATGCAATATTTAGTTTCCAAATCTTTGCCAAAATTATTGATTTCATTCTTAAACATATTTTACAAATCTACTTTTTAAAAATATTTTATTGATTGATTTTACAGAGATGGGAGGGGATGAGAAGTAGTTGCTTCACTGTAGCTGTTCACTGGTTGCTTGTTGTATGTGCCTTGACTGGTCAGCCCCGTGTTTTGAACTTGTGACCTCAGTGTTCCAAGTCGGCACTCTATTCACTGAGCCACCACAGGCCAGGTGCAAATCTTCTTTTCAGTCCACATCTGAAAGGTTCATTATCTGGATACCCTGTGAATCTGTTTCTACTGTCCGTTATTTCTCTTGGTTTCATATCATACTGTCTTATCACTTTATATATCTGGTTGTTTTTTTACCAAGCATTTTATATGAAAATAAAATTATAAAAATAATTTAATCCATACAATATTATCTTTCTCCAAACACTATTTTCCTTTTCTTCTGAGATATGGTTAAGGAAACTAGTCACCCAATCAGGATCCTTAGTCCAATCAAGGTGTGAGATGGTACAGGGCTGAGCCTCAAACCCAGAGAGGGTTCCTTAATTTCTAGTTTGTGTTTAATCCTGTAGTTCAGCCCTTCAGAGTATCAGCCCCAAACTCAGGGTATGTACTAAAGCCCATTCTCTTTGGCAAAACCTCAATTCAATTTTATACCCCTAACCCCATAAGTGTTGGAAAGTTTTACTACTAGGTTTCTAGCCTCTTCCAGAATCAGAAGATGCCCCCAGAAGAAGAGGTGCCCCACCCAGTACACTGTTTCCTTGTTCTCCAGGATCTTGGCCCCATGATGTTTTCCTGCTGTGTTAACTCTCCAATGATATCAAACAGATTTTTAAATTTTCGTTCTTTGTGTTGCTTGTTCTATGTGGAATTACTGTGTCCATGATCTTCAGAAGAATTCCAATAAAGAAGCCTGGAAGTGGGAAATACACAGCTGGTGAAGCACCTTAATGCTATCAGCAAGGATTCAGGGCTCCATCTATTATTCTTCAGTGAATTCGCATAGCATTTTGTATTATTCTTCAGTGAATTCGCATAGCATTTTGTATTATTCTTCAGTGAATTTGCATAGCACTTTGTATCACAAAATGGCAACTGAATTTCCAGGCATCATCTCAGGTCATATTACAGACAGTAAAAAAGCATGGTGAATGAAAGAAATGAGCCGGGCCAACCAGTTCTATTTCCCTTGCCATACAGTTGTTTTTTTAAAAAAAAAAAAAAAAAAATGAACTTTTCTTCAGATTCTTTTTATCCTATTCATAGTTAGTCACCTTCTCTTTTGTAATAGGCAACTCTAGATAAGTCACATAACCGCGCTAGGCCTTAGGTTCTGTCAGATGATCTCTAAGCTACTTCAGCTCAAACAGTCTTAGATTCTATTAACTCATTTCTTGTTATTCTTACGAGAAAAGTGGAAAGAAATACACAGTTTTGTCTATTTAGGAGACAAGAGCAAGAGACTGAAAATACAGAATTCTGGAGCTTTATTCTCTGCATAGCACAGGTCTCAATTTAAGTTATAGCCATATATTAAAACCTAGGTTTGAAAATTAAGTTGGAGAGAAGGAAACATGTTCACGTTATGAAAAATAATTCTAATCTTCTGGGAGATCTCATTATAATGTCTTCCTAATGTCTTTAACTTATTATTAGATTTGCAGATTTAATTTAATTGGCATACAACTTTCAAGAATACTCATAAGCTCTTTTTGTTCACACCCGAGGACTATTATTTTATTATTTCCTGCAAGAGACCAACACTCCTTGGCTTGCGTATCACCAAGTATATCAGATATTCTACATTCTTTCCCTTTTGGTATTTCTCTGACCATCCTTCTATGACTTTGGAGCAATTTCCTGAATGTTTCCCAAGCCCAAACGAAATCATCAGCTATTAATGAGCATTCAAAGGCAATACCTTTTAACCTCCAACTTGAATTTTATATATTTACTTCTTTAGAGGTGGAATGTTGAGAGATTCCATATATTTGGTTAAAAGAAATATGAAGAGTCCTTATTTTTCTATACCCTTTCTCACATTCCTCATGACCAACATCTCCCCCCCCCCACCAAAAAAAGGAGACTAAAATTGTCTACTTTATGCCAAATATTTCAGCTTTATTTTCACCATGGAAAAAGCATTAAACTCAGCTGAATTATTCATGAGACCATAGGTAACATGATCATTATTTTTGGCCTTTACCTTCAATACTTTTAGACTTGCAACTCATTTTAGGATTTCTGAATGGGTCTAACAAGGGACTTTGCTGTACACATCATTAAATTGTTGGCATGTGTCCTGGTATGGAAATTTACACTATATCAACATAACCATATATTTACAAGAATGTATATTTCTTCAAGGCTGGGTAGTTTTTACTTTTACCCATTTTTCCTGCTTCCATGAAGTTTCAGCCAGATGAGATTTTCAGAGCATGTGCCAACATAAGATGACTACAATACTTAAGACAGAAAAAACTGTCTGGACTCTAGCTTAAAAATTCTCAATCTACTTCTGAGGATGATCATAAGACTAGTTTTACTGATGAGGGGCAAATATCACATCACCATGAACAACCCTTCAGATTCCTTTCCATAGCTGTTGCAAAAGCATATTTCTGAATTTGCACACAGAATTCAGCAGTCCTAACTCTCCTAATACTCAGTTCTCCTTTTAACTGTTATGGAAACATGACTCCTCTCCTGAACTTCCCCTATTCTCATGGCTCTGGTTTGCCCCCAAAGGAAAGAGAAAAGAAAAGCAGATAAAGCTCTCCTTTCCCCAAGACAATTTCCCAAGCACCACCTTTCTCACTTCTCATTAAGGCAGAATAGGTGTTGCCCACTCTTGTACTAAGACCTCTTACAGAATTACAGTCACACTCAGTAAATCATTGTCAGCTGACAATGTAATCAATTTCCCTCAATAACCAGACCTAAGATCTATCCCCATGCTTCTTTCAGAAAAATTAAAACCAACCTCAAAGCTTTCACTGGAGTCATTAATGGAAAATTTAAGGGAATGTTTCCTCACCCTGTTTTCTTCCAAAAGTACACTAGATAAGATATTATGTATCCATTCCTGTTCTTCTTCTCAGTATAAGAGCCAGGTTAACACTACTGGACTGGTGTCCACCAAGCAACAAGATGTCAGGACAGTCTGCTAAAGATGGGTGCTCTCTGAGTGGGATTTAACACATAAACAAAACTGAGGTTTAATCTTCCAGTGTACACAGTGGGATACTAATAAGTTCTCAAAGATGCAAAGCAAACTAACATCATTCTCAGCTGTCATATTATTTTGGAGTATATTAACTACTTAATTTTGTCACAATACTATAAAGTGGTACAACACATTTTTCTCTCACATTTAGTGATACCTCTTTTCCGAGGCAAATAAATCTACCTGGAAGCACCCAGAGTCTTAAAACCTATTGGGAACTACTGAGAAATGTTAACAAGTGTTATTGGGGGATTCCCATTTCCTTCTCATGACCTCTTTGCTATCTGGAGGTTTGTTTATCACATAACCTTGTTTATTTTCTTTCATACACTTACCTCAATTTATAATTAATTGCCCTTATTCACTTATTTACTTATTTATTATCTTTCTCCATCATAGGATGGAAGTTCTTTGAGGGGAGAGCTTTGTCTGCCTTGTTCACTGTTATATCCCAACATCACAGTACTCAGCACACCTACCTATGAAGAATTAAATGGCAAATCTAGAATCATGCTATAATAAGGAGTTTCATTTGGTCTGTTCCTCGGTGACTGGGCAAGGTTGCAATTACAAAAAGGTAACATAATAGCAGTGTACTAAAGAATCCGACTAACAATGAACATCATGTACAGCTTTCTAAAGTCAGTGATATTACCACAAGATCCTTTACAAAATGAAAATACATCTTAATTGCCCAATCAAAAGAAAATACCTGTATTCATTACGTTGCTTACCTTAGAAACGAACTAAATGTTTAAGGTGTACTGGGTACTCATGCTCTCTGTAACTGATAACCAACTGTAGGAAAATGTGTGACAATTTTAAGGCATGTTTTCAGGTGACAAAAAATCTTATTGAAATTCCATTCATGTTTTGTTTTTTTTAACTGAAGTAATAATACACAAACTGAAGTGAACAAAAGCACAAACTGGCTGCAACATTTAGGTATACTAAGACATATCCCTATTACCATGGAAAGCCCACACAATGTCCTGACCTGTGTACAGAAGTTTCTCTAGACCCCGTCTCTTGGTATTTCCTGCTGATATAGAGCATGATTTCATTCTTGCTAGACAGGCCTTTTTTTATTTTTTATTTTTAATCTTCACCAGGCAGTCTCTTACAGTGAGATAACCTCCAGTCATAATTCTCCCTCCAAATGAATTCCCAAGTTGCCATGGTAACTAACACCTTCCTCCAAACTGTCGATGTTTCCCAATCTTAAAGGCAGCCCTCTTGATTTACAGCCAAAAGTACCAGTCTCCTCATGCAAGAAAAAGTACCTTCCTTCTCTCCAAATGTACAAATGAATCCCTTTGGAAGACTTTTTAAATAATAATTGCAGTTACCACCTATCAGAGCTTGCTTTGTATCCATTATCTCATTTAATCGTGTTTTTTTAATAACTGCATAGTGGAGATAATTCTCCATATTTTACAGATTAAAATAATTTTCAGTCAGAAGTTATATAATTACCCAAAGGGGAGAACCAAGATTCGAACACAAAATTCTCTGACTATATTGTCTCTGACTCATCCTTCCTAGGCACAGCCCTTTTTCCAGCTCAGAGGAGTATCCTCCTTGTCTCATTCTCTCAGCCTATCCCTGCTCCCTTTTCCAACAAAAATTTCTAGACAATTTAAGTTGCTTTATATTCACACAACACTATTCTAAATCCAATGTCATGTTAAGGTGTATTAATGCTGATTAAACATTAAGAAAGAAAAGACTGCATTCCTGCATTTCTTCTCTCCTGTGCTCCAAGGACTTTAGTAGGGATGAAGGTACAAGATGTTAAGGAATCCACAAAACGACCAGGTGCCAAGGAATGTCCATAAGGGTAGAACTGCAGCCAAGTCTCCCGGATTTGCTTCCTTTGGCCCCTTTGAAAGCCCCTCCTCCCATGTGACCCACATCCTTACTATTCTCCTAAACACACATCCAGGGACACACAAAGCAAGTACTGTGCCCAACACACTGGCAGACTATGTTAGTCTTGTAAACAAGAGTGGAACCCTTACCATCGCACGGTTAGTTATTTTTCCAGTCTGCCTCTTTTTAAAACCACTCACCTGGCAGAAACTGCTATTGCCCTGGCCAGCAACTATTTGTAAAACTGGTCTGTCTCCCTATTTTTACACCAGATACTAATTCTTTAGTAAAAAGGGGAGTATTTTAAATAAGACAATTAGCAAGTCAGCTAGACTTTGCACCCACTCCACAGAGGGACATAAACAAGAAAATTAACTCAATTTGTTGTCTATAACAAACAGGATGCTCTACCCACCACAGGGTCCCAGAGATTGGTACAGAATAACTCATTCCAAGTAGTAATGGCTACAATGGCCCAGTTCCCTATTTTATAAAGCTATGGACTAAAATTCAAAAGGTGCACCTCCCCCACCTCTTCTTCCCTTCCATACTTCTGAATATCAATCCATTAAGGATTTGAGGTATAATTCATCTTATTCATTATTATTCTGTTAAATTGCTCTACAGCTGCAATAGCGGTAATTGCAGTGATCAGTGATTTAGACTTCTTGAGCAAAGGGCCTAAAGTAGGTTTCATTATTAAAATTCTAAAGGTTCTATTATTAAAATAAACCTGAGATAGAACAGTATGCCTCCATGGGGCAATCATACTAATGATTCTTGAATTATGAAGGCATGTTGGTCCCATCATCCATGTTTCACTCATGAATACAAGTAATTGGGAATTTATCAACCAATAAAACCAATCGGCATTCTAAGAATAAAGAATAATAATTTCATTTTAAGTAGTATATGCAGTGCTGCACAACCCTTTAAAAAGCTGCCTTTGTTCACTGAGGTGCTGCTAGTAACAGCAAATACTAGAAACAAATCAAGTGTCTATTTGTAAGGGACTGGATCAATAAACTAGGGGGCAGCCAGACATACAATGGAATATTATGAGGCTCTGATAAAAAATGAGGAAGCTCTCCCTTTACCAACTTGGAAAGATCCCCAAAACATACTGTTCAAGACAAAAAACAAATTACAGAACAGGTATATAATCTGCTGCCTTTTTGTATACAGGGATAGGGACAAGAACTTATATTCATATTTGCTTGTATTTACTAGACAGAAACATTAGTCAGAGACTATTGAGTGGCATATAATAAGGAGCAAGAGGTCTATGAGGTGAAACAAAACTGGGAGGGAAGTAATCCTTCTCAATATACATTCCCATTATTATTTTTTTCTTCTTTTCCAAGTGAGAGGAGGGGAGACAGAAAGACAGACTCCCCCACATGTGCTCTGACCAGGATCCACCAGCAACCCTCCTCTGGGGCTGATGGTCTGCCCATTTAGGGCCATACTCACAAATGAGCCTTTCTAAGCACCTTGTGTTGGAGACTCCACAGAACCAACCTCAGTGCACTGGAACCAATGGCTGTGAGAGGATAAGGGGGGCGGGGGGCGGGAGGGGGAGGGATGGAGAAGCAGGTGGTTGCTTCTCCTGTGTGTCCTAACCGAGAATCAAACCCGGAACATCCACATGCCAGGCTGACACTCTACCACTGAGCCAACTAGCCAAGGCTCAATATACATTTCAAAATAATATTTTCATGTTTTTAAATTATTCTTTACTACCTACTTCATTTGGTAGTGGGGGTTGGGGGACTCTATCTCATCCACTTCTGATCTGCCTTTAGACTTCCTACATCAGCCTGCTAGAAGTCAATAACCTCAGGGCAATAAAAATTTAGGTCAGAAAAGTGGCAAGACTATTATGACTGTCTCCTTAGAGAAGAAGAAACTGATAAAACACAGGGCCCCATAAAATTTGAACATTATACATAAGACTGGGTTAACTCAGCCCTCTAAAAAATGTTCAAATAGCAGAAATGTGCGATGTGAGACTGCTAAAGAAGGGGCAGGAGGATGTGGAGAACAAGGTAGAGGCACCCCACCCCTTCTCCCTTTTTCCACTTCTGCTTTTATTATTGGGTTTTCATAAAAGACTTTTGTGAACAGGAGAGATTTACATCCAAGTCTAGGATTACAATGATCGTAAGGCAACTTTCAATAGTGTTTTTTCATAAATCGCTTCTGTGATTCCCCTTCTTTAGACAAGAAGAGAAAAGAGGGGCATGTCGGGGTATTTTCTAGCTTTGTGAGTAGGTTAAGAGAATTGGCACCAAAATGAATAAAATTAAGCCAATTGTCTAACCCTAATGTGAGACAGTCCTTGCTCCAACAAAATCCAGCGACAACTAAGACCTTGCAACCTATCCATACCCTCAACTAGATAAATGCACACAGGACTCCAATGCAGAATTTAAAGGCAACAAATGTTCCAGTGTTATCAGGGAGTCTGAGAAGTAAGAGCCCCTAGAGCTGCACCAGTTCCCCCCACTTACAAGACTAGGAGGTTAGCATCCAGAAGAGTGGGTCAGGCAAACCCTCATCAGAGCCTACCATTCTCTACACAACACAAATTCTAGTCAAATGACGACCAGACTAACTGATATAAACTCTCCAGACAGCTACTTAGCTCTGCCTTCTCCCTGGATCCAAATGTGTATAGAAAATAAGTGCCATATGAGATTTATCACAGCCCTCCTCTTCCGGGGGGCGGGAAGGGGGTAGGACGGGGTCTGCATTAGTTGATGACTTCAAAATTTCTGTCACCATCAGTCCAGCCTCATGCAACCAAATTTCAGACCTATCTTTAAACTACCTTTTAGACATCTCTATCTGGATGTCCAGGGAGTCTCACGTTCAAAGACATCTCTACTTGGGTGTCCTGGGTGTCCATGTTCAAGGACATCTCTACTTCATATCCTGAGTGTTTCATACCAAAGACATCTCTACGCAGATGTCCTGGGTGTGCCATGTTCCTCTCTTTGGCAACATATGCTCCTCCTGCTTCACTCTGCCTGTCTCAGTTAATGGCACTACCATGCATCAAGATACCTAAACTAAAAACCTGAGAGGCATCCTATGCCCTCCAATATACTGTATAATATACTGTATTGATTTCTTACCTCCTAAATCTCTCTCAAAGCCTTGCTGCCTCTTCATTTTCCCTAACACTAACTTACTCAGTATCTCATCATTCATTCAACAATATTTAATGAGTATAGACCTAGCTAACAGCTTTCAAACAGAATAAAATCAGTATGATCCCTGCCTTCTGATGCTCAACAAGCTAGTTATTTCTTATCAGAACTATTGAGATATACTCTTGTCTCCCACCATTCATTCACTACATAGCACCCAGACTTTTTCTCAAAACTTAAATAGATCATTTAATTCAGATATCAGCAAACTCTTTCTATAAAAAGTCAGCTAATATATACCTAAGGCTTCTGAGCCATATGTTCTCTGTCACAAATACTCAACTCTGCTCTTATAATGTAAAACAGCCATACGTAATACATAAACCAATGGGTGCGACTGTGTTTCAATATTCTTTATTTACAAAACAGGCAGCAGGTCAAATTTGATCAATGGGCCACAGTTTGCCAACCCCGGATTTAATTAATTGAAGTGCTTTTCACTCGAGTGGAATTAATCTGAGCTGCTTCCCTTGGTCCACAAGGCCCCCCAACCTCATTGCAATACTACTTGCCCCTCTAATGCTCTAGTCACCCTAACCTTAATGGTATGTTCCCATTTCAGGGTCTCTGAACTTGCTATTCTACCCATCAGGATCACTCAGCCCAACGTAGAGATCTCTTCCAGTAGCTGCCATGTCACCTTCTCAGAGAGACTTTGCTAACAACATAAGGAGGTCAGCACCTATTCTGATGCCCATTTTAACTCCCAAGGCTCTATTTATTTTCTTAAAATTATTTATCACCATCTGAAAAATAGAATTTGTTGTATGTATATTGTCTATCTACACAACCTCACACCACCACCAGAATGTAAGCTCCCTGAGGGCACTGACTGTCTGGTTTATTCACTCCTAGGTTCCCAGCACAGAAAATTGTCTTAGCACTAAGCAGGGCCTAACAAACATCTGTTGTCTGAACTGTTATTACCTCTAGTCTCACCCCCTCTAAATCACTGGCATTCTCAATGCCATTAGTATTCTTTCAAAAATACAGATTGGATCATGTCACTACCCTGCTTAAAATAATTTCAAGGCTCCCTACTAACTTTAGAATACAAACGTAAATTTCACAGCAAGGCAACTATAAGTCTTACCACAACTTCTGAGCCTCTTCCATTAGAGACTGTGAGCTCTAGGTGGCCAGGGTCATGTCTTGTTTATCTTTTTATCTCAGGTGCCCAGAAAAATGCCAAAAACATAATGGGAGCTCCATAAATGTAGAACAAAATCAATCAATACACCAGTATACAGCAACTAGAATAATGCTAAATTAGAATGTGGTAACTCAATAAATACCAACTGTAGAGCCAATAACGCAAGATTTCCTACAAGATTCTTTTCTCCATTTCTTTGTAAGCAACCTGGGTAAGGACTGTGCTTAAAATTCTGAATCTGGCTTTAGATTCTGTCATATAGATTCTATCTGGCAGGCAGCACTCACCATTTTCTAGACAGAGAAGGAAAGGAAATCTATCTATGCTGTTTCCTGTAAGCAACTCCGGTAAAGGAGTTAGGAAAGAAGAGGTAAACTAAAATGCAACTTCAGATTCTCTGTGAATTCCAAATGTCCCCAATTTCTCTTCGTCATCTATTAGCAAAGAAAACCTAATGCTGGCTGTTTTGCTGTATAAAAATAACCAAGGCATTCAGGGAATTTCTGGAGAATTGCCTTACCAATAGAATGGAAACTTACTTGTAGAAGAATTTCCATTAGCCCTTTGAAATCCTTCAACATCCATTAAGGCCAAGGATTTTTCACCTAATTCAGACTCATGGGTGGGAGAATAGAGTATGTCTACGGAATACAGACTCCCTAATCATTCAGCTAGGAAACGAGGGGGAAATTTTATTACTCAAAATCAAATAAAAATGAAAACAGGGCAACCCAGAATGTTATTACTCCCTTTTTCAGGTGGGGGATTGAGTTCCAGAGTCATTCTGTTCCCTTCACATGGCCTCCTTACTTAGCATCTAAAAGCTTTGGATCTTGGTTGCAGCAAGTTAAGTTCTCTTCTAATGTAATAGAATATACTTCAGAAAAGCTTATGCTGAGCCATCTCCAGATTACAGAAATGATAGGCTATAAATTACTGGGTCTCCCACTGGTTGTAATGAAGTGCAAGTTAGTACAGTCCTGTGTGACCATTCTACATGCTACTCTGAGTTGCCTGGAGTAAATTCATCTGAAGGAGCAAACACAAGGCAGAGCTAGATCTGGGATTACTTCATTTTGAAACTAGCTCCTCACTACCCACCTGTGGGTACAATCACAGAACAAAAGCAGGGGATTGGGGGCGGGAGGTCCTGAGTTTTTTGTCCCTAATGCCTGCTCATATTCCACATTATTATCTCCATGTAAAGAAGCTAAACAGCTAATCTAAAATTACTAAATAATTAAACTTTTATACACAGACTCTCCAGAGATCCACAAAACTGCATTCAAGACAATTATACAGTCAAACTTAAGCATGACTAAAAGATGTGCCTCTGAAGCAAGTACTAGTGATCTGTCAGATTTGGGATCATTCAAAATTCCTGTCTTCCTCCCAACATGGGAGCAAGAACCAACAACCATTTAAAGGACCTGTCGTCAAACCTCTTCACAAGGCCATCTCCTCATATTGTTCCATTAAACAAAACTGTAACCCATTAACTATCCTTAAATCACTTTGCCAATGCTACAGAGCCAGAATACCCCATTTCCTGGCAGAAAATGAACAGGAAAACCTACAAAACACCACTCTGAAGATGCTAAACCCATATACAATATTACAACAGAAAAGAAAAAGTTGAGAATAAGTCAGCCAAGTACAAGCTGTGTCAATTCCCTCACCTTACCCCAGCCTCATAACTCTCCATCCCACCCAGGCTAATCCTAGCTGGATTGATTCTAACCTGATGAGACAGATCTATAGGTTCTCAAATGGAAACAGGAACTCGATGTGTTTCTTCAAAACCCAGGAAGCAGCAGTAAATTTCCAAAGACCTGATAGGATTTTGATGAGGACAGGGAGTTTCAGATAAATGCAATATTGGGAACTGGTGGAATATAGGGTCCAAAGGGCCAGAAGTTAAGCTGAACCCGGACAGAACCTTCCTTAGAGGGTATTAGGCATGGGCTGGGGTAACTATTCTAGCCACTGAAGTTGGCCCCAGTGAGGGCAGCTTGGCAGTGCAAGGCTAGCAATACTCAGGTGACAGAAGCCAGTGTCAAACCAAGTGGGAGAGCTCGAGATTCATAGAGCTGAACCTTTACCAGTCAGGCAAAACTCCACAGTGGCTGATTGTTGATCTGCTGATTCCTAGCAAGAGCCTCCACTGGTGATGAGCAGGAAAGCAGGCTGCAGTCCCCAGAGAGGAGGCTGACAAAAGTACAACAGTTCCCCTTTATCTGCAAGGGATACGGACCAAGACCCCCAGTGGATGGCTGAAACCACAGATAGTACTGAACCCTGTATATACTATATATATTATGTTTTTCTCTATACATTATACCTCTGACAAACTCTAATTTATACATTAGGCAAAGTTAGAGATTAACAACTAATAATAAAATAGAACAACTATAATAAAATACTACAATAAAAGTTGTGACTGCGGCATTATAAAGTAGAATAAGGGTTGAACACAAGCACAGCAATATTCCAACAGGTGATTTGATAACTGAGACAGCTACTAAGTGACTAACAGGCAGACAGCATATATAGCATAGGGATGCTGGACAAAGGGATGATTAAGGTCCTGGGCAGAACAGAGGGGAATGGCAATCACAATACTCAGAACAGTGCACACTTTAAAACTTGTGAATTATTTATTTCTGGAATTTTCCACTCAATATTTGAGTCTGTGGTTGACTGTAGGTAACTAAAACCATTAAAAGCAAAATTGTGGATAAGGGGAGACAACTGTAATGCAGTCCCAGAGCCCAGACTATGCTCTCTACTAAAAAGAATCAAGGCCCTTTAGAAAAATGCCTGATTCCATATCTGGTGCAGGATCGACAGTCTGGAACATTCTGTTGTGCCAGAAAGCTAATGAAAGTTCAACGGGGTCATGTCAAGAGAACATGGGAGTCAACTTGAAGAGATACCTACATACTTAATAAGTCAATGTGAGCATCCAAAACAATTAATAAATAACTGCAATGGGTTGAAGCACATCAAATACATAATAAATCTATCTATTAGCTTATAAATAATAGGGAAAATATTGTTGGTCACCACAGGAGGTTACTAGGTCACTACCTCATCATTCTAAAAAGTGATTTTAAACAGTAGGTTAGGTGGGGAATTAAATATTTAGCCAGTCTTTCCATTATAAAAGTAAATGTTTAAGGAGTCTGGGGAAGATGAACAAATTTGACAAAACGGGGATAATTCCTTTATCTGGGTGTTAGGTAAATGGGATTGATTGCATTTCTTCTTTCTTCTTTTTTTTTTTTTTTTTTTTTTTTTTTTTTAGCAAGAGACAGACAGTCAGACAGGAAGGGAGAGAGATGAGCAGCATCAACTTGTACCTGCGGCACTTTAGTTGTTCACTAATTGCTTTCTCGCATGTGCCTTGACCAAGGGCTCCAGCTGAGCCAGTGACCCCTCACTCAAGCGAACAATCTTAGGCTCAAGTCAGTGACCTTTGCATTCAAGCCAGGGACCATGGGGTCATGTCAATGATCCCACACTCAAGCCAGATGAGCCTGTACTCAGCAGGTAACCTCAGGGTTTCGAACCTAGGTCCTCAATGTCCCAGGTCAGTGTACTACCCCTGCGCCACCAGCTGGTCAGGCTCACTGGATTTCTTTTGTGTATATTTGAGCTCCCTTCCCCACCACCATGCCCCCAAAAAGAGCAATATAGAACTTAAGTCAAGCAGCTTAAAGTTTAGGCAAAGCTTCTGCCTATAAAAGACGCTGGGATATAAGGGGCAATTATAGCTCAGAGGGGCTGAGCCAGCTAGTGAGATACAGGGAAGTGTTAAGTTGAAGAGGCATCATGGTCCCAGAGCTTGACTGGGAACCCCAGTCCCAGATCTGGTTTGCAACATGGTTTAATTTACCAGGTGATGGATTTAAGGCTACTTATAGAACTTTTTTGGGAGGGTGGGGGGTCATAATTGACTTAGGAAATAAAAGGGAGCCTGGTTTTGCAAATGGAGACCTTGCCCTGGTCAAATTGCTCTGCTATTTAGAGCTTCATCTTGAAGTGCAGATGTTGCAGGTTCAATCCCCAGTCAGGGCACATGTAGGAACAGATCAATGTTCCTTCCTGTCTCTCTCTCTCTCTTTCTCTCTCTCTCTCTCTCTCAAATCAATAATAAAAAGAAAAGAAAATGGAGCCCTTATATACATTCAACCAAGAGGAGCTGAGGAAATTATAGGCATGGCATAGCAGAGAAGTATGCAAGTATGCATATAATAAGGGTAAAAATCACACCCAATATTAAAGTCTGGACAATTTCACCAAAAGAAACAACAAAAAAAAGACCTATCATTCCCCCAAACTCACTCCTACCCACATCTCAAGAGCCACCCACACACGAGCAAAGGGAACAGAATGAAGACAGCATTCTCCCCACCAGCTCAGCTGTGAGTATCCAGACAGCAGACGGGCCTCAGCAGCTCAGAGTGCCCCACCCTAAGCACTACACAAGTAACCAGTTGGGAAAGCACTCAGAAAACCCGCATCCTGACACACCACTGCCAGACAACTTAAACAGCAGAGAACAGCCCATCTGAACAGCAATGCTGGCTGCCAGGAAAAGTTTTGTAGGGACAATGAATAAAGGAAAAGCAGATCCCTTGAGGTCCCCTAAGACTCAGTCTCTGGGTTTCAGTACTTTCAAATGCAGAATCCATTCGTCTCTGGGAGCATGATGCTCCACAGGCAGGTTGTCTCCTTCCATCTCCTCAAAGATAAATGAGCAGGCAAGTTGGCCAGAAACCTCTCGGGGCATTACTCTTTAAAGAATCTTTCTAGGGTCAAGAAGGAATGGGTCTACAGGCTGTGCATATTCCCCACAGATGCTGGGGATGATGTCAGAATCCTTTTCCAGATGCTTAACACTTTGTGGTCACTTGAATTCCTGCCACTGAGAGTCAGTGCTTTGTTAATTTGACAGATTCCAACTCCGGCTGACCCCAGCTCCCTGGCTCTGGTTACCATTAGCTGAAATTGTCATCTGAACTATACCCTTCTAGAGAGCCCTAAAAACAGCTCTTCACCTGCTCTTCCAAGACAAGGAACAATATCTGCCAAAGAAACAGGACAAAAATTTTTTTTAAAAAAAGACTGAGAAGAAATACAATGGACATACTGCCAAGATAGCAAAAACAGGAAAAGCTAGAGAAAGAATATGTGGGCTCACATTTATTTCCAAGGCTGAGGGACAGACAGAAAGAAAGGGAGAGAAATGAAAAGCATCGATTTTTCATTGTGGCATCTTAGTTGTTCACTGATTGCTTTCTCATATGTGCCTTGACCACGGGGCTAGAGCAGACCAAGTGACCCCTTGCTCAAGCCAGCGACCTTGGGCTCAAGCTGGTGACCTTGGGGTTTCAAACCTGGGTCCTCCACTTCCCAGTCAGACACTCTATCCACTGCGCCAATGCCTGGTCAGGCTCCTATTATTTTTGCCCAACTGAACAGCCAATTTAAAACTGCCACTAGAAGGAATAAAAGTAAAAGGAAAGAAGCAGGTCCAAATCTCAGACTCTAATTCTTAGTAGAGAAAACAAAAATTAGTGAGAATTTCATTTCCTGGTTATTGATCCACAGGCTGAAGAGAGAGCTGCCTCTGCCTCTAAGGATCAGGGCATTTCTCATTTGATGGCAGAATCAAAGTCAGAACCCAGCACAATCCCCAACAATCTAAAACATCAGGGCAAGGTCTCCTGACCTTAAGATTGCTCCTCTAGCTCTGGTAAGAAAACGTACAGTAACGAAGGGAGAGTGCCCCTCTTACCTCCCTATTGTGTGAACTCAACGACAATGTCCACCTTGTCCAGATCAAGGACTCCCATGGGTGATAATGACCCAGATCTAAGAATCACCCAAGCTCCAGAAAGCTAAAAGGTAACCTTACAAAATCTAAAGATGTCAAAGGGAGAATTCAGTGGTGCTCAGAAACTACACTAGCCTAAGCCTGAAAAAAAAAGAATCTATAGATAGGGTAACTCCTAGTTCCTAATTCTAGGTCTCAGTATTTTGCTGAATGTCTTAGGACACAGCCCTATATTTTCTGGTCTTTATTGTTCCGTCCATCTAATGTAAAAAAAAAACCTAGTTCAAATAAATTTTATAACAAATCAAAACAATGCCCTCTGGATAGTATGGCTACTGTATTCAGGATACTGAACTTCCCTTGACCCAATAAGAGCTATCTGGAATCAGCACTGCCGGAACACATTTCATATCTAAAACTGGAAGCATGTTGAAATAAATTAAGAAAATCTAGAGTTTTTGCTCGAGTAAAACTAGATTAAGCAAAAACACAGGTTGTCAGTGTGATTGGTACTGTAAACGAGGCCACAGGGAGTGAAATTACATATGACACATTTTTCATGCGTGATCAAAGTGCCTTTAAATCACAAATTGGGGCACCTTATATCATAAAACAGGTGGCAAGAAATTAATGAATTTAAGTCTTTTTTTGTTTCTGCCATCCCAATTACAGCTCAGTCAGTTCACAAACATGTTTTAGCAATGCTGGAGGAGTTTTTCTCTCTTTAAGAGTCCTCTCTCACTTCACTCTGCTCAACAAAAGACCACACGCACTTAGAAAGAGGATGGAGGCAGGCCAGCTTCAGGACACATGCTGCATGGGAGGATCTGACTGTCCCAAAGAGAGCACTCAACACCCCTTTGACAAGTCCACAACAGACTGGCTAGACACAAACGCCTAAAATAAGGAAGTCCATCAAGAAAATGAACAGTTGGCAAGATCAAGGCTTCTGGCCTAGAGGGCTTGCAGCTGGTCTGGCCATTCATCAAAAACTCTGAATTTAAATGGAAGACACGTTCTGACTGTGACATGCAATAAAACAACTGGAGCGGCAAAGAGTCTTGATTTCTGCTTCCTTTCCACCCTACATATCTCCTGCCAATGGAAGAGTGAGTGTGTCTGTTGTGCTCCTGGCACATCTGGGGTAGTTCCATTCACACTGGTTAGTCTTTGGGATTTTCCATATTACAAGGCCCTCATCCATCTACACTAACCCATCCATCTACACTAATACCATCATAGATAAAAGCTCCTATCTGGAGTATAGAGAAAAACTGTTAAATCTGAAAGCCTGTGAACATCTCAGACAGATGCAACAAAGACTATGGAATCAGATGTCAGAAGCCTAATTTCAGATTGACCCTAACCAGCTTTATTACTCTGGGTAACTCATCTACTTTCTCTAAACTCTTTTATTTTCATATTGTATTAGAAAGAGAGAAGCAAGCCTAATGGTCTCTCAGATCCTTTCAAACCTTAACATCTTCTGACTTTATGACTAAAAAATGATACTAAAAAGGCAAAAACTATGGCCTGACCAGTGGTGGTGCAGTAGATAGAGCGTCAGCCTGGGACGCTGAGGTCCCAGGTTCAAAACCCCAACATTCGCTTAGCCTGCACGCAGGTTCATCCAGCTTGAGCGCAGGCTCACCGGCTTGAGCACAGAGTCGCCAACCTGAGCGTGGGATCATAAACATAATCCCATGGTCACTGGCTTGAGCCCAAAGGTCGCTGGCTTGAGCAACGAGTCACTGGCTCAGCTGGAGCCCCCAAGTCAAGGCACATATGCATAGCAATCAATGAACAACTAAAATGCCACAACTATGAGTTGATGCTCCTCCTCTCTCTCTCTCTTCCTGTCTTTCTGTCTCCCGCCCTTAAAAAAAGACAAAAACTGAGGCTTAAACCCACTAGGAGCCAGAAAGGATTATGTAAGAAACAACTCTATTCCATAAAGACAGATAATCTGAGCACGTTCTCCCTACTTCAGCCATCAGAGAGATATGTGCCACTTGTCTAAGAGGCCCCTTCTACAGAAAACATTCACTGAGTGATTCAGGAACAAACTGATACACTCATTCAACCAACAAATATTTACGGAGCATCTTCCAGGCCTTATCCCATTTATTTCTCGTGTTCCATTATTGAAATGGTAGTAATGTGGGAGTTATTTATACCTACTGCTCAAGGTCATATCCAAGGTCTGGTTTTTTGCGCGTCTGCCTCCTGAGGGTACATGTTATCATGTGGCGCACAGAGTTAGTCACTGCTGCAGATGCTGGCATGCTGGGAGCTTGTCAAAAAGTGATGTGAATTTCTGGAAAATTTTTGAAAAACTGTATTTCAAAAATTTCAACATTCAGAAAAAAATGTGTCAAGGACCTGCAATAAACAAAACAGGCAAAGTAACTTCCCTCGTAGAATTTATATTGTCATGAAGAAAGAGGAGAAATCAAATATTAATTAAATAGGAAGTGAAAGACAGTGGGTACATTTATAGAGTAGTCAGGAAGGACCTGCTGATGGGGTCACTTGTGAGCAGAGATCTGAGGCAGTGAGCCATGCAGATACTAGGAGAAGAATGTTCCAAGAAGAGGGAAAAGCAAGGTCTTACAACTGGCTTGTTAAAGGAAACAACATGAGCCCAATGTTGATGAAGGGGGTGAGTAGCAGAAGGCAAGGTCAGATAGGTAATAGAAGCCCAATCATATAAGGAATGGAAAACCACTGGTGAGTTTGAGCAGAGAAGTAACATAATCTGAATTTCATTTTAAAATGATTGCTCTAGCTGTTGTGTAGACTGCAACAGGCAAAAGTGAAAGCAAGGAGAGCAGTTAGGAAGTAGCTAAGACAATCCAGATGAGACATGATGGCAGTTGGGCCCAGGTAGCACCAGTGTGGGATGTTGAAGGACAGTCACAGTCTGGGACATACTCTTAAGTAGAGTCAACAGGACACTAGGGAACAAGATCTTGGAAAATTGTGGAACCACTGCAGAATCTAATAAAGCTAAATGATGCTAAATTCCAACAATCACTGTGAGATCTTCGAATTTAAGTGTTTGTTCATCTCTGTCTTTCAGTGTACAACACAACACTTGACACATAATGAATTAAAAGAAAATGTTAAATGAATAAACGTGGAATTGAATATATCATGAAGCCAGAAGATGTGCAGTCTGACAGGTCATCAAGAGACAAAACTAGACATATTTTATTAACAATGAATCCCCCCCGCCCCTGGATGAATCTATCTTTTTTGTAAAAAGTTCCCCTTTATAACTTATTTCATAGTAGTGAGTAGTGAAGATGAGCAAAATGTCACATAATACAGCTGAGAATCTGAACACCTTGGCCATTTCCCTAAAAGGCGATATGCCAAACACCACACCACCTCAGCACCTCCCATCTAAAATATAGGAAAAAGGCCTGACCAGGCGGGGGCGCAGTGGATAGAGTGTCGGAATAGGATGCGGAAAACCCAGATTCGAGACCCCGAGGTCGCCAGCTTGAGCGCGGGGCCCATCTGGCTTGAGCAAAAGCTCGCCAGCTTGGACCCAAGGTTGCTGGCTCCAGCAAGGTGTTGCTCGGTCTGCTGAAGGCCCGCAGTCAAGGCACATGTAAGAAAGCAATCAATGAACAACTAAGGTGTCGCAATGGCAATGAAAAACTAATGATTGATGTTTCTCACCTCTCTCCGTTCCTGTCTGCCTGTCCCTATCTATCCCTCTCTCTGACTCTCTCTGTCCCTGTAAAAAAATAAACAAAATAAAATCTAGGAAAAAGTATTTCATGAAAAAGTTCATGTTTTAATAAATACTGAGTCATGAGGATAACTAGAAAGGTATGATTATAAATAATATTATTATTTCGACACAAGCCAAATCTATATTAAGGACAAGCCAATGGGCTATCCTTGAATGTGCTCCCAATCCTCTATGAAGCTGAGAACAGAAATTTCTAGATTGTTTTGTTTTGTTTTTTGCCCAATAGCACTGCTCTGTAAAAGGTAACAATTCCCAACAACAGAAGCTTCTCTCTCAAGATGACTCTTTTAAGATTCCCAAAGCTCTCAACCAATAGAGACTGACAGTATGCAAACTATAGGAGCAGAAAATTCAGCATCAGAGAGAAGTAATGACAAAGGTGTGTTTTAAAGCACATTCTGGAAGTTTTCATTGATCATCTTGAAGGGCTAAATTAAAACCCAACATATTCAGGCAGTAGGCATGAAAAACATCTTGTTTACTAAAATAGAAAAGGAAGAACGATAAGACATGTAAAGTAGTTGAGACCAAATTACATTATAAGGAAAGCTGAAACATTTGGGAGACCAAGTCCTAGATGGATTTGTCAGCTGAGTCGGAAATTATTTGATGTGACCTTGGACTAATTATTTAACTTCTGTGTCTCTGTCTCCCATCTGTGCCCGAGTCTCCCACTTGCTACAAAGGAGAGCAAATTACTTCAGCCCCCTGTTTTTTGTTTGTTTTTTTTAATTTTCTCATTATGCCTGACCAGGCGGTGGCGCAGTGGATAGAGCATTGGACTGGGATGCAGAGGACCCAGGTTCAAGACCCCAAGGTCACCAGCTTGAGCGCGGGCTCATCTGGCTTGAGCAAAAAGCTCACCAGCTTGCACCCAAGGTCGCTGGCTCGAGCAAGGGGTTACTTGGTCTGCTGAAGTTCCACAGTCAAGGCACATATGAGAAAGCAATCAATGAACAACTAAGGTGTCGCAACGAAAAACTGATGATTGATGCTTCTCATCTCATCTCTCTCTGTTCCTGTCTGTCTCTCCCTCTCTCTGACTCTCTGCCACTGTAAAAAAAAAAAAAAAAAAAAAAAAAATCCCATTTATATGAGAGAGAGAAGCAGGCATCAAGTTGTTGTTCCACTTAATTGTTCCATTTAGTTGTGCCCTCTGGATTGCTTCTCATATATGCCCTGACCAAGGGTCAAACCTGCAACTTCGGTGTGCCAAGATAATGCCCTATCTACTGAAATATTCAGCCAGAACTGGCCTCCTCCTGACTTAATAGGGATGCTTTAAAGCTCCAGGGTTCCTGAAGAAAACAACTACACAAACAGGACAATGTTGCTAGTAAGGTAATTAAGGGGTTAGGTTGTTCTTAGAAGCATCCCCACTTATAAAGGTTCCTAGCTAGCTAGCTAGCATCATGCCTCCCAAGCTGGGCAACCAACATATAAAATGCCAAATTCAGGGTTAGTGCCAGCCTCTTTGCTGATAATGTCAGAAGCCATATGTGTGAATCAACTTCACATATATAATAACTACAGCAGGGGTTTAGTAAACATTTTGTGATGCTTTTAAATCAACAGTATCTTCACTGACATGACCTCATGGTTGTCTACCTGTTAAGAGAGGGTGTGCAAATATGAGGTAGTAAAGGTCCATGATCATGAAGCCCTGAGCAAGTCCTGACCCTCAATTTCAATCTCTGTATTATGGGGCAAACAACAGTGAGGATTAAATGAAGTGACATGTGAAATGATGCTGGCACAGCCCTGGGCTCATAGGAGCAAAAGAAATGCTAGAGCCAGGGCTCTGCTGTAGCAAGGGTTGTTAATCCTTTAATCACAGATCTAGAGGAAAATGAAACAGGAAATTGTCCACTCATAAATATCTTATCTGCCTTTTTTCTCCTATAGCACCTCCATTGGAGCAGAGTAAACAAACTGGACTTGAATTACAATCATAATGTGGGATGTCCCAGGTAAACCAGGCTCATAAATTCCAGACAATTTTGAGGACTGGCTTTTAATGGACCACCGCACACCTGGCCTACTCAATGAGAGAAGCAGACCCAGTCCTTTGTCCCAGCTTTCCAAAGAAATCCATTACCAAGCACAAATGGCTCCAATGGGATGTCAGGTCATAGCTTTATATCTGGCGACTGTGGTCAAAGAATAGAACTTTCAAGCACAGGGTAAATTGACTCACAAGGATTGTGTTCATCAACTATCCAAGTTACCATCTGAGGACTATTTAAAACAAAAGGCTAGCGAGTCCCTCTCTGAATAAGAGACCAAAAGGGGAAATGGACTGGGTGTGATTTTAATACTGTATAGTTCTACAACTTATAAATATAGTGCAGCCTGTAGAACCCCAGTTTGAGTCCCAAGATCCATCCTCACACACTCAGATATCTCACTTAGCTCCCTGTTAACCACTGAGTAAAGAAAGTCAAGTTCATTTCACAAGTGGAAAAGAGAGAAGTGGGAAAGAGGGACAGGTATATGTACACTGCTATGTCCGTTCCTAATAACAGAAATGACCAAAGCTGTGTGCTTCCACATGCTGGCCCTTACCTTCACTCACTCCAACCTCACAGCTTCCCAACAAGATAGCCAGTTATTTTGTTCCCATTTTACAATGAGAACACTCAAGTTCTAGATTAGGCAACTGATTCAAAGTGATGCAGTTTACACGTGGCACAGCCAGGATCTAATCCCAGGTCTCTGACACTACAGCTTGTTGTTTGGGGGGTTGTTTGTTTGTGGTTACACTAGACTGCCTGTCTTGGTTTCTCTCAGCTAACTTAAAAATCCAAGGAACCTATATTCTAAAATCATACTCTACACATTACATCTCATGCCTTATGACTGATGTCATTAATTTGGTAAGCAAAGAGAATTTAAGTAGTCCAAGGCCAATAGGAGTGTCTTCAGGAACAAAAATCAGACCATAATTTCATTTAGCTAGGCAAAACAGAAAAAATTCCTTGTCAAAGGAACCTTTACAAAAAATCAGATCTTCAACTTCTGATAAGACTCATCTCATCATTTCTCCTGCCCTCCAATCCCCCACTTCAACTGGCTTTACATATTCTGGATCCACAGGGAAGACTGATCCAGCAAATTACCATCACTAAACCAAAAGGCAAGTTCTTTGATATTGTATCAATATGAAAATTCTATCTTGTAAAGCCATTTTCTTGCCCAACCTCCCTGCTACATACCTCGTGTCAAACTCTGTATTTCTCAAAACACATTCGAAGTGACAAATCCAGGTTTTCCCCTTTTCAACTAAACTGATCGCAATTTGTCAAACCGGGGAACGGACAAAATCAATTCTCTAGCCCTCTTGCTATCACGGCTCTTACAAAAAAACTTTATTACAATCTTTGAGGTCATGGAAATCATCAGCAGTGGTTAGGGGAAAAAATTACTCAAAAGATTCAACAGTAAACATAAAACAGCAAAAGTAAATGTGAAACTGTCCAAACAAAGCTGGGCATGGTATCATAATTACTTACTGTTGGGAAAACAGCTGCATTAGGCTTGGTCACTGATGTACCGGCTGCAAGCACTTTGCTTGATAAAGTGCATGAGCATGTTGCAGAGGCATGTATGCATAGCCTATGTAAAGATATAGGTGCTTGCACTTAGGGAGATGATGGTGGATTGCCTGCCCACCACTGTGAGGGGCCATTTTTGCTGTTTCTTTGCCTGAGAAGCGGTTTTCCCTTTCCTATGTGCTCATCTATTGTTTCAAGACTCTATTAAACAGAATGGCCCAACGCTTTCCGGCTCCACAGTTTGCCTACTGTCTACCTGAATCCAATGTGGACCTGCCTGGCCTCAACCATCAGCATTACATCTGGCATAGTGGGCAGTATTCAGAGCAGGTTGGTATGGAGCCACCAACACCTTTAAAGGGTGGAAAAGAGGAGTGGCTGTTCCTGGTGGCTCTCCTGTTGGGGGCCATGGGCTGGGTGTTCTTTACAACCCTATGAGAAGTAACCAAGAGCTCTGTGTATGAGGCTGCAGGAAGTCAAAAGCTCCAGGATGAGCTGCAGACCGAGGGGCAACAACGGTGTGAACTGGAGCAAGTGCTGGAGAAGGAGGCAGACCAGGTTCATGAGCTGCAGTGTGAGATGCAGGCTGAACACCAATGACACCTGGAACTGGAATGGTCTCTGAAGATGGAGTTACAGGTTCGTGAGCTCCAGTTTGCCCTGGAAGTGGAACACTGGCACCAACAGTTGTTGGAGGAACAACTGAGGGTTCAAGAGCTCGAGTCTCAGTTTCAGGCTGAGAGCTGGCAGCCACAAGAGCCGGAACAGTCACCAAAACAGCATCCATGCTGGAGGAGTGGCTCTGAGCAGGCAGGAGCAGGTATTTTTAACTCCTCCTCTTCTGAGGGGGAGCTTCAGGCTGAAGCTGCCATCCACAGACTCAAGAGCCGGCCAGTGGTTGCCCAGAAGGTAAAAACCCAGCAGCCAAGAGTCCCTCAGGGGCAGACACAGCTCCCTCCACGGGGAATGGAGCACTCTGTGGTCTGGACCTACACCCAGGCAGAGCTGATGGAGTTAGGGGTGAAATTCAGGCAGAAACCCACCAAGTCCCTGGCAGCCTGGTTGCTGTGGCTGTGGGACATAAGGGTGATGGCATCAAGCTCTCTGGAACAGAGATGGACTATAAGGCTGTGAGGGCTGATGCCCCTGTTGCCTCCCTGACTAACAAGAGAAATGGGCCTGTAAAGGTTACCAGAACACAAATGTGGGTAGATTTGATTGTGGCTTGGGCAGATAGGAGAAATTAGATGGCAAGCCTTAATAAAGCCTTGTTGGAGCTTTGGCAGCAGCTTGAGTCAGAATAGAGGCTCCAGCCGCTGAAAAATGGGGGAAGCGGGTGGCCCCAGCATCTGCCAGAAAAATAGCTGGCATTCAGGTTGCACAGTTGCAAGATCACTTGTTGGAGACAGCTGTGGAAGAGGAGAATCCCCAAGACCTGTTATCCCAGTTTGAATAGGAGGAAGGCTGAGGGACCCATCCAACAAGGACGGGAAAGGAGCTGGAGAGTCCATGTGAAATTCACAATCCACTGGTCCACTTCTAATGTGCAGCAGGTGTTGGCATTAGAATAGGTGCTTTTTTGCTGCAACAGCTAAGAGAACTATCAAGGCAGCACAGGCCTTGAATGTGTTTGACTCTGCCAGGTCCTGTGAGCTTAGACCCAAATGGTTTGGATGGGACTTGTGGCAATGGACAGCGCACTTACGGAAAGGTGCTGAGGTCCATTAATAAAGAGTTATATGGCTAGTGGCTTATAATGGACCTTTACCCTGGTGATTTGCACAGACAGCTGAGCTGTCTATCATGGACTAATCACTGAGCGGTGTAATGGACTGTGACCAGAGAGGGGCACTGGTTCCCTTGCTGGATGGACATGCTGATTGTGGACAGTACTATGAGAGACCCTGATGGGGGCATAGCATCTATGGAGGCCTTCCTGCAATGGGAAGCAGCTCTCATCCAGTTGCAGAGATGTACCAAGGACGTTTTCTTCAATGGCCATAGCCCTGGACTATACAGGCCCTCCCGCCTACTGTGGGATAGCAAGTTAGAGATGGGCCTCAAGTTGATGACCTGAGCAAAGTGCTCAGGGAGACATTGTGGAGGGCACCTTTGTAATTATTGTAATTATTGTGTAACTTCTCCTGTTGCTATAGTCTCTGTTTGTTTCCTGTCATGTAGATTATGAAGCAAGCAATCCTAAAGGGGTGAAATGTTGGGAAAATGGTTGTGTTGGGTTTGGTCGCTAGTGTACCAGCTGCAAGCACCTTGCTTGATGAGCTTGTGAGCATGTGGCAGAGGCACATGTGCATAGCCTATGTAAGGCTCTGGGTGCTTGTGCTTAGGAAGATCACAGATGGTGGATTGTGTGCATAGTCTATGTAGTAAGGCTATGGGTACTTGTGCCCAGGGGAATCGCAGATGGTGGATTATTTGCCCACCATTCTGGGGTGCCATTTTCGCTGTTTCTTTGCCTGAGAGGTGGTTTTCCCCTGCCTGTGTGCTTGTCCACCGTTACGAGACTCTTAAACAGAATGGCCCAACACTTTCCAGCTCCACAGATTCTCTACCGTCTGCCCGAATCAAAAGTAGACCTGCCTGGCCTCGACCACTGGCATTACCCTTGCAAATGGTTCTACCTGAAGGCTGTGTGACTCATTAAACTCAGCATTCAGATGGTAAGGTCTACAGATCCACAGGGGCTTGTGGCAATAACCTGCATGCTTTTCCAAGTCAGATTTCAGGGCCTGGTTTTGACATGGTTACCACTTCCATGAGAAGCTGACAAGAACCGTTTCCTCTCCCTTCCTCCTCTCCAGAAGATGAAGACAGCTCCCTGGCAATTGTCTTATCTAAAAAGGCAACTTGCAGCAGTGATGTAGCGTGACAATTGAAAAATATGGGAACCTCATAGTCAAAACATATTGTTACCCTGAATAGGAACATGCTGTTACCCAGTTTAACAGCTGTCCACAGCCAGTATTTTCCCTACACTCATTTCACACAAACCTTAATCAAATCAGGAGAATTGTGAAAGGAGACTGAGGTTCCTATACACCATTCTTAAGGAAAATTTTCCTTTCTTTTAAGAAAGATGCCTTGACTATATCTTTTGAGGTAGCTGAAAGAACTTGGTGTTCTGAGTAAGAAAGAAAGAAAGGAAATGAGATTTTTTTATTTCCATTTAGAGAAATTAGGAAGTAAAATGGTTTAAATACAGGCCTGATCCCTTTCAGAGAGTTTGCTTGCAGGTTATGCCATAATTTCAGGCCCTCCTTTAAGAAATCCAGTATCAATGCCCTTTCAAATGTTGACTTGTGTTGTCAATATTAGATAATAGAGGGTGGGGGTGAAATATATATCACCTTACTATTTCCAGTTTAAGTAAGTTCATAATAAAGATCATTCAATGACAGTGACATTGACAACAAAGATCCTAATACAGTACCATCACCATCCTAATCCAGTGAGGAAATAATACCTAAAAAGACTCCTCCCTATCAATGACACCATTAGACAGGGAAAGCAGGTGACGGGTCCAACTTCCAGACACTGATACATACCTTTAAATCAATCAGTAGTCACTGAGCAACTACAAAGTGAAGTGGCCAGCATCTCACCGTGACTGTAATACACATAGGCATACTCTTGAACTTTCACAGGTAAGTCAGGTCCAACCCCAAAGTGAAAAAGTGAACAACAAACCAACGAACACTAAATTGCTAAAGAAGTTTTAGTCCAGTCATCCAAGACAAACCCCCTCTCTCAGAAAGTAAACCTCAGAAAGAGGAGCCGCCGCCTCTAACTCAGAGAGCCAGATCAGTCCTACGAAAGAGGCAGAGCAGGTGGGAGGGTCCACTTCTCAGGCCTTTACCTATTTTTTCTCCCCAGATCCCTTAGAAGAGAGAGCTATCCCCTACCTCAGTCTAAGACACACAAAATTTAACATTTTCTACAAAAAGAGGAAGGTCTGGAGGACACCAGCAGCTGTCATGAGTTTCTCTATGACTTGAAGCCTCTTGGCTCCAGCCTGGGGTAGCCAGAGTTTACATTCAGAAGCATCTTGTTTCCTGTTCTTTTCTGGGTGAGTGTCCCAGCTAAGAATAGCACCCCATTCATGCTGCTGTGTATACGTCCTTTTCACTTGCTGTTTTTTCTTATATGTGCAAAAAATTCTGTTCTTGTATGTTCTCCAAGGAAAATGAAACTATTTTTAAGTGGGCACAGAGCAACAGTTTTATTCCCCGTCTAGTTTACACAAAGGTACTGCCATAGAGGAATGCCACTCCTGTGCTGAGTGGTACAGGCTCCCTCTCTGAAGCTTCAGAGACTCACACTTAGAAATAGGAACCAGATGGTAAAAGGTTTAGGATGCCCAGAACTTCACTTCTGTGCATGTTCTAAACCCAAAGAACATCAGAAAGTGATAAAATGAGCCTCATTTTATTAGGACGATAAAATGACGAACCAAGTAAAACTACCTACAAAATGGCAATTTGATGTGATTTAATATAATAGAATTCTAAGCAAGTGGGCATTTTGCTAATGAGCAAGAATGCCCAATTCCACTGTTTCCCAGGGGCTCTACCCCGAGACCATTTCCTATTAATCTTTAGTAACTAAAATATTTTGCAGGAAGGTTAAAACCTATGAAGAACACCTTATGAGAGAGACCTGGCATTGGTAATAGAAATCATTTCACTCGTTTATTCCATATTCATCTCTACACCTATATTCATTCCTGGCCCTCTAAGAACTCATTAAGGACAAGCAAGTGAACAGACAAATGTAACAGTACGGAAACCGCTACGCTACACACAAGTACAAAATCAGAGCTCTGTATGTAGTTCAATTACAACATTTCTCACACTGAATATGCCTGTTTTTTTGCATAGCAGCCTCACCGATTAGATGATGCCCACTTGGCAGCAGGAACAGCGTTCTCTTTGTCTTTGAATCCCTGGCATCCTGCACAGTTCTTACACATAGCCAGAGCTCAATGATGTTTGCTGAATGACTGAGTGACTCTTAAAGGCTGAGGGGCCTCTCTATAAATTGAGGTGAGTAAGCAGTGTTTCTGTTAAGAATTTTAAGGTTCTTATATTTTAGGCCAGACTAATTATAGCACTAGAAAGATTAGCAGACTCCTGATTTTAGAACTAGAAAGAAAAGCAGCAAAGGGGAGGTGGGGCACTACATTTTATCATTAAAATAAGTCTGAAATCACAGACTCAAGTCTGCCCCTAGCTGTGAGTGTGATAGCATCCTTTTCTTTCTCAATTTAACATCTTTGGATTTCATTTGACTTTCCTTATAAGTATAAGACTGTCAAGGACTAAGGAAGCAAAAGGTGTCCTGTGAACTAAAGCAAAGGGGACAAACCCAAACCAAGCCACTTTCCATTTGTCTTTTAGAAAGAAGTGTCTACTGGGGGGGGGGGGTGGATATTACTTTCTGTCGGGGCTGGGATGCCTTTTATGAGTGTAAACAACAGACAAACAAAAAAACCTAATGCATATGGGCACCAAATAGGTAATAAAATGTTGAAAAAGAACCAAGATGAGGGAAGAGATTGGGCTGGCTGCCAGGTGGTCAGAGTTGAAGGAGGTAAAACAAACGTACACAAACACAATGTCTGTAAAACCCCTCCTGGACTTAAAAAAAAAAGTCACTCAAGTCACCTTTTAAACATAAAGAACAACCATGTATAAAGAAATTGCAGGTTGGAAATCAGTCTAAAAAAATCATCTTTCAAAGTTGAGTATTCTGATGTAGGCTCAAGAAGTCTTTCCCTTTCTTCAAATAATCAGAGCTCTAGAAAAGGGCATGGACTCTTTCTGACATAAAGTCTTTTTCTATACGTCAGCTTCTAAAGGGAGAGGCTGGCCTGAGCACATTACTGCCTTGCAAGTAGCGGAAGTCTTTATCCTAATGAATTGATCTCATCAATTTAACTGCACATTTGATCCCAAGACCCTTTGTGTGCCTGATGGCTCAGGGGAGGCCCTTAAGTGAGGCTGTCCCCATGGGGGCCCACTCCATCAAGGCCACCAGCAGACAGAAATGGGCCATTGGGGAGATTCTCTTATTTTATTATGTAAATCACACAAAGCCACATTTAGCTCCTTTCCTCCATGTAGCACCCCTACTTCTACCCAGTGGCCACCAGCAGAGGAGGAGGAAGTCTGTCAGCATAAATAAACATGACAAGGCTGGCTGCTCCCATTTGACAGTGAGGGTACACCACAAGCACATAACTAAATGATCCAAGTAAGGTTTCTCTCTCTTTTTCTCTCTCAAAACCATTTCAGTCAATTTTCCAAGGAATGCAAGAGGCAACATTAATGGCAAAGAGTTGAGGTCAAATTTAGAAACCCTGTGGAAAAAGCAGACTTTAAGTCAGACTTTGGAACCTGAATCTTAGTTCCTAGGATCTAGTAACCTTGGGCATGTTACTTATTTTCTCTGAGCCTCAGCTCTTCCCTATAAAATGGAGATAATCATATTCACCTCACGAAACCTTGTAAGGATCATGTTTGGGGAGTTTTAAGGGCCAGTGGTTCTGTGAGGGTACTATAACTTCATTCTGTCTCAGGGACGCAAAAATCAAATGTGAAACTCAAGAAGAGTGGCATCCAGATATGGCCTAGGCGTGAACAATTTCTGTTTGCGTGCAGGGAGCCAGCTCTGTGAGTTTAAGGCCAAACTGAAGGGACCTTTCACCATGATGGGTTTGGAACATTTCCATTGACATGATCCACAACACTACAAAATTCTCTCTGCACTCTGTAATTCCTGAGTTGGTCGACTTTATCCAGCTCAGAATAAAACCCAAAAACTGTTAAGACCAGTTACCGTCCTTTTCATAGAACATAAAGTAATCCAAGAAGAATCCAGAGAATTCATTCTAACATAAAATCAGCCTTGCTGATAAAATAAAATCACCCCCCTCAATGAAAACCTACTCTCTTGTCAAAACATCTGTCAAAATGTAACTGCTGCGCCTGACCAGGCGGTGGCGCAGTGGATAGAGCATCGGACTGGGATGCGGAAGACCCAGGTTCGAGACCCCCGAGCTCACCAGCTTGAGTGCCATCTGGCTTGAGCAAAAAAGCTCGTCAGCTTGGACCCAAGGTCGCTGGCTCCAGCAAGGGGTTGCTCAGTCTGCTGAAGGCCCACGGTCAAGGCACATGTGAGAGAGCAATCAATGAACAACTGTGTTGTGAAGGCAATGAAAAACTAATGATTGATGCTTCTCACCTCTCTCCATTCCTGTCTGTCTGTCCCTATCTATCCCTCTCTCTGACTCTCTCTATCCCTGTAAAAAAATAAAAAAAAATTAAAAAAAAAAAATGTAACTGCTGCAGATAAGCAGAAAGAAATGGTCACACATCAGCATAAAATCCCTTCCGCTGAGAAGTACATCAAGGATCCTTTCATTTAACGTACAGACAGGGTGTCTTTATATTAATTTAAAGCCAACCACAAAATTAGCTACAGCTTTTCTTTTTTGAGGAGGAGGACTAGAGAAGGTTGCCTCCAAATGCTATCTCCTTCTAACCTACCAAGAAGTTGGAGACTTAGCCTTGCAAATAAATGCAGACTTAGCCTTGCAAATAAATTGTTTGCCAGCCTGTGAGTGATTACTGATTTTTTGTTCGTCACTACTGTTGCTGTTCTCACTCTCCTGATCAAGAGGCTCACAGCCTAGTACTTTTTAAGATTCACTTCTGTCTATGAATGTATTTGTAAGGATGAGGCTTATGGTAGCTGCCTTGTCCCAAAAATATGGAAGAACATAAGCCTATAGCTCTCTTAAATTCAGCTCAGAACCAATCTCATGCAAGTAGCTAGAAAAATTACCTCCATTATCACTGCTTCAAAATGGAGCCTTTACAGCTCCTGCATAGCTCCCAGCCCGAGCCCCTGAGATCCACACCACTGTTTGCATTGGCACCTGCAAGCAGCTTGTTCACACATATTCAGGCTACCAGAGCAAGAGGAGTCCGAAGGGACCTCCAAGAAGTGAGAGGCTAGGGAGCAAAGTGACAGGCAAAATGTAATATCCCACAGTAGCTTGTTTTTACTGCCCCTTTGGCCTTACCTTACCACTTGCCAGAAGCAAGTGGTAAGGTAACACTCTGAGCAATGCCAAGCCACAAGGATCCTTTTCATTCTCTGGAGTCAAGAGTACGTATCCTGGTTCCCAGAAAGCCAAATGCAGTTTCTCCCTCTAGGCAGTCTCTACAGATTCAAGACCTCCTTTCACCCCGCCTAGAGGGACCCACAACCCCTAAAAGAAACAGCACTCTGAAAACAAACTATACTCATTACTAAACTGGTAAAGATACGGTCTCCTACCATATCTGTGCTGACCCCCATACAGTCTTCATCTATAAGTAAGAATAACACAACTGTTTTGTTGTATCTTTTTTCAGGGTTGTGGAAATTAACAGGGTTATGTCATTCTAAACCAAATACAAACGTTCCACAATTTTCAATTTTCCACACAAACAGAAGAAGCTAGTAAGCCAATAATTCCTAAACAATAGATACTCTAAATGTTCTTATTTGGATTCTGAGTACACATGTGCAGGGATACACACATAGATTCATTTATTCAGAAAGAGCTGTCTGGCACTAACTATGTGTACAGCACTGCACTAAGTATGTATATATAAGTATATACACACAGACATATAATCAATAAGACACATTCATATACATATATATGTAACTAACACTTCTGAGTACCTACTGTGAGGCAGGCATTATATTGGGCACTAGAGATCACAGATAAATAAAACATGGGCCCTATGCTCCCCAAACTTACTTCTAATAGAAGAATTATGATTACAAATACTAAGTTAAAATAACAAGCAGTGCACCCTGGCCGGTTGACTCAGCAGCTAGAGCGTTGGTCCTATGTGCGGACGTTCCAGGTTTGATCCCATCAGGGTATACATGAAAAGGACTATCTGCTTCTCTTCCCCTCCCTTTCCACCTTCTCTCTCTCTTCCCTTCTCACAGCCAGTGGCTCGGCTTATTAGAGCATTGGCCCCAGACAGGGCCTGCCGGGTGATCCCAATAGGGGCGCATGCAGGAATCTGTCTATCTCCCCTCCTCTCACTTAAAAAAGAAAATTAAACTAAATTTTTTTTTAAATAACAAGCAGTGGAGGCAAAAAGAAAAGAATCATACACAGACACTGTTCTCTTAACCAACTTGGCAGCTTATCTGACGTACTTCAGCTACTCTCCATACAGCACTGGCTGGGTGGTAAGTAGGCCCTTTTTGTATATCTGTTCCCTTCTACTCCCATCAGGCAGGTTTGGTGCTTCCACGGGGTCAGTAATCTGTTCCTAAAAGGTATACTTTTTATTTTAATTATAAATTAAATTATTATATAAACTGATTAAATATAAATGCCAAAATAAAGTTGTTTCTAAGAAAAATAAGTTAAATGCTTTGGAAAGACTTTATAAGGCAAGTTCCTAAAAAATATGCTGATGAATTAGATATGGGCAAGACAATGATAAGAAAAAACACTGTAGTGACCTGACTGACTGGTGGTGGTGCCGTGGACAGAGCATCAACCTGGGATGCTGAGGTCCCAGGCTCAAAACCCTGAGGTTGTCAGCTTGAGTGAAGGCTCACCAGCTTGAGTGTGGGGTCCTGGCTTGGGCATGGGATCATCACATGTTCCCAAGGTCACTGGCTTGATACCCAAGGTTGCTGGCTTGAACAATGGGTCACTGGCTCAGCTGGAGCCCCACCAGATCAAGGCACGTACGAGAAGCAATTAATGAACTACATTGCATTCCACATCTCCAGTAAGTGGCACAACTACATCATCTCCCTTCCTGTCTGTCTGTCTCTCTCACACACATACAAAAAACAAACAAACAAAAAACCTGTTGTGGTAGAGCTAAAAAAAAAATCTGAAAATATTATGCATTTTATTTCTCAAATGTATTTAAGAACTCACTTCATTTAAACAAACTGAAACTGGAAATTACAGATGATGTGTTAAGGGTATAATTTATAAAAAAGGGTCAACAGAACTCTGCTCAGAAGACCCACACTCCAAGAAAAAGCACTGGCCCACATCAAGATTTGTGACTATATGTACATACATTTACATATTTTTACATTAAAATAAAATGTTTAGGTACTGTGTCTTTTTTTTTCTTTTAATATTCTCTGCTTTATCTGGTTTTGGGGATTAACAGACCAACTACTGGTTCAATTGCCCCAGATGAAAAGGTATCCCCATTACACATAACTGCCTCTGTCTCTTAGTTTGATGGCAAAATGAATTTATCTTCCCTTGGTCCAATCTTACGAGATAACAAAGAAAGTTAGCCTGCGATTTCATAATACCAACCTGGTAAATACCTCTCAAACAAAGCATGTGCGGAATACTAAATTTTAGCCCTAGTTGCAGAAACCAAGATGCTAATTCTTATAAGCATGAGCTGGACACACTGACCACTGACTACTCATAGCCTGACGCACAGACCAAGAGATGAGAGATGCCACAAATGCTATCTCAGCTTTTGTCACAGATATGGACACAGCCCATCAGCACCTGATGTTCCAAACCAGCATGTGAAGCCATCTCAGCAAAGAGAACACGTCTTGGGTAATTTTCTATTAAGAAAAGGCACAAGTACAAACTGTCAAGGAAGAGTTGATCATTTCCATTCCCAAGCCCTCTTGATAGTCACCTAATATGCATCTATTTATTTGCACAGAAGATTGGATTTCTATGCCACATAACAAGGCACTGAAACCAAACTGATCATTAGTTTCCCACCAGAGCTCTATGCCATCAAGATGCAATCTGTCAAAGGAGGTAGCAAAGGGCCTCTTATCAAGTCTGCAGAGGTAGCAGAAAGCCAAATAAAGAGGAACGCTTCAGCAGAATTTCAGTCACCTGACAATATTCTTAAAAGAGATATTTAATATATAGAGGATCCCACTGATGGAGAAGAGAAAAATACCAACCCTTCTTTAGTGATGAGGCACTGGTATGAGAGGAGGAAAAAGAACTGGGGAAGCCTTTGTATATTGAGGACTGAGTTTATTTTTACTCTCTCTGCTGACAAGGACAAGGTAATTCTATAAGCATCATTAAACTTCTCACTAGAAATAAAATAAAGTGAGGCAGTTAATGCCTTGCATTCCACATCTCCAATTCCAATTCCAGTATCACTTGTTTTTTCCCCTAGAAAATTAAATTGATTGTCACAGAATGGCACCCAAATGTGTGCTTTTAAAGGCAGATCCCAAAACTGATGGGATCCTCAATGAGAGAATGAGGAGCTATTTTCCATTTCAATTTAGAGTGAGGAAACCTGTGGGTCTCGTTTTCTGTATTGGGGGTAGGCTTAGATGACCTCGAGGCTCCTTCTCCTTCCAAAGGATAAAAGGAAATGAGTTTCAATTACAGCTGTTGAATTTTTAAGTCAGGTATCAGCAAGAAATTCCTACTTTGAGAGCTGTCAATCAGTGAACAGGTTTCAAAATAGGTTGTGGAATCTTCTTCCCTGGAGACAGTTAAAAATAGGCCAGGCAGCCATCTGTCTTGGTAGGGTGAAGCCCTTCCAAGAGACAGGTTACAGAAAAAAATCCTTCATCCCTCAGAGGGAGTCCACAAAGGAGAAGTAATAAAGCTGACAAGTTAAAAAGGGAAGAAGCAGCAGTGCTGCTGGGCCCAGGTAAAGCTGTGGGCTAGGCAGCTGAGACTTCCTGTGGAAGGAAAGACTAGAGATGCCAAGAGGAAAACACAAAGGAAAAAAAGACAGAAAATAACCACACAGCTCTGAGTTCTTTGGGGAGAGCTGAGCCAATCTGGTCCGCAGCTGCTAGTCTTGGGACTGGGAGCTCAGCCACAAGATCCTTGGGGAGGGTACTATTCCCCTCCCTAGTTCCCAAATGAGTGTCTACATGAAGCCCAAGTGAAAGATGGGAATTGCCAAATAAATCCAAGATATCCCCAGGTGACCAGCAGCACCCTTGGAATATCTCCAAAAAGTGTTCCTTTAAAATATATTCATTTTTTGGTTTTCTTTGCAACCCTCTTGGGCCGTCTGTAATCCTATTTTCTGCATCTCTTTCATTACTATGGAAAGCTCTCTTGGGGCATGAAAAAGAATGAAACCTTTCTGGACTTTTAAAAACCAAATTCCAATGAGACATGCAAGGGAAGCATTGCTAGGGTCTGTAACTTCTGCAAAATTGGATTTGCCTTTCTCTCTGCAGACATGAGCAGCTCTTTGACCCCATTTCTGTGCAACCACTTCAAATGTACATACTTGGGGTTTTCAACTAAGTCTTTGTTCCTAACACTGTACCCTCCCGCAGCACACTGGAGTCAGCCACGTGGCCTTATCACATGGGCCTTCGAGTACCCAGGTTTACTGGTAGACAAAATACAGGAGGCTCACTGTTTCCTAAGCCTCTACCATGCAAGAGGCCCCACGGGGGAAGGAGGAGGGCAGCAAGGTCATGGAGTCAACACCAGGACTCTCTGAGCTGAGAGGCAGGCCGCAAACTAAAGATAGAGGTGAGGGATGGCCACCAGCTGTTGAGACAGACATAAGGAAACGCAAGGCAAAACCAGTGCTTGAGGCTCAATTTTTTAAAAAAGAATTATTTTCCTAGCTGAGGCTGCCAGCTTATGAGAAACCTGAAGCTCAAGCATGCAGCCTGGTGATTTTCCCCCTTCAGCAAAGCCAGAGAAATTTGCAAAGATAACTAGAGGAAAATCAATATTGCAGGGCCTATGACTTAAGAGGAGCCTTTAAAAGAGGAGAAATCTAAACCTGTTCTATCCTTGCAGCTGTCCTAGATCAGATGAGATGGGGCTTATACTTTAACAGAAGGTCCTAGACTCACTAAAAACAAGGAGATAATGGATATAAAAGAGCCCTGTAAACTCACATAAGCAAATGAAAGGAAAGTATTATCATCATTGCTCTTAGCACACAGACTGTCCCCAAACTGGGTATCTAAATGGAAGCAATGTCACCTTGAAAAGATTCTAGGTTATCTCCCATGGCCACTCTGAGGGTTCACTAGGGCACCATCTCCTATTTTGATGGTTTGGGGGCAAGGCCAGTTATAAAAAGGGGCAGGCCCCTCCCGTTCTTGCTGGATTCCACACAGCCACTCCTGAGAGCAGTTATGGCACAGCACCTAGCAAGACACCTAGACCCTCTGGAATGCACTGAACACACTGCTCAAAATTCAGGACTTGGGAATAGTATATTGGGGAGTGGCTCATCTTAGAACCTAACTCAGGTGCTAAGGGAAGGTTCTATCCAGGAACCACCTTACAGAGCTATGAAATTCAGGGCTTGCTCATTTTTTCATAGCTGGTATCTTCAACACCTTTGGGACTCATTCATCGAATGGAATCTGGACTTAAGGCTTTGGGGAGCTGCAACTAAGTAGCAGAAAGCTGGTTTCCAAGGAAGAAACTGAGCAGACTCTACAAGAATAGGGCATCCTCTAATGGTCATCTCCTCCACTCCAATTACCTTCTCCAGCCCCTTGCAGACTACAGGGAAGACAAGATAGTTCAGGCAAATGAGTGGGTATCCTGTTTTACAAGGTTTCATGAGAAGAAGAACCCATATTATCTTTCTATAGCCTGCAGCTGATAAAAGAAGGGAAGGAACTAACAGTGAAGTAACCAACTTACGAACTTCTCATTCAGTCTCATAACTCAACACAATGAGATTGATTGGCTGCCAGGCGGTATTCTCCCCAGAAGGATTTGGCTGAAAAAGCTGTCAACCTAAGTCTGGGATAGTGATGAATAATTAGACATCAAAAGATTTTGGGCAGGAAGAGAGATTAATTACTGCAAAGGTACATGAGAAAACTTTTTGGGATATAGAAATATTCAATATATTGATTATGATCACTGTTACACAAATGTGTACACTTGTCTAAACTCACTAAAGCATAAATTTAAAATAGGTGCATTTTATAGCATATAAATTACACCTCAATGGGGACCTTGACAACAGCCCTAACATATCACCCAACAGCTGGATTTCTACCCAGCCTGAGGCAAATAGAGAACTAAAGCTTGAAATTCTTCCAGATAATTTCAATGGGTTTACAAAGAAGTTCAAGTGGGTCTGCAGGGTTGTGGGTCTTATCTGCAAGCTTCCCTTATCATCCTATAAAGCCTCTGCCTAAGTGGCAACACTGTCCTATGGAAAGGTGCATTAAACATCTTGCATAAACAGGAATCAGAGTTCCACAGACTCTTGCCACTCTTTCATGCAAATGCTCCTTTTAAAATCATATCTTAAAAATACCATATTCATTCTGGTTTCAACTGGTGGAAAGAGAAAACAAGTCTTGCATTTGCCCACTTTATACCTATTCAAAGCCACCATCATCTCACTTGATTGCTGCAGGACTCTTGCAGCCGACACCCTTCTTTCACTTTTTACCTGCTAACGCCTATTTTCCACACAGCAAGTAGTGTCCCTAAAAAATATCATATTTTTCGCTCCATAGGACACACTTTAAAAAGTGGAGGGGAAAATGCCCATAGTGTCTTATGGAGCAAAAAATACGGTATTTTATTAAATATTTTAACACACCGTTTGGTTCAGAATATTTTTTTTCTTATTTTCCTCCTTAAAACCCTAGGTGTGTCTTATGGTCAGGTCCATCTTATGGAGCAAAAAACATGGTAAATACCGTATTTCCCCAGGTATAAGACGCGCCTTAATTTTGAGACCTGAAATTTGAAAAAAAAAAAAAAATGTATTACATAAAGTTATTGAACTCAAGTTTTATTCATCATAACATTCATACAACTCCTCAAGCGGGAAATGCAAGTAAAAAATCTACAACCACTGTATAAGATGCACCCAGTTTTTAGACCCCAAATTTTTCAAAAAGTGTGCATCTTATACATGGGAAAATGCAGTAAACTAGATGTGTCACTTTCCTGCTTAATGTCCTCCAGTAGCTTCCCACAGCACTGGGAATCAATACAGTTCCTGACCTTGCTCTCTATGGTCTACTCTCTCCAGGCTCAGAGTGGTCTGGCCCTACCTGCCCATTCCACTTACTCTGTATTCCTCTTCCACTTGATCTCTACCTTCTGGTCACACACACCATCTGTTCCTCAAAAATACCTGGCTCTGTCCACCTTCAGACCTTGGCACCTACTGCTCCCTCTGCTCCCAGATCTTCCCTTGGCAGCCTCCTTCTCATCAAAGGGTCATCTTGGATGTCATCTTCCAGAAGCTTTCCCTGACCACACATGGGTTAAGTAAGCTCTCTCTCCAGCACCTGACAAGCACTCTTGAGCCCACTAATTCATTTATATTTCCTTCAGAACTTGACTACCTTAAATTACCTAATAACTGATCCATTCGTTTAGTGTGTGTTTCTCCCAATATGATTACAGCTCCTACATTAAAAAATAATACATCACAATCAAGTGGGATTCATTGCAGGAACATAGGATGGTTCAAAATATGGAAATCGATCAATGTCATATACCACATCAAGAAAACAATGACAAAAATCATATGATCCTATCAATAGATGCAGAAAAGGCATTCGATAAGATACATCTATTTTTATAAAATGGGTATATAGAGAAAGTACATCAACATAATAAATGCCATATATGCCAAACCACCAGCCAATATTGTATTAAATGATAAAAAACTGAAAGTTTTTCCTCTGAAATCAGGAACAACACAAGATGTCCATTCTCTCCATTTTTATTCAGCATAGTTCTGAAAATCCTAGCCAGAGCAATCAGGCAAGATAAAGAAATAAAAGACATCCTAATTGGGAAAGAAGAAGTAAAGGTATCACATTTTGCAGATGGCTTGATCCTGTAAGATAGAAAACTTCAAAGACTCCACCAAAAAACCATTAGAAACAATAAACAGCCCTGGCCTGCTGGTTCAGTAGACAGAGCATTGCCCCAGCCTATGGACATCCAGGTTCTCTCCCCACCCTTTTCTCCTTCTCTCCCTCTTTCCATCCCAACAGCCAATGGCCGACTGGTTTGAGCATTGACCCAGGCACTGAGGATAACTCACTGGTCTGAGTGTTAGCCTCAGGCACTAAAAATAGCTCAGTTGATTCAAGCATCATCCCCAAACGGATGTTTGGGGTGTATGTGGAAGTCTGCCTCATTATCTCCCCTCCTCTTACCTCCAAAAAGAAAAAAAAAAAGGAAGGAAAAGAAAGTTTAAAGTCTACTGCTTTCCTAATGCCAACAATGAAACTTCAGAAAATTTAAAAAAATAATTCCTTTTACAATTGCAACAACAAAAAAATACCTAGCAATAAACTTAACAAAAAATGTGAAGGACCTATATACACTGAAAACTACAAAGCATTTTTAAGAGAAACTGAAAAAGACAATCAAGTAGAAAAATATTCCATGTTCATAGATTGGAAGAATCAACATAGTTAAAATAGCTGTTGGGCAGATAAAATATGGTATGCTCACTTTGTTAAAGATGGCGCTGCCCACATGGAAGCCCGTCACCCAGGTGATATTATTTGCCCTTATGCTTGGGATGGGTGTGGGGAAAAGGCTGTAATGCAAGCAGACCAGGTTGTTATGGCCTAAGGCTTGGCTTTAAGAGTAAGCTCTTCTCCACACCCTTGACTGATTGGATGATGTAGGGTGGTGATGTAGGGAGGAATCCCATTATGCCTCATATGGGTGGCTTTGTATCAGAGACTTCATTGTTTGTATAATTGGATTAAAGGTTTGGAGTCTATGCTATAAAGTGGGAGAGAGCAGTAGCTTGATCTCTCTCTTGGTTCCTGAGGTAGAAGAGAGGAGAGCAGAGTAAGGCCACGTGAAGGCCAGGAGAAGCAGCCGAGATGGCAGAGTGCTGAGGAAGAAGCCAGTTTGTTAAGAGTTTGTGCAGGAGAAGATGGGAAACAGAGGTGAATAAGTCTGGTGAGCTAGAAACCTTTGATTCTAGGAAACTCGGATAAGTCAGTAGCTTTGTGAGCACTGAATGTGTGGGTTTTGGAGCCCAGTGTGTGTTTTTGCTTGCCCGCCGGGTGCAAGCTAGAATTAAAGCTGATGGCTCACCAGTTTTTGGCTCCATTGTTTCATTACCAACTGTTCGAATCTAATGCAAACCTGCATCGGCCAGGCGACTGTGATAGCGGCCTCGACTTCTGGCTTTACAATAGCCATATTACCCAAAGCAATATACAAATTTAATGCAATCCCCATTAAAATTCCAATCTCACTTTTTAAAGAAATCTTTAAAAAATCACTAGATTTGTACAGAACCATAAAAGACCCCAGATAGCCAAAGCAATCATGAGAAAAAAGAATAAAGCCAGAGGCATCCCACTACCTGACTTCAAATTATACTACAGAACCACAATAATCAAAATAGCATGGTATTGGCAGAAAAACAGACATACAGACCAATGAAACAGAATCAAGAGCCCAGAAATAAAGCCACACATATATGAACAAATAATCTTTGACAAAGGAGCCAAGAACACCCAAGGGAGAAAAGAAAGCTGGCCCTGGCTGATTGGCTCAATAGTAGAGCATCGGCCTGGCATGTGGAAGTCCTGGGTTCAAGTCCCAGTCAGGGAACACAGGAGAAGTGTCCATCTGCTTCTCCATACCTCCCCAGCTCCCTTCTCTCTCTCATCTATCTCCTCCTGTAGCCATTGTTCAAATGGTTCAAGCAAATTAGCCTCAGGCACCAAGGATGGCTCTATGGCCTCGCCTCAGGCACTGAAATAGCTTGGTTGTCAAACAATGAAGCAGCTGCCCAGCTGGGCGAAGCATCATGCTGTAGGGAGCTTGCCAGGTGGATCTCAGTTGGGGTGCATGTGGGAATTTGTCTCTCTGCCTCCCTGCCTCCCGCTTAATAAAGAAAAAAAAAAGGAAAGAAAGCCTCTTCAATAAATGGTGCTGGGAAAATTGGAAAGCCACATGCAAAAGAATGAAACTTGACTATAGTAGTTTGTCCCCATGCAAAAAAAATCAAAATAAATCAAAGACCTAAATATCTGAAATAGTAAGTTATATAGAAGAAAAACATAGGTACTAAACTTATGGACCTTGGCTGTTGAGAACATTTTATGAATTTGACACCAAAGGCAAGGGAAGTAAAGGCAAAAAAAAATGAATGGGACTATATCAAACTAAAAAGCTTCTGCACGGCAAAAGAAACCAATAACAAAACAAAACGGCATGCCTTGGCTGGTTGGCTCAGCAGTAGAGCGTTGGCCCGGCATGTGGAAGTCCCATGTTTGATTCCTGGTCACGGCACACAGGAGAAGTGACCACCTGCTTCTCTAACCCTCCCCCTTCTCTCTCAGTCTCCCTCCTCTCTCACTCTCTTCCCGTCCTGCATCCATGGCTCAAACGGTTTAAGCAAGTTGGCCCCAGATGTTGAGGATGGCTACTGTGGCTTCACCTCAGGTGCTAAAATAGCTTGGTTGCTGAGCAACAGAGGAGCAACCCCAGATGGGCAGAGCATTGCCTGATGGGGGCTTGCCAGGTGGATCCTAGTCAGGGCAAATGCAGGAGTCTTGTCTCTGCCTCCCCGCCTCTCAATTAAAAACAAAAAACAAAAAACGGCAGCCAACCAAATGGGAGATGATTCTCACAAAGCTCAGCAACAAAACGAACAATCTAATTTAAAAATGGGGCAAGGGCCTGACCTGTGGTGGCGCAGTGGATCAAGCATCGACCTGGAACACTGAGGTTGCTGATTCAAAACCCTGGGTTTGATTAGTCAAGGCACATGTGGGAGTTGACACTTCCTGCTCCTCCCCCCTTCTCTCTCTCTCTCTCTTTCTCTTCTCTAAAAAGAATAAATAAAAATTCTTAAAAATAAAATGAAAATGGAACAAGGACCTGAGCAGACACTTCTATTAAGAAGACATAAAAGCCTGACCAGGCGGTGGCGCAGTGCATAGAGCGTCGAACTGGGATGCAGAAGGGCCCAGGTTCGAGACCCCGAGGTCGCCAGCTTGAGCATGGGCTCATCTGGTTTGAGCAAAAGCTCACCAGCTTGAGTTCAAGGTTGCTGCCTTAAGCAAGGGGTTGCTTGGTCTGCTGAAGGCCCGCAGTCAAGGCACATATGAGAAAGCAATCAATGAATAGCTAAGGTGTCAAAATGAAAAACTGATGATTTATGCTTCTCATCTCTCTCCGTTCCTGTCTGTCTGTCCCTGTCTATCCCTCTCTCTGTCTCTGTAAAAAAAAAAAAAAAAAAAAGAAGACATACAAATGGTCAATAAATATATGAAAAAATACTCATCTTCACTAGCTATTCAAGAAATGCAAATCAAAACTACAGTGAGATATCACCTCACACCTGTTAGACTGGCTGTTATTAACAAGATGTGTAATAGCAAGTGTTGGAGAGGCTGTGGAGAAAAAGGAACCCTCATTCAATGTGGGGGAATGTAAATTGGCACAGCCATTATGGAAGACAGTATAGTGACACCTCAAAAATTTAAGAATACAGAGCAGCCAAGATGGCAGAGTGCTGAGGGAGAAGCCAGTTTGAGCAGTTTGTGCTAGAGAAGGAGATGGGAAACAGGTGAATAAGTCTGGTGAGCTAGAAACCTTTTGATTCTAGGAAACTCGGATAAGTCAGTAGCTTTGTGAGCACTGAATGAGTGGGTTTTGGAGCCCAGTTTGTGTTATTGCTTGCCCGCCAGGTGCAAACTAGAATTAAAGCTGATGGCTCACCAGTTCTTGGCTCCGTTGTTTCATTACCATCTGTTCGAATCGAATGGGAACCTGCACGGGTCAGGCGGCTGTGATCCTGACCCCGGCTACTGGCTTTACATTTGGCATAGTCTGTGGCAGATTTCGATAAAGATCGGCATGGAGCGGTGGAGTAGAGGACTGGCTGCTGTTATGTTTCCCTATGGCTGTTTTTGGGGGGACTATTGGCTGGCTGACTTTTACAGCCATGCGTGAGGAAACCGAGAGCTCTATGGAAGAGGCCGCCCTGGACCTGCAAATTGAGCAGTGGAAGGAGCTGGAGGAAGCGCTGGAAGAGGAGATCGACCAGGATTGCGAGATTCGCCTGGAATAGGAGACGCTGGAGAAAGAATCACAGGTTTGTGAGTTGGCGATTGCCCTGGATGTTGTGGAGAGCCAGCAGCAGCATGAGGCCGGGGCAGGAGCTGTGGCCAGGGCTGGAGCTGCAAGACCTGCTGAGCAGAAGGCACGGCAGCCCAGGGCTCCAGCCCGGCAGCAGGAGTTGATGTTTTTAGTTCCTCTTTAGAGAATGAGGAGAGTTGAGCTGGAGTTGCAATCCTCAGACTCCAGAAGGTAAACGTTGGCAGCTGCAGCGGGAGGATGAACAGACATCCCGGGAGCCAGGCATGCTTTGCTGAGTGGCCACTGAAATGGCAGGGAGTGCCTGCTAAGCTGCTGATAGGTCTGAGATTTAGGGATATAAGGGTGGATGCCATCATGCTCCCCAGAGCAGAGATGGAAATGCTGACTGCCATTGCCACATGCTTCTTTTTAGGACAGTGTGAGACTTGCCATGACGGCAGAAATGAGGGGGAAGGCTAAAGCCCTATGTGTGTGGACTGATTTCCTGGACTATGACCGGATGGGCACAAGCTCCTTTGTTGAATGGACTTACGGATTTTGGACAATGTGAAATACCCTGATGGGGGTGTGGATGGCTTTGCTGGAGGCCCTCCTGCCCCGAGAAGCTTTTCCCATGGCTAGAAAGAAGGCTGAGGACATTTTGCACTTTTGGCAAACTGCTCAGAGACTGGTGAAATGTACCTTTGTAATTGTTGAAATTGTATGATTTGTCATATATTTGTAATTTGTGTAATGTGCCTAACTTCCTTGTACAGGGATGCCGGTGGTATAGATTGTAGGTAGTAAAGTGAGCATAGGGGTGGATTGTTGGTCAGATAAAATATATTATGCTCACTTTGTTAAAGATGGTGCTGCCCACATGGAAGTTTGTTGATATTAATGTGTAATGGGGAACAGGCTGTGGACAGGCTGGGTCGTTATAGCCTAAGGCTTAGTTTTAAGAGTAAGCTTTCCCCCACACCCTTGACTGATTAGGTGATGTGGGGTGGTGTGCTCTCCTGAGGAATCTCATTATGTCTCAGATAAGTGACTTTGTATCAGAGACTTTCTTGTTTGTAGATTGGATTAAGGGTTTGAATTTCTACGCTATAAAGTAGGACAGACCAGTAGCTTGCTCGCTCTTGGTTCCTGAAGTATTAAAAAGGAGAGCAGATTAAGGCCACGTGGAGGCCAGGAGAGCAGCCAAGATGGCAGAGTGCTGAGGGAGAAGCCAGTTTGAGCAGTTTGTGCTGGAGAAGGAGATGGGAAAGGGGTGAATAAGTCTGGTGAGCTAGAAACCTTTTGATTCTAGGAAACTTGGATAAGTCAGTAGCTTTGTGAGCACTGAATGAGTGGGTTTTGGAGCCCAGTTTGTGTTTTTGCTTGCCCACCGGGTACAAGCTAGAATTAAAGCTGATAGCTCACACACACAAAAAAAAATTAAGAATACAATTGCCATGTGACCCAGCAATCCCTTTACTGGATCATCTACGAAAGAAACTCAAAAAAATTGATATGCAAAGACTCCCCCATGTTCACCACAGCATTATTAACCGTGGCCAAGACATGGAAATAACAAAAGTGTCCCTTGATAGAGGACTGGTAAAGATGTGGCACATATACACAATGGAATACTACTCCGCCATAAGAAATGATGATATATTGTCACTTATGACAACATGGATGAACCTGAAGAATATACTGACAACATGGATGAACCTGAAGAACATACTAAGTAAAACAAGTAAATCAGAAAAAAAGCTAAGAACTATATGATTTCACACATATAAAACTGAGACTCGCCTGACCAGGCGGTGGCGCAGTGGATAGTGTCAGACTGGGATGTGGAAGACCCAGGTTCCAGATCCCGAGCTCGCCAGCTTAAGCGCGGGCCCATCTAGTTTGAGCAAAAGCTCATCAGCTTGGACCCAAGGTCGCTGGCTCCAGCAAGGGGTGGCTCTGTCTGCGGAAGGCCTGCAGTCAAGGCACATGTGAGAAAGCAATCAATGAACAACTAAGGTGTTGCGACGGCAACGAAAAACTAATGATTGATGCTTCTCACCTCTCTCTGTTCCTGTCTGTCTATCCCTATCTATCCCTCTCTCTGACTCTCTCTCTGTCCCTGTAAAAAAAAAAAAACAAAAAAAACTGAGACTCATGGACATAGATAAAACTGATGTGGTTACTAGGGGGAGCAGGAAAGGGGCATAAAGGGGACAAATATATGGTGACAGAAAATGAGTTGACTTGGGTGATGGGCACAGAACACAATCAACAGTTCAAATGCCATGAAAATGTTCACCTGAAACCTATGTTCTCTTATTGATCAATGACACCCCATTAAATTTCTAAATGTTAAAAGAAAGGGAAGGGTCCTATGAGTAATTCCCAGAAAAGGACAAACCCGAATCTTACAACCTCAGGATGATCCTTTCTACTCACTGTGTAACATTGCTCCCATTTTCCATATTCTTCTTTCCAGTTAAATACACTGCTCACAAAAATTAGGGAATCAGGGAATGTGCAGATAGATACTCTAGTACTTTCAGCCTTTTGTATAGTGCTTTTTCACCAATAAAATAAAAGTCAGTTTTGCATCTCATTTGCATAAACATTTTTTAACCTGTCGTTTGCTTTTCTGATGTTCTTGTTTAATAAAAAAATCAAATGTTTATCACTTCATATTCATTTTGAAATATCCCCTAATTTTTGTAAGCAGTATGTATTCATTCCTTTAAAAACATTTAGTGTCGTAAAATATCACCTCACACATATTAGGATGACTACTATAAAAAAGTGTCTGTGTGTTGGTGATGATGAGGAGCAAAGGGAAACTTGTATACTTTTGGTGGAAATGTAAATTAGTACAGCCACTATAAAAAACAGTATAGAAATTCCTCAGACAATTAAGAATAGAGTTACCATATGACTTAGCAATTCCACTGTTGGGTATATACTCAAAGAAACTGAAATCAGGATCTCAAAGAGGTGTGTATCTGCACTCCTATGTTCATTGCCACATTATTCACAATAGCCAAGTCATGAATAAAAAAGGACTACAGCTCCATGAAAGCCAAGTTGCTCTGTCTTGTTCATCACTCTGTCTATATGTGTAGCACCAGACCAGAGCCTGGTAAACAGAGGACATACAGAACTATGTGTTGAGTACATGAGTGGACAAATGAATGAGTGAATGAATGAATGTTTTTAAACAAATCAAACTGAATGCCTTTAAAGATAGGATAAGGCAGTCTGGTTGGTCCCATCAGAAACAGTGTCCTGCATCACACCTGTACTCACAAGAAATGTCAACACTGGCACACACTTTAGCAACAGAAAAATACATCTATAAGATACTGAAGTGAGATCATTCTATAATAAATCATCAGCATTCACAGACTAAAATACCTCTAATACCAACAATACCATTGATCTGAAGGAAACCTATTCATTTAAACTGACAAAAACATGCTGTCATTTTCATTTCCATTATAAAACATGCCAATGTAGCAGAAACATGACTGATTGAACATCTTTTTCTCAATCCAAGTGGTAACTGATCAGCTTACTAAAGTTTAACAACTCAAGTCAAAGAAGAAAAAACTTTGCTTTCTTTCTTTACTTATGAAGCATAGGTATATATTTAAAATACAGAAAACTATTAATATTTATTTTATTTTTTTATTGATTGATTTTAGAGGGAGAAAGAAAGAGAGAAATCGATTTTGTTGTTCCATTTATTTATGCATTCATTGACTGATTCTTGTATGTGCCCTGATCGGGAATCAAACCCACAACCTTGGTGCACTGGGATGACACTTCAACCAACTGAGAAACTCAGCCCAGCCTAATGTTTAAGTGTGTGTGTGTATACAAATACATATAGGTACTTAACTTTGTGTATATGTATGCATCTATCTGTAAACTAGGCAGCAAGTTACTAGAATAATTCCTACTGTAAATGCATATGAAACAATGACTCCAGTAAGTGATGTACCACTTCGTCTCCATCAACACCTTAATTCCTGCTCCTACAGAGAATAAATGAGATAAATGAACTAAAAGTACTTTGAATCTCTGAAAGAAAGAAGCTATAGAAATTCTGAAAGAAGAAAAAAGGACAAATACAGTCTCTGAAAGGAGGAAAAAAAAGATGTTGCATAAAGAGAGTCAAGGTTTTAATTACTGAAGAGTCCTTCAGGTTGAAGAGAGCCATACTTGATTATCCTTCTGTCTCCTGCAGCCACCCAGCACTTCTTTTCAAGGATCTGCAGTGATCAGCTCTTTCACTACAGTCTATTCAGTGGCCTTTTGACAGCCAAAATGTTAGGAGCTGCTCAGGTTTTCAGGCGTGGTCCAGTTAAACAGGCCTGCACAGGTTTCTACCCCACCCAGGTGTCAGCTTGATAGAAAATGAAATTGAGCAAAAGAGTTTTAATGAGTTTTTAATGATTTAAGTATTCAGAGTGATTGCTCACAAGACAGGAGAAAAGGGACCCAAGAGCAGTGAAACCAAATCACACCAAGAACACATTCAACAGTGGGGAATGCAATTACACAACTTTGGCACAAACGTAGGAAGCTTCTAAATTAGACTGGAAGATGCGATGGCCCAGCCTTCTGCCTCCACTCAGAAGTCCCTCCAGTCATGCCATTTCTAAAAATCGTATTCAATTATTTTCTTTAAATTTTCCTGAGCAGAATATTCAACAGTCTTCCTTCATACTTTTATACTATTGTTCCACAAACGCCTGGCTTCTGCCTAATGTCAACCCTACCTCTCACCTGCTTACCAAGGACAGGACTGAACTTGAGTTGTTTCCTGTAAAGTACAATGGTCAACATTAATTAAGATCATCTATTTGAAGGAAAACTGGTTTTAAGCATTTAAGCTCCATGCTTACAGGTTCTCACACTTGTTATATTTTTTCTAAAATACCCCCAACAAAATAAGATGTTAGGAAATGGATCCCTTGGTAAAAAGAAGGAATGTCATCTTAAAAACAAACAAACAAAAACCTGTAATAGAATCACCCTGCTTCTGACCTATGATGGCGCAGTGGATATAGCTATGACCTGGAACACTGTCACCAAGGTCACCAGTTCAAAACGCTGGGCTTGCCTGGTCAAGGTCCATACCCACTCCTCCCTCACCACCTTTCTCTCTCTCTTTTCTCTCCGTAAAATCAACAAATAAAATCTTAAAAAAAAAAAAAAAAAAAAAAGCCTGCTAAGGAACTGACAGACATGCCATACTTTTGGACATTAATGAAAGCAGATTGTATTTTCTTTACCCAAATCTGTCCAACTTTGGAGTTTGCAATACCGAAGTAGATATATAAGAAGGTTCCAGTGCCTGACCTGTGGTGGCGCAGCGGATAAAGTATCAACCTGGTAGGCTGAGGTCGCTCGTCAAGACACATATGGGAGTTGATGCTTCTTGCTCCTCCCTCCCTTCTCTCTCTCCCTCTCTCTCTTTTTCTCTCCCCTCCCTAAAATGAATAAATAAAATCTTTTTAAAAAATTTTAAAAAAAAGAAGTTTCCAATTTTCCATTCTCAGCTCCAAAATAAATTAGTTTAACATTAAGTCAAGACATTTAGATTGCTGATAAATAAAAATGATTCTAGGTCATGATTAAGATGGTTTGTCAATTACCAACAATAGTATGTCCTAATCACCTGTTAAATGCCCACTATTATGTTAATACCAGTGGCAGATACAAAAGAAGTATAAAATAGGGTTCCTGTCACCCACGCCTAATAATCTAGAGACAGCCCTCATTAATTTACCAATCAAGTACAGTATGTTGCATAATGAACATGAGATTATTTGTAAAGTACTAAAGATAAAACACATTTTACCATAAAAGACATGTTACAGTGCTTCAGTTCTCAGGCTAGTAGAAAACCAACTAATCCCATAATGAAACTGAAATATCAAGTATGTGGAAATGAAACATGATATAGAAAACTAGTTGCGCTTCTAGATCTGACATGTATATGGTGTTTTGTTAGCTACAAAGAGTTTTCAGTATACATAAACTTCACCATTACACTGTGGATATGTAGTATTTGGTAAAATGTGGTAATATTTTCAAAAGGTTGAGGAAACTGAAGCAGAGAAAGCCCGGAAACTTCTTCAAAGTCACATAGCGACTATGTGACAACAGGAATCTAATGTTGGCCTCCTGACTCCAAATCCCATTCTCTTTCCACTGGTGTAAAACTGAATAAGAAATAGATGCAGAGTGTTTTTGTTTTGCTGTGTTGTTTAATACTGGTACCTGAGAAAGAGGGAATTTCATTTGAGGAGCTAAATGAAAACCTTTAGTGATTCAAAAGGAGGCTCAGGGGCACTTTTTGAAGCATTCAGTGTTGACAACCCTAGTGTGTTACTTGCCTTCATTTAACAGAGAACCTGTGGAGGGAACACACGTTTCCTCCTTTCAGGTCTGTCACTAGTGCTTTCCAGGTTCCTCAGCTATGATTAAGGTATGCTGGAGGAGTATATTTGGTTTGAGTTTAAGAAGATTTCCTTGCTAACTGGATAAGTACAGGAAAAGAGAAGGGAAGGAAGAAAACATGTATAAGAAAAAGACTGCCCAGGGTAGAATTAACTAAGTTGCAAGCCTTGAAAGAAAGGCAGAGTGATAGAGGCTGAGGCAGGGCATTATCCTATTAAAGCGACCACAGGAAGCAATGTTGGGTCAGCCCTCATCATTGTGCCATCACAGCAAAGCAGCTTGAAGGAGGAGGCAGCAGCAGCCATAATCCAGCTATGCATAAATACTGATCTCCCTCCACAGAGAGGGTCTACAGTTGAAAAGTCATCTATAAAATTTGCAGGTGACAATACAAATAATCACATCTACACCTTCCACAAAAATACCACTAACAAAATACAAGTGCAAAGAGTTTCATTCATTCATTCATTCACCCAATAATCCAATAAACATTCACCATGTGCCAGGAACCATACAAAGATAAGCCGGCACAGTCCCTACCTTCAAGGAGCTCACTGTTTAGTGAGAAGATGCACAAATAAGTAAGTTCAAAATCATGTGACTGGTATGAAATTAAATACAACTACAGCGCTGGCACAGTAAACTTCAAGGATAAACAACAGATCCTAATAGGTTCCCCAACATGCTCTACTTGGCAGACTTGCTATTTATCATTTACCCAACCATATACAGAGGCCCACATTAATACTTAGGCCAAATCTACATTGTTAATCACATATTTCCCAGCTAAATCACTTTACTGTGTCTACCCTGCCCAAGTCACTGTTATGTTTCTAAAGGGAAAGAACGTGTGTGTGCATAAATCTCGCCCAAATTGTGTAACAGCAACCTGAACTTGGGGCGGTGCAAAAGGGGTTCACCATAACATGACATGTCATTTCAAGTATGGCCCAGAAAGCAACAGGTGATTCACTTTAACAAACACTCTTGAGTCAACATTATATAGGTCATGTCCCATTAAAACAAGCTCCAGGAGTCTGTCCACCTTCTTCTGTTGCAGCAAGTAAAATATTAATTTATATTTGTTTGGGCTTTGTAATATACAAAGCAGACGCACAAGCATTATTATCAATTATCATCACAGCAATCCCTATGTATAAGGATTATCTGGCTATTTTATACATGAAGAAGCTGAGTCCAGGAGAGGCTAGGGATTTATCTAGGGCCATGCAATTAATGGCAAAAGTCAAAGCTGGGTCAAGTCTGTAAACCTTCTGACCTCCAATTGGGTGTTTTATTCCTTCCAAACTGCTGCCTAACATTCCCATTGCAATTGTGGGTAATCTTTTCTTACTCAGAAAAAAAGAAAAAGGAGGAGAATAGTAATTCTTACTATCTCCCTGGATCCAACATATTGGAAGAGAAGTGAACAGACCATTCTGCACAAATAGAAATAACACTAAAAATTCAAAGCCTTTGGAGATGATAATGGAATACATTCAGTTCAGTTGCCAATATCTAAAATATATTTCCTAGAACTAGCTTTAGCCTGATCCCCTCCCTCAACAAATCCACATCACAGTCTCTAATCAAACCCTCAATCAAGAAGCCATCTCACCATCCCCAAATTATTCAAATAAAAGAGATTAGCCACTCCTGCCTCCACACCTCGAAACAGCACTAGCACCACCCAGTCATGTTTTGCTGAATTCAGCCTCTCCCACACTCCCTGGGATGCTTTTTAAAATAACTTGTTCATGAGCAAGCTCTTTGTTAACCAGGGGAACTGGGGGGGGAGGGGAGGGGCTGACTTGACTTTTCTGTAATTCACAGGTTGACCCTCAGAAGCGACCTCCAAGGCATCTCAGAGCAAGAGACAGACTTATCAGAGAACAGGGCAGCTCAGAACTCAAGTTTCCCTCTTCTTGAAAATGGGGTTGGGGGAGTGGAGGAAAGATGGCACTGTCCCTTGCCAGATGAAATTCCTCCTTGAATGGAACTGTCACTTCAAACTCAGGATGTCCAAAATAATGCAATGTCTCCTCCTGACTTCTCTATATCTACTTTTGCCATTGTCACCATGGTTCTACCTGTCTCCCCAGCTAGAAACCTCAAGCTTTCCTGATTCTTATCTCACCCCTGGCTCCCACTCCCTTCTAGGCAGTTCATCTTCCCACCCTAGTAGTGACTTTTGACTACTGCGTGGTCAAACATGGTACCAAGGGTAAAAGAACAGCAGGCTTTGGAATCAAACAGATCTAGGTATCTGTCACCACTCTATCAAAGGTCACCCGTCACCTTGGATCATCTGAGCACAAGTTTCTAGTTCAGTAAATGGAGAATCACACATCCCTCACTGGTGGCTCTAAGAATTGGTTACACTTAGCAACATACTTGTAGCACACACCTTAGGGCCTGGCACATACTTGTGTGTACTGGGTGGATAGGAACAGGCCTCCCTTCCCAGCTTGGAGCAAAGCGGGAATCTCTTTGAAACACAACTTCATCACGCCACTCTTCGGCTCAGACTGCCTCCATTGTTCTCCCTTACCTCAGCACAGCCAGACTCTGGCTGACCTTCAAGATCATCAAAAACCTTCCACCTCGATCTTATGCCTCTGTCTCCAACTCCTCTTCTCCAGTCAGAGTCTACACACTCAGCAAGCATTTACTGGGTACTGATCACATGCCAACAGGGTGCTGGATGCTGGAAACATTGAAATGAAAGGCTGCCACCCTGAAAGAACTCACAAGTGCCTTTCTGGAAAGAAGTGTGTATCTGGGTGAAGGGACATGGGGTGGGGGTGAGGGCAGATAAGACCATCATTGTATTACAGCGTAGGAAGTGATGCAGGAGTGGCGAGCACCATGCGGGCTACGGGAACACCACCGAGAGAAGCGCACACACTGCCTCTGTTCTTCCCTCCTACACTCAGTTAGCTAAGCCCTACTCTGTAAGTCAAGGTCTTATTCATTCTGGCCCACACCTCTCCCATCTCTGAATTCCTCAAGTTCTTACCGACACTACTCATTTTCAGTCATCCTCTCGCTGTCATTTCTTGTATTACTGTGGGTTCAAGTTTTTTTTTTACTACTTTTTGTATACGCTGGCCGTTTTTCTCCACTGGTTTATATGGTGAGAAGATATAGCCTAGACTCTAGACAACTCTAAATCTTTTATGGAACTTACATAATTATCCATGGCATAGGTGATACATTTGGAACCACTGACAATTACAAAATAATGTATTTATTTAATTTTCATAAGCATACTCCCCCCCTTAGTGCTAGGTCCTGACTTTGGCCTGTCTTATCCTTTGTGTCCAACCCAAGACTAGAGACAAGACTCTTGGCTATCCTAAAAAACTTTCTAAAAATTTTTTAAATCTGAAGTGTTTAAACCTGTAATGAGATAAAGCATGGAAAGGCACTTCACAGCTTGCCAAGTGCTCTAAAAATACAAGGGGACAGTCACCATCTTCCTCCACAACCAGCCTGATCAACAATATCAGATATTCTCCCATTTACTGAGCCTTCTACACCCCTCTAAGTGGTCCTACCACTGTACTGTGTAATCTGTCCGTACCTCTGAACAGACTGTTATTTAGCTCTATTTGCCCACAACCTAACACACCAGCAAGCACACAGAATTGCTAAATAAATGGGTGCCCGGAAGAAATTAACTCATAATTTTCTTTTTCAATACAAAGTGTCCCAACAGTGGGGGAAGCAAGGAGGGGAGGGAACTAGGAATAAGAACACCCTAGCAGCTAAGAACCCAGACCTTGAAAGTTTCATCAATTACCTCCTTCCCTGAGCCACTGAGAATCCAAATGAAGCAAAGGCCTATACAGAGGGTGTGGTGGTGACAGCAATTGAGTTCAATTCATCAGAACTCCTTTTTTACCCTATTTCAAGCTCTGCAAATGAAAGAATTGACCATTTACAGTTTGGGTCACTGGAACAAGATATGAAAGTAGGCTGGAAAGGATTTTAAAGTACAGCTGACAGCCCTTTTCCTTAAATGATTGGACTGAGAATTACCCAGCGGGGGCAGAAGAATGCACTAACTGATCTGTGAGGATCTCTCAGAGACTTCACAAGCTCTGCCTGGGCAAACATTCTCCTGGGGTGGGGAAGGGGTTCCCACGCCCTGAAAACAATGCTAGCTCCTCACTCCTCCTCCAAATAGTTTTCCAGCATTAAAAAAAAAAAAAAAATTAAAAATGCACAAGCGAGTGCTTTGCTATGCCTAATGTTATCGGATAATTTTTCAAATTCTTACTCAATTACATATCACACTCTTATCTGCAGTCACCACAGGCCAAATAGCCTCGCTTTCATATCATGCCCATTGAGCCCGCAGAACACAAGGATCCCTCCCAAGTAATTCCAACTCTCATAAACATGAGATCATTTTACATTAAGCTGTGTGTGTGTGTGTTTGAGAGAGAGAGAAAGAGAATGAGTGCTCACAGGAACCCACAAGTGCCTTTTCTTCTAAGAGGAGTAAGGAAGTTTGAGGCAACAGGTTAAAAACTTGGGAGTTTTCTGGTTTTGCCTAGATAATGATTAACTCTTTTTGATGCAGAATCCAGAAGAGCTGGCATTTCTGGACTGGCAGTTCTCCCCAGCCAAAAGAGCAAAAGAAAGCTCACACGCACATTGACTCTTAGAAGGAAATAACTGAAACAAATCGGTTTCAAGCTTTTGCAGTGGGAGCTACCATAGTTTTAAGGAGTACTAAGTGTTTTAAAATTGTTTTGTTACTGGTCTTAAAACCTCCAGTTCAAGAACCTCATTAATCAAAGCAACAGATATCATCTACCCCAAATGCTTCAATGTTTCATTTCAAATTGCTGACAGCAAAGCTTGAGATAACTTACATCACCACAAATCACTGAATAAGTAAGAGAGATCAAGAGATGAAGCACAAATGACTCCAATGAAGTTTCTAAAACACAAAGCCAACTGATGTCATTTCAAGATGAAACCATACAACAGGAGTAGGAGAGATTAAGAGGAAAAATCTTCAATATCTCTTCCCTCACTTCTACCTTTCCTTCAGGACAATAATCCACCTATAAAATGGTGGAAGGAATTGTCCAACATTACGTAGCTACCCTACAGCCTTCCCTCCCTATGAATGATATTTTTTAAATGCTGTAATGATAAAAATATGAGCTGTCACTATTATTAATAGTACTCATTTTAAAACAGACTGTTACATAGACAATTCATTAGATGAAAAAGAAAAAAAAACATAAACATAAAGACATTTCAATTTGAAATTACAGCATACTGCACCACAATCCACAAAGAAACCCCGAGTTGACAACGGGTCTAGTATATGAAGAGGAGTATAAGAGGCAGGAGGACATCCTACATCCAAGAGAGCCTGAAGTCACTTCCCTCACAGCCTAGATGTCTACACGAATACTTCATGGGTTCCACAGCTATACCACCTCCCCCCAGTTCATCCCAGCCCAAATGTGAGATGAAAAGCCTCCCACTTCCTCATTTCTTTAATTTTAATTAAAGACAATCACCCGGAATTTTTTTTTTCTTTAGAATTCAAGTGCTGCACAAAGCAACATAAATGTCTATAACACAAAGAGTTACAGAAGTTTCATTATTGGCCCACCAAGATGAAGAAAGAAAACCATACACACCAGTAAGAGCAGAGAATTTTCTCACTCTGGAGGTCTCTAAGCTTATTGGAAGTCCAAGGTTTAATATATTTATCCTGATTAAAGCATTGGTTGTCCCTAGTAATCCAGTCACAAATCCACCTCTAGGCCCATCAAGTAACTATCCCTCCCCTTGATTTTTCTGAGAAGCATCTCTTCCTATAAGATAGTGACTCCTAACCAAGTATCACTTCAACTGCTCTCCAGGCCAGCTGCCAATCTGCCACCCTCCTGAAGTGTGCAGCAGCCATGCAGACATGGCAAACCCTGAGAGTGTCCTTCAGAGAATATAATAGGTTTTGTACTTACAAGTGTGCCTGCTAAATAGGGGGAAAATTGACATTTTCAAAAGGGGAAAAATTATCATCCTCAATAAGCAGGAATCATGAACCATGAAAGCTGAAAAAGACCATGGAAATTTTCTGATTTAACCCCTAATTTCCTAGATGAGAAAACCAAGGCATAGACAGGTCAAGTAGGTACATACCAGGAAGACATTAAACCACTGCATTAACTGTTCTATGCATCAAGATAATAGGAAATTATAACAATCAACTAAATGTGTACAGCACTTTATAGTTTCAAAGGCCCCTCAAATGAATTCTTTCACTTAAGCCTCACAACAGTGTTAAGCTGGCCTGGGTCCATACTCCATCTTCATCACGTTATAGCTGTGTATTTTGCAGTATTATTTAGCCTCCCTGTGCCTCACCTGTAAAATGAGGATAATAATATTAGCTACTTCATAGGGCTATTGGGAATTCAAGAGTTAATATACGTAAAATGCTTAAAGCAGAAGAACTTAGACATAAGGAGCACCCAATAAATACTAGCCATCATCATTATCATCCTTACTAGCCAGGACTAGGAATTGTTGTCTCTATTTTATAAATAAGGTGAGTTACCCCCCAAATCATACTTGTAAATTGCAAAGCCAAACTAGAAACCAAGCTTCTGCCTCCAAATCTAGTACTCTCTCCCTTGGAACCACTATCTAAGGTTTCAATTGCTATGGCCCAAAAGAAGTACTGCTTCAAAATAGGTACCTAAGTCAAGAATACTCCCTAACAAACAGCTTCCTTACCTGACAGGATCTGACCCAGTACCCCACCAATAATACATACACACATACAGGAATAAGGCAAAAGTAGATTTACAGTTGTTCATACGGAAAATAATACAAATAATAATATAAGAGTAAGTTGTTTCGCATACTCACAACTGTAAACCTACTTTTGTGCCACCCTGTATATGCATACATACATACACACACACATACATATACATACAAGAAAAAGACAAGTGGAAAAAAAGGGAAGAGATCTCTAAGTGGTTTAAATGTTTGAAGAAATTGTTGCCAATTATTCAGAAATAGGATGTATATCTTAAAGCTCATGGCATGTCATCTCTTGGCCAGCTCATGCTCTTGGGTCCCTTTGTTTTCTGTGCTTCGTCTTCCTGTGGGTTCTGGCCACCCAGCAACCCACAGCTGGCAAGGCCACCTTCTCCACAGAGGAGAAGGACTCAGACTTTGCCCACTACGCTGTGTGTAATGTGAAATGCAGAATCTGGGTTCAGACAGCAAAGACAAGGTGAAAGCTTTCACATTGCCACTCAGGTCCCCTGCCCACCAATCAATGCATTTGTAAAAGAAAAGATTAAAAAAAGAAAGACTTTGCCTTTTCCTTAACAGGTGGCATCTTAAAATACCCACAGAGATGCACCCCCAACTATATTTCCTTCCTGACAAATATATATTTTGAGCTCAGAATCATTTGTTCAGAATGTATAAATAACGTCAAGGCTACTTAATATCAAGTGACTTGAAAAACCACAGGGAAGAGTTTTCCTGTTTGTCCCTTTCTTTCCTCCCATTTACCATAGAGCATGCAGCTGCCTCTAAAAGGCAGCAGCTCTCTCCAAACCCTTGCTTTGAGTGTCACACCAGTTCCTTTCCCAGGTCCACTATTTCAACTCCTAAACTTTCTCAATGTTTAGACTTCAACTATCTGTTTAAAATGATAAATAAATCCTAGGCAAACGTAGAATGTGTTTTTCAATCACAGAAAACCTCACTTTTGTTTTAAATTCTTTGGAAATTCAGAGTTAATATTTTTCTTGGTTTACAAGGAGAGAGACATGCTTGAAGAAATTTCATCAACTAAATTATAGCTTTAGGGCAAGGATTCTAAAGAAGGCAGTGGGGTAGTAAATGAGGAAAAACACCCCCCACTGGGAAGCCTCCACATGCTATATAGTTTGTACCTATCCTTGTGTAGTGACAATTTCACAATGTTTGATCTATTCTGAACTGCAAATATTAATATAGAGAGAAGGCTTTTCATTGGAATAGAAGGAGAAACGAGAAGCATGGCATCATGACTGTCACATCCAAATTCAACTCAAAACATTTACATTTAATTTATAAGCATTTTAGTATTTACTATGTGCCAGAAGCTGGACACATGGGAGTGACAGTTCTGTCCCCAAGGTGCTCAGTGAGTTGTAAACAAGGAGATATAAATGAAAAGATTACTATGTAATATGATGAGTGCAATAACATAAGTAAGCACAAGGAAAATGCTGGGAAGATGCTGAGGGTGCATAGATTAACCGTGTGCAGAAAGCAAAGGGAGATGCTGAAGAAACCTGCTTGGGATACTGCACAGGGCACAGGGTTAATGTGTAGAGAGCAGGGATAAGCATGGAAGACTTCATGGAGGTGGGTGGTAGCATCTAAGCTGGATTTTAAAGGATAAGTGTTTTCCAGGTTCAAAGAAAAGGACCCATTCCAAAGAGGGCACAGCATGAAAAAGCATGAAGCATGAAACAATGTAATATGGTAAGGAAATGAGAGGAAGTTCAGCTTTATAGTATTATAAAACATGAAATGAACAAGGTAAGTAGAAACTCATGAGTATAAACAGTCTTTTATGCTATGATCTTAACAGAATAGCAAATTTGTTTCTTTAAACAGAATTTTTTGGTGCTTTCATGCAAGCTATATTGTCAAGATCAAATTAAGAAACTATTTCTAAAATTATTACTTTAGTAGCACAGATCATTCATTTATGCATTCATCATTATAGCCAATACATATTTACTAAGGGCCACCATTTAGGCTATAATACTGTTACAAATATGTTTTCTAACTGATACTTACTTATTAGCATTTAATACAGTATTTGTCATACAGTGAGTTAGCATTTTACACTCATTTGCAATAAATCAGCAAGGTAGGTCTTATTTATGTCACAGAAGAGAAAGCTTGGGAAAGAAGTTGAGTGGCTTGATCCAGGCCATAGAGCAAGATGATGTTGACAAGATTCCAACTGAGGGTTGGTTCCAAAGCCTCTATTCTTTGCACTGTATCACACAACCTCAAAGCATTCCTACCAGAAGTCCAGTAGAAGAGAGAAGACTGAAAGACAAACACTTAAAATATAAGGCAGTACAAAATCAATGTCATAATGTTGTGTGAGTAAACTAGAGGAAGAGTCATTTCTGGTTAGAGCAGTGGTTCTTAACCTTTCTTGAGGTACTGAACCCACCAGTTTCATATGCACATTCACCGAACCCTTCTTTAGTGATAAATAAAATATAATTTTTTTTTCCAAATTCAAGACACAGGTATATGTTTTTTTACTGGTGCACAAATTGAGCCGTGCATGAACATCACCTTGCTCAAAGAACAAAACCAACAAAGTGCATGAACTCACAACAAATTACGGTATTACTTTATTCTGGCCTCCGCAGCAGAGGCTTCTCCGAACCCCTGAGACCGACTCATCGAACCCTTCGGATTCGATAGAACCCAGGTTAAGAACCACTGGGTTAGAGTGACCAAGGAAGGCATCCAAGAATAGTTGGTTTTACTGGAAGGGTGAGATTTCAGTAAGTAGAGATGAGGGCTTGGTAGGGAGAAAGGGATATTCCATGAACAGCACTTAGACCTCAGTCTCTGGTAACCCCTGACATTCAGATTCTTATTCCATCATTCACCAGGTGCAGCCCTGGGGCAAGTCACTGAATCTCCTACACCTCACTTTCTTTATCAGCAAAATGGGATAACAAAAATAACTCCTCTTGGGGTTAGTTATAAGAATTAGGAAATCTACATAGAGTATTTAGTACTATTATGCCTAGTACGTAGTAAGCCCAAGAGAAACAGCAAAATGTCATAGTATATGCATTTAAAAAATGGCAAAAAGTTCAGCCAGGCCTCCAATCCTCTTAAAGTAAAATGAGAAACGTGGTTAAAATGACAAAATTGAGGCCAAGATTGAGAACCAAGTTCATGTTCACCTGGGAAACTGGTCTCTATTCATTAGGCAGTATGGAATCAATCATTAGAGGAAAGAAGCCACATTCATAACATTCTGAGATCTCCTTTGGGAGCCCAGCCCCTCCCCCTGGCATCTGGCTTATTTATGAGGCCCTAGGGACTGGTTCAAGCCAGGTCTACAGGAAAACAGATACTGTCACTCATCAACTTCTAACACAAGACTTTTTTCTTTCTCCCCCTATACTGTGCCTTCCCTCCTAAACACATAGGTAATGGCTACAATATAATTATAAACCCAACATCCCTGGGAGACTGTTTTGATTCACAAAGATTAAATAAAATTTCTAGGAACCAACATGGGTAGTTTGAGTCACTATTTATTACTCTTTTAAACTTGGTGATACCTGGCTTTTCCTTATTTTTAAGTTAACATCATTCCTATCATGTGGCTATTCAGTTATTTATATATATCAACACATTATAATGAAAATTTTGGTGGTAATAGTTATGTTCACTTATCTTGATTGTGATGGTTTCATAGCTATATATGTCAAAACTTTCCAAATGTATTCCTTAAACATGTGCTATTTATTACCCTATATATGTCAATTAAACCTCAATAAGACTTAAAAATATAATGAAAGTTTAGTAATTCAAGTAATTGTGTTTTTTTGTTTTCTGAATTTTTATGGGTTTATGTGAGCCACACTGATAACATATGCTGGTAAGCAAAATTTCAAATTCTCCCCAGTAATTCATGCAACTGTCAAAAAGTATAAAATTGTTATTAATATATAATGCTCCCATTGTGAAGGTAAATACATATTCATAAGATTAAAATATGGTGCATATATTGTCTTCTAAAAATATTTATGACAGGTGATTAAATAGAAATGTATATGCAGGCTGGTAAAACTTAGATGTAGAGGACTTTTTTTTTTTTTTTTTTTTTTTACAGGGACTGAAAGAGAGTCAGAGAGAGGGATAGATAGGAACAGACAGACAGGAACGGAGAGAGGTGAGAAGCATCAATTATTAGCTTTTCAATGCCCTCGAAACACCTTAGTTGTTCATTGATTGCTTTCTCACATGTGCCTTGACCGCGGGCCTTCAGCAGACTGAGCATTGCCTTGCTGGAGCCAGCGACCTTGGGTCCAAGCTGATGAGCTTTGGCTCAAGCCAGATGGGCCTGTGCTCAAGCTGGTAAGTGCGGGGTCTCGAACCTGGGTCTTCGAATCCCAGTACGATGCTCTATCCACTGCGCCACCGCCTGGTCAGGCGAGAACATTTTTTAAAAATAGGGATACATCAATGTTTGTAGCAGCATTACTTGCAATTACCAAAATGTGAAAGCAAGCCTAGTGTCCACTGACAAATGGATGAATAAACAAAATGTAGTCTATACATACAATGGCCTAAAAAGGAAGGAAATTCTGATAATGCTACATGGATATAAACCTTTAAGACATTATAGTAAGTGAAATTGTCCAGTCACAAAAGGACAAATACTGTATGATTCCACTTAATACGAAGTACCTAAATTAGTCAAATAGAGTCTGGGGGGTCAGGAGGATATTGTTTAATGGGTAAAGAGTTTCAACTTTGCAAGATATAAAGAGTTCTCTGGCCCTACCCGGTTGGCTCAGTGGTAGAGCGTAGGCCCAGCATGTGGAAATCCCAGGTTCAATTCCCGGCCATGGCACACAGGAGAAGTGCCCATCTGCTTCTCCACCCTTCCCTCTCTACTTTCTCTCTATCTCTCTCTTCCCTTCCCACAGCCAAGGCTCCATTGGAGCTAAGTTGGACTGGGCACTGAGGACGGCTCCATGGCCTCCGCCTCAGGCACAAGAATGGCTCTGATTGCAGCGGAGCAATGCCCCAGATGGGCAGCGCATCGCCTCCTGGTGGGCATGCCTGGAGGATCATGGTCGGGCTCATGCAGGAGTCTGTCTGCCTGCCTACCCCGTACTCCTCACTTCGGAAAAAGAAAAGAGAAAAAGTTCTCTGGATAGATGGTAGTGATGGTTGCACAAAAATGTAACTGTATGTACACTTAAGAATGGTTAAGATGGTAAATTTTATGTGGTATGTATTTTACAATTAAAGAGAGAGAGAGAGGTGAAAGTTCCTACATGTTATTGTAAAAATCAGTAAAGGTGTCATTTCAAAAAATCTTTTGGCCCTGGCCAATTAGCTTAAGTTGGTTAAGAGCATCATCCAGAAACAACAAGGTTACAGGTTTGATCTCTGGTCAGGGTACACACAGCAACAGCTCAATGTTCCTTCTGTCTCTCTTTCCCTGCCTCTCTCTGGGGGAGAAATATTTTTGCTCTGACTGGATAGCTCAGTTGGTTACATCTCCATATGCAAAGGTTGTGGGTTCAATCCCTGGTCAGGGCCCATTCAGGAACAAATCAATGTTCCTATATCTTTCTAAAATCAATAAATAAGTTTAAATTTTTTTTAAATCTTTTTAAGTACTCTCATTACTTATATTTAAAGCAAACAACTTCTAAGGTAACTTTCCCAGATTCCCCAATAGACCAATTCAATAGCTGACACCATGTTAAAAACTGTTCACTTGAATTTTATTAATAGTAGTAATCTACACATTGACTTCCTTCTGCAACATGACATAATACTTTCCTAAGGAAGCCCTCGGAGATCGAGAGTATAAGGTAAGCATCTTCCCATGTCTGGAAGGAGAACCGTACAGATGCCACTGGCAGCCCACATGTACCTGGAATGAACAGTGGGAATTTATGAGTCAGGGGCTGGGCATCTGCTGATTTTCAAAGGGTGTGTACCCTACCTATCAGGGCCAGGTCACATTCTGAATACTTCATAGCAGAGAAATGATCAGAGCTTTTCCAGGCTTTCCATCTGTATGGTGTGTGTCAATGCAGACATAACTAACTACCTGATGGGCTTCTCCAAAGGAAATTTCAGTTTTCATTTCCCAAGAGAATGCCTAGAACTGGAAATGCTGAAGACTCCTTGAAACATTGTTTCTAATCATTGCTGCTTTGTACAGCATATGGCATTCCCAGTTCCTTGCTTACCTCCCTTCTCCAGGGTCCTTCAACTCTGACATATAGGATACTTGAATTTTTCCAAGAGCTTGATTTTCTTCTAGTTCACCTGACTGCAGAGTCCTATTTTCCCTGAGCAAGGGAAGATGAGCCTTCAATCATCTCACAGGAAAATAATAGCATCTGCTTGGGGATTCCAATGAGATATTTTACTGCAGCTTTTTACAAACTGATTATATTTAAAGTTCCCTTGGGGAGTGGGGGCAGGGAGGAAAGAATCTTCAGAACAGACCTTCTTTGGCATGAGTAAAGAACCACTCAGACCTCCCAAGGGAACAAGTTGTTTAAATTGGAGCAATTCACATTCCCAAATGCATGTGCACACACAATATGTCTAGAGTTTTAAATTTCATCTCCTGCTCTGAAAGTGTCCCCCTGAAAGGGTTAAATTGTTCCAGGCAAAGACCTGAGGCTTTTCTATCAAAATGCTCCATATGGAAATCACAAAATTTCCCTTCTCAGCTCTGTGGTGCACACCCACTGTTCTTCTAAGACTCTTAAAAAAAAAAAAAAAAAAAAAAGACGAGACCCCTAATGTTCTACAGAAAGACAATTTAACTGCTCAGCACACAGTGCCATTCTGTTTCAGATGATTTCTCCTGGAATATTTGCATGGACCGTCAATCTCAAGCTTTCTCAGGGACTGTACAGGACAAGAGCTGGGACTGTATACAGTGATATGTACCCACCCAAATACCACCCAGGTGATCACCTCTGGTAACCATACACCTGTCTTTCAATGCTCCAATCCCAAAAGAACCTAACAGACCTCGGGTTGTGACCATGAATCAGACCAGGGTTGTCAAGAGTTTCCGGAGATTAATGTATATGAAAGAGCTTTGTAAATTAGAAAGAACCATGTAAAAGCACTAAGAATATTATGCTCTCGAGTCAGACATTAGCAAGGCATGAACTTTCAAAGGAATCTGAACACCCACAAACCAAAAACAATGATGGTTTTTAAGAAGGCTGCTACAAGACAGGCTGACTTAAGGAGGCAAGCCCCTCATGAAACCACATGTGGCAGGGTTGGGACTGCAGTCTCAGAAGTCCTTCAGAGCACAGGCAAGCCCGTAATTTAAAGAGAAGGAGGCAAAACCCACGGGATAGACAGGGTCCCACAAAGTCCATTTAGAGCCCACTTGATTCAAACCACTCTGATTGAAAGGCAGGACCCAAGACTGGTCAGATACACAGAGAACAATAGCGTCAACAATTATGCAGTTTACCTGTTCCTCTTACAGGTCTAGAGCAGTGATTTTCAACTGATGTGCCACAAGAATTTTTAGAACATGCAATGTCTGACTATCTAGGTATTTTCGCTTAGACTGCCAAATAAGAATAAATGACAAGAGCCAACACAACAACAGCCATCCAGTATTAATGAATCAAAATTATACCCACTCCTTTTGTCAGATTGGCAAAAAAGATATTTTTTGGTGTGCCGCAAAATTTTAGTTATTACTTTATGTGTGCCATAAGATGAAAAAGGGTGAAAATCACTGGTCTAGAGGGTTTAAGTGACTAGCCAGGACACATTTTACCATTACTGGAGAAATGTACTAGAACTCAAGTTTCACTCCTAGACTTGTTTTTTATTATTTAATAGCTAGTGCTTTGTGAATGAACAGGCAACAGAGCCTTACAAGTCAGCAAGAGGAAAAGTTAGCTAACAGAGGGGCAGATTGTGCTATTACTGAGCACTTCAAGCATCAGATACTGTGCTAAATGATTTTTACATACAATCTCACTGAATCCTAACAACTACCTTAGTAAATGCACATTATTTTCCAAGTAAGGAAACTGAAGGCTCAGACCAGTCATGTAACTGGACCAAGGTGCAAGACAAGCAAGTGGCAGAACTGAGATTTAAACCTGGATCCCTTAGACTCAAACACTGTGCTCTTAATAATCAGACTAAATTAGCAATTTTCTTTTTTATCTTGGCATCTGTAAGAGAAGACTGGCAGCACTATGAGTCCCAGGTAACACATAAAAAGGTGAAAGTCATAATTCTGACAAAGGCTTCCAGCTAATGGGACAGCAGAGCTAACCCAGAAACCAGGTTCTTTGTCTCCAAGGTCTATGCTCTTCCACTGAGACCATGGGGCTCTAGAATGTTAGCTCTAAGTGGGAGGGGAACACATAGAACACATAGAAGGCATCCAAAAAATAAAATAGTTGATGAATAAAGGAATGGAGTCAATCTGCTGTGTGACGTTGGGGGGAGAGGGACCTTTCTATCCTCGCTAAACCTGTTTCTTCATGCAGCAAATAGAGAATGAAATAATATTCACCTCCAGGGTAGATATGAGAATTAAATAATATAAATCTTATAAAGTATTTGGGACAGGCTAGGACATTATGAACATCCAAAATTTATCATTACCATATTATTACTATTATTCATTGCCAAATCCTGACTTCTTAAAGATTTTTCCCCCTACTGTGGTCAGATGATGTTTCATAGTAAATATGAATAAAGAATTGGGAGTTGGTAACCTGCTTCCAGTTTCAGATCTACCATTGCCAGCTGTGTGACCTTGGACAAACCTCTTAATTTTTCTGTACTCTCCTCAGCTATAAAATGAGAGACTAAACCATTCAAAGTAAGTTTCATAAGCATGTATTGGGCACCTTCTCTAAGTAAGACATCATGCTCGGCCACCTATAAAATCTATGAATACGTAGTATTAATGGAAAACTATCACGGGAAACCAAAACAGTCCCTTTTCTTGTGGCAAGGTGAAGGAAAAATCCCAAATAGCCAACTTCATTATATTATCGCAATGAGCAGTATTTGTAAATACACAAAGTGTTTAATTTTGAGACACTTGTGAGAAATCCTTCACGATTAAGGAATCAGCAGATACGATTCTATTAATACCTATCAGCCCTAAACCTTCCAAAAAATAAACATGTAAAATCATTTTGCACCTTAGTCAAATGGCATGCTTTGGGAGAGAAATCTGGGAAAGTCAAAGTTATTCATGCTCCTTGCGGCAACAGTTAAGAATAGAATGTGTAAAAAAAAAAAAAAAAAAAAAACGACATATCTGGTTAAAACTGCAGCTGCAGGGTTGGAAGGGAGGGGTTCCAGAAGCAGAATATAGTGCATCTGGACGGGACACAGAGGTAGTGACCTATTGTCTACAAAAACAGGCCTGGATTATGAACAGTGACAAGAGGCTAAGACCTCAATTATAACTCACAACCACACCTCTCCCAATCTCAGTTCAACTGAAGCTATCAATCAGTCAACTCCCCCATCTTCTGTAATAAACCCACCAATCTTTGCAGCCAAGTGGACAGAAGGTCCCTCAGGGCACCTCCAGCATTGACCAAGCTGATGACATTAAAAAGATCCTACAGGCACAATGGGGACTTCAAACTACCCTCTAAGAAAAAAAGACAGCTGCCCATTTCAAACTCTAACTCTATCCCCACCCTAGACTATCATTAGAGGGGCGACATGGCCCTTCTGAAGTCTTCTATGATAGGAAAAGATCTTGCATTGGTGCAGGAAAAGAAGGGAGGGGTCCCTCCCTCTGTACTCTGAAACAAAGGAAAACCCAGAGCTCCAACCATGTGGTGTAACATTCAAGGCCACCCACCTCTCCCACTCCTCAGCTGAGGAGGTCTCAATGGGCTAGAGCCACATGGCTCTTTCCAGTCATTGACCAGGAAGGGACTGTGCCTTGCACACACACACATGCTGGGACTCTTTAAACAGGCAGGAACCCCTCCTATTGGAATTGCTGATTTTAAAAAGGCTATCTGAAAAGGGGCTTTGATTCACATGCCAAGTCAGGCAGTCCACCCAACATGAAGACAGGTCCTTTGGTTTCTCCAGATCCACATTTTGCCTTTCCCTTCACATTTTTTGCAGAGGTGGTGGGTCATTAAAAGCATATATTCTGGAGCAGAGGGTGACCATGCAGAAGGGTTAAACAATTATGTCTTTGCAACCTCCAGAATGAGCACCACCCAGCAACCCTAACATCCCAACTCCATTCAGGTTTAGGTGAGGGCAGAGGTGGAGTGAGTGACCTTATCTGTTCTCTGATCTCTGGCTGAATGCAGGGCAACCAGAAACCAGACATACACAAGGTGTACCCAAATTGGCTACAGACTTTCTGTGTCCAATGCCATAGCAAATGTCATGTTTGGATATAGTGCATCAGAAATAAAACCGCCTCTCAACACATTTTCAAGGTTGCCTTTCTCACCCCGGACTCCTCTCTTCAACCTCTGGAATAAATTCCCTAACACCTGTCAGATTTCAGTAGTCCTTCAAGGAACCTGGCCCAGACAACCAGAGACAAATTGCTGCCTTTCTCTCTCCAAGAACCTCCTGCCCCTCCCCCAACCCTATCCAGCCAAGGGGAAAGGGCTGACAAAATAATGCCCAGCCCTATAGAAACAAACCCTAAAGCCCACTCTGGAAATTCCTTTCCAGAGCCTGTAGCCCCTGGCACTGCCCGTCCTTCAGAGGCTCAGACCCACCTATGAATCCACCGCTGGGGTCAGCCTGCCCCCATCTGCTCCACCCAAAGAAATGAACCTCCAGCAAACCAGGGTGGAAATATCTGCCCCAACGGTCCACAGAACATACCCATTATGCTATTTTCCAAGCCCTTACCTTTGACCTGAGTATCGTACTCTGCTATGATCTCCTTATCCTTTTTGAATTTGGCTGGAGACGTCATGTTTTCCTTCTTTCTTCCAAATTCGAATTGTGAATTGATAGATCCACGGGAAAATCCAACCACCGAAATCAATACCTCCAAGACCGCTTCTCCCAAGGGCAGAAGGGGCCCCCCGCGGTGGTCTCCAGCGCTCCGGGGAGCGTGGACTGCGGGCTGGGCAGGCGGCTACGGCGGGCACATGCAGACGGTGGGCGCTGGGGCCGGGCGCGGCAGCGGCTAGTTCCTGTGCTAGAGCCCGAGCCGCAGGCTTAGCATTAGCCGGGAGAACTGCAGCGCCCGGAGGCTGGCCTGGGGTCTGACATCAACGACACAGGCGGGAAGTGCAAGTCCTTCCGCACAACATGGTGTGGAGCGTGCGGGGGTGTGGACGCGCCCAGCTGTGTCCCCGCGAGGGAGTGGGTGCCTATCGGGGTGTCGAGGGAGGGCTGGGCGTGCTTCGCGGTTTTTTGTTGCACAGGCTCGAAGATGCTGCAAATCAAATCCCAAACGGGAGCCGCAGCAGCACTGGATCGGAAGTCGTTTGCTCCGGTTCACTTGCCTGTAAATGCAGGGAAAAGGGGAGGGGGAGATCAGCCCCCGAAGATCCTAATCGCTGCGGGGGTGGGGTAAGAGACAACGTTCACAGCCCGACCCCAGCCCATTCATCTCTAACCAACGCCGCCAGGCCGGGAGAGCTCGGAACGGCTAGCTACGTGGGGAGGAAGGAAGCTCCCTCTGGATTCTGTTTTAAGGCTGAAAGAGAACACTTAGCAGACGCCTGCGCTGGCTCCGGGTGGGGACTGCGGCGGGAACGCGGGGCTCCGGGAGGGGACTGCGGCACCTCTGCGGCCTCCTGAGCCCCGCCAGCGCTGGGCAACGGCCAGCCTAAGGGAGCCCTCCCTGCCCAACCTCCGACGCGGCCCCTGACCCCCGGCGGGGCAACTCCCTGGACATCAAAGGGGATCAAAGCCGGGGAGAGACAGCCACCCGGGCACAACTTTTCTTCCCCTACCGCCCCTCCTCCCAGTTGTTTTGTTTTTGGTTACTAGCTTCTCTTGGCAGCAAAATGTTGGGGGGGATGGAGGGGGAGGAGATCTGCAGGAAAAAGCCTGCTCGGCACAGGACACATCCAGGAAAACAATGTGGTCGGCAGAAGCAGGAAACGGATTAGAAGTGAGGGTCGGAGTCGGAAAAACCGGGGAGCGGGGGGGCGGAAGGCAGAAGTCGCCTGCCCGGAGCCAGGAATGTGAGTGACTCTAAATGCTCTTCCCAACATTTTTTGTTACCCAATTCCAGGCTGGGGAGTAGGGGTCGTTGAGGGGCGCCGTGCTGACTCCTCGCACCAGGGAGTGCCCGAGGAGATTACCGCCCCAGCCCCGGCCCGACAGGCGTCAGGGAAGGCGGCGGGAACGCAGAGCTGGGCGCCTAGCTCCCCGGCGTGCCGCAGCGACCACCCTCCGTCTTTGGCCGCCCCTTTCCCTCCTTGTGCCGAGAGGAAAAGGCTCCCGCCGATGTCTCCCACTGCCCGTATCCGGAGAAAGCGCTGCGAGGACGAGGGAACAGAGGCAGCGAGACGGTTCAGGCGGGCAGGAAGCGGGGAGGGGAGGAGCAGCGGGGTCCTCAGGCTCCGCGGGAGCCGCACACGCTAGAAAGACGGGGAGAGGGAAAGGAGAGGAATACCTTAAAGGTGAGGGGGAGTTAGGAGCCTAGCGAGGGCTGCAATGTTACGTGGAGTGCGGGGACGTTAGCAACTTTGGGGATGTTGCTAATAAAAATGTGGCTACGGGTCTGGGAATATGAATGCGAAGAGGAGCCATTCCGGGCGGGCTGGGGGCTGGAGGCTGGGGGCTGGGGGCTGGGACCCGGGAAGAGCCCCGGAAGCAGTGCGGGACACCCATCCTGTGTCCAGGGTTGTCACCCGGCTGCCCGCCAGGGCTTGGAGACAGGATTAGAGGGCAGCCGATGGTCGCGGGTGATGCCAACGACGGCTACCCCAAGTTGGACCAAGGCTGCCTGAGTGCAGAGGTCCTGGGGAGGGGGTTGGGGGAGGGCGGTGCGGCGGCGTGTGAGCCCCGGCAAAGCCTCAAGCGGTGCGGTGAAGGGCGGAGAGAGAAGCAGTCCTGAGAGGTACTACCAGCTGTACCCGGAGTTGTGGACAGGGTCGCGAGGGAGGGAGTCTGAGTGATTCCGGGCGGCACCGCTAAAGCGATGCAATAAGCAGCATCCGCGCCCTCTCTTTTCCGCCCCAGCTCGAGTTTGTTCAGTCAGGGCTTCAGCCCTGCGGCCGGTAAGAAGAAAAGGGACAGAAAGGGAGTCTTTACCTGGCTCTGACGCGACGGGTCCCAGGCCCCCCGCTCCGCTTTCCACTCACAGTTCTCCTACCCTCTTGTCCCCGCCACCCGCTCCTACGCAGATCAGTCCCCTAGTTCCCTCAGGAGCCTCCGCCAACTCCGCAAGACCCCGCCGGGAAACAGAGCCCACCCCTTTACCAATCACCGCCCGCGTTCTATCAACCGATGGGACCTGTAGCCAATAGGAATAGCTAATCCCAAAAGACCAGGAATGAGGAGGAGGGACCGGCGAAACTTGGAGGCGTGTCTAGAACTACCGAGGCGTAGTCACAGAGTAAGCTCCTCCCGCCGTGTACAGAACCCTGAAGTAGAGTTAATGGGCGGGATTAAATTGGAAGCAACAACCAAACAAATTCTTGAGAAAAGGTTCGACCAATTGGACCGGGATGGAGAGAAGGGGCGTTGCGGAGAATTTTGGCCAATAGAGAGTAGAGACCAGTGTGGACTGTAGAACCTTTTCCAATAAGAAGCGCGAAAGACATCCTCGTTTTTTCAGTAGGGAGAATAGGCCCTCCACTAGGGTGGGGCGTACGGTCTCCTCGCCACTAAGATCTCGTCAGGGGCTCCCGAGCCTTCCAATGCCCAACGTGGGCGAGCTGTAGATCTCCCAATCGGTGCGCGGCGCTGGAAATTCAAACTGACAGCCGGTTGGAAAGGCAGAGAACAGAAGAGGGGCAAAAAGCGACGTGTTCGGTGACGGAGACCCCAACGCCGATTGAGCCCCAAAAGCGACCTCCACCCCTCCCCACCACCACCACCGCCGCGCGTTCTGAAGCGGCCGCTCCGGGAGAGACCTGAGGGGAAGGCGTAGGGCACGAGGGAGAGCTGTAGGGAGGAGGACGCGAGAGCCAGGGCTAGAAGCGGGGGGCCTGCGACTAGCGGAGCGGAGGAGGAGGGTCGCGGGAGGACAGGAGAGAAGCCAGGGTCGTCCCGGTGGGTAGAGCTCAAGGGATTTCCGAATCCTGGGAAGAGGATTCCCAAAGAGGAGGCGTGGGTAGGGAGACAGCCCGCAACTTGACACAGGAATTAGAGCTCTCCGGGGGAGTGGCTTAAGAGAGGAGAGGCTTTAAATAAAAGATTGCATTGGAGACGCTGAGGGAATTACTAAAGGGGCGGGAGCTAGAATAGAGGATCCTTTTACATGAGAGAAAAGGAAAACGGTAAGGAAGTTCCCGAGGCCTCTAGCAGTTTGGCTCTGCCCCCTTCAAACTCCACTACCTTCCTGGGAAGTTGAAAGGACAAAGTTACTGCTGCTCTCCTGTTCATACTCAATAAATACTACTTTTACTCTCCCAGGGGAAAACAGAAAAGAAATCATTTCCTTCCCAATTTTAGGGCTTTGGAAACCTCGAGGCCTCGCACTTTGATTTTTAGCCTGAGGGAATCAAACTAGGAAGGTTGTCCCGCTTTTGTTTTCATTTTCAAAACCCCACCCGTCATCCTTCCATGGACGCTATGTCTACCAGCAGTTGTTTCAAGGACCGGTGCGTGTCCATCCTGTGTTGCAAATTCTGTAAACAAGTGCTCAGCTCTAGAGGAATGAAGGCTGTTTTGCTGGCTGATACCGAAATAGACCTTTTCTCTACAGACATCCCTCATACCAAGTAAGTCATTCTAGTGGCGGGCAAGGGTAGCCTTTAACTAAATGGGAAAATTTTATGGCTTGGACCTCTGGGAGTCAACAAGGAGATGATCATTTTGTTGTTCCAGCCACTCCCACTAGTCTGATGATCCCCTTGGAGTATAACTAAGTGGGCAGACTGTCTGGACAAAGTCTGTGGTTTAGCCAGAGTGGTCAGTCCTGAAGTAATGCTTCTAGTCATGTGACCACATCCTTTACGTTGGATCCCTGGTGCTATGCCCTGCCCAACTATCCTGTCTCACTGCATGAAGGCCATGACCCAGACGCTAGGGAAATTCAGGCAAGCTTTTCTGTACTATTGGAGAGGTCAAGTTTTTTGTTTTTATCCATAGTTTTACACCAAAATAATAATAATAGTTTTCTATTATTTTCATTTGGCATGCTGAATCAGATTCTGTTGTCCATGTAATTCCGTATTCTTTTCTCAAACATCTCTCTGAATGAGAGACTTAGATTTTTATTGGATAAAATAGAGACTTGACCCTAAAATAATCCTTGTCTTTCATAAAGCCTATTTTGAATATTACACATTAACTGTGTAATTCAACCCTATTAAGTTCTGTGAAGAGTCCTTAAGATTTGCTTCCTATTTGGAAAAGTAACTTTTATTTATTATAAACTTTTATTATACCTTTTTCTAGCTCTAAAAATTACTTTCTCTTTCCATAATCTACATAGCCCTTACATGGTTTTCAAGATTTAGCTCTTTATTGAATCTTTGTCACTAAGAAAGAGTAATTATCCAAAATATGGGTGGATAACTATTTTTTTGGACACAGAGTTAGAGGAGGTAGGCTAATCGTCAAAATACCTTAAAATGAATTTCATGACAAAAATAGAAACTTCAAAAAACTTTTTTAATTATAGTGAAAACTGTGAACTCTTCCTCCTTTGAAATCTTTTCTGAATTGGTTCAAGTGTAGTCATACGTAAGAACAAAGATAAATGGGTTAATATTTTAAGTTCCTGTGTGTGTGTGTGGTGTTGCAAAAATAAAAAGCACTAGACAATAAATCTGGAACCTATTATTACAAAGGTGTTATGATTAAAATATTAACCCATTCAATTTTTATAATAGCTGTGATAAGTAATAAGTCATAAGGAGGGCTCAGAGATTAATTGTTTCACATTGATCCAGAGTCTAGAATAGTTTGGGATCTTTCCTATGATCTACACTTCCTTGTAGAGGTTATAGTAGTATGTCTTAATGTGTATGAATCAATACATAATAAGTTTTGTCATGTTATGGTGAGCTCAGGAATATTAATGACTTACAAAATATACTATAGTTCTACTTCAGACTCTCTTAGCTCTTTAGGCCTACAAACTTCATACTAAATCACAATCAAAAAAGTACCTTTGATAGCAAGGATATTTAAAAGTTGGAACACATGTGCACTGTTGGTGGGGATGTAAAATGGGGCTGCTACCATAAAAAAGCATGACAGTTTCTTCAAAAAATTACTATATAATCCAGCAATCCCACTTCTGGGTATATCCTAAAGGATTCAATGCAGGACTTAGAAGAGATATTTACACACCCATTTTCATAGCAGCATTTTTCACAATAACCAAGCAGTGGAAGCAACCCAAATGTCCATCAATAGATGAATGAATAAACAAAGTGAGGTATATGCATACACTGAAATACTATTTAGTCTTAAAATGGAAGGATATCCTGTCACATGCACAGTGTGGATAGACCTTGAGGACATGATGCTAAGTGAAAATAAGCCAGTTACAAAAAGACAAATACTGTATGATTCCACTTGTATATGGTATCTAAAGCAGTCAAATTCATAGAAGCAAAAAGTAGAATGATAATTGACAGGGTTTGGGGGAAGAGGGAAATGAGAAATTATTGTTTATTGGGTTTAGAGTTTTAATCTTACAAAATAGAAAAGGTATGGAGATTTGTACAATAATGTGAATACATTTAACATTTCTGAATTATACACTAAAAATGGTTAAGTTAGTAAACTTTGTTATATGTATTTTATAATTTTTTTAAAAGTACATTTCTTTATCTCTATACATTTCCTTCTCTAGTACAGTGGACTTCATTGGAAGATGCTATTTCACTGAAATCTGCAAGTGTAAACTGAAGGACATCGCATGTTTAAAATGGTATTTATGGCAATATTTTAGCTAGCCCTGGGTTTGGACACCAAAGCAGACACAAAGGTTCAGTGGGCTTCATAGAGCACATAGAACCCAGCCAATGAACCACTGAAAAACCATTTGTTGCTTAGAGCTATTTTTTTTTTTTAGAAATTAAATTTAATAGGGTGACATTGGTCCATAAGAACACATAGGTTTCGCCTGACCAGGCGGTGGCGCAGTTGATAGAGCATCAACCTGGGATGTTGAGGACCCAGGTTCGAAATCCCAAGGTTACCAGCTTGAGCATGGGCTCACCAGCTTGAGTGCGGGGTCACGGGCTTGAGCAAGGAGTCATTGGCTCAACTGGAGCCCCCCTCCCCCCCCCACCCCCCACCCCCCCCCACCCCCACCCCCCCACCCCCGTCAAGGCACATATGAGAAAGCAATTAATGAACAACTAAAGTGCTACAACTATGAGTTGATGCTTCTTCTCTCTCTCTCTGTCTCGTATGCATGCGCACACTTAAAGAAAAGAACACATACGTTTTAGGTAAACATCTCTATAGCATATGAACTGTTGATTGAGTTGTAAGTCCATCACCCAAAGTCAAGTCATTTTCTGTCACCATATATTTGTCCCTCTTTACTCCCTTCTTCCGCAGCCCCTCCCTCTGGTAACCACTTTTGTTTATGTCCATGAGTTAGGACTTATTTTTTTAAGGACAGTATAAATTTTTATATGATTTTACAGTTTTTCAAAGTACATTGACAAATATCTTCTTTTATTTTTAGAAAAAGGCAATGCAGTTTAGGAGGGGAAAACACTTGGATTTCTAGTCATAGAAATTAGGCTTGAGCAGGGGTGCTCAATATGTCGATCCCTATCTACTGGTCAATCGCATGACATTAAAAAGACATTTGTCTTGCCTGACCAGGCAGTGGCGCAGTGGATAGAGTGTCGGACTGGGATGCGGAAGACCCAGGTTCGAGACCTCAAGCTCGCCAGCTTGAGCGTGGGCCCAGCTGGCTTGAGCAAAAGCTCGTCAGCTTGGACCCAAGGTTGCTGGCTCCAGCAAGAAGTGGCTTGGTCTGCTGAAGGCCCGTGGTCAAGGCACATGTGAGAAAGCAATCAATGAACAACTATGGTGTCGCAACGGCAACGAAAAACTAATGATTGATGCCTCTCACCTCTCTCCGTTCCCGTCTGTCTGTCCCTATCTATTCCTCTCGCTGACTCTCTCTCTGTCCCTGTAAAAAATAAATAAAAATAAAATAAATAAATTATTAAAAAGACATCTGTCTTTTGATTGGCATACAGGATAGCCAATCTGACGTCTGAACTTTTGACACCCTACGCATGCACGTTAAACTGCGCTAACTTGTTCAGTTACATTGCTGCATAGTTAGCCTTCAATTTATTTAAACTAAATACAACAAAGGGTATAAAAATGAGTGCCGTAGCTGGTCTGAGTAAGAAACCTAAAACCTACCACTTTCATACAGAATGGGAGGGGATTTTTTTCAATATGTCATATTCTATGTGCGTTTGCCTCTGTTTGTGTGCCATTGCTATTCCAAAGAAGGGAAATGTGGAGCGGCTTTTTTGGACTGTTCATAAAAACTATGACATTGACTTTCCTCCGAAAAGAGAGCTAAGAAGGAGAAAGGTGAAAGAAGAATACACAATATTAAATAGTAATAGTTGTAACTTAAATAATGATAATATAGAAGAAATAAATTTCTGTTTTGCATTTTTATTGTAGGTAGATCGTTTTGACTTTGTCATCTTATAAGTATCTTGCAAGCTGAAAAAGTGTGGGCACCCCTGGGCTTGAGCTCTAGCCCTACCCTTATTCTCAATGTAATCTTGAATAAACTTATACCTCTAAACCTCTGTTTCCTTATTTAATGTATATCTTAAGAAAGAAAACTTGAGCCTGACCAGGTGGTGGCACAGTGGATAGAGCGTCAGACTGGGATGCGGAAGACCCAGGTTCGAGACCCCGAGGTTGCCAGCTTGAGCGCAGGCCCATCTGGCTTGAGCAAAAGCTCGCCAGCTTGGACCCAAGGTTGCTGGCTCCAGCAAGGGGTGACTCGGTCTGCTGAAGGCCCGCGGTCAAGGCACGTGTGAGAAAGCAATCAATGAACAACTATGGTGTCGCAATGGCAATGAAAAACTAACGATTGATGCTTCTCATCTCTCTCCGTTCCTGTCTGTCTGTTCCTATCTATCCCTCTCTCTGACTCTCTCTCTCTCTCTCTCTCTCTCTCTGTCCCTGTAAAAAAAAAAGAAAGAAAGAAAACTTGAGAAAATAGTAACTATTTTAAGGTAGAAATTAAAATATCTTTTTTGTTTACCTTACAGAGTGGGAAAGATCAAATGAATTATGAATGTTAAAAGGTTTGATAAACTATAAGTTGCAATGCATATGAAAGCTATTACTATTATCTTTTCAGAGGTAAATTTGAGTGTCATCAGTCCCATTTTAGAGAAAAGAAAGTTGAGATTTTCTTAATTGGGTTTGTGTTATAAATTATAATCCTAATAATTTAGGTTAGCAAACTCTTTTTTAGTGCTAATAACCATTTCATTTTATTTATTCATTCATTTAAACTACATAATGAGCCCTACCAGGTGCTAATCATTGTTGTAGCGGCTGGAAACACAGCAATAAACAAAGCAAAGTCTCTGGCCTTTGGACCATATAATCTAATGAGAACACAATCAGTCAATAAGATATTTAAATAATTGAGATATTGAATAGGCTTGGAAGTGCTCCAAACAAAATAATAATAATGACAGAGGATGAGAGAGTGGATAATGAACTTTTTCTTCTTTTCCAAGTGAGAGAAGATAGAGAGACAGACTCCCCCATGAACCTCAACTGGGACTCACCAGGCAACCCCCGTCTGGGGCCATGCCCCCAAAGGAGCTATTAGCATTTGAGGCAGAAGCTCCACTGAGCCATCCTCAGCACCATGGCATGAATCAATTGAGCCATGGCTGTGGGAGAGGAAAAAAGAGAGAGGAAGGGGAGGAGTAGACCAGCAGGTGGTCACCTCTCCTGTGTGCCCCGACCTGGTATCAAACCCAGGACATCCACACACTGGGTGATGCTCTACCACTGAGCCAAACAGCCAGGGCCAAGAACTATTGTTGATAGCATGGTCAGGGAAGCCTTCTCATGAGAGAGGAACAAAATTTGAATCCTAAAGGATGAGTAGGAAAAAAAGAATGTTCTAGGCAAAGGGAACAGCAAGTGTAGAGGACCCAAAGCAGAAAGAAGCTTAACATATTCCAGGAATAAAAAGATGATAGAAGTGTGTCTGAGACATTGTGAACATCTGGGGAGAGTAGTATGAATAGATTAGAGATGTAGTCAAAACACAGATAATCTAGAGCAGCGCTGTCAAATAGAAATATGCAAGCCACATATGGAATTTAAAATTTTCCAGTAACCACATTTTTAAAAGTATAAAGAAACAGGTGAAATTAATTTTAATCGTGTATTTTATATAACTCAATATATTCAAAATGCTATCATTTCAGCATGTAACCAACATAAAAAATTATTAATATCTTAAATTCTATATTTTATTCTTCATCTTTCAAATCTGACATGTTTTATACTCAAAGCCCATTTTAGTTCAGGCAAGCCATATTTCAAGTGCTCAATAGCATCATTTGGATAGCACAGATCAAGACCTTGGTATAAAAGTTTGTTTTAATTTCTGGCCAATGGGAAGCCACTGAAGGGTTTTAAAAAGGGAGCAAAATGATCTAATGTGTCCCTACTAAAATCTTAGCTCCATGAGAACAAAAACCTTGTCCACCACTGTATTCCTAACACCTAGAAGAGTACCTAACACAGAATACAAGCTCAATATACATTAGTTGAATGAATGAATGAGCAAATGAAAAAGGGTGGTAATTAAAGCCATAGAATTTACTCTTGCAATATAGTCTTACAAATAACTGTCAGTCCTAGTCCAAGAACAACTTTTGTTTTCATGTGTTGGCCTTTCAATCAGATTATAATTAGAAGGCATATTTTAGGTGGGCTGGTACCTTTTGTATGGTTATTGTTGTTGTTTTTAATTTTAGTGAGAAAGGAGGGAGAGGGAGAAAGAGAAAGGAATTGACTTATTCCTGTATGTACCCTAACTGGGAATTGAACCGGCAACCTCTGCACCTCACAACAATGTTCTAACCAACCAAGCTATCCAGCCAGGGCTGTATAGTATTATTTTATAGGGCCTCACAAAAATTACTGACTCCCACATCTCACTGGGTGAAAACAAGCTATAATAAGAATCTTTACATCTTAAGGTATAAGCAGTTCATGTTGTTGTGTTTTTTTTTTTAAGTGCTAACTAAAACATTCCCTGTATATTCACTCCATTTAATAGTAACCAGATAGGGGGGAAAGTCTGTGGAAGAGTGAGGTGCTTGTAATCAGATGCATAATTCTGAAGACAGTAAAAACTTTGGCAACTTTCTCTAGAGGCTATGGATATGATTTACTTCTGAATTCCCTCAGAAACGCTGAAACTAAAATTAGAACAGCCAGCTTGTGTTTGGTTTACAGGGGCTCATGCTGTCTTCCTACTCCTCCATCTGTTGAAGCAGTTTTTAGGTACTGGCATGGAACTGGAACATGTAAGAACCCAACTTGCTACAGTCCTAGGGATAGCAAAACCCTTTTACTCACAGATATGAGATATATTTTGTGTATACAGCATGTCAATTTGTGGCGCTTTACAGAACAAATCACAACCTTATGCCATCTAGAAGCTAGCTTCTGGAGGGACGTGCGTAAAATAATACTAGCAAAGAAATGGAGAATTTGTTAGTATTATTTCACTTAACTTAAAGACTATTTTCCCACTTGACAATAGAACTATAATCATTATTAGAGTAACTCGCATCCCAAAGGTCCCAGCATTGGAGCATATTAAGAGGAAATGAGATCGTTATATCATCTATTTACCTTAACACATAAAAATGATTACATAGCATCTAACAATATTTCCTTCCTTTTTTAGTGGAAACCTAGTAGGTTATCATGTGATTGTTCCATGTTGTTCCTGCCTTCTTTCCTGTAACAACGGACACTTCTGGATGTTTCACAGCCAGGCAGTTTATGGTATCAACAGACTAGACTCTACCGGTAAGAAACCATTGACTCAGACACTCCTCTAACATTTGTCTGTCAATATCTGAATGAAACTCCCAATAGAGCATTTCATGGCTCTCTCTGAGACCTTCTTACCTATATTAGATCCACTAGAGTGAAACATCAATCATATTATCCCAAACATTCACTTATGGGTACTACTAGCCAAGATGCATTGCCATTTCTATTTTCATCTTTATATTTAAGAGACTCACACTTAGCTAAATTTGTTGGCTTTTTTCAATTAACATTTTAATTGCTCTAAATTGCTACCTTGATTCATATTATGACTCCAGAGAATTTTGGAAGATTTTAGATTTGATAGTGTGTGTGTGTGTGTGTGTGTGTGTGTGTGTGTGTGTGTGTGTGTAAGAAGGGGAGTGGCTTGGGCCATGAAGAGTTGGAAGGGAAGATGACTAAGTAAATTCTGTATTTGGTAATATTGATTTAAGGAGAAAATGGACATTTTGACATCTGTATTAATAAATTACTGATAGAATTTTAGTCAAAGGAAATATTTAATACCTATGTTAAACTAATTATTAAGTAGGAAAATGTAGGAAAATATACAACCAATTCTTAAAAGATATTTAAATAATATATTTTGTATGGTCTTGAGACATTCAGTTTTGTTATAGGACACATGTGCTCAATGTCTAATACCTATTCCCCCAACAGACAAAGTTGACATTTAGTGGAACTTTTTTAATGGGAAGTAAAGTTTACAGAACAAGCTTGAAGAACTTGACAATCCAAGTTAGCATTAACACTCAGGTTTTTTAATGTATGTTTTAGTCTTCTTCTTAAAAATATATTCCTTTTTTAAAAGTATAATTTGCCTTCACAGACTAAAAGATCACAAATTGTAATCTAGGTTGTCAGGGTCTCTAAACCCTCCAATTATGCTTGGGTTCTTAGAGACTCTGACTTTTTTTTTAATCACCTGGCATTTAATTGTGGCTCTCAACCATTTGAGAGTCTTAATTGAAGACTCTGGTATGTTAAGAAGGCCTTTTTTGAGCAAAGATTTATCTGAACTCCACTAGGTGAGATATAAGCTTCTAATTTAGGTTTCCAGTTTTTTATTTGTGTTGCTCATGGGACACATTAAAGGAAGTTTCTGCTTTGATATTATTTTTCCTCCATTATGGAATTTAAAACACAGGGTGGAGATTTTTCAATTTTGATTTACTTTTTAATATTGGTCAATTTTTCAAAGATAAAAGCCTAACATTCTTCCATTTGCATTGAATCTAATCCATGAGAAACAGATGTATCACAGGATTTCCTTCCTCCCTTCTTAACAGAGAAAGGAAGGTACTGCTTCTGTCAGATCCAATCTCTGAGTTTATTTTTTCTTCTTTGAACCAATTGTGCTGAGCTACTCATGTCTCTGCATATTGACTCCAAGAATATCAAACTTCTCCTTTGTAACCCTAATATTGTGATTTAAAGCACGATTTTCTAGATGCTTGGTATAAAATGAGGTTTCTCATGGCTGTTGGAACCATCCTTGAAACACCTGAATCAGCAACATCAAAGAAATACATACACAAGCTTTATAAAATTCTAGAATGTTTAGACTGAAAGGGCCCTAAGAAGTCCATGTTCTAGGCTAGCCTACACATGGAGACCTGATTTCCTGAAACTTTCCTGAAGAGGCTTAGGAAACCTCAGTTTAAATTCACTGGTAAATGCCCTCCCAGGCAAATTCACTTCAGCTCTTCATTGTTTCTATGGATTCTAACTGTCCCTTAGATTTTGGCCTAGTGATTCCTTACTATCCTGTCAGCTCTTCAGTGCCCTATTACCAGAAGCAAAACACCATTCATTGTTGGGGAAAAGGTTCTTTTTATTATAAACTATTCAAACACAAAGAAATTACAGAAAATAATATGATAGGCATATACATCAAATAGATGCTACTTCTTGCCTGATTGGATTCCAGTATGTCACCAAGAGAGAGTTGATTGTTTTCAGTTTCAACAATGCCACAGTGCACATTCTTGTACAGGTTTCCTTGGGCACCTGTGTAAAATGGGCAGTTAGAGGAAGTGATGGGTCATATTTGCAATATATATAATTTTTTTTAATTCACACCATGGAATACTCTATAGAAATAAAAGAAAATAAGCTAAATCTGCACATATGAACATAGGTGAATCTCAAAAACATAGTGTTTAATGAAAAAAACAAATTAGAAAAGATTATACCATATTGTAAAACTTAAATACGCAAAACAATAATACTTAGTCTATGTTTGCATGCATTTGTAGTAGTGCAGTAAAAGTAGTAAAAACATCCATGGTGTACTGGTGAGTGGCAGATACTGAACTCAGACCCAATCTCCAAATCCTGCCTCATTACATTCCACCTCGTGGCCACTAGCATGTGTGTGGAGTGGGCATCCAGCCTTGCTGAGTCCTCCTAGTACCCACACTGCCAGCTGGATAGCTTGCAATTTGCTTTCTTGTTTGACTTTATTGGCTCTCCTAAAGGTCAATTTTGTTTTTTCAATTTCCTGTTTTCAGCTTATAATATAGTACATGCCCAGAAATAAACATCTCATTGTTCTCTACCATATATGTGTTCTTATACCAGTGCTGGATTCTTCAATATGAAATCTGTCCTTTCACAATGAGATTTTAGATTGTTTACTGTCTATTGTATTGACAGCTACAACCTGGCTCTAAAGTTTAAAGTTCTACCCTTGGAAGCCTCTAGACTCAAAGCCATGTATATTAAGAATTATTGTTCATATTATAACTCCAAAGCATTTTTTTTTTTTACAGGGACAGAGAGAGAGTCAGAGAGAGGGATAGGTAGGGACAGACAAACAGGTATGGAGAGAGGTGAGAAGCATCAATCATTAGTTTTTTGTTGCCGTGGCAACACCTTAGTTGTTCATTGATTGCTTTCTCACATGTGCCTTGACCGCGGGCCTTCAGCAGACCAAGCAACCCTTTGTTGGAGCCAGCAACCTTGGGTCCAAGCTGGTGAGCTTTTGCTTAAGCCAGATGGGCCTGTGCTCAAGCTGGCGACCTTGGGGTCTTGAACCTGGGTCTTCCACATCCCAGTCCAAAGCTCTATCCACTGCACCACCGCCTGGTCAGGCAAGCCTTGTTTTTTTAATCAGAATAAAAGGCTCCTTCCATGATTGTTGAGGGGAGAGGAGTCTTATTCAGTCTTTTCCCTGCACCCTCCAAAGAGATGCTTAATCTAAAAAGATCTTGTGAGATCTCCATTCTTAAAAATCTTAAAATATATTTGAAAAGTATCACTGTAGAGTTATTATAGCATAATGTAGCTGGAGGCAAGGTTTGAGTAAATGGACTCCTAAGCTGGAGGCAGGTTTTCAAGATTCTAAAATTCAAGCCCTCACTTAAAAAGTTTTAAAAAATATTTATGTCCTGGATGAATAATATTAGATAATTTTATTTGTTGTACATTCTTTCTTAGCTTTTCTCTTTATTGATAACACTATGGTTTAATATAAGAATGTTAACATAAGAGGTTTCACATATCATGTTCCGAGTTGTAACAATAGTGAGCACCAAATAACTTTATGACCTTATATTTTCAGGTGTTAACTTCCTACTTTGGGGCAACTTGCCAGAGATAGAAGAGAGTACAGATGAAGACGTGTTAGATATCTCAGCAGAGGAGTATATTAGATGAATAGACATAATGTTCAAACATTTTACTTTTTAAAATATATATTAATGGATCAACTTTAAAATTGTTAATAAGGATTTTTCAGTGATTTCTTTCTTTGGAAAACAAAATGGGACAATTGTTGATTTATTTATTTGCCATTTTAAATTAATTCCCTGAGTTTAATTTGAGCCAACGTAGTTATTGTCTTCTACTTATATTTCGTTTTCTTCCTCTCTCCATTCCTCTGCCCAATATAGATGTATTCTTTAGTTCAGATAGGAGATTTTTTTCACATGCCACTCAGCTACCTCCCAATCTGGGGAAGTTTTTTAGATGCCAGGTGTCATGATTTTACATACCTGAATAAGGGGCATTAATACCCATACATATGTCAACCATGCATATATCCATGCATACAGCCATGAATGCATATGTGATGCTCAACTTGGAATTAAAGTTTAACAGAGAATTTTAAAAAACAAGCGGATAGGTCTCCATGGGTACTAGTTATCATATGTTATTTTGGTGATAACTACTTGAATATGGAACAAGACTTTGTGAATCAGCAAGTATAATAAATTTTAAAATGTATGGAGAAATCCTCTTGATGTCTCAGCATGGTGTTAGATAAATGAATTTGTCAGAAAATTATCAATATATACTGTTTACCAATATTATTATATCTGCTAGTCATATGGATATTGTATTATGAAAGCCAAGTAAATCAAACCCCTGTCTGTCTTTAAGTTACCCCATTCTCTAGGGCTTTCTCTGTAAACAGCAAATTTTACATAGTTCTTTTTTTTTTTCTTTTTTTTAATTTATTTTAGAGAGGAGACACAGAGTGAGAGAGAGAGAGAGAGAGAGAGAGAGAGAGAGAGAGAAAGGGGGGAGGAGCTGGAAGCATCAACTCCCATATGTGCCTTGACCAGACCAGTGCAGGGTTTTGAACTGGCAACCTCAGTGTTCCTAGGTCGACGCTTTATCCACTGCGCCACCACAGGTCAGGCTGTAAACAGCAAATTTTAGATGAGTAGTCTCTGTCTCAACCCTTAAAATAGAAAGAAAAACTAAAGGAGTGGTTTGTTTAAGCGATTGAACATTAAAAGAGAGTTTATTCTTTTTTTTTGAGAGAGAGAGTTTGTTCTTTTTTAAGCTGCATTCAGAGCCATGCAGATATGCGAAACTGGGATAGTGCTGGGTTCTCATTTTATGGATTGCTAAAATCAACGTATTGCCTCAACTAGTATCTCAGCTGTAGGCATTTCATCAATAATACCAAAACAGACTGAGTTGCGGTTTTGTAAATAAAGTTTTGTACTGAAAATGACCAGCCTTCCTTTAGTTTTTTTTATTGTACCCACTTTTCTTACCTAAAAATGTAAAAGTATAGAGTATAAGAGCTAACATTTATTGAGTGCTTACCACATGCCAGGCACTGTAGTAAATGCATTACACATTTAATTCACTTATTCCCCTTTTATCCCATAAGAGGTAGGTACCATTATTATTCTTTCTTGACTGGTAAAGCAAGTGTGGTATAAAGAGGTGAATTAGTTTGTCCAAGGTCACATTACTGGTCAAAGATATGGCCAGATTCAAACTCAGACAGACAGACTCCAGAGCTCCTGCTCTTCATTTTTATACCGCCACTGCTGAGCCACTTCAGACATTCATCAACTATGGTTTAATTTAGCTAGGATACATGATGGATAACAACTACCATGTTACATACCCAAGGTGAGGGTCTCAGTGACTGATTTCAAGATTGAACAAACTGACACTGGATCTTAAGATAATAGCGACCTGTGGGCATTGACAGAGTCATTTGTTGTGAACCAAGGTAAAAGATGCTCCAGGAAGTGTTGTTACTAGTACCAGGGAAACTTTTTTGAGAGTTTTCACACTGACAGAAGATCACCAAAGGAATGAGTGAAACAATTTGGGTTTTTTATTGTTGTTTCTGTTTTTTGAGAGAGACAGACAGGAAATGAGGAGAGGGAGGAGAGAGATGAGAAGTATCAACTTATAGTTGTTTCACTTTAGTTGTTCATTGACTGCTTCTCATCCATGCCTTGACCAGGGTGCTCAAGCCGAGCCAGCGACCCTCTTGTTCAAGCCAGTGACCTTGGGTTTCAAGCCAGCAACCTTGGGATCATGTCAATGATACAATGCTCAAGCCAGCAATGCTGCACTCCAGCTGGCAAGCCCGCACTGAAACCTATAATCCTATGCTCAAGCCGGCGACCTCAGGGTTTCATACGGGACCTCAGCATCTCAGGTCTACACTCTATCCACTGTACCACCACTAGTCAGGCAACAATTTGTCTTTTGATTTGAGATTTTGTCTTTAAGCTCTCTTAAAGACTTTCTGAAACAAAGTGACATAATGGATAAAATAAAAAATATAAATTGATACTACATTATATACTGGTTCAGTTAACCCGTTCAATTAGAGAAGAAAAGATTAATGCTGAAGTAGAGACTGGAAAATTTTAAATTCAACAAAGTTCATCTGGTTTCCTTTCTGCTCACATCTTCAAAGGCTATCGTTGACTGAGGGGCTCTTTGAAAAGCAAAAGCAAGACAGAGGTGCACTGATTGAAGCAAGCCCCAAATGTGATTCCACTCCATCTGGAGAGTATTTCAAATTACCCAGCTACCCATTGGCTAACTAGGTTATGGGAAGGCCAATTCTAAGCCAAAAATTGATTCATAATGTTTTATGTAGAGAAACATTTTCATGACACTTTTTTAATAAAAGCAAACTGGTCCAAAGACCAAAAGCAGAATCACATATGTGGATTTAGCATATACTAGCTAATCCTAGCAGAATTTCTAGGCCTAGAAAATCCAGTATGCTTTGGTTCTTTTCTAATATTTGATTCAATTCAACAAACCTCGATTACGCTCCTGTGGCATACCCAGAATTGCACAATGACAGGCTCATGCTCGCCTTTATGGCATACGCAGTGGGTTGGGGAGAGAATAGAACCTCTAATGCATTGGGTTAAGTGATTTAACAAAAGCACACTTAAACTTCAGTGACTCCATAGATGAAAGAACACTCATTCTGTGTAGTAGGAGATAGTGGGACTTGAGAAAACTACAGAGAAGAAATGATACTTGAGCCAGGCTTTGAAGCACAGTTAGGGGTTTGCCAGCTGGGATGAGAATCCTGGGAAGAGAAAAGAGTATAAAAAAATGGACCAGACTTTTAAAGTATCTGGCTTATTTGGTAAATTATAAGCAGACCTTCCAAGGTATGCAATAAGAATGAATTAGGAGATGAAGCTATCAAGGAAGTTTTGAATCATGTTATGAAGAGTAGTCTATGACATTGTAAGTTTAGACTTGATCCAGTAGCAATAATGTAGAGTTATTGAGGTATTTTTTAAAAGATATTACTTATTGATTTTTACAGAAAGGGGTAAGGGTTGGTAGCAAGAAGCATCAACTCACAGTTGCTTTGCTTTAGTTGTTCATTGCTTGCTTCTTGTTGCTTATCATATGTGCCTTAACCAGGCAAGCCTAGAGTTTCAAACCAGCAACCTCAGCATTCCAAGTCAACGCTCTATCCACTGCACCACCACAGGTCAGGTAAATTATTGAGATTTTTAGGCAGGAGAATAAAATCAGATTGAGGATGAAAGCTCTGATGGTAAAGTGTAATCAAGTTTATTTTCTTAGTGTCCTTTCTTTGATACACTCAACAACTTGATCATGAAAATTATATTTATTGACTTTACTCTCAGAACATATAAATGTTTTTTAAGTTCCCTGAATTTCTTGTCTTTCATGAAACATCTGGTCTACAGTGGGATACTGCCTTTTCCCCCTCTTCCATCTTGTCACTCCTCAAGTTCAAGAAAGGGACAGTGAGTCATCAGCTCGCTCGCTATGGTTTTGTTTTTGTTTTTGTTTTTTTTTTCTTTGTCCCTTTATCTTTTTCCTGAAATTAGTTTCTCAACCTCCAATTTAGGTTCTGCGGAGGCATCTTGGGTGGGGCCTAATCTTAAAGCCATACTATTTTGAATAGTCTCTGGCTCTAAAAACCAGGTCTCTAAATATTACTAATCTGGGAAATTACCCCACAAAGAACTGCTCTTTTGACCTCTGAGTCATATATGGCCATTAAAAATAATCTGTATTTCTTTTCTTGGTAGGAGAGAGTGACTGTAATACATCATTCTATAGAAAACATGTAACTCACTAGAACATAAATGAGGAGTGGAGAAAGGTAGGAGAGGATATGGATTAAATAGTCTTGCTTCGATGATGCATTACTCGATGAAGGCTTTCTTTATTTTAACATTCATGCTTATAAAAGGAAATAGTTTCCTTTTCTGCCTGTTTTTTTTTTTTTTTAACTTTACAAGCAGCCTAAACCATAGTTTCTTTCTTGCCTGGTATTGAGTGTATGCCAAATCTACCCTAAACTGCACAGATGGAAAAAATTAGTCTATGTCTGTGGTACCTCTGGGGTTGAATATTTTTAGTACTTAAATCTTTAGCTAAAGGTTCTTTCTTCCAAGACTCTCATAGAATCACTTTATTGTCATCCAATGGGTAAACTTACTGAGATAAAAATTAATACCATGTGTTTGTATATCCCTTTTATAGTTGATTATGAGCTTTCACACACACCTTAATTTAATCCTCAGAATAACCTTGGAAATTATTCTCATTTTGCAAATTTAGAAAGAAAACCTTAGCCCCAACACTTAGAGAGTTAGAGGAATTTAAATTTGAATGTGGACTTTCTCATCTTTGTGAGGGTTTTTTCTACCTCTCTAACCTACCCGAAACCCAAAGTCCGTTTTTCTCGCTCTATAAAACTTAGGACAAATTCCCTTTTACTTTCAATGTCAAAGCCTAACTACTCTCATTAATTAGTCCATTCAACAAATCTTTCCTGAATGCCTGTAGGTAAAATAGAAGCTGAGGACACAGAACTACATGAGACGAAGTCTATGCTGTCATGTGGAGCTAACATTCTGTTGAGGAGTAGGAAGAAAGTGAGCTAACATTCACTGAGGGTTTATTGTATGCCCAGCACTGTCCAAGGGCTTTACATGTGACAACTCTGAGAGGTAAATCTCATTATTACCCTTACTATACAGTTCAAGAAACTTAAGTGTAGAGAGGTTAAAGAATGCGTCCAATGTCATACAGCTAGCAAATGACACTACACTGAGATTTGGAAGGGCCAGAATGCATTAGCTTAGTGACAATTTTTTTTATTTTATTTTCCAGTGTAGTTGTCATCCATCCAAATAAAGTTAAGTTTTCCATTAACAAGCTTCCGGTATACATCATTCCCTATTAGACCTTAGCTGATTTTTGCTTTAAGTTAAGATGGTGGCACAACATCTCCCTTTCAATAAGGGAGATGTAGTATGCCTATAAATAATAAGAATGCTAGTGTTATACACCCTGGAGAAAGAAAAGAAAACTATGCAAAGCCTTAATTTCTAGCTTTGCTGCACTTCTCTCTGGAAATGAGTCTTTTTTTTACTAGGCCAGACTTTTATCTTACAAGCAACAAAAATTTGCTAAAGAGTAAATATCTGTTCTTTAAACTTTTTGTATGTTTCCAGTATTTCTTAATAAAAAGTGAATTAAATAACCACCTTTGCAAATTGCTCTAGTCTCAGCCTTTTCTGTAAGCTTGTATTTAAAATAAATTTATGTGGAATTTCGGAAGCAGCCTTGCTTCAAAGGAACACTACTGAATCTTCATAACAAGATTATGTACTTATTATGAAGGAAGCAAAAACAGGTATCAAGGTATCAAATCCATAATCCAAATTTGCCTTTTCAGACTTACAGAAGAGTGGCTGATATATATCTAAAGATTAACTGGATCTGCTTAATACGGGCATCATTGAAGTTTGCCCACCAGAATGCATCTCTACACTTCCATTCACACAGCCCACTTCCTCTGGAAAGGGGCCTGTGGTAAGAGTCGGCATATGGGAATGATTCACTTGGGGAAAGCTGTACCCAGAATATTAAAACAGTTTGGTTTCTGTCTCTTTATCCTTGCCATAATTTTTCCACCCAAAGGAACCACCTGCTATTATAACTGTGACACCTGAAAAGCTTTCTGTATATTGCAGGAGATTGCTTAGGCGTGGGTAGATTGTCAGGTTGTTCAGTGGTATTTAAAAAAATGTTTTGGGGGGAGAGAAATAGTCTCAGATACTGGAACACTGCCTCGTCTTATCAAAATTGCTCTGTACCCTTGTTCACAAATACCTTAAAATGCTGAGCCACAGATGGAATTCAGTAGAAGACATACTGAGCTAATTTCCTTTGCATGATGTTACCCAGAGAAATCAAGCTGTCAGTATCCTGAAGAACAAGCCCTCAGAGAGAGATATGGTGGCCAAAGCCATGGGAAGCAGGAAAGATTGAGGAGTTTGCCTTTCAAGAACTTCCCATTCTCCCAAATTCATCTTTTAAATGGAAATTTGTTACAAAAAAGAAAAATAGACTCAAAGTGTTTGACTCATGACGGTTGTGCAGTGACAGTAAAGATAGTAAGTACTAAGATGAAAATAAAATCTTAGATTATAAATCTTTCTTGATGTCTCAGGACATAGTCATAAAGTAGAATGACAAAAAGTCAGGGTTTAGGCATATAGAGTGTCATAGTCTGGGCTAACTACAGACAATTATCTCTAAATTATGACTTTCCTTGATCAAACTTTAGTTCAATCAGTTAACAAATATTTAATGAATATCTCACGTGCAGGCATTATTTTAGATGCTATAACAGTGAAAAACACTTTTTAATTTAAATTTTACATATAACATTGTGTAAAGTTAAGGTGTAAAATGTATACTTTAATATATACATATTATAATATGATTGCAGTTGTGATATTTATCACATTTCATAATTATAATATAATATTGTTGTCTATGTTTATTATACTGTGTGTTAGATTTCTAGGGCTTATTAAAATATTTCAAAAAATTATTCCTTGGCTCTGACTAATTAACTCAGTCTGTTAGAGCATTGTCCCAAAATACCAAGGCCACTGGTTCGATTCCCGGTCAGGGCACATATGGGAAGCAACCAATGAATACACAACTAAGTGGAACAACAAATCAAATCTTCTTTCTCTCTCTATTTCTCTATCTCTCCCTTCCTCTCTCTGTTTCTCTAAAAAATCAATCAAGAATGTATTATTTCTATGCCTTTCAGCAGTACATAAACTAAAAAGCTAAAGATTATACTTCCCAGACTCTCTTAAAGCTGGAGGTTCAGAAATAAATAGTTTTTTGCCAGTCATATGCACTTGTACAAGTCTTGAATTCAGAACTAACTTAAGTGGGAAAAGGGTGGGAACAGCACATTAATTACATATTTTGCTAATGTAAAATGACTATGGTATGGCTCTGCAGCCAACAGATCTTGTACTGACTTCCTGATGCCCAGGTCATAGCTGAGTTGGTGTGTTTTAGACCTGGAAGGTACTAGTTGATGGCTTCCTGATCATTAGCTTCTGGACTACGGCAGAAGTAGCAGTTTTTCTCACAGGCCAGTTCTGCAGTATTATTCTGGGAGTCATTGCTGGAGGCCTCGCATAGAGCCTGCCCCTATAGCTCTCCAAAGCTTTTACAAGCCCTAACATCACTGACGTCAGCTCTCTGTTGCTGTACAATGAACATCACCCAAAACTTATGTTGGCTAGGTACTTCTGCTGCTGATCTCACCTGGGCTTATATGTGTAGTTGCATTTAGTTGTCAGCTACGCTAGGCTCAAAGGTCCTAGACAGCCTCCCTTACATGTCTGGGACCTTGGAAGGGATCCCTGAAAGTTTGAACCCTCTCTCTCCATGTGATCTCTCATCACTCAATAACCTAGCATGGGCTGCTTTATATGAAAACTGCCTTCCGAAAGAGTGAAAATGGAAGCTGCAAAAGTCTCCTAGGGCTATGTCTGGGGATCACTCAGTATCGCTGCCTCATTCTATTGGTCAAAGTTAATCAGAAGGCTGGCCAAAATTCAAGGGAAAAAAATAGACCCCATTTCTTTTTGGGAGTTGTGGCAAAGTCACACTGCAAAAATGTATGTGGGATGGAAAGGATTGTGGTAGAATCAATCTGCCACAACTGTGTTACATCCCTTTCTGCTTCAAATAGCTAGAATGGCTTCTGTTAGCTACCTTTGAACTCTGACTGATATAGAAAGTAAGCAGAGAGATCAAACAGAAGGCTGCTGAAGTAGCCCAGGGAATAGAGGAAGATGCGGAGCATATTTTGAAAGGGCTCTGATAGATTGGAAGCGAGTACGAGAGAAAGTGAGGAAGATGTCAAGGATAGAATCAAGAAGACTCCAAGGTTTGGGGGTAAATTGTGCTGACATTTACTGAGATAAGGAGGAACAATTTCAGAGAGAAATTTGAAGAGTTTTTGAATATGCCTTTTTGACATCAATCAGGCAGTTAGATATAGCATTCTGGAGTTTGGGGGGAAAGGTGTGGGCTGCAGATATAAACTTGAGTGCTATTTGCATATAAAAACACTTAAAAGCATGAAATTGATACAATCAAGGAAGTAAGTATGGGTAGACAAAAGATTGAGCCTTGGACACTTTGTAACAACGTAGAACACACACACACACACACACACACACACACACACACACACACACACACTGAAAAACACTGAAATAGACCACCATTGCTAAGCAAACATTTTTATGGGTAAAATGTTACTAAGTAAAAATGTTTATGGGTCCTTAAGTTCAAGGATACTTTCTTTTTCTCCTCAGTTTATCTCATTGGCCATGCATTAAAGACCCGTAAGATGCTGAAAGGGGAAATTCAGCCTTTTCTTTTTTCTAATTACCTTTTACAAGGCAAATGAGAGCAAACTATGAACTATGAGAGGATATAGGCCTAAGAATAGTGTCAACCTCTGTAAAAAGTATATTCTCCTTTAAATACCAAGTCTGATGTCCAATGGTAACACTTTTTTGAAGCAAAACCAAGAGCCAAGTTAATACTTCTTTGCCCCTGAATTATAAGTAGCATATGCTCCTTCCATATCTCAGGGAGTGAAAAGCAGTTCATATTCTTCCCAATGTTCATGGAAGGTATATAGAAGATTAATTGGATGAAAAGCAAATGCTTGGCAGCCTGCTATAGCTTTTACCCTCCTGTCTGTCAGAGTTAGTGCTGATTGAGCCTCTGTACATGGAAAATACCCATCACTCTTTATACCATTATTGATACTCGACTTAATTCTTATGGACAATAAACCTGTATTTCTTAAATAAAAGTTTTAATATATACTGCTCACATAAATTAGGGGATATTTTATTGTTTCATATTTATCTTGAAATATCCCCTAATTTTTGTGAGCAGTATATTTCTACTTGGATCTAGTCTGGGACTGTGAATCAAATATTGTTGGTGGTAAAATTACGCAAACATTCTCCCTTTTACAGTTCAGTGGTTGCAAAGGAGCCCGAAGCTGCAGGAGCCATGTGCAATAATAATGACTGCATTGATTAAATGCCAATTACTCCTAGACACTTTTCAAAGGCCTCCACTACAGTATTGAAACTGGGCTTTCTGTCTGATACTAGATCAGATCTCCATAATCCAAGGTGATAACTTGTTTGGGATCTCTAGCTATTACTTGTGTCATGTACTTTAATCAATACCGTATTTACTATTTTAATGTTTCCACACCCACTATGAAGCATTACTCAGACTCTGTTCCCCCAGCCGCTCCCTACTCACGTGAACCTGAGCTTCTGACCCATAGATGATTAAGTGGATCATCCTCAATGAGATTAAGGGCAGCCCTCCAGCCAGAGCCAGACATTTACCACAACCAAGTACCTTTCTAGAGGATGGTGGATCTTATAGGCCTAGCCAGAGGTCCAGTTACCTGTCTCATTTTTCCACTGGGTATCTATCTTCTGGGTGGCATCCAGTCAGCAGTTAATTCTCTGTTTAGCACAAGCTTCCATTAGAATATATTCAGAAAGGGCCTATGCTTACATATTGTCCCCCAGGAAATTTTTTCCAACAAAGTTTTGGAAATCACCATCATAGGCTGATTTTGCCACCATATTTGAAATAGCTGGCTGACTACGATAGAACATGTATACAGAAGGTTGAATTAAAAGGGTGATTAAGGCCCTGGCTGGTTGGTTCAGGGGTAGAGCATCAGCTCAGCATGTGGAAGTCCTGGGTTTGATTTCCCTCCAGGGCACACAGTAGAAGCGCCCTTCTGCATCAAAGTTGACCTCAGGCGCTAAAATGGCTCTGATTGCAACAGAGCAACACCCCAGATGGGCAGAGCATCGACCCCTGGTGGGCATGACGGGTGGATCCTGGTCTGGGCGCATGCAGGAGTTTGTCTGCCTCCCCCATCCCCCCTCTCACTTCGGAAAAATACAAAAGACAAAAAGGGGTGATTAAGACCCTGGCCAGTTGTTTCAGTGGATAGAGTGTTGATCTGGCATGCCAATGTCCTGGGTTCCATTCCCAGTCAGGGCACACATGAGAAACACCCATCTGCTTCTCTTCCTTTCTCTCTCCACCTCTTGCAGCCAGTGGCTTGAGCATTGGCTCCAGGCACTAAAAATACTATAGCTCAATTTATTCAAGCATCAGCCCTAGTTGGGGGTTGCCAAGTGGATCCCTGTTGGGATGCACGTTGAAGTCTGTCTTTCTATCTTCCCTCCTTTCACTTAAAAAAAAGGTGATTAAGTCACCAATTTGTGACCTTAGTCATCTTATTTTAAAACCAGGGGATTGAGCAATATATTTTCTGAGATCCCTTCCAACTCTAGCATTCTATGGATTAATCTCATTTTTTAAGATATAATAATAAATAAGATTTGCCAAGGACAGATGTTTTAGTTTGGCTCAGCTTGTGGATGACCATCTTCTTCTTTACATGGAGTTCTTCTTTTAGTCCAAATTTCACCATATATATATGGACACACACACATACACATACTAGTCATTTATATAAGGGCCTACACTAATGGCCTCACTTTAACTTGGTTACTTCTGAAAAGTCCCTATCTCCAAACAGGGTTACATTCCGAGGTCCTGGGGGTTAGGAATTAAAATTATGAAAAATTAAGAGACATAATTCAACCCATAACAGCAATTAAATATTAACTATAGGTAAAGAATAAAAAATAATAATTGATTTTGAGGCTGTTGACTGATAGGGGTATTGTAGGCTATTAAATAAATACAGAATGTTAAATTTATTTTGTATATACAGTAATGGCTAAAACATATACTGGTACTAATCTTTCCACATATGGATTTTGTGTAAGAATCAGCTCTGAATGCCTTTGTAGCAGAAATCCTTAATTTTGACACGTTTTATAATATTTTTCATATGTTTTTATAATTCAATGTGAAAATTCTTGAAAAAGTCCTATTCAAAGGAGCTTCATGGGAGTTAACAGGTAGGTAGGTCATCATTTAATAAATGACCCTGTTGAGTGTTTGATTTGGCCACCAGAGGATATAATAATGAGTGGAATATGTTTATCTGCACTGATATGACTCTCCTACTCATATATTAAGAAGAGAGAAAAGGACATTAGATTTTGCTGACTCACAGCTATACATTTGGCTTTAATGGAAATAAATAAAAGAGTTCACTTAATATGAACAAGAACAGATTGGGGTATAACAGGGTATTATCTATAAAGAAACCAACAGAAGACTAGATTTATTAGCAAAAGTAAATCCTTCTCATCACTGGTCTCTTTTTGGAGCCTTACTAGCTTGGAGATCCACTAGGTGGAGCAAAGGACAAGGAATTAGCTGACCAGAAGCACTCCCCAGCAAATATGACCAGTACTGTAGCTATTCTTGTCTATCTATAAAACTAGACTAAGGCTGGGAGGGTTTCAGAAACTGCTTAAGAAAAAATATTCTTTGCTCATTAAGAGGGATAGTAACCTGAAGAATAAAGAAACTCAGATTTGCTGAGCTGGACACAATTACTAAACACAGTGGAGGCACACCCATCTTGGACTCTTTCCCCATGGCTTGGTTCTCCTTACGCATTTCCTTTCTACTCTCATCGGTGGCAGATGGAATTTGGGGCAGACCTCTTTCCCAGGCTCCTATAGTCAAAAGATCCTGTGTTTAGATCATATACTGTATCTCCTTTTTCCTGCCTGTTATGGCCACCTAAAATGCTGATATCAACCTGGTTTTTCTATTTAAGTACATTCTCTTTGATGTCAGTTACTTGGGTTCTAATACTTCCTTCCTTAGATTCCAATCTGGTTTTTTGTTTGTTTGTTTGTTTTTTTAGTGACAGACAGACAGGAAGGAAGGAAAAGAGATGAGAAGCATTAACCTGCAGTTGTGGCACATTTTAGTTGTCCATTGATTGCTTCTCAGACGTACCTTGATGGAGGTGGGGAGTGAGGCTCCAGCTGAGCCAGTGACCCCTTACCCAAGCCAGTGACCTTGGGCTCAAGCCAGCAACCCTGGGCTCAAGCTGGTGAGCCTGTGCTCAAGCCAGCAACCTCAGGGTTTCAAGCCTGAGACTTCAGCATCCCAGGTGGACACTCTATCCATTGCGCCACCGCCTGGTCACGCTCCAATCTTGTCTTCTTCCCTACACTTGCAGGTTAGGGCTGGGAACTTGACTGATTTTGTTTGAAGATTTTTAAGGTATAAAAGGGAACTGTCCTCGTTTCTCCATCAGGTTTTTTACCCATTTGCAAAGAGTACTCTGTATGCCTTTGCACTCATACTGCAGGTGTTAATTGTTCCGTGTCTCAGTCCAACTCTGCTGTCAATGGAAGACATCATCTTATTTATTGACTACAACCATCATTCCAAACCACACAAGTCAAACCATTGCACCGGAAAACAGTAAAGGAAGTGAATTCCATATCCAAAGTATTCTGTTTTTTGCAGCTTTAACTCTGTGGCAGGATAATTCATTAAGATATAAATTTCTTAATCTTCCTATATTTTCTCTTCCCCTTTGATCCAAGCAAGTTAAATAGGCCCTTAGTAATGTCTTACCTTAGAGAGTTTCTTCTTTTTTCTTTTGCAGAATAATATGGCTGTTTTTAGAGAAAACCTGAAATTATTAAAGATAATATATATTTTTTGATGCTTTTGAAAGCAGTGGGAAAAGGGAAGGAGAAAATTTTTCTAGAATATAACAAAGTTTGCAGTCTGGGGTCTGAATGGGTAGAAGAACTACCTGCTGTGGCTGGAGAGTATTGAACTAGGTCAGGGGACATTTCTGTAATAACCAGTATCAGCTGACAGCTGGCAGGGTCTCTGCCAGGTTTTGGTACCAGGTAAAACCCCAGGACCTTGAATAATCCTTGAAGGAGAGAGCTCCAGTAATGATTGAGATTACATTTTCTGTCAATCAAGCAGAATAGGGACTCAGAATCTGATTTAAATTAATTCAGAGAAAATAAAGAAATGAGCTATTTCTTGCACATCTGAGTTGGTTATCTAAGTTTCATATTGGCATGCTATAATTAAGAGTTCATTTTGCCTGACCAGGTGGTGGCGCAGTGGATAGAGTGTCAGACTAGGACTCAGAGGACCCAGATTCAAGACCCCAAGGTTGCTGGCTTGAGCCCAAGATCACTGGATTGAGCAAAGGATCCCTCACTCTGCTGAAGTCCCCCAGTCAAGGCACATATGAGAAAGCAATCAATGAACAACTAAGGAGCTACAAGAAAGAATTGATGCTTCTCATCTCTCTTTTCCTGTTTGTCTGTCCCTATCTGTCCCCCTCTCTGTCTCTGTCAAAAAGAAAAAAAAAGAGTGCATTTTGGAGGCCTAAGAGTATATAGGAGCAGTGTAGCATGGTGGCTAAGAGTCTGGTCTCTGGAACCAGGCTGCCTGGGTTCAAATCTCAGCTCTGTCACTAATTAAGTAAGAATTCTTGGGCAAATTATTCAGTCTCTCTCTACCACAATTTCCCCCCTCTGTGAAATGGAGATAATAGTAGTACCCATCTTATAAGTTTATGATTGAATCAAGTGACATAATACATGCAAAGTATATAGTAAACCAGTGCCTGACATACAACAAAATTCAATACATATAAGCTACTATTTCTATATGTTTTTTGCATCACTTTTGAGGATGTTAAAATTTTAATTAACTTTCAAAGTAGGTAATAAGACACAAGTGATACAAAATCCAAATGTTAAAAAATGATTTGCAGTGAAAGACAGGGGTATAAATGAAAAACTGTTTTTTAATTTCCCTCCGCAGATGCAACCTGTGTCACTAATTTCTGTATGTTGAACAAATATAATTACAAATGTTTTTGTACCTTTTCCCCCTTATTAAAGAATATCTTTCTTCCTTCCTTCCTTCCTTCCTTCCTCCCTCCCTTCCTTCCTTTCTTCCTTCCTTTCTTCCTTCCTTCCTTCCTTCCCTTCTTCCCTCCTTCCTTCCTTCCTTTCTTTCTTTCTTCCTGTCTTCTTTTCTTTTTTTTGTTTTTGTTTTCACAAATAATTTTGCAACAAATAATTTTATACCTACATCTTGGAGCACATGACTGGAATATCTGTGGAATGAATTCCTAAAAGTAGAATTACTGAATCCAAGACTTTGTACATGATGAAATTTGATAGATACTGTCAAACTTCCCTAATCAATACAGTAAATTATACTCCCACCACCTTTATGTGAAAATGCCAACATGTCTTTTAAATTTTTGCTAATCTACTGTCTCCTCTGTAATTTTTATTTGCATTTCTGTAAAGAATTAGATTGAACATATTTTTTATATTTTATAATATCTCATTTTACTGTTTTTTGAGAAAGAATCTATTATAAAATGGACTGTTCAGAAATGAAAATACTGACTCTGGCTGGTTGCTCAGTGGGTAGAGCATTGGCCTGGTGTATGGATGTCCTGGGCTGGATCCCCAGTCAGGGACACAGGAGAAGCGACCTCTGTTTCTTTCCCAATCCCTCTTCCCCTTCCCTCCCTTTTCCCCTCCCACAGCCAGTGGCCGGATTGGTTTGAGCATGGCTACAGGCACTGAGGATATCTCTGTTGGAGCACATCAGCCTCAGGAGCTAAAAATAACTCAGTACTTGAGCATCAGCCCCAGATGGGGTTGCTGGGAGGATCCTGGTTAGGGCACATGCAGGAGTCTGTTTCTCTATCTCCCCTCCTCTCATGAAAGAAAGAAAGAAAGAAAGAAAGAAAGAAAGAAAGAAAGAAAGAAAGAAAGAAAGAAAGAAAGAAAGAAAGAAAGGGGGAGGGAGGGAGGGAGGGAGGGAGGGAGGAAGGAAGGAAGGAAGGAAGGAAGGAAGGAAGGAAGGAAGGAAAGAAGGAAGGAAGGAAGGAAAGAAGGAAGGAAGAACACATAGCTTTCTCAATAAAAGAAAGAAAGAAAGAAAGAAAGAAAGAAAGAAAGAAAGAAAGAAAGAAAGAAAGAAAGAAAATACTACTCCACATGTTAGATTTATTAAGATCCTTCTACTCTCATCACCAGGAAAAAATATCTCCACCATCACAAGCCACCTAATAGCTCCATTATATGACATACTCTGAATTCTTTGTGGTTGTCCCTCAATTTCGCTGCTCCAGAGCTAACAGAAGACTCTGGTTTTCTGTAGTGTGTTAGATAGTGAAAGGCACCCACAGGTCAAAGGTTGGAAGCCATTAGATGCTTCTTTAGATACATTCCTAGAGGCTGTCACCGGCCCAGAGAATTTGAGAATCCAAGAGCAAAAGAACCTGAATAAATTTTTCACATCTCAGATAGCCCAGTGAAAGCATTCAGAGGTGAGAGAAGCAGAAAGATCAAATTTTACAAAATGTCTGAATAATTTAAAATGATTCTCTCATGCTGTTTTTTATACACTACAGTTTGTGTGTGCATTTGTGTGAAAATAATAGGTGAAATGAGAATGGATCAATCAGATGTCAGCCATTGATCAAAAAGCCTCAAGGAAAACATAAGCGTGTCCTCTGGGCTGTTATCTGGGAAGGAAGAGACTCCAGCAGAATGGCACAGTCAGAGCTCACAATCAGCCAAGTAAGAGCGAAATAAATGATCTGAAGGAGCTGTTCTGTCTGACACACACTGACTGTTTCTTTTCCAGGAAGGAAACATTGCTAACTAGGAAGCCAAATCCAAATTTAGGTATTTAATTAATCTTCCATTTGTAAAGTACAATCCAGCTAATCAGTGTATCCTCAAAGGACACCCTCTCGGCACCCTAAACAATAACTCATTTGTGTGTGTAATGTACCTAGAAGGTGAATTGTTATTTCAACCAGAAATGGGAAGTACTAAATATTTCAGGGATCATTTAATTCATTATTTTTCAGAGCCAGGAATCTAAGATGAGAGTCATCAAGTGGCTTCTTCAAGACTACACTGTGGAGAGTGCTAAAATGGGAAAGCAAGCTTCTCACCGTGGTTCAGTACAGGGCTCTTTTCATCAGTAAAACCCCCGTGTACCTATGCAAGGCTCCTATTTCAAATGTGTATTTACATACAGACTGTATTAGTCTGCTCAGAATGCTATGACAGAATAACATAGATTGGGTGGCGAAAACAACAGACGTTGATTTCTCACAGCCTGGAGACTGGAATTTCAAGATCAAGGTATTTGCCCGAATGGATTCTCTTGAGGCCTCTCTTTCCGGCTTGTAGATAGCCACTTTCTTTCTGAGTTCTTGCATGGCAGAGAGAGTGCTCTGGTATGTTTTCTTTTTCTGGCCCCACCCTCATGACCTCATCTAACCTTAATTACCTCTCCAAGACTCCAAATACCACTGAATTGGGGGTTAGGACTTCAACATATGAATTGGAGAAGAAGGACATAATTCAGTCCATAGCCATATATATATTTAGCTGCTGTTGTTTGCCTCTTCCCACCAGAAAATAAGCTCTGTAAGACTTAATGGAGTAAAGTCTCACAGACTTTTAATCTGTTTTGTTGACTTTAGCGTTTCCAGAATCTAAAATACTGGTACATATTGAGCTACAACATATTCAATAAACATTTGTTGAATGAGCCTGACTGGTGGTGGTGCAGTAGATAAAGTGTAGACCTGGAATGCTGAGGTCACCAGTTTAAAACCCTGAGGTCACTGGCTCTGAGTGTGGGCTGGTCAGTGTGGGGTCTCTGGCTTTAGCAGGGGATTGTCCACATGATCCCAAAAGCTCGCTACCTTGAGCCCAAAGGTCGCTGGCATGAAAAGCCCAAGTTTGCTGGCTTAAGCACAGGGATAGTGGCATGACCCTGGTCAAGGCACATATGAGAAGCTCAATGTAAAACTGAAGTGAAAGCTACTGTAAATTAATGCTTTTCACCTCTTATCTTTTCTTGTTTCTTTTTCTCTTTCTCAAAAACAATGTTGAATGAATGGATTAGTTGAGTGTTATGATGTGTGAAGCACTGTTCTAACACTTTACATTAGTTCACAGAACCCTTACAATAGCCTTGAAAGATAGACACTATTGTTTCTTCAGTTTCAGTTGACACACTAGAGAACGGAGGCACAGAAAGGTTAAGCAGTTGCACTGGTTTCACAGGAGGCAGAATTAAGTTTTGAAAGAAGGCAACCTGGCTTCTAATCCCATTTTCTCATCCAGGACACTGTGAACAGAGTATGGTTTTCTTCCTAAAGCTACTAGGATGCTTATAGAGTTAAAAGTTCACATGAATTTAAAGTACAATGTTGACTAATGTGTTGATTTTCCCCCCTAATATTCCATAGTGCCTAGAAACGCTTCTGACTATAACATTGCAAACTTTCCAATATAAAAACTCTTATTCTGGTAGAAGCAGTGTTTCCACTGCACTGTATTATCAGGGGTTGGATTGCAGGCATGTATTACTGATTCTAGTCTTGTACTTTAGCAGCCAGAGGGAGGGGGTCCCTCCTACTCAGATTCTTCCCAACACAATATTGTTATTGACCTAAAGTTCCATTCTCAGGGTCTTCCCATTGTTGTAAAAAGTGATAATAAGATTACCGATTGAAAATGAACTTGTGGGTGGGGGGTGGAGGGCAGTAGAGCAAACCTTCAGAGTTGCACCAGTAGTAAAGCATGACATAGCTGGATTTTGAGATTAAATGACTTTTGGCTGGCAAAGATGAACATTCTAGAAAATAACCATATTTACTATGGGCTAGGCATTTTCACACTTCATGTTAAAGAATTCTCACCCAACCTTGAGATGTGGATATGGAAAAAATACAAACCAACAGAGACCTCATAGCCAACAAAAGATGATATGGGGTTTAAAACCAGATTTTTGCTATTTCTGCTGGCCTGTGCAGTCTTCCGTCCAGGTAGAGCACCATTTCTAAGTGAGTGTGATGGCAACCCACATCCTCCAGTCACTCTTTAAGGTGTGCCTATATCTGTACTTCTTGGGGACAGAAAGTGTGTGACTGAAGCAGGAAGCATATTGTGCCTTTATCATATAATCTGAACAAAGAGCAAAATTTACCAATGTACCTGAGTCATGTCTCTAACCAACCCCCAATTCCTTTTGTGGCAGCTGGAGTCTCTTTCTCTCCCTGTCTCTCTGTCTTGTTCTCTCCTTGAATTGTTATTTAAGGTTTATTCTCATGTGAAATATATTAGTGATAAAAATATATTTTCCCTTTTATATTTCTCTTGAAAACAGCTCCATTGAGTTCATTTGCATACCATAAAGTTAACCCATTTAAACTGTACAATTCAGTAGTTTTTAGTATATTTATTGAGTTAGGCAACCATGACCATAATCTAAATTTGGAACATTTTCATCACCCCCAAAAGAAAGCTTATGCTCATTAGTAGTCATTGCCCAGTCACTGCCTCCCCAGCTCTGACAGCCACCAACCTATTTTCTGTCTCTAGATTTGCCTCTTCTGAACCTTCTATAAATGGCATTGTGCATTATGGGGTATTTTGGGACTGTCTTCTTTCATGGAACATGATATTTTTGAGGTTCATCCATGTGTTAGCACATACCAGTACTACATTTCCTTTTATTGTCTGCAAAATCTTTTTTTACAAACCCATTCTTTATGCAGAAGTCTGTCCTAAATTTGGGCTAACCTCACTGGTAAAATCAACCCTGACTAGAGCTGGTTTCCTGGTGAACCAGCTTCAACATATGACAAGGGCACCATCAGGACAGGAACCCTGTCAAATACCTATTCAAGAAGGACCAGACTCTGGGTTTCTCTCCTGGCCATTGTCTATACAACGCCCAGAATTCCTTGGAAAGACAAGGCGTGGGTCTGTGGGTGGCAGGCAGAGAATGGCATCGGGATGTGTGGTGGCTGAGGCTGATGTCACCAGTTCCTCACTCTGATTTTATTCCCCTCATGCTGTGTTTAGATTTTTAGATAAGATTTTTACTAAAAGCTGCTTCTCATCTAAGAACCATTTGAACTCCGAAGCTTCTGCTACCAGAAAGTTTGATTCTGCTGCCACCTGCTGTCCTTATGCCAGAAATAACATTTAAACAGATGAGGCCTTGTTTAGAATGTGGCCAAGAAGCCAGTTCCGGTTTTTCCTAATGCTATGCTTATATATTTAGGTCTCTTCTTATGTCCATGCTTTTATGTTTTCTACCTAAAAGTTTGGGTCCCTTGAAAATGCATTATAAGTGTGTATCACTAAAGCTTTGTTAATAAGAAAAGGTCCATATAATTTTTATTTTTTAAAATCAAACCTCAGCCGTGACAGTAGCCAGGGACCCTCCTCCAATAGTTTGTCAGCAGAGCAGGAGCATATGTGAGGGACTTCCTACAGGCCTCAGAAAGAACAGGGAGATGGGAAGTGCAGCTCTAAGATTCTGTAGTTGTGCAGCTGGAGGCCAAGCAGTCAATGCATTCCAGCACCGATGTTAATGTGGTCTCACTGGTACCAATGGTCATTGGTGGCTTTATGTACCTGGGGACGTTAAAGCCCAGAGAATTTAGGTGAGTTGCCTAAAATCATCCAGCAAATAAGCAAAGGAGCCAAATGTCCTGCATCTTTGTAACCTTTCAAACTTGTCTCTCAAGTGGGATTCTGTCAAGCCAAACCTGAAGAAGTGACTTCTTGAAATATTTTATGAAGCAGGACCTGAAAAGGTCACAGCATTGACTGATTCTTTGTTGGGAGCAAGTCTCCACAGAGGGATTTCAAGGTCCCAGAAGGCCCATCAGGGGAAAGCACACAGCTCAGGTTTTTGCTGGCTGTCCTATGAAAGAGGCTGCCCTGCACACTGGCAGCTCAGGCTGGGACCCCGTCTCTGTGTACCTCCTGGACTTTCCTCTAGGCTTCATTTGGGCTCAGATGTCATAAAGACCAAAATAGTGCCCGCCTCAGGCTCAACTCATAAATGGCCTTTCTCATTCATTCAATCTATCAGCCAACATATTATTACTAAATTTTAGTTTTGAGTCCCAGACAAGGTCCTAGGCTTGAGAAAGATAAATACATAAAACCTTCAACCCAATTGCTAAGTAGCTTATTAGGGTGGTTATTCCAACCCTATTCAAGACTTCCAGAGGAAGATTTTTGATTAAAAAAAAAAAATGCTAGGCCTTGGCCAGTGGCTCAGTGGATAGAGCATCAGCCTTGCATATAGATGTCCCAGGTTCAATTCCTGGTCTGGGCTCATAACAGAAGTGACCATCTGCTTCTCTCCCCTCCTTCTCCCCCTTATCTCCCTCTTCCTCTCCCATAGCCAGTAACTCAATTGGTTTGAGTATGGCCCTGGGTGCTGAGGATGGCTCTGTCAAATCATGACAGCCTCAGGCGCTAAAAATAGCTTGGTACTCGAGCATTGGCCCAAGATAGGATTGCCAGGTGGATCTCAGTTGGGACACATGCACAGTTTGCCTCACTATCTCCCCTCCTCTCACCTAAAAAAATGTTAAAACTACTACTAATAATGGTAATACTAGCATCTTCTTTTTTTTTTTTTTTACAGAGACAGAGTCAGAGAGAAGGATAGATAGGGACAGACAGACAGAAATGGAGAGAGATGAGAAGCATAAATCATCAGTTTTTTGTTGTGACACCATAGTTGTTCATTGATTGCTTTCTCATATATGCCTTGACTGCGGGCCTTCAGCAGACCGAGCAACCCCTTGCTCAAGCCAGGGTCCAAGCTGGCGAGCCTTTGCTCAAGCCAGATGGGCCCACACTCAAGCTGGCGACCTTGGGGTCTCAAACCTGCGTCCTTCGCATCCCAGTCCGACGCTCCATCCACTGCACCACTGCCTGGTCAGGCTCATCTTCTTTTTTTTTTTAACATCTTCACTTTTAATGTATTCTACAATATTCAAAGATCTTTCCAAACAGTTCATTGATCATTGGCCTCTAAAAAATTCTCTGAAGAATCCAGACAGTTACTATTATTTTTATTTTATTGTAAAAAAACAAAAAACAAACAAACAGGGGAAATGAGAGTTCTTGGTCAAGACAATATCCTTATAGGAAGGAAAACTTGGATTAGAGGCCAATCTTGTGTGTCTTCTTGCCAGCTAGTCCCTTCACAGGGCATCAAAGGGAAAAGTTTCATTCTTCAATCACCAAATCCTTGCCAATCAGCATAAAATCTCCCCACCCCTTTTAAAGATATCAGCTTTGTACAGATCTTCTAAGTTTAAACTCCCTTAGGGAAGAATCTTTCCTATTCTGGTGGTTTTGTTCCTTTTATTATTAGGAAGTCTTTCCTTGTATCTCATCTTTACACTTTTGTTCCAGAAACTAAGAAAAAAAATCATTCATTTCCTAACTTCATTATAAAAGAAGCACTAGGCAATATCTTTCTCTCAGAATACAATTTGAAAACCATTATGGAGCAACTCCAAGGCTTTATATTATTGCAGTTTGGTTAATTTTTGGTTCAGAGGTCTTATGTTTGGACCCTTATCTAGTCATTCACTGATGGAGGGTTGAATTCCTTCCATAGAGTCAAAAAGTTGACTGGGAAGTGAGGAAATTGTCTTCCATATTAACACAAGACACACAGCCTTTGACAGTAAGAGCTGCTTTGTTAAAGCTCTGGCCTGGCCCTTGACAAACCCCCTTTCTCTGGGTTCTTTTGGCATAGGTGGACACTTTCCAAGATGTTGCCACTAAGAGACAGAAAAAAAAAGTCAAGTCTGTTAATATAGAGTATAAAATCTGTCAAGTCTCTAAAAAATCAAGCTTCTGGTCTTAAGATGACACTGAAGGGCTCATTTGACTTGACATCACCTTGTCTTATTTCTTTGCCAGCAGTTTCTCAGCCAGGGGACAGACAATAGCCATCTTGCCTTTCTGACACCCAGTAGTTGGTCAAATTGACATCATGTCCTTTTCCTGGATAAACACAACTCTCTTTTTGCTTAAAAAAAATCAGTTTTCTCTTGGTTTGAAGTCCTGCCCACTCAATTTTTATGTTTTCTATACTTGGGCCCCACATTTTGATTCAAGAAATTAACAGGACTGTCACATCCATCTCTCACAGAGACTCAGGAAGGAGCTAACCCTTGTAGGTCTGAAATACCAGGTCTCCCGCTTAGAACATTCTATGTGGATCCTATGAGAGTAATGCCCAGCCATTACCAGTGCACAACAGCACAGTGGTTCAGAAATACAACAATCAGAGCACAGTACAGTAACATCAGATTAATTCTCTCACAGGGAGCCAAGACACGCACACATGAAGTAATTAACTAACAGGCAGCAAATGATCAAGTGCCAAAATGATTGGTACATTTGATAAGTCGAAACTGAAGAAGATGGAAAGAATGAGTCAGACTTGCCAGTAAGACTTTGTAGAGTGTTGAGAAACACTTGGGATGATCCCTGAATATGGCAGGCTTAGGGCATGGTGGGGAGAGTCGGGGCCATGTGCCACTCAGAAGGCAGACACAGCCATACACTGGTCGCATGACTTGGTGAGTAAAACCAGTGAAACCCCCTCAGCCTCAGCCCCTCTAGGTACCATCTACACCACCACAGGTACTGGCTGCTCTGGGTTGGAGACCTTTCGAGAAGTGGTAGTTAAGGTGGGATTTTTGTTAATATGTATGATTTATTGCCTCAGAGAGGTATCTATTCAATAGCAGGAGCCTTCACTTCTAACTTCTGAAGGGCTGCTAAGGGATTAGGTTCCTATTTTAGTATTTAATCTATTCCCTCATCTCCATTTTATGGGTTGGTTGAAAGCAAAAGCTGCTGTCACTTTCTTTTAACTGAAAGGTCGCTGGTTACAACCGGAATATCATATGCATTAAGTAAAGATAAGGTCCCCACTGTTTTGTTTGTAAATGAACAAATAAGATAAAAGGTTTCAGGCAGCTATTTATAAGCATTTTCAGCAAATAACACATTGTGGGTGTAAAACTCTTCATTCCCAGTAAATGAAAAGCCAAATGGGATAAGCTATTATAGGGGTCACCTGAGCCTCCTTGCACTGGACCCTGCAGCACAGGTGTCTAGGGTTCCAGTTCCAGACTGAGGGGGGTGCTCTGGAGCCAGTGTAGATTTCTTGCTCCGGAGAGTCTTTTGGTTCTTGATTAGGGTCAGTTTTATATTTTTGTTTTTGATTTTGGTTTTTGGAGAGTTGGAAGGCAGCCACTTAAAATAGCCCTGCCTATCCATTCATTGATAAATTCAAGCGTGTAATATATTTAAACAGCAAGCAGCTAAAGATGGAGTCAACTGATTAGCTGAACCTCAGGCTGCAGGGCAAGTCTGGGATTAGATATACTACTATTCCGATTGTGATGGTGTCCCAGCCCATTCAGGAAGCAACAGAAAGTTGAAATTCAAGGTCCTCCTGGAGAAGAGTAAAGCAGTGTTTCATAACCAGTGGCTAGTGACACCTGACAGGTTTATCATGTTGTCTTAGGGGCCTTCTATCCTTCAAGTGGATTTGGTGTTGTGAGAAGCAATCAGTGGACAACTAAAGTGTCACAATTATGAACTGATGCTTCCCATCTCTCTCCTTTCTTCCCTCTCCTCAAAAAAAAAAAAAAAAAAAAAAGAAGTGGAATTGATGTTTACTTAATTTTTAAATTTTTTGTAAAAGTAAATCAGCTTCTCAAATGCAGAATGGAAGAAAAAAATCAAGGCTTGCATTTTATTAGGTATTTTAATATGCAAACTCTAAATCAAACACTATACAGAACATATCATTTTAAAGATTTATTTGTTGACTTATTCTTTTTTATGCAATTAATTCAAAGTAAATTAAGTCACATGCATCATTTGTTGAATGGGGAAAAACAGAAAATTGTCTCAATGTTATAGTAAAGTATTATGGTAAAATGAATATTATAACACAATCCTCAATCATGTGCTGATTTAAATGAAATGTGTGTACTCCAGTGGCAGGGACAATGACAGCGGGATTTGTTCTGGCTGCTCAGACTCTTAGTTTGGTTTCCAGTTCTTTCTCCTTGAGATTATGCAAATGACACAATATCCTTTAATAAGTGGTCTTTAAACATTTTAATTTATGTACTTCCAAAATAAATTTAAGAAGCTCATTTTCTAAAGTGTTCAGATCATTGCATACTAGATTGCATTTTAGGAACATTTTGTTCTACATAAGTAAATGTTCTTCTGTTAAGAGTGCAGTTAATATACCTTGTGGAGATAAACAGCAAAAGAAAAAGGTACTGAGCTACTGGTAAGTGTGGTGCTTACAAAAGTGATAGCAAGTATTCTTTTAAGTTCATGATTTACAGTTGAATTTAATATATTTCTCTATTAAGTAAATCTAAATCTAATGAGTACATAATAAAACTAACTACTGAGAAACAGCAGGAGATTTTACCCAAGTAGAAACAGAATATCAGTTTATGATATCAATAGTTTTTTTGTCCAAAATGAATAAAAGTGTTTCATTTACAAGTCTGAATAGGTGTTTAAAGAAATAGTGAGTGCCTCTACTTACTTTCAGTATCTTTTCCTAAATCAAAGATTCAATGTTGATCTATTGGAAATAAATGTGGGAGTTCTCATCTTCTCCTTTTTGAGATAATGCAGAATACTAAAAATGGAGATATGCATGAATGCAGGTTGTTTTCTGTTATTCTTTAACATACTTTCTACAAAATTTGATGTGTTAATTCTAAGATCCATAGAAAGATAGATAAAAGAAAGGAAAGAAGGGAGAGGAATGAAGGGAGAAAAGAAGGAAGAGTGAATAAGACACAATCTTGCCTTGCCATGAGTTTCTTGTCTGGATAAAATGGCTCTCCCAAGTTCAGCATTTTGACCCTCTTTGCTTTCTTCTCACAGAAGTCTCCCATAGTAGTAATAATGCATGGTTTGATAATTACCAAGGGTTAGAAGAGGCAAGATCATGAAACAAAAATTGCCATTGCTCCTGTCACTTCACTCTGCAATATACATGAATTCAGAACATCCAAAAATACTTTGTTTCTATACTCTGCTTCATCTTTATCAGAAATATGAATAAGACAGAAAAAGAGACATAGTCCTGGTGTAGGAGGATTACAATGTCATGAATAAAAAGAGGCTTCCTTAACGACAATATACTGAATTGTCCCATTACTACCCTGAAGGTTATTTCACCCCAGTGCAACACAACATAATTAGGTTCAGAAAGGGTGTCATTCATTTGTTCATTTGTTCATTCATTCATTCATTCTTAATAAAATGTAGACTAGTAATTGTGAAAGAGGATGTGGAAAAGGTGAGCTAGTAGAATACCTTGACCTCAGACATGCTATTAGGCAAATCAATTATAAGAAAGAGTACCTTTAGATGTTAGGGCTTGAAAATGAATTCTTTTAAAAATCCAAGACATGAAACCTGTTCTCCAAGTCTGGAAACTGAAAATCCATGTGTAAAATCTCAATCTTCAAGCATAGAACCTGATACTCCTATATAAAATTTGTACTTTGCTCACTGATTTAGGTCTTCTAGCTGTCAATTCTACATTTCTTGCTATATAATTTGATCTTCCAGATGAATACTTACTATACAGGTAAGACACTTAGACCTCCCAGCATAGAGCCTAGCTCTCTAAGCATGAAAGCTTACAGAACAGGTATAAAATACGTTTCTTCACACATGAAACATGGCTCTCCAAGAATGGCATTTGACTTTCCACACGGATTATCTGTCTCTCCTGGTGTGAATCCCACCTCTCCAGGCATAAAATATGACATATGTAGAGTCACACTATCCAAGCTTGTAGGAACCTGGCCCTACAAACAAGGAATATTGTGCTTTATGTGTGGAATCTCAATTTCCAGAATGGATCCTGGCTCTATAAGTAGGGGTCCTTGCACTCCATATATATATGCTTGGACTCTAAGCTTACAGGAATGAAATATCACACAATGGATAGAATTCCAATCTTCCAATATGTAACCTGGCTTATTAACTGCAGTAGAACCTGGCACTCCAGACATTAAACCTGGTATCTCAATCACAGAAGTTGGTGTGCTAAGACTTGGAAACTGTCTCTCAGGCATGGAAGTTCTCATTCTATGTACAGAATTAAAATATTCTCAGATAGAACCTGGAGCTACAATCATGGAACTTATCATTTCATGAAAGGAATCCCAACTCTAATCATAGAATGGCCCCAAAAGCATGAGACATAGTGCTCAATGAATGAAATCTGGAATTTCAGGTATTGATTTATGTGTTCTAGATGTGAAGTCTGCCTTTCCAAGCATATTAAGTTTAGAAAAGACCTAACTTTTCAGGCATGGAACTTGGCCTTTAGGCATGAACCCTAGAAATTTCATAAACATTTTTCTGCCTGTGTAATATGTGCCCATCAAACATGGAACTTGGTTCTCAAACATGAATTCTGAATTCCAGCCATGAAGACTGTCTTCAGGGATGAGCATGCCTCTCTAGTCATAAAATATGGCACTCAAGGGTTGTAACCTTTACTTATATATGTGAACCCTGGCCCTTTACACATGGAATTAGGCCTACAGGATCAAATATGTCCCTCCAAGCTCGGGATATGGCCTTCTAGAGTGGAAACTGAACCTTAAGGCATATCATCTGGTCCACTGGGTATGGAACCTAGCCATCATGGCATGGAATCTTGCCTTCCAAGTATGAAACCTAAAATTTTAGGCAGGATGCAAGGCCTCATATTCATGAGAACTATAGATGTAGAATCTGGTTATCCAAATAAAGTAACTGGGCCTAACATAGGAAAATAATGGCTTTCTGATTGTGTAAAGATAGATATCAAAGTAATTATTTGACCCTCCATTTATAAAACTAAAATCTAGCATTCCATATCAATCTTCAAGGATGGAGACTATTTCTACAAGTATGGAACTGGCACACCATGCATGGAATTTCAATGTCCAAGCATGAAACATGGCTATACAAGTGTGGAAGCTGGAACTCTAAATGTGGAACTTGACACATCAGTCATAGTGTTTGGTTCTCCATGTGTGGAAACTGGTCTACCAGTCATGTAACCTCGCATACTAGGTATATAACCAGTGCTTCTATATGTGGAGACAGGCCATGTAGACATGAAATTAGGCCTTCAGGCATGCCATGAATTACTAAATGGTATGCAATCTCCTTTTCCTAGCTTATAACCTGGTCTTCTGTAGCATTTGGGTAGAACCTAAATGTTGTCTAGCCTACCAGCTATTGCACCTGGAACTTGGCTATCTAGGCCTGGAATCCTGCCTTCCAAGTATGGAATCTGGACTTCCAGGAATAGAACATGGTCTTGGAATATATTCTATAGAACCTGAATCACATGGAACAGGGCCACATGAAGTATGTTCTATATTCTATAGAACCTTAATAATAAGTCATTCATATGGCCCATCAATCCTGCAATCTGAACATTGGGCCTAGAATCTGACATTTCAAGTATGGAATTTGGATTTCTAGGCTAGGGCCAAGAAAGTCACAAACCCTAAGTAGGGAATTAGACCTTCCAGACATGACATGAGTATAAAATATATCTCTCTAAACCTTCTTGGGGTGGAATTAGAACCTGTGGAATATCATCTAGCCCACAAATGAGAAATTTCAGGTTTGAAATTAAGCAACTTTTCCAAGTTTAAACAATTGGGTTTCACCAGATCTGGGGTTGGAATACAGGCCTCCTGATTTCCAGCCAGTACTTACTGTACCAGACTGTAGCTCTGCTTACCTTGCCTCTCAGTAGGGGTATAGTGGGGAAAAACAGAGTCAGAACACCCGAAATCTGCTGACAGTTCTGCCCTGTCTTCCTCTGTACCCAACTGCACTGAACTTACCACCCTCCATTTCATGCAAAGAGAGTCAAACAAGATGGTCACTGAGACCAGTTCTGGCCCAGGTATTCTGTTCTCTACCTCTGTTTTGTGCTTCTCTCTATTAAAGGCCTCTTTTTTTTTTTTGTCCTCACGCCATGTGAGGTTGAATCAGTCTGGAGCAAACTGGGCCATCAAGGAGCAAGCAACCAGGAGATTAGCTTTAAGCCTAACCTCACCCCTCCTCCCTCTTGTGCTTCCTCCATTATTTCAGCTGTTGCCCAAGTAATATAGTTTTTATTTTGTTGAAGTTTCCCATTCAACCCAGATAATCAAATACCATTTTAAAAGATCTTGACTTTTGGAAGTTAGCCTTGCAGCTGCCTGGGGAGCCTCACGATCCCTCACTATTCAAAGGCTGTTCTTGTCCTCCATTTTTTTATTTTTTTACACAGTTCCTGTACTTGGCCTTTTCTTTCTGTTTGGATAGGGTTGATCACCCAGGAAACTCAGATCTTGCTGCCACCTGTGTCAGAGCAGAGGAGAGTATCAGGGTAGGTAGACTAACCCAGGAGTGGAGGAAGTCTTCAAAGCATCTCCTGTCCTTTTCCTCAAGGTCAACCACTTTTAACAATTTGTCCTACATATATCTGAAAAACAAACTTCTAGGTCTTTGTCTTGATTTTTCAATTTTAGACATTATTTATTTCCCGCAGTGGTGGATAAGTCCCTTTCACAATTACAATGCCCCATACCTCCTATGGTTCACCTAATATCATGTTCAGGTTTTTATTACCATAAAATATTGTTAAACCAGAACATGTGGTATCCGTGATGACGTTTCTTTTCTTCTCCAGTTTTTCTCCACCTGAATTTCTATATGTCTTTCTTTTTCTTCATTCTATTTGCTTTGATCCTCACCTCATTTCTTTCTGCCCAAATATTTTTTATTTCTTAAATTAATTAATTATTATTATATTATTATTACTATTTTTGGTGACAGAGACAGAAAAAGGGACAGATAGAGACAGACAGACAGAAATGGAGAAAGATGAGAAGCATCAATTCTTCGTGTGGCTCCTTAGTTGTTCATTGATTGCTTTCTCATATGTGCCTTGAGTGGGGGGGTACAGCAGACCGAGTGACCCCTTGCTCAAGCAGCGACCTTGGGCTCAAGCTGGTGAGCCTTGCTTAAACCAGATGAGCCCACGCTCAAGCTGGCGACCTCAGGCTTTTGAACGTAGGTCCTCTGCATCCCAGTCCGATGCTCTATCTACTGTGCCACTGCCTGGTCAGGCAATTAATTTATTTTTATTTAGTAAGAGGTGGTGAGGCAGACACAGACTCCCACATGTGCCCTGATTGGGATCCACATGCCAAGCCCCTAGGGGGTGATGCTCTGCCCTCTGGGGCCATTGCTCAGCAACAGAGCTATTTCAGTGCCTGAGGTGGAGGCCATGGAGCCATCCTCAGCATCTGGGGCCAACTCACTCCAATTGAGCCACGGCTACAGAAGGGGAGGAGAGAGAGAGAGAGAGAAAAGCAAAAAGGGGAGGTGTGGAGAAGCAGATGGGCACTCCTCCTATGTGCCCTGACCAGCAATCGAACCAGGGACACATCTACATGCTAGGTTGATAATCTAACACTGAATGAACCAGCCAGGGCCTCTGCCCAAATCTTGATCATTTCACCTATTCTATCTAACTCCTTTCTTCCCAGGGACTTTCTATGCAGAGGTCTCTGTCAAGAAAACATTTTAATGTGTTTAAAAAACAGGCATGAAGTGCCTACTGATAGCCAGGAATATGTCAGTGAATTCAATAAGTCCTTACATCATTTCTTTAAGTAACCATGTGACAGGTACTGGTAATACAGAGATAAAAGAAATAAGGTCCTGTGCCCAAATAGTGATTCTATTGCCTTCCTCTCCTGATGTAGGTAGGATCTCTCTTGTTCCCTGTGCCCTCGGTGTTTATTGAGTACATGATTGAGAACCATTTATGAGGTCCATCTCCACTCATCTCACCCCCATCCTGCCTCCCTTGGGGCCCAGACAAGGTGTTCTAAGCTGTACCCCAGCACAAAGTCTTCCTTCATGGAGCTATTCCCACTGAGGCAGTGTGCTGGGGACTAGGATAGGACAGGAACTGGAGCCTGGTCATCTGATCCCATCTCCCCAACATCCTCCAAGCCCCTGCTCTGAGCCTGTATCCCTGACTGTAAAGCTGTGAAGTGAGGCCCGCCCTCCTCCCCTTCTCCTGCATGCCATTTAGGACAAGGTGGAAGTTTTTGGCCAGGTTGCATGAGGCATGTTAATTTACTCTTAGAAGAATTTACTTTCTACTCAATTGTATTCTGTGGTCATTTTCCAGAGACAAAGAATTTATGGATGCGTCAATAGATAGTCCCCTTCTCTCTCCCTGAGGAAGTTGTCCGTCATTTGCTTACTTAGGACAGGCTTTGTCACATTGTTTTGGCTGCTGCCCTCTCACCTCAGGTCTCTGGTTACGTGCCAGAGCTATTTAATCCAATCCTCCATCTGGGCAATAGTTTAAAAATCCCCACATAATGCAATAGGCCACTGCAGATGGCCGTGCACCTGGGACCCCTAGGTCCCTGGGCCACAGGGTCTGGCTTTGGACTTCCCTGCTTGGCTGGCAGCCCTGGAACCTCCAGCTCATCTAGCAGGGAACTGTAAAGCTGGCCCCTTGTTAGAACAGCCTCCAGCCCAAGTCCACACTGAGAAGAGGTGGAGGTGTTAAACTGATATATGTAATTTAATATCTAGTGAATCAGCCTGTGCAGGGCACAGAGGAGGGGTAAGGCCAGGTACCTTGAACCATGTGACTGGCTCACAGTCCTTCTCCTCTCCTACACTCAGAATTGCAGACTCCTAATTTTTCAGGTTTCACCTTAAACATCATCCTTGAGACAACCTCAGTGACTTCTCTAAGACAGCTCCCTGACTGCCTTCATTCTCTCTCACACCAGCTCCCTGTCCTCCAGGGCTCTTGTCATGATTTTTAGTTGTTCATGATTTTTGTTTACTTGTTTATGCTATGTTACCCTTTAAACAGGAAGCTCCTTGGGGGAGGTATCATATCTATTTTAGCCTCCCAGACTCTGGCCCTACACACGACCCATAGTAGTTACTCAACAAATACATGTTAAGTGTCAAACGACTAAACATCTGGAAATGAGTTTAGGTCAGAGTACTTCAGGGGAGCAGAGCCTATGGGAGTATGGGTGTAAACTTTGTTGCACATTAGAATCACTTGTGGGAGACTTAACCCCCCCCCCCCCAGAGCCATTAAATCAGAAGAAAGTCTGAGTGTGAGACCCAATACCTGCATACCTCGTTTTATTACACTTCACTCTATCATTGTGCTCTTTGTACAAACTGAAGGCAAGACCAGCAAACAGATTACCACTCGCTTCATTGTGGCAATCTGGAATGAAGTCCACACAATCTCCAAGGTCTGCCTGTATGTTTTAAAAAATCCTCAGGTGATTTGATTCCAATGTGTAGCTAAGACCCCAGCATTTTAGAACAGAGGCTCTTAAATTCAGTGCCTGACCACCACCAGCAGCATTGCCTTGGGACTTCTTAGAAATGCATATTCTTGGGTCCTACTCAGACCAATTGAGCCAGAAATAGGCAGTGGAACCCAGAGACCTGCTTGAATAAGCATGCATGCGAATCTGATTCAGGCTAATGTTTGATAGCCATCGCTTTGTTCTTTTTTTTTACAGAGACAGAGAGAGAAAGTCAGAGAGAGGGATAGATAGGGACAGACAGACAGCCGACGCTCTATCCATTGCGCCACCTCCTGGTCAGTCTTAATAGCCATTGCTTTGAAAGGGGTTGTGCTGTCTCGACTCTTCTCATCTGGTCTCCTTTTGTTGACATCGACAGTAAGGAAACTGGAGACTCTTTAGTAGGGTGGCTGCCATTCCAGTTTGTGGGAGACTGTCCTGGTTTTACTGGAAGTCCACACCTCAGGAAATCCTCAGTCCTGGCAACGAGGATGGGTGGTTCTAATCTCCTTAAGAACTCTTTCAACTCAAACACCAGATCTCCTAGACATATTGGATACAGTATGATAAATGCATTAGTGGGCTTTAAATGTTAATTTGATCCAATATCCATTCATAGCTCCCTTGAGTCCTGGGGGATAGATGTGCCCAGGCCAGCAGGCATGCCTGGTCTCCATGACTCCCACTGCAGATGACTGCAGAAAGCAAACACCATGGGCCCTGCTCAGAGCCCATTCCCTGAGTGTTCTACATGAATAATTTGGCTTTGTTTTTCCAAAAAGGGCACCGAGTAGTTACGAAACAATTCTTAGAGACTCACTACCAACTTCTTAGTCACATAAATGGTTTGGAAGAAAGTGAAAATAGAACTTTCCATCCAGTTTTATAAGCAACAAAATGATTACATCATTTACAGGTTGCAAAAGCTTCATCAGAGAGAAGCGGGGATATCTATCTTATTTTTTTTCCTCCTCTCTTCAAAATGTATTTGCTTTCAAATTTTCCAGTTAGTTGCACATGCTACAAGAAAGCCCAGAAATTTGGCTTCCGGTTAAAATCACAAACCCGGATTATCATTTACTCCAGACTTCTTCCCACACAAACATCTACAAATTAATTTAAAACTTAAATGGCCAAGAAAGTTAAAGAAAGAACTCCAATTTCCTTGAACTCAAAGGGTGGTTTTGAGAGTGAGCTTAAGCTTGCTAATGGTCATAGCCAGGATCATTTATGACCAAGGGGAAAATGCTGACCTGCCTAACTGTCTGCCTACCACATTGGTGGTATTTCTGTTTGCTCACCTGCCGTTGCCCACCGTTGTGAGAATCTAATATATGGAAATGGCTCAATGCTTTCTGGCTCCTCAGTTCCTCCACCATCTGCCAGAATCCATTGTGAACCTGCTTGGCCTTGACCACCAGCATTACATCTGGCGTAGTGGGCAGGGTTTGGATCAGATCAGTATGGAGCCACCAACACCCTTGAAGAGCTGTATAGCTAGTTGCCCATAAGAACCATCACCTTTGGTGATTTGTACAGACAGCTGCATTATTGGTGACACTAATAAGTCAGGGTACATATGTACCATGAAAACATCTCCAGGTTATCTTATCATTCAATTATGTTGCATACCCATCACTCAAAGTCAAATTGTCCTCTGTCACCTTCTGTCTGGTTTTCCCTGTGCCCCTCCCCGCCTCCCTATCCCACCCTCTAATGGACTCTTGAAGAAGGGACTGTGACAAGGGGAGGCACCAGCTCCCTTGCTGGATGAACATGCCCCTTGTGGATAGTAATGAGAGATTCTGATCGGGGGGCGGAGGCAGCACTTGTGGAGGCCCTCCTGCACTGGGAAGCTGTTCTCATCCAGTTAACTCCCTGGGCAACCAGGGCAAAGGGTACCTTTGTAATTATTGTCATTTTCGGTATAGCTTGTGTTGTTGCTATAGTCTCTGTTTATGTAATGTACCTCACTTCTTGCACAGGGACCATTGTGGAAGATATCTGTTGCATAGATTATGAGGCAAGCAACCCTAAAGGGATGGAGTGTAGAGAAAACAGCTGTGTTAGGCTTGCTTGCTTGTACTTTGTATGCTTAGTGCATGAGCATGTGGCAGAGTCACGGGTGTGTAGGCTATATAAGGCTGGAGGTACGTTCCTTTGGGGTGGATTACTTGTCCAGCACCGTGAGAGGCTGTTTTTTTGTTTGCTTGCCTGCTGCCACAAGAAGAGGTTTTCCTCTGCCTGTTTGCTCACCCACTGTTGCAAGAATCTAATAAACGAGAATGGCCCAACACTTTCTGGCTCTGCAGTTCCTCTACCATCTGCCCGAATCCAGTGTGAACCTACTTGGCCTCAACCACTGCCATTACAGGGGTCTGGTGAAATCCTCATAGGAAATCTGGGAGGAGGGTGCAAACAGTGTGAACCCTTCCATTTGACGGCTGAGAAAACCGAGGCTCAGAGAAGTTAGTTGACTTGAACAAGATCACATATCTAGCATCCTGCGAAAATAAGATTGGAATCTGGTATCCGTACTTCAAGTTCAATGAGAACACACACCTACCTCAATTCCAGCAATCACACTCTTCATTAGTTTCTCATTATTATTACCACAAACAACTCTGCTCCTGTTAATCCCTCCACAATTACCATTACTATTACAAATACTTTTTTAGTACCTATTATATTCCGGGCACTGTCTTTTATTAAGCCATTTTTGTGCATAATATCATTTATTCCTTTCAACAGCTCATCTAATAGCCTCATCTTTTACACTGTGGGCTGAGATCTAGAAAGGTTAAGTAATTTGCTCAGTCACTTAGCCAAGGCTTGAGCCATATCTATCTGATTCTGGAGGCTGTGCTCTAAAACCACTATAATACAGTGCCTCCTCTCCAATTGCAGTGCCTGAGTTCTCTCTTTGTCGCTCATGGTGGAATTTCTGTCTGGGTTAATTGTCTGGTAATCAAGTTACTGGATTTAAGGTCCTGCTTTGGGCCTCTTGCTCCTTCTGGCCACTGTCTTGTCTCTGACTCTCAGCTCCCGAAGTCAGATCCCTGCCACCCTCAGCTCACTGACATAACTTCCCTTCACTGTGGCTGCCAGACCGCTCTCCCTCAGATGCCCACTTCTCAGATAGTTTTCTCTGGCCCTTACTAGCAGATTCTTTTGCGGTAGTGCTCCCTTCTCCTGACAGCTAATATAATCTACGACTATACTGTCTTCCTCATTTTGAATAATGCTGTGTGAACCCTCCCCCAGGTCTCCTCATCACATTCTAATGGGTGTACCCAGCCTCCAAATGTGCAGTCTCCCATTAGACCCCTCTCACACAGGCCTAGAACTCTTCATTGTTTTTCCTAAACCAGTTTATTGGGACACAACTAACATACAAAAAAATGATACATATTCAATGTAAACAAAATAATGAGCTTCTATGAATCTATTGGAACCATCAGTATACTCTCTGTACCATAAACAGACCTGAAGTTTTCTCCTGCCCTTTTTATTTATTTATTTATTTTGTGTGTTTAATACTTAATATAAAACCTGTTTTCTGCCTGACCAGGTGGTGGCGCAGTGGATAGGGCATCGGACTGGGATGTGGAAGACCCAGATTGGAGACCCCAAGATCTCCAGCTTGAGCGCGGGCCCATCTGGCTTGAGCAAAAGCTTGCCAGCTTGGACCCAAGGTCGCTGGCTCCAGCAAGGGGTTGCTCTGTCTGCTCAAGGCCCGCGGTTAAGGCACATGTGAGAAAGCAATCAATGAACAACTAAGATGTCGTAATGGCAATGAAAAACTAATGATTGATGCTTCTCACCTCTCTCCGTTCCTGTCTGTCTGTCCCTATCTATCCCTCTCTCTGACTCTCTCTCTGTCCCTGTGTAAAAAAAAAAAAAAAATGAAGAAGAAAAAAACCTGTTTTCTTAGCAACATTTTAAGTATATAGTGCAGTATTGTTAACTGCAGGCTCTCTGGTGTGGATCTCTAGTACTTAGTCAACTTGCATTACCAAAACTTTTTACTCTTTGACTACCTGTTTCCCCTTCCAGCTAAAATGCTTCATTATTCTATTTTCAGGAAAATGTGGGCAAGTGGACTATCATATCTGTACATGAAGAAGTAATTTTCCAAATGCTTACTTAGCTTTATAGGCATGTGTACCCTCTACTCACCTTCCATCCAAAGAACAGGGGGAGCTGTCCCCCTGGGCAGGATACAGGACCCCTTCCTGCCCCCCCTCAAACCCTGGGTGTCTTATCTAAGGGGGAACATAAGTAAACCAATAATTACAGTAACTGTCTAAAATTTTTCTTTGGAAGTCTTCATCGAATATTATGGACTCAGAGGAAAGGGACTAAATCTGCCTGAGTAAGTAGGGAAGGCATCTTGGAGGAGGTGACATATGAGTTGAGTTTTGAGGGATAGGCAAGAGCTCATCTTTCTCATGTGCAGGTTTGTATCACCAACTAAATAGCACCATATTTTATGCATTTCTTTCTTTCTTTCTTTCTTTCTTTCTTTCTTTCTTTCTTTCTTTCTTTCTTTCTTTCTTTCTCTCTTTTCTTCTTTTTCTTTGACAGAGAGAGAGAGAGGCAGACAGGGACAGACAGACAGGAAGGGAGTGAGATGAGAAGCATCAACTCATAGTTGTGGCACCTTAGTTGTTCACTGATCGCATTCTCATATGTGCTTTGACCAGGGGGCTACAGCAGAGTGAGTGGCCCCTTGCTCAAACCAGTGACCTTGGGCTCAAGCCAGCTACCTTAGGCTTCAAGACAGTGACCTTTGGGCTCAAGATAGCAACCATGGGCTTACATCTATGATCCCACGCTCAAGCCAGCAACCCAGTGCTCAAGCTGGTGAGCCTGCGCTCAAGCCGGCTACCTTGGGGTTTTGAATCTGGGTCCTCTGCATCCCAGTCTGATGCTCTATCCACTGTGCCACCGCCAGGTCAGGCTATTTTATGCATTTCTGATATCCAAACATAACTAGGTGTTTAGTAGATATTTAACATTAGATTCAAGAGCAAGCTAGAGTTTTATGAATCCTTACTGAAAAATTACAAAGATATCAGTGTTGGGAAAGGATGACATTTCAAACGTTCTCAACTTTTCTTCTCTGCCCAGGCTGTGTATATTAGTGGACAAATATGTGTTCATTGGTATATGTGTATGTATAAAATGAACACTGTGACCATCTCAATGGGGCTTACAATTCTTCAGTGTAAAAGGATGGACAAGATAGACAGAGATCATTAATTGAAATATAACTTTAAGAATCTTAAAAGCAAAATAACAAGTGTTGGCAAGGATGTAAAGAAAAGAGAATCCTCCTGCACTGTTGGTTAGATTGTAAATTGGTGCAGCCACAATATGGAGATTCCTCAAAGAATTACAAATAAAGCTTCTGTACAACCCAGCAATTACACTTCTGGGCATTTATCTGAACAAAACAAAAACACTAATTCGAAAAGATATGTGGCAGCATTATTTACACAGTCAAGCTATGGAAGCAACCTGAGTCCATTGATAGATGAATAGATAGAAAGTATGTGTATAATCTCATTTAGTATAACACCAAAAGGGTTTTTAAATAAAGATGATTAAAAATTAATAAGAAATAATACATATATGTATATATGTATATATACACACACAAGGGAATATATTCAGCAATAAAAAGGATAAAATCTTGCCATTTGCAACAACATGTATGGACCTAGAAAGTATTATGGTAAGTGAAATAAGCCAGGCAGAGAAAGACAAATACCATATGACTTCGCTTATTTGTGGAATTAAAAAACAAAAACAAATGAATAACCAAAACAAAACAGAAACAAAGCAGTAGACACAAAGAACAAACTGATGGTTGCCGGAGGGGAGAGGGTGAGGGGAGAGAGTGGGTAGAAAAAAGAAGAAAAAAAACCCTCAGAAGCAAATTCAATATTTTGGCAGGTTACTGGTCACGTGGTCTGCAGGAGGAGAGATGTCTGGAGTTGTTATGGAAAGCTGTGCATATTGAGGTTCTTTGATAAGGTTAGACTTTCCTAAACTCTCCCACTTCTCTTGTTATCGGGCTTGTCTTTGCAGACCTGTGTAACAACCCTCAGATCACTGATGTGCTGCACCCGTGATGGAGGAGCCCTTGCTTTGCTACTCATAGGTCTGTGCTATCTATACTTTGTGTTACTCTGGTGTTGGTAATGGTAAACTGTAATGATTAGAATTCTGGAAGACCATTCCTCTGAGGTCAGGTTCTTGAGAGTGTACCTAGGAAAGTTGAAAGTATAAACTGAAATAAATAAATAAATAAATAGAAAGTATAAACTGAGGAGGGGAAGGCTTCAAAGTTTATTGACTTCAGAGTGTGCCCATCTGCCCTACAAATGGGCTAGGACTAGGAAATTCACAGAGTGGGATCTAGGTACCTAGGAAGTAGAGTCTAAGTGTGAGATGTGTGAGTATCCAGAGGGAAGGCTACCAAATGGATCCACAGTATTCCAAGTACGGGAAGGTTGGCTGTGTGAGTCCAGGCTCATGCCCAGTGGGAATAAAACCCCTCCTGTTGTCACCATCTGACTCTGACAACCTCCCTCGCCCCACCCAGTGTCCTCCTTCTTCCACTGCTGCAAAGTCATCCCTTTGATTTAAGGGAGGTACATTACCGGGCATTCTCTTTGAACATATGGTAGAAGTAATGCCTCATTGAAATGATTTAAAAAAAATTTTTTTTAGCAAGAGATAGATGAGAGAGAGAGAGAGAGAGAAAGAGAGAAGAGAAACATCAACTCATAGTTGCAGCATTTTAGTTGTTCAATGATTGCTTTCTCATATGTGCCTTGACTGGAGGGCTCCAGCTGAGCCAGTGACCCCTTGCTCAAGCCAGTGACCTTGGGCTCAAGCCAGCGATCATGAGGTCATGTCTATAACCCCACACTTAAGCTTGTGACCCCCGCGCTCAAGCCAGCGACATTGGTATTTTGAACCTGGGTCCTCAGCATCCCAGACCAATGCTCTATCCACTGCACCACTGCCTGGTCAGGCCAAATCTGTTTTATTTTCTTAACAGAAAACCTCTTTTGTTCCTAATACTAAAACCTGCTCTGGTTGAAGCAGTGGGGGCCTGGGCCTCCCTCCTCAGTTTCACCCTTGCTGGCCTCTGAGACTTCTGGGCAGATGCCTGAAGCTGTTGGGAACGCTCTAAAAAGCTTTGCTGCCAACAAACCAACCATACAAACTCATGCCTGGGACAGTCGGGGAAATTTGAATATGAACTGGGTGTTGGATGATATGAAGGGGCTAGGCTTATTGTTCATTTTGTTAGGAATGATAATGGTATTATGATTACGTGGGGAAATGAAGATGATTGTATTTATGTGAGAAAATGTCCTTATTTTTTAAAGCTTCATATTCTATGATGTCTGGGATTTGCATAAAAACGTAGATGTGAAAAACTGAAAATAATGTTAAATCTAGGCAGCAGGGTTTATTATAATATTCTTGAAAAATGCAGAAGTGACGTTGATGCTGTGGCAGTCACAGGCATCATCGTGGTGGTAGGTTCATGGGCACAGTTTTTCTCTGTGCCATTGGGTGCCAGCTTAGAGTGGGGCACAGAGGGAAGGGGGGACCTGCTGCATCCTCTCCACTCAGTCGCCACTCATGGGTGTTGATAGAACAGAACACCAGACCTGCAAACTCTCCTTAGGTAAAGGATGTACAACATTTTTTAACACTGGGGCAGAACTGGCCCCTTGCACACCCTCCCTAACTTTTGGACCCCTCCTATCTGTCCCCTCTGAGTAGGCAAGACCTCCTCTTCCCACACAGCCTAGCCCATCCTTCTGCCCTGCTCGGAGCTCGCACTGCTGCCTCAGTGGAAAACTGAGCTATCTTCATGTTCCTTCTCTCCACCCTCGCTCTCCTTCCTCTCCTGGGTACCCAGGGATACTAGGCGAGCACCTCTTGTTACCAGGAAGCTGATAGATGCCTCCTGGGCAATACTGCCCTTTCACTTCAGGGACCCACCTTAGACTGCCCTCTGGCCGAATGCCAGCATTGGTCTAGCTTCTTGCTCTGCTGCAGCCAGTCAAGGAAGCGAGGTTATGAAATCCAAGTGGAAAGGGACTTCTGAAATCAAGAAGTACAGTCTCCCAAGCACAGCAAGACTCAACCTCAGGCATCTCCCATGGGGGGTCACCTGGCTTCTGCTGAAACGTTTCTGTTGAAAACCCCTCCCCGTTTACAGAGTGCTCCTCCATATCAGGCACAGCATGAGGCACTAATCAGGGTCAAGACCAGCAGCACCTGGGTGGGACAATGAGCACTCAGGAGCAAACTGACTCAAGAGACCTCCTGCAGCCCAGGAAACCTAGACACACACTGGTCTCTGGTGGTGAAAATGCGGCTGGTGACAGACCACTCTGTCCCTTGGTGAGGATGCCACTCATCGATATTCTAGTCCTCAGCTTTGCAAGGTCAGGAACTCAGATTTGTAATTCAGGTCCTGGGGGATACAGACCCGTGCTCACCACTCCTCATAAGAAACATGCATGCCAGAAGGTCATTTTACAAATAAGCAATGAATGAGCATGGCTGTCCAGTGACCAGAATATTCACATCTGTTTCTAAGACACACATTTCCTGGAATAGACTTTATAACCAGGAGGTTGCTTGGTGAGCATGGCATCAGCTCAAAGGAAGGGAGTGACTGTGAAGGAGATTGTATTTAGGCTGCAGAAGGGGTCGAGGAAAACACCCCTAGGACATTTTTGTACCTAGAATACCCTTGAGTGGACTAGTGGACTTTTCTCCTTGATACGCCTCTTTCTAGACACCTATTCTTTTGTTAGCCACAGAATACCATCTTAAAAGACAGCTTTCTTCATATCAGCTATATTCCAATTGTGCTTTACGTAACTTGTCTTGGTAGGTGACTTTAGTGGCCTCCTGGGAATCACCCTGGCCCAAGGCTCACTGATGTGCTAGTTCTGGTATTTCTATATCTATATGTGAGGGTTGGGGGATGCAGTTTGGCCCTTCTTCCCTTCATCTGGTTAGTGTGTGATGTTAATAGAAGTTATAACAGGGCTTGCAACTTAAATGTGACAGGGACGAGGTCTGTAACATGAAGGCGGGAAGCAGGCTGAATAAAATACCCATTTCAATAGCAACCTGAGTATAAATAGGCTGTTAAAGTTCTTTACTATAAGAAAAAAATAGCACAGGTGTGAGGATAAATGGCAACTGATGCTCAGTGAGGTGAGTCGGGGGTGGGGGACTCTAGCATCCCTTCTCCAAACGACCATTGCTCAGCAACAGACTGTGGCCATATGGGAATGAGGTTCCGAAGTTATCAGATTGGATTTTTCTAGAGAAGTTGGTGTAATGCAGGAGGTGGAGGCCAAAGAGATTCACACTGGATTTGGGCAGACCACAGAAGAAGCAGGGAGCAAAAAGGTGTTGGGCCATTCCTGTTTATTGGATTCATGCATTAGCAGGCGAGTGAACATGCAGGGGAAAACTGTTCTCTGCAGCGGGAGAGGGAACAGGGGAAACCGCCCCAGGGAAAGGACCCTAGCCTTATACAGGCTAGCTAGCGTGTGCACACAAAAGTGGCTTTCTGCCAAGTACTTACATCGCTAATGATGCAAAATGATTGCAGCCAGAAAACAAGACAGCAAGCCTAACTATAGTCTGTTCCCTACAGTTGGTAGGCTGGGTTTTTAGATGAAATCACCTGACTTTTTAATGTTGGCAACTACTTCAAAAAACATATTTTTTTAATGCTTCACTCAAGAAACAAAACATGTTAAGGCCAGATTCAGTCAGTCAATCAGTTAGTTTGCATCTTCTGCCTTATATTTTTAAAGAATCCCATAATTAAACGTTTTAGAAAATGTTGGTTAAAAAAAAAGGTAGGCAGATTTTTGTTTTGTTTTGTTTTTAACTAGAGGACTAATCAGGGCATTTTATTTTATTTTTATTTTTCCATTGATTTGAGAGAGAAAGAAGGTGGGGGGAAAGAATCAACTTGTTCCATTTAGTTGTGCATTCACTGGTTGCTTCTCATATGTGCCCTCACCGGGGATGGATCAAACCCGTGGCCTGGGTGTGCAGGGACAACACTCTATCCACTGAACCACCCAGCCAGGGCCACTAATCAGGGCTTTTTTAAGCTCACTAGCTTCATACAGACACAGAACCTCTAAAAATAGAATCTAAAGATGGCCAAGTTTATTCATTTTCAGTTAATTGTTTAGCTTTCTTTTAGCCAGTGGCATTTTCTGGCCCTTTCCCCTAAGTCAAGGGGTGCATGCTTTTGAGGTCTCAGAAGCCCCGTGCACCTGGTGCTGATTGCAGTGGAACACAATGACGAAGACAGCCTGTCCCCAATCTGGATGAGTACCCACATTTCTTATCCAGCTCACTTATCTAGATTCTAAACCAGTTTGGGCTGAGTTCAGCTTCATCCAGAGGCTGCAGTTCCTCTGCCCCGGTCAGTCTTACCTCCCTCAATGACTTCCCTCCTTCTTACTTTTTATTCCATGCCCATCATCCCACATGAAACTACCACCAACCCCTCCCAAAGTATCCCCTCACTTATTTCCACCCCCACCCCACCTCCCTAGCTGGTTCTGATAACCTCATAGGAAGAATAAGCCTGTCCTTAGGGCCCAGTAAAGCAGAGGAACCAACAAGATAAGAAAAGGGCAGGTCTAGTGAATTTATTCAGATTATTGCAATTGTAGAATCTAGGAAAAAAACTAAAAACTTCAGCATTCATATGAACCTTCAGTGTGTTTTATTCTGAATTATACTCACAGAAGGAAAAACTGTCATCTTTCCAGGGTTCACGGCTTCTGCTAGCTTAACTGTACTCGGTTTTCTTGGGCTATTTTATACCTTTTATGTCTTTGTCATCTCTAGCCTTTCAACTTCCAAAAAGAATTGGTGACTGCCTGCAATAAAAAGGCACATCTATGACGGGAGGTGACATGTGGCATCTGTTCCTCCCTTTTCAGCACCTCTAGTCCTTATCTCACTCTAGGCTTACTGCCAACACTTCTGAGCAGATCTGCCTCCAGCTTCCCTCTCAAGTCCATCCTGTGCCCTGCTGCTAGAATAATCTCTCTAAAACACACAGTGATTAGATCACCTTCCTGGTTTTCTTTTTATCATCCCCACCTAGATTGCAAGCTGCCTTAACACAAACTATGCTCCTTTATATTTCCTATGTCATAGTGATTCTCATATTTTTGTGGGGAACTTAGTTAAAATATAAATCCCTGATTCTTACCTCCCAAGACTCTGATTTGGAAAAATGGGTGGTGGGTGGGGGTGTAGATCAGGAATCCGCCTTTTATTTTATTTTATTTCCAGATAAGTACTCCCAGAAGACTGTGGTATTGGAAGTCTATAGACTACCGACTAGGAAACATTATCTTTAAAGTCTGGTAGGGATTTAGCAAATGGATAAAAGTTTAGTTTAGCTGTTCTTAGATTAATTCAGCTGTATTTCATCTTCCCTGAAAAGATTCTATTTTCCCATTTCCTTCACCCCCGTGTCTGGTTGTTGTTTGATAAGTTTCATCCTGAACTGATTTTTAAAAATATTTAGATGAGAAAAGAGAAGGGAAGGAGCTTCTAACTGGGTTTAGCTGCACACCTGGGGGATTAGCGAGGTGACACTCTGGAGGTGAATGGTACTGTCAGTACTGTCTGGGTGTAACCCATGTTGCTTACGGCAGTGAAGAAAAGTCAGAAGATTCATGGACAATGGTGTGAGAGGGCAGGCTTAAAGAATTTGGCTTGATTTAATAAGCAGAAAACTATATGGCTACACATGCACAGGGAAGAGATATGATGGGAACACCATTTCAGGGTATATAATTAAGCAGCAGAAAATGTGGGATCATTTGTGGGAAGTTTAGAGGCAAGGAGACCAACAGCTGAGGGCTGTGGCACTTGCTTTGGTAGCAGCTGAGTCACCTGCTCCTCAGGATCTGGAGATCACCGAACCCCCTCTGCATGCCCTGCGCAAGGTCAGAGCCCTTGCTTGGTCCTAGTCACCTGGGGCTCCCACTCTGGACTCCGCTAACTGCTCATTCTGCATCTTGCGGTTTTGGCTTCGTCTCTGGCTCAACATTGACTGCAATGTAGTGTACAACCTTTTCTCAATCCCCTCCCCATCCTCTCAGATGTCTTTCTACAGGGCAACTATGTGTAGGGGAAAGTAAGTGGCACGAGGAGGACAGGCGTACATCACAGGGCCAGCAGGGCAGAGAGCTAAAATGACACGTCCCTGTGATTAAAAACCCCATGTACGTTTCTGCTGCCTGGGCACCAGCCTGCAGCCTCAATACCTACCCTTTCTGCTTCCTCCTCTCTCTCATTCTTCTTCACTTTCCAAATCCTGCTTTTATTCTTTTATTTCATATTTTATTTTATGCTAGTGGTTTAACCATCTCTTTCTCGCTGCCTTCCAAATCATAGCATCAGGGTCTCACCTTTACCTCCCTGCAGTTTGTTAGGCCTTTTCCTAAGTCAAGGAATTCTTTGTAAGAGAGACTCTGGTGCCAATTTTACAAATGACAATGTTGCTTGGATCCCAACCCACTTGGCCTTTTGTTTGCCCCCAGCTGAGCCACTGGAGCATCTTTGGGGAACTCTCAGACTCCACTTTGAAACCAACAGGCTAGATAATTGTTGAGATCCTTCCATGTTTAAAGCTGTACGAGCCTATAATTCCTGCATTTCAGTTCTGTGTAATTGGGAAAAAAGAGGCAGAATGCCAATCTGAAGAAAAGGGCTGCCCCAAAGCTGTGGTTCTGAAAAGTTTTATTCTCAGAATCACTTTACACTCCTTGTGAGGATCCCAAATAACTTTAGCTTTGTCCCTTATCTTAGTGTTTATGTCTTGTGTATTCTTGGTTTAGTAATTAGCTCCTCTGAGCTTCAATATCCTTAGACTTAGAACTGAAATACCTACCTGGATTATGATGAGAATTAAATGAGATCATGTAAGGTCAAGTGATCGTTAAACTCCAAAGGGTATGTAAATATTGTTATTAGTATTATTGTTTTTATTAAGTATGTAATGGGGATTTTGTTGCCTTTTTTAATGTCACCTTTTCTAAGTACTCAAGAACAGCATATTATTGCAGAAAGACTGAACACTGGCGTTTTCTCCCAAAAAGACTTAAAATCCTGCTCTCTCACTGGTTCTATAGAGCCTGAACAAATCATTCAATCTCTCTGAATCATCTCAGTTTCCTCACTTGCCATTAAGAGAGACAAAAGGATAATAATACAGTACTTATTTTCCAGGCTATCAGTGAGAATTTGAGATAATGTGTGTACAGTGCCGGCACCAGGTAGATACTAAAAATAAACACACAAAATCAAGTCTGTTCATTTTCTCCAACTATTGTTGGCCTCAAATCTATCCTCCTAAGTAATCCTTTGTATGGAGTAGCTTCTTTCTCTTTATTAAGACTCCACTGTAGAAACTCACTGACAAATCCATTTTAAACTGGTCCTTAAAAATATGGTTTTGGCTATACAATGACATTCCTTGAATTGAGGTAGTCAGGACACCACATTCTTGGGGTAGAAATATGTTAAAAACCAGATGTGAACTTAGACTTGACCCTGGGAAGGGATCATGGGCATGGGCCAATGTGGAAGGCATCTCAGAGTGTGGCCTTAGCTCTCAGGATGAGTTATTGTCCCTCACGTTCCCACAACACTCTGCAGCAGGTCCTCCTATATGACATGCTGGCACCCTCTGTGGAGCAACTGCTGATTGGAACTCTGGCTTAGAATATGTCCCCCAAAATCTAATTTGGCTATGACTTTGAATTTCCTGACCCCTTTGGCTCTGAATTTCCAGAATTAGAGCTCCTCTTTGAGTTAGATGCTATTTTCTGAATGCTTATTTTAAACCTAAATATCTCCTGAGAGGAGTAATAATTAGCATAAACAGACCAGCATAAGTTGTGTTATTGTGGAATTATACCATTACAGAACCAGAAAAGAGGCATTGCAGGAACCTTAGACATCATCCAATTCAAACACATTGGTTTACATAAGAGGAAGCCAAGATCAGAGTGATGAATAACTTCGTCAAGAATACGCTGAGTTACTCACAGTACCAGGAGGACAACTAGGTTTCCCAACTTCAGGTTCAATGATATTTCTAGTTTTTCCATTCATCCTTCCAAGAAACATTTACTGAGCATCCACTGTGTGCCAAGAACCATGGTAGGAGCTGGAGATATCATCATCAGGGATGAAGAGTAGATGCCTTGGTCATTTCATGCTGTCTCCCTGTACACAGTAGCAATACCAATTAATGAGCTCCTTTCCCTGCCTACCACCAGTAGAGGCACAGAACAGGTAAGTGTTGATGAGAAAATCAATGAAGAGATATGTCTCTAACATGGTCTACCACCTTTCCATCCCTCTACCCAACCTGGGTAGTGAACTTGCCATGGGTGTTCCTGGGGTTCTGGACACAGTATGAGCATAGTGGTAACTAGGAGGGAGGGTGGGCAAGAAGCCAAAGGAAGAGGAAGTGCAGATCTCCCTCCGAAAGCAGGCAAGGAAGAGCACTGGAAACAAGCCTCCTTTTCCCCGTAGCTGAAGGAGGGGGAGTGGGGTACAAACATGGGACTGCTTGATGGTCAGTTTAGAGATTCCGCTTGGCTGGGGGAGGAAGGAGCCCTGGAGGCAGAAGCCACACTTAGCGCTCTCCTGCACGCTCCCCATCTGTTGGGCTCAGCCTCAGCAGCAACTTTCAGTCTTGCTTCCACCCAGGACCCTTCTCCCCACGGCTGCTAGCCTCAACTAGCCAAGCCCATGAAGTCAGCTGGCCACCAGCTTTCCTGGGAACTGGAAAGCTGTGCTGTGCTTTTATCCTGCCAGTCACTGCTGTCATTTCATTAAATTGCAAAGAAACGTGCTGAAGTTCCAACAGCCACAATGAGCGTAAGAGAAACATTACAACTTTCTTTTGAACTGATGATAATTACTGAAGAAAGTTTGAACAGCCCTGTAAAGGGAGTCAGGGGCAGTGACATTTGAGAATAACAAGATCAACTCCAGTCCTAAGAAGCCATGCCAGAGCAGAGATCGAAGTATCCCAGGAAATTCAGCGTGAATGACAATATCTAGTACCAACACTGCCTCCCTTTCTTGGAGCGGAGGTCTGCCCTGGGGCTAGGCATGGGGAGCATCCATACTTATAAAGGGCTACTCCTCTTTAGCTGTTTGCCATGTTTCTGGCTGCCAGGATGCCTGGCTACTCCATCCCCTCACCTGCCTCTCTCACAGCCACATGTTCAATTTCCAAAGACACTGCACATAGGTAACTTGACCTGACCCAGTGGGACATTAGAATAACTTCTCTGATCTACTCTCCAGAAAACGTTTGTCAAAGGCAAATTATATACTATACAAATTATTATACTATTCATTCTACTTTTGTAAATGTTTAAATATTTCTACAATAAAGTTTTAAAAAAATAAGGTAAGGTTACCTGATGGAAATAATTCATTTACTCATTTGGGCCCATTAAATTCTGAATTAACATTCAACAGAAGTTTCTTGAGCCTCTCTATGTGCCAAGCACTGAGTTGGCTTTAATAGCTGCAGGGCTAAAAGTTTTGCTCTATGGTGGTGGATTAGGATCTCTGCTGGGGAGATCTGGGCATTTTACAACTTGTTCAAGAGCTTCTCATGTGCAGCTGGGCTGGAGCAGCACTGCCACGAGGGACTGATGTACGAAAGGGGGAAAAAGAGCACTCAGGTAGACTTAGATCCTGGTCACATTCTCACTTCTGCTATCCTGTGATGTTGAGAACCTCACTTGTATCTTGGGCTTTCAGGTTGGACTTTCTTCTAGAAAACTGAAAATATAGGGCTCAATGATCTCTGACTTCCTTCCCATTATCCTCAGCCTCTTGGTCTGAACCAAAAGCTATGTCCTTTTCTTTTTTATTTTCCTTAAGGGAGAAGCGGGGAGGCAGAGAGACAGACTCTTGCATTGTGCCCCAAGATCCACCCAGCATGCCTCCTACCAGGTGATATGGCACCTGAGGCAAGGCCATGGAGCCACCCTCAGCGCCTGGGGCCAACTTACTCCAACTGAGTCATGGCTGCGGGAGGGGAAGAGAGAAATAGAGAGAAAAGGAAGGAGGCAGGGTGGAGAAGCAGATGGTCACTTCTCCTGTGTGCCCTGACTGAAATCGAACCTGGAACATCCATATGCTGGACTGATGCTCTACCACTGAGCCAACTGGCCAGGGCCAGCTAAGTTCTTTTCAACTCCAACATTCTACAACTGTACAAGATATTTATGCCAAGAAGAACAAAGTGGAGACTCTCTTGGAGGCCCTGAGATTGACACAGATCAGGCCAACCCTTCCATCCTCCACACCCAGTCCTTTTGTTGGTTGGCTCTCTATCAATCTCAGCATTAAACCAACTTAATAGAAGATGGTGATGACACCAAGGCCTGCTCCCGGCTGTAAAAGATACATTAGTCCCCATAATGGCCCATCTTCCCTGGGCTGCTTCCTCTATCCAGACATTTATGGAACCATGAATCAAGGGTTACTCAGGCAGGCAGAAAGGCCAATGCCTGGTGGATTATAGATGTGTCAAGAGGGACCAGGCTCTCTGTCAAGTGCTAGTTCTGGCAAGTAACCCAATACACTGAGAGGGTTCTAAGTCCCAACCAAGAAGAGGCCTCTGCAAACAAGACTCCCAGAAGCTGCAGGAGAAAAATGCCTTTATCTACTTTCTTCTGCCCAGATCACGGTGTGGCATTGGGGGGACACACATTCCCACTCTCCTCTGGGCAATAATAATCCAGGAATGAGTTCACCCTTTTGGTCAAAATAGAAGACTGTTAAGGGAAGAGATATTGACAAGTATATATTCTGAAAAACAAATGTTATTTTTCATACTAGGTCTATTTCTGGAAACATTATATTGAAGTTGAATATATGAAAATAGAATCCTTTTTTTCTTTTTCAATTGAAGTGACATTTGACAATTTCAAAATTTCTAACAATTTCAATTTCTCTGCCTCTAAGTCTACTGGTTAGTAATATAGAAACCAATATTCAAATCCATGGAAGTAAGTCCTTTTGTAAAGGATTAAAGTATTTGATTGTGAATCATGTCTTTTTAAATTTTTAAATATTTTTGGCAGGGGGCTTTACAAAATTTTTACTGTTCCCTTAAGATTAACTTTCGGTTCATCTAAAGTTAGTTTCAGATGGGGGCCCACAAGTCACTTACCATAACTATGGGGAAGGATGCAGGTAGGAGTATAGGAAACATGCATATGAGTGGTGGGTCTGTTTTGTAAAGACACTGTATGCCCATCTACCAAAGGGAAAGCCAACAGAAAATACTTAAAACCAAAAAAACAAGAAGTAGCAGTATACCCAGAAATAAACGCATGCATATATGGCCAATTGATTTTCAACAAAGAAGCCATGAATAGGCAATGGAGAAAGGACAGCCTCTTCAATAATGGTGTTGGGAAAATTGGACAGCCATATGTAAAAGATTGACACTGGACTACTTTTTACACCATCACAAAAATGAACTCAAAATGGATTAAAGACTTGAATGCAAGACCTGAAACCATAAAATTCCTAGAAATAAAATAAGTGGTAAGATCTTTGACAGAGCTCTTAACAATGATTTTTTAAACGTGACATCAAAAGCAAAAGCAACAAAAGCAAAACTGAACAAGTGGAACTATATTGAACTAAGAAGCTTCTGAAGAGCAAAGAAAACCATAAACAAAATGAAAAGGCAACCTACTAAATGGGAAAAAGTAATTGCAAATCATAAGGGACTAATATCAAAAATATACCAAGAACTCACATAACTCAGTAGCAAAAAACAAATATCTAATTAAAAAATAGTCAGAAGATCTGAGTAGACATTTTCCAAAGAAGAGTATATAGATGGCCAACAGGTACATGAAAAGATGCTCAACATCACTAACCATTAGGAAAATGTAAATTAGAATCACAAGGAGATCTCACTTCACACCTGTTAGAAGGGCACTTAACAAAAAGACAAGAAATAACAGGTGTTGGAGAGGAGGTGAAGAAAAGGAAACCCTTGTGCACTGTTGGTAGGAATGTTAATTGGTGCAGCCACTCTGAAAAACAGTACGGAATTTTCTCAAAAAATTAAGAATAGAGTTACCATATGACCCAGCAATCTCTTTTCTAGATATCTACCCCCCAAAATTGAAAACACCTATTCATAAAGATACATGTACCCCTATGTTTATTGCAGCATTATTTACAATAGCCAAGACATGTAAACATCCTAAGTGCTCTTCGACAGAGGTTTGGCTAAAGAAGATGTTGCACATATATACAATGGAATTATACTCAGACATAAAAAAGATGATATATTACTATTTGTGCAACATGGATGGATCTTGACAGTTTTATGCTAAATGAAATAAGTCAGACAGAAAAGGACAAAAACCATATGATTTTATTCATATGTTAAATATAAAACAAAAGGCAAAAAATGAACAAATAAAACAGAACAAACAGAAACCAAACTCATAGATACAGGCAACAGAATGGTGGTTACCAGAGGGGAAGGGGTTTACAGGGAGAACAAAGAGAGTCAAAGGGGTCAAATACATGGTGAGAAAAGGAAACTAGACTTTGGGTCAGCAGACAATGGCATATACAGATGTTGAATAATAAAGATGTACACCTGAAATTTATATAACATTATTCACCAATGTTACCCCCAATAAATTTGTTTTTTTTTAATTGATTTTCAGAGAGAAAGAGAGAAAAACATCGATTTGTTGTTCCACTTATTTATGCATTCATTGGTTGTTTCCTGTATGTGCCCTGACCGGGGACAGAACCGGCAAACTTGGCATATCAGGACAACACTCGAACCATCAGAGCTACCTGGCCAGGGGGCCCAATAAATTGTTGTTTTTAAAATCAAGTTCCAGAGTGGTATACATAATATAGTGTTATTTGTGTAATATGTAATATTTTAAAACACATGTTTAAATCTATATAATTTAAAATGAATACATCAAGAAATAAATGATTGGGAACACTAAAATGGAGATAAGCGTGGCCAGCCCTTTTGAGAAGTTTTGGAAGAGACTGTAATAGCTGGAGGGGGAGGGACAGTGTCCGAAGAGGCCTATAATTTTTGTAAATGAACAATGTTAGATTTTGATTGCCTGCAGATGGGAATGAACTAGTAGAGAAACGTAAAATAAAAATACATAAAGAGTAATATCTTTGAGAAGGTCAAGCTGGGCTGCAGAGCTCTGCAGAAGGATGCTACAGTCCTTTAGATGAGAAAGGCTGAGTGAGCATTTGAACTGTGGCAATGGGATGAAGTGGAAATGAGTTTGTAGATGTTTAGGAGGTGAAATCTTCAAGAAGTGGTGCTGATTAGGTGTGTGGGTGGGTGAGTGACACTAAAGAGGGTCTGGTTGGATCAAAAGGCAAGACAAGAGCACGTCAGTACAATGACGGAGCCTGTTCCTCCTAAGGGTCGTGGGCCATGCTGTTGTCACTCCTAGTGGACTTCTAAGCTGCTCTTGAGAGAGTCCCAATAATCCACCTTGTACTTGAACTAAAAATAAAGTGAATTCCACAACCAGCATCACACAGTACACATTACAATACACTACACACCACCTTCTCTATTGAGCTGAAGCTTTCCTCTGGGTGGTGGTTTATTTTTATGCTCAGCACCTGTGCCTCTGCATCTAGATGTCAGGTAAGTCTGGACTCAGAAAAGCACACTATACTGGGCCTCGACCTGCATTTACTGCTTCCTAGTTGTGGTCTTCTAGAGAGAGTGATAGAACTCAGGGCCTCATTTTTCTTTCTACTTCACAGGGTGGTTAACTGCATTGAGGGTATTGCCATCCTAGAGTCTGAGAAGGTGCGAGTAAGCCTTCCTTTGCAGAGGCTCATAAGGAATTTCCCCTGTAGGTCCCTCCCATCAAACGCACTGGGACTCCAACTCTAGCTGCTTCCAATCCACCTCTCTGCTGTCACAACTACCCCTCTCTCCATAAAAGTCCACGCTTTTTCTATTTCCCTGCATGGCGCCAAGTCTCCCATCAGGGTTTGTAGTCATTTGTCCTCCCCAGGGCCGGGGCTCCGTGTGGGGCGCTGCCTCTCCCGCCTGCCACACTTGCATACAGACTTTGGACGCTTCTGGGCGCTCCCAACAGCGCTGTCATTCTTAGGATCCCACGAGGGGTGGGTGACGGTCAACCCACCCCCAGGTGCGCACCTTTCTTGATAGACAGTCCGAGAGCTCCAGGGTGCGGCGAAGATGAGTTTGTGTGCCAGTCTGCGGATCCGTGGGTTCGGTAGGCTGGTCAGCAATGCTTTTGTCACTTCTCCCATTTCCTGTCCCTGATCTCCCGCCCCTCTGTCCCTCTCCCCATCTCCTCTTACCCTCCCTCGATGACTGCCCCCCTCCTCGAGGGGGGCCGGAGTCTCACTCCGCCCTCCTCGAGGGGGGCCGGAGTCTCACTCCGCCCTCCTCTGCTGTAGCCAACCGCGCTGGCCGCTGGGCTTGGCTGCCAGCCCATAAAACCTGCCTGCCGGAGCCGCTGAGCTGCTGCAGCTCGTCGCCCCTCCGGATGGCAGGGCAACGCGGATGGCCCCGACCTTGCTTCCAAGCAGGCTTAGGGACACCTGCTTTCTGCTTCCAGAAAAGTTTGGAGAAAGTGAATTTGGGATGGATTTGGGAGTGATGCAGCTCCCCAAGCCTTCTTTCCCTTCCAGAAGCCTCACCCTACACAGCCTCATCCATTCTTCCTTCCCTGACATTCTGTCTCCCTGACACTTCCTTCTCTTCGCCCGCCCCTCGGTCCCCTGGCCCGCTCTGGGATCAGCATCGTCTATCCCTTTTCTCATTCTCATTCCTGCTCTCTATCCCTATTAGCTTAACTATTTATAATGTGCTGGTAGCCCTTTTGCTGCCATCCTGCCCTTCTCCTTTCTTTCCATTAAACCTTGCCCTCCCCACCCCTTCATCCCTAAGCTTCTCCTTGCCCTGCACTCTCCATTCGTTCCTCTCCTTCCTCCCTTTTCTCCTTTCCCTCCCAGCAAACTTCCACCATGGATTCTGGACCTCGTTGGGCTGCCAACCCTGTTCCCGGGGGCACCCTCTCTGCCCCCAATGCCACCACACCCTGGTTGGGCCGGGATGAAGAGCTGGCCAAAGTGGAGATTGGAGTCTTGGCTATTGTCCTGGTATTGACAACAGGGGGCAACCTGACTGTGCTGCTGGCACTGGGCCAGCAGGGTCGCAAGCGCGCCCGCATGCACCTGTTTGTGCTGCATCTAGCCCTGACCGACCTAGGTGTGGCGCTCTTCCAGGTACTGCCCCAGCTGTTGTGGGACATCACCTACCGCTTTCAGGGCCCTGACCTCCTCTGCCGGGCTGTCAAGTACCTGCAGGCGCTCAGCATGTTTGCCTCTACCTACATGCTACTGGCCATGACGCTGGACCGCTACCTGGCCGTGTGTCATCCCCTGCGCAGCCTCCAGCAGCCCAGCCAGTCTACCTACCCACTTATTGCTGCTCCCTGGCTGTTGGCTGCCATCCTCAGCCTCCCTCAAGTCTTCATTTTTTCTCTGCGGGAGGTTATCCAGGGCTCAGGCGTGTTGGACTGCTGGGCTGACTTTCGCTTCCCTTGGGGGTCACGAGCCTACATCACCTGGACTACCTTGGCTATCTTCATCCTGCCTGTGGCCATGCTCACAGCCTGCTACAGCCTCATCTGCTATGAGATTTGTAAGAACCTAAAAGTCAAGACACAGACCTGGAGGGTGAAAGAAAGGGGCTGGAGGACTTGGGATGGGGCCTCACCTTCTGCCCCAGCTGCAGCCACGAGGGGACTGCCATCCCGGGTCAGTAGTATCAGCACTATCTCACGGGCCAAGATACGAACCGTGAAGATGACCTTCATCATTGTGCTGGCCTACATTGCCTGCTGGGCACCCTTTTTCAGTGTCCAGATGTGGACTGTATGGGACAAGAATGCCCCTGATGAAGGTAAATGTGTGGTCGGGGTAGGGTAGGTGGGTAGAAAAGAGCAGGGAAGGGAGAACAGCAGGATTAGGACAGGGTTACCGTGCCTCCCAGCATGCCCTTTCCTGCTTGTCTGCCATGTCCACCACTACGATCAGTCTGTCCCTCAATCCCATGTCCCTCATCTGTGGAGAGTAATTTGCCACTTACCTAGTGTCTCTCTGAACAGGGAATGCGGGACAGTGTTATCTTAGCGTGAGATCCCTCAGAACATTGGAAGCCTTTTGGGGCCCTTTTAGTTGGGCTGAGATTTATTTTTTTAAACTTACTCTCCATTGCTTCTCAGCCTTGTGGCTAAGATAAGGTGTTTAAACTTACTCTCCGGTACACCCAGTTCACCTACACGGTGAACTGCCTCCTGGCTTCCTGTTCCAAGTCTTTGTCAGAGCCTGCCTGTCTCCTTGCCCCTGCCCCCAACTGTCATCTGGATTTCTGCCAGGATACAGCAGGTGCCTATGACAGAATAAGTGGGACTGCCCCTGAAGAGTCAAGGAGGACAGACTCCAGAAGCCAACGTGTGCCCATATCTATGACAGAGATGGGAATGGGGGCACCTGAAGTTGGCCTAGAATCATGGTTGTTTTTCTGCACGTGTTATAGAAGTTGCATTATCCTAATCCTTCATCCATTAGAAAATTCAAGGACTAGGTTTGAAACAAAGACAGTGTCTCCTGTTTGGGCTGGTCCTGTCCACCTCTAAAGTCAACTCGGAGCAAACTCTGAGTTACAAAAAAAAGTCAGTGAGGTAAGACTCTGGAGTCGGGAGTCCCGGTTCAAGTCTCAGCTCTGTTCCTCCCTAATTAAAGGAGAAGGACCCAGTGAGTCCTTCTCCTTTCTAGGGCTCAGTTTTATCCTCTGCTCATTGAGGGCCTAGATTTTCTCGGGTCCTTTCCAGTTGTCATTCTAACGCAACTCGTGCTTCTCTCTCGGCAGATTCAACCAATGTGGTTTTCACCATCTCCATGCTTTTGGGCAACCTCAGCAGCTGCTGCAATCCCTGGATCTACATGGGCTTCAACAGCCACTTGTGGCCACGCCCTCTACGCCATCTGGCCTGCTGCGGAGGTCCTCAGCCCCTGATGCGCAGACAGCTCTCCAATGGCAGCTTCTCCAGCCGCCGCACCACGCTGCTGCTGACCCGCTCCAGCTGCCCGCCTGCCCCCAGCCTCGACCCCAGCCTCGACCCCAGCCTCAGCCCCAGCCTCAGCCCCAGCCTCAGGCCCATCCTCAGAGGGAGGCGTGGGCCTGAAGAGTCACTGAAGGACTCAGAGCAGGGGGACAGGGAAGGCGTCACTGAGACGGGCATCTTTTAGGAAACCCTCCCTGGAGTGTGGCGCTGCCTGTGGAGCTAAAGGAGGTTCTCTGTTCATCTCAGCGCTGGGTGTAAGTGCTGCGAAGGTCAGGGCTGGAGTTAGGGGAGCCCAGTTTAAGGCAGCGTGGAAAGGCGCGAGTGGCTACCCTTGGTGTCTGGCCTGCCATGATTTGCTGCCAATCTCATATGCTGGGAGTCCGGGAGAATCAAACCATCTGCTGCCCTGATCTCACCATACTCACACGGTACATGTGGTGCCCCACATCGAGGGCACGCCTAGGACGGAACTGGCTGAGGGACCGCAGGTGGTTGGAACTCAGAGACTGGTCTCCTACCTTGGCTAGTTGTCCCTATCCTGACCTGACTAGCATACCTAGCCCAACCAGGAGAGTGGAGAAGTGAAAAACTGTGAGGAGGACCCTATTTGAATCATGGAAATTTTTTATATTATATTTTATTTTATTGTAGAGGAAGAAATGTTTAATGAAGAAAAGTAAATGGGTCTGGGGGCTTCACCTACTATGCCCACATGTCTGCTAGAGAGAGATATAATATTTAGTACAGCACCTGGTAACTAGCATTAGCTTAGCAAATTCAAGTTCTTCTTCCCACACCCCCATCCCTTATAGGGTGGAGGCAAAGTGTTGGCTATTTTCAGTGGTGTGACCCACTGAGGGTGAGTATGAGAAGAAGGAAGGGATGAACAGGGTCCTCTTTCCCTCAAGGCATCTAGAAGCTCCTTCCTCTGGGGCTGCACTAAGGAGACGTCCTTTGAGAAAGTGTGATGGGATCATGGTTCTGGATTTACTTGGGGCTCTTTGGAACTTACACATGAATTGTTTGCATACTGTGATGGAGTCAGGAGCCCAGGATTTAAAACTTGTCTCTACCTTCAGGTAACTAGATGAGTTTGGGCAGGTCAGCCCCTCTCTGAGGCTCAGTCTCCCGACATGTAGAACAGAGATGCACTCTACGATCTTTCTGAGCTCTAACCTTTCATGACTTTTCAAGACTGGAAATAACATTACAGTAGAGAAATCCAAAGGGCACTCTAGCCAACAGCCTCTAGAAGAATCATGGGACTTTCATAACAATGACATTTATACTCTTTGACTCACTTATGGTGACTGGGGGTCCTGCCATGGCCATACTGTTCATGTTTGCCTTCAGTTCTGTTGCTGAGAGAGACAGGAGGACAGGGAGAATCTCGGGCTTTGCCCTAAATTATCTCCAGTGGCATTTCTATCATGAGGTAGTTTTCCTGCCCTAACTCTGATTGTAATCTTGGAGATGGTGGAAAAAGCATTAGCTAAAAAGTCAGGAAAACTATGTCCAGGTTCTATCATGCCACCACTGATAACCAACATAGGTGAAATGCTTGCTCCATCAGTTATAAGGGTCAAGTAGGACTGTGGATATAGAGTTAGTCTGTGAACCCATGCACTCTATACTCTGTAAGAGATGGCTAATCTAATCGTGAGCTCCGAGAGCAGCTCTAGGAAACAGGTTTAATCTGCCCTCTTCTCCTAGGGAGGCATTGAGGAATGTCTGTGACTTTGGGGATATAGTTTTAAGAGGCCACTCAGCTATGAGAAGGCTCCTTAGGTTTTTTTTAAAGAAAAAAAAAATCTGGTGAGTGTTGTAGGTGAGCAAAGCATTCTAGCCCTTCATTGCTAGAGAACTGGAGGGTGGAACACATGGCCCAGTGGGACCAAGGCTCTAGGAAAGGACCCATGGTCTCCTTACTGCACTCTATTGCCCATGTGAGTCCCTGACATCCAACCACTTCTCTGTTTATCCACCCGGTGGAGCTGGGCTTAGCAGCCTCCCATGCCAGCCTGAGCTGTTGAAGTTGCTCCTTCCCATTTATATAAGCCACCCTCCCTTCAGACTATAGCTCCTGACCTTAGTGCCCATAGTAAGTATTAAATAATCTTTGCTCATCGTGATGAATGTGAAATAGAAGAGACACCAGTCCTGTACCCCAAAGATATGGGTTTGAGTTCTGATTTCACCCTTTTTCTACCTGTATGAACTTGGGCAAGTTATCCAGTCTCTCTGAGCAACAGTTTCCTTAATTGTTTAAAAGAAATAACAATTCCACCTTGTTGGAGGGATTTGAAAGACTGTGGACAAGAGAACACTCCACTGATGCTAGAGAAGATAACGATAATCAGGCCCTGGGTTGCATTGGATAGATAATTTCTAGGGCACATGGTGCAGGAGACTCTACAGTTCAAAGCAGGAGAGAGGAAACTTGGAGTTAAGGCTGGCCAAAGAGCCTCTTATGTCTATCTACTTTTGCCTTCTATAGCAAATAATACTATTATAATTTGAGTTTTGCATTGCACATGGGGGATTTACCTGTGGTGGTGGCTTGGGGGCCGGCACTGTTCCTTCCATGGAAAGGCTGCATTTGGCCTTTTCCAGAAAGCTGGTACAGTGCCAATGATGAGGCCAGTGGGGAGCAATTGAACTGTGGGCTGGGGCCTCAGGAACTGATCACACGAGGCTCCTGAAGGAAATGACAGGATCTTATCTGGATCTATGAACGATAGCTTTTGCAGTATGTGTGGGAGGCTCTCACAGACATCCTGGGACAGCCCAAGGCCTTGGATAGGCTTCAGTGGCGTAGGCCTCTGTGGGAAGCCAAAGGGTTCTGCGCTTTCTGGGCCAATCTTATTATTGTTATTATTTTTGTGACAGAAACAGAGAGAGGGGCAGGTAGGGACAGACATACAGGAAGGGAGAGAGATGAGAAGCATCAATTCTTTGTTGCGGCTCCTTAGTTTCTCATTGATTGCTTTCTCATATGTGCCTTGACCAGGGAGGGGGCTATAGCAGACCGAGTGACCCCTTGCTCAAGCCAGAGACCTTGGGCTCAAGCTGTGGACCAATCTCATTTTTTACAGTTAACCCCAGAAGGCTAATGGAATTCAGTACTTCAGACCCTTAGAACTGGTGTGGGACAGAGGGTGAGGGTCAGGCAGGGCAGATGATGGCGGGAGGAGGTTAATTGGTTGACTGTGGGATTTCTTGTTTGGAATATGCAAGTAATTTTCCAGATGATTCTGTGCTTTGTCTGTAAACAGGTTTTAAGAAGCTATAGACTCAGCCCAGGCTGCTGCAGCTCACTTCTGAATTAGGGATCCAGAGATGTGGTTGAAATTGACCAATAAAACTCCTTAACAAGCAGGAAATTTCTAGGCATCTTTGTTTCCTAAGAACAGTGATAATGGGATAGGCAAACTAAAGTAAAAGTTTGATCTCCTTGAGCAGGGCAGGAGCAGGAGCAGGGAGAAGGTTGAGGGTGGTCCCTTCCTGGAGCCCTTCACCCAGTTTACAAGGGAAAAAAGAAACAAGCATTCTGCAATTTTCCCTGAAGCCACATGGTGGCAGTATGGAGCTGAAAGTGAGTCTGAAGCAGTAATGATCCGTAGGGCAGGCTGGGAAAGTCACCAGCTGCCCAGATGGAAGGCCATGCTAACTTTCCCTAAAGTTCCAGAGTCTTGGTCTCTCATTTGACCCAGTTCTCCTGAGATACCTGGACACGTGTGTCTTTCTCTCTAAGCTCATGGAAGATGTATTTGTCAAGGAAGGGCAAAGAACGAGAGGTCTCTACTGCAGGTGAAAGACTAAGTGTAGAAATTCCTGCCCGAAAGAGTAAGTGTCTGAGGGAATGAGTGGGAACTTAAAAAAACAAAAAACAAACAAACAACCCCAGATAAGATGGAGTTATTATAATGTGTGTGGTTTGGAGGCTGGGGGTTTGGGTTAGAAGGCTCTGTCATGATCCCAGGAGCAAAAGACCTACCAAAGTTGGCAGTAAAATACTTCTTCACCTTAGTGGGTCTTGTTGGCCAGTAAGACAGTGTCCCTCATGGAATTCTGCTGAAGTTCTCCGGTGGGCATTTGGGTGCTTGTTCCTTTAGAATAAGAATTCGTTGAAGATAGGTCAAATTTATTTTGGTCTACTGTATGTCTCCAGTTCATTATTATCATGTAATTAGCCATCAGTCAGTTTCCAGTTGTAAATCAGTTTCTCTGTGTCTTGTTATTAGATTGTTTTGGAGAAATTTTCATCCATTCTAACCCACAGAGGAACAATCATGCGTGGGGTAGCATGATTGTTCCCTGAAGGTTCTGATGACATACAACATGGGAGAAAGTGACATCACTGTACTAGAAACTATGCTCCTCAAAGGGTGATTACACATACAGGTGGCCATATATACAGATGTAGGCAGCTGGCCTTCTAAACTCATGGAAGTATCACAAGCAAAATGCAATTTTATTGCTAGCAACATGGCTAGCAATGACTTTGAGGAGAAGTTCAAATGGATAGCTGGCTCCAATCATCAGCTTATTGGCCCAAACTATGTAGAACATGAAACCAGCCCTTCTCTTTACTTATGAGAGTATCTGAGAAGTCATCTACACCACTGACATTCAGTCAAACTTCTGGAGGTCACTTGGAGTCACATTTTCAACCTGATTCTTATATAGCACTCTCTAAGAACGCCTTTCCCTTATAAGCAGTTGGGATGGGTACTACTGTTAACTTCCATTACATATTTATTTGCTATACAATGTCATACCTTTGAAGTCAATCATAACCTTAATCAGGTGGTCAATGACATTTAGATCTCTGCTCTTTCTGACAACTCCTTGATCTAGAGTATCTCCACTGTCTCTGAGAGCAGCCAGTCAGCCCTGCTCACTTTTCTTCTGCTTTTTCTTTTATCAATTGATTATGGGGATGTTTTCTCTGATTAGGTTCACTTAATTCTAACACTCTTGTACCCAGTTTGTCTAACATTGATAGGCTCTGGTTTCACTGCTCTGCATTAATTCCCCTCTGTCACGTTATTTTGCACGTGTTCTTGCGTCTCTCCACGACTAGGTCGTGCATGCTTTGACCCCACTCACCCAGCTGAATCCTGCAGAAAGCAGGGCTCTGTCTGCGTGACTGCCGCTGTCCCTCCCTTGGTGTGGGAGCTGTCTCAGCCGTGTCCCTGTGCAGTCTCTCTTGGGTGCACTGTCACATGTCTGAACCTCTTTAATTCTCTGTTTGTTTCTTTTTTGCTCTTCAAAAGAGATCGATAAGAAGTAGAGCCTCACTTCAGACTGCAAAGGCAGTGTCGTCAGTGTTTATTCCTCATTCTACTTCTCTAATCAATAGACTCGCTTTTTCCCCATTTAGAAAGCTTTCTGAGGAGATCTCTTAGTCCAGTCTGGCTGCCATGACAAAACACCACTGACTGGGTGGCTTACACAACAGAAATTTGTTTCTCACAGTTTTGGAGGCTGGAGGCCCAAGATCAGGCTGTCAGCATGGTCGGTGAGGGCCCTCTTCTGGGCTGTAGACTGCTTATGGCATCCTCATAAGATGCAAGGGGATAGGGAGCTCTGTGGGGTCTCTTTTATATGAGCACTAATCTCATTCACAAGGGTGCCACCCTCATGACCTAATCACCTCCTAAAGTCCCCACCTCTTAATACTACCACCTTGGGGGTTTCAACATATGAATGGGGGGGGGCACAAACATTCCAGTCTAGCAGGAGAGAACAGCATGGTAGGCTAAAGGTGAAGGGACATGTAGATCAGCAAAAGTTTCCAGCCCCAGAAACCAAGCCAGACCCATTTCTTCAGATCTTCTTGGGGAACAGGAACCTGAGACTATGAAAGCCACCCACTGTTCCCAGTACTAGGGCTAGAAAGTCACTTATAGCCTGAATGTCTCAGATCTGAATGCCACTCATCTGGGGTTTGAATTTGGCTAAAAGTGTTCCCAGGGTTTCAGCTTTTTGAGCTGTTTAGCTATAGTGAGCAATTTTTTTTCATTTTCTGTTTTAATTAGCTGTTGAAGAAAATATATTGTATATTTCTCTAGACACTGCTTACTTCTTGCATGTAATCGATTTTAAAACATTTTCAGTTAATACTCTGAGGTTTTCTAAGACTAGGATATCTGCAAACAATGATAAATATTCCCTTCCTTTCCCTTATAATAGGTATAGCTCTTATTTTTGTTGTGTGTTATTGAACTGCTTAGAACTTCTAGAACAATATTAGATAATAAAGAGAATAGGTTTGTGGACATTCTTGCTTTGTTCATGATCTCACAGGACAGTGTCTAGGACCTTACAGTTAAATATCATGCATCTTCTGTTTGAGATAAGCTATTCTTAATCAAGTTAACAAAATGTCCTTTTATTACTATTTGGTTAAAAAGAAACAACAAACCAAGAATGTATATTGAATTTTATTGGATTAAATGTGGAAAGTTTTTTTTGTGTGTGTGTGATAACAGATTGTGATGCTGGTCGGTATTTACCAAGCTCTATTCGTCATCTTCAGTTCATAAGAAATGGTGAATTCGAAGGTTGAAAGACAGTGGGTTTTCTAAGGGGTTGACTGAAAGCTCTGAGGGCAAAGCAGTATTCATTACTCAGCAGCTACTGCTCTGAATAAGGGCCATGGGCCGGGTGGGGCACGAGGGAAAGAGGAAGTGGTGATTGGCATTTTATTTAAAATTTTTAAGGAAGTTGTTTATTGCCAACGATTAAAGAGCTCAAAGGGTAATTTAATCATAAGATTGACAAACAGGATCCTACCATAGCTGATTAAAATCTTTTAAAATATTTTCTATGGGGATGTCACTACTTTCTCTACTGATGTGCTCCAATATTTTCATATTTAACCTGGAAGTTCTTCCTAGTATCTCATCTGAATCTTTCTTGCTGAGATACAAGCTTTTATTTTTTTCTCCTATGCCTTGTTTTAAAATATTTATTTTTAAAAAGGCAATTTTCCTACAAAATAAGCATAGGAATTTGTAGAGAATGTTACCCTATTAAAGAAAAAAAAATCTCCTATAATTCATACATCCACTTGGGTATATTCACCTGGCTCAGAGGCAGCAGGGTTCACAAAAGCCCAGAAATCATGCTTGTGGCTTTTTGGATTGATATTGACATAATCTGTGTCTTCTTTTATGTCCTCATAGTCCAGGGAAGATTCATTTTTTAGTCTTCCAGTGGCTGAAAAGACCACATGTGTGTAATCCACATCCGTGGTGGCCTTAGGGGAAAAGAGCAGAGTAGTCTAGGTCAAGAATCCTACCACGTTTGGAGGAGGTAGGACCCAGGACTGAACTCTCACTTAAAGAGGCTTCCCTGGGCTGGATGAAAAGGAACCTGGGTCCCAAGTAGCCATGTCTGAGAGCAGGAACAGGGCAGTGAGGAAGATTGCCAATAACTTGGCTTCTGTTTGCAGGGATGAATAGGTTTAAGGAAAAAAGATATAGAGAATTGATTCAAATGAGGCCAGGACTCCAAGTAGTGACCGACCCAATGACTGGGATATGGGGAGAAGGAGGCTTCGCATTAGCACTTCTGTCTTTACAGCCCACTTAGACCACTTTGTGTGGATGACTGTGTTGACAGGGGGCTATGAACGAAAGCCTAACCACCTCCACAGAAGGATGCTATAGTGACTCAAGAGACCCCCAGAAGGATGTTATAGTGACTCAAGAGACTCCACAGAAGGATGCTATAGTGACTCAACAGACCCCACAGAAGGATGCTATAGTGACGCAAGAGACTCCACAGAAGGATGCTATAGTGATTCAAGAGACCCCTTCCTCTCATCGCTGAGTCCTGGATCCTAGGCTGCATATGCAGGGCTGGGATCACTAGGAGTGTCCGTTACCTGGCAGGTGGGAGACGAGCTGCTGGCACTGTCCGAGGTGTTGGTGCTATCTGTGGATCTGTCAATGTCATCTAGGGAGAAATAAAAACTGTTCTTCTAAACAAAGCTGGAGAGTGTTAAAAGAGGTTAGAGACAATGGAAGGGAAGATGAGACAAAGACAGACAAAGATTGACAAAGACAGCAATGCAGAGAGGAGTGGGGAAGAGAGCTACACAGCTCCCCAAAGGGGGGAAAAAAGAATAAAACAAAGAGATCATGGTGGGCGAGCCTCCAGAAATAGGCAGGAAGATGGCCAAGAGTCCAAGCACTGCTGCTTTGTCCAGCTTCATCTAAAACTAACTAGGCTTGCCTGTGCTTGGGTGGAATAAACAGGGACATGCTGAGACAGTGTGGCCCAAAGCAAACAGCTCTGGCCTCAGAAGTCATGGGCACAGATTCTAGCCTACCTGTCACTAACTCTAGGCAGGTTACATCTTTTTGTGTGCCCAGGTTTTGTCCCCTGTAAAACAAGAGGATTGGACGATGATCTCTGAGCTCCCTGATAACTAAAGAGTTTCTGATTCTGGCAAGACTTAACGCGATTTTGGGTCAGGGGGCATGATGAGGCCAGTCCAGTGCCTCTCCCATTCCACCGAAACATTGAATTAATGTGAGTGGCATCTTCTGGTTCCTGTTTGTCCTGAGGCCTTATCTCAGTGTTGAGGAGGCCTGGCAACCAGATCTCTCCAGCTCAAAGGATCATATTAGGAGGATGGAGCAAACCCAAATCAATCAAGAGGTAAACTGATGGAAACAGTACGATCCCTGGTGGGTACACCTGCAGGGGTAATTTTCTTCCTGCAGAAGCAACAAGTTCCATTGTATGAATAGTGACCTGGTGGATCCCCCAAGTCCTGAGATAGAACATAAGAGAGTGGTGAGCCTGTTGGTCCACTTACCAGAGGCAGACATACATTTAAACCATATTTAAATTAAGATGACAAGACATATTTAGTAAAATGCTCAGGTACCCATGAGGATCTAAGACTATAGAGAAGGGGCCTCTGGGAATATGACTGAGTCAGCTTCTGGGACCAGCCAATGACACTAGCCACATGGTATGATGCATAGCACCAGCCATGACTGGAGGCAGGCAGTTGAAATCTTGGCTCCACCATGAACTGGCCAGGTGAAAGAAAAGATGTCTTAGTATAACAAAGACAGGAGCAGTAACAGTCCCCAAGGCCCCTCTGCAGTCATTCATACATGACCAAACCTAGAAAACAGCTTAGACCCACACAAACCCAACAAGGTCTGCCCCACATGACAAGATGAACAAGTTCTGAAAAAGGAAGGGTAGTGAGGCCTTTAGAGTGTGTGTGTGTGTGTGTGGGGTTGAGGGTGGGGTTGGGCGGCAGGGACAGACTTGGGCTGCTGCAGGGAGGCTCTCCAGGTGTCCAGACAGAGCAGAATATGCTTTATGGCCATTCACCCCACACCCCATTACTCACGTCTGTAACAGGGCTCAAGCACAGGAGTGCCTCTCTCTGCCCAAGTCTTCGTCATCTCTTGGGCTGCAGGTGAGTGGTGGTGGGCAGGGCTGGGGCCCTGGAGCTTGGCTCTTTTTAGTAACTGTTCATTCTGTTTGGCTAGAGGGGACAGGGCAAGAGTCCAAAGTGAAAGCTCCCTGGGTCAGGCACATCCTATTTCTGAGCACACCTCTCATTAGGGAAAAGCCTTCAGAAGGATCTTTTCAAGTCTCCGCCCTCCTCCATTGCAACACTCCCTCATAGAACTTGGAGAAAAAGCCGAAGTCCCAACCTTGAAGGCCCTCTGTGGCCTCACTCCTTCCTCTCTGGCCTGGTCTCCTTTTCTTACACCCATCTCTTTGGTCCTGCTATAATGTGCCAAACACTCTCCTGTCTCAGGGCCTTTGGGGCGCAGCTCACTTTCTCACTTCCCTCAAGTTTGTGCTCAAATGTCCACATCTCAAGGATGCTGGCCACCATTCAATTCATATAGGGTTGCCCTGGCTTCTTTTTCTCCCCAGCACTTACCATAATCTACCCCACGTATTTTACTTATCTTACTTGTTGTCTGTCTGTACCCCATGGAATGTAAGTTCCCTAAGGGCAGGAATTTTTGTTTTGTTCCCTGTCATATTGAATGAATGAATGCCTATAAAAGCCTAGACTTTTCTTTACTGGAAAACCTTCAGAACTTCAACCTGCCCAATATTAGCCAAAAAAAGGTGGTTTCATTTTCCCTAATTGTAATGTCTTTGCAGAACACAACTTCTCTACCTCCCATTGTAAAGCAGTTCGAGAATTTAAGATGACCTCTTACTGTTACTGTACTCCCTTCTGTTATAATATAGTACAAAGCCATTTCTTTATGCTCAATCCTTTGGTGGTGATGAAGAAAATTAATTAGGCCCAGGTTAAATGAGGCCCCCCTCACGAGCATTACAGAAGCTTGTCTCTAGGCAGAAGTTTCGGGTAGTAGAAGCCTCTGAGCCATCACTCCCAACTTGAAATAGTTTGGGTCAGAGAGGGGATTACCCAGTTAGAGTGAGGGGCCATCTGGCCGGAGGATCCTCAAGGTTTTCAAGTAATATTTGGGGGTTCCAAAGGGACCTGGTCCTGCTACAGGCTTGGGAATGATCCCTGAGGGTAACTAGGAGGGGAGAGCATGCTGAGCCAGTTACCCATGTGCCTGCTGAGCAGGTAGTTGATGGCTGCGAGGAGGCAGGCCTGTAGGACCAGGGACACGACTGCAATCACTAAGCCATGCCAGAGCTTCATGTCTCTGTTGGGAAAGGAGAGGGGTCAGAGTTAGAAGTAACAGAAATGCTAATACAGCTGCAAAGCCATCTCTGCTCTGAGCCAGGGGTAGCCACCTGGGGTTGCTGTGTGTCCCTTTGCCTCCCTGGACAGAAAGGCATGGGAAGTCAGAGAAGGTAGTGTGTGCACTTGGAAGACAGCTATACCAATTAGCCTGCCTGGAACCTCACTCACTCCGTCATCATGATGAGCTTCATGCAGGGCAGCCAAGGGTTGTGAGTGGGGCTCAGGTTCCTCTTGGCACAGCAGGAAGAGACTTGAGGGGAATCACCCTGGGCACCTCGTTTCCAAGCAGTGGCACCAGCAGGACCATCCAGGAGACCTGCAGGAGGCAAGGCAGCTGGTCAGGACTGCTGGCCTCGCACCCAGTCCCCTTTGGGCAAACTCAGCTGCTTAGGGGTCACTTGCTCTCCTCCCCCCAGATATCTTTTGAATCTGCAAAACAGGCAGTAGCATCCATTGTTGAGCCTCTTGCACAACCCGCCACCCTACCTAATTCACACATTCTTGTGACCTGGATGTCATAACCCTCCTTGTGAGGCTCGGAGAGCTGAGGGACATGTCTGAGGTTTCACAGCTGGCAAGTGGCCAGGCTGCAGGGAAGCAGGGGACACTGTCCCAAATGGAAGCTACAAAGGACTTAAGGAAATTACCAGTTTTCTACCTCCCTGAATCCCATAGACAAATAGATAGAAAATTCAATATTCTCCACTGATCAGCAAACTACAGAAAGAAAGCTCAAAGTGACTGTGTATGAAATAAAAACTGTAGAGGTGGCCCTGGCTGGTGGCTCAGTGGATAGAGCATTGGTCCTATGTATGGACATCCTGGGTTCAACTCCTGTTCAGGGCACACAGAAGAGACCATCTGCTTCTCCCTTTACCTCCCCCTTCTCTCCCTCTTCCTCTCCTGCATCCAGTGGCTCAGTTGGTTCAAGCATGTCCCTGGGCACTGAGGATAGCTCCATTGGAGTGCATCAGCTTCAGGCACTAAAAAGAGCTTGGTACTGAGCATCAGGCCACAATGGGTATGCGAGGAGGATCCCGATCGGGACACATGCAGAAGTTTGCCTCACTATCTCCCCTCCTCTCACCTAAAAACAACACCAAAGTATAGAGCTAAGAGTACACAGGCATGAGCGTTTGGGCACTTGGTTGAAGCAAGAGTGAGTTCCTGGGTGTGAAACCAGCAGCAGGAGGCTCACTGAGTGGTGACCCAGTGCCCCCTCTGCCGCCACAGCAGCCCTGTGCTTGCCGACCTGGACCACACAGACAGCGAGGATAAGCTGCCCCTGAGCTGGGAGCAGAGAATTACCAAGGACAGCTGGGTTTACTGTGCCAGTCGCACAGAATTGAAGACTTAATGCAATATCTGAAAACTGGAAAAAGAGAACGAGTAGCAGATTTGCCACATTGGATGGGGACAAGAAACTGGTGAGGATGGATGGCTGTAGTTTGTCAACCATGTATAAATAAATAAAAGTACTGCCTATTTGGACCGAAGGTTGACATTTGCTGCAGATGATAATCCTACAAAACTAACCAACAGACAGAGCTACCATAGTAGCACCACAGCCATGGAAATACTCCAGGGTCGAGATTTCACTGGCAAAGTGGTTGTAGTTACTGAAGCTCATTCAGGAATAGCATTCTGAACTGGAAGGCCTTTATAGATTGAAACCTGTAGCTTGTGGACCTCTCTGTGTGGAGATCAGCGTCTCAGTACCCAGGGGGTCACCTCTTCACCTACTAGATCAAGAGGCCTAGACCTCACAGTCCTGACTGTACCCAGTAGAGGAAGGGAGGAAGTAATTTTATTGGTGCTCATCAGAGCACTGAGCAGAAAGGGTAGTTGTTTCCTGACTATCAGGAGAGTCATGATGACTCTGATTTGGTAAAAATAAATGAAAATGGCTTCAACATGGTGATCATCAAATACAAACATTACTGAAAAAAAAAAAACCAGACAAAAAACCCTGCCGAGCTAAGATGCTGGAAAGAAAACAGAAATGATCGAGATAAAGCAAAAGGGAATTTTTAGGAAAAACAATGATCATGAAGGATTTGGGGACTTGATTGCAAAAAGGGCATAGAAGTTCAAGCACAGATACCGACCTCTCGAGCAGATTTCAGTGCTAGATGGATTTCTGTGGCAGCTGCAAAAGGAAGGCTAGACTTGACCAGAAGAGCTTTATTGCATCACAGAGGACATTGTTCCATTTTTAAGGCACTCTAATGCTTTAGTATTGATTTACTTCTTGTTGAATGTCTCATTTGTCCTTATTCACAGAAACTGCTCTCCCTCTTCCATCGATGGCGATGGCCAGGAAGTTACCAGGGCTGTGTTCTGATAGCACACTCACTCAAAGTGTTATTTTTTTAAAGCTCCTCTTACCCTTTATTTATTAAAAATTAAACAATAAATAGATATTTAGAGTAGAAGAATTAAAAACACAAATAACAAAAGCATTTTATAATCACCTCGAAATTTTTTCCATGAAATTGTCTATATATTTTTATAAGTATACTTTGTGAATGCCTGTGTGTATACACACACACACACACACACACACACACACTATTTTTAAAACATGGGACCATACTAATTAGCAGCTTTTTCCCTGCACTTAATGTATTATAAACATGTTTTGAGGTCAGAAATATCCTTCATTAAAAAACCTGGATCTGGGAGCCCACAGATGGAATCTGGTACCTAAGTGATCTTCTTTGATGATGTGCTTCAAAGAGTTAAGGACATTTACTCTTCAGCCCCTGGCTGACCCTGAGGGCATTTGACTTCATCACCCTTGACTTTTATAGAATAATTTTAAATCCCTACTATTCCATTTTGTCGGTGTGTCTTAACAGTCTCTGACATTTGGAGCCAGAAAGCTCCTTGTTGTTTAGAACTGTTTTTGCACACTGCTAAACATTAGCATCCTGAGAGCCCACCGATGTAACATGTAAACGTAGTAACCAAAATGACCAAATATAACTGACCTCACATATTTCCAAATACCCCCTCCCCAGGCAGGTACTATTTCTTCCAGTTAAGAATCACTGAGTTAAATAAATGTTTCATTGTTTTAGACTCAATACCTTATTTTGGCTCCTTATACAAAACTAGATTGGGAGAGTTCATCTCATCATTTTAATATATTATGAGCATCTTGCTAGCCAAATGACATACAATCCCTGTGTCAGTTTAGAGCATAAGAGTCAAACTTCCAGTTCCCTTCCAGATGTGAATTGTTGAACTTCTCAGTGCCTCAGTTTTCATACCTGTAGTATGGGGAGAAGGATAGTAACTGCCTCACAGCGTTCTTGTGTAGGCTTGGCAAGTTATGCTGTTTGTAAAGGCAATGCCAGGTATGAAGGAAACAGTAATTATTAGGTATTATTCAATTCTAAAACACTTCACCAAAATGGTGACTAGAGTAGAGCTATTAAAATTGGTTTGGCATAAAAAATATAAATAAAATTATGGTAGGTCTATTTTTAGAAAAATTAGGTATTTGTTTAGAGTACACTTTGGGGATAAGATCCAAGACAGGATGAGGTATAAAAATTGACAGATGTCATTATTTCAGTGACTAATGGTCCCTAACCACAATGAACAGTTTGTTCCTTGGGGTCTGATTGCAGATTGCTGATCAGACAGTTGGCAGAAACATCTGCTCCTTTGCACACAAGCATACCAAACACGTGGGAAAGAGCAATTTACGTTAATTATGTTGTGAAACCTTCCTGGACGACGTGAGAGTTTGGCACACCTCGTTCCAGCATCAATATGGGAACTGTGTTGCCCTCTTTAACGGTGCGGAGTTTTGACACCCAGACCCCCACTAATGTCATTACCCTCTGGGTGTCTCAAATCCATACGTGAGCAGAGCACTAAGAGCATTTCTTCTGTTCTTTTTAGTCCTGGGTGGAAATCCTGAGACCCCCAGTTAGGGATGCATTCCATTTCATTGTTTTTCCTTCTATGGATAAAGAAGTGCTCTCATGGTCTTTCTAGCAACACAGCACATCAGAAGTGAGATGATGAAGACACGCCTTCTCCTGCCTGACACCGTGCTTCCTTTGAATATATAGATTCATTCTAGGAATAGTGGTTTAAAACAATACCACAAAAGAAGATGATTTATGTAAAAATTGTATGGATTGAAGTAATTGCAATCTATATTATTAAGCTGACTTTTAGAATTAAATAGCTTTAAAAACTTAAAGCTTTTATAAAGATTACTTTGCAATCTTCATTAATTTGTTGTTTTAAAAATTAATAATTTGATAAAATAAAAATTGGCCATTTGAGCTCTAACATAGCATAGGGTATACTGAAAAGAGAATGAGCTAGGAAGATGAGAACCTGGCCTCCCCTGGCTCTGTCACTTGCTAACTGTGTGATCAGAGACATGTAGAAGTCCTTACTAGGCCCTACTGTTTTAAGGGGCTTGGCCAAGTACCCCTAAGAGTCTTCCTAGCTGATCTGATTTAAAAGCCTAACTTTCAATTATTACAAGGAACCAATACAGCCCTTGCGACATCTTAGTTGCTCATTGATTGCTTTCTCACATGTGCCTTGACCGCGGGACTTCAGCACACCCAGCAACCCTTTGCTGGAGCCAGAGACCATGGTCCACCGCGCTCAAGCTAGCGACCTTGGGGTCTCGAACCTAGGTCCTTCCTCATCCCAGTTTAACGCTCTATCCACTGCGCCACCGCCTGGCCAGGCAGAAACGGAATATTTTAAAGGAGTCAAGTTTCAAACTCAAGTCAATCTGATTTAAAAGCCTAACTCTCAATCATTACAAGGAACCGATACAACATCAATAAATCAAAATTTAAAAATAATGATCTTAGTAAGCATTCTGTTCTTTGAAAACTAGGATAGAGGAAGGAAAAGGGGAAAAAAAAGGTTGATGGAAATGGAATATTTTAAAAGAAAAAACACTTTCCATTTTATAATTTCATACAGCTTCCTCCACATTACTAGACTTTTCTCTCCTAATTTAATATGCAGTTTTGAATAATCAAGAAAAAGAGGAAGCATAAATAAACCAAACTAATAATGAATGAATATAACCACAGAAACACAGGTAAAAAATTGTGTGACTTCTAAGGGTCTTTTAAAAAGTAAAATTGCAGTAAAATTAATGATTACTCAGAAAACTATAAATTAGCAAAATTGATTCCATAAGGCACAAAAAACATAAACAGAGCAAACCCAAAACAAAATAACAAGAAAGAAGTTTAGGAAGCAGCATGGTATCTTGCTGTTAAAGGCAGATAACTTGGAATCAGACAGCTTGGGTTCACATCCCAACTCACTCTCTACAAGAGCTTGGTCTAGTTATTTACCTTCTCAAAGCCTCAATTTTCTCATCTGTAAAATGGGAACAATAATAACTGATTCCAAGATGAATATAAATGGCACCTACTTTTGAGGATGAAATAAGATGAAGTATGTGAAGTAGTCATAGCTTTTGTTACATAGTGATACACACCCAATAAATGACAGGTATTACTAATTAGAAGTTGAAAACATTTTATCTAATAAAAATATGTCTCCATATACTAGTTTTATTTTGTTTTGTTATTTTTTTTTTTTTTAGGTGGTGGTGGGAGATAGTGCGGCAGACTTCCATATGCATCCCTACCAGGATCTACCCAGCAACCCCATCTGGGGCTGATGCTCAAGTACAAAGCTAATTTTTAGCGCCTGAGCCTGATGCGCTCCAGAGGAGCTATCCTTGGCCATGCTGGAACCAATCGAGACACTGGCTGTGCTAGGAGAAGAGGGAGAGAAGGAGGAGATGGAGGGGAAGAGAAGCAGATGGTCGCTTCTCATATGTGCCCTGACCGGGAATTGAATCCATACGCCAGGTTGATGCTCTATCCACTGAGCCACTGGCCAGGGCCCATATACTAGTTTTACAAACAAGTTACTTGAGACTTTTAAGGAAGATGCGTTCTTGTGGAGATCTAGGGCACAGAAAAAGATAGAAAACTGAAAAAGTTTCCAGGCTCATCTCTCTTATGAATACAGAGAGATATATATATATATATAATAATATCAAGAATAAATCCAGGGATGTCCAGGATTTAATTATTATAATGATGAAATACAATGAGGATCAAAATGAATGGTATTTATTGTGTGCTTTTATCCTATTGCTCTGTAAGAATAGACATGATCACCATTTCCTAGACAAGGATACCAAGGCTTGGTATAGTTGAGCAATTTGTCTTGGTTCCCACTCTGGAAGAGTCAGGTTTCAAACTCAAGTTGATCTGATTTAAAAGCCTAACTCTCAATCATTACAAGGAACCGATACAACATCAATAAATCAAAATCTAAAAATAATAGTCTTAATAAATGCCAAAATTTGTTTGGTCAAATTGAATACTCATTTCTCATTTTTAAGTTAATAAAATAAAAATATGAGAATTGTTTCTTACTCTAATAAAGAATATCCATGTTATATCAATAATCTTCATCTTACAAAATGGTAAAATATTTTAGCAGTTATTTGAGAACAAGGTTGTCTGTTGTAATCATTTTTAAAAGCAAGTCCTGGAAATTCTAATTCCCAGACATTTAAAGTTCCTCCAACGTTCAACCTAGAATAATAAGGATGTTGAATATCTATGGTGTGTGTTCTATGTGGCAGACACTTAACTTAAGTATATTAACTCATCCAGTTCTCACAACCACCCAAGAAGGTAGATATATTATTATTTCTCTTTTGTAGAGGACAAAACTAAAACACAGAGAAATTAAGTAATTTGCTCAAGATAACAAGAACTGATGGTGCTTTGTGCCCAGGTGGGCTGGCAATGGAGCCTGAGCTAATAACTGATGCATGAAAGAAATAGAAGTATGGTTTTGGGCAAGGAAAAGTCAAATTCATCATTATTTGCAAAATATGTTATTTTATATTTAGAAATCCCAAAAGAACCAACTGAAAAACTAGTGGAATTAATGAGACTGCTCAGGGAAGCCTGAGGGCATGATAAATATTCGAGGGACTAGGTGAAGGTGCACAAAGGTGGAGGGGATGAGGTAAGAAAGAGACTTTGCTTGGCGCAATGGGCACATGATACAGTATGCAGATGATGTTTTATTGAGTTGTATACCTGAAACCTGCATGGTTTTGCAAACCAATGTCACCCCAATAAATTCAAATAAATAAATAAATAAATAATAAAATTTCTAGCTGTTCTTTCTATTAGTCTAGCAATAGCCAATTAGAAAACAGAATTGGGGGATGGGATTCAAAAGAATATATGCATCCTTATGTTTACTGCAGGGTTATTTATAGCAGCCAAGATTTAGAAGCAGTCCAAATGCCCATCAGTAGGTTAGTGAATAAAAAAGCTGTGGTAGCCTGGCCTGTTGTGGTGCAGTGAATAAAGTGTCGACCTGGAACACTGAGGTTGCTGGTTTGAAACCCTGGGCTTGCCCGGTCAGGGTGCAGATGAGAAGCAATTATGAATTGATGCTTCCTGCTCCTTCGCCGAATTTCTCTCTCTCTCTCTCTCTCTCTCTCTCAAATCAATAAATAAAATTCTTAACAAAAAGAAAGCTGTGGTACATTTACACAATGAGATACTACTTGGCTGTAAAGAAAAGAAGAAGGAGCCTAACCAGTGGTGGCACAGTGGATGGAGTGTCCACTTGGGACACTGAGGTCCCAGGTTCAAAGCCTCGAGGTCACCGGCTTGAGCGTGGAATCATCGACATGATCCTGAGGTTGCTGGCTTGAAGCCCAAGGTCGCTGGCTTAAGCAAGAGGTCACTGGCTCAGCTGGAGCCCCCCAGTCAAGGCACATATGAGAAGCAATCGGTGAACAACTAAAATGACACAACTATGAGTTAATGCTTCTCATCTCTTCTCTCCCTTTCTGTCTCTCTCTTTCTCTCTCAAAATAAAAGAAGGAAACCTTACTTTTTACGATAGCATGAATGGACCTAGAAATTATTATGCTAAGTGAAATAAGCCAGGCAAAGAAAGACAGGTACCATATGATTTCACTCATATATAGAAGTTAATGAACAAAATAAACTAACAAACACAATAGAAACAGATTCATAGATACTAGAACAGACTGATAGCTGTCAGAGGAGAGGCGGGTTGGGGGGCTGGGTGGAAAATGGTGAAGGGATTAAGCAAAGAGAAAACACTTGTAGACACATACAACAGTGTGGGGATTGCAGAAGGGAAAAGGGTAGGTGGAAGTGGAGGAGGGTAGGAGGGGATAAATGGTGATGGAGGGAGACTTGACTTGGGGTGGTTAATACACAATGCAATATAAAGATGATGTATTGTAGAATTGTGCACCTAAACCTGTGTAGGTTTATTAACCAATGTCATCCCAATAAATTCAATAAATTTTTAATTGGGAAAGAGAAAACCATGAGCCTTGGCAACTATCACAACAGATATATCTAAGACTAATTTTAATTATAAGAATGTTATTTTGAAGAAAATAGTAGAAATTTACTGAGAAATCTTAAAGACTTAAACTAATAAAAAAACATGTTTCAGGTTGGGAAACTAGAAGACTAGGAAAAAATCAAGTTGAAGTTGATTTCTTAGTTTAATTTAATTCCAATAAAAATTACAGTGAGAATTTTTGATAATTTAAAATTATTCTGAAATTTACGTGGGGACCATAATGATAGTCAAATTCCCAGACAGGAGAAAACTTTCTCAGCTTATATGCAATGAAAGAAATCACAAAGCAACACAAGAAAAATAGATTGGGTTCTAAAATATTAAGCCTTGATATGTTCAAATAATATTTAAAGGCACACAGAAAAATGCTAGGAAAAGGATGTACAACACTTACTTTAAACCTCTTTTTTTTTTTCCAAAAAAATAGTAAATGGATAAATGGTGTGGAACTGACAAATCACAAACAATCCGGAAAGGGAGCTAAGCTGTTACTTCAAGGTAGCTATTCCCACTGCTGATTACAAAAGTCAAAATGGGCAACAGTCTAATTGGAAAAACAAAAATTAAATAGATAAGAGTGAAGGTACAGAATGGAATGTTATATAGGCATTTAAAATTATGTTCAGGAAGAATGAATCTGGGGAAGAAGTCTGTTCTATGAAAAAGTACAATAGAGTTCTATTTAGCTACATACAGTATAATCACAACTCTAAAAAGCAAACTAAAAAGAATAAAATTTGTACAGAAAGAAAAATCTGGATCATCAAACATTTGTCTCTCATATTAGTTTAGTAATAACCCCCCTCCCCAGTCACCTGATTTAATTCACCAAATCTAGAGGAGTCCATAGACAATAATTTGGCTTAGAAATTGTAGATTTGTTTATGGATATAAATTTTTAGAAATTAGGGATTTTATTTAAATGTACTTTGTTTAAAAGGGGGAAATAAAAGAAAATTTGCCTAAATGTTAACAAAACTGAGTATTGAGATTGCAGATAACATTTTATTTAATTATTTATACTATCTGTTATGGTCAAAGTTTTATGCAATTAACATGTATCTTTTTTTCTGATCAGGAAGAAAATAATTTTTTTTTTTTCTCTATCCACTGCACCACCACCTGGTCAGGCACAACAGCGATATTTAATGGCAGCTAATGTTTATTGTTAACTCCCTATGGGCTGATCACTAGGGATGATAACTCTTTTTTTTTTACAGGGACAGAGAGTGAGTCTGAAAGAGGAATAGATAGGGACAGACAGACAGGATCAGAGAGAGGTGAGAAGCATCAATCATTAGTTTTTTGTAGCCATAGCAACACCTTAGTTGTTCATTGATTACTTTCTCACATGTGCCTTGACTGCGGGCCTTCAGCAGACCATGCCACCCCTTGCTGGACCAGTGACCTTGGGTCCAAGATGACGAGCATTTGCTCAAGCCAGATGGGCCCATGCTCAAGTTGGCGAACTCGGGGTCTTAAACCTGGGTCTTCCGCATCCCAGTCTGACGCTCTATCCACTGCGCCACCGCCTGGTCAGGCGAAGAAAATAATATTTTAAGAGCATCAAAACAAGCTTGGAAATTCTGCATGGCTTAAATTAGCATAATACCAAATCTTATATAAAAATTTATTTAGATTTAAATTGTATCTCACCATGTTAATAGAACATTGAGATAATCAGCTAAATGTCTGCATTTCAATAAAATATTTATTGAATGGTCCATGTAAATGGTCCTGTGTGAAATACTCTAATAGACCTGAAGAAGCCGAGAGCACCATCTGAACACCAGCTTTCAAGAGCTCATGTTTTACTTAGAAAATCAAGACATTAATGTGTGAAAGAATCAAAAAGCAGAAGAGATGTCACACCAAAGCATGATGAATTGTCAGAATATGCAATATTCCAGAGAAAAAAGAGATCCTCATGTACTGAATATTCAGGGAGAGGTCACTGAGAGGGAATTATTTGAAGAACAGGTTGGTAATGGATTGATGGTGAATGAGGGGAATAGCAATCCAGCTAAAGGTTTTTCCTGTCCTGGACTATAGGGGATTGCATTAATTGAACTGATAGCCTTCTACAAAGCTTGATTCAATCCACACGTGACTAAGACTATGTGAGAGAAAGCTGAGTACACACAAGGCAACCTTAAAAGTATGTGCAGGAAAATGGTGAGGGGTAGAACTTGGTGACCAGACAGACTGGTTTTCGAATTCCAGCTCTGGCCTTCCTAGCTGTGATTTGCTTTCTTTCTTTCTTTGGGCCTCAGTTTTATCTGAAAAAAATGAGAATGGCACTTGTTTTGTTTTTTAACTCACACATGTCGTGTGCTTACTGTGTGCCAGCAAAACGCAAAACATTTTGCATAAACTATCTTACTTAATCTTTGGAGTAACAACCTTATGAGGTAGATACTATTGTTGCCCTGTTTTGACATATGAGAAAACCAGGCTGTAATCCCTTGCGGAGGAGACAGAGTTCAAAGCCAGGCTATTGGAGCCAGAGCCTTCGCCACACTGCACACAACAGTATTTAAGAAGCTTAGCTGAGCCTTGGTCACACAGCTCAGTTGGTTAAAGCATTGTACCAAGGCGCAGAGGTTGCCAGTTTGATCCCCAGTCAGGGTACATACAGGAATGAATCAATGTTCCTGTCCCCCTCTCTCTCCCTTCCTCTCTCACTAAAATCAATAAATTTAAAAAAAATTTTAAAAAGCTTATATGAGAGGCCTGACCTGTGGTGGCGCAGTGGATAAAGCATCGACCTGGGAACACTGAGGTCGCCAATTCAAAACCCTGCACTGGTCTGGTCAAGGCATATATGGGAGTTGATGCTTCCAGCTCCTCCCCCCTTTCTCTCTCTCTCTCTCTCTCTCTCTGTCTCCTCTCTAAAAATGAATAAAATAAAAAAAGAAATTAAAAAAAAAAAGCTTATATGAGAGCCTGGCATATACAACTGACCCTTGAATAAAACAGGTGTGAACTGTGTTGAGTCCACTTATAGACAGGTTGTTTTTTCAATAAATACTATAAATGTATTTTCTCTTTCTTAGGATTTTCTCAATAATGCTTTATTTTCTCTCACTTACTTTATTATAAGTTACAGTATATAATACATATAACATACAAAATATGTGTTAATCCAAAGATTTTCAACCTGTACGCCAGCACACCGGTGTGCTGTAAGAATTTTTAAAACATGCTATACCTGATTATTTAGTTAGGGGCATTGATCTCTTTTCCCTTAGATTGTCAAATAAAAAAAAATGACAAAAGCCAACACAATAGCCATCCAGTGTGAATGAATCAAAATTACACCAACATTTTTTGTCAGGTTGGCAAAAATAAATATTTTTGGATGTGCCACAGAAGTTTAGTACTTAGGTTATGTGTGCCATAAGATGAAAAAGGTTGAAAATTGCTGTGTTTATCAACTGTTTATGTTATTGGCATGGTTTCTGCATAATAGTAGGCTGTTAGTTGTTAAATTTTAGGGGAGTAAAAAGTTATACTCAGATTTTCAACTGCTGAGGGCATAGAGTCAGCACCCCTAAATCCTATGTTACTCAAGGATCTACTATATAGGTGCTCAGTAGGGGGTGACCCTCAGACTAGAACAGAGAAGTCAACCCAAAATTGGCACACCCATTTCCATAAAGCTCTGTACAAAACTGGCTCACTCATGATTTTCATTTCTAGTGTACAAAACCATATAGCCCTGGGAACTCCTTGGTACCAAACAGCCCCTGGCCCTATGACTGTCACTGTGTCCACTCAACAGGGGACAGAAAAGGTAAAATATCCAGCCATGAGAAGGGAGGAGTGAGGTCAGCCAGATACCATGGGGAAGGGGACAACAGAGTGTTAGGGTGTCACCTTTGTTCTGGGTATCAGGGAAATCTTCTCTGGATTCCCGTCAGTGCTGGTCACCTTGGCAGGGGTCTACCCCCACATGGTTGAAACACATCTGGAAAAATATGAAATGGAAACCTAAATCAACATTCTAGCTCAGCAACTTTTAAAACTCAGCCACCTTGCCCTGGCCGGGTAGCTCAATTCATTTAAGTATCATTACACTGTGCCAATGTTGCACATTTGATGCCTGGTGAGGGTAAATACAAGAATCAACCAAAGAATGCATAAATAATTGGAACAACAAATTGACGTTTCTCTGTCTTCTTTCTTTCTCTCCCCCTTCCTCTATTTCTAAAATCAATCAATCAATAAAAAAATTTAAATAAAATACAGCCACTTTTGGCATGTCACTTCCTCTTTCTGAGCCTACTCCCCTGTCTATAAATTAGGGGGATGGGCTACATAAATCTAATTTCTGACATCTTGTTATTCTAGAATCCCATCCTACTAAAATGGATGTAAAGGATAATACCCAAATTAACCAGAGATAGTGAAATATAGAGGGAAAAAAAGGCTTTTAGCAATAGGTAACTTTAAAGTAACTTCATTTAGCTTCTCTTCTATCTTAAACTCTAAGTAACCCCAGAATTCACTTAGGTCTAAAACTCCCTACCCCCGGCTTTGAAGTTAGTTTTGCCAAATTCCAGATGTGTCAGGGATCCTAGAATGTTTAGAAATGTTTTTATTAGGCATGCGAAACATTTATCTCTACTGTGTTATCTTCAAAGCTTATAGTCTTAGTGTGTAAAATATTTTTTCTTTAAATTAATCCTATAAATAAACATTGTAACAAGACAGTACGATTTAATAAGCTTGTTAGCGAAATTAACGAATATATTTTATTGCTTTTGTACCGTGCTTCACTGAGATCCCCCTCCTTCCCATACCCCAACCAGTATGTAATTTTGTCTTTTAAAAGCTAGCCCCAAACTGTGTTTGGAGCCACATGATTTGACTGACTTTGGTCTCTGTGTGGTCATTGGCTTTGAATAAAAGACTCCTTTAAATTTGAACTTTAGTGTGGAGAACATCTGTATACTCTTGCTGGTTTTGCTACAATAGTAACTTTGAATTTCAACTACATAGGCTACATCTCTTGTAACACATATTTCTTGTAACACTGACAGTTTTTCAGGACAAAAGCAAGTTATCCGAAATTTCTAATTAGTAGTTTTGCAAGAAAGTACCAGAGGTAAATAGTTGGGTGATTTTGAGGAAAGCATTTCTATAAGCGATTACTTGAAATGAATGGGACCTGAATGCAATTTAGTTCTCAGATGAAATCAGCTAGCACACAAAGAATTGCTGGTAGTTGAAGCAGTACTCCTGGGTTCCTTTTGCCACTCCCACAAAGCACCAGGTGAATTGGAAGGGCCTAAGTGTTCCCTGTGTCATGGATTGCCCAACTAAATTTCTAAGAAACTAAGCACCTTCTATATGGACTATGCTGTTTGTGAGCATTTTGGTGGCTGGGATCAGGTCTTGTCCATATTTTACACTCCACAATTCCTGGCACAATACCTAGGGATAATGTGTGCGAAAAAGCACTTCCTAACATTCTGCACACAGTGCAATTGAATCAACTTGCATATAATAAACACTATTTAACCTTGGCGGAGTTACTTAAAGTCCCAGAGTCTCTGTTTCCTCCTTTGTTAATAGTGAAGTCAAATGATTCCCTCACAGGATTTGTCAGGAGGCGTGAGACCTTGGGAATTTCCAGCACTATTCCTTTTCTCTTTGAAAGCATGAATTTTCTGACTCCCATTCATACCATTTAAAATTGCCGGGCTGGTCCTCTTCCCTCCATATATTCCAGTCCTTTGCAACTCAGAATGAAGCTTAAGGGAAAAAAAACACCTACAGGGAGACAGTCTCAAGGATCTGGTTCTCAATTTAAAAAGAGTAATTAATAGCTACTATTAGATCACTGTACAGGGCACTACATGTGCATTGCCTGTAATCCTCATAGCAATACTGTAAGGTGGGTGATTTTATGCCCATTTTTCCAGATGAGGAAACTGAGGCATACAACAGTTTAGCAGAATTCTTTTAGCCCAGTGGTTCTTAACCGTTTTTGAGGTACCGAACCCACCAGTTTCATATGCGCATTCACCGAACTCTTCTTTAGTGATAAATAAAATATGATTTTTTTTCCAAATTCAAGACATAGGTATATGTTTTTTTACTGGTGCACAAAATGAGCCATGCATGAACATCACTTTGCTCAAAGAACAAAACCAACAAAGTGCATGAACTCACAACAAATTAAGGTATTATTTTATTCTGGCCCAAAAAATATTTCAGCCCCATAAAAGAATTTCAGCCCCCCAAAATATTTTTTACTATTTTACTAAATAAAAATAAATTTGGATTTTTTAAAGAATTTAACATTTTTTTAACAACTTAATTTTTTTATTTTTAAATTTAATTTGTTTTTTGTCTTTTTGAATCCACAAAATACTTTTTGGGGGCCAGAATAAAGCATTGCCCAAAATACACACCTGCAAATCAGTGTGACTTCTACTGTTGTTTTTGGGAGACCAGTTCAGATATGCGTGGTTTCACCTTGGCAAGTGCTACTCTCATGTCATCTTCACAGCAAAGTCTGTTCCTTTTCTTCGTTTTTATGTCCAGCAGCCTCGAAAAGGATTGCTCGCAAAGATATGTTGTAACAAATGGTATAAAAAATTCCAGGGCTTTCTTAGCAATAACTGGGTACTTTCCCATTTGTCGACACCAAAAAGTTGAGAGTGTTGTTGTTCTGAAGAGCTGCAGTTGAACCTCGCTCTGCTGAATTTCAATGATTTCATTGAGGTATTCATCATTGACATCTGCTGTCTCAACAGTAAACATAAATGGCTGTCTCACCCATGCTGGATATGACTCTCTTGTAGGGAAATATCCGTTGAGAGACTTTGCAAGCTCATCTAAATGCGTGGCAATTGTTTGCTTCAGTTTCATGGGTACAGAACCATCTCCGATTCCAGACACATCTTCGATCTTACTTACACAGTCGTCCAGAAGAGGAAATTTTGCGAAGTTATTGTTCACTATTCGTCGTTTCCATATGGTAGTTTTCTTTGAAAAACCTTCAGGTTTTCTTCCGCTTCCATGATGTTGACTCCACCACCCTGCATCTGCTGATTGAGATGATTGAGAGCTGCGAATGTATCAGCCATGTACGCTAAAATCACAATGAATTCAGGACTTTTGAAGCAATCTGCGTGACAATGTTGCTGCTCTTGCAAAAACATGGCTAATTCCACACGCATAGCAAAAACACGATTCAGCACCTGTCCCCGGGATAACCACCAAACATTAGAATGGTACAGGAGTACCTCGAATTCAGAGCCCATTTCTTTACACAGCTCACTGTAGATGTGTAAAGAGCACTATTTCACACATAGTTCACACATTCCACCACAGTTTTTAATACATCTGCCATTTTTGGAGGCAAGGTTTTAGTTGCCAACTCATGCCTGTGCAGAATACAATGCATAACAATGATGTGTGGTGCATCAGCTTTTACTAGTGCACTAAAACCAGACTTTCTTCCCAGCATGACTGGAGCTGTGTCTGTACAAACTGCAGAAACCATATCCCATGAAAGATTGTTGTCTCTGAAGAAGTCATCCACAAGCTTCTTCACATCGGCTGCCTTAGTTGTTGTTGTAAGAGGCTTACAAAATAAAAAATCTTCTTTTATCATGTCTTCTTTCACATAGCGCACAAAAACAGCAAACTGGCTTAGATTAGAAATGTCTGTGGTCTCGTCAAGTTGAAGACTGAATTTTGCTGGACTTGAAATTAGATCTGCAACTATTTGAGCCAAGATGTCTTTACTCATGTTCTCTATTCTGTCGCTGATGGTGTCATTTGAAATAGGAATTTGGGATAATTTACCTTCGGCTGCTGTTCCGAGTATCAGATTCGCCATCTTTAACGCAGCTGGTTTTATGAGTGTTTCACCAATGGTGTGTGGCTTACTCTGCTTTGCGATCAAGTAAGCAACTTCGTACGTACGATGCTGTGAGGATCGGTTTGTTAACGGGTACAAATCCAAGAGCAGGCAGAGTGGTCCTTTCATCGAATCTAGCTCGTTTCACCTTGAATTCAGCAGGCGTTGTGTTCTTGTATTCACCATCTCCATGCAGCTTCAAGAAGTGTTCCTTTAGTTTTGCCGGTGCAAGACTAGAGTTGCTCAGCTTGGCATTGCATATCATGCAGATAGGACACTGACTCCCATCCCGTTCCATGATACATGTGAATCCATGCTGCACATATTCGTCCGACCACTTTCTTTTTTTGCTTGACATATTTAGTATGGATTAAAATATTAAGAAAGAAACCACACAACATACAACTATGACAGCCGTTAACTACTGCGCACACTAAATTCCCCGCAGCACTGGTTGGCCAAGCAATGTAACGTGATCCTCTGCAGCAAGTGAAGGCCAAGCGGGGCGTGTCATCACAACTTTACACAAGTGTGTCTTTACCTCCGCGGCAGAGGCTTCTCTGAACCCCTGAGACCGACTCACCGAACCCCTAGGGTTCGATAGAACCCAGGTTAAGAACCACTGTTTTAGCCAGAGTCCTGATGGCTGCTGCTGCTACTGCAAACAGATCTCTGGTTTTAGCAACAAGAAGAGATTAATGTCATAAAGAGCAAACTGTAATTGAATTCCACATCCTTCAATGTCAACACATAAATGGAGAATCCCTTCTGAGACCTCTACATATATATGTTTACAGACACACAATCCTCAAAATCATTTAAAATCCTACCTACCCAGATAATACTTACCTCCGGGACCATGAGCAAAGTCTGATCCTAGCTTGTGTTTCAGCGATGTCCTAATGGAAACATCTCCCCACCTCGCCCAGCCCCAACCGGAAGCTTCTTAGTCACTGGAGGTCAGTCACAGATGTTTCCTCATTTCCAACAGGGTGGGGGCTGCTGCTCAGAAGATAATAATCTAGCTCAGTTGAGTAGATCAGGGTGAAGCCACAGATAACACCCCCTCCTTTAGCAGGGCCCTACCCTGCTCCTCCATGCAGCCAGTTACTAGATGGAGGAGACTAGTAGTCCCTTTCTCTCCATGTGAGCTCACATTTAAATACCATGAATATGCACACCACCTGGTAGAGTGGAAGAACCCTGAGAAGGAGTCAAGAGGCCTGGTTCAATTCCCAGCTCTGGCACAAACTTGCTGCATAAGCTCAGACAAATCTCTTTCCCATCAGGGTGCTCATGTCCTTCCTCTATAAAATGAAGAAGTAAGTTTCTAGATATTAGCAAAGGTCCCTTCCAACTTGGCTCACCTTGAATCTGTGTGTGATGTGTCCATAGTTTGTGTAAAGCCAGTAGCCACGGCCACCATCACAGCTGCCTGGCCCATGCAGGTTCACATTATATTCAGACAGATGGTAATGAAACAATGGAGCCAAGAACTGGTGGGCCATCATCTTTAATCCTAGCTTGCACCCGGCAGGCAAGAAAAAAAACACACACTGGGCTCCAAAACCCACTCATTCAGTGCTCACAAAGCTACTGTCTTATATCCGAGTTTCCTAGAATCAAAGGTTTCTAGCTCACCAGATTTATTCATCTCTGTTCCCCATCTCCTTCTCTGGTGCACCAACTCTGCACAAACTGGCTTCTCCTTTAGCACTCCACCATCTTGGCTGCTTCTCCTGGCCTCCTCCACGTGGCCTTTCTCTGCTCTCCTCTCTAATGCTAATCTCAGGAACTGAAAGAGAGAAAGCTCCTGGTCTACTCCACTTTATAGTAAAGAAATCAAAACCTTTAATCCAATATACAAACAAGGAAGTCTCTGATACAAAGTCACTTATCCAAGGCATAATGGGATTCCTCATGAGAGTGCACCACCCCACATCAAAAAGGGTGGGAAAGGTTTACTCCTAAAACCAAGCCCCAGGCTACAAGAATCCTGCCTGCTCACAGCCTGCCCCCAACACACATTAATATAATCACACCCATCCCAAACAAGAAGAGCAAGTAATATTTTCACCTGGGCGACGGGCTTCCACGTGGGCAGTGCCATCTTTAACAAAGTGAGCATAATATATTTTATCTGCCCAACAGTTTGGGAAAGTGTATACAGGATATATAGCAACTAATGAGGATAATTTTTCAAGGATAGCTTCTTTGCATTAAACATTGATTTAGGTCATGCTGGATGGCTGGTGCAGTTCTATAGAGTGACTTCTTCATTGGGCTCTCCACATCCTTCAGGGTTGCCCTGACAGTATCAATATACATTTCTCCCTACTCCCAACTCTACCATGGCCTCTAAGTAATTAACTCTAGCTACAGTTAACCTATGGGAATCAAGACAAAATTCTTAACTCACTACTTCGATTATCCTTTTACATGATTTCAGTGTAAACATGGTAGCCGCTAGAGTCATGTAAACATTCACACTGCTCTGCTTGTCTGTGTGGGCCCCTCTTGGACGAAAACCTTCTATGATGCCACGCCAATGCTCAGTCAAAATATCATGACATGACAAATTTTGCGTCATCCATGTGTACTCTCATTAGAATAGTGTTGGGCAGATAAAATATATTATGCTCACTTTATAAAAGATGACGCTGCCCACGTGGAAGCCCGTCGCCCAGGTGATAATATTAATTGCCCTTCTTGCTTGGTGTTGGGCAGATAAAATATATTATGCTCACTTTGTTAAAGATGGCGCTGCCCATGGGGAAGCCCATTGCCCAGGTGATATTGGTTGCCCTTATGCTTGGGATGGGTGAAATTATATTCTTGTGTGTGGGGGACAGGCTGTAAGCAGGCAGGGTCTATAAGGACCAAGGCTTAGTTTTAAGAGTAAGCTTTTCCCCACACCCTTGACTGATTGGATGATGTGGGGTGGTGCACTCTCATGAGGAATCCTCCATTATGCCTCAGATAAGTGGCTTTGTATCAGAGACTTCCTTGTTTGCAGATTGGATTAAAGGTTTGGATTTCTACACTATAAAGTAGGGCAGACCTGGAGCTTGCTCTCGCTCAGTTCCTGAGGTTAGCAGTAGAGAGGAGAGCAGATTAAGGCCACATGGAGGAGGGGAGAAGCAACCAAGATGGCGGAGTGCTGAGGGAGAAGCCAGTTTGTGCAGAGTTTGTGCTGGAGAAGGAGATGGGGAACAGAGGTGAATAAGTCTGGTGAGCTAGAAACCTTTGATTCTAGGAAACCCGGATAAGTCAGTAGCTTTATGAGCACTGAATGAGTGGGTTTTGGAGCCCAGTGTGTGTTTTTGCTTGCCCTCCAGGTGCAAGCTAGAATTAAAGCTGATGGCTCACCAGTTCTTGGCTTCGTTGTTTCATTACCAACTGTTTGAATCCAATGCGAACCTGCTCTGGCCAGGTGGTTGGGATGGTGGCCTCGACTACTGGCTTTACAGACTTCTTTGTTCATCTGTCAGTTGGCTTCTTTTGTTGGTATTGATATTATTTAACTTGTGTGGGGTGCCGTGAACTAAGATAAATGAGGGGGACGGGGAATTCTTTAACTAACCTGCCTATTAGTCACTTTTTTGTTGCTGAATTTCACTGGCATTCCACTGCTCCCCACTCCACCAGCTGGAAGTGAGGTCAAAGATCACCTAACGCTTAACCGGAAGTCCAAGAACTAGACACTCTGTGCCAGAGTTCTTTTGTTTTGGCCTACAGACCTCTGGCACAGAGCGTCTACACTACAGCAAATGTTTTATCCTCGGCTACTGCACCTGACCGTGCAGGAGCCAAGGATAAAACGTTCTTCTCGGCATGTGGCCCCATACTTCTCTGGTATGTGGCCACATGCAGCCATGTGTCATCGAAAATGGCTATGCATTCAGTGCTAACACACGTGTCATAGGTTCGCCATCATGGTCTGCAAAGACAGTATTCACGGCCATTATCACAGCTGCCTGGCTCATGCAGGTTCACATTTGATTCGGACAGTCGGTAATGAAACAACGGAGCCAAGAACTGGTGAGCCATCACCTTTAATTCTAGCTTGCACCTGGCGGGCAAGCAAAAACACATACTGGGCTCCAAAACCCACTCATTCAGTGCTCATAAAGCTACTGACTTATCCGGGTTTCCTAGAATCAAAGGTTTCTAGCTCACTAGACTTGTTAACCTCTGTTCCCCATCTCCTTCTCCAGCACAAACTCTGCTCAAACTGGCTTCTCCCTCAGCACTCCGCCATCTTGGCTGCTTCTCCCCTCCTCCATGTGGCCTTAATCTGCTCTCCTCTCTACTGCTAACCTCAGGAACTGAGCGAGAGCAAGCTCCAGATCTGCCCCACTTTATAGTGTAGAAATCCAAACCTTTAATCCAATTTGCAAACAAGGAAGTCTCCGATATAAAGCCACTTATCTGAGGCATAATAGAGGATTCCTCATGAGAGTGCACCACCCCACATCATCCAATCAGTCAAGGGTGTGGGGAAAAGCTTACTCTTAAAACTTGCAGGTGGGCAGCGCCATCTTTAACAAAGTGAGCATAATATATTTTATCTGCCCAACAAAGTCACTAAGCAGGTAAGTTAAATAATTAGTTTTTGGTTTATTAAATACAGTTATATATTACAATTATTCATTTTTGTTATTTAAACTATAAAGGTCATGAAATTATGTTTTTTTCTCAAAGTGACACACCACCCGAGTTATGCTCGGTTTTTTGGCGAATTTTGACACACCAAGCTCAAAAGATTCCCCATCACTGTTCTAGGAGGAGAGCAGAAAGGAGAGCAGAGTAAGGCCACGTGGAGGCCAGAAGAAGCAGCCAAGGTGGCGGAGTGCTGAGTGAGAAGCCAGTTTGTGCAGAGTTTGTGCAGAGAGAAGGAGATGGGAAACAGAGGTAAATAAGGCTGGTGAGGTAGAAACTTTTGATTCTAGGAAACTTGAATAAGTCAGTGGCTTTGGGAGCCCTGAATGGAAAGGAAAGTGTTTTCCTATTGTGTGCATTTCTTGCCTGCCGGGTGCAAGCGAGAATTAAAGTTGATGGTCCACTAGTTCTTGGCTCCGTTGTTTCATTACTGACTGTCCAAATCCTATGCAAACCTGCACGGGCCAGGCGGCTGTGATGGTGGCCATGGCTACTGGCTTTACAAATAGTGTTGCAACAATAGAAATTAACCTGACTTGGACATCAGTGACCTGGAGATCAGAAACATTTTACCTCTCTAGACTATGTTTTTCTCACATGGAACTGAAAGGAGTTTTAATTAGATCATCCATGATTCTGCTCTAAATAGTGAAGTAAGAATTATTGATAGTCTATGTCTTCTTCTCTGTATCTCTGGCCACCAGAACTCTGCCTACACCTAGTTGTTTCTCAAAAAATATTTGTGGCATGAATAAATAAGTGAGTGAATTTAAGTGCTCTGTTATAGCCAATGAGGTATGCTCACATCTCAGAAACTGCCTAACTACATTCATTTGCTGAACATGAGATGATCTGCTCACAAAGACACTTAGCCTGTTCCTGCCTGGAGGCTGCTGGAAATGGACTCACTCTGCTGCTCTTCCAAGAACTCCCCCTCCCAAAGCTCATCCATAACAGCCCTGGGTGATATGGCCTTCCTCTACTTCAGTGGTTCTCAAAGTGTGCGCCAGGGCGTACTGGTGCGCCCTAGAAGATTTCCAGGTGCGCCCTATGGTATTCCAGAGAAATATGTGCCTGATGGGGACCAAAAAACCAACAGGGTTTTTGGAGTTTAGGTTTTTGGGGGACAGAGGTGTGGGGAATTGGCTATAAGCTGACAGTCTGCCCAACTCCCACCTCACTTGCCTGATTAGGTTGCAAAAGGCTGTTAAGCTGTGGTGCTGGATTGTTTACACTACCCCCCATGTTCCCCGGAAAGACTGGAGGCAAGTTTCTTCTATCCTCTGTTTGGTGTAAAGTTAATATGATATGTATGGTGGGGGTTTTGGACTGATGATTAAACATAAGGAATTGTATCTTGAAGCCTTTTGAATTTCCATAAAAGAAGAATATGTGGCAATATCTAAAAAAGCTTTGAACATTTTACTGCAATTTTCAACATTCTATTTATGTGAATTAGGATTTTCTACCCTCAACACAATTAAAAGTAAAAAGAGAGGAATTTTTCAATGTATTGGTGAGGAAATGAGAGTTTGCCTTTCAAATATATGCCCAAACATTGAAGAAATCACTAGGACACATCAGGCTCATGTTTCTCATAAACCCAAGAATGAAAAAACTTAATACATTTGCACCGGGACCTGCCGAATTTACTAAATCTTACTAAGAATGTATCTATATATATAAAAAGATAATATTTTTGTTGTTATTTTATTTATTAACCCCTCTTTTTTATAAATTCTAAAAAGCGTAACTCAAAAAATGTAACATAAAAATGTTTTTAAATGTCAGAATAAATTTAATTTTGTTGTATTTATTTCGTTTAATTACCATAAAAGCACGCTTGGACTTTATATATTTTTTCTTTAATATCTGACTTAATTATTATAACATATTTTTCAGAAATTTGAATATAGTGCGCCTACAAGTATTTGTAGGGTTTTAAATGTGTCCCGACTTCAAAAAGTTTGAGAACCACTGCTCTACTTCAAGCTGACAGACTCCATCCTCAAAGACCGGATTCAAGGGGAGATCAAAACAGTGATAAATGAAGTTATAACATCTGTCACATCAACAGGAAGCTATTCTTGATAGTTTATCATCTGATGAAGAAAGAGCAGCTGATTGAGGTGGATATGACACTTTCACTTCTCGCCACTTCTCGCCCACACATTTCTGAGACTACACTCCCCCCAGCTCTTTTCCCCTCACACAGTGTCTCCAATATTTGTGGGATACAATGTCTCCCAGAGAATGCAGCTACTCTCAGCAGGAGAATCACTTCTAAAAACAATGTGTCAATAGGATTTAGGAAGTTTTGAAAAGGGTGGAAATAAAACCCTCCTCATTATCCCACCACTCTAATACATTTTTTTGCATAATGTTTTCCTTGCATACTTGGAGTATTTTTTAAAAAATAGATTTTCAAATTGTTCTCTATGTTGTAACAACTGAGCTTTTAAAACCCACAATTCTGGTTATATCACTCTCTTCTTAAAACTCTCCAGTGGCTTCTCATTGCACTTAGGATAAGAGCCAAGATCCCAAACAAACTGGTAAGGCTCCTGTTGCCACGCAGCCACCTACCCTTTTAGCTGTATCCCTAGCTACCCTTTTAGCTAGGGACTTTGCTAGCTTTTCTTTCTTTACACTCTTTCAGCCTCCCCCATCCCCACCTTAGGGTATCTGCACATGTGGGTCCCTCTGTGCCCACAGATTTCATGGTATCTTTAATGGCTGCCTCACTTCCCATTTGCTGATATTACTCTAAACTACAAACCATCCCTTGGATTGTCATTCAGTTGTTTCCGATGTTTTTACTATTGGAGATTCTCCCATAATGGATAACTCTATACACTGATTTTAGGCTTATTTTAGACTATTTCCTTAGGATTAAGTTCCAGGAGTAGATATTTACGTCAAAGAAAAGTGTTTTTATGGCTTTTCCCTCATATTGATCCTCTGTTTTGAGAATATGTATTCCATTAGCAGTTCTTAAGCCGGTTCATTTCATTACAATCTGGATAGCAATGATTTCTCATTTTCCAGGAGCTATATATTGTTATTTTCATGGGTGTTTTTATTTATTTTTTCTAGTCTATTATTACTAATAAAATGTTTTACTATTTATTGAACACCTACAAGGGTACCAGTTGCTTTATATTTACTTACTCATTTAATTCTTATAACAATTTATAAGGAAGATACTGTGTATACTGTTTTTCTATAAAGAAACTGAAAATTGAGAAGATTAATGTGCCCAAACTCATAGGGTGGTAATAAGTAGCAGAATCAGAATTCAAGTCAAAATTCAAAAGCCATTTACATTATGCAGTAATTTCCTACCTTCTGTATCCAGTGGTGGGATTCAAATAATTTAACAACCACTTCTCTGCCCTAATTACCGTTGTAAGTATAAAAAAACAATATACCAAAAGGTAGTGTATTATTTCATGCATTTACCGGTAATACTTAAATAAGAACAATAAAAGAGGAACACAAAACTATATTATGTTACAAGAATTTTAAAATGTTAATGAAAAAATATTAAATAATACTTGACAAAAAAACAATAAAACTGTTATTTAAGATATTTCCATATTGCTTGTTGATTGGCATCCTTACTTGCAATTTTTTTCACCTATGGATGGGATGAACATTACTCGGGGTGCTTAGAATACGCTATTGTACAGATGAACGTTAACAAGGAGTTAGGAATGTAAATTTGTGATTTCCACATTGGATGACTGCCCAGGCACCCACCTTAGAGAGAACCCTGATTACAAGTGCCATTTTAACAACTGGTTTGCTGAACTCAACAAAAAATTAGGTCTCAGTTCTGCCGAACCAGTGCAAACTGGCTGAATCTCACCACTGTATGTATCCCCTAATTGACTCTCTGCTCTAGTGATGAGTTATGTCAAAACACCATGCCTTAGGCTATAGGTTAGCACCCTAGGTTCATATGAAAACACACATAAAGCGTCCAGTCTCATGTCTTTCCACAGTTGGCAGTCTATACACAGAAGAGTCTTGCTTCCTGGCTACTCCCACCAACCCTCCCCTTCTTTTCAGATTAAATTCTTCATTGATTAAAGGTTTCATTCCATAAACTGAAGTTTAAACTCAGTAACAGATGCATTAAAGTGCCCACCTCATGGAATTGTTTAAGATCAAAGAACCACTGGTTGGGTAGCTCAGTTTATTAGAGCATCCTCCCCAAATGCCAAGGTTGTGGGTTAAACTCATGGTCAAGGCACAAAAAGAGTCAACCAATAATGCATATGTAAGTGGAACAACAAATTGAGTTCCTCTTTATCTCTTTCTAAAATTAATAACTAAATTTAAAACAATATTTTTTAAAGAATCAATGAGCACACATGAAGTACTCTGTTAACTATAAAACACTTTACCAATATGAGGTTTATTATCTTTAAAAAATAACAAGGGGAAATAAAAAATGGTTGCTACTGAGTACAGGGTTTCTCCTGGGGTGATGAAAATGTTTTGAAATTTATGGTGGTAATAATTGTACACCTCTGTGAGTATACTACAAATCATGGAATTTTACACTTTGAGTAAGTAAATGATGTGGTATGTGAATTCTATCTCAATAAAGCTGATATTCTAAACGTATTCTATAAAATATTGAGGGCTTTGCCACTATGATATTTCCTCCAAATGGTTCTGCCACTCATTCATTCAGTCTACAATAACTTCTTTAAAAAAAAGATTTTTTCAGCGTTTTTTTTTAGATTTTACTTATTCGTTTTAGAGAGAGGAGACAGAGAGAGAAAGAGAGACAGAGACAGAGAAAAAGAAAGGGGAAGGAGCAGAAAGCATCAACTCCCATATGTGCCTTGACTAGCAAGCCTGGGATTTTTGAACTGGCGATCTCATCATTCCAGGTCAACGCTTTACCCATTGCGCCACCACAGGTCAGGCTACAATGACTTCTTGATAGTCTACAATGCACGTGGTTAAGCACTGGGATGCAGAGGTGCAGAGATAGATCTGATCCCTACCCTCACACAGTTGGGATTACGGACTGTAGATAAGAAATGACACCAAGATGTGATGAATGCATATTATGGAAAGTGAAAGGGAACCAGGGAACACACAGCAGAGGGTCACAGTCTTTGGTCATCTCTGACCTAGGTAGGTTACAGACAGAGGAAAGAGCATGAATGGAGGCTCAGTGTGGGGAGAAAGAGTCTGTGCATTTGGAACACTGAAAGCCAGCCAAGAGAAAGGGAGAGGGGAAGAGGGAGGTGGGAGTTATAGGCTGGAAAGATGGGTATGGGCAGGATCACAGAGGGTCTTGCAGGCTGATTAAGAAGTTTGAATTTATCCAATAGACAACAGAACCCATCAATGGTGAAAAGTGTCATCCTAATAAATTTAAAAGTAAATTTTAAAAAGAACCCATCGGTGGTAGATTGATCAATTGAAAGGAGTCAAGATCAGAGGACGACCCTCTGGTTGCAATGTACAGAATGGGTAGGAAAAGAGAGTTTGTAATCATTATGTAGTGTTCATTTTACTGTTGTTGGAGTCACCATGGATCCCAAGCTTGGGGCACAGATCCTGGGCAGCATCTTCTAGGTATCTACAGGAGCCAGCAGCAGGGCAGGTCCAAAGGAGCTCCAGGAAGGCCCTGGAGCAGGCTTTCTCAAAAGCAGCTTTTGACATTGCATGCAAGGTCATTCTGTTTGTGAGGGGCTGTCCGGTGCACTGTAGAACATTTAACAGCCTCTATGGCCTCTACCCATTGAATGCTAGTAGCCCCACCTTGCTGTGATGACCAAAAAATGTCTCCAGATATTTTCAAATGTTCTCTGGGAGAAGAATCAGAATTGCTCCCAGTTAAAAGCTGCTGCCCTAGACAGATGTCTTTTGCTACCTCCCTAAGAATTTAGAGCTGTTGGGTACAAATCAAGGCTGGCAGTGGGTGCATCCCGTCTTCAGGCTCGGCCCAGCCACTCCACTTGCCACAATAAAGCCTAATGGCTACTCTGCACCCTTTTTGGGAAGAAGCAGAGTTAGCTTGGTTGCTGGGGTCCCCCTGTGACAATGCTATCTGGGCAGGTACCCCTTAAACAAGCTCTTCCCACAGGGTGTTATGAGGAATACTTCCTGTCCTATGAGATGTTCTGTGAAGAAATAAAAGGGAGTTTAAAGAATAATAAATGCATATCCGTTCACAAAGTGCATTACATATGGAAAGCACTGAGAAATCTTGAGATAAGGAACCTGTTTACATTTTACAACCCAGATGTATGCTGAGGTCAACCTATCCGTTAAGATTGAAATACAATTGGCCCAATCTCTTTTGACTGTAGGTTATTTGAAAACTCTGGTGTCCTCCTTGGAATTTCTGAGAATGTCCAGAGGGCTTGTGCTCTTATAGTCAGTCGCTTCTGACTCTGAGTCTAGCCTCCCCCTGAGTTGTCCAACTCATTCATATTGCACCTTTTACCACTTCCCCCTTACTTCTGCTCTGTGCTGATCAAGATGTAGATTTCAGTCTCCTTGGCATGATTCCCCCTTCCCCTAAATACTTGCACCAGCACTACTGAGGTTTGTAGCAGCAGAAGGCTTTTATGTGATTTTAGCCTCCCTTTCCCTTGAAATTTCCTGTGTTATCTCCCTAATTCATGATTCTTCCAGTCCCCTCCTCCCTCACCCAACTCCCTTCTCCTCACTGTATTGTACACAACAACTTTGTATTCTTCTCCTTGATCTCTTGAACCTACTTTTGCACTTTCAAAGCCTTGTTGACAGGTAACCACATAATTTATCTTTATTCAAACTATGATACTTGTGAGAGTGAAAGGGGACCTAATACTAATTTTGCTGGGACAACAGGTGAACACCAGGAAAGTCCCCAGCGGATGATCACCACATGATCACCACACATCTCCACTAAAACAAAGGGCTTTCTATGCTGAGATGTGCCCTTATTAACACAAAAAAGGTGGCAGAGCCTTGGAAATTGTCATCTCTCCATCCCACCTTCTCCTCCCTTCACCAGTTCCTCTAAGTGGATGGAGTTATAGGATATCTGTTTTCCTACTGGTAGTGGCTTCCATCAGCTCTGGTTTTAAGTGAAAGGTTTTTTATTTCTCCATTACTCTTTGCTTATTTTTATTTCCCAAACTTCTTTGGTCTTAGATCTCATTTCATCTCTCTATCCCAACATTCATTAACATCTCTCATAATTAGAACACACTTTGCGGAACTCTAAGTCCAGAGGGTGGGAGGATTGTCTGTCTGTGGTGCCACTGAAGTCGCCTTGGGTGCTGACATGATTAGGATGAAGTGGAGCCCAGGAACTTGGTTTCAATAAGTGAGGAGGAAAATGAGGAGATGAACAGGTGAGAACAGGAATGCAGCGAGTGGTACAGGGAGGGGCACAGTCCCCAAAGGACCAGGGGGCTCTGCCCTAACTTTCCATGGACAACGCTGTGGGAGACACTGCCTTGGATCACTGGTCCCCAAACTCTGGAGCTGATTTGCTGCCCCGATCTTATCTCTCTATGCCACCCCCTCCACTTCAGACATACTCTCCTCCTTGTTGTTCTTACACCATGTAAGGCTCACTCCACCTCAGGGCCTTTGTACTTGCTATTTCTTCTTCCTAAAATCTCTTCCCCATTTATTCTCAGGTTTCACTTTCTCACTTCCTTCAGGACAAATGTTGGTAGCCCTTCTCTGACCATCTAATAGCAACTCACTCCCACCTGGTGGGTCGCACCTTCTCAGACTTGCTTTGTTTTTCTCCACAGCACACGCCACCATCTGGCAGTCTGCAAATTTACTTGTTTATTTGTTTATTGACTGTCTTCTCCTCCTAGACAGTAAGATCCAAGAGGACAAGAATCTGTCTGTTGAGTTCACTGCTATAGCCCCAGAATTTAGATCATGGTGGTGTTTAATAAATGTTTTATTTGTTTGTTTTTTAAAGAGACAGAGTGAGAGTCAGAGAAAGGGATAGACAGGGACAGACAGACAGGAACGGAGAGAGATGAGAAGTATCAATCATCAGTTTTTTGTTGCGACACCTTAGTTGTTCATTGATTGCTTTCTCACGTGTGCCTTGACCGCGGGCCTTCAGTAGACCAAGTAACCCCTTGCTGGAGCCAGTGACCTCGGGTCCAAGCTGGCAAGCTTTTGCTTAAGCCAGATGAGCCTGCGCTTAAGCTGGCGACCTAGGGGTCTTGAACCTGGGTCCTCCGCATCCCAATCCGATGCTCTATCCACTGTGCAACCGCCTGGTCAGGCGTTTAGTAAATGTTTTTAAATGAAGGGATGAAGGAGTGAATCAATTGCAAAGTTCAGATATATTCTCAAGTTTCTAAAGGAAAGAGACTGACAGCTATCAGGGGAGATGTGGGTGGGAAGGCTGGGTAAAATAGGTGAAAGGATTAAGCAAAGAAAAAAATCTTAGAGGCACAGACAACAGTGTGGGGATTGCAGGAGGGAAAGGGGTGGGGAGAGGTGGAGGAGGGTAGGGGGAGAGAGAATGTGATGAAGGGAGACTTGACTTGGGGTGGTGAACACACAGTATACAGATGATGTGCTGTAGAATTGTGTACCTGAAATCTGTATGATTTTATTAACCAAAGTCACCCCCAGTAAATTCAATAAAAAATTAAAAAATAAATTAAGCTCCTGCAGACCTATCCCTGCTCAGTGGTGACATGTAGCCCACTTCCGCTAGATACTCCTTCCCCAGCTCCTTTCCCAGGTGGGAGCACATTCTTTGTGGGAGCTCATCAAGTCTCACTCTCTCAGTAGAAAGCAGTGCCCCCCATTCCCCTTCCCCCACCCTTGGTATACTGTCCAGACATCCAAGTTAGTAAGCCAGTTATGTCTCCACAGACACGAACATGACTCATAACCAACTCCTACAGAGTATTACCGTATTCCCCCATGTATAAGATGCTCTCATGTGTAAGACATACCTTAATTTGGGGGCCTGAAATTTGAAAAAAATGTATTACATAAAGTTATTGAACTCAAGTGTTATTCATCATTGGCCAGTCTCTCTCAGGAACTTGTGGCTATGGGTGGCTGGGAAGAGCATGTCCTTTGTCTCTCATATGTCCCTTGTCACTCCTTTCCCTTATGATTGTAATTTGTTTTCAATAAATAAGAAGTACACATTTACCTCCATCAGAATATGTTTAATGTATTTCTTAGAACATACCCCACCACTTCCATCCCCCCCCCCCGCCCTACACACACCTAAAGCAAAGGCTGTGTCAGGGTCTGGCTGGGGCACAGATCTGGCTGTGCTGGAGCTCCTCATCGGCTTGCATCAGTGCAATACAATGGAGGCTTATTCCACTTGGTCTGGTGATGTCCTCCTGGGGTGATCAAAAGGGGGCATGTTGGCATAGACAGCAAAGTCATCTTCTTTCCAGGGGGCCAGGTTGATCATGTTGTAATATATGGCATCAGCATGGCAGGAAAGCCCCTTAAGAGATAGGACCTGTGTTACAGCCAGATGGCTGCGTACCAAAGACCCCCAGAGACAAAACCCACTGCTGAGCTCCCCACAGGACAGCAAGTAGAACATTGGGTTCTTGCTGAGCAAGCCCTGAATCCCCTTGATTTTCAAAACACATTTTTTTTAGGGCTGTTCTCTGCCTCACCCCAGCACCCCCTTTATGGGTTCGATCTAGAAAAGAGAATGAAATCATAGTGGAGATGACTGGAACCCCTTTGGGTAGGACTCAACTCTTTCCTTACCGAGGACTCAAGGTGAAAGTTGTTCAGATACCTCAGTTGTTTCTTAAAAAGTCCTAGAAAAATGAATGAACTCAGAATCAGCCTGAGTTGGGGCAGTAATCATGTTTATTTGATTGATTACTAGACTTGGGGTTGAACTTTAAATTCAAGCCCACCATGTTCAATCCATTGTGCCTTGGAGACTGAGCTAAATGCCCAGCAAAAGACAGGGGGATATTGGAACACTTCATAATTTTGGTTATTATTTAGATGAGATTATTTGGCATCAATATTTCTTTTAGTTGATGCATATAAAATATAAGTATATATACAGATTGCTTATATATGGCTTTCAGCAGAAAAAATTTGTATCATAAAGAAATCTAATGTTTACAAGCAGAGTTCATGGCGACTCCAGAGAACAGACCCCACTCTTCCTCTTTCCCAAAGCTGCTCCCCAGAAAGGGCACCCCCATCTCCACCCCCAGTTTTTCTCCTTTCTACATTTCCAGTTCCAGGGCCAACTCGTTCAACTCACTCTTGTGCCTCCATTTCTTCAGAGTCATGGACAAGAGACCCACTAGGAGCAAGATGAGGGCCACGACACCAGTGGAGCAAGAAACAGCTGTGACTGCTGTGCCGAAGCTGCGGAAAGCGAGGAAGAGAAAGGAGGACGCTAGCTGCTGTCTAGCTTCGGTGCTGACTACCCACAAAACCGCCCTGGGCCTCTCCACTCCTGCAGGAGCTCTCCCACCTCCGGGCTTTCATTTCCTGCCTCCATTTTGAGCCTCTCTTCTCTGCGCCAGTCTCCATGGCCAGGGTCCCACTCACACCCTTTTCCATATTTGAGCCAAGAAGACCCCTTCTCCAAAATCCTCAGTATTCCTCCACAGGTCCAGTCCTTTCCTCACCCACCTGCTAAGTTCTTTAGGTGTTGTCTCTGGCTTCAGGATGGTGATATTCTCTGTAGAAAGGGACAGAGAGGATAAGAAAAGGAGACTTGAGAGTAGTTTTTACATACAGGCTATATACTGAATGTTTGTGTTCTACTGAAATCCATATGTTAAAACCTAACCTCCAATGTGATAGTTTTAGGAGGTGGGGTTTTGGGAGCTGATTAGGTCATAGGATGGAGTTCTCATGAATGGATTAGTGCCCTTATAAAGGAGATCTCAGAGAGCCCCCTTAGCCCCTTTCATTCTTGAGGACACAGCAAGAAGACAGCTGTCTATGAACCAGGATGTGGGCTCACCAGCATCCAGAACTAGAAGAAATAAATTTCTGTTTATAAGCCATCCACTGTATAGTAATTTGTTATAGAGCCTGCAGGCAAATGACCTCCAAAGGATCTCCATGAATCTTTATTGGGGACTTAATATATGCCAGGCACATTTATTATTTCATTTAATCTTCATAATTAAGCAATAGATAAGAATAATTATTATTCTCATCTTACAGCAAAGAAACCAGCTCTGGGTCATAGAGGGAGAAAGTGGCAATTTGGCCTTGAACCCATATCTCTCTAATTTAAAATGTGTTTGTGCACATGACACTTTGCTTTCTTATGTGATCATTTTACTCTTAAGTTCTGCCATTCTTACAAAGGTGACTATATGTGGCAGTATGTCCAAGAGAAAAAAGAAAACCAAAAATGATACAGCCATTTGGTACCCTGGGAAGGACATGTAAGGGGGCGAGGAGGGGTCAGGACATCAACTAGTTGGTTACGAATTAGGCAGAGTTGGCAGGTGTGGGAGCCTGTTTGTACTCTGTGTGTGTGTGTGTGTGTGGGGAGCGGGGGATTCTATTAATCACACTTTGAAAAAATTCTCCTATTTCAAGGGATGGAGACCCCAAGCCCATCTCCTCTCCAGCCATGTCTATCCCTGGACTTTTAGAGTTAGAAAGAATCTTAAAACATATTTTGCCAAACTCACCCACTGTACAGGTGAGGAAACTCAGGGTAAGCCACTTGCCCCAGGAAAGTGCTGGATTCAGTAATTGAGTCCATGTGTTCAACTCCAACCCCAAAACTGTCTTTCCTTGTACTCAGGCCTCTTCCTATTTCTTCCCCCATAACATGGAGCTGCTTGATCCAGCCCCGCATATCAGGCAGCGCCTCTCCAAACACGTCTTGGGGAGCTAGCTCCTTGGACACCCAAAAGCAAAGATTGCTTCAAAGGTGTGGTGGAGGGAACAAACATATGGGATCATTGGGGCAATGTGACAACAAATAGCATCAGGGGAGGGAGCAGCAAGAAGTACAGCCTCTGGGGAGCTACGGGCAGGTAGAATTGTATCAGGCACCTAATGGCTCACTTCCTCTCCACAGCTTTTCCTGTCCCCTTTCTGAGTAAGTTAGCTGATCTCATCAAGTTTCTCTTTGATGGCTCCTGCCCAACTACTAGGTGAGGGGTAGGGAGGAACTTGAAAACCAGGTCACAGCACTGACAGCCAAGATGAGGTACCAAGTCACAGGGCTTGCTGTGTTGGGGATCAGGGTGGAGTGGGATGAGATGGGGAGCCTGGAGCACCAGCTGGGGCAGGCTGGCTGGGGTAGGGCACATCTGTTTACAGCAAGAAGAACAGACAGCATGAGGGTGTCTATCCACTTTCAGAAAGACAAGGCAGAGGAGGGTCAGTGGGGTGTGAGGGGAATAAGCATGGAGGGTGATGTCATAAAAGAGTTGAGATTTAGAGTTCAGTAATATGGGTCACAAGCATTTCCTACCCATGTTACCTTAGGACAGTCACTTAACCATTCTTGAGCTTTGTTTTCTTCATCTGTGAGATGGACAGAGTGTGAATACCTACATCGCAGTTTAAGACCTAAGTGTTCAAACTATTATTTAACAATAAGTAGTGGCCACTTTGCTTATTTGCAGCTGGTTTTACCTGAGTAGAGCAGTGGTGTGGGGATGTACAGAGAGGTATTGCTGGTTCTGGAATCCTGGAACCCATGGTTAGTCCAATTCATTTCAACAAGAGGTTCACTCAGGAGGTTCTTGTCCCAGGTACAGAGGTTCCCGGGCCAGGTGGTCTCTTTGAGCTGGAAGCAGAATTTCTTAGGTGTGTATTGCAGCAGCTGGCAGACACAGGAGCCCAGGAAACTGTCACCCTCTTTTCCTCTATCTCTTTATTTCTTCACCAGAACCTGCTGGGTGGGGAGAATGTTAGAATCTCACACAAGAGGGGAGGGCCTCAAAAGGCATTGAGATGGCATTCTTCTCTTAAGAAAGGCATCTTCAGTTAGGTCTTCCCCAAGCACATGATCCTAAGTCAGCTCCCCAGCCTCTCTGCCATGTTACCCTCTGATCTATTAGTATATGAATTTACCTTGATCACTTATTGGTTTACTTGATTTCTGTCAGACTCTTCACAAGATAAGCTCCAGAATAACAGTGCCTATCTGCTTTGGTCATCACTCTATCTCCAGTGCCTCACGCCTTGACTAGGCCCAATACATGTGTGTTGAATGAATGAATGAATGAGTACCAAAGACTCCTTCATAGCACCCTGACCGGGGCCACTCAGTCTCTTTTGGATCAGGGCAAGCCTCTACTACAGACTTCTGAATCCCTTAGTTGTTGGCAAATCTTTAACCCCTAAGGAGAAGTTGATTTAAAATAACCCAGTCACTTTGAACCAACCAAATGGTGTCATAATGAAAGAAAATTGAAGAGGGCAATGCCAGTTTTGGAGGAGGAGGAGCTGTGCCTACCAAACACCAAGAACAATGTAATGGAAAAGTCTGGAGGAGGTGCCCTGCTGGGTGTGTGGATAGCCAGGGGAAGAGAGTGGGAAAGGTGCAGACCCAAGCCTTAGATCTTGCTGTAGCTTCTACTTCAGGTGGGAGGCTGGAAGAGGGGTGTGTTTGAGACCAAGTGAAAGAGGATCTGTCACCCTCTGTCCCCCCTCTGCCACCATATCACTTCAAAGAGATCTGCAGGAGCAGTCTGGAAATCCCCTGCCTAGATGACGTAGATGACTCACTTAACCTGCCTGGACTCAGTTTCCCTATTTGTAAAACAAGGCAAGAGTAAGAAGAAGAATAGGCACACTTACAAAAATGACTAGTTATTTTTCACAGATGCATCTTATTTTATCCTTCTAGTGTCCCCTTTGCAGATAACTGTTAGGTTTAGGTTCAGGGCTCCTTTAAATATAATGCCTCTTCAAAACTCAAATTCCCCTCACCCAACTTCCCACTAGGGCTCAAAAGAGAACATTCTCATCCCCCACGGTGAGGGTGTAGTTTATTTGCTTGCTATTCTCTCTCTTAAAGGCTTCCTGGCCTTTACTTTGAAATGTAGCAAAAAGTTTACCTTTGCTGGAATGTCAGGGGACATTGGGAAGCAATCTGACCATTAGGAGAGTTTAAATCACAGTAGTTGTTTATAAAAGCCTAGCCACAGACCCTGAGTCACCAGGCTCCAGCTCTACCTGGGAGATTCCTGACCTCTTGGCTGTCTTCAAGGTTTACTGAGGACACCAGAAAGGACCACGCTGATTAGTACTGTGCTACATCAGAAAAAACTTGTGTTTCTGCAACTAAATCCCCCTCCTCCTGCTCATCACCAAGTCAGTGACCAAGGCCACAAACTCTGAATATGCTAATCTGAATATTTTCAGGTACACCCAACCCCATGCCAGCAAATGCCTGCAGCAACCCCTATATCTAATGCTTCCTCCTGCAGCTTGGGGCTAACACCCTTTGTTGGTCTCAGCCCACCTGCACTCAGGGGCTTTTAAAATAAATTTTCCTTTTGGAACACACTAACTTGTGTTTTTGGTTCAGCCCACAGTTTCTGCCTTTCAATATCACCCTATTATACATTCTATGTTCATCTAATAATCATACCAGTGTTCAAGGGATACTAACAACACTTTTTGGGACAATAAGTGTTAAGAGTTGTTTTTATTTTTTTATTAAAAACATTTTACTTAGAAAATTAAATTTAATGGGTTAAGTTTTTATTTTTATTCTGGAAGGAGAGGGGAATATAATTTGTTTCAGTTTGGGGCTTCTAAAAGTTTTGGTTTTATTGAATAACATTCATATAGCTCAGAATTTATTTTTAGATTTTATTTATTCATTTTTAGAAAGAGAGGATAGAGAAAGAGGGAGAGAGAGAAGAGGGGAAGGAGCAGGAAGCATCAACTCCCATATGTGCCCTAACCAAGTAAGCCCTGGGTTTTGAACTGGCAACCTCAGCATTCCAGGTTGACACTTTATCCACTGTGCCATCACAACTCAGGCTTAGTTCAGAATTTAAGAGGTGCAAAAAGATAGTCTTGAAAAGCTGCTTTTCCATCCTTTGTTTCAGCCAGCTAGTTCCCCTCTCTGGAAACAACAATATTTTCAATTTATTATATGCCTTACATACACATGAACAAACACGGACACACACAGACATATAAACACACACACAATACAGTTTTTTTCCTACAGATGATAACATGCTGTATACATTGTTCTGCCTTTGCTTTTTCACTTAATATATCTTGGAGTTAATTTATTATTAATGCCTATAGAACTTGCTCACTTTTTTTTTATTCAGCTGCTGACTGTTCTATTCTATGAATGCCTCCAGTTTATTTAATTAGTTTCCTGGTAGTAGACATTTAAATTGTTTCTAATCTTTTAAATAATGGTGCAATTACTAAATGTGTACAAACATCATTTTCCACGATGTAAACATATGTGTAGAATCAGAGGAGTAGTTATTAAAGTAATAGTAGTTTTGCAATTAAAATGTTAAGAAGTGTTACTTTTTAAAAATCTAAAATGTAGTGTTACCCAATTGACTACTCATATTATTAATCAGATATCACTCTAAGTGGCCTTTGACTGTTTCCAAAAATCAAAATGCTCTTCCAAGAACTAAGACCTGAGACCACTGGGGGTATTCACCAGCACTGACAGTGCCTCCGAGGCTGTCCTCCATCAGCACCCAATGCCCGTCAGCACCAGCACTGTCATTACAATAAGCGGAGTGTTTCCCTGGATGGCGCTGATGGGTGGGATAACCCTTGAAAACGTTAATATTTTCAAGTATTGTATTTCAAAGAAGACCTCCTGAGTCCCAACCACAGTCTGCTTAAAACCCCAACTATAGGATGAACCAGGAATAGCCTTGCCATCAAGAAACTGATGACCTAAGACGGCAAATAGTTCACAAAATATTGTCCAGGGACCCCCAGGGGTTCCAGAGGTCCATTCAGAGAATTGATGAGTTCAAAACTATTAAGATGCTAGTTACCTGTTTCACTATCAGTGCTTCTCAAGTGGAGTTTTCCCACAGCTACCTGACCTGGGATATGGCAACAGACGCCATGCAGAAGCAGATCTTAGCCTGACTCCTGCGGTGGCGCAGTGGATAGAGCGTCGGACTAGGATGCGAAGATCCAGGTTCCAGATCCTGAGGTCGCCAGCAAGCTCGCCAGCTTGGACCCAAGGTCACTGGCTCCAGCAAGGGGTTACTCGGTCTGCTGAAGGCCCGCCATCAAGGCACATATGAGAAAGCAATCAATGAACAACTAAGGTGTCGCAACAAAAAACTGGTGATTGATGCTTCTCATCACTCTCCCTTCCTGTCTGTCCGTCCCTGCCTATCCCTCTCTCTGACTCTCTGTTTCTGTTAAAAAAAATTTTTTTAATAAATAAAAATAAATAAATAGAAGCAGGTCTGAGAGTCTGCTCTCATTTATCCAGCCAGAAATTAATATTAATGATGTTGGCAAAAATTCAAAACAATGCTTCTCTTCTCACTACAATATTTTATATTTTAGAAAATTGTTTACTTTTCATAAAAATATCTCATGCTAATATGTAATAGTTTTAGTGCTATTTTTAAATATAATTAAATATTTATAAATGTTCTTAGTTTCAGTTTGTAAAATGATAAATACAAATAGATATAGCCTACATATATAATAGCTCTTTGAGGTCCTTAATAATTTTCAAGAGTATACAGGGGTCTTGAGACCAAAAAGTTGAAGAACCACTGGGATAAGGATTCAGGGTGTTTCTTCATCACAGGGCAGGAGAAGGGCATTTCACCAAGGGTGTGGTTCATTAAGGGCTGCAAGCCAAAGGATGCAGGAGAACCGAAATGGGCATTCCCAAATAGCAGTATCTGTTGAGGAGGACAGGTGAGAGGGACATTGCCAGGACCTCCCGGTTGGCAATGTGGTAGCTGGGTAGATAGTTCTGCCAGAGGGGACAGAACTCAGGTATGGGAGAAGCAAGGCTCTGAGGGACCAACCTGCTGCCTCCCACTGTGATTCCGTGATTCCAGGGGTCACCTGCCTTACCCAAAACACTTCTTGCCTGACCAGGCAGTGGCACAGTGGATAGAGCGTCGGACTGGGATGCGAAAGACCCAGGTTAGAGACCCCGAGCTCGCCAGCTTGAGCGTGGGCCCATCTGGCTTGAGCAAAAGCTCACCAGCTTGGACTCAAGGTCACTGGCTCCAGCAAGGTGTTGCTTGGTCTGCTGAAGGCCCGCGGTCAAGGCACATGTGAGAAAGCAATCAATGAACAACTAAGATGTCGCACTGGCAACAAAAAACTAATGATTGGTGCTTCTTACCTCTCTCCGTTCCTGTCTATCTATCCCTATCTATCCCTCTCTCTGACTCTCTCTCTGTCTCTGTAAAAAACAAAAAACAAACAAACAAAAATAAAAAACACTTCTTTTCTGGCTGCTGGTGCCTTAAATTCCAATGAAATACTTCATTCTCTTAGGCAAAGGCAAATTCAATCCTAAATAATGCCAAGTCTCATTTGAGCTCACACAAATGTATAAATAACCTTACAGTTTAAATAAGTTAGGAGGTTGTGCTTTATTAAAACAAGAGTGTATGTCTATGGTAGAAGAGGGATGATTGGGCAGGAGGGAATGGGTATGGAGAGTAAAGGTGGCCAAAAAATAGTAAATAAATAGAACATAAGAGCCATGCATGGACCCATGATGACAGTGCCACCAACAGAGGAGTTTGGTCAAGCTAATTCTGGGGAGTTAAAATTAAGGGGAAAATCCAATCCAACCAATGTTTTTTATATGTGGTATATACCCAGCAGGGTAAGGCTGCAGGGGTAGAGAGGAACTGGGCATGGGCTCAGTGAGTCTTATCCCACCTCACCCTCTCACCCCAGTCTATCGGGGAAGATACCCATTGACCCTGTCCAACAGCTGTAACAAAAGGCAGGTGTATGGTCAGTGCTAAAATGAGGTACAAAGAACTATTGAATCAGAAAGGAAGGACAAGTCATTTCTAACTTGGTTGATAAGGGGAGGCTGCATAGAGAAGGTGGCATTTGTGCTGGCCCTGGACAATGGGAAGGATTTCTATGGACATTGCTGAGACTTTGGACATATCAGCTGCCCAGGGTGCTACAAAACAAGGCACAGCAGTTGGAACATACAGTCATTTCCCACTGAATGAACATCTGAAATTATTGATAAAAGAAGAAGCACTGGATACCTGAAAAATGAAGGGAAGCTGTCACCTTGGATGGCGGAAGGAAGGAGGGACAGAACCTGAGGAACATAGGCTGCAAGAAAGACATTTCACAAGCTGGACTTCAGGAACCCTGTGTGGACCAAGATCATGTCCGATCTGACCTATCTTCCCAGCACAGATGCCAGTGCCTGGAACATAGCAGGCCCACAATAAAAGCTCGAAGAACAAATAAAAGATTGGATACAATCCTTTTTTTCCAGGCTGGCCACACAGATGTACTGACTGCTGTAATCAAGCAGGGCCATCAGGAATGGAGGGGAGGGAGACATTCAAGCAAATTCCCTCCTGGCTTCCTCCAAAGTAAATATTCTCACCATTTCTGGGACTTTAAATGTTTTTTGGGTTGTTTTTGCAAGGTTTCATTTCTCAAAAGAGAAACACTGTTTATAAACCTGTTGAGGTTAATAGCAGAGTCATTTACTGGTTGGGGGTTGCTTTTTTTTTTAATCTTTCTTTTATTATTATTTTTAAAATTTTTTAAATTTAATTAATTGTGTTTACATAGATTCTAGGGTCACCCCAAATGCATCCCCCCTCCCCCATATTCTCCTCCTTCAAGTTTATCCCATCCTATCATCCCCTTTCCCTTTCTCCTCTTTTCCTCTGCTCCCTTTGATCCCTCCTCTGTCTCAATCCCTTTCCTTACTTCTCATTGTTCCTTGGATTTCTCAAATGAGTGAGGTTATATGATATTTTTCTTTCTCTGCCTGGCTTATTTCACTCAACATAATAGTTTCCATGTCCCTCCATATTGTTGCAAAAGGTAATATTTCCTTCTTTTTCATAGCCCCATAGTATTTCATTGTATATATGTACCACAGTTTTTTAATCCACTCATCCATTGATGGACACTTGGGCTGTTTCCAGATCTTTGCTAAATGTAAGTTGTGAAACCATAAGCATTCAAGAAGAAAACATAGGCAGTAAGCTCACCAACATCTATCGCAGCAATATATTTGCTGATTTATCTTCACAGGCAAATGAAATAAAAGACAGGATAAACAAATGGGACTATATCAAACTAAAAAGATTTTGCACAGCTAAAGACAATATGAACAGAATAAAAAGACAAACCACACAATGGGCGAACATATTCAACGATATGTTCTGATAGGGGGTTAATAACCAAAATTTAAAAAGAACTTGTAAAACTCCACACCAGGAAGACAAACAATCCAATCAAAAATGGGCACAAGAAATGAATAGACACCTCTCCAAAGAGGACCTACAGATGGCCAATAGACAGATGAAAAAATGTTCAACATCACTAATCATTAGAGAAATGCAAATTAAAGCCACAATGAGATATCACCTCACACCAGTCAGAATGGCGCTCATTAACAAAATAACACATGATAGGTGCTGGCAAGGATGTGGAGAAAGGGGAACCCTCCTGCACTGCTGGTGGGAATGCAGACTGGTGCAGCCACTGTGGAAAACAGTATGGAGATTCCTCAGAAAGTTAGAAATGGAACTGCCCTTTGACCCAGCCATCCCACTTATAGGAATATATCCCAAGAATACCATATTACCGACTGAAAAAAAGAAATGCACCCCCATGTTTATGGCAGCATTTATCTTTCTTTTATAAAACTTATTTTAACAGAACTCTACAGTTCAGATAAAATATACATAAAATTCTGTGTTCCCAACCTCTAAATATAACTCACCCTCACAAAGCAAATATATACATATTTTTACAAATCAGTGTAGACCTTCTGAGTAATCATTATATGTGTTGTTTTCTTTACTAAAACCAAGTAGAAATTGCACTTACCAATTCCTGCAATTTATATTTCTTTTCCCTCCAATGTTATTTGTATTAGTGATGCTGCTAGGTTTAATTTTTACTTGAACTACGAACTACATTAAACATTTTTCCGTACTATCAGAAAAAATTAGCAAAAAGTTAAACAAAGGTAAAACAAAGCATGTATTTTTAACAGATTTTGAATCAAGATCAACACTAGCAGCTTGAAGATATGTTTTGTTTTATGTTTGTTTTTTGTTTTGTTTTGTTTTTCAAAATAAAGTGTTCAGAACTTTTTCAATTGTGAATGCCTTAAGGTGGGCTTGTATCCTTCAGTTTGTCACAGGTCTCTCCAACCATCTTATATAATATCTGACATTCATATACTCATGGTATTTCTGGTTGGGGTTGCTTTAAAGATCACCTTGTGTTTTCAGTTTTTACAGTGGCTTATTTGCAAGCCTCAAATAACTACCTTCACATGTGGCTTCCTAAGAAAATCAGAATGTCAGCCTCTTGGGCTCCTACAGAAAAGATCACCAATGTAAATGTGAAGCTACAACTGTCCACAGATAAATTAACAGGAACTGACCCCAAATTCATCAGAATTACTGCCCTGCACTGGCCCTGCGCACGTACCTCATTCAATTTGGAAAACACTATACCATTTTTTAAAGAATTTTTAAGAAGTACATTTTATCAGGTGCCTAATAAAACCTCATGCCCATCTCCTAATTTCACTCGCTGCTCATAACTGGGGACATCTCCCGTGGCCTCCAGGTAGCAGTCGGAAGAATTGGGTGTGCTATCCCATTTGTAGATGACTGGCTGAGGATTCCTAGAGAATGGTGAGTGAGCTGCCCAACGTCACAGCAAACAGTGTGAGGAGCATCCAAACACAGGTCTCAGATTCCCTTAGACTTTCCTCCTTTGCCTACACAGATGGTTTCCATGGGCTTAAGGAGCAGCGCTTATTAACGACAATGGCCACATAAATGTTTAGAGTAGACAAGGGTGGTGGTTCAGACTGCTTATTGCTCAAGGACATGACATCTAAGGGGACTACTCATATTGCAGGCTTCGTTATTATTTTGAATTTTTTCCACACTGTTAAAAATATTTTTTAATATTTTAGATTAAAAAAATTTTTTTTTTATTAACTTGAGAGAGAGGCAGAGGAAGGAAGAAAGAGACAAAGAGAGACAGGAACATCTACTTGCTCCGGTATGTGCCCCAATCAGGAACCAAACTGACAACCACTGTGCTTTGGTGAAGCTCATCAAACAAGCAAGCTCCCTAGCCAGGGCTTTTCCCACATCTTTAGTTAACTGTTAACTCCAAAGGGAGGTGAATTATATTCTTTTTACAATAATTGTCTGGCAGATAACAACAAAATGTCTTATCTAACATACATTTACTGATTTATTTTTAATTTTTATTTATTGATTTTAGAGAGAGAGAGAGAGGAAGGGGAGGCAGAGAGAAAAACATCTATTTGTTGTTCTCCTTATTAATGCATTCATTGGTTGATCAAACCTGCTACCTTGGCATACAAAATGCATTTATTACAATAATTTTTTGACAGATAAGTCTTTTTCTAACAGTGCTGACATTTACTTAATAAGGTGAGGCAGAATGAGTTTGAAAAAGACCTTGCTGATTTAAAGCATTGACAGTGACTAGTGTTTCCAAACAAGGAGCTGCTTTTCTACTTGTTTTGATTTTTATGTAAATTAGAAAGAAATCCTCTGTTAGTATTTGTATATTGGCTAAGTTTGAAATTTTACATAATTCATATTGTCTGCCTGAATGGAAGCTCAGAGTTCTTCATTTTAATCTACCAGATTTTTATTATGACTTCTGTTGTAATTAATGTCCATTTGCAATTACATATCCACAAAGTAATTATTTTATATTCATAAATTAGAGGCTTCTATATAATGAACTGCTAGTTAAAGCATAGCTATTGTTTATGGATTGTTAAAAGAAATTTCTTCTGGACAAAATTAATTGCAGATAAATTTCATAGATTATTACATATTATCTTTTAAAGTTACAAATTCTAAAATTAAATACTAAGCTTATATATAATTTCTGCCAAGGTATTAGAAAGAGAAAAAAAAACATCAAACCAAAAACAAAAAATGAAAAACCTGCCTATTGAAAAAATGAAATAAAATCATTTGTATTGTTGAATAAATTTGGGGGAGAAAACGGTGGAATGCCAAAACAAAAATGAATAAAATAAGAGTTCAGAGCTGTTGGTTTAGTGAAAGTGTTACAGAAATGTGAACAGGATATGAGTTTTCTGCAGTAAATTGTCACTTAAAACTAATGAATTTCAAGAAAAAAATAGGAAAAATGCAAAGAATCCTAAGTGGAAAGAAATCACTAGATTTTGGTTACTTTATTAAACGTTAAAGAAATCTACATTTTGCTGGCTCTTTGGGAATGAAAAATCAAATGTAAAATAAATAAGAAGCCTGATTTGTGGTGACGCAGTGAATAAAGCACTGACCTGGAATGCTGAGGTCGCCGGTTCGAAACTCTGGGCTTTGCCTGGTCAAGACTCATGTGAGAAGCAACTACTTTGAGTTGATGCTTCCCACTCCTCTCCCTTTTCTCTCTATCTCTCTTCCTCCTCTCTCTAAAATCAATAAATAAAATCCATATATATAAATAAAAGGATACGAAGATTGGGAGCAGTTAGCACCTTTTTTGTGTAAACATGAAGAGTCTGAAATAAACATCAATAGTAGTATTATGTATTTAAATTTCAAATCTGATTTGAAATATATGTAATCATTAATGCTGTAAAACAGAAACAAATGATGATGAAAATATCGGCATGCTCTTGTTGAGTACATAATAAACACAATTCTGTTTGTAGCAAGACATTATCTAGCATTCAGAGGGTCATCCAAGAAAATGTATGAGCATTATAACAAGAATTTTCTTCATTTGTAGAAATCATAGATTAATAATAGCATTAGAGAAGGACATATATAGAGGACACAAACACCAAACAACATTATACATTATACATTTAGCAAGTCTAAGACAAAATTAAAATATAGATTTGTTGATTAAAATCATTTTGAACATTGTAAGAAATAATAAATGTTACACAGTTAAGTAACTAAAGTAGATCTGATATAAGCCATGTGGAATAGTTATTTTTAGATTTGTGAATTTTTAAAATGTATATTTTGAAATATTCTATATGAAAAATATCGGTATGAAACATTAAAAATATTTTTTTGCAGTAAGTGATAAAGCTGAAGAAGGATTATATGGGTTTTTAGATCATCAACAAAATACACAAAAAACCCCACTGAATCTAGGTCATAATAATTTGAGGGGAAGCAATACAATAATAATGAAAAAAAGTTTGTGATGAATTGAATGGATTTCAACATAAGATCCCCAAAAGATTCCAGGGTTGCCCATTCTTTAAACTTAGTAGTGAATAATATAACAAAACATTCATCAGACATCATCGATTCTGTTATATCATTCAAGAACTGTTTGACCTCAGTGAAACATTGGAGAGTATTGAAAACAAAATAAGTAAACATAAATTTGAGACTACTGTCAAATACACAATGAAAAAGTCAATTTGAAATCATTGGACCCAGAAAACTCAATTAGAGTCTGTATGGAACATTTGTTTAGAAATTGTTGATATTAGTAAAAAGATATAAATTCTAGAACACAAGTCAAAGCTATACTTTTGAAAAAATATTTTAAAAAATATATTTGCTCAGCACTAATTTGGCAAAAATTTTATGACAACAAAATGGCAAAATACGACAATTTTTTGACAACATAAATATCAAAATAAGTAAAAGTCTAAAGTTAATGTACACCATACCTTTGAAAACATCAATGTGTTTACAAAACTCTTGGGAAAAAAACAAACTTTGATCCAATTCATAAAGCAAAGTTTATAAAATATGTATTATTGATGTTAAACATATTTTAGTCTCTTGACATTGATGCCAACTTCCCCAAAATAGAAAGTATTAAAACAAGATAGAGAAAACTTATTTTAACTGTGAATCTTGTGACTAGTCTTTTTTTAATCCAAAGGCCAATAATCAAAACGTTTTCTAAATTGGAAACAACAATATCTCTTGCTCTTTTTTTTAAGGGAGAGGAGAGAAGATAATGAGACCAACTCCCACATGTACCCAGACCAGGACTCACCCAGCAACCCCCATCGGGGGATGCTCAATCAACCAAGTTATTTTTAGTGCATGAGGCTGACTCACTCGGACCAACTGAGCTATCCTCAGCACCCAGGGCTGACACTTGAATCAACTGAGGCACTGGCTGTAAGAAGAAGGGAAGAGGGAAAGAAGGGGGAGAGGGAGGAGGGTGAGGGAAGCACACAGGTCACTTCTCCTGTGTGCCCTGACAGGGAATTGAACCCAGGACATTCATATGCTGGCTGTGGTCCTATCCACTGAGCAAACTGGCCAGGACCAGTATCTCTTTTTAGAAAAGATTTATGATATTCAAAGAATCTCATGACTTCTTTACTATTTTTGATGACACATATAATTTGAAAAATTATGATAAACATGAACTTCTACAGTTATTAAAAATATATGATTGAAATCGAAGAACATGGTAGCATCATCCTGTATGCCAAGGTTGCGTGTATGATCCCCAGTCAGGGCACATGTAAGAATCAACCAATGAATGTAAAATATAAATAAGTGTAACAACAAATCATTATCTATCTATTTATCACTCTCTCTGTTTCTCTGTCTATCCCCTTCCTGTCTCTCTCTAAAATCAGTTTTAAATATTAAAAAAAAATAAATTGAAGAACATAGTAGAAAGTATAATAACGAGTCATAGGTGTAAGAGGAACTAAAGTCCTTAAGCCACTTTCTCAAATGTAGTTTACTCATGTGAAGTGCCTCAGTGTACTTGCTGCACTACTACATTAGACACATTTTACTAAAACCATTGTAGCTCTGGGAATATATTAATCTTGGCAGTACTGGCTACCTCTGGAAAATGTAGCTTCTTTAAAATTAGTTTATCCAAAATGTTACAAGAAAGACTGTCAAATCTAGTGACAATTTCTAATTGTTTTTATTTGAGAGAAAGAGAGATAGATAGAGAAACATCAATTTGTTGTTCCACTTATTTATGTATTCATTGGTTGATTCTTGTATATGCCCTAACTGGGAGTCAACTGGCAACCTTCGTATATGGGGATGATGCTCTAATCAACTAGCTACCCAGTCAGGGCTAGTGACCTTTTCTAAAGAAAATTGGATATTGAAACAAGCAAGTATTAAAATTACCACAGAAAGTTTTATTTTCATGAAAATTATTTTGTGAAAGAAACTATCTTAGGATAAACTGTTATATCCCAGAGTTTGCATTCCTAACCCTTTGAGTAGTATGAATGTTCATGTATGTCCTCAAGCCTCCTGACCAAAGTAAAAAACAATTTATTTTAAAAATGTGTAAGACAACATTAAAAATAGGCAAATGTATGTTCTTCTTGCTTCCGTAAATTGGTTACCAAACAAACATGATTTTAAGTTAATAAAACTGTAACTGGAACTAATTTCATTTTTTTTGAAAAGAAAAACCTCACTGCTGGTGGTTAGCAAGTATAAAAACTCATTACTCCAAGGGCTAATGATTGTGACAAAAAACAGTAATTATATACTATTTTGTGTTCAATAATTTTATGTATATAATTTATGTAGAACAAACTTATGTTGGCTTTTTATTATTAAGAAATACATAATCTAAGCCTGTCCTGTGGTGGCGCAGTGGATAAAGTGTCAACCTGGGAACACTGAGGTTGCCAGTTCAAAACCCTGCATTGGTTCGGTCAAGGCACATATGGGAGTTGATGCTTCCAGCTCCTCCCCCCTTTCTCTTTCTCTCTCCTTCTCTCTCTCACTCTGTGTCTCCTCTCTAAAATGAATAAAATAAAAAGAAATTAAAAAAAAAATAAAAAAATTAAAGAAAAAAAGAAATACATAATCTATTGACTTGAAAAGATTTTACTTAAGAAAGGGAATGTCTTTGTTGTTCCTACAAAGATGCCCATAGGGGCCAGCAGTAACTCTTTATCTTCCAGTAATTTGTGAAAAAGTGACTAGGGTAGGGGGCAGCCAACAAGCATCTATTCACCTGGGAGCATGTTGCATCACATATATTATTATTGTGAATAAATCTGCCTGACAATGGCCAGTGTCTCCCAGCCATGGTCAAGATATTGTTCTGAGAGAGGCCTTATCCATTTGTAAAAAGCTCATCATCTGGGCCCTGCCCCCTTTTCCAGCCTAGGCTCTTAGCAGTTTCTCTATTCTCGATGCGATCACCAAATTGAACTTCTTACAATTCCCCCAACCTGTCCTTATCCATGCCTGCACCCAGGCCCCATGACTGCTCTCCCTGTCTCCTGCTTTTCCATCAAGACTAAGCTGAGATGTTCCCTCCTCCAAATGTTTTCCTTCTCCATGCCCCGCTTTTCAAGGTTACTAGGCTGGGTGATGCACCCATACAGCACTACAGCACTTTAGACCATAGCACTTGTCACACAGTTGTAGTCTTCTGTACCCTGTCTAGCTTCCCCACAAGACGGCAACCCCCCCCCCCAGGGAGGAGCCATGTGTCATCAGTCATTACACACTGCTGTAAATCCAGTCTGGTGCCTAACTGTTGCTCAAGAAATGTTTGAACAAAGACCCATACAAATGGCCCAATGCATACAACTATAAAATGAGTTTTATCTGATTAATAATTCAAGAAATTAAGTTAAGATCTCCAGTTTAAAACCATTTTAAAAAACAGATGAGACTTTGTCAAACTAAAAAGCTCTGCACAGCAAAGAAAACCAACAAAACAAAAAGACAACCAACCAAGTTAAAGAAGATATTTGCAACTGATATTTCTTTTTTTTTTTTTTTTTGACAGAGACAGAGAGAGAGTCAGAGGGAAGGATAGATAGGGACAGAGAGACAGGAAGGGAGAGAGATGAGAAGCATCAATTTTTTGTTGCGGCACTTTAGTTGTTCATTGATTGCTTTCTCCTATGTGCCTTGACTGTGGGGCTCCAGCAGAGCGAGTGACCCCTTGCTCAAGCCAGCGACCTTGAGTCCAAGCTGGTGAGCTTTGCTCAAACCAGATAAACCCACGCTTGAAATGATGACCTCAGGTCTCGAACCTGGGTCCTCTGCATCCAAGTCTTACGCTCTATCCACTGCGCACCACCTGGTCAGGCGCAAATGATATTTCTGATAAAAGGTTAATATCTAAAAATACAAAGAACTCATACAACTCAACAACAACAACAAAAGAAAAACAACCCAGTTAAAAACTGGACAGAGTATCTAAATAGACATTTTTCTAAGGAAGACATACAGATACCAAACAGGTACAGAAAAAGATGTCCAACATTACTAAATACTAGGGAAATGCAAATCAAAACCACAATGAGATCTCACCTCACACTTGTCAGTATGGCTATTATCAAAAAGACAAGAATAACAAGTATTAGTGAGAATGTGGAGAAAAGGGAACACTTATACACTACTGGTGGGATTGTAAATTGGTGTAGCCACTATGGAAAACAGTATAGGGGTTCCTCAGAAAATTAAGAATAGAACTATCATGTGACACAGCAATCCTTCTTCTGGGTAGTTACCCAAAGGAATTTAAAACACTTATTTGAAAACATTTATGTAAGCTTATTTTCATTGCTGTATTATTCACAATAGCCAAGAATGGAAACAAACTAAGCATCCATCAGTAGACAGTTGGATAAAGATCACAGGGTACATATATACAATGGAATATTACTTGGCCATATAAAAAATGACATACTGACATTTGTGACAACATGGGTAGATTTGAGGGTATTATACTAAGTAAAATTAAGTCAGATGGAAAAAGACAAAAATCATATATAGAATATAAAACCAAAAGTAACAAACAAACAAAACAAAAACTCATAGATATAGACAAAAAAAAAGTGTGAGTGCAAAATGAGTAAAGGGAGTTGAATATAGTAACGGATGGTAACTAGACTTTGAAGGTGAGCACACAACAGAGTATGCAGAAATAGAATTTTAAAGTTGTGTACTAAAATGTATATGTTATTAACCAGTTACCTCAATAAAAATATAAATATATAAAATCAATAAGTAATGAAACCATTTTTTTTTAAAGAGTGAAAATGTTCAACCTGGCAGGTGCTCAAGGGGTGGACATTCTCTGGCAGGAATGCGAACTGTTAGCTTTTGTGAAGGGCAATTTGGTAATATGTATCAAAAATTCCTGAAATTCTCTATTCTTCTTTGACCCAACAACACTATTTAGAGGAAATTATCCTGAATTAATAGCCAAGGACGTGTGTGGAAAGGTTCAGCTGTAGGACAGGTGACTGCCGAATCATTTACAACAGCTTCAGTTGAAGAACATCTTTAATACCCAGTAATAGTGGATTGTTGTTTCAATTTTGAGACATCCATAAGGTGGAATAGAATTAGCCATTAAAGTGATCTTGCAAAACAAAAGTATGGACAGGGGAAAAAGTTCACACTATGTTGTCAATCAATAAGAGGCAGGTAACAATAGAAGGTCAGTATTCAGAGAAAAATGAAATTGCCAAAAGGCAGCTTGGGCATAATTGAAGCTGCCTGTGAACTCAGCAAAGAAAAAAAAAAGATCTCAGGACAGTAAAACTTCTTTTTACCATCCTAGGTTTTCCCTTCTATTTACAGAGCATTTGTCCTTGCAGCTAACAAATCTCACAATTTATCTTGCAGCTCTGACCTCTTTCTAGTAACATCTGCTACTTTTAATGTAGGTCAGTGAAGCAGCTTTGCAAGGACCTGTTCTTTGCCATGAATCTATTTTGATATATAATGGGCAAGGGTGAGACTGTCTCCAATTTCCTGGGATATTCTATTAGAAAACACATTTCAGTAAATGTCACCTTCATCTAGTGCACCCAGCGCCTGAGCCTCATTACAGTCACTTTATATTTAGCTCGTTTTGAAATTCATAAATATATGTGTATAAAGTAAGAGGGACTGCCATAAAGAGCCAGGCAGAGTCTGCTGCCTGGAGCAAGGACTCAGGGTGCTAGTCCCCAAGCCCCCTGCCCTTCACTTTTCAGTCTGCCCTGCTGCTCCATTACCTGCTGGACATTCCAGCCAGTTTTCCGTGGTCTTCTTCTATTTGTGCCACTCGTAGGGAGACTTGCTGGATCACCCAAATGTTGGCATCCAGTATCCAACCATTATTCTCTGATGCCTTCTGGCCAGGCCCTTCAGCTCCATTGGCTAAACCCAAAGTGTGGACCACCACCCCACCCTAGGAGCTCTCCTCTCTCAGTTCCCCCTTTTCCATTCCCTCTCTCATCTTTATTCCCCTGCTGGGCACATCTCAGGGCAGAACTGCCAAGCCTGCTCTATCAGTAGCCTTAGATATAAGCAGAGAGGGTACTTTGCCCTAAGGAAGGGATGGATGTTTGACTTTCTCTCCCATTGTTCTGTTGACTACTAAATGAGTTCCTCACCATGTCCTGTTTAATTGGAAGCTAGCATAGATGCCTTGACAACTCCATTGTCAACATGTTAAAAAAAACCTTTAAAAGAGTTTGCTTTTGTTTTGTTTTTCAGAACTACCTTAATAGAACTTTTGTTCATATAAAATATTTCCTCCTTTTATAGCTACACAGTTTTAAGGGTCCTGACTAGTTAGTAGTTGTTGAACAACAGCCAGAATTGGCTACTGATAAGCACACTTAAGAAAGAATAGGTTTTCAAATCCTTGCTAACAGTTCTTTCAGTCCTTTTCCCCCATCCCACCTTGAACCCAAGCACCATGGTTCCAAGGGATTTAGATAAAGGATGTATCTCCTGACCCATATTTTTAACATCAAGGCATCAAAAACTAGCAGTGTATTAATATATGGCTCTGCCAAGTTGGACAGATAAAATCACCATTCGCTCTGAAATTCATTTAGAACTACTGCAGGACACTTAAATTTACCCTCCAGAGACTGAGAACAAGAAATGGCAACTCATTTGGAAAACGAATCTTTATAGGCCTTCTTAGCAGCGTTAGTGGGCACTGAATGAAGAGGTTTGAGTCAGGTCTGGGTTTGGTGCAGGAGCATGCAGCTTAGGGAGCTTAACTGGCTATAGACTATTCAGAGCTGCAGCTGGAAGATCCCCCAGGCTGGACTTACGTTCTCTTTACATTTGGCTTTAAAAAGGGGAGAGGCTGTCAGGGTCCTTAAGAGAGCTCTCTTGGAGCGGATGATTTTGATGCTGCTCTTATAAAAGGACTTTTCAGGGAGGGCTAATAAGCGGGTATATGAAGAGATTGGGTATTCCTGTTCAATCTGCTAAACAGATAATGAGGATTTCTAGTAATTAGAGCAATGATACCAGATAGAAATTCTTAAGACATGCACCATATGAAACGGAGCAGGCATCAAAAGCCCCCTAATCCCGTAGAATGAACTTGAGGTTTCCTGCCCACCCCCATTATGTGAACTCACTCGTCTGGAATTTCATTTTCTGCACATTCAAAAGAAATTTAGACACAAGGAAATAACAGGCTCTCACAGTGTTAAAAAAATTTATTTCTAAAATGATGTCTCTAATTCCAGGTGAAGTCCATTAGGGATTAAGCAACAAGGGCAGCCTAATTCAGTTTCCCAGGCCTGCAGGTTCGGGATCACAAATTGTCAAGGTCCTCTGTTATAAAGAGGTAGAAGCTACTTGTCCTGGGTAATGTAGGACTAAAATGCAAACAGGTGTCCTGAGGTCCATCTCTGGGCTCATTCTTTGCACAATCTTGAAATCTGTCATAAAAAATAAATCATCAAGGGTCTCCTTAATGAGCTCCTTCCATGTGCAGGCATAATAGGACTTACAATAAACGGGGGCCACCTATAGACTCATTTCAAATAATGCAAAATGAAGCCAAATGCTATTAGTGATGGGAAACACTAGGGTTTAAGTTCTGACCCTGTGCCTGTTACTAGACTGGTGTGATCTTGGGTAAGTTATGAAAGCTCTCTGAGCCTCAATTTTTTTTATCTATAAAGGTAAATAATACCTACCTCATGAAGCTGTCATGAAAACAAATTTAAAGAAAATAACATTTATAAAGCTGGTAGCCCTGGTGTTTAATGAAAGTCAGTCCTCCTCCTACTTGCTGCCGCCTGAATTCCTTTATTCAAGAACAAATTGTGTGATTATAGATCACATGGCATGAGCAACACCTTTGCTAAGGTGTTATTAGTAATTCAACTAATATAAAATACACAGGCAATCCTACTCTGGCCAATAAAAGATTCTAATGTTTTTAGATGCCAGGGGAAAGGGTATTGCTAGTCTGATTAGACAACTGAGGAGAGGGAGAGAGGGTGGGTGAAGGGAAGCCAGGGCAGTACAGACCAGAGATGTCCAACAGAAATATAATGCAAGCCACAATTGTCACTCAAAATATTCCAGTAGCCACATTTAAAAAGTAAAGAAACAGGAAACAATCTTAATAATATATTTTATTTAACCCAATATATCCAAAATATAATGATTTCAACTTTTACTAATATAAAAAATTATTAATAAACTATTTTATGTTCTTTTTTTCTGCTAAGTCTTTGATTCAGTGAGCATTTTATACCTATAGGACATCTAAGTTAAGACTAGCTACATTTCAAGCATTCACTGTGCTGGACCACACAGGTATAGACAAACCCCATGTGCCAACCACTGTGCTGGGTTTGGAGGGCACCAAAAGGTCTAGATTAGAGCATGGTTCTTGCCCTCAAAATACTTACTGTCTCATTGGGATCTAGGACAGATGGAGGACATTTTACCCAACAATATACATTTGCCTGTAGTTTCCAAACTACTGCCCATAAGGTGCTAAATCCTTTCCCAAAAGCCTTAGACATACCCCAATCACAAGGACAATAGTCCTTCCCATTGTTCACATAAACTGTTGTCGCATTGTGCCTCTGGCTTAGAGGTTGGGGTGCACAGCACCCTAGGGAGCAGTTTAAGGGAAGGGGGTACCTTGTTCTCCCATTCATTCCTTCAGGCCATGGCATGCCCACTTTGTGCTTGGTGGGCCCAGACCAGTAGCAAAGAAACTGAAAGCGAAGTCTCAGCCCTAATGGAACCGGTTACCTGTCTCCTGGGTGAGCAGCAGCCTCGGAGGAGCCTTCCATGTTGAAGAAGCAGCTGCACTCACTGCAGGCTGTACTCTGCCCTACCCAGTCCTCTTTCCCTCGCCCCTCCCTTGAGAGCCTCTTCATTTCCTCCTCTGCCCGTCTGGGCTCAGAGGGAGCCTCGCCAACCCTGACATGAAAAGCCAATGGCTGATGCTGCTTACGGAGCAATCCTTATGCTGTGCAGGTGCGGGCCTCAGCCAAACCACAAAGAGATTTGCTTTAGACTCCCTAGCATTTTCTGGAAACTCTTTCTGCCACCCACCCCTGTGCCCACCCTGAGGTCCTTCTTTAACTAGTCCTGCTGACAAACTAATTCACATTAAGGAGTCAATGACTCAGTGGGCCATCTTTCCCAGGGTATTTGAGTTTTTAAAGAAAAAATAAAAGAATGACTAAAATTTATTGACTGCATATTAGGTGCTAGACATCGTGCTAAGAGGGGAATGCCTCACTCCAGGGTATGACTAACAATGATGAGTTTCAAGCAGGTGACACCAGGTAGAACAGAAGTGCTTTTAAAATTGTACTTAGTATATAGCTTTCATGCAACCCTATGTAAGGGGAATATTGCCAGTAGAAGATATAGGAGATCTGCACTATTTCTTTTTTCCTATCTTTCTTTCTTCCTTGACCAGTGCTGGCACAGTGGATTGAGCATCTGCCCGGGTCACTGAGGGCCCTCATTTGAAACCCTGAGGTCGCCAGCTACAGTGTAGGCTCGTCAGCTTGAGCACAGGGTCACTGGCTTGAGCACAAGCTCACTGATATGATCCTAAGGTCACTGGCTCGGCTTGAGCCCCCAGTCAAGACACGTTTGAGAAGCAATCAATAAAACAACTAAAGTGAAGCAACTATGAGTTGATGCTTCTCATCCCTCTCTCCCCCCTTCCTGTCTTTCTTATTCTAAAAAATAATAATAATAAAAATTATTTTTTATAAATTTTATATCCATTGTCTTTGTTGGGGGGGGGTATTGTACAGAAATTGTTTGTTTTTATTCATTCATTTATTCATTCAACAAAGATTTATTGATCGTCTACCCAGAATTAGGCACTGGCAGAGCTAGGGATACAACAGTGATCTAGGTGGCCAGAGCTCTGTTCTCTGAGCTCACACTGTAGTGCAGGGGAGACAGGCAGTAAAGAAACAGTAAAAGAGTTCCAATGTGCTCATCCCTGCAAACAAAATGGACAAAAAAGTGTGATCCACAAAAACTGGGAAGTGGGCTTAAGGCTCTGTAAGGCCAGTGGCTGCTGCCATGGCCATGCAGATGCAGGTTCTCATTGATTCGGGCAGATGGTAAAGGAACTGTAGAGCCAGAAAATGGTGGGTGTTGAACAGATAAAATATATTATGCTCACTTTGAGATGGAGCTGCCCACATGGAAGCCTGTCACCCAGGTGATATTATTTGCCCTTATGCTTGGGATGGCTGTGGGGGAAAAGCTGTAATGTAAGCAGGCCGGGTCATTGTAGCTTAAGGCTTTGTCTTAAAAGTAAGCTTTTCCCCACACCCTTGACTGACTGGATGATGTAGGGTAGTGCACTTCTGAGGAATCCCACTGTGATGGGTGATTTTGTATTGGAGACTTTCTTATTTGTGTAATTGGATTGGAGGTTTTGATTCTACACTATAAAGTGGGACAGACCAGTAGCTTGCTCTCTCTTGGTTCCTGAGGTATTAGAGAGGAGAGCAGATTAAGGCCACGTGGAAGAGAGGAGGCAGCCAAGATGGCGGAATGCTGAGGAAGAAGCCAGTTTGTGCAGAGTTTGTGCAGAGAGAAGGAGATGGGAAACAGAGGTGAATAAGTCTGGTGAGCTAGAAGCCTTTGATTCTAGGAAACTCGGATAAGTCAGTAGCTTTGTGAGCACTGAATGAGTGGGTTTTGGAGCCCAGTGTGTGTTTTTGCTTGCCCACCGGGTGCAAGCTAGAATTAAAGCTGATGGCTCACCAGTTCTTGGCTCCATTGTTTCATTACCGACTGTTCGAATCAAATGTGAACCTGCATGGGCCAGGCGGCTGTGATCCTGACCCTGGCTACTGGCTTTACAGTGGGACATTCCGTTTATTAAAGTCTTGTAATGTCGGATGAACAAACAGGCAGGGAAGACCACTTCCCTCTCACTCAGGGCCCCCAAGCCCCTCAGCATTCCGGACTTACTCGACTCACCCTCCAGATTCACCAGACTCATTCTCCGGACTCACAGGACCCCACCAGCCTCAGCACTTCCCAGACACACAGGCAGGGGTTGGGGGTGGGGGTATGGAAATATCCCTTCTCCAGCAAACAATTGCCCCTCACGGAGGCAGGCAATCCGCAATTTGCAATCTGCTGCCTTGAGGGCAAGCACATGCAGCCTTCCACAGACTACACACACACAGTGCTGCCCCAATACAAGCGAGCAAACCTGAAGAACACTTGTTTACCCAACAGGCTCCTTAGATCTAGGTTACTGGGGAAGGGCTCCCAAAGAAGGTAACCTGGTTTTCCTGCATCCCCAGAATGTTCTTTCTTGGCCTCCTCTGCTCATTCTTCCCCCTTCACCGACTTGTGGGCTTGAGGGCACAGTCCTGGGGTGTTTCTTCTCCATCCAAGCACTCTCCCTTGATGCCTTAGCCAGTATCCTAGCTTTAGCCACCTTCTATATGCTGATGTCTCCCAAATTTATATCTCCAGCCCAATAAGTTTTGAGAGTACCAGATCCACAGATTCAAGTGTCAATCTGATATCACCCTGGAAAGTCTACTTGCATCTCAAAATTAATATGCATAAAACAGAGCTCAGTTCTTCACCTCCCTCAGCCTGTTTCTGCTCCCCTGATTACTCAGGAAGCAGCACACCACTCTGCACCCAATAGCTCAAATCTACAAGGATTTTTATTTTTTTACAGGGACAGAGAAAGAGAGAGAGAGGAAGAGGGATAGACAGGAACGGAGAGAGATGAGAAGCATCAATCATCAGTTTTTCATTGCGACACCTTAGTTGTTCATTGATTGCTTTCTCACATGTGTCTTGACCACGGGCCTTCAGCAAACCGAGCAACTCCTTGCTGGAGTCAGCGACCTTGGGTGCAAGCTGGCGAGCTTTTGCTCAAGACAGATGGGCCCGCGCTCAAGCTGGCGACCTTGGGGTCTGGAACCTGGGTCATTTGCATCCCAGTCCGATGCTCGATCCACTGTGCCACCACCTGGTCAGGCTTGGCTACAAGGATTTTACACATGGTATTAAATTAAGGACCTTGAGATCTGCAGATTATCCTGGATTATCTGAGTGGGTCAAATTTTATCATAGGAGTCCTTAAAGGAGATAACTTTTCCAGACTGGTTGGAGGAAGATGTGACTATGGAAGAGACACGCAACATTTCTGGATTTGAAGATGCAAGAAGGGGCCATGAGCCAAGGAATATTGGCAACCTCTAGAAGTTAGAAAAGCAAAGCAACCAATTTTCCTATAGAACCTCCAGAAAGGAGCACAGCCCCGTGGACACTTTGATTTTACTTCAGTGAGACCCAGGCCAAAATTTTAAACTGCAGAACTATTTGAAAATAAATTTGTACTGTTTTAACCACTGTGTTTGTGGAAATTTGGTATAGCATCAATAGAAAACGAATAAAGTAATATTAGTGATAAAGTATAATGACAAGCCTCTCACCCTGTCCCCACCACCTAGTTCCCCTCCTAAAATGTACCTTTTGCTACCAATTTCTTGTTATATCTTTCCAGAGATATTTTATGCATATATAAGTGAATGGGACTATATATTTCCCCTCTTTCATTTTATACAAATGGTAGCATGCTATATATACTGTTAAACATTAAAAAATTGTTTTTCCATTGACTTGAGGCAGGGGTAAGAGAGAGAGAGAGAAGCATCAACTCCTTGTTTCACTTAGTTATTTCATTTAGTTGTGTGCTCATTGATTGCTTCTTATAAATGCCCTAACTTTGGTGTGCTGGGTCGATGCTTTATCCACTGAACTACCCATTCAGGGCTGTTATACATTTTTCAACCCAACAATATATACTAGAGGATTTTCTTTGGTGGTTTTTCATTGTTTTATTATGTTATTTCTATGGAAAGTAACATCACAAGGTAATCTGATCATAATTTCCTAAATAGGCAGGTCAAGGTGGGTAGTCATGCTCCTGGCCCATAACTTCTTTAGTAAAATGTTTATCTATGCCTTAAGCAAACCCTGTCCAGTGCTTTCGAGCATCTAGGTAATACACCTTAGAAATGTCTCTTTTCAGATCCCTCAAGCAAAACTACCCTCAGGAAAACATATAATCTTGTTAACTATCCTATTATCCAATCCCCCACCTTGCTTTCTCCCACCTTCAAATAATCTTCCTTATGTTCTTTCCTTAATTCAAAATTCATAAAAGAAGCTGCAAATTGTCATTCTGAGAAGCATTTTCTCAGTTTGCTGAGGTCTTGCTTACAGGCATATCCTCTGTTTGGCTCAAATAAATTGTTATAAAAACAATTTTTCTACAGGTTTGGACATTGTTATATCAACAATGGTTCCACAGCATTCCATGCATGGATAGACCTTAATTTTATTATTATTATTATTATTATTTTAGAGAGAGAAAAAACATCAATTTGTTGTTTCATTTATTTGATTATTATTTTTTTATTGACTGATTTTAACCAGAGAGGAAAGGAGAAAGAGAGGGACAGGAACATCAATCTGTTCCTGTATGTGCCCTGACCGGGGATCAAACCAGCAACCTCTATACTTCGGGCTGATGCTCTAAAAACGAAGTTATCTAAGCAGGGCTGTTCCACTTATTTATACACATGTTGGTTGATTCTTGTTTGTGCCCTAAACGGGTATCGAACCCACAACTTTGCATATCCAGACGATGCTCTTAACCAACTTAGCTACTCAGCTAAGGTTAGACCATAATTATTTAGCCAATCTCCTCCTGAAGTCTGTTTCCATGTGTTCCCAAACACAAGTTCGTGTGCCCAACACTTCAAAAGGCCAAAACTCAAAATGTCAGAGTTTGGAGTAAGGAAATATTTATTGATTGAGAAGGTGCCAACCAAGAAGACGGGAGTGGTTCAAATCCATCTTGCTCGCTGGACTAGGTTAAGGGTTTTCTAAGGGCTAGGGGGAACAGGTTTGCAGAAGTGCTAGTGGGGCAAGTTTTAATCGAGGGACCTTGAAACTTGGCCATTTATGGTAAGAGATGTCAACACCAGATCTTCCTGGACAATGGATCCTTTGCTTCTGAATGTTTCCCATGTTCAGGGTCTGGTTACGTCTCAGTTCTTTGGTTCTTTGGGTGGGTGCGGACAGACTCTAGCTCCAGGTGCAGCTGGAGGTCAAAGTTCTCTCTTCTATGCATACTTCTGCTGCATGACTGGTGAATTTGTTGGTTGTCTCTGAAAAACAATTTCAGTATCTTGCTAAACAGTTGGTTCTGCAGTTACACAAGCCTTCTTATCACAAACAATGCCTGGTGAATAAACAACCTTAAACCAGCAGCATTTTGCACAGGACTAAGTGCAAATTCAGGAGTCCTCCTTGATCCTCCTTTCCTTCATACTCATCCAACTCACTATCCCGTCTTGCAGGTTCTGTCTCCAAAACAAACTCAACCCACCACTTCTTTCCTAGTCACATCTGCACTCCATTCCAAGTCACCATCACCTCTTTCTGGGGTCAGCCCAGTGGACACATTATCCATGTAAGAGGTTGGGGTGGAGGCCCTCAGCTTCCTGTCCTTGCATCTTGGCCTTTTGGGGAAGAGCTTTCTTAAGGCCTTGGATTTCTCATCTCAGAAATAGGACCAATGAGACTAGGCATCCTGATTTTCTGTGAATAAAATAATGGTGTTTGCCAAGTCTTTAGCGACAGGGACTCATGCAGAGGCTCTCAGGTAAATGAAGCTTGCTAACCTGAAGGGAAGATCAGATGAGGGTCTCCGTGTCCTGAAATGGACATAATCTTCACTGCGCCATCGGTATGTGGTTTCCTCCTGTGGGTTTCAAGGAATTTAATGAACCAGGAACAAGATGGGAGTTTTTAGAAATGGAGACAAATTCACTTTAAAGAGGCCCTGAGATTAAAATTCTGCCTTTATCTTATTTAGCCACGGCTTTAGGATTTAGTTCTACCCTGTGAGCACTTGAGGAAGTTTCAGGCTGGGAACTGAGTCCGAGCCCAGTAGTCCTGGGAGAGGAACGAAAACACAGAGAAAGGAACACCACCAAGGCGAGGCCCCTGCTGCCAGAAACCTGAAAATGAAAACCATGCTGGTGACAAAGGAAAGGCATCAGGTTGTTGTCACATTGGCCTGTTTTATGTCCCTTCCTCTGCCCTCGTACTTATGCTTTAGCCAGGGAACCAGTAGAGAGTGCTTACGTGACGTCAAGTGCTAGGCTGGGGGACATAGAAAGCACCCATCCTGAAAGGGGTCTCCTGGCACCCTCACATCATCCTGCAAGGAAATCATTCTTTCTTTCAGACAGTGGGGAAGTGAAGTTCCAAAACAACCCAGATGTCACACGTCCATCTGTTAAGGAGCAGGGTTGAAATCCAAACCCTGATTCGTCTGCCTTCAATGCCTGGGCTCAGTGACAAGCACAGAAGCTGGTGTTGTTAGTGTGCAGTCTGCTCCTTGGCAAGTCAGGGGCGTGAGCTGCTCTTCTTGCTCACGGGTACAGGGGATACGCGCACACATGTACATGCGGTATTTAGGTGAGAAACTTCCCTCATACCTGTGCCCTCTGCTGACTGTATTCCCATGATTTCTAGTCTAAAAGGCACTTAACCATAATATGGTTGACAACGGTTTTGGGAATGGCTCAAAATAAACAAATTTTTTTTTATTCTTCTTTTCCAGATGAAAGGAGGAGAAATAGAGAGACAGACTCCCATATGCACCCAGTGGGATCTACCCAGCAACTCTGTCTGGGGCTGATGTTCTGCCCATCTGGGTCCATGCTCCTAAACAAGCTATTTTTAGCACCTGAGGCAGAGGCTTCACGGAGCTATCTTTAGCACCCCTGTCATTGTGCTTGAACCAAGTGAGCCATGGCTGTGGGAGGGGAAGAGAGAAAGGGGAGAGGGAAGGGTGGAGAAGCAGATGGTCACTTCTCCTGTGTGCCCTGACCAGGAATCAAATCCGGGACATCTACAAGCCAGGCCGGTGCTCTACCACTGAGTCAACCGGCCAGGGCCAAAATAAACAAATTTTTGACATGGTAAGATGCTGAGGACAGCCTGACCAGGCAGTGGCGCAGTGGACAGAGCGTCGGACTGAGATGCGGAAGACCCAGGTTAGAGACCCCGAGCTCGCCAGCTTGAGCACGGGCCCATCTGGCTTGAGCAAAAGCTCGCCAGCTTGGACCCAAGGTCGCTGGCTCCAGCAAGGGGGTTGCTCGGTCTGCTGAAGGCCCGCGGTCAAGGCACATGTGAGAAAGCAATCAATGAACAACTAAGGTGTTGCGACGACAATGAAAAACTAATGATTGATGCTTCTCACCTCTCTCCGTTCCTGTTTGTCTGTCCCTATCTATCCCTCTCTCTGACTCTCTCTCTGTCCCTCAAAAAAAAAAAAAAAAGATGCTGAGGACATTGAATCCTTCTTATTTCCAGTTGCATGAAAACAAGAGGCTTTGCCAAATCAAAGCAGATGAAGCTATGGGGGGAAAAGTTTGCATTTGTGACAGTTCTGCTCTTTTAGCAATAAATAAATGGTGTAATAGCCTTGAATTTTTTTATTTTTCAGTGTCTGGGCAGAGAATAACTAGCAAAGGTGTGCATGGGGTGACTTTTACACCTGTCAGTAATACAATAATGATCCTTGCTGATCCTTGAAGGCAAAGTAGAAAATATTTGCAGAAAATAAGCAATGACAAGATTTTTCATCACACAACTTCACAGCACCACGCTCCACTCTGCACACATCCTTCTCTCTTCTTGCAATGAAAAGCCTTCAAATTTTCCACCATGCAGGAAATTACTCTCGCTCCTCCTTTCCCCCTCTCCTCCTCCCTCTCACTCTCTCTGCCTTTCTCTTCCAGGAAGAAATTCTTCAATGTCAGACCCTAGAGATCATCCAATACAGAGCACCAACTTTAAATCAGGTGAATCTGGGTTTTAGTGCTGACTCTGGCACTTTATGCAAGTTCCTTTTTTCTTTTTCTTTTCTTTTTTTCTTTTTTGTGTGACAGAGACAGAGAGTGGGATAGAGAGAGGGACAGATAGGGTCAGACAGACAGGAAAGGAAATGAGAAGCATCAATTCTTCATTGCAGCACCTTTGTTGTTCATTGATTGCTTTCTCATATGTGCCTTGACTGGAGGGGGGGGGCTACAGCAGAACTAGTGACCCCTTGCTCAAGCCAGCGACCTTGGGATCAAGCCAGTGACCTTTGGCCTCAAGCCAGCAACCTTGGGGTCATGTCTAGGATCCCACGCTCAAGCCAGCGACCCCATGCTTAAGCCGGTGACCTTAGGGTTTTGAACCTGGGTCCTCTGCATCCCAGTCTGACACTTCATCCACTGCACCACCACCTGGACAGGCATAAAACCCTCTGTGTCTCAGTCATTTCATGTAAAATGGGCTTAAAACTAATACCCATCACCTAACCAGGTGGTGGCGCAGTGGATAGAGCGTCGGACTGGGATGCAGAAGACCCAGATTCGAGCTCGCCAGCTTGAGCACGGGCCCATCTGGCTTGAGCAAAAGCTCGCCAGCTTGGACCCAAGGTCGCTGGCTCCAGCAAGGGGTTGCTCGGTCTGCTGAAGGCCCGCGGTCAAGGCACATGTGAGAAAGCAATCAATGAACAACTAAGGTGTTGTAACGGCAATGAAAAACTAATGATTGATGCTTCTCACCTCTCTCTGTTTCAGTCTGTCTGTCCCTATCTATCCCTCTCTCTGACGCTCTCTCTGTCCCTGTAAAAAAAAAAAAAAAAAACAAAACAAACTAATACCTATCATCCATTGGTTTGAGGGTTGAGTGAGCTTATGCTCATAAGACAGAGCCAGGACTAGATCCAGGCAGCCGATTCCAGTCCTCTTTTTACTGACCACATATAGCATAGCAGATGTTCCTTCATTCATCAACTTTAAGCAGAATAAGGTTGGGACATTTTCCGGTCGGTCATATTCATGCTGAGCAGATAATGTCACCAGAGCCAGGGCCAGGAGCATCCTGAATTGCTGGCTCCCTGCAATCAGGAGCCAGCTGAGCATGAAGGGGAAGCAGCTGCTCGTGGGTTACACTCTGTCTCTGCGGCTACGGAGTCCTGGTGAAGCTGATGTCCACAAAGCACTAAGCAACCCCCTCTTATTACTAATTTACCTTTTGGAAACTAAAGCTCCAGAAAAGAGAAATTGATTGGATAATGTCACCACCAAAAGTTTTCAAACGTCCTGGAAATAGACAAACCTTTGTGTCCAACCAGCCTCCAGTTCTACATCCCTAAGGGGCTCTCTGTCTCCAAAGCCTCTGCCCCGGTGCTGAGAGCCTATACTATTCCCCTGGTAGGCAAAATGGTTTCTGGTGCTTGACGTGACTGATGCCATCTTAAGAAGCAAGCTGCTCTCAGTGATAGCCACCTTACTGAGATATAGTCTTCATGTTCCTGGAGACTGTATATATCAAGCCCTTTTGGGTGGGGAGATCCAATATCTTGCTGCTGCCCCAGACTCTGCTTCTGTCCATAAGTTCCCTTAATAAACTCTTGGTTTGATGCTGGAGTTGCCAGCCTCTTTCTGTAGTCCCTCAGCCCCATATTCCTTTGAAGGTTGGTTCCAGTACAGCTTAGAAATTTTTCACAACAACCCTGCTTTGGCCTACATGCTACAGTTTTACCCTAAATGCTCTCCCCTCTCCCTTTTCTTAAAGGATACACACACACCATCACACATGTGCCCATGGGCTTTTGTTCCCTAGGGAAAGTATTTAAATTGTCCACAGCAATATTTAATTCTAGCAAAAGAGGATCATAACTTGTAACCAGAGCAGGTACAGTTTCTGCTGCTTACACGAAGAACAGAACTCATTAGTTCTTACAGATGTTCCCACACTCCTGCCTCTAACCTTCCCCAAATCCACCCAGACCCCGGCGTTCCTGGCAGACAATCCAGGCTATCACTACTGCAGTTAATGGCTGGGTAGCCCACAGCCGCCCAGATCAACCAGCTGTTTTTCAAGCCTGAGCCAACCTGACCCTCTACATTTAGTGAACAGAGGGGGGGGAGAGCTGGAAGATGGGAGAAGAAGCAGGGGTCACAATTATGCTCATTTCAACAGTTCAATAATAATGACAATAATTCTGCAGAGAGCTCACTGGACTGAAAATTAGGAGGCCTGGGTACTAATCCTGGCTCAGCCGCTGGATTAAACTCATGCTCTTAGGCTGGTCACTTTGTCTCTGTGCTTTAGGTTCTCCTCTGTTATGAGAGTGGGGTCTTCGAGCACAAGGTCCTTATAGTGACACTTTTCTGTCCTGATGACACATTATAGTTTTTCAAGCACTTCCACATGCCTTATTTTGTGTATTTAATCCTCCTTAAAATTCAACAATTTAGGTAGGGTTTCTGGCTGGGTGCTAAAATGAATGATTTTGATTTCCAGCCACCTGTGGTTCATGTCCTTTTGGGTGTAGACTCTCTTCCCCGTGAGAGATCAAAGAGAAGGAACTTGTAGGTGGGCAAATGCCAAAGAGGCTTTGTTCCCTTAGGGTCAGGAGTCAAAGGTCTGGGCTATTCTCCACGCCCTTCTGATATCCTTTTTATATTGTTGGAGCCCACAGCAGGGTTCAAGTTAGCTCCAAACTCTGTTTATCTGTTTCTGGAGCTTCAGAGATAGAAAGCAGAGCTGATCTAAACCCAGGTTTCCTATCACCTACTCCAGGGCTGGCGAATGTTGTCACATGTGATAGGCATGATGGCTTCTGCTGCTCTCACTCAGAGTGTCCCAACAACTTGGGTTAGAGTTAGGGGAAGGTGTTCCTTACCATCACCCTCCATCTCTACTCAAGAGAAAGAAGCCTGTCCTCTGTTTAGTAGGTGGAATGTCTATGGTGATAAGCAGATGATGAGGGTCTCCCATCCCGGGGTAACTAGATACTAAGCTCTGCTACCCTCTTACCCCTGACCCACTGACAGGATCCGGTGCTCTTTGGCAATTCATCCCATTTTGTAATGGGATAAATTGTGTTCCCCAAAATTCATATGTTGAAGTCTTAACCCCCAGGACTTCACAATATAACTGATGTCATTAGAAGAAGAGGAAATTTGGACACATATATATACAGAGGAAAGACCATGGAAAGACACAGGGATGAGAAAGTGGCCATCTAAAAGCCAAAGAGAGAGACCTCAGGAGAAACCAACCCTGCTTTTGCTTGATTTTGGACTTCTAGCTTCCAGAATTATGAGAAAATAAAGTTCTATTGTTTAAGCCACCCAGTCTATGGGACTTCGTATGGCAGTCTGAGTAAACTTGTAGAAGCACCTGCTCAGAACTCTTACCCCTGGCACCTCCCTGGCCCTCAAGGGCTGCTTCTGTTTTCTCCTCTGAACCTCCCCCTAACCTTAGCCCTGGATTCAGCAAGTCTTTGGGATCAGAAACACTGTCCCCACAATCCACAGCTTTGGGGAGTGCTGATTGCTGTTCCAAAGTGGACTGCCCTGGGGCTCTTAAGGAATTAAGGAAAGAATGGGAAATACAGATAAAACAAACTGATTAATACTTTGAGTTAGAATCCTTCCCACATGTGACAACTGAGTCATGCATGACAACTGAGCTTTCACTTCTCAGAAGTCTTTAGACAGACTCATGATACCAGTCAGTAAGGCGGTTCCCAGCATCCAGGGGTAAGGTGCTCCCTCAATTAATACAGGGCTTCTTGGGTCAGTGGGGATGCCAAAGGCTCTGGGAGATGCTGAGCCTTGGACAACACCCTTACTCTTAGAGTATGCACAGATCCCCAAGTCCCAGCTCGGATCCACCCTCCCCTGCAGGAGTGAAAGGAGCTGAGGGGTGGAGGTTGCAACGCCCCGTTACACATGCTGTGTTTGCTTTGGGCCTGACTATTGACTCCAGGGGCCTTATCACTGTGTCCTCAGACCGGGCTGGGCAGGTTTGCATGACGGAGATTCAGTCCCACTGCCCTGTGGGACAGAGGAAAGGAGAGTCAGCAGAAGGAAAGGCCGGTACAGGGCAAGAAAGAAGCAGCTACAATGAAAATGCTTGTTCTTTTGCTGCTGGCGCTCCTGGACCTGGGGCAGGTCCAAGAACCTCTCCACAGGTGAGACCATGTTCCCAGCATTGTGTTCAGCAGGGGCAGTGCCCCGCCCTCAAGCTTAGGGTTCCCCTGGGAGAGGAAAGCCAATGGGGAAATAAAGAGGAGGGGAAACTGAGGGCTTGGAAAAGGTTTACCAAGTGGCTGCCTTGTATTAGCCTTGGTCTCAAGCCCATGACCAGCCACTCCTCAGCCCCCACATCTGACGGAGCTGCCTGCCTGAGCCCCAGGGACCTTCTCATGTTGGAAACAGCAGAAAACTGCAGCTGTGGTTTGCAATTCAAAAGACCCAAGTATTTCTTCAAGGGAGTGACCACTGCCTCCAAGAGTCTTTCTGTCCCTTTAAATCAGCCCTCATAAGGTTCATATAAAACTGCAGACCACCCCACATGCCTTATATTCCCAGAAGATCTCAAAGAGCTCATCTCTGAGAGGGAGGGCCATTTCAAGTCTAAAAGTCTGAGTCTACAGGAGCAGGCACGAGACTAGGCAGGTTGCGGCAGAGGGCATTGATTCTGGTCAGACCCTGGTATGCTACTTTGCAGATCTCCTCCTATATGATTTCTCAATTAACCTCTGGGAAAATGGGGAGGGGGAGGGAGGTTCAGAGAGAGGCAGAAATGCATCTCTTTCTCACATAAGGCTTTGTCCTCAGGGTGCCCCTCAGGAGGCGTCAGTCTCTCCGAAAGAAGCTACGAGCTTGGGGCCAGCTCTCTGAGTTCTGGGAATCCCAGAATTTGGACATGATCCAGTTCAACGAGTCCTGCACGATGGACCAGAGTGCCAATGAGCCCCTCATCAACTACTTCGATGTGAGGCATCCTGGGGCAGAGGCTGGGAGTGGGGAGAGGGGAAGTGACATCAGTCTGGGTCATGGGTCGTGGGCAGCAGCACTGAGGGCCAGTCTGGATTTCTTCTCTCCATATGTACTGATTTCCTGGCTCCCTGTGGACTTGGCTGAATAAGCCTCCATGCACCTGAGTGTGTGAAGCTCTCTCTGGGAGGACAGGGATGAGAGGAAGAGATGAGGAAAGGGGCTTCCTCTGCCTTGCTCGCAATGACTCAGAATAATGAGAATCAGGATAATGATTTGACTTTCTCCCTCTCTGCCCTTCCTCTGTTCCTTTTACCTCTGATTGCCACTTCCCAGCGTCTCTGATCCCTAGTCTGTGCTAGTCCAAGCAGTGGCCCCACAGAGCTCTCCCTGGGTCCTTTATCCCTTCCCAGCACCCATACCCTGTTCCTTTCTCTCCCTTGCCTGTAGATGGAATACTTTGGCACCATCTCCATTGGCTCCCCTCCTCAGAACTTCACTGTCATCTTTGATACTGGCTCCTCCAACCTCTGGGTTCCCTCAGTGTACTGCACCAGCGCAGCCTGCAGTAAGTGAGCCAGGAGCCCCAACAGGGAATGGCTGGAAGCCACATACGGATCCAGAGCCTGGCACTACGGGGGAAGGGGTTTGATTCCAGCAACTGATCATTCCTGCACACAGCCTCCCCTCTCCACCCCGAGTCTGCCCTGGGACTGCCTTCTGCAGAAACAGGACTGGGAAGAAAGCTAAAACTTAACTACTATCCAAGCTAGCAACTTTCATTTTGACTAGAACCAGTAGGAGGAAACTCTGCCATCAAAAAATACAAATTTTTGAATACATGGTGACTCACTGCCTTAGGAACATTGAAAATAATATAGGGGATAGTTCCATTCCAGTGGCTTTTCCTGGGCAGGTATGTGGGCCAGGTTCTAGCACAGACTGTTCACCTGTTTCAAGGAGGCCCCGTGACCTACCTCCTCGTAAACCAGAGGTGGGGCTGGTGGAGCTGGTGGGGCACCATGCATGCTGGACCCGTTTGGCCAGAGGAAACTCGGAGGTTTTTTTGTGAAGACTGGAAAAAGAAGAGCTAAGGAAAGATGGCTTAGTCTATGCAGGACAAGTTTTAGAGACGCAATGTTTCAGGAAACCCCAAGACTAGGTGTCCATGGGTTGGGCAAGGACTTGGCAGTGATTTCCTGGAATGGCAATTGTTTATCCCTGAATGCCAGGTTCTGGCCCTCAGTGGCTGGCATAGGGGCTGCCGGTGCCTGATCCCTGGTGTTTATTTTGGTGTGCCTCACAAGGTCATAGGCAATTATGTTTGCCCAAGGACAATTTGGTCCCTTATTAGTCCCCTACATACGTCTAGAGGGACTGTAGTAGCTCACTAGGGAAGGCCTTAGCCAACCTTTCCGGAGGCCCCTGTCCATCATTCTGTCCTCAGACTAGTCTGGGCAGGTCCATGTTAGGAAGATTTGTTTTCCACTGCGCTGGGGGCAAAAGAAAGGAGAGGTGGCAAGGAAGGCTGAGGCAGAGTGAGAAAGAAGCTGCTGGTTGGGTCAACAGCTGGAAGTGGGGGGAAGAAACCCACAGTCTGGGGTGGCAGGGCAGGGATGAAGGCAGTGAGCTGATGGTCCAGGCAAGAGCCACATCCTTGCTTTCCAGAGACACACGCCAGGTTCTACCCTTCTCAGTCCAACACTTACAGTGCTGCAGGGAGTCGTTTCTTCATTCAGTATGGGACTGGGAGCTTGTCTGGAATCATCGGAGCTGACCAGGTCTCTGTGAGTATACTGTAATTCTTCCTCTCTCTCTCTCTCTCTCTCTCTCTCTCTCAGTCAGAAACCCGGGAGAAAGAACACTTTTCAGAGCACTTAGTGGTACAGTTTCAGATTTGCTTCAAGAAGAGGTAGAAACAAGGAGGGCTGACCAGGTGGAGGTAACGCTCCTGAAATGCAGCAAAGGGTCAGTCTGCTCAGTGCTCTGAGTCCTAGAGAGTTGACAAGAAGGATTCCTGCAGGGACACAGTACACAGGACTGAGAACCTGGTGGCAGGGTTCACACCTGGATCTCTGGCCCCAGGGGCACCAAGGAGACAACACCAGGCCTCCATCTTGAGGGATAAGGAAGTCCAAGCCTGGGCTCAGGTGGGAACTCAGTTATTGAAATAAGGCAATGAGGTAAGAGGTGGGAGTCTAATCATAGAGACAAGACACAATCCTAGATGTCAAAACAAAGGTTTTGGGTTAGCCTTGAACTTGATGCTGAGCTCATAAGCTGCTCCTTAAACTCCCTTTGACCAAAGGTCCTTGGGTCCAGAACTGCGGGAACATAAACAATGTGGGAGAATCCGGAGACCCTTGGTCCTGTCCTACCCAGGTTAATAGTGATGGGCACTATTAAGTAGTCCCCCCTTATTCATGGTTTCACCTTCTGTGGTTGTAGTTATCCTCAGCCAACCACGGTCTGAAAATATTAAATGAAAAATTCCAGAAACTAACCGGTCATAAATTCTATCTATCTATCTATCTATCTATCTATCTATCTATCTATCTATTTTTAGAGAGGGTGGGGAGAGGGAAAGACAGGAACAGACAGCTAGGAAGGGAGAGAGATGAGAAGCATCAACTTCTAGTTGTGGCACTTTAGTTGTTCACTGATGGCTTCTCATATGTGCCTTAACCGAGGGAGGGAGGCACTATAGCAAGCCAGTCAACCCTTGCTCAAGCCAGCGAACTTGGGCTCAATCCAGTGACTTTTGGGCTCAAGCCAGCAACCACAGGTCATGTCTATGATCCCATGCTCAAGCCCACAACCCCGCACTCAAGCTGGTGACTTTGGGGTTTCTAACCTGGGTCTTCAGCATCCTAGGTCTACACTCTATCCACTGTGTCACTGCCTGGTCAGGCAACAACTCATAAATTTTAAATTGCATGCCTATCTCAATAGCATGATGAAATTTTGCACCACTTCATTCTGTCCCACCCAGGATGTGAATTTTTCCTTTTTCCAGCGTATCCACACCGTACATGATCCCTGTCTATTAGTCAGTTATCAGATCTGTTATCAAAGAGAGAAAGAAGGAGAAAGAGACCACATTTAAGTAAAGTTTATTACAGTACAGGTATATTGTTTTGTTCTATTTTATTATTAGTTATTGTTAATCTCTTACTGTACCTAATTTATAAATTAAACATTATCATATGTATGCATAGAAAAACACAATATGTATAGGGCTCAGTATTATCCTTGGTCTCAGGCACCACTGAGGGTCTTGGAATGCTTACCCCTTGGATAAGGGAGGGACTATTGTATATGCCAAGGCCTTTGGGAAAATACAGGCTGATCCACTAATGATGCGCACTGACCAGTTCTGGGGGCTCTTGAGGCCAGCAGGGCCCAGCCTTCATTAACGTCCCTTTAAAGTGGGTGAGAGTAGGACATACGGAGTGAAAAAATATCAGGAGCAAAAAACACACCATGCAAAAATATCACATACAGATGAAACAGGACACTGAGTTTTTCTATTAGAACGTATGTAAAAGTTCAAATAACTCTCTAGAAGGCTACATCACATTCCAAACCGATCACCCCAATTACCGCTGAGAAGCAGAGGAGGGACTCAACTGGCATGGGAAGGGAAATTTTGGCCTTTTTAGTTTGTCGCTTATCTGCCGGCTCACTGGGTAGTGTGGGGCAATGGCCAAGCCCACAGCAACTCCAGCTTCCATGGGTCCCTTCTTCCAGTTTCCTGGCTCCGGGGCCAGCTGCATGTTTATCTCTGTAACAGATCGTGTCAGCAGGTGCTACAAGACACCCCCATTATTGAGGCTCAGAGGCAGTGATAGAACAGTGGGAGTTCCAGTCCATCCTCAACCTTAAAATTTTGATTCACCCTTCTCCCATTTGACATGTCTTTCCTTACTGACTGCCAAGCTGTAGGCTTCAGGCTGTAGGACCAGGACAAAGCGAATTCCTAATGTCACTGTTTAACCAGCACCTTCAATGGCATACAGTCAACTCTAGAATACAACCCTTTTTATATATAGATCCTAATGGTTGCTTCTCTTACCAAACGCTGGCTGATACAGGTAATGAAGACATGACATGCCCAAAATTGTGCATACAGCTACTGCAATCTTTAACAAGACAGTTATAGCCTGAAATGTATATATAAGAAAAACTGAAAATCAATGAGCTAAGCATCTCTTTTAAGCAATAAACAACAGGAAGACAAGCAAACAACAAACAAAAGGAAAATCAAACCCAAAGAAAGAGGAAAGAAGGAAATAAATAGAAGAATGGGACATCAATAAAATACATACAACAGAGAAAATCAATAAAACCATGATTTAACCCTTTACCAAGATCAATAATAACATTTGTAAACCTCTAGCAAACTAATCAAGAAAATACAACTTGCCTGACTAGGTGGTGGCGCAGTGGATAGAGCATCTGACTGGGATGCAGAAGACCCAGGTTCAAGACCCCGAGGTCGCCAGCTTGAGCGCTGGCCCATCTGTCTTGAGCAAAAGCTCGCCAGCTTGCACCCAAGGTCGCTGGCTCCAGCAAGGAGTTGCTCGGTTTGCTGAAGGCCCGTGGTCAAGACACATGTGAGAAAGCAATCAATGAACAATTAAGGTGTCGCAAAGGCAACAAAAAACTAATGATTGATGCTTCTCACCTCTCTCCGTTCCTGTCTGTCCCTATCTATCCCTCTCTCTGTCCCTGTAAAAAAAAAGAAAGAAAGAAAATACAACTTAAGAACATTAGAAATGAAATAATGCATTAGTAAAGACCTTGCAAACATTAAAATGATAAGAGGATATAAAGAATGATTTTATATTGATAAATTTGATAATTTTTTTAAATATTGATAAATTTGACACTTTTAAAACAAATTGGCAAATGCCTCTGAAAAATACAGCCTGCCAAAATTGACACAAGAAAAAAAATAGAAAATATGAATACTTCAATGTCAATTTAAATGTTGACTCTGTTATTAAAAATCTTTCCACAAAGAAAACTCCAGGCCTAGGTAGCTTCAGTGCTAAATTCTTCCAAACAGTTAAGGAAGAAATAGCGCCAACCTCACACAAATTCTCCCAGATAACTGATAAAGAAGAAACACTTCATCACTTATTTTATGAAGCCAGCATAAATTGAACAACCAATTTGAAAAAGTCATTATAAGAAACAAAAATTGCAGAACCAATCTCTTTCTCATGAATGTAGATGCAAGAGTTCTCAACAAAATGTTAGCAAATAAAACCCTGTGATACATAAAAGGATAAGACATCCCAACCAAGAGTCATTTTTCTCTAGGAATTTATCATCTAAGACAATAACAGGGGGAAAAAATCACATAATCCTTTCTATTGATAAAATTCAACATCTGTTCAGAATTTTTTTTAAATCTTTTAAAAAACTAGGAATATAAAAGTCACTTTCTTAATCTGATAAAGGATATTTACAAAGACGTCCACAGCAAACTTCATACTTAATCAAAAATTATTGAGAGACTTCCCCCTGAAATCAAGAATGAGTCAAGGATGTTCACTCTCAATGCAATAGGCAATAAAAAAAATTAATTAATTAAGGGCATTAGGATTGTAAAGCAAAAAATAACAGTTATTGTTTGCATTTACATGATTCTATATGTGAAAAAATCTCAAAATATCTACAGACTATTAGGATTAGTAAGTGAATTTAGCAAAGTTGCTGAGTTCTATAGCAACATACAGAATCATTTAAATTTCTTTCTTTTTTTCCCCTAGATTTTATTTATTAATTTTACAGAGAGAAGAGGGCAGGGGGGCAGGAATGAGAAGTAATCAACTCAACTCATAGTTGCCTCACTTTATTTTTATTTTATTTATTCTTTTACAGGGACAGAGAGAGTCAGAGAGAGGGATAAGTAGGGACAGACAGACTGGAACAGAGAGAAATGAGAAGCATAAATCATTAGTTTTTTATTGCCATTGCCACACCGCAGTTGTTCATTGACTGCTTTCTCACATGTGCCTTGACCGCGGGCCTTCAGCAGACCGAGCCACCACTTGCTGGAGCCAGCGACCTTGGCTCAAGCCAAATGGGTCCACACTCAAGCTGGCGAGCTCGGGGTCTCGAACCTGGGTCTTCCGCATCCCAGTCCGACGCTCTATCCATTGCGCCACCGCCTAGTCAGGCCATAGTTGCCTCACTTTAGTTGTTCATTGATTACTCGTCATATGTGCCTTGACTGGGCAAGACCAGGGTTTCCAACCGGTAACTTCAGTGTTCCAGGTGGGCGCTCTGTCCACTGTGCCACAACAGGCCAGGTTTAAATTTCTATATATTAGGGAAAACATATTTTTAATAATATTATTTATAATAATATCAAAACATTAAATACCTAGAAGTTAATTTAATAATGTGCAAGACCTTTACTATAAAAACTGCAAAACATTAAATGAAATTAAGAAAGATCCACATAAATTGAAAGATAAACCATGCTTATGACTCAGTATTTTAAATAAGTTAATTTTTTCCAAATTGATCTATAGGTTCAATGTTACCTCAATCAAAACAAAAAACATTTTTATTAGAAATTGACAAGCTAATTCTGAAATTTGTATAAATATGTAATATACCAAGATACTCTAGAAGAAAAATACTGGCAAATATTAAGACTTATTAGAAAGATATAGCAATTTAGATATGTGGTATTGGCATAGGATAGACAAATAGAGAAATGGAACAGAATAGAAAATTCAGAGATGACTCACAGTCACCTGATTTATGTTGAACATGATGTCGCAGTGAAGCAAAAGATGGTGTCTTTATTAAATGGTTCTAGGTCATCTGGATATATATACAGTAAAAAAAAAAAAATCTTGACTCCTACTTCTCACATTATAGAATGTCCCATAGACTATAAATATAAATGTGAAACATAAAATAACAAAGCTCTTAGAAGAAAACATAGGAAAATAATTTCATAAATATTAGAAAAATTTCTGAAACAAGTTTTAAAAAACACTAATTAAAAGAAAAAAAATTGGTAAATTTGACTATATTGAAATTCATATCCACTGTTCATCAAAAATACCATTAGGAGAGTAAAAACACCAGTCACAACCTGGAGAAGTTTGTAATACATACTTATATTCAACAAAGGACGAGATTCCAGAATATGAGCTTGATCCCAGATAAAGAACTACTACCAATCAATTTTTAAATAATGCAGACAACCTACTTCACAAAAGAAAGTATCCTATGTCCAATGTCCTTAGTCATCATTCCGTGTTGGTGGAGATATGGAGCCACTGGCAGCTGGAACTCTCAAAATATTGGTATTGAAAACATCAGTTGGTACAAATCACTTTGGAAAATTCTGTCAGTATTAACTCAGTCTGTCAGTATTTAAGCATACCCTGTGATCTAACAATTTTACCCCGAGGCATATATTCAACAAAAATATGTGCACAAGTTCACCCAAAAGACATGTACAAACTGCATTATTAGCAATAGTCAAGCACAGGAAACCCAAATATCCATCATGGTAGAATGCATAAATAATGATGGTATATTCATATTGTGGCATACAATGACAGTGAACAAACTAGAACAACATGCAACAAGCCTAATTAATGTGGGGTTACAGAAGTTACATACTGAAGAATTCATACTGTATGAATCTATTTATAAAAAATTCAAAAAGAGGCAAATCCAATACATACTGTTAGAAGCCAGAAGACTAGTTGCTCTTGAGGAAAGGTGCAATGATTGGCAGAGGGCATGAAAGGGAACCTGGGGGGTTTACAATGTGCTGTTTCTCAGTTTGGAAGCTAGCTCACATGGGTAAGTACAGTTTGTGAACAGTCGTTGAACTGCACATTTATGACTTCTGTATTATATTTCAACAAAAAAATTTAAGTTGAAAAATTGAGCAGGACAATGGCAAACACTACTGTGCCCATTTAACCAAGAAACATTGAGTCAGAGAAGAATTAGCTTCAGGACAGAGAACTCTGAGATCCTTTGCCAAAGAACTACTGTGCCTGACCTGTGTTGGCACAGTGGATAAAGCGTCAACCTGGAAAGATGAGGTCGCCGGTTCAAAACCCTGGGCTTACCCGGTCAAGGCACATATGGGAGTTGATGCTTCCTGCTCTTCCCCCCTGCCTCTCCCTTCTCTCTCTCTCTATCCTCTCTCAAATGAATAAATAAAATCTTAAAAAAAGAAAGAACTACTGTGCACATTTTCTTTGGTCTTTCTCCCATCAGGTGGAAGGATTGACTGTGGTCAACCAGCAATTTGGAGAGAGCATCACAGAGCCTGGCCAGAGCTTTGTGGATGCAGAGTTTGATGGAATTTTAGGACTGGGATATCCTTCCTTGGCTGTTGGAGGGGTGACCCCAGTGTTCGACAACATGTTGGCCCAGAACCTGGTGGACGTACCCATGTTTTCTGTCTACATGACTAGGTAAGCTTGCCAGCTGAGGTCAATTATCTCTCCAGGGAGAGGACATGGTGCAGCTGAAGGAGCAGTAGACGAGCAGCCACAACAGCTGGGTTGGAGCTCATTTGGCCAGCTGTGTGATTTGGGGCAAAACAATCTCTCTGACTGTTGAGGAAATGGGATTTGCCTCATAAAGTTGTTGTGAAAAGCACTTTGTTAACTTGTGTACACTGGACTAATTTAGGGAAGGTCTGAAGTTGGGTACTTATTTATGCAGTGAATACTATATTTCCCCATGTATAAGACGCACATTTTCCTCCAAAAATTTGGTGTTTAAAAACTGGGTGTGTCTTATACAGTGGTTGTAGCTTTTTTACTTGCATTTCCCGCTTTTTTGCATTTGTTTTTGCACCCATTGTTGAAGACAGTGATTTGTCATCAGATACAGATGAGGACAAGCTAATGGATGGGAGTTTTGACTGTCATGAGGAGTTGTATGAATTTTATGATGAATAAAACTTGAGTTCAATAACTTTATGTAATACATTTTTTTTTCAAATTTCATGCCCCAAATTGAAGTGTGTCTTATACATGGGAGTGTCTTATACATGGGGAAATACGGTAAATACTTCTCAAGCCCTGATTGTGTACAGAGAATCATGTTAGGCACTGGGAACACAATGAAACATGAAAGACAGTCCTTGTCCGCAAGAAGCTTAATTCCAGTGGGGGAGGCAGGAAAATAAAGTAAACTGACAATACAATAATTACTTGTTGATGGATAAACAAAGTGTGGCATATATGTACAATAGAATATATTCAGCCTTAAGAAGAAATGAAATTCTAACACATGCTACAGCATGAATGAATCTTGAGGACATTATGCTAAGTGAATGAACCAAACCTGTCACAAAAGGACCACTTGTATGATTTTACTTATATGAACTACCTAGGGTGGTCAGCTTCACAAAACCAGAAAGTAGAATGGTGGTTAGCAGGGATTGGGGGAGGGGGAAGTGGGAAGTTATTGAATGGCTGCACAGATTTGGTTTTACGGAATGAAAAGGTTCTAGAGACAACGAGACTATATTTAACACTACTAAGCTGTATACTTAAAAATGATTAAAAAAGTAAATGTTATGTTATGTGTATTTTGAATTGTATGTGGTGGTTTTGGAAAAGGTCATGAGGCTCATTCTTGTCTGGGGTTCTGGGAGGGTCGTCTCACCTTCCTCTCTATGCAGGGAAGATTTATTTTTTCCACTCCTTCTTAGGAGTGGCTGACCTTCCCCTGTTTTAGCATAAATCCATTTCCTTTGTTCTTCTTTCCCATGTGGAGAGTCTTAACTTTCCTAGATCAAATTCTTCCTCTCTTGCATGGCCTCAACTGGGACAGGCCCCAGGCAGAACTGTGAGTGAAGGGCAGGTTGTCTAGACTCCTCTGCCTCCCCCTTTCCAAGCCTCCTGCTCCCCTCCAGCCTGGGAAGATATGAGCTGCCATGGGAAACAGCAAAGGCTTTGCAGTAGTCATTCTGACCTGGATTTAAATCCCACCATTTCCGTTACTGCATCTCCTTGAGCCTCTGTTTCTCAGATGGACACTAGGTGGTGTGAGAATTGAGTAAGATTAGGCAGGTAAAATTCCTAGCACAGTGCCTTTTAGAAAGGCCATCAACAACTGTTCTTTACCCTTTGCCTTGCTTTCTTAAGATTCCCACAGAGAACCAGTTCTCTTCTCCTTTAATACCCTACCTTGCCAAGCCCCAAGTTTTGTATTTTTCTGATCCTTTGTCTCCTGAAAATGAGTCGGTTTTATGTCCTATTGCCCCACAACCCTGTTAGGTGCCAGAACATAATCTGAGAAGTCACCAATAAAAAATAATAAATGTTTAAGCTTTAATAAGTCATGTTGTGTTCACACTAGCTTTTTTGCCTAAACACAAAAGAGTGAATAATGTGGAAACAAATTCCAGGCACCAGCTCAACAATAGTGGGGAACATACTCGGGGAAAAGGTATCTTTAAGGGGTGCCTCCAGTCACACAGTGTATGCACATCTCAGGGTGGTCCTGGCCTTGGTCTTGCATGAGTTCTGCATGACCAGACCTGTTTTCCCCATTTCTGCATCCTGTTTATCCAAGAAGCAAGAGGATTCACAGATCAGTGAGCAGAACTGTCTCTATTCTTTTGCTCAAAAGGTCCAGACTAACCAGCTCGCGGTAGTCAGAAGCCCTGGTCCCAAAGCCTGGGCTTATATTTCTGCCTGTGTACTTGGTGTGAGTGACTCAGACCAAGGACCAGAGTTCTAGTTGAAGCTCGTTCCTAGAGTTTTTCAGTGGCCCTTCCTTAGCAACCCACCTTTCTCTCCCTGTAGTGACCCAGAAGGTGGTGCAGGGAGCGAACTGATTTTTGGAGGCTATGACCACTCCCATTTCTCTGGGAGTCTGAATTGGGTCCCAGTCACCAAGCAAGGTTACTGGCAGATTGCAGTAGACATGTGAGTATCCTCCACAAAGTATGGTATTGAGGGAAGAACTCATAACAGGTACAACTCTACTTGGATTAACTGAATTGACATGAATGAAAGTGCTGGCCACTGGGGGAGGATGCTGGGAGCCTGCTGTGTGAGGCTAGAGGTGTAAAGGTGCTGAGCAGAGGAGCAGGAAGGGGCACCAGGAACCAGGATGACAGGCATGGGTACCAACTTTCAGTTTCCTTCCTTGTACATGCGGTGTGCCTTCAACTCAACTGATGGAAACTATAAGCACTCAGCCAGCTGCTTCTTGTTCAGTCAACATTAAGGAACACAGAGGCCGGGCAGAGTGAAATGAGAATGCAAAAGTGAATGGATTCAGATTTTGCTTTCACAAAGGATGTACAGATGAGATCTACGTACTGACTACTGCTTATAAAGAGGAAGGTAGTCAGTGCTCCATGAGATGTGCCACCAAAGTGGCCCAGCAGATAGGGCAAGATAGCTTCTATCTGATGAAATCCTCAAGGGTTTCACGGAGGTGGCAGTATTGACTGAGCCTTCATGAGCGTGCACGCATACGCACACACACACATACACATACACACATCTGGCCTGGAGCAATCAGAGAAGTGAGGCTATATACCTGACACATTCCTGGCACTGTTTTAGAAATGACAGAATTTTTTAAAAATGTAGTTCAGCCAGGAATAAGTTCCAGCAAGGTGCCAGGCATGTGCTAGGCACTGAGGATACAAGAGCAAAAAGCCCCAATGTCCACTGTCCGTTGAGTGTCTTTAAAACTATAAGATTTACCCATTTGTGGGTCATAATATCATTTTAGGGGATCATGACCTACATTAAAATTTTTTTTCATTGATTTGAGAGGAAGGGGGAAGGGAGAGAGAGAGAAAAGCATCAACTTATTGTTCCACTTAGTTCCATTTGGTTGTGCACTCATTGATTGCTTCTCATACGTGCCCTGACCAGGGATTGAACCTGAGACCTTGGTACTCAGGGACAACACTTTATCCACTGAGCCACCTGGCTAGAGCCATGACCTACATTTTTTAATGAAATGGAGTAAAAATAGAAAATATCAGTGCACTTCACATATTATGGTCAAACACGGTTTCATGAAATTTTTATTGTGTTTATGAGTACATGTATGTGGGTCAAGAAGTAAATGTATTTCCTGCTATGAATCTCAGTTAAAACAAATTGAGGAACATGCATGGAACTCTTTGATGAAAGAGACCAAAATGGAAATCATTAACGTGCTTCAGGTGTCAGAGAGCCCAGTGGGGGGTGAGAGCTGGTGGGGAGCCAGGGGAGGCTTGGGGTTGGGGGTAGGGGACCGGATGAGAAGGCTGGGGGACTGACGATGCTTCCTTTGCCCTCAGAATCCAGGTGGGGGGCGCTGTGATGTTCTGCCCAGAAGGATGCCAGGCCATTGTGGACACAGGGACCTCCCTCATCACAGGCCCCTCGGATGAGATCAGGCGGCTGCAGAAGGCCATTGGGGCAGAGCCCATGGATGGAGAAGTGAGTGCCTGCTGGGGGTGGGGGGAGCAGGGTCATGGCCTTTCTAGGGAGATGGTAGATTTCTAAAGTGATACCTTATGCTGTGATTTAGTATGCTGTGGAGTGTGACAATCTCAATGTCATGCCGGATGTCACCTTCACCATCAATGGAGTCCCCTACATTCTTCAACCAACTGCCTACACCCTGCTGGTAAGAACTGCTTTCTCACTTGAAGTAATGAACACACAATACAATGTACAGATGATGTATTATAGAATTATACAACTGAACCCTATATAATTTTATTAACTAATGTCACTCCAATGGATTTAATTAAAAATAAATCGCACACACAAAACACACACACAATATAGCAGAAAAGGGGAAAAAACCTGGTTTTTTCATTTTGCAAGTTACTGGGCCTTCCCCACATACCTGCCACTTCCCCTTTTTCAAACAGTCTCCTGCACTCAGGCAGCATTTACCCCAAGCCCCCCTCCTATCTTACCCTGCACTGAGGTGTCATTTCCTCTGGGAAGGATGCCACTGCCTGTGTAGGGTGGAAGGACCACTGGTCTGGTTCTCCAACTTCCTGTTCCACCCTGAAGAGCCTCAAACCTGGGACAAGCCATTCAATGAGTTTTGCCAACATTGTCATTAACCTTGACCACCAAAATCCTCTTAACCCCAAGTCAGACCGGGGATGTTATTATCCCATTTTTTAGACAAGTATATATTGAGACTCAGACAGTCAATGGTTCTAGATATGAGCTGTCTAGGGGTGGGAAGTACAAAATAAGGTTATATCTCTTCCAATATATATTCAAATTAACATTCTCCTCAAACAAGAAAATGCCTTGTTGCGGTAGAAGCGTGAGTGTGAAAGATGCAGTAGGAAGGGAACTCCCTGGTGTTTGGGGAATCCATGCCCACTTCATACCACAGTTGGCCTGATTTTCAATATCATAATTCTTTGGTGACACACTTTAATGCACTAACTTTGCCCAAGAGTCACCTACAGCATCATGGTGACTGCATTAGAATTGAGGTGCTAAGGTGTAGACAAGTGGTAGTCAACCTGATCCTTACCGCCCACTAGTGGACGTTCCAATTTTCATGGTGGGTGGTAGCGGAGCAACCAAAGTATAAGTAAAAGGATAGATTTAACTATAGTAAGTTGTTTTATAAAGATTTATTCTTCCAAACTTAGCGAAAATCTGACATAAAGTACTTGGTAAGTAATTATTATTATATGCTTTAACTTGCTGTAACTCTGCTTTATAAATTTTGTAAAGTAAAGTTACTTCCCTACTTTATAAATCACCATTACTGTGGAACCAGTAGGTGGTTAGAAAATTTTACTACTAACAGAGATACAAAAGTGGGCGGTAGGTATAAAAAGGTTAACTACCCCTGGTGTAGACTAAGGGCTTTAGGGCTTTACCCACCTCCACACCTTGATCTCCATTAACCCCTTCCCAAAGCCACCAGGTGTAAACATATAGTAAAAGTAAAACCAAATGTTTTACTTTAAAACACAGCTTTATGTCAGGTCCCCTAAACTCCTCCAACAAAGGAATTTCAAAGCAGTCACTATGAACATTGTAGTGAATACAAGCTAGACATTTCAACTGTCACATTCCTCAGTCTATACACAGTTCACTACTCCAGCACCCCACTCACCCCCATGCCTTTTCCTGTACCCAATATGGTGCCATTGTCTTTTTCTGCCAGCAGATGCCAATCAGAACCACCTCAATCCATCACAGATGCTGTAACACCTTTGTGTTACTGTCCTCTTTCTCTCAAGAAAACTCTTTAGACCTCTGCAAATTTTCCCACTTCCTCATCAGCAATATCAAACTTCAAGGGGCTGTTGGAAAACCCACATCTTTCTGTTAGATCCCAACTCTTTGCCAAACTAAAATACGAGGTTAGAGGAGATTCATTCTTCTCACGGAACAAGGGATGCCTATGTGCCCTGTACCTAAAAGGAGCCACTCAAATGATTCTTCTCAGGATGTCAGTGAGAAAACAGCAGTGGCTAGCCATTTATAGAGCAATTTCTTTCCCTTTGAAATAAATTGAGTTAAGCTTCACTAGAAACTAAAAAAAAACAGAATTTAAATCAAGATCTTCTAATGCCAAACCTTTCTTTCCTTCAGTTATGCATCCGTTTTCCCCATTGTGAGATGGTGCTGGGGGTGGGAGTGTATAATAGATGACCAATCCTCAAAATTGCAGAACTTAGAAGCCCAGGCCCACATCTATGAAATTGTTTAAATGCTTTACTGAGTACAACGGTGTTTGAAACAGGAGGAAGAACCCACCAGCCAAAATTGTGAAGCAGCTGTCTCAGGCCATTCAGTGTGGCCCCCACCGCCACACTTCCTTCTTTCCCAGTATGTCACTCACATTCTTCCTTCCAATTCTAGGACTTTGTAGATGGAATGAAGTTCTGCTCCAGTGGCTTTCAAGGTCTTGACATCCATCCTCCAGCTGGGCCCCTCTGGATCCTGGGCGATGTCTTCATTAGACAGTTTTACTCTGTCTTTGACCGTGGGGAGAACCGTGTAGGGCTGGCCCCAGCCATACCTTAAATAGGGGCCTGTGTCTGTGTCTGCCTGCTTAATTAACACCCCTTAGAAATCCTGCTGGGCCTGTTAGGTTGGGACATAATTCACACCTATCAAAAAGTCATTTTCAATAGAATGTATTTGTTCCAGAGTTGCAACTTGAATTAGGACCAAGCAATGCATGAGACCACACACACACACACACACACACACACACACACACACACACACTCTCACACACACACACATACTCATGCATTTCCATATACCCACCACCTCCACCACCATCATGATAGAAGAATTAAGTAAGTTGTATGCCCATACCCTTTATTGCTTTTTGCTAACATTTTATTACGGAAATCTCCAAACATGTATGGAGGCAGAGATTACAGTACAATAAATTCCCCCACACATGGCCAGGACTGTTTTATTCGCACCACCACCCACTCCTCTCTCCAGCCCCACATACTGGATTATTTTGAAGCAAATTCTTAGCATCACATCATACATCATTACATCAAGGACTTACCCATAAATCCTTCTAACGTCTTAAATGTTCAAATGTTCCCTGTCATCTCATAAATGCTTGGTCATATTTATAGTTGACATGTTTGCATAAGGATTCACAAGTCCACAAATGATATTTATTTGAAATGTCTCTTATGTCTCTTTTCATCTATAGAGTTTACCACATTCTGAACTTTGCTGGTTGAAATCCAGAGGTGTCATGTAACATGGCTCTCTGAGCCCCTCTCTCCTATAACATGGTAGTTAGGTCAGGAGGCCTGAATTTATGGCAAGAATACTTCATAGATGGTGCTGGGTACCTCCCACTGTATTCCATCAGGAGACAGGTAATGCCTAGCACCTCTCTGTTTGGGGTGTTAGACTGATGAGTGGGTCCCAGAGTTTCTCAGCCTCATCCATCCATTTATGACAATAATTCTCTTTCATATTTTACCTTCAGGTTTTAGCTGCTATTGGTGATTAGTGCTTTGATCCACACTATTATTAGGGATGCAAACCAGGGATTTTTCTAGTTCTATTTCTTTTCCTGTTAGCTGGGATTCTTTCATGCACACACATACACACACAAACTCTTCTCACAGACACAGAGAACAGACTGATGGTTGTCAGAGGGGAGGAGTAATCTTGGAGACTGCATGAAAGAGATAAAGAGATTAAGAAATACAAATTGGTAGTTACAAAATAGTCACGAGGATGTAAAGTAGAGCATAGGATATATAGTCACTAATGTTGTAATAACTATGTACGGTACCAGGTGGGTACTGGAAATACAGGAGAAAATGCTTTGTAAAGTATATGATTGTCTAAACTCTATGCTGTGCACCTGAAACCAATACAAAATAATATAGAATGTAACTGCAACTGAAAAATAAAAATTTAAAAATAATAATAAAATAAAATAAGGCAAACACTAACTTATTTATTTATTTACTTATTTTTGTATTTTTCTGAAGTTAGAAGTGGGGAGGCAGTCAGACTGACTCCGACATGCGCCCGATCGGAATTCACCCAGCATGTCCATCAGGGGGCGATGCTCTGCCCATCTGGAGCATTGCTTTGCTGCTTCCGGAGCCATTCTAGCACCTGAGGCAGAGGCCATGGAGCCATCCTCAGTGCCAGGGCCAACTTTGCTCCCATGGAGCCTTGGCTGCCGGAGGGGAAGAGAGAGACAGAGAGGAAGGAAAGGGGGAAGAGTGGAGAAGCAGATGGTCACTTCTCCTGTGTGCCCTGACTGGGAATCGAACCTGGGACTTTCACACACAGTGCCAACATTCTACTGCTGAGCCAACCAACCAGAAACAAAAACTAACTTTGTAAATCAACTGTTTGCTCACCATGAGGTACAGCTCACACAGGAAAGGCAAACTTACTTGTTTGTTTTTTATCCCTTTATTTATTAGATTTGTAATAATGAGTGTTCTGGCTAACTGCAGTTTTTGTTGTTTTTTTTTTTTACAGGGACAGAGAGAGAGTCAGAGAGAGGGATAGATAGGGACAGACAGACAGGAACGGAGAGAGGTGAGAAGCATCAATCATTAGTTTTTCGTTGCCATTGGGACACCATAGTTGTTCATTGATTGCTTTCTCACATGTGCCTTGATCGCAGGCCTTCAGCAGACCGAGCAACCCCTTGATGGGGCCAGCGACCTTGGGTCCAAGCTGACGAGCTTTTGCTCAAGCCAGATGGGCCTGCGCTCAAGCTGGCGACCTCAGGGTCTCGAACCTGGGTCTTCCCCATCCCAGTCCGACACTCTATCCACTGCGCCACCCCTAGTCAGGCTTACTGCAGTGTTTTAATGCTGAAATCACCCCACTTTTATTTTGTCAGGCCCCCCTTCAAGTTAATTCCTGTGAATTTTTTACTTCATAGAACACAAAGAGCTGCTCCATTTTCCAGAGTTCTGGTTCTTTGTATTATGTTCATATGTTTGTAGTGAATGAAAATATACTGCTCACAAAAATTAGGGGATATTTCAAACTGAATATGAAGTGATAAAAAAAGAAGCATTTTTTTTTTTTATTAAACAAGAACATCAGAAAAGCAAATGACAAGTCAAAGAAAGTTGTTTGATTATGCAAATGAGATGCAAAACCAACTTTTATTTTATTGGTGAAAATGCACTATACAAAAGACTGAAAGTACTGGAGTATCTGCACATTCCCTGATCCCCTAATATTTGTCAGCAGTGTATTTCATAATACAAGGGGGTATTGGAAGGAGAGAGAGAAAGAGAGATGGCAGCATACAGACAGAAAGGCTCTGAATGAAGTCCCTCCCCCTTTGCAGCCCCAGGGTCCTTCCTGGTAGCAACACTGGAATCTGGTTTGAGGCCCATCCCCGCACCGTGGGATCTATTGCCACAAGAAACAACTTGTCTTTTTTTCTTCCTTTCATTTTTGCTTTTTTTCAAAATAGAAGTATCTTTATGTTTTCCCTTTTTATAAAATATGTAAAAGTCCTTAATGATCCTCCCCCACAGAAATAAGCATTATCTTTTTTATTAATTTTAATGGGGTGACATTGATAAATCAGGGTACATATGTTCAGAGAAAACATCTCCAGGTTATTTTGACATTTGATTATATTGCATACCCATCACCCAAAGTTAAATTGTCCTCTGTCACCTTCTATCTGGTTTTCTTTGTGCCCCTCCCCTTCTCCCTCTCCCACCTTCTCCTCCCTCCCCCCACCCCATAACCACCACTCTCTTGTCCATGTCTCATAGTCTCACTTTTATGTCCCACCTATGTATGAAATCATGCTGTTCTCAGTTTTTTTCTGTTTTACTTATTTCACTCCGTATAATGTTATCAAGGTACATCCATTTTGTTGTAAATGATCCGATGTCATCATTTTTTATGGCTGAGTAGTATTCCATAGTATATATGTACCAAAGCTTTTTAATCCATTCGTCCTCTGATGAACTCTTGGGCTGTTTCCAGATCTTTGCTATTGTGAACAATGCTGCCACAAACATGGGGGCACATTTCTTCTTTTCAAACAGTGCTATGGTGTTCTTAGGGTATATTCCTAAAAGTAGGATAGCTGAGTTAAAATGCAGTTTGATTTTTAATTTTTTGAGGAATCTCCATACTGTTTTCCACAGTGGCTGCACCAATCTGCATTCCCACCAGCAGTGCAGGAGGGTTCCCTTTTCTCCACATCCTCGCCAGCACTTATTCTGTGCTGTTTTGTTGATGAGCGCCATTCTGACCGGTGTGAGGTGATATCTTATTGTAGTTTTAATTTGCATTTCTCTAATGATTAGTGATGTTGAGCATTTTTTCATATGCCTATTGGCCATCTGTATGTCCTCTTTGGAGAAGTATCCATTTCTTTTGCCCATTTTTTGATTGGATTGTTTGTCTTCCTGGTATTGAATTATACAAGTTCTTTATAAATTTTGCTTATTAACCCCTTATCAGACGTATTGTTGAATATGTTCTCCCATTGTGTAGTTTGTCTTTTTATTCTGTTCTTATTGTCTTTAGCTGTACAAAAGCTTTTTAGTTTGATATAGTCCCACTTGTTTATCTTGTCTTTTATTTCACTTGCCCGTGGAGATAAATCGGCAAATATACTGCTGCAAGAGATGTTGGAGAGCTTACTGCCTATGTTTTCTTCTAAGATCCTTATGGTTTCACAGAGAAATAAGCATTATTATCATTTAAACTTGTTGGATACAGATCTTTTTTGCATATATAAACAGATGGGTATGGATATTGATAAGAAAACCTTGTTCTTTCTGCAAAAAAAGAAATCATGCCCCACATGCTCATCTCTGAACTGTTCTTTTTATTTAATAGCAGATTCCGCATCAGTACAGATAGCTCATTCCTTCTCTCATCTGTATGATGTCCATTTATTTGTCAAAGCCTCTCTTAATGAACATTAAACTAATTTAGGGTTTAATTCAACCTAATTCAATAAACATTTTATTCTGTGCCCAGTGCTAAACGAGGTACTCTAAGACCTGCAAGATCACAGGCCCTGGCTGTCACTTTGGGCAATAGTGGTCATGGCTCACACCAGGCTCAAAGATAACCTAGATTCACATCTGTGCTCCACCTCTCACCAAATTGGGTGAGACGTTCATAAAAGTTAGCATCTCTTCCTTTTTAAGTATTATGGTCAGGTTCTGGCCGGTTTGCTTAGTGGATAGACCATCAGACCAGCATGCGGACTCCAGGATTTCCCATCCCAGTCAAGGCACACATGAGAAGTGACCATCTGTTTTTCTTCCTATCCTTTTCCCCGTTCCCTTTCTCTTCCCCTCCTGCAGCCAGTGGTTCAGTTGGTTTGAGTGTTGACCTCAGGCACTGAGGATAGCTCGGTTGATGCGAACATCAGCCGCAGATGGGGGTGCATGTACAAACCAGGTGGGCTAACAGTTCTAGGTTCTTGTCACTAGTAACATTACAGAGGAGAACACACGCATTAAGGTATGCCCATAAGATTTTTTTCTTGGAAATCAAGTTGAATGGGACCCCACAGAGAATACAGGAGCTCAGAGCTGAGTTATGAGTGAAAGACACACAAGGAGACAGCTCCAATGTCCACAGTGTCGAGCCTGCCAGGGCTAGCCAGCTTCTATCTTCCCTAGGCCTTGTTGTTCCTCTCTTCCTGATGCTTCTATTCTCAGCTGAAGAACTCGGGCACATGTAGCACATGCCTCTTATCATAGGAGGAAAACCAGATGACTGTCCTGCCATGGGAGTCAGTAGACTCCAGACTGTGAAGTCTGATCCCTTCTTTAAGTAACATTCGAGAACATGGCTCAGTGGCTTTGGCTGGGGAGCTCATAAAAAACAAACAAACAAAAATCCTTGTGCTTAGAAGGATGGTATTCAATACCCCACCAATTTGGGCTGTGTAAAAGACACCAGGTCTTGAAACTACAAGTCCAGACCTCAAGACCATAACAAGCTCCTACTCCTCACCTTCAGTATCTGCCTCTGGTCTTCTCAGCACTGGCCAGGTTGTGATGTGACACTAACTTCTATAACAGAGAAATCCCTAAATCACAATGGTTTAAGCAATAAAAGGTTATTTCTCATTCATAAATGGTTTGGTTGAAGAGTCACAAGATTCAAAAACCTGGGCCCTTCGGTCTTGTGGTCCCCTTATCCCCTGGGACCTCAGAGTCATTCTTTATGCCGACAAACTGGGAGTGGGGCCGATCCTACAAAAGGTTTCAGCGTGCCAGGTCTGAAAGGGCTGAGGTACCAGCAGGACATTTTTTCTACATGCATTTGACTGGTGCTGTATAAGTGTAGAAGCTCTGTCTAGTTCACCAATCTATTCACTCACTAAAACACCTACCTTCAGAGTCTGGAAATGCACCCAGCTGTAGCCTAGAGGTGTAAGGGAGCTTTGATGAACACCACTAGTCTCTGCCTCATAGACCTCCTTCTTTCCCCTGCTTCTGAAATGTGTCTCAGGTCTGCCTCCTCTCTCGCCTCTCTCTACCTCTGCTCCTCTCACACCTAGGAGGTGAGTTGCCTCTGTATTCGTGCGCGTGCGTGCGTGCGTGTGTGTGTGTGTGTGTGTGTGTGTGTGTGTGTGACAGAGACAGAGAGAGGGACAGATAGGGACAGACAGACAGGAAGGGAGAGAGATGAGAAGCCTCAGTTCTTTGTTGTGGCACCTCAGTTGTTCATCAATTGCTTTCTCATATGTGCCTTGACCAGGAGGCTATAGCAGAGAGATTGACCCCTTGCTCAAGCCAGTGACTTTGGACTCAAGCCAGCAACCTTTGGGCTCAAGCCAGTGACCATAGGGTCATGTCTATGATCCTACACTCAAGCCTGTGACCCCGCACTCAAGCTGGTGAGCCTGTGCTCAAGCCAGGTGAGCCAGCGCTCAAGCCAATGATCTCAGGGTTTCAAACCTGGGTCCTCTGTGTCCCAGTTTGATGCTCTATCCACTACGCCACTGCCTGGTCAGACAAAATGCCTTTGTATTCTATGGAGACAACCCTCATGTTAGCATTTCTAAATAGTCATTGCAAAGCTAGGACTTTTTCACAATAACTCCTGTATCTTTATTTCTTGCCCTGCGTTACCTAACCTGCCCCTAGTCCAGCTACTCACTCATTCACCTAACAAGTACTTATTGAGCCTTTCCTCGGTCTCCGTTCTTTAAGGGGAAATATTTTAAATGCCCAAGTCAGAAGCATATATTTAACATTTTTTTGGAAATGTCAATTGAAAGGGAAGCAAGAGAGGGGAAAAGGGAAGTGAGGAAGAGAAAGAAGAGGAATAAGTACAAGAAGGTGAGTTTCCAAGCTGACTACAGATTTGCAACAAACACGGCTGTTACGCAGTCCTCAGGACATCTCCAGCAAGGCCGTATGGACATGTGCAGCTCGGAAATTTGCTGGTTTCTTTTTTCTTCTGTCTTCCTTGGTCAGAACCTTGCTTGTGGGCGTTTTGTCCTTGGACTTCCGATTTGTATTCCTGGCCTTTCCAGGTAGCTGCTGAGAAGCCAGGGCCTCAGATACCACCAGCTCGGTGCAGGCCCAGCACTTACTTCCTCTCCATTCATTCCCTGCTTGCTGGCGACTTGCCCAGGGAAACACACAGCCATCCCCAGAATTGGCAGGAAGCAAGACAAGGTACTGGGGCTGGGACAGGTGGGATGGGTCAGGGCCAAAGCACTGAGCGGTGAGCTGGGGACAGAACGGTGAACACAACAGAGTTTGCTCTCAGTGAGCTTAATTGATGTCATGGAAATGTCCTGCTGGTACATCAACCTCTGTGTAGACAAAGCAGGAGCCCCGCAATCCCCTTCCGATCTCACAGTGTTTCCCATCTCAGCTAGTGGCATCACTGTCTCCTCGATTTTGCAGGCTCATTCCTCCCTCTGCCTCACAGTCCTCCGCACCCTCCCAGCACACCCTCGGGGTCAGTTAGTATTTATGGAGAGCCCTCTGAATGCCAGGAGTGGGAGAATGAAGGATGCCTTGCTTCCTACCAAACACACAGCACCCAGCTCAGGACCTAGCTTGCAGTAGGTCCTCTGTGATATCCGCTGAGTGACTGAAACGGTCAGTCATTTAATCTTCACAACATCCTTGTCAGTTATGTGACAAAATTTCTTCTGTGACTTGTTTCCTTGTCCCCAGGCTCCTTGTCATTAGCTTTCACAGGAGTATTTCAAGATCGTCTTGATTCTCTTGATTTCGGTGTCTCCTCCTTCCACACACATCACATCTCTGAAACTTGGCTCAATCAGTCCCTCCCCTGCTCCACACTTCCCAATGGTTCCCCTCTGTGCACCCAATGAAACCCAAACCAACAGTATTTTCAGGCTTTCCAGAGCCTTGCCTTAGTTTGACCTCCTGTCCTTCCTTTACATCTCTTCTACCCTGGACCCAACAGAATCACCCCTAGTTCTTTGCTACCACATATATGCTCCCAGGACTCCTTCTACTCTGTTCACCAGAGGAGCATGCTCTCCAAAATGACCCCTTTTCAATGACTGTTAAGATTATAGTGAAGAGATGTTAGACACAGTCTGAGAAAAAAACAGGTTGAACCATCCTTCCCGCAGGATGTGTGCTGTGCGTTGGAGGGCCCTGACTTGGAGCCTTTCTTGTGCACTGTCTCTTCTGCCAAACAGAGAGTCAGCAGCTCCTCTCCACACCCCCAGATCACTTCTGATTTTCAACCTGACTCCCTCCTATACTCACCACACCCCTGCACATGTTTAGATCCTGTATCCTTCGAGCTCCAATTCAAATCCTTACTTTCCATAATGCCTTTTCCTCCTCTAGAAATCTTCTAAATCCCAACAACCCTTTAGCTGCATTTCTTATACCATTACTTTACACCATGTCTTACTTCCACTGATAAAATGCAAGTGTCCATTTTGTGTTCCTCAAAGGGTGTGACAGACTCAGATAATTGAATGACTGCATACAGGAGGGAAGAAAGGAAGGACATTCAATGACTGCATAGTCAGGGTCTCCCCGCAGGGTATAGGCTGGTCATCATTCCCCACTGGGGCACATGTCAGAGGAAGAAAAAGGAAGTTGCCAACTCTTGATCCATGTGGACAGAGGAAGTGGGGACTAGAATCTGAGGATGGTTGTGACTTGGCTACCAAAGGTGTTAAGGGTAGTTTTGCAAACATCCCCTTAAGATATAAGTTTCAGTCCTGTGTTCAGAGTCTATAAGGACTAGCTGAGGTTAGTTCACTTCCCCTACCCAAAAGTACCTATAGCAGCAGGCCCTGTGCCAACAATTACATGTTCCCTGAAATTGTTTCACGTGAGTCTCTATACCTCTAGAGGCTCTCATCATCTCTGTCTCTTTATCTCTTTGTCTCTCTGTCTCTGTCACTGTTTCTCTCTGTGACACACACACACACACACACACACGCACACTTGTTGTTTAAAACCTGGTCTCAGAAAAGTAGAAGAGAATGGGCAAGATTCCAAAGGGCAACAATTTAAGAACAATTTGGCAGGCATAAATCAGTGGTTGTCCTCATTGTGGATTGATGCACCCTTGTCCAAGTAAGCAACATAGAATATTTTGAGGAAACATGCTCTGAAATTTTGCCAGCTTTGGTGAACTATTATTAAATATTAAAGTCTAATTTTACACTGCATGGAAATCATTGCATCCCCCTCCAGGCATATTTAATTAGAATGAGAAAATGACCTTCAACAGGAGCTTTTGCTCCATCTAAAACTCTGCATAAAGGCCTGTACCGGGCACTGTGACCAAGTGTGGGGTTCAAGGTTACTAGCTCTGCCCTTGAGAAATATGTAGTCTAGTTGACCAGGCAGACATAGACTGTAGCACTAAGGCAGCATCAAAGATTCATATTGGACACAAGGAAGAAGATTTTGACAGTGAAGATGATTAAACAAAGGAATGGGCCACCAAGGAGGAAAAAATCTCATCTCAGAAGGAATGGAGATGGAAGGATATGTCGACTACATTGACTGTATTGAGCCTTAAGGGGACCCCTTGGTGACCCACTTAATTTGCACATGTCTAAACTCACTTTATTTTCCTCTTATTTGAAGAATTAAGTGAAGAAATAAAATGGAGTCATTATAGTCAAGCTGCTCAATTACTAAAATCAAGTAGATTGAGGCATGAGGCAACAACTCTTGTTTTAACAATCTGGAAACTTAAACACTTGAACTTTCTAGTCCATCAATACCTAAATGTAAATCAAACCTCTCCCTGACACCCACTATCCAGACCGCTGGTCATCAAGAAAATTATCAACTGAGATCAATCCTAAGGCTAAGAATGCAAGACTGATTCTTCTCAAGAATGTGCTTTCTACTATAAGAACTATTAACTTTACCTTCTTCTTTAGAACTCCAAGTATTGCCTAGTTGTGTTTCCAGGTTGCAGACCCTAAGACCTCTGAATAAATCTTTATCATTTATCTCTATCCAAAGCCTCTAGACTTTTAAAGTTTGTTTGACATGTCTGAATAACTATGGTTATCCAAAGCATAGTTCCAGGCAGCTCAAAGAGATACCAAAATTAGGCTCACACTAACAGCATTTTAATTTGCTCTGGTATCCTAACTACTTCAAGTTGGGTCATATATCCTCATGTGAGAAGCCCAGGAAGATGTCAGGACTTGCCTTCCATAAGTTTGGGGCGTGTGTGTGTGTGTGTGTGTGTGTGTGTGTGTGTGGTAATGTGGTATGAGATGGTGTATGTACAGGGGAAAGCATCAGGACAAGAACCTCTCCTGGTTGTGCTGATGGTAGGAACAAATCTACTGCACATGTGAATCTAATACTTCAACAAACAAAAGTGCCCCTTTACTGGGTGGTTCCAGCAGCCAAAGCAGAAGTTCCTAAATCCAGCCAGAGGTTTTTTATTGTGCCTACAAAGCATGCAACCTTTCAGGTCCTCCCACCTCCAAGCTTTCACCCTCAAGTCTTCCATTCCTCATTACCCTTGGGCCACAGGCCCCATAAACTAAATTCTCACAGGGCCCAAATCCAGTCAGCTCTGAAGCCTAGCTTTTTTATTCCACCCCACCCCCTCCACCCACACAGCTGAGGTCACCCAGCCCAGCCTCTTTTGCAACTTTCCCAAGTCTGTGCAGGAGAGGGAGAGAAGGAAAACTCAGAAGGAAGTGGCTTGATCTCAACAAACTCTTTTGTTCCCAAAGCCTTTTTCCTCTGACCCAGCTGAGATTGTTAAACTAAGAGGAGACCCCCGACTCCAGACTCAGAGAGAACTCCCGCCTGCCCACGAAGACCAGATGCTAAGCAGCCACATCTGTAAGTGCCTTTCAAGTTTTTCTTTTACTTCTGTCTGTTCCAGCAGCCCCCAGACGTGTTTGTGTTTTGATGGGGAAGAGTAGAGGTAAGGGATGCAAGTATGAGGCTTCGAATCTGGCAGATGACAGCTTAGATCCAGCCCAGAGACCCCCACGCGGGAGAAACACCCAGGGCCATGGCAGCAAGCCAGGCAGAAAAGACTCCCCGCCCAGCCCAGGGAACTGGGGCCCAGCTCGGGGCTCTGCACAGGCCGATGCAGCTGCTGGCACAGTCAGAGGAAGGACAGCCAGAAACCAGAGTCTTTCAAAAGGGCTGAGTCCTGCTAACACCAGGAGTCCCCAGTAGGGTACCTTCTGGGATGTAACTATCTCATCTAAAGGGTCTCGTGGGAAACCCTGGAGTAGGAAAGTACTCCTCTGGTTCTGGATCATCAGTATGACTCCGAGCACAGCTCTGTAATGCTAGGCAAGCCAATGAACAGAGTCAGACAGACCTGGGTTCTAGTCTCAGCTTGCCTCAGGAATCCACTGGGCTATGACAGCACTTGTAAATTACAAAGTGCCCTATGATTCTATGATTGCTAGGCACTTTGTATTAATAGAAATAATCTATTTGGATTTACTGATCAATCCTCCATCGCACAAGCTCCATAAAGAGAGTACCTGCCTGTATCCTCAGACCTACATAGTGCTGATGCATAATAGGCTTATAGTACATGTGCTACGTAGATGGACAGATCGATGGACAGACAGATGGATGATGAGTGAGTGGATGAATGGAGATGGATGAATGGATAGAAGGATGGACAGATGGATGAGTAGTTGGATGGATAAATGAATGGATGGCTGAATAGGTAAATGGATGGATAACTATTGAAGACTCAATATTCCCAGCACGGGTCGGACTCTTTGGAAGGATACAGAGAGGTGTGAGGCACTGTCCTTCCCTCTGGCACTGCCAGTCTACTCAGGAGATGGGACCGATACTCCCAAAGATCTTAAAGGACAAGAGTGCTGATCATCCTGAAACTAGAACTATTGGAGCGCTTTCCAGAGCGGGTAGGTCTAGACTTGCTAGGATTTAGATGAATAAAGCAGCATTGTGAGTCTTCCTGGGAGGCAATAAAGCCTTGTGCTTCCTAGAAGGCCTCTTCTCAAAAATACACTTTACTTCTAAGATTGTAAATCCCATTATGTTCTGAGTGGATACACTGTCATTTTCCATGGCATGGAAGCAGGGAAGGGAGGCACTGAAAGTGGTGTAAAATAGCACAAGAGGAGGGGAAACACTGCCTCTTTCAGAATTCCCATCTCTCCCTGCTCACCTGTCTCCCTTATCACTCGTCCTTTTCAGCAAAAATGGTACCTCATTCCAAATAAACAGGGTAGAAGATTGTGCCTGGATCCTGGTTAGGGTCAGTAGGGTCAAAAGAGAAGGCAAGTGGGAATGTGAAACACAGCAGGTCCAAGAATTTTCTAATTTTTGTACAATCAATTGATCACAAGCGCTCAGTCTTTGTTCTTGTGTGTGGTGTGGTGTGTGTGGGGGTGTTCAGCTTAGTCTTTCATACTCCCCGGGGTCTGTAGCTCAGACCCGGGAGATCTGTAGTTCTGGCAGATGGGCAGGGCCAGGGTTGCCGCCTTACAAGTGCTGCCAGACGAGACCAGATGGGGAGAAGAGTTAGTCACACGTGGTGGTGAGCTGTGGCCTGGGATTTTGCCCCGCGTGGACCCGAGCTGGCTAAAAGCAGGGTCCTGCATTGCCAGCCTACTTTTCACTTTTACTTGACAATGGAGGGTGATGAGTCAGGCTGGCCTCCAGGAAGACCCCTGGGTTTGAAGCAATTGAGGCTTAAAAAGAACAGCTTTTGCCAAAACCCAGCCAAGGGAGAGCACAGAGGGCGTAGAAAGCCACTGTCTGGAATCTGCATGTGCCTCCTTGGTGAGCCCAGCCAGTGTCTACCCTCAAGCCACCCTCCCTTGTCACTGACACAGTCCTGGTCACCCTCTTGTTGCTGCCAGTTACCCTAGGTCCAAAGACCAGACTATTTTAAATAGCAGCCTGAGCAAATCCTGCCTTTCTGAGAGTGGGGCCAGAGAATCGCATTGACAGCAGCCTTAAGAGAACATGGGGAGGGGGGGGGAGGACCAGGATGGTGGTGGGGGGAGGGGAGCTCAGAGTCAAGGCCGAGGCCTGGTGCAAGGATCTGGAGAAGAAAGGACTCAAGCAAAACTTAAAGAGAAGGCTTTATTTATTAATTATTATTATTATTATTATTAATTCTAGTTTATTGTTGGACAACATTGTTTCACACATACATCAAACAAGCCCCCCCGAAATAAATAACAACTTCATAGACAAGAAAAGTAAAACAAAAGGAAATCTTTGATCTTTGGCCTTTTTAACCATCTGATACAAACCAACTACTAAGCTAAGTAACCAACTACAGCTAAGTACATACACAAAAATGTCACTGGAATGCTCAAAATAAGATTGTCTTACCTGCCCAGGCGGTGGCGCAGTGGATACAGCGTCAGACTGGGATGCGGAAGACCCAGGTTCAAGACCCCGAGGTCGCCAGCTTGAACATGGGCCCATCTGGCTTGAGCAAAAGCTTACCAGCTTGGACCCAAGGTCGCTGGCTCCAGCAAGGGGTTGCTCGGTCTGCTGAAGGCCCGCGGTCAAGGCACATGTGAGAAAACAATCAATGAACAACTAAGGTGTCGCAAAGGCAACAAAAAACTAATGATTGATGTTTCTCACCTCTCTCCGTTCCTGTCTGTCTGTCCCTATCTATCCCTCTCTCTGACTCTGACTCTCTCTCTATCCCTGTAAAAAAAAAAAAAAAGATTGTCTTTTTGCCCATTTTTTTTTACAAGGTGTTTTTTCTCCTTTGAGAAATGAGAATGATCATGGTCACACCACAAGTAAAGTCAGAAGTAGGACAGACAGCACTCCACAGGTTGGTTTTGTCATCTGAGATAATTAAAAATGGCTGACCCCTGATAATATGTATAAAAATATAAAATGTAAATAAATACAAAACTATTTTCCTTTTTAAAGTACTTTTAAGAAAAAAAAAATGGGACCTTAGAAATTTTGGTGTTTTTTTTTCTCCCCTGTTGCCAATTCACGTTGTTCAAAGAGAAGACTTTAAACTTTAGAAGAGCTGGCATGGAATGAGCATTTTGTGTGCCTTCCAGAGAAATGCACCCCTGGTTAGGGCAAGAAGCTCTGCGGAAGCAGGCCTGGCTCCATCTCCCATGCACGTGGCAGAGAAGGCCCAAGCCCTGGGCTGGAGACAGGATAAAGTGCCCTGTCTTGTGTGTGCTGGAGCAGGCTCCACCGGGACTTGGAAACAAGCCATGGTGGAAATATTTGTACCATAGAAAGTGGCAGGCACCGCAAACCTGCCCTTCCTCTCCCCCCAGTTGTTAACCAAATGGTCTTCCCCAATTTGGGGAGTCAGTTCTGCTATATGACACATGCCACCCTGCAGAATAAGCCACAGTCATGAGCAATATCATTCGACTCACAAGGGAATGGTCTCACCAAGGTTAAATTACCCAAGGTTACGGATGTATGGAGGTGGGATGAGAACTCTGACTTCTAAACTCATGATCACTCCATGGGACCAGGCAACCCCCCTCTCTTGCCCAGGCACAAAAATAATTCATCCTGTTAGGAAGTCACACTCAGATGATTTTGGGCTGCCACCCATCCACGTGCTTTTTTAAAAGTTGTCTTTCTTTGTCATTTTTTAATTACAACTTGGGCTTTTATGACAAATTTTAATATAAGACAAAAAATAAAACAATAGCTCTAGCCTCTAATCTACCTTTTCCCACCACCTGGTAATCATTTAGTGTGTATCTACCCATAGCTTTCTGTGTATTTACAGGACAAGCATAGATATCATATTAAACATGAACTCATACATTTAGGGTTGTTGTTTTTATACAATTGGGATCATACTATACAAAATGTCCTTTTTGTTTTAATTGTGAGAGAGAATGAGAGAGAAGGACAGACAGGCAGGAAGGGAGAGAGATGAGAAGCATCAATTCTTCGTTGCGGCACCTTAGTTGTTTATTGATTGCTTTCTCATATGTATCTTGACTGGGGGACTCCAGCAAAGCCAATGACCCCTTGCTCAAGCCAGTGACCTAGGGCTCAAGCCAGTGACCATGGGGTCATGTTGATAATCCCACACCCAAGCTGGCGACTCAGTGCTCAAGTTGGTGAACCCATGCTCAAGCCGGGTGAGCCCGCACTCAAGCCAGTGACTTTGGGGTTTGAACCTGGGTCCTCAGTGTCCCAGGTCAACATTCTATCCACTGCATCATTGCCTGGTCAGGCCAAAATATCCTTTTTTTTTTTTTTTTACAGGGACAGAGAGAGAGTCAGAGAGAGGGATAGATAGGGACAGACAGACAGAAACGGAGAGAGGTGAGAAACATCAATCATTAGTTTTTCGTTGCTGTTGCAACACCTTAGTTGTTCATTGATTGCTTTCTCACATGTGCCTTGACCGCGGGCCCTCAGAAGACTGAGTACCCCTTGCTGGAGCCAGCAACCTTGGGTCCAAGCTGACGAGCTTTTGCTCAAGCCAGATGGGTCCGCGCTCAAGCTGGCGACCTCAGGGTCTCGAACCTGGGTCTTCCGCATCCCAGTCCGACGCTCTAACCACTGTGGCACTGCCTGGTCAGACAAAATATCCTTTTTTAAACTTAAATTATCATCATATCTTTAGGCTCTCTTACTTCACTAACTCAGAGTGTGAATGGATTATAATTTATGTAGAAAGTTCCTTATTAATTGACATTTACATTACAACAATGCTTTTCAGCAATCATCTATGTACAAATGTGTATTTGAGTATATGTTTATTTCTGTAGAATAGATTCCTAGAATTAGAACCTATGTATGCACATATGAAGTTTTAATATTGTTAAACTGCCTTCCAAGACTCACTATGACAATTCATATTCTAGCAACAATATACAAGAGTATTAGCCCTACACACTTGCCAACACTAAATATTATCATTAATCTTTTAAAATTTTGCCACTTTCATGGGTAAAAAAGTAATATTTTAAAATTTCCATGTTCTTAAAAATTAGTAAGTGTGAGTTATCTTTTCAAAGCTCACTACTAATCATTTATAAGACTTCTGCTGGCTTAGTTCATATTCTTTGCCTACTTTTGTGTTGTCCTTGATTATCTATAGACTGCCTTGCACACAGTGAATTTTGATCCTCTGACATACATAACACATAGTTTTCCCTTCATAAGCACACCAGCTCTGCTGCACCATGTCAAACCGACACCACCCACCCCGCAGCCCAACAGGGGTGCCGAGTGGCAGGATGTGTGCTTGAGCACAGGCTCATCTCTTTTGACCACAGCTCACCAGCTTGAGTCCAAAGTCACTGGCTTGAGCAACGGGGCACTCAGTTTGCTGTAGCCCCCTAGTCAAGGCACATATGAGAGAGCAATCAATGAACAACTAAGGTGCCGCAACAAAGAATTGATGCTTCTATCTCTCTCCCTTCCTGTCTGTCTGTCTCTATCTGTCCCTCTCTCTGTCTCTCTCTTTGTCTCTGCCACAAATAAAATAAATAAAATAAAATAAAATAAAATAGACTGATCTCTGGAGTTAGACCTGGATTCAAGTCCCAGTTCCAAATCCAGGCTCCACCACTTACGAGCTGTATCTTTAGATATGAGCTACCTAACTTCCCTAAACATCTGCTTCTTTGTAGTAAAATAGGCTAATAATAGTGTCAATCAGGCTATATTTTGTGTGCCAATAGTAACAAAATAGTTATCATTTCTTGAGTCCTTAATTAATATCAGTAATTGTATTATAATAATGTATTAAATGGTTTAAATTATTATAATAATGTATTATTTTATATAACTTCCTAATAGTCTGGATATTGTGTATTTGCATACTCACAAAGCCCTCTCACAGTGCCAGGAAATAAAGGATAGCTTGTGGTGTGAGCCTCATCTGGCAGTAGCTGGGTCGTGTCTCAGCATTGACATGTTTCCAGGGGTGGGATTCAGGTAATTTAACAACCGGCTCTGTGCCCTAATGACCATTTTAAATACAAAAAAACCCAATATACTGAAAGGTAGTTTATTATTTCATGCATTTATTACTTAAATAAGAACAATAAAAGAGGTACACAAAACTAAATTATATTATAAGAAAGAGTTTTAAAATATTAATGGAAAATATTCAATAATACCTGACAAAAGAACAATAAAACTGTTATTTTCCATATTGCTTCTTGATTGGTGTCCTCACCTGCGATTTTTTTTTTCACCTATGGATGGAATGAACATTACTCAGGGTGCTTGGAATACGCTGTAGTGCTGATGAACGTTAAAAAAGAGTAAGGGATGTCAGTTTGTGATTTCCACGACCTGGGCAGCTGCCCACCTTAGAGAGAACCTGATTACAAGTGCCATTTTAATAATCGTTTCACTGAACTCACCAAAATATTAGGCATCGGTTCTGCCAAACCGGTGCGAACCAGCTGAATCTCCACGAGGGTGTGTTAGACTCCTCAAGTCTGAGCGCCATGCCCTGGGTCCTGTGCACACAGGTTCTCTGTGTCCGAGCTCAGGGGTCTGGAGGCAACATGGCGCAGCTTGTCCATGTGCTACCTATGTGGCCCTGGGTGAGTAATCAGTGACTTGGCCTCTCTGAGCCTCAGTTGTAAGCATCTCATAGGGCTTTTAAGGGGGTGGGGGGGGGTCACTAAATTCTACAGAGGATGCAGAGCAGCCCCCTGCAGGTTTCTTTCCCACTTCCCCGTCTCACTTTTGTTCTGACTCCCTTTCTAAGGCACAGTATTGGCCTTTGAACTTCCGTCAGCGCATTGTGCCAAAGCCTTTAGGAAAACGTTCCCCATTGCTCCTACTCCCCTTCTAGAATGGTAACTGGTGCTGAGAGACCTGTGCTTTCAGGAGCTTCTCAGGCACTCTTCCCTTGGTTACTTTCCCAGCAGGCAGCCATACCCGTTACCAAATGCCAGCTCAGGTTAATAACTTGAATTGTCTTCTTCCCATATCTGGAGAATAGGAAATGTTTGATGAGTGAATGAATGAATGAATGAATGAATGAATGAATGAATGACAGGAAATCTGGTGAGATATTCATGGCCCCCCTTAACCTTGCTCCTTCTCCAGACTTTTCTCTCTCCACACCTTTCCCTTCACCCTTCCCTGAAGCAGACTGCTCACCTTCTCCACTCACTGTTCCCAGGTCATTCTCTTTCAGAGTGTCATTCCCTCCCTCTGAAGTAACAGCCCCAACCACGTCTCAGTTCTTCAGGATCCAGTTCTACTGCCGGCCCCTCTCCTCACTGACTTCTCATAGCACTTTCTCTTGCTTGTGTTGGAACTCTTGACACCTTCTCTTTGGCATCATTGCTCACTCAGCCCCTGTCCTTTCTCCCCTGATAACTATTTGGTGGGGGTAGGGAAGACCTATTGGGTTCATCTTTGAGCTTTTCCAGTGTTTAGTGCAGGGCTCTGCATACAGTGGACATGTATTGCTTGTTGAATGAATGCATGAACTATCAGGAAGACCTGCTGCCCATCATGCTGACCTAGCTCTCCTAGGTAGAAGGTCTAGTACCACCAACTCTGGCTCCTGGGACAAGCAACTCTGAAAAGAGCCTCAATTTACCTTTGGGCCATGACATGGCTCATGGGGGAACACTAACAATCCTAGACCTCTAAGGATTTTCTGTTTTAACTTTGCACTAACCAGGCACACCCAGGCAAGCCTCGGTGGACCAGTGGATTACAGCTCCAACAGATAAAGCATTTTTTAATGAGAAGGAACCTTGAGTCTTTGGAGCCCAGTTGGCTTATTCTCTAGTTGGAAAGTCAAGACTCAGAGAAGGAAAGTAACTGGCCCAAGGTCATAGAGCGACCAAGTGAGAACTAGAACATCCAATGCCTTGCTTTAGGACATCTAATCTAGACCTTTTTTCAAGTATCAGGGGAAACTCAAGCTGGCCAACTTTTGACATTCAGATTAAGGTTTACTCACTATACCTAGTGCATCCAAGGACAGAAGACCAAGGAGTTGGAAATAGTCTATATGTATGTGTACCTTTAAGGGTAGAACCAAAGAGCCAGTTAAGCACAATACACCGGCAACAGTTTTACTTTATCTTGTTAAATAAAATAAAATAAACATATATATAAATTTATATATATAAAATACACACATGTATTTTTCTCTTATAGGAACAATACCTGTTCGATATGCTTATTGTAAAACAATTGGAGTGTACCAAAGAGCATAGAGAACAAAGTTAATATCATATAGTTTCCCACCACTCAGAATTTAATACTTACATTTTTTATATGTCTTTTCCAGAACTTTTGGTATGCACGTAGGAACTCATTTTAATATTTGGGGTAGTGTTGTATGATGGTTCAGTGTCTTCTGTGCTTCATTTAGATGTATGGCAGCCCTTTCTACATTGTTATAATATTCTCAAAAACGTTATTTTAATGACTTTTCATGGTTCATTGTGTACCATGATTTATTTAGATACTTCTTTAATGTTGGATGCTTATAAATAATCTTGTGAAGAATATTTTTGAACAAAAACGTTTGCCCTCATTTCAGATTATTTCTTTAGGACAGATTTCTAGTAAGTGGAGGACAGGGACATGTTTAAGATTCTCACTATTTGTTGCCAAGTAGCTTTCCAGAAGCATGGACCAATTACAATCCCACCAGCTGCCTCAAAGAAGAACCTTTGATTCTGCAGTTACAGCAATACCTAGGGCTGGGGGAGGGGTGCTCTCTCATCCAAAGCCTCTTGGGTCATCCTGACATAGGACCCCTTATCCTATCCTTGTCTCCTTTTCCCATACTGCCCTCCTTCCCTGGCTCCAGGCTTAACTGTCTGCGAGGCCTCTGTTCAATCCCCTCTGGCTTTCCTGGCACTCCAGGCTGCCTCTGAGGTCAAGGTTCCTAGAGCTGAAAGGTGAGAGATTCACCTGTTCTGTGAGGTCACCACCCTTCCAGCATTGGGGAAGTCCCAGGGGGAGTGAAGGGGCTGTGTGTGTAAAGTTTGCTGAATCATTCACCTGTCAACTTCCCCCAAGTCTTCGGCCTAGGGCAGTGGCCTGCACATCTAGGAGGAGAAAGTAGAGGCCAACCTCAGGACAACAGCCACAGGGGACTCTCTGGACAGCATGTGGAGGAATTCTGTTTCCCTACAGGTTCTGAAGCCCCTCCATGAATCCCCGAAAGAAGGTGGATTTGAAGCTCATCATCATCGGAGCCCTGGGGTAAACCATGCTTAGCTTGAGGTCTGAAGGTGGGGAGCAGGCCCCTAACCAAGGGTAGTAAGACCTCCTGATGTGTTTCCACCTCCATGGGTCCCTTTCTCATTCAAGGTTGCACTAGGGAAGGCATCCCACCCAAAGAAGAAAGCTTAGCAGGAGAAAGGCAGGGAGTCAGGCTACCTGGTTTCTGGCCCAAGCTCTGCAGTAACAAGCCAATCTATTTGCCTTCCCACCTCCTGCCACATACAGGGAAGACCAGACCATTGCTTTGGGACACTCAGCGCTCTTCAGACCGCTCTGCTCACTTTGACGGGTCTCTATTTTTAGAAACCATTCCCTAGTCCTTTGCTATTTAGGATGATCTATGGACCACAAATAATAAATGTTCAGAATCTCAGGGAGAGACTGTGGCAACAGGGGCGTAGTAAGATTTTGAGAATAGTTTGGATGTACGTGTGTGTTTGTACATGTGTGTTCACATGTGTCTGGGATTTTTTCCTCAGTGTAGGAAAGACCTCTCTCCTCCACCAATATGTGCACAAGACATTTTATGAGGATTACCAGACCACACTAGGGGCCAGTATCCTCTCCAAGATTATCACGCTGGATGATACAGCTTTGAAGCTACAGGTGAGCGGCCCTTCCTTTCCCTCTCCAACATTCATACTTGAAGATCACCCCTCATTCTCTTGGCAGCCACTCACACAGCAGTGCATACCAGGCGCTACAGTGGGTTAGAACAGACATCAGCAAACTTCAGCTCTTGGACCAAATGTAGTCCAGCCCCTGTTTTTGTAAATAAAGTTTTAGTGGCACCCAATCTAGTGGTTTACTGATGGTCTGTGGCTGCTTTCACCTTATAACGACAGGGTTGAGGAGTTAAAACAGACAGTGTCGTCTGCAAAGCCTAAAATATTTACTATGTGACCTTTAACAGAAAAATATTTGCTGATCCCTAGTCTAGAAGGATGAGCTCTAATCCAAGAATGGGGAAGTCTTACTCATAGTCTCAGGTCCCTGGAAAACTTGGCAAATAATGGCCTTGGCAAGTCACACCCAAAGCCCAAATCTATCAGATGGGAATAACAATACCTGTCCTGATGCCCAGGAGGAAACAAGAGCTCGGATGTAAAAGTACTCTTGGACGCTAAATGTGAGTGCCAAGATACTGCAGTGTACATGGGTGACAGTGTCAACATACCTGTGTGTGGAAAGACCACATGTACCTGTGTCAGGGCTGTCTGCTCCCTGCCTAGAAAAGGAAGCCTTGACACGACGCCATCCAGCTAGGCCAAACTGCCAGCCACTCATCACAGCCCCATGGGGCGTGTGCTTTTCTCCTTCAGATCTGGGACACAGGCGGGCAGGAGCGGTTCCGCTCTATGGTGTCCACATTCTACAAAGGTTCCGATGGCTGTGTCCTGGCTTTCGATGTCACTGACCTGGAGTCCTTTGAAGCCCTGAATACCTGGCGAAGTGATGTTCTGGCCAAAATCATTCCAATGGAGCAGTCCTACCCCATGGTGGTGCTGGGGAACAAGATTGATCTAGCAGACCGGCAGGTACTGCTCATTCATTTATTTACTCATTAACCAAATATTATGTAAACACCAACTACATGCCAGACACTGTGTTAGGCCCCACACATATGGAGATGAATCATATACAGTCTTTATCTTAAAAATTTTGCAGCCCAGTAGTGGATAGAGACCCTTTAAGAGGGAATTATATAATATGGTAAATGCAATGATAAAGATAGACCTTGGAAATTTGGAGACCACAGTGAAAATGTATTTACTGAAGCCCAGAATCTAGACATTCTTCTTAGAGTAGCTGGCTTCCAGGCTGATTCAATAGCATGAGCAAAGGCAAAATATAACATGATATGAGCTGAGAACTGAAGGCAATTTTGTCTAGACACAGGGAGTAGAAGAATTAGGCAGAAGAGGTAGGCACGTAGAATTTGAATTAACTTGTACAACAGTATTTCCAGCAGCGTCAGGTAGGGGATCTGCCATTATCAATACTTGAATCTATAAATTTTCTGAGAAAGTAGTATATATTTTTATTAGCTTAAGCATATTCTGGATCATCTGACTGACCACTTACTTGATGGCTTGTCTGTCCCATGGCTGCAGGGACCCCATTTTGTGTAGGTGTTTTCTGCAGTGACATCGAGGAGAGCTCTTTTCATTGTTGCCTACTAATGAGAAAAGTCTAGATGTGGATCTAAGTTGTACAAGATGCTTTGCCCTGTTGCATTTTGCCTTGAATCCCTCAGATGCATGTCAGACACAAATGCATTATAGCTAACAAACTCCAGGGGTCAAATGTTAAGCTTTCTAAGTGACCTCATTAAAGCCCTTTTTTGGGTGGAGGTGAAGTTTTCCTGTTCTCCCTCCCATGGAAGGTGCACCCACGACACAACTCTTTCCAAAGAAATAATTTCTAGTCCTTCTTTACAATCATTTAATAATCATGCTGTGGGTTTTGAGTCATCTAACAGATTCTTGGTCATGAACCTTTGGAAATATACCAGATCCAGGGGGTAGTCTGTCTCCCAGACCACCTTATATTTGGCATCTATCAAATTGTAGCGCCCCCACCAAAACCTCCATTTGAACATCCTGTTTCATATAGCTGTAGTGTTTGTAGGGTGGAAAGTTGAAAGAGTTCAAAGCTGAAAGTCTGACATTTTCTCAGTGGCAGAGGCACCATCTCTTTGAGAGGGAACCAAGTAGGAGTCTCAGGAACAATGACAAAGCATTGCCAGTTGCTCTGGAGACAAATGGGTGAAGAAGTTGACTGAGGAAAAGACAGGAACTAATGGATGACACTCAGGGCTTAGCCAAACGACACCAGTAGTTTGAGGTGGAGAGTCTTTGTTGTGTTTTCTTTTCATGTTTATTTTATTGATTTTAGAGAGAGAGAGAGAAACATCAATCTGTTCCTGTATGTGCCCTGACCAGGGATTGAACTGGTAACCTCTTGTTCTTCAGGATGATGCTATAACCAACTGAGCTATCCAGCCAGGGCTTTGTTGTGTTTTTTCAACAGCTTTGTGTGGGGTAAGAATCAGGAATGAGGGACCTGGGACTAAGGTTTTTCCAGATGAGAGTAGCTGAGGAAGACGGCTGTGAGGGCACTGAGAAGCCGTGAAGGAAAAAAGAGCAACAAGAACAGGGTTGAAGGGCGGGGGCTAGGCCTTCAGAGGTGGAGGAGCAGGGCAGAGGAATGAGGGCGTGAGGGCATGGAAGGGAAAGGAGACTGCAGTCATGGAATGGGAGAGATTATTTAGTATTATTTACAGAGATCCTGGGTCTGGCTCTGGAAGGAAGAGGAAGTGGAGAGAGGGTGAAGCCCTTTAGAGGGGAAGAAATTGTGAAACTATCGTGAGCAGCGGAGACCACAGGGTGAGGTGGAGAGGAAGCCTGGCCAGGCTGCAGTAGTCTCATGAATGAGGGCACTGGCAGAGTGGGAAGTACAGGTGATGCCTTGAAAGTGTGGATGGGTCCAGTCCAAGCTTGGGCGGAGGCATGAGCTCTGTTCCGCAGAGAGAGGAAGATGAAGGCTTGAAAGAAGCAGTCAAGCTCCAGGCAAGCCCAACCCCATCTCTGGGATTTGTGTCCTTAGCCCAGGGGTCCCCAAACTTTTTACACAGGGGGCCAGTTCACTGTCCCTCAGACTGTTGGAGGGCCAGACTATAAAAAAAACTATGAACAAATCCCTATGCACACTGCACGTATCTATTTTAAAGTAAAAAAACAAAACGGGAACAAATACAATATTTAAAATAAAGAACAAGTAAAAATTTAAATCAACAAACTGACCAGTATTTCGATGGGAACTATGGGTGCGGATGCATCCTGTGCTCCTCTCACTGACCACCAATGAAAGAGGTGCCCCTTCCCGAAGTGGAAGTGTGGTGGGGGCCGGATAAATGGCCTCAGGGGGCCATATGCGGCTGAGGGCCAGGGCCATAACTTAAGGATCCCTGCCTTAGCCAGTTCCTCCTTCTCCTATGAAATGGAGAACAGACACAGATTTTTTAAGGTTGTTTGAGGACTAAAGGAAATAATGCCTGTAAAGCATGTGGCAAGCTTAATAAATGCAAGCAATTGTTATCTTCTTCACTATCTCCGAGGCATGGGCTGGGAAGACACTGGAACTTCTACTCAATAAAAAAATATATATATATATTTAAAACTCTATTGCTAAGATTGGAGATAAAGAAAAAGTTCTGGAGATGGAAGGATGGATGGTTGCACAACAATGTGAATGTACTTAATGTCCTTGAACTGTGCACTTAAATATAGTTTAAATGGTAAATTTTATGTTTATGTATATTTTACCATGATAAAGAATATATATTACCTGACTGGTGGTGATGCCGTGGATAGAACATAGACCCAGGATGCTGAGGTCCCAGGTTCAAAACTCTAAGTTGCCGACTTGAACTCAGGCTCATCAGCGCAGGATCATCAACATGATCCCAAGGTCGCTGTCTTGAACCCAAGACTCATTGACTTGAAGCCCAAGGTTTGAGCAAAGGGTCACTGGCTTAACTTGAGCCCCCCCAATCGAGGCACGTGCAAGAAGCAATCGATGAACAACAAAAGTGATGCAACTACAAGTTGATGCTTCTCATCTCTCTCCTCCCTTTCTCTCTCACTCTCCAATCAAATATATAAATAGATATATTCAGGATGATTTAAAGAAAATTACTGTCCTAATTTTTAAAAAATCCCTACTCTTTCACCAGAAGGTAACAGAGAGAAAATATATATTAGTTTTTTTTTTTAAAGAACAGCTTTGCTAACATCTATGCTATAAATAATTTATTCACTAGCATGATATTCTTTGCTCTAAGTTCAGGTAGGCAATTTTTGACTTACTACTGATTCATACAGTTGGGATTATGCTTTCTAAAAGATTCTTTATTTTTGGTAGTTGTTTAAGATGTATTTGAAGTGCTAATTATTTTAATTCATTTTAGAGAGGAGAGAGAGAGAGAGAGAAAGGGGGAGGAGCAGGAAACATCAACTCCCATATGTGCCTTGATCAGACAAATGCAGGGTTTCGAACCAGTAATCTCAGCGTTCCAGGTCGATGCTTTATCCACTGTGCCACGACAGGTCAGGCTGAAGTGCTAATTTTAACACATAACTGATCATTCTAAATGTATATGAGATGGGAAAGCATCATAAATAAAATTATATAAACTAGACTAATTTTTTTCAAATTTTGGCCTCTGATGAATCATCAACAATTGTAACAAGAGAAGTAAAATATTAGTACTGTAGTATCTTGTCAACCAAGAGCAAAATTAATAGAAGTAACACTTCCAAAATTTTCATACTTTCCATGTCTCCAAGTATCACACCCTGAGTTTATTTCTACAGTCAGAGCCCAAGTAATTATGATTTTTAAAATCATGAAACTATAACTGGAATTGGAAAAGGAAAGGGAAAAGTACTATCTGTACTGTTTTTTTCCCCCAAGCCAGCTTTCTGAGGTTCAATGGGAGAGGATATAGGAATAGAAAAGGAATGTTAAGCCTGACCTATGGTGGCGCAGTGGATAAAGCGTCGACCTGGAACGCTGAGGTTGCTGGTTTGAAACCACGGGCTTGCCCGGTCAAGGCACCTATGAGAAGCAACTACTATGAGTTGATGCTTTCTGCTCCTCCCCCCATCCACCCTCTCTCCTAGCTTACAAATCAATGAATAAAATATATTTTTTTAAATGTCAATATGCAACATAATTTTGGAGTTGTGCATTCAATCACTGCATAGAGACAGAACAAAGAAAGAGTAGGGAAAATAAAATAAAATGTGTTTTATAACCAGGTCACTGTCCAGTAGGAGAGAAGGGACAGCTGAGATCAGCCAGGCATAGTTGCGAACTTGTCTTCCCAGTTCTGTTGCTGGGTGACCTTGGACACCAATCCTTCTGCCTCTTGTGCCTGTAAATAGGAAATGTCCCCCTGCCTAACGGGGAAGCAGAGGCACCTGGCTTCCTTGCAATTCACTTCCATTTCTTCCGCAACTGCTGGGCGCCTATGATGTGCCCAGGAGGGCTAGGGCGCTGGGTGGGGGGCTGGGATGTAAAGAAGGAGGGAGCAATCAGAAGGGTAAGTCCAGTCCTTGCCCTCAGGGACTTTCAAAGATACAAAACCTTCAGTGTTGTACATCAACTGTAACTGAAAAATAAAAGATTTATTTTAAAAAAAAGATGCAAAGTCCTTTGCGTTCCTAAGACGCCATCTATGTATAACATGGTGATTTTTAATGAGTGTCATTTGCATGTTACTAGTGAGGACAATAGTAATCAGTAGTCGGACCAACCTTGATTACTCTCACATAGTTCAGATTTTCCCAGAGCTGTGAGGCTTCTTGGTGACTCACCAGGTCTTGGGTATGCATGCTCCACAGAAGGGATCGCTCAGTGGCCGCTTCTGGGGACCCTATACCCAAAGGCAGGAGGATCTTAGAGATCAGAGGCCAAGCCCAGGGCCTGGGGTTTCTCCCTGCTCCACTCAGGTTCCACAGCAACTGGGAGACTGTCTGGGCAGAGCCTGGGCATGGGAGGCGGAGTTGTCATCCGGGCTCCCAAAAGGACAGGCTGCTCAGCTGAGCCCAGTCTCCACCTTCCAGCACCAAGTAGCAAGCCTCACGACGCGACGCGGAAGTAGTGCTGGGGGACAACAGAGGCATGTGCTAAAGAGCCCAGAGCCCTAGGCCCTGCTGCCACTTCTGAGACCAGGGAAGCAAAGACTAAAGAGACAGGGACAGCAATGGTGCCTTTCATGTCAACAAGATAAATTCCCAGAACCTGCAGGAGCATGGAGACAAGTTGATGAGGGCCGTCTCTGCTCTCCCCTGGGGGGCTATGTTCTGGGAGTCGGGCAGAATGGTCCTTTCTCTGTGAGAAAAGCCTTGGCTCCCTTAAGTAAAATGAAATAATGGTTATAAAGTCTAGGTACAACAAGTATTCAATGTATGGTCATTTCCTTCTCCCCAAAATAACTAGGCATTAGACTCAGTGGTACCAAGAGTCTTTGGAAGTAACTTGCAGTGCTGTCAGAACATTTTCCAATCCACAGTCTCTGACTGTGATGAGCCCTTTGCATGTGGGTGGTGCTCTGCTCATTCGATACGCACTGGGTGGCTCGCAGCACCAAGAGCTAAAAAGGCCCTGACCCTGAACTCGGGGAACCTAAAGTCTGCAGGGAAAAACAGAAGAGCAGCACAGTTCTCATGCACGGTCTTGCACAGGACAACTCAGGTTCCGTGGGAGCACTGAACGGGTGCTTCATCCAAACTCTGCCTTTCTCAGCTGTGTCATCTGAGGCAAGTTGCTGAACCTCTCTGACCCCCAGTGTTCTTATCCATAAAGTGGAGCTAATAAAACCCATCTCCCAGGGTTACTAAGGATTACTTATCATATCTTGTTAGATATGACAAGATATCTAACACAGTGTCTGGCCCATAGTAGGAGCTTATCAACTATTCCTGGAACTCTACCCTGGAAAATAAAGATTAGCAGGGACCTGAGTTCCTGCTCCACATCAGGCCTCCAGGGTCAGCCAGCTCAGGGGAAGGAAGTCCTCCATCCCTGACTAGTGTCTGTCATGTCCATCTCCTTTGAGGGACTGAAGAAGGAGCCAATGGCAGGAAGACGCTCCTGGTGCAGGGCTTCGGAAGGCAACCCAGTGCAGTGAGTGCCGATTTGGCCAAGCCTGTGTTCAAATCCTGCTCAGCCCCACACACTCTAAGAAAATTCTCCTATTCTCTAGTCCTCAGTCTCCTCACCTAGAAAATGAAGCTAACAATACCACCTCATAAAGTTATGTTAAGAAATAACATGTGTAAAGTTATAGACACATGGGAGGTTCTCAATAAGTGGGAGCAGTGGTACTGTCAATGGGGATGGTGGGGTGATACAGAAACAATGGTCATTTCTTCGCCTCATTCAGGTGCCGCAGGCAGTAGCCCAAGGCTGGTGTAAAGAGAAGAATATTCCCTACTTTGAAGTCAGTGCCAAGAATGACATCAATGTGGTACAAGCCTTTGAGACGCTGGCCAGTCAAGCTCTGTCAAGGGTGAGTGGCATGGTGGCAGCACCTGGCCGGGCTGCCCCCTAGGGTGGGGGAACTTGGGAACTTCTAGAAAAGAACATATTGGGCACAGGTAAAGATGTGGGTGGAATAGGGTTGCTCATTGTCTTAATTAATGAATTGCTGAATGAACTCAATGGGACTCCAACTCTTGGACCACAGGAGGCCGGAGGTACGAAGCTACTTTAGAGAATAAAGTTTGTGGTCCTTCCATCTGGGTGATAACAAAATCATCTGTGGAGTTTCTAAAAAAATAAAATACTGCCCTATACCCCACCTCTGGAGATTCCAATGAGTAAGGGTTTGAGAAGTGATTAGTTCAGTCCTCCTTGGTTGGAGAGAAACCCCATGGTGCCAAATATTTATTCAAGTAGACCATCAAGCCTGCAGGAGTTGATGATGTTTTCCAATCAAAAGGATGAATAGATGTAGACACCAGGCATGATCATTCAACAAGCATGTGTCATATGTGCCAAGCCTATGACACAGGAATCAGGGAGGGGGAGGAAAGAGGGGGGGAAGACCAGAGAAGGCTGCCTGGAGGCAGCAGCAGGAGCACTTCATGGCACAGGGACGATGGGCTTGACGGGTGGTTGGGAAGGCACTGCAACAGTCCAGACATGACAGGATAGAGACAAGGACAGGGTGGCTAAAAGAGACGTTGGAGGTAGGACCATTGGGGTTGGTGATGGGAGAATGCAGGGGAGAAGGAATCAGGAGCTCTTTGGGTTGATGACCAGGTTTCTAGCTTGGCCAGCAGAGGGACCATTAATTAGGGATGCTGTGGACCGAGACAGAGAAGAGAGGGAAATGCAGGAGCATCCCAGGGACAGGGGGAATTTGGGCCGTTGGAGCACATGACATTCAAAGTCCTAGAGGTTCCTTAAGGTGTCAGTCCTTAGTGAGCTCTGGATGGAAAGAGAAGTTTGAGAGTAAAGCACCCTAGAATAGGTACTCAGTTAACGTTTTGAGAAGAAAGAAGATAGGAAGTTACTTTAGTGTCCCCTTCTGGCCACTTTCAAGGATTAGGATATTTCAAAATATAATTAAGAACAGCCTCATAATCAAAGAAGGGGCACCCACCTGCTTCGGGGGATTTAAAATGATGAGTTTTGCTTTCACCAAGTTGACAATACCATCCCCGCTGGGCTTGTCAGGCCGAGCTCCCGTGGCACAACCTGGAGACCCAGTTCCCTTCAGGGTAACTGGAGAAAGACAAAACTGCTGTGCCCAGTAGGAAAACGGTGTGCTCCGTGAAATTCTAGGGTCTTTGTGAGGTCCTCAGGATGCGGGATCTAAAGGCGGGGCCACGGAGGCAGCCAGGCTCAGAGGGACAGACACCCATGATCACACCCACTGGAAGGACACATGCATTCGGATAATATGTGTGAGTTTGGAGTGAGATGCACATGTTTGCCAAAAAGGATCAGGGTCTGGGGAGAAAATTACCCAGAAAACATAATTATGATCTGCAGCTTACTTGGCAGTTGTACAGGAAATCTGAGGAGCAAGATGGTGCTGTTATCGCGTGAAGTGATGTCATGAATGGGAAATGCTCAGCGTTGACTTGGGCCTGGGAGGGCGACTCTTAATGGGTAAAGAGAACTGGAGTGAAGACCTCGGCCATGCCGCGTGGTGAACGAGGGTCCCTCACACCCTCCGAGCAGCACCCGTTCACTTTAGAATAAAGGGCACAGGAGCTCAGAACGCCCTCCGCAGCCTCCCCGTGCCGTGGGTGTGTGCGGGCACCTCCTTCCCTCGAGGCTGGCCGTGTGGACAGTGGCAGCCAGGGCTCTGGGTCCCGGTGGGGCCTCACAGGCCCTGCTCCTGGGTACAAAAGATCCAATTTTTAAAATTCCTAATTCCAACAAGGTCTCTGGCTTTCAGGGTGAAAAAGGGACCAGAAAAAAAAAACACAACAAGGCTGTCTTGTTGGTAGAAATGGATCATGCAATGTAAAAAAGGGACTTGAATAGTAACGTTCTGTTCCTCCCGGCTCCTCACCGTGAGGCCCAGAGATGTCAGGGTTTCTACTACAATTAGCTCAGTGGAGTGGTGGGTCCTGCACACAGCACAGAGGCCAGTTAGAGGCCTGAGACTGCCCTGTGCTACACAGGTGGGAGCCCCCACCGCAGGCCTGGGCTGCCCTGGGGATAAGGGCCCATTTTCTCTCCTCAGGCACCTCAATGTGGGACTGTGCTCCCTCAGGGTGAGAGCTGGGAAGCCTGGGGCACCCTGGGTTAGGTCTGTAAGTAGTGAGTTGGGACTCCCCCCTCAGGGGGGAATCCCAATCAAAATTGATCCCAATCAAAATTGATCTGAAGTGTGGAGACCTCCCCAGAGAAATGGGCTTTAATGTAGAGATTCCTCCCACCCCCAACACTAATTCTGCCTGTTAAGTGTATGTATGTGTGTGTGTGCATGTGTGTGTGTATATATATATATATATCTCACAAATAAAATTCTAATAACTCAAAAGAATCTCTTGAGGGATACTCAAGACCCGTTATCCACGCTAAGAGGGGCTGTCCCCAAGACCTTATCAGGGAGGAGTTGAGAAATGGGGGAAACCGACTGTGTGAAGGAAGGCTGGGCCTTAGACCAGTGCCATGAGCTGTGTGCCACCAGACTAAGCTATTGCTCAGTCTGGGGTTGGCAGGGAGTGACAGGGCATCAGGGGATCTTCTCATGTGTTTTGGGGTCACCATCATCAGGTTACAGCAGGTGGGCCTGACACCCCTTCCTGGGGTCCAGAGTCATGGGCATCAGTGTTTTGTTGACATTTACCAGCTGGGTGCCCCACTGGGGCCTGGGAGCCATGGAGGAGGAAAAAATCAGCCCTACAAGTTGTCCCCGCAGAGAGGGGCACTGGAGACAGACCACCAGGCACAGTCCCACCTGCTGCACAGCAGGCTCCGCCCTGTACAGGTCCACACTTACACACACAATGAGTGTATGCTTACTCACCCCCCCACACACACACAGTGTGTGTACGCTCACTCATCCCCCCACACACACACAGTGAGTGTACGCTCACCCCCCACACACACACAGTGAGTGTACGCTCACTCATCCCTCCCACACACACAGGGATGTACGCTCACCCCCCCAACACACACACACAGTGAGTGTACGCTCACCCCCCCCCACACACACACACAGCATTAGCTGTGGGGGAACATGAGATTTGCCAGCTTGGTGACTATGAAAGCAGAGACAGAGTAAAGATGAGATCCTTTTAACAAGAGCCCATTCAGCATGTAGAACCCAGCTCTGGAGGAAGGACTCCTCACACCTACCCTCCCCCTGAGCCGGGCAGGGTGAGTGTTAGGAGATAGGTGGCCAGCTGAGTGGGGAGAGACTTGGCTGACTGAGAAGGGGTTTTCTCTGGACCTTGTTGGGACTGAAAAGTGCGGCAAAGTGGGCAAATAGGTAAAAAGGCCCAGTAGAAACCGAGTCCATTTCTGGGGGCCTCTCTGCACACAGAAAGAACAGAGGATCAACAGGAGGGAGGGCGAGGCTGGGAGGTGGTCATGGTGAGAGCAGGTTGGAGGGCATGGATGTTTGCAGGAGAGGCCTCGGAGCAGAAAAGAGTAGGCTGTCATCATCGCTGCTGAGGTCAACTCGGTTGTCTCTTCTGGAGAATTGGAAGTTGTGGGACCTGGTTAGAGATCAGGAGACCTGGGTCCCTGACCCAGACAGCCAACTGCTCTGGGTCCCCGGGAAACGCTGGAAGAGACAGTGAGGAAGGAGGGGGGGGGAACCAGTGGCATCCCCCTCATCCCCCTCTGGGCTTCGGTTTTCTAACAGCACAATGGGGAGGGAACAAAAAGCCCAAGCACCTTCAGCCATTAAGAGACAGAGGGTAGGTGGCGCTCTTTGCCTCTCAGGTATGAACGCTGACTTCTCTTTTCCTTCCCCAGTATCGAAACATCTTAGATAATTACCTCACAGACTCCATCAAGCTCTCCCCAGAAGACCAGTCCAAGAGTAGATGCTGCTGATCTTCCGGATCCCCCTCTGGACACCCAGAGACACAGCCTGCCCTGGGCCCAGTCATCTGAGGCTCCACCAGCTGCACCGCCTGCCCAGCTCAGCCCAGGCTCTGTGGCAGAGACCCTGATCCCTCGTGTCTGTGCTGGGCCCAGAATCAGAAGCAGCTCCTCCCTCGGGCTGAGTGCAGTGAGCTCAGGGCTGGGTTCTCGGAGTCCTGATGAAACTCAGAATATCACAATTAAATCCTGGCCTGGAGGAGTCGCGATCCCCTTGCTGGTCCCAGCTTTCCCACCACCTGCCCTCCTCAAACACTCCTGCTCCAGAACGCTCATCTCTGCAGACAGAAGCCACTGCTTCTGGAGTCCTGGGTACAACAAGGCTTCCTGGCCCATGCCACTGCACACCAGCAAAGCCACAGCACAGCTCTGGACAAGGGTACATACAGCTCAGCCTCCCTTAGTAATCAGGGCCAGGAAGTGAGGGTCTCGACCTCCTGAAGGGCCTCCTCAAGCTGTGGCACAGCTGTCCAGTCCTGGGCATCCTTCTGCCCCCTCCAGAGTACAAGGCTGAGGGAGCCCAAGAAAGGCCACCAGGGACTGGTTTATTCCTTCTTGCTCAGGGCTCTGGCAACTCCCACAGATCTCTCTGAGCCTCAGCTTGTTCATCAGTCAAATGGGGTGGCATGTACCCTACCCACATCAGAGTAGGGTTTTGAGGACCAGAAGCTCTGCTTAAATCTCAGTTACTCTTGTTAATATGCATTTATTTATTCTTTTAACAAGTATTTTTAGTACCTACTGTGTATAATGCACTGAGTCCAGTGACAAACAAAACAGACAAGAGCCTGTTTTCCTGGACCTTACATTTTGGTTAGGGAGAGAGGCAGTAGACACAGAATTTACACAGATATTTTCAAATAGCAAGTAAGTGCTTGAACAAAGTGAAACAAGGCAATGGGATAGAGAGGGACAGTGGCTGTGGTTGGGTGTTGTTTCGGGCAAAGTAGTCCATGAGGGCTTCCCTGAGGAGGTAACATTTGGCCTGAAAACTAGATAAAAAATGAGAAATAGGGCTTTCACCTTAGATCTGGAAGAACATTTCGGGAAGAGAGAGCAGCAAGGTCCAAGGCCTAGGCAAGGATAAGCTTGCTATGTTCTAAGAACAATGAAAGGGCATTCATTTACCTAAGCATTCAAAGACACCGGTCCCTGAGACAGCAAAGGAAACCCTGTCTCCTGGCTGATTCCTTTGTCCTCTGCTAACTGGCCACCAGAGGGCAGCAGTGCTCTTCTGTTTCAGGCTGAGTGGAAAGTAGGCAAGTACATTTACAGAGCAGGCTCTGATGCTTAGTTCAACCCTTCAAGATTTGTGGGGCACGAAAATCCCAATTTCTTAAGCTTAATAAGAAATGGGAAAAACTGCAACATCAGTGACTTAAGCAAGAAATCTATGTCAGGGACAAATGCTAGAATGAGGAGCCTGGAGAGTTCATGGATTCTCTGTCCCTACAGACTCTAAGGCCAAAATCTTGGTTCTGGCTACAGACAGCATAGACCCGGCTCATTCTGAGGGGGGTGGAGAAGATGACCTCGCTGTGGCCATAGAAGTCTCCTGGGGATGTTAGTCTATGATCTCTCGGTGTCATCTTTCTCTGAAGATAACACCTAGAGGTCGGGATGTGGGGGGAGTGGTCAGTGAGGGAGTTGGGAGCCCCTTCTCCCCTTCCCAACTGTGGAGTAAAAACTGGCTTGTTCTGGGCGGCAGCATGGACCTGGCACAGAAGCAGGTGGCCTGGGGCCTCGCTGTGTCTCTGTGTCTCTCATGGGGTGGTGTTCTGCACATCGCTCCTGCTCTCCTGGGAACCCGTCGGACTGTGGTTTGGACATATGGAGTGTGGGTGTGTATGCAGCAGCTTGCGCAGCACTGTGGACATGTGGACCATTTTTAAATGGGCTCAATAAACAATGTATCCTTCTTTGTTTTTAACTTTCATGGGATTTAGTTATTAAATTAAAAAAAAATAACCCTCCATATTACAAAATTCAAAAAATACTAAAGAAAAGACAACAGCCTGACCGGCGGTGGCGCAGTGGATAGAGCATCAGACTGGGATGCGGAGGACCCAGGTTCGAGACCCTGAAGTCGCCAGCTTGAGCACAGGCTCATCTGGCTTGAGTAGAAAGCTCACCAACCCAAGGTTGCTGGCTCAAGCAAAGGGTGGCTCGGTCTGCTGAAGGCCCGCGGTCAAGGCACATATGAGAAAGCAATCAATTATGGTGTCGCAATGGCAACGAAAAACGAATGATTGATGCTTCTCATCTCTCTCCATTCCTGTCTGTCTGTCCTTATCTGTCCCTCTCTCTGACTCTCTCTCTGTCCCTGTAAAAAAAAAAAAAAAGACAACAAAATGTAAAAAAAAATAGGACCAGCTATTAACTTATAGGGCCCAGTGCAAAATGAAAATGTCCAGCCTCTTATTCAAAGATTACTAAAAATTTCAAGCCAGCAAGAGAGGCCTCTGAGTGCAAGCCGCACACATCAAAGCCATCCCTGAGTTTACTGAGTTTCCGGGTGCTGGAGCCCCCGGCCAGGGTGATGGAGCCCCCGGCCAGGGTGATGGAGCCCCCGACCAGGTCCCCCTGGGCCGCAGACACACTGTAGTCATGGGGAGGTTCCACCCCAGGCCCGAACCACAGACAGAATGGAACGCGTCGCAGTGGTGAGTGGAGGTCTGATGGCTCACAGCATCCCTCCTCTGATGACTAGGGGACATGCTGACCAATGCACAAGGCAGAGGAAGCTGAGCTGGCCAAGTGCAGGCGGTCCCCACTTCCTACCCCCATACTCACCTTTGACCCTCAGGGCAGGAGGGGCAGGTATTGGGGGAGAGAGGCAACATGTGGAGCCTCTTGCCAGGTGGCGCCCACTGGAGCCCAGACAGGGTGTAACAGCCCTTCCTGCCCCCCCCCCCCCCCCCCCCCCCGGCACCACCATCCCTACAGAGAAGAGAAGCCAGATTAGCAAGACTGCCCTGACCCAGGCTGCCCTGGTATACCCGGAGCCCTGTTCTCAGGGGCAGCTCCAAGCAGGTAATAAATAACAGAGAGGATCAGGGCCAGGGCTCTGGGTGGCATATGCCCTTGAGGCTTGAGAAAAAAACAAAACCAAATCTAATCACCAAATAAACCTGGGCTGGGCAAGGCTGGGTGCCACAGGCCCAAGGGGATTGGGGGAAATGCTGACATTTTTCGCTGCTTGCTCCTACTCAGCAGGGGTGCCCTCTCTGCCCTGTCCACCAGACACAGGCGACTCCAAGAGCAGGCACATGGCTGGCACCCGCACTGCAGTCATGGTCCTAGGAGCACACAGTCCAGCGGTGGCCGCAGAACAGCCAGGCCGGCAGCAACACCCTAAACTAACCTAGCCGTGCACAGCATACCCAGAGTGACAGAGGACTGGCCTGCTGTGTGCACACCCGGAGGCTTCCTAGAGGATGTGTGATTTGGGGGGTGGGAGAGGAAGAGGGCCAGGCTGAGTGGGAGTTTAGGGAGTTCAGTTGAAGTAGCAGGCATTGGCCTGTCCTTGGATTCTGGGTGTGTATTCTCGTGTGTGTGTCTCTGAGGTATAGGGTGTTTGTGTATGCAGTTTGCTTTTGTGTGTATGCATGGTGTAATGAATGTGTCTGTGTCTGTATTTTGTGTTGTGTGAAAGTAGTGTGTTGTTTGTATGTGAGGTGTGTGTATAGTGTACGGAGGGGTGTGTAGTGTGTATTGTGTTTGTGTGTATAGTTTAGAGAGAGGTAGTGTGGAGTGTGTGTGGTATGTGTATAATGTGTATAGTGTGTTTGTGTGTGTATAATGTGGGAGATGTTTCTGTGGGGGATGTGTGTGTAGTGTGTGGGCGTATGTTTAGCGTATGTTGTGTGTGAGTGTGTGTGTGGTATAGAGTAGTGACATAAAATTTCAGACAGTAGGCCCTGACCGGTTGGCTCAGTGGTAGAGCGTCGGCCCAGCATGTGGAAGTCCCTGGTTCAATTTCCAGCCAGGGCACACAGGAGAAGAGCCCATCTGCTTCTCCACCCTTCCTCTTCTCCTTTCTCTCTATCTCTCTTCCCCTCCCGCAGCCAGGGCTCCATGGGAGCAAAGTTGGCCCCGGGTGCTGAGGATGGCTCCATGGCCTCCGCCTCAGGCGCTAGAATGGCTCCGTTTGCATTGGAGCAATGCTCCAGATGGGGCCAAGCATTGCCCCCTGGTGGCATGCCAGGTGGATCCTGATTGGGTGCATGAGGGAGTCTGTCTGCCTCCCCGCTTCTCACTTTGGAAAAAATACAAAAAAAAAAAAAAAAGAATTTCAGACAGATTTCCCTTGTTAAAGTACCAAAAAATTAGAGTAGCTCATAGAATCGGAGAAGAAAAGAATGGGCAAAGGGATGCTAAGGGTCAGGGGCGAGTGGGACAGCGACACTGCCGAGAGCCTTCCTTGCACCAGTGAACCCCAGCACGGCCCATGAGGAGGCCACCAGTTTCATTCTGCCAATGAGAAGAGAGGCTCCCTCTCCCTGCCCTCATGCCCCCAGGTCTTGTCTACACCACCAGCTCATCCTTTCTGACACACTTTCCCACCACCACCTGCCCACCCAGGCAGGTGAGCAGCACCTAAACCACACTGCCTTGCCACAGGCCTTCTGCCTGCCCTCTCATTTCTCCCCAGCCACTCTGCACAGCCACCATCCCACTGAGGTGCACCAGGATAAAATCCTTTTTGTCATCTACAAGGCCATCCACATCAGCCACCGCCTGCTGCCGGGCCTCAGCTCTGGCCACAACCTCCCCCATGGCTCCAATGTAGGAACTTCCCTCAGTTCCCCAGGGTGCTGACTGCCTCTCCCCACCTGCCCTTGCCAGCAGGGGACCCCTGGCAAAAACATGAGCCCCTCTCTGGCCCTTTGCCTGGTTAATCCCAGCTTAGCTGTCAGTTCTCAGCTACAACATTGCTTCCTCCAGTAAGTCTTCCCTGATGCCTGTCCAGGTGAGGAGCCTACCATGTGCCCCCACAACCCCCATGATCTCAGTACAGAGGACATGATTCTCATCAGTTTTATTCACCATCATCTCCCCTGTGCCCAGAGCAATGGCCGACAAATGGTTGGTACTCAATAAATATTTTTGAAAGGAAGAGCACTTGCAATACTTTTATTGTAATTGTTTGTCTGTCTGCCCTTAGACTTAGTCTCCCCGAAGGCAAGGTCTGCTTTGATCACTGTTTTAACTCAGTGCTCAGCATAGAGATTGGTGCATAGTAGGTGATAAATATATTTTGTGGAATACAACAGAATACTACAAAGCTGTTTTTTAAAAAACAAAATTATAAAATGTCTTATGTAATGACATGGGATAGACAGATACAGAGAGGCAGTGTTGAATGAAAAGGCAACAGCAGAAGTCTATGTAAAATACACTATCTTTTCTATAATAAGAGGCTTAAATAAGACTTTTCACTCATTGTTACTTGTACATAAAGAAAACTCCAGAAGGGTGCATAAGATCTAGAAGGATCTAGAAGAATCTAGAAGCATGCATGATAAATACAGTGTGTCCATAAAGGTGGCTACCTTTCAGAGTGGGGACTGGGCAAATGCGTGCCAGGAAGAGGGGCAAGACTTTTCTTTATATAATTTTACACTTTGAATTTTGAACTCTTTAAATGTATTACAAAATCAAATTATTTTGAGGAAGAAAAATGAATATTAATGGAAGAAAGAGAAGGAAGAAGAACAAGCAGAAAGAGAGGTGGAATTCCAACAAGGACCTAGCTGCCGCCAGTCAGTTACAGCTCTTGGCCTTGAATCCAAGGCTGACAAATTTGGATCCTGTTGCAGAGGACATGTACCTAAGATTCTCCTCGTGCCCACATGCTCTGGCCAAGATGCCAAGTCTCCCGGCTGAACCAAGATCACCTTGACTTATCTTTGTTCTCCTGTGTCCTAGAGGAGGATCCTGTGACCTGGGATGTCTGTCAATAACTGAGTGTTTCCAACCTCAGAGTCTCAGCTCTGCAGATAAACTATCGAGTGCATGCATTGCACTGTGAATTCCCGTGTGAATCACTCCACGGAGGGGTAGTCATTTCCCAAGGTTATTCACAGGGCTAACCAGTGAGCCAACACTCTGGAGCCCCTTTCCAAAGCCCAGCACTGATCCCTGAAAAGACTGTCCTCCACCTGAAGACTTTAAGGTACACTGGCACAACTACCTTTGGGCTATTGAGTAAAAAGCACCACAAACAGACCGTATGAATGTCAGTTTCAGTTTCACCCCCGCACACACACAACCCTTGCTGGTGTGCACCAGGGGGCACAATCATTTTCTTAGTAGTATTGTTTGTAATAGAAAAAAAAAAAAGAACTTGGATATGACCTGGATGTCCTTTTACAGGAAATTGGATAAATAAAATGTGGTACATTCAAACAATGGAATTTGACAGCAGTGGAAATGAATAAACTAAAGCCACATACATCAGCTGGGTGAAGCTCACAAGCATGTGGGCGCTAACAAGCCACAGACGGCATACTGTAGACCATTTGTGTAAAGTTCAAAAGCAAGAAAACTAAGCAGTTTACCTTCATATGTTTATCACCATGCAGGTGATTAAGCAACAAAAGACATACAAACAAGTGACTGGTGAATCCAAATTTCAATAGTGCTTACCTTTGATGGGGGTGGGTTGGGGTGGGGGACATGCAATAGTAGCCAGATACCAGGCGACTTGGCCATGCTGGGAATGTTCTGTTCCATCAACTGGCTTGTAAGGCCACGAACATTCATTTTATTACTACATTTTGCATCTTAGATGTATGTTACACACATTCTTTTTATGACTCATATATTCAAATTTCAACCTCAACCTGAGCTTTGGAGTCGGGCCCCTGGGTTGAAATCCTGACTTTCCTTTCCATAGCTGTGTGACCTTGGGCATGTCACCCGACCTCTCAGAGCTCCCACTGCCTCACTTGTACAAAGGAGTTAATAACTCCTTTAATAACTAGGCTTCTAGTTAGGTTTGCATCATGCGTAGCTCAGAGTAGGTGCCCAATAAATATTTGGTGGATAGTAATGGGTCAGGAACAGCTGCAGGGGCATTTGTTTTAAATCTACTTGTGAATAAAGGTGTGGGACTCTGGGATTCCCATTGTGGTTTGAGGACACAGTAAATGAGAATTGAATGAGCGAACGAGTGAAACAAACAAGTGAAAGAACATGTGCATTCTTTTCCTATCTCCACACTGCTTTCCCAGAGTGACTCCAGGACTCAAATAATCTGCTTAGCACTGTGCTCACTTAAAACAAAATTTAAAATGCAGTTATCACCCCTCCCTACCCAGAGCTCCTGCAGGCTGGCAAGCTTATTTCCAGGAAGACTCTACCTCCATTTCCCAAACCAGACCAAACATCCCTGGGGAGGAACTTGTCGTGTCTTTCCTTGCCCCCAGGAAACCTGGCACAGTTCTGGGCTCATGACAGGCACTCATGAAGACAGCTGCCCTTTAGGAGCAGAGGCCTTGGCTGGGCCGGGAGCTCTCCAGACATCTGCAGCCTTAGCTCCGTCACTCCTACACCAGTAGGAGTTTCCCTTGACCTTACAGTCTCAGGAACTTTTGCCTTATATACAATGACAGCTCATGGTTAGTGGAAATTGAATGGTTCTCCAAACCCTGAAAATAGGACAGACTGATATTTATAGGCTTTCTGAGAATCTCGGCCAAGTCTCTCTTATTTTTTTCCTGTTTCAGGCTAGTTCTAGGGGAAGGAATTATTTGCGGAATCCTGGGCAGGTCATATATATATTTGAAGTCAGAACATCTTAATCAAGACTTTGTGCGATCTTGAGCCAATATTATTTCTAGCCTCAGTTTTCTCTTCTGTAAATTGAGGGCGATAATCAGTTTTTGCCTACTTCACAAGGATGATACAAAGGTAAAAGTAAAATCATGATTATATTGTTGATTGGGAAACTACACAGCTCTGCCTAACACCGTGCAAAGAAAGAACACTGGATTTGCAGTGAAGATTGTAGAGAAAAAATACTGGATTTATATACTGGTTGGTTCTTAAGTTACCAAATATGTATTGAGGCTTATTAAGTACCAGGCACTATTGTGAGTGCTTTATGAACTCATTTAGTCCACAGAAAGATCCAATGAACTACGTGTTATATTATTATCCTCACTAGACAGCTGGGGAAACTGGGGAACAATTAGGTAACTCGCTCAAGTTGCACACTAGCATGTGGCAAAGCTGAGATTCAAACCCAGGCTGTCAGACTCCAGAGGCTGGGCTCTTCACCAGCTATTCTGCCTTCTGTTTGAGGTCTTTGAAGACTAGTTCTGCCATTCACTAATTCTTTCTTCTGTCCTCCATTCATTTATCCCACATAAATTTATTGAGTGCTTACTATGTGTCAGGTGCTGTTCTAGGAGCTGGGGATGGAGTGGTGAACAAAACAATGGTCATAGAGCATGCATTCTAATGTGGGAGATGGGCCTGCACAAATAATCAGCTAAGGTGTGCAGAGGGCCGAGTGCTGAGGACAAAGACTAAGGTCTGCTCTAACAGAACGCTGTAGCCTGGATAGCTAATAAACAACAGACATTCATTTCTCATAGTTCTGGAGGTGAAAGTCCATGATCAGGGTGCCAGCACAGTGACCCTCTTCTGGGTTGCAGACTGCTGACTTCTCTCTAGTGAAGAGGCGAAAGGGGTCTCTGGGGCCTTTTTTTATAAGGGTACTAACCCTATTTATGAAGGCTCCACCCTCATGACCTAATCACCTCTCAAAGGCCCTACCTCCTAATACCATCACCTTGAGGTTAGGATTTAACATGAATCTAGGAGGACACAAACAGCAGGGCAAGGGAATAGAGTGTGACTTTGGGCTAATGATGTCATCTCTTTCAACCACTGTTCTCTTATTGTAAAACAGAAATACTGAGGCCTGCCCTGCCTGCTTTAAAGATCTAGGTGACAATCTGACCCATGGTGGTGCAGTGGACAGAGTGCCGACCTGGAATGCTGAGATCACCAGTTTGAAACCCTAGGCTTGCACAGTTAAGGCACATATGACAAGCAACCAATGAACAGCTGGAGTGAAGCAACTACTTTCCATGCCCCCTCACACACACACTCCTGTAAAATCAATAAATAAAAATCTTAAAAAAAAATAAAGATTTAGGAAGCAATCAAATAAATTATGGAGGAGTACATGGTACATGGGGTAAACTATAAGATGCTCTACCAATACAGAATTGTAGAATTCATTGTTCTTGGCTCTTTGTTCCTCTGGTACTTGGTTCATATCTTTATTTAGTGTGTTGACCATTGTTTTATAGTTAGTCATGCAGGTCTCTATGTCTCTCAAAAAACTGTAAATTTTTGAGAGCAGGAACAGGTAGATCCATGTATGCGTAAGTACAAAACAAAGTGTAATTATTCATATTTATAATTTCTATTCAATGAACCCCTACCAGTGTCAGGCACTTATAAACAATGCTGGATTTAATCTTCAGCATATAAATTATTCTTATCCCTGTTCCCAGAAGAGGTGCAGAGACTCAGGAAGGTGAGTAACTTGCCTGTGACCAATCGCCAATGAGTGTCAGAACCAGGATTAAAATTTGCATCTCTGACTCCAAAATCCATAATCTGTCACCATCCCCAAGTTGTCATTTGTGTTATTATTCATACTTAGTCATTTATTCAACAAATATTTTGTGAGCACCTACTATGTTCTAGGTGCTTTACCAGGTGCTAGAGACATGGATATGGAAATGGCAGATGAGATTTCTGTCCATATAGGAGCAAGAACCAAACAGTTACCAAGTAAATCGGATAGGCACTGATTTGATACGCTGGGAGTCCTGTGTAGGTAGGGAGGCGGGGTGGGGCTTGTCCAAGGGACACTGCAGGGCTGACCCCTGAGTGATTCAAAGAAGCTGGCCTTAAGAAGACCTTGGTGGAACTGCCAACAAGACAAGGAAGCTGAGGTGTGAATGAGCTTGGAATGTTCTCCACGCAGGAGGGAGGCCAGCTAGCCTGAGAAGCCATGAAAAGGGGGGACAGGGGTAAGAGGCGAGGTAGGAAAGAAGGCTGGACCCACACTTTCAGGGCCTTAGAGACCCTGGAAAGAGCACTGGGAACCATCTGAGGTTTTGGATCAGAAGCTATGTGAGCTGATTTATGTTTTAGAAGAGATAATATTATTAATTGTTTAAATAGCCTTGGAGTTTTCTAATAATAAAAACAATGTTTTTTTAAACACACACACAAAAAAAAAAAAAAAGAAAAGAAAAAAGAAAGAAAAAAACTGTTTAAAGGTGAAAGAGACCAAAGGAGAGAAGGGCTAGGAAGGTGAGGGTAGGTTGGGAGTAGAGAAAGCCATTCGGCCAGCAAATGACTCATGCAGGGGTTTCCCTTGGCTTTGGCTGCAGCTGAATTAAGCCTCGTTCATCTTCTATATATTAATAAGGGGTGTAAATGGAAATAACTAATAGATTGCCAGGGCTCTGCTGTGAGAGGGATCAGATTTCTTCCCCTTTCTCTTCCCACCCCAGGGAGGAAGGTAGCCCTGGAGGAGACAACCACTTGCTGCACAGGGGAGGGTGTCTGATGAGCGGTCGCTTTTGCAGGATGCTTCTTAAGACCAGCCCTTCTACCCAGGAGCCAGGCTCTTAATTCTAGATTGAGTTCAGTCTCTGCCAGAATGTGGACTGGGAGCCCGGCCATCTGGATTCTTATTTCATAGCTCTGTCTGCCCTATGGGCAATGGGCACCCACACCCGGGCCTCATCCCTGCTCCACGCCCATGAATGACTTTAAGAGAGCATCCCACATCAGGATCCTTGGGTGTCCCGGAGTCAGGACAGTGGAAAGGGGAGATGGCACTGCTGGGTCCTGGCTGAAACCTCAGATGTCTGCACAGCCTGTCTCCTCCTCAGTGGTGAGATTCAGCTGGTTCGCACCAGTTCAAGCAGAACCGATACCTAATTTCTTGTTGAGTTCGGTGAACCGGTTGTTAAAATGGCACTTGTGATCAGGGTTCTCTCTAAGGTGGGTGCCTGGGCAGTCATCCAATGTGGAAATCACAAATTGACATTCCTTACTCTTGTTTTTTTTTATTAACTTTAATGGGGTGACACCAATAAATCAGGGTACATATGTACAATGAAAACATCTCCAGATTATCTTATCATTCAATTGTACTGCATACCCATTACCCAAAGTCAAATTGTCCTCTGTCACCTTCTATCTGGTTCTCCCTGTACCCCTCCCCTTCTCCCTTACTCTTTTTTAACGTTCATCTGTGCAACAGAGTATTCTAAACACCGGTAGTAATGTTCATCCCGTCCACAGGTGAAAAAAATTGCAAGTGAGGACGCCAATCAAGAAGCAATATGGAAATATCTTCAATAACAGTTTTACTGGTTTTTGTCAGGTATTATTGAATACTTTTTCATTAACATTTTAAAACTCTTTCTTATAATATAATTTAGTTTTGTGTGTACCTCTTTTATTGTTCTTATTTAAGTATTAAATGTATGAAATAATAAGCTACCTTTCGGTATATATAGTGTTTTTTAATACTTAAAACGGTTGTTAGGGCAGAGAACCAGTTGTTGAATTATTTGAAGGCCAACATCACCTTCACCATCCTCCTATCCCAGCCCTCTTCTTCCTCTGGGTCTGCATCTTCGGAAGTTATCAAGAAGCAAAGGAAAGGAAACCCCAAGAAAGAGGAACTTTCAGGAAACAAAGAGATTTTGCTTCCTAAAAACTGAATTTGAAAACTGGAAAACAGAGTAATCCCACTCATGCAAATAAAATGGAATTATGCAAATTGTAATGTGAATCAAAGCACAATCACATTTCCTCCTGTTCATTTCCAGCGCCAGCTTTTGTACCCCTGGAGGTGTCTGGGTGGGGGGCGGGGGAGGATCCTGGCAGAGCCTCCATGCTTAAGCAAAGCTTGAAAAAGTGAATTTTCCACCCCCCTCATTCCTAGACTGCGGACTTGTCACTTGGCTATTTCCCTCCATTCCCAAGGCTCCCCTGGAAAGACCTGGGGAAAAGCTGCTCCACCAGCTCCCTCCCTACCCTCGCCTTGACCTCGTTGTCTTACTCACTGGACAGGACATGAATGTACCATGTTAAGAGGTGATGGGAAAGGTTTGGAGGAGTGAGGAGCTAAAAAGAGACTTATGCAAATAAAGTCCCTTTATGTTAATAATATGCAAATATATACTGATTTTCTTTCCTTGACCCCCTGGAGCCAAGAAATGACTTATCTATGGGCAATGGACCAAAAGAGGCCCAGAAAGAGAGAGAGAGCTGCAGAGAGGAAAAGGGAAGAAAGAGAGGCCTGAGAGCTCTGGCTTACACCCCCAGACTCAGCTGACCCACTGGACAAAGCACAGCTGAAGAGGCAGGTCAGCCACCTGGATGACAGAGGTCCGACAGGTGGGGGTGAGGGAGTGTCTACTGTGTCCTGAGCTTTCAAGACAGGTGCTATCTCCCTTCACCACCCCCACCCCCACGGGACTTCCTCTCACCACCTCCCTCCACCTGTGTAGAGACTGTCTCCCTCTGTGCCATTATCTCCTGCAATTGCTCATAAATGACAACACCCCCAGCAGCCTGCCCCGCACTTGAACCCCTCCTGACCAAGGCTGCTTGCCCGAGGATTAACTCCTCTTTGGAGATCCCACAATAGCCCTTCACATCCTTTGTGCCTCTGTTTGCAGCAAATATTGAAGCTCTCTCCTGAAACCCATTACAGGCCATGGGGACAAAGGCTTTCCACTATCTCCGGGACAGACCCAGTGCCAGGATGTTCCTGGCTACTGTACCTGCTGTCTCACCTGCCTTGTCTTCTCCAGTTTCCCCCGGAGGGAAATAATCTACATTTACACCAGGCACCTCTGTGCCAAGGCAGTGGCCGGGCTGAGGCAATGGTACCCACACCCGGGCTTGCCTATTGGAGGGGAAGTAGAGAGATGGGTACCCTCAGAGTAGGAGATAAGAGGATGTGAGTTGAGGTTCCCTGGGGTGTGGCTGAGGACACAGCAGCAGGTGCACCATGATTTCCTTTGCCATTGGACCTTCCCAAATGCTGTTACCTCTTCCTGGAACATTCCTCCCTCCCACTAATTTTCAGAGGCTAATTTTATTCATCCTCTGGACTCAGCTTAGACTTTGCCTCATCATCTCCTCCAGGAAGAGGTATCTGTCTCCCAAATTCAGGTGTGCCTTCTTGGTACTCATACCCGGTATTCTAAATACCTGTTCTGTATCTATTCCCTTGTCCCTCTGATACCTCAACCTCTGAGCTCCTGGGCCAGTTCATTATTTCACTCACACTTGGCCCAACTCCTAGAGCATGGCAGATAAATATGGTTGAATAAATGAATGATTGAATAAATTCAACAAAGGTGAGCTGTGCCTGGTCCTTGAGTCCTCAGAATTCTGACTATGGTGGTTTGAGTCATGAAGGTGTCAGGGCAAGGAAGGACCCAGAATTTCTCCCAGTTTCCTGTGAAGACCCTCAGTTTAATGAAGAATACCAGGCTGAAAGTCCACCAGCCACAGGATGCTGGGTATGTCTCTGATCCTACCGACGCCTCAGTCCCCTCATCTGCCAAATGGGAAGAATAACATCGGGAAAACAGAGGAAGAGAATGCTCTGGAAACAGCAAAAGAGTTGATGCTTGAGCCATTACATGACAGACTGTGAAGGACCCTGGCTCAGGGCGACGGGTCACCTCATGAGGAGACATAGGGATCCGGCAGTCACCCGGCTGCCATTTGTAACCGTGCTGGGTGCAGAGACACAGGGGATCTGCTTCCGGTTGAGGAGGGGTCAACGTCTCTGGGAGTGGAAACTGCAGGAGGCAGCCCCCGGGGCCTGAGAGCCACGGGCCCTTTCCCTCTCACGGTTACTGCAATGTCCGGTGCTGACTCCTGCCATTTAGTGGGCAAGCTTCTCATTTCTCTTTGCCTCAACTTTTCCATCTATAAAACAGAAACAACAGCAGTGTTACCTCATAGAGTTGCTAATAGGCTTAAATAAGGTAACTATATAAAATATTTAGCAGTGTTCACAGCATGTAACAAGGGCCCGATAAACACAGTCATGGTTCCAGTCTGTCCCTGTCATTCCTATCTGTCACCCTTGCCATTCTGCAGAGGGAGAACCCAGAGTTTCCAGAACTTACCACAGGTTACTGGTGACTCAGGAATGGGAGGTGAACGCAGACCTAGGGTGCCCCATTTCTACTCCATTTCATTGTGGCTTTGAATTTGAATCATTGTCTCATTATTTCATGTGTACAAATCCAGGCCTCCGTATGAGGCAGTGGTTTCCCTGTGTCCCTCTTAGCCCCTTGGCAATGCTGAGCTATAGAAACCCTATAAAAGTAGTGGACCCTAAAAAAGTAGTGGGCCTGACCTGTGGTGGCACAGTGGATAAACCGTTGACTTGTACTGCTGAAGTCGCCAGTTCAAAACCCTGGGCTTGCCTGGTCAAGGCACATACACGCAATCAATGAACAACTAAAGTGAAGCAACTATGACTTGATACTTCTTGTTCTCTCCCCTCCTTTCTCTGTAAAATAAATAAATAAAATTAAAAAATAAGTAGTGGAATGGCTGGTGTATTGAGAGGGGCACAAAGCAGAAGCAGTTCCTTGATCCCTTTCAGCCCCCTGGAGACCTGACTGAACTGAGGAGCCCAGTACAAACCGGGGTGTCAGGGAAGCGACTTTGCAGGCCCGGCTCTGAAACAGGAGCTTTCCACGCAGCACGTTGGAGGCCGGTGTCAGCCCGCGCTGCTCAGCCTGTCTACAGGCCTGTAGTCACAGGGAAGGAGGCTCCCTGTGGAAATGTGGTGAGTGCCTGAAAGCTGGCAGCCAGTCAACTCTAGATGTTTCCCTGAAGAAGCAGAGAGGGTAAGTTAGGGAGGAATACTCCCAAGGGAGGGGTGTCTTCACAGAGTGGTGAGAAACTCCATAGGGCCATTTCAGCCCTCCAGGCACCAACATCCACTCCTTCCCGGGATTCCCAGCACACCTCCACCCTGCCTCCTAATCCCCCTTGGGGATCTGAGTTCAAGGGCTATTTGGGCAAAGACCACACCTCTGTCCTTGCTGCCGAGGTGTCTGGTCTGTGGATTGCTCCACAGGGAGAAAGACTTTCCAGGAAGAAGGGATTTTCTTTTTCTTTTTTTTTTCTTTTTTTTTCTTTTTTTTTTTTTTTTTGCGAGAGAGACAGAGACAGAGAGAAGGACAGCTAGGGACAGACAGGCAGGAAGGAAGAGAGATGCAGAAGCATCAATTTTTCGTTGCACCACCTTAGTTTTTTATTGATTGCTTTCTCATATGTGCCTTGACTGGGGGGTTCCAGCAGATTGAGTGACACTTGCTCAAGTCAGCAACCTCGGGGTTTCGAACCTGGGTCCTCTGTTCCCTAGTCTGAAGCTCTACCCCCTGCACTACCACCTGGTTAGGTCAGAAGAGATTTTCCACCTGACCTTCAGCTCAGAAGTCCAGGGAACAGCATTCCTGTTCATGATTCTCTTTCCTGTACTGAGCAAGTACAATAGACACTACAACATGTCTGAGAAACAACTGAATGAACTGCCCTCAAAAAACACCGGCACAGAAACTTCCACAGCCTTCTTCCTGGACCCATGTCAGTGCCTCACAAGTCCCTTCCTCTCATCTCACCTCAGTCCTTTCAGCTGTCGCCTAATCTCCAATTGTTGGGTCAAGAGTCTAATACATAAGCCTCTCCAAGTTCTTGGGTGGAGATAAGGCATCCCCTGAGCCTTCTCTGGAATAAGTAATCCTAAAAATATCTTTCTTCACTTCCTTGGCTCTCCTCTTGGCCCATCTCCAAGCCCTTCCTCAAATTTCCGCCTTGGCCCAACCTGAGCATTCCTGGCTGGCTCTGCTGAGGGAGAGAACTCTTGTGTGGAGAAGCCGGCGTGGGGGTGGCATGGGGGCAGGGACCAGGAGGTGAGAGAGCAATTTTTTGCTTCAAGGGCCTCTAGTGAGGGCACTGCCTTCCTGCCTGGGTTTCTGAAACTCTGCTTATTCGACAGGTCTTATCTTACTGCCACCAACCCAGACTCCTTCCTGGTATCTTGGGAAACTAGTCCCTCCCTGGCAGGACGTGTGATGATCTCACACAGTAGCTGTCGGTCTGTACTATTCTAAGAACTCCCCAAAGGAAGATGTAAGAATGCAGATCCCTGAGCCCCATCCTCAACGATTCTGATAATAAGACTCAGAATTGTCCTCAGACACCCCGACCTCTGTACCCACTCGCTCTACATACCCTCCCTCTACATACCCAAATCCTAAGGATCTCCCCAAGCCTGCATACTCCTGCCCGCACTGAGTTCTTTCATCATCTCCAAATCAGGGTCACCTGTCAGTCTTTAAATCCCACCTGACCCCACACTCCCTGAGAACAAACTTGAGGACTTGCCCATTTGATCTTAAAATACATCACACAAACCATTGCCAACTCTGTCCCTCTCTGGGGACAAAAGCTAGCTGAGGTTTTTGCCATGTTGGATGATGTCACAATGGCCTAGGATAAAAATCCATGGTCGAGGGCATTCCAACTGGTGGCCGGCCAGCTGCAGTATTCACCATTCCTGTTCAGGGGCTTCGGTGAAAGAAAGACCCTCTACTAGTGCTGGGCACTGGCCAAGACCTTTATCTTCACAGCCAAGTAATGGTATGAGGAACTGAGAGTGCTTGTTTGTTTCTTTGTTTTTATAACACATTTTACTTTTAACATAGAGTGTTAGAACTGAAGGGGTCTTAGGGCCCATCTAGTCCCGTATTCCCCTCCCACCTCCACACAACAGATGAGGAAACAGGAAGTGACCTGCCCAAAGTCACCTTGGGAGCAAGGGGCAGAGCCAAAGTCCCGATTCCCTAGCACTGAGATCTTACCCTGAACACCACTGGATTGTTTTTTATTTTATTTTAATTTACAAAGCGCTCCAACAGTAATTTTCATTTCATCTTCTCTAGGCTGTGAGTTAGGTATTATTGGTAGCATTCTAATTTTCCTGTTATGGAAGGGGGCTCAGAGGGGTTATGGCACCTGCCTAACATCACACACCTGGCATATCTAGGACACTGGCCCTGGGTAGCCAGCTATGACAAGCTCTGTTAGACACCTGAGTTCTTTGGGTTTTCCTGGACTTGAGGAAAAGGAGTTCTTTGCTGCCTAAGTGGGAGCAGGAGCCGGGAGGGAACTTTGCTCCATAAATTTTCACCTTCACAACGTCCTGAGGGGACTGTCCCCAAGGTTACACAGCTACCTTAAGTTAGTGGCAGCTCTTGGGACCAGGCAAAAAAAAAGAGATAAGTTCTTGGGTGGTTGCCTCTTTGTGCAGCTCTGCATACAGAAGTCCCATGCACATAGAAGTCCTATGGTAAAGACACCTGCTATGACCCAGAACTCATTCACTCACTTGCTTGTTCATTAAACACTTACTGAGTGCCAACAATGTGCCAAGAGTGTGCTGAGCACTGAGGATAATGAAGAACATAGTCTAGCAGCCAGGGGGGTGGGGCTTCTAGTGGGGTCGGGTCCACCCTGGCCCTCAACTCTTGGCCATTAACCTACACTCCAGTGGGGGAGACAGACAGATGAACAGGGATTGATCTTTTGTTGTGCCAGGGCTCCAACTACTGAGGAAGGAGCACCTAGTTCAGGCTGGGGGATGACAGAATGAGAAAGTGAGTGGAGTTCATAAGAATATGTAGCAGTAAGACCAGCAAAGAAAAAATAAGGGAATTGCAAGAAGCAGGAGACAGCATGAGCAAAGGTGTGAGGAAGCAAACAGCATGGTGGGTATAAGCCGTGCGTGCATGCTTAGAGAAAGATCTGGAAAGGTGTATGCACAACTGCTCTGGTTGGTTATCTCAGGAAAATTTGGTTGTGGAGGCTTTTGCTTCCTCAATGGCACATTTCTATTTCGTTTGAAATTTTTATAATAAGCAAGAATTACTTTCATAAGCTGGAAAATAATTAATACACAAGAAAGAGTGTTGTGTGTACGATAAAACTTTAACAAAGCATAGTATTTGGGAGCATAGCATTGGAGGGCGGACTGCTAGCAGCCGAGGAGAAAATCCAGGGAGCTGTCAAAAGTCCCTCGAGCCTGAAGAAGCAGTGGGTCTGACTCTAGCCCCAGGCAGTGTCTGGAGTGCTCGTTAATTGGGCCAGTCCTTGCCTGGGAAGCCTCAGGGCAGCCCAGAAGGAATGCCCATCAGCTGGAGCTGATGTATTCCAGTTAGAACTCAGGGGAGTGAGCAGATCCCTAGGGCTCTGGTGGCCCCAGTAAGACTCCCACTTTCCCTCAGGCTGGGAACCATGCAAAGATGAGGCTGAGGGAGCTTCTGGGCTTCTTCTCAAGGTTATTCTGGGTGCCCATCTCTGTCCCACCACCTCACTCCTAGCCTGCACCTGGGCTAGATTGGTGAAGGACAAAACACCTAAAGCTCTTGGAACAAGGTCATTTGAAAAGTTAAGCATATAGAACTTTCAAAGGAGTTTTCTATAGACATCAATCATTTAAAACATCCTCAGTATTAGCAGGGTCTTTATTTGTCCTTTGCCAGAGAAGGAGGAAGTAACTTGCAAGATGTAACTCAGGCAAATCATTCAAACACACACGTTTACAGTTTATTCATTCATTCAAGTAGGATCTGTAGGAAGTGGCTGCAAACTGAGGGGTACCAACAAAGTCCCCAATCCAGAATAACCCCTCTTTCAGTGTTGGAATTTCCTCTTAGAATTAGGAACTGTTCACTTTCTTCCTATCTTTCCCTTTCTCCCTTCCTTCTTCTTTCCTCCCTCCCTCCCTTCCCTCCCTCCCTCCTTCCTCCTTCCTTCCTTCCTTCTTTCCTTCCTTCCTTTCTTTCTTTTTCCTACTAGAAACGCCCTGAAAAGGTTAGGAGGAGTTACATCCTAATAATTTAATGCAGGTTTATTGGTGCATATTTTCCTCTGTGGAGACCACAGATCAAGACAGTAATATCAGTTCCATGGCTTAAATAGCTCAGAAAGGGGATGGGGTGCCTGGGGACAGGGTGGGGTACTGGTTGGTGTTGTTGATGTAAGAAACATCTAAACCTGAAGAGAATTTTTATGAGATCTTTGAGCCAAAATTGACAACTATTGCTGGGAAGCAAGATCTCAAATGCTTCAGAGAATAACAGTTTTGCGAGTTCTTTCATGCATTTGAAATTAAAGAGGGGGAACATATGGAAGATTTCATAAAGGGAAAGAAAGCAAGGCAGGGTTGGGTTACAGGATAGTTAAGTGTATGTGCTCTCTTGAGGGTGGTTATGCATTTGAGGGGCATTACTTCTGAAATTACAAAGGTATGTTAACCTGGATGCACAAGAACAATGGACAGGTCTGGCTTTAAATTCTTCCACTGAAAAAGTGACTACCCACCATGACCTGCCCAGCTAGGAATTTATGATTGTATCACCCAGTGAGTTTACTTTCAGTAGAACCCCTTTTTCATCTACAGTTTATATTACCAATATCCCTCCTCTCTTTGGGACTGAGGGGAGACTCTCCAAAAAAGAGAATCCAGTTGTTTATTTACTTATTTTGTCTTAGAGACAGACAGGCAGGAAGGGAAAGAGATGAGAAGTATCGACTCATAGTTGCGGCACCTTAGTTGTTCATTGATTGCTTCTCATATGTGCCTTGACCAGTGGGCTACAGCAGAGCCAGTGACCCCTTGCTCAAGCCAGCATCCTTGAGCTTCAAGCTAGTAACCTTAGCATTTATCTGTGATCCCACACTCAAACCAGTGACCCTGCACTCAAGCCGGTGACCCTGCACTCAAGCCGTGTCCTTGAGGGTTTTGAACCTGGGTGCTCAGCATCCCAGGTCAATGCGCTATTCACTGCACCATCACCTGGTCAGGTTGAGAAGCCAGTTGTTTAAAGGAAAAGTTTGATTTGGATGAGACTAAAGTCCTCCCATAAGGGCCAGTCCCCAGTTTGACCACTTCCCTTTTGGCTAGGACAATATAAAGCAGCTCTCTCCCCAGTGCCCTCTACAGCCTCAGTAGATGAGGGGCAGCTTCAGGAGACAGGGGCGTGTCATATACAATGACACAGCTGATCACAAAGGATGATGATTTCACTATCAGTTTGGATGTACAACAGGAGACAAAGAGACACTTCACAGACTGATTGGTTTAAAAGTGATCATGTAAAAAATCATCCATTACCTATCAAAATCACATCATTTGTGCCAGAAAACAGAACACTTATTTCAGAAGTTAGAGGAGAAAAAAGGCAGGATTTGGGTAGGGCAGGCTTCCCTTACCTAAACTATGTATTTGGATTATCTAAGGACTTTTTATAAAATATTTGTGACTAAGACCCACTGAGACATAGTGAATCTGGTTATCTAGGGACAAGACCTAAGAATATGTACATTTATTTTTTAAATCCTCCAGGTAGTTCTAAAGTACAGCCAACCTAGGAAACCTAACTATGGTTAAGATAAGGATGGGGAGCTGGGGGAAAGGACCACGGGGTTAGAACAAGAAGCGGAAGAGAGTTTATTTGAGCCAAACTGCCAACGTATGCTGGAGAGCAAGATTGTCAATGCTCTTGAGTGTAAGAGTCCCGCAGCTTCGTTCATGCACTTGAAATTAAGAAGGGAACATAAGGAAGATTACGTGGAGATGGGGGCAAGGAATGGATTACAGGTTAATTAAGATCATGTGCTCTTGACCAGGTGGTGGCGCAGTGGATAGAGCGTTGGACTGAGACACAGAGGAACCAGGTTCGAAACCCTGAGGTCACTGGTTTGAGCATGCGCTCATCCGGCTTGAGCACGGGCTCACCAGCTTGAACCCAAAGGTCACTGGCTTGAAGCCCAAGGGGGCTGGCTTGAGCCCAAGGTCGCTGGCTTGAGCAAGGGGTCATTCAGCAGTGAGTGACACCCCCACCCCCATCAAGGCACATATGAGAAAGCAATCAATGAACAACTAAGCTGCAACAAAAAATTGATGCTTCTCATCTCTCTCTCTTCCTGTTCGTCTGTCCTCTCTGACTCTCTATCAAAAAAAAAAAAAAAAAAAAAAAAATCATGTGCTTTTTTTGAGGGTGGTTATAGCTTATTTCAAAAGTATATTACCCTAGATGCCCAGAAACAATGGACAGGGTTTGCTTAAGGCAAAAGTAAACCTTTTACTAAAGTTATACACCAGGGACGTGACTACCTACCATGACCTGCCCAGTTAGGAATTAATGACCAGATCACTCTGTGAGGTTACTTTCCATAGAAGCCCTTTTTTTCATCCACAAAGGGAAAGACTGGAGGGGGGAGGCCCAACAGAGGTGAGCTGGTCCCATTTGTGGTGGCCTCCTGATGCTGAGAGAGCCCGTCGGGATAGAAGCTGGACTTTCTGGTTCAGAAGCAAACTTCCCACAGCTCAGGAGCAGAGGCTCTGTGAGTAGTGGGGCTTACAGAGAGGAGTCTAGCCCACGCAGCACCCCCACATAGCACAACCAACATCTTGATGAAAGGACCAACTTGGATTTTCCTCCAGGGCCAGCAGAATGGACTTGATTTTCTGGGTCCCTCAGACCCAACATACATTTCCCATTTCCTACCTGGGCCTAAAATACCTTTGCCAAAGGCTGTGACTCTCAATCTAGGGCATTCTTGGAGGGCAGGGGCAGTCAGACAGTCCCAAGCCCAGGGAAACACATAGCACATACCCTTTTATCCAGTGATTTGGCAGCGTGTTGGGGAGGGGGAGCTTTCATATCACAAATAATCCTGAGCATAGTGTGCAGTGGGAGGCCTCATTCACACACACTTGTGAGAAAATACACAATTTTCAATGACATTTCTGAAACTGTCCTCATCTCTCCTCCCACTTTTCCTAATTTTCGTTGTGTTGGGTCTTCTGGCAATTGCCTTTGGGCTGCTCAGAAATGTTAAACCTTTATGCATTGAGATTACTTTTTATGTGCCAGCTCCAGGTAGTGACCATGGCCTCCCCACCCCCTACCCCTGAGGAAGGGCACAATTGGCACCACCCTGCATCCCACCCTTCTCCTGTTCCTGTCAGCACAGCAGTACTGAATATCATCAATGTTATAAGCCTTCTGTGCATGGCTGGTTCTAAAAATCTGTATCTTTTTAAAGAAATGCCCTGCCCACTGAGCACTGCAGGGGTTCTGCCCTCAGGCCCTGTGGGGACAGGGCTCCCTGTGTCCTTAGGGAGCCTCAGAGGAAGTCAGAGAGGCACTGCACCCGAGCCTACCAGCTTGGTCAGAGATAAAATCGGGAACAAGTCCGTCCTGTGGAGGCAGCACCTCCGTGGAAGGCGGTCCAGTTACAATGTAACCGAACTATCAGTTATCTAGTGTAAATGGCTGGATATCAGATCCTCTAGTTTGGGCTGGGAGGTGGGTGTGAAGAAGGCGGAGCCCTAAGCCATGGAGGGGGAAGAGGATGTCAAGTGGGTGCTGGGGTCCCTGCAAGGGCAGTGAGCAGCAGCAAGAGAGAGCAGGGGCCAGGAGACCTGGCACCACTGGGCCCAGCCCCATTACCTTCATTGGTCAAGGACAGACAGAATGGGCGTGCTGAGGTCTTGATCATGCCCTGGCAAACAGTTTCCCCGTGGTTAATGAAGATTAGATTTGGGGACATGTTTCTGGGTAGTTAAAAAAAAAAAAAGTTTTAACTTCATAATAAACTCTTTCCCAAAGAATGTCAAGTCATTATACCGAGGGACAGGAGCCTTCTCAAGAGTACATATTATATGACTTGTGCATAGAAATGAAGTTATAGAACAGGCCAAGCTCAATTGTAATAAAAAAATATCAGGACACTTTCTGAGTGGTAACTTATTGGGAAGGGGCATGAAGGAACTTTCTGGAGTCCTCACTATGTTCTGTGTCTTGATGGGGGTTTGAATTGCACAGGTATAGACATTTATCAGGACTTATACATGGTATAGAGGAGATTCATGCAATTTGTTGTATGTAAAACTGATGTTAAAAGAAAAAAGTAACTGAAAAAAATTGATCTCTTGTTAATGATAATATGATGCTGAAGTGTTGGCCTAGATGATACTGATGTCTACACCGTACTTTAAAATGCATGCAAAACTAGCCTGACCTGCGGTGGTGCAGTGCATAGAGCGTCACCCTGGAATGCTGAGACTGCTGGTTTGAAACCCTGGGCTTGCCCAGTCAAGGCACGTACAACAAGCAATCAACCAATCAACAACTAAAGTGAAGTAACTATGAGTTGAAACTTCTCACTCCCTGTCCCTCCCTTTCCTCTCTCTGTAAAATCAATAAATAAAATCTGTTTAAAAATGCATCCATGTGATAAAACACATATAACACATTAATGATAGAATCTAGACAGTGGACACATGGTGCTCACAGTAGAAGTCTTGCAACTGCTCTGTATGTTTAACATTTTTTATAATAAAATGTGGAAATGAAGAAAATTAAATCATCAGAGAATCATCCACTCTACCTCCTTTTGGCCTGCTCAGCCCATCGCACAGAGTGTTGGCATTTGACTTAACAGTCTGGCTGAATGAGCAGAGGGGTGAGTAACCCTTCTCTCATCCTCCTTAGCCCAGCTTCCCCTCTTGCTCTGTCCCTTGAGTCCACTTGCCCAAGTAGACCTGCTGACCATTCCAGATGCCTCTGGCCCACTGGACACAGGAAATACTGTATCTCACAGACTCCTCACCATTTCCCTGTTTGAAGGACCAAAGAATCCTTCTCCTTTGACGAATCACTGTCCATCAGGTAAGTAGCCCCCTGGCTGCTGCATTCTAAGCCCAGGATTCCGTCTTTTTTTCTCATTCTCAGACACAGAAATAAGATGTAGTTTCTACTACATCTCTTAATTTGTTTTATTATTGCTTTTCCTTCTGTCTGTGCTTAAAGCATTCACCAGTAAGGATTCCATGCCTTATTTCTACAGTTGCCTCCTGGCAAGTCCAATGCAAGGGTCTGCCCCACCCCCATCCTCATCCCCACAATTAGGGAGACAAGCATTTCTTTCACATATATAGAAACTATCATACTTCCTTCAGAAGATTCTGCACTCTCCAGTCTCTGATCTAATACTCTCACCCCAGGAAGTTCTCCTTTGTGTCTAACTTAAATACTGCATGCTGCCTTTCCATAGAAGTCAATGAGGCTTGGGGTCTATGGCTCCTGAAACACAAATGTACTCATGTTGGGTGCACAGGGCTGTGTTTGTGCAATTGGTGGGACAGCAAAATCTAGAATACTGGGGTCAAACCAGTGGTGGGATTCAGCCAGTTCACACAGGTTCAGAAGAACTGATACCTAATTTTCTGTTGACTTCGGTGAACCAGTTGTTAAAATGGCACTTGTAATCAGGGTTCTCTCTAAGGCCTAAGCAGCTGCCAAATGTGGAAATCACAAATTGACATTCCTTACTCTTTTTTAATGTTCATCTGTGCAACAGCGTATTCTAAGTGCCCATAGTAATGTTTAGTCTGTCCATAGGTGAAGAAAATTGCAAGTGAGGATGTCAATCAGAAGCAATATAGAAATATCTCTCTCTCTTTTTTTTTTTTTTTTACAGAGACAGAGAGTCAAAGAGAGGGATAGACAGATAGGAACCGAGAGAGATGAGAAGCATCAATCATCAGGTTTTGTTGCCATTGCGACATCTTAGTTGTTCATTGACTGCTTTCTCATATGTGCCTTGACCGCGGGCCTTCAGCAGACCGAGCAACCCCTTGCTGGAGCCAGCGACCTTGGGTCCAAGCTGGTGAGCTTTTGCTCAAACCAGATGAGCCTGCGCTCAAGCTGGCGACCTCGGAGTCTCAAACCTGGGTCCTTCCGCATCCCAGTCCGATGCTCTATCCACTGAGCCATCGCCTAGTCAGGCTAGAAATATCTTAAATAACAGTTTTATTTTTTTTTTGTCAGGTATTATTGAATATTTTTTCATTAATATTTTAAAACTCTTTCTTATAACATAATTTAGTCTTGTGTACCTCTTTATTGTTCTTATTTAAGTATTAAATGCATGAAATAATAAACTACCTTTTGATATATCATTTTTTATACTTAAAACAGTTGTTAGGTCAGAGAACTAGTTGTTAAACTGTTTGAATCCCACCACTGGGTCAAACCAACCTTCCTTCTCCACTGGCCCTTTAGCCCACACTCCACCCCAGCACCTGGTATGGTGGGGTCACTCAAGCTGAAAGTCCCCTGGGCTGAGGACTTCTCTCAGGGGCAGCTTAGTATGGTTCACCCCAGGAGGACCCATCTAGGTGTCTTTTCCTTCCCAGACGCCAACTTCTTCAGACAAGTCTAGGCCTGCAGACCAACTTACCTCGAAGTCTTGCAGTAAGGGCAGGAATGGGATGGGACAAGCGGTGTGGGAAGAACAACAAACCCTCCACTTGGCCTGGGAATGGCCAGGGATGTCTTTCCCCTTTACAGAAGAAGAATCTGAGGCCCGGGTTGGCTAAGTGCTTTGACCAAGTCAACAAAACACCCTCTTCTTGATGTCATCCTCAACGACTAGCACTTTCTGAGCATAAGTCAGAACACACCATGTTTTCAGCTGGCAGTATATCGAAATAACACAAGGCTAGAAGTCTGGAACTCTGGGGTCTGATGCAAAAGTGGGCATTTTCCTGGGGTAGAGAACTCCTCCTCAGATTCTACATATGTAAAATGGGAATGAAGGCTCCTGTACATGTCACAGGGCTGTGGCCAACAATGAGAAGAGATGACATACATGAAAGCACTCTACATACTGTAGGTGCTCTACAGATACAAGGAGTCTTTTTTTCTTAACCTCAGTTAGCAGCACAGCTTCATTCATCACCTGCTTGCTATTGTCACTCTGAGCCAAGCAGGAGGGCTGAGCCCTGATCCAGGAAGCTTGCTTTAACTGGGGGCATTGGTTTTGAAGATTCTGCTATTAGAGACACACAGGGCTGTCTGTCCCACCTGACCCTAAACTGGCCTCCAGAGTCTGGGGGTGTCTGATGAGCCCTATAGACCTCTATTGACAAGAGGGGAAGAGTCTCCGTAGTCAAGTTTCAGGCACAGAGAAGGAGCCTCTCTGGCCTCTTTGCAAGACCAAGCCCTTCAGATTGGTCCATTCCTCAGATAGAAGGGGTGCAGAACCACAATCAGAAGCCGAAGGGGTTGTGTTCTCACTGCACTCAAGTCCCATGTGTGCTAAAGACTAAACTCCAGTACCGTGGTAGCACCCAAACACAGTGGTTTGCAGAATATCGGTGTTTTTCTCTCATACAACCATCTCAAGGCGAGCTGTCCAGGCTGGTGGAACCCGGCTCCTTGATGTCACGCACGAGCTCAGATCTGTTGCTTTCTCATTTACCAGGCCATTGTTATCACCCATGCAAGCTCGGTCACCAGCTTGACAGAAGGAGGCACTTCCAACACCTTAAGGCTCAGACCTGGAAGTGGCTCGGCTCACTTTACATTCTACGGGTGAGGGCTGAGTCACACGGCCCCACCTCACTGTAAGGGGGGATGGGAAATGAAGCCAGCTTGCCACCAAGTGCCCCATTGTAAAGCTGTCCAGTACCTTCAAGGTTGGGGCAATACAATGTGACATCGATTGAAGAGAAGCCACCACCCATACCTCTGAGTGATGTGTGGCATGGCTACTGGTCATGATGTGCACTAAGACATCAGACCCTCAAGGCTGGGACCTCCAGGAGATGGCAGAGCAGAATTCTTAGCAGTGGCCCTCTCTCCATGGCAGTGGGCAATAAACATTAAGAATGAGCTTGGAGCAGAAAAACCTATCCAGAGACCTTCCCTATCCCCAATATTCTCACACCTAATCACAAGAAGCTGTAGCCATAGATGGGATCCAGGCTCTGAAGTCAGAAGGAGGGGCACAAACCAGCAAAATGTAGGTAAGTCACAATAATAGGAACTCACCAGCTGGTGGGTGTGGCTGCAACCAAAGCACCTCTTTGGGAGCCTTTGCCTTCACAAATCATGGCTGCAACCTCAGTAAATGATGTGTCTTCTGATTGCCTTGGGGCAGGACCCAGGATGGGCATGTCCAGTCAATAGTAAGCACTCATGTTAGAATGCTTAGTACAGTTTGGTCTGTGAAGGACAAAACAGAAGCAAAACACCCAACTGTATGCTCCAGGAAGGTCGCCTCCTGTAAACCATTAGAGCCAAATTCCTAACAGCATGTGGTCAAGTGTCTACCAGTAGTTATCTCATGAGAATACTACAGGCATATAAATACAATCAGAGCAAACAGGCAGGCTTCATGGAGGAGGCATGGCATAAGCTGAACGATTTGAAGAACAGAGAAGGGAAGGGAGAACATTTTAAGCTGGATGGGGAGAAGGTGTAATAGAAAGGACAGTGCTGGTGGGGTAAGCCCTCTAGAAAGTACCAGACCCTGTGCTACTGAGTGCTTTTCATGTATTACTGTGTTTAATCTTTCCAACATCACTTGGAGACAGGAGGCATTTTGCAGAGGAGAAAGCTGAGAGATCAGAAGAGTTTGCTAATTTGTTCATAAACACACAGCTTTTTCCTGGAGCACCAGAACCACATCCAGATGCTCTGGTTACAGAGTCTGCTCTTAGCCTCCTCACCAGAGCCAGCAGTAGCATCGGAACTCCCCCGGAAGACTTGCCGCTGCCCTTGGCAAACAGCCCTATGGTCACTTCAGTCGCATCGCAGGCTGATGAGCCCCTGGCTGCTTCTGAGCTCCCTGCTTGGTGGAGGAGCCTGGGTCCTGCCCACAAGCCTGGCGCCCTGCCTGCCCCCTAAGATGTTTTCAGTGGGAATCACAGCCAATGAATGTACTGGCAGGATGAGACAAACTGAATGCTCAAGAGGCTCCCTGGGAACAATGCAGCTCTGTAAGCAGCCCCAGCGGGAGCACAGCCCAGGAGGGCCGACAGGAACCAGCCCCAGCCAACCGAGGCGTCCTGAGGACTCAGAACATGCTTGGGCTATGGAGCTGTTCTCCACACTCTGAGGGTTAGGACATGGACTTCTTGAGTCTTGGACCCCAGCACCACTTAGCCAGCCTCCATCATACCCCCGATATACCCAGAGAAGTGGCCCCAGCAGAGGTCTCTGGTTCCATCCTATACCCTCCCACGGGGACCATGTTCTTGGGAACTCCGTGCTTGTCTCACATCCCTCCAACTCCCAGAGGGAGAAGAGGGGCCTGGCTGGCGAGGGCTGATGGGCCTGAGGAGTCCTGAGAGTGCCTCAGGCTTGGTCCCAGCCTCCCACTCTGAGTGGCGCATTTGCTAGGGCTGAAAACTTAACCCTAACCAGGCTCCCGCCCCCAGCTTAGCCTTTTGTGAGCAAGTCTGTAGGTGGGGGCTGCTAGAAGGAGAGAAAGGGAAGAATCGGGGTTCTAAATGCCCTGCCCTTGAAAGGTTAAAAAGAAAACCAGCGATAGAAGGCTGACTTTGGGGAAGGACACTGATAAATTCCTGGACTAGACCCCCAAATATAGCCCTTGGGGAAAAAACTCAGAAGACACCCATTCCCCTCCACCCTCCCTTGAACTAAAGGCACTTCCAGCCGCAAGACTCTGCCGTACAAGCTGTGCATACCTACCGCGGGCCTGGCCCTAAGGAGCCTGGTTTTGTTCTCAGGCAGCAGGGCTCCATGACCTAGAGGTCAACAGGGTACACACCAACCCACCAGCTGGCCAGCCACCTCAGGGTCTGGCAAAGTGGGAGTGAGGAGGGAAGAAGAGGAAGGTGTATATGTGCCCCGAGTCCCAGTCTCTTCTAAGAAAGTCTGCCTGCTATGGTCCAGCGCCCATACTTGGACACACACACACACACACTCACGCTCACCCTCTTTCACCTGGGACCTCCCAGAGGCAGGTGGGGCTGTGGCTTCAAGGCCCAAGTGCAGGTAAGGCCGTGAGGTTTTTGCTCTGCTAGAGCAGAGTGGGAAAGGACCCTTCCCAAATCTATTTGGCCAGCTGACTTCATCCCTGGGAGATCATGAGGGCAAGTCCGCGGATGGGACCTCAACACCCCTGCTTCCCTAGAACCGGGAATAAGGATCATCTATCATGTAGGGTGTGGAAGGGCAGCACCTGGCTGGGCTGTGGCTGAACGGCTGGAGGCAGTGAGTAGCAGAGAGATGATGGAGATAAGCAAATGGTTGTGCAGTACCAGCTCTTTCCCCGAAGGAAAGGAAGTAGTCTTACAAAAGCATTTTCTCTTTGCCAGCTGTCCCTTCTACAGAAGGACAAATTAAGCCTCAAAGAGGTTACCGTATTTCCCCATGTATAAGATGCTCCCAAGTATAAGACGCACCTTAATTTTGAGGCCCGAAATTTGGGAGAAAATGTATTACATAAAGTTATTGCACTCAAGTTTTCTTCATCATAAAATTCATACAACTCCTCATCACTGTCAAAACTCCCCTCCATTAGTTTGTCCTCATCTGTGTCTGATGACGAATCCCTGTCTTCAACAAGGAGCGCAAAAGCATGCGTGAAGAAGCAGGAAATGAAGTAAAAAAACTACAACCCCTGATAAGACGCACCCAGTTTTCAGACCCCAAATTTTTTACAAAAGGGTGCGTCTTATACATGGGGGATACAGTAATATTTTGCCTGAGGTCACATGACCAGTAAGCCCAGAGTCGGGATCTTGGAGGAGATTCTGTTTTTTCCCACTGTGTCGTGATGTATCTCAAGTACTGTGACACAGTCCCTGACTTCAAGGAGCTGTTGGGAGGACAAAACCTAGAAGACCTAGCATACCTCACCTTTGGCAGACAGTGGAGTACAGAGTGGCTGTCAGCACTCAGAGGAGACAGGCCTGTGTGATGGAGTGACCCTGGACCAGGGGTGGGTGGTAGGCATCTTCCAGCTTTACTCCTTTTTTTGCAACTGTGGAATAGGAAAGGGCACTGTTTTCTTATGACTCTCTCAAGGTCACAAAACACCTGCTGATGTAAATCTTGGCTATGCAAGCTGGACCCTGGAGGTAAAGTGAGGCCCTGGAACCCTGGATCCTCAGTCCCATGTTTCTCTAATTATCTCAGTTCTCCCCGAATTGGGGATCTTGCAGCCAGGAGACTGGTGAGTCAACATTAATCACCTGGAACTCCCCCCCTCTCCACCTCCAGCCTCATTCTCAGCATTCCCGGGGCAGTGTGAACCGCCTGGAACATTCACCCAGGCCACTAATTTCTGGTTCTGAGCAGAACCTCTCTGAAAGCCTCAGAACCAGCCCACCTGAGAGCCATATTCTGCTGGGCTCCCAGCCCCTGACACTGCAGACCTGCTTTTCCACACCTTCCCCTGCACAAAGCTGGCTGGCGCTCCATAGGCAGCATGTGCCACCTCACGAGAGTGCCATGTCCCTGGGAATGATCAGGTGATACCACCAAAGGGGAGTGGGAGAGGGCCCAAGTAACCTCCTGCCACCTTTGTGGAGGGAGAGCTTGGTCGTGCCCCGGAGCCAGGCTGGAGGGATAGGCTGGGGCCCTGTGGTGAGCAGGAATTCAGCTCTGACATTGTCTCTCTGTCCCTCTTGCCTTTGAGGCCTCAGGGTCCCTATCTGTAAACGGAGGTAAGTGACTCAGATGAACCCACAGGCTCCTATTCTCCCCCATTCTATGGTTCTGCGACACTCCTTTTCCTGGAACCTCACATGCTTGGGGGTCTTGGCCAGCTCAGATCTGACTCCAGCTGGGTCCTGTCCTTACTGTTCACACTTCAGAGTCCACCCTTCTATTCCTTTCAGCTACTGTCCCCTCGCTCTGTCATCATGTGTATTCTGGGAAGCCTCCCTCAGCTCCTTTCACTGTCTGGACCTCCCAATGACTGGCTCTCCTGGGTCTTGTGTTCCCAGCTCCTAGCACAGTGCTGGGCACATGGCAGGAGCTCAGGTCCCCCGAGTTGAAAGACCAGACACAGGTCGGCATCACCCTCCTCACCTCATCTCCTCTGTCTCCTGATCGATCTAAGATGCTTCCAACTGAGCTCCTGGCTTCCCTGAGGAGAGAGACGAGAGTCTGCCTTCCCTAGTGTCTCTCCACAACCCCGCAGTCCTCATGCACGCATGAAACTGGCAGCCAAGGGCCAGGTCAGACCTGTCACTGCAGGGCTGGGCAGTGAAGACTTTTCTGTCTCCAGCCTTAAGGTGTTTACTTAAGTCACTGGGCTGCTCTGACCAAAACATGATCCTGTCCACACCCTTGGCACAGGCCCCACACAGGACACACGTGCAAGAAGCCAGCATGTGCAGATAAGACCAGAGGCCCAAGGATAGACAAAAGTGGGAGAATTAGTCTCCTTCTTGGGGGTTTAGCCTCAGTTTGTTCATCAGAAAACTAGGTGTTCTTTAGCTGGACCAGCTCAAAAGTGAAATGCGTCAGGAGGGTACTTTGTGGATATTTGGCTTATCTGCATAGCTCAGTAAATCCCCAAAACCTGTTTGGTGTGAATGTGTGAGAGTGTGAGTGAAATGTGACATGTTGAAAAATAAGGTTGGAAGATGATGATAAACTCTGGGTCAGAGAGGAACACAAAACACAGGAATGGGCTTGAAAGGAGAGAATTTTGGATGGATTCAGAAGTCAGGGGGCTAGGGGACAAACTGGAAACTCTTTCATAGAGTAGTGCTTTGGGGGCAGCCCTAACCTTCTTCCTCCTGGAGTGGCCACCTGGGGTTTAGAGCTCAGGGCCCTCTGTGTCCCCTCCTGGGGGAAATCTTCCCTGACCTCCAGCAAGGACAGAGGGCGGTGCCTCTCCTCTGCATTCCCATAGCACTCTATGTTTCCATATAACAATGCTCTCTATGAAGCCTTGTCTTTTCCACCATGGTGAGATCTTTTCAGGGCAGGGGTTGTGTCTTTCTCATCTCAGTATCCTCAGGAGAGGATCCTGGCACTGGTTTCAGTTTTTAAGTGGAGGAATGAGTGAGTGAATAAATGAATGAATGAATAACAGCTTTCAGTCCTAGGGGTGGGGATGGGGTAGTTTGCTACAAAAGGAGAATCTATATGCTCCAGAGAGAGGTATAAGATTGATGCTTCCCTCTTTTCACTGTGAAAAACAGTGATTGAACAAAACTCAAGACAGGGAGTTGCTTTGGATGTTAATGTGTTCTTTGTTCCTCACTAATTGTTTCTAAGTCTCTTTTTCTCTGTATTTCTATTTCTGCCGTCTGTCTCTCATTTCTTTTCTTTTTTAAAAAAATTTTATTGATTGATTTTACAGGGGGAGGGTAGTGAGAAGTATCAACTCATAGTTGCTTCATTTTAGTTGTTCATTGGTTGTTTGTCGTATGTGCCTTGACCCGACAAGCCCAGGGTTTTGAACTAGCGGCTTCTGCATTCCAGGTCAATGCTTCATCCACTGTGGCACCACAAGTCAGGCTTGATTTTTTTTTTATTCATATTATTTTATTTACTGATTTTAGAGAGAAGAGACAGAGGAAGGTAGGGGGAAGAGAGAGAAGGAACAATTCATAGTAGTGTCTTCTTGTATATGCCTTGACCAGGCAAGCCCAGGGTTTTAAACTGGAGACCTCAGCATTCCAGGTCAAAGCCTTACCCACTACACCACCACAGGTCAGGCTCTTATATCTTTGTTTTCCCTCCACCAGCCCTAACTCTGTTCCACTGTTTAATTCTATTCAAGATACCTCAGGATGCCCTATTAGCCATAAGGGCCTCTCCTCCCCCTGCCCTCTGCTTCTCCAGCCTCTGGTCTGGATTCCTCCTTGCTGGGCTTCTCACTCACGAGGCTCCTGTCCCTCTCCATTGGTGACTCTAGAGCAGTGGTTCTTAACCTTTTTTGAGGTACCGAACCCACCAGTTTCATATGCGCATTCACCGAACCCTTCTTTAGTGATAAATAAAATATAAAATTTTTTTCCAAATTCAAGACATAGGTATATGTTTTTTTTACTGCTGCACAAAATGAGCCGTGCATGAACATCACCTTGCTCAAAGAACAAAACCAACAAAGTGCATGAACTCGCAAAAAATTACGGTATTACTTTATTCTGGCCTCCGTGGCAGAGACTTCTCCGAACCCCTGAGACCGACTTATTGAACCCTTAGGGTTCGATAAAACCCAGGTTAAGAACCACTGCTCTAGAGATACCTCTAGGCTCATCTAATCTTCTTATCACTATTATGCAATATCTACACACCCAGAATTAGCTAAGACAGTAGGAGAAAGGTTAGGGAAGAGAGCCAACAAGTTCCCAAACCCAGAATGTGTCCTGGAGTCCCAGCCATCTTCATCTGGAGAGATATACCCGAAAATGTCTGAAAGGTGGGGTCTTGTATCACCGTTAGCTTTGCAGGTTCAAAGATTAAAGTGATAAAATGGACAGAGCATGGGATCTGAAGCCATAGTACCTAAGTTAGATTCCTGTCTCTTCCATCTAGTTTTTTGTGACCTTGGGGCAAGTTGTTTTGCTTCAGTCAACCTCAGTTTCCTCATCTGAAAAATGACAGCAACATGCCTAAATCATATGGTTGTTATGAGACTGAAACCAGATAACGTGTGTGAAAGCCAGGTGTTACTATGGAAACTCAGTTGGACTCAGGAAAGACTCACATTGGCAAAACCCACACTAGACCAACTGATAGACCACAATGTTTATGGGTCATTTAAAAGAGAGCAATGTACATTCCTGCAGGCAGCCCTGGATGCTCCAGTCAGTGAGGCAATGTTCTCTCTTCTCTGAAGGAACCAAATTACAACAAAAAGTTTCCCTGACAGGCATGGTATCCCAGCAAGGGGACTTGGTTGTTTGACCAGGATGGTCACTGTCACCTAGCTATAGGAAGAGCCTGATGACTCATCTGCTTTCTAAGAAGTGCCTGCCTAAAGTTTAGAATAGGTCAGGCTATCCATGCCACTGGACAGTGCTGGAGACATACGAACAAATTCTTGCCTTCCGGCTCTGTTTTGTTTAAAAATCCCATCATATAGTCACTTACCCATTCCACAAATCTACAATGAGCTCTCACAAATGCCAGGCACTGGGCTAGGCAGTAGATACAAAAGTGAGTGAAACAGACACTGCCCCACCCTCCCCATGGAGTTCACAGTCTTTGGAGAAAGACTGACAATTGAATGCATAATGACCATCCGTTATGAAAACAGTATACTGTCACCATGGTGAAGCAGAGGCAGCCGTGGGAACATGGCAGCTAAGCCAGTGCAGAGCCTGGGGAAGTGTTTCTGGAGGAAGTGTCCATGCACACATCCTTTCTTCAGCAGGTGGCAGGGCATGCTTGGGTGGCTTGCATTCTAGCTTTCTTTAGTTGTGTTCGGGCACCTCGCTACACCCTGACAACTTTGAGTGACCTCGGGTGTTACCCTAGTCCCCACAAGCAATGCATCTATGAACTCTCCCTTGGGCTAGGCTTGCAGACAATTCATTCTTTTATTCATTCAACAAATATTTATTGAGTCCCTATTATGTGCTGAAACTAGCTCATTTCACCTTCCCAGGGAGACTTTTGCCTTCCCAGGTAGGGCAGTGCTTTATTGAAGCCCCCTGTACTGGTTCTGGCCCCCTGCAGAGCCTCTGTTTTCTGCTGGAGGAATGGGAGGGCATTCAGGACTAAGGCAGCATTGCCCCAGATATTGCAAAGGAAGGGGCTCCTGGCATCAGGTGGGGACTCTTCTTCCCAGGACATATGTTAAGAAGTAGCAACTCTCTTATCCACCCTTTCTGAGGTTCTCCCGTAGGGCTCAGTGGGTCAGGGATAAGCAGGCAGCTCTGATGGGGACAGCAGGCATCAGCCTGAGCAGAGCTGTGACCCAGGAAGACATGAGATCTTGGAAGTGACAGAGGCCTGTGAGTTGTAGACTTGCTAGCCTTGAGGTCCCCTTACATATCTAACATCGTTGTGAGTCCATTTTCTTGAGCTCCTTCCCCATATCCCCAACCCCCTTGTTCCCTGTGCACCATACCTGGGAAGTTAGGAAGGCAGGGAGTACATTCCCCGTTGCACTGCTGGATAGACCAAGGCACAGACCTCCAGGGCAGCCCCAAACCTCCCAAGGACTCTGAGGGCCTCCCAGACAGGGCTTGTCCTGTGCCTCAGGGATGTTCAGAGGTCTACTGTCTCCCCACCCATCCTCCCAGCTCTCCAACCTTCAAAGCAAACAGCCCTAGGACCCCAGCCCGCTGGTGGCCTCAATGGGTCCCATTGTCCAAGAGGCTATTTGGCTTGACCCCAGCCCCATAAGCAGCAGGACAGCAAGCTTGGAGAGGGGTCTGCCTTGTCCCCTCCTCAGCCTCAGCTGGCTGCCTTGGGGGAGCCTGTAGTGCAGGGGCCCTGCTGAATGTGACCTATTGTCTTCAGGTTGGATTTAGGAAGTGCCAAGCTCCCATCAAACAGCCCTGCTCCTCAGGTAAAACAAAAAAAGGGCTGTTCATTTGGGACCTTTTTCCCTTATCTCCTTTTCCTATCTCCTCAGGTTTTGCATGGTGTAGAGTTTAAAACCACTTCCCCTCTGAGCCAATCAGAAGCCGGGGCTCACCCCGTGGCCCTGAGCTAAAGTTATTTATAAACGCCTCCCTGGATTATTTGAGCAGAACCCTTTCGAACACCTCTGGGACACCTTTCAGCTGCCCGCTCCCCAGACACACCTGCAGCCTTGCCCAGCCAGCTCTGCTCACCCACCGGTAAGCCCCACCCAGCCCACCTCACTAGGCACAGGCGTGCTGAGGAGGGGTGCCAGGAACCTGCTGGTCGGGGGAGGGTTGCGTGCCATCCCAAGCTTGAGAGGGAGGGATGCCCCGCCCCAGGCCTGAGAGCAGCCCCCAGCCCTGAACCTCTGAGGAGCCCTTTGGGCTCTCACCTCCATGTGAGGACCTGAGCCAGAAGTCAGGAGCCTCTGGGACAGAGGCTCTGATGGAGACGGTCTGCCAGCCCCCAAGCACAGTGGAGCAAAGCACCAGCTCCTTTGCAAGAAGTCCTTTCCTTTGCAAAGGAAAGGACAAAAATATTGGACCCTCCTTGGGGCGCCAGGCTTTGAAGCTGCTGGCTGTACCTTTCCCTTTCTTTTCAGTCTTGGAAGCAAAAAGCTCTTAATGCCTGGCCCCCAGACCTGCTCTGTGGGCTGTCTCCCCCTCCTTCTGCCCCCCAGATGTTCTCTTTCACTCATTCACTCCTCCACCATCTCCGGGCACCTGCCTGGGTGGCCGGGTGGCATGGAATCTGTTTGTCGCCATTAATCCTGAGAGGTTGGAAGAGGCGGAAAGAAAGGAAACCTAGTTGTGGGAGAGGGCTACCGAGGACCCAGGTGAACCATTCAACACGGGAGGGTTTAGGCCAGCCCAAGTGGCTCCCAGCCTCCTAAACGCAGCTCGGAGGGGTCCTAGGTCACCCCCAGGCATTGCCCCTGTTTCTTAAAATCAGCCCACAAGGTCCCAGCCTACATCAAGCAAATCTTTCATCATTCTAGTGTAAATACCCCACTCACCCTTGGCCCCCCTGGGTCTGAGCACAGGGAGGAAAACTGGCTTTAAGGATGTGCCCCTCCGAGAGGCATAGCCTCCCAGCTTAGGCACAGGCAGATCACGAAAAGTTTTCCCCCTGGATGGCTTCACTCACATAGACACCCCTCCCTCAGAGCCCCAGGGTCTTCCTCACTCCCACCTCGAGGCCCTGGCATTCAGAACCTGGCAAAACCCGCCCCCCTGCCCCTCCGCCAGCAGCACGGAGACCAGCACATATGCCTCCTCCACTGCCAGAATGGCCTCCCTGGGCACTTCCTAGAGCCTGGTTGACTGGACTGAATGCTCTCATCTGGATGGAACCCTGGACAAGGACACACTCTTATCTCTTAATGTCGAGGGTCTCTTCAGGGACTGGCACAATTGAGTGCATGTGTGCTGCACTGACCCAAATAAACGGAGTCTGATCCAATGAGCTCCCTCAGGGAACAGGGCCAGCTCAGCAGTGACCAAGCTCTGGACTCCCCGGACTAGAGCAGCTGGCCTTTTACAGGCTTCCTTGTCCACTCACCTGCCTCCAAGTGAGCCTCGCCCTGACCTTACAGACCCCTGGGTGTCTAACCTGAAATGTCCATTTCAGGGCTCCCACAGCCTTCGTCAGGTCTCCCTGCTGGAAAGTGCTTCTCAAAGTCCAGCCTCAATCTGGTTGCTGGAGCTTATTTCTTCAGCCCTGCACCACCAGTCCCTGTCTCCAGCAAGGAAAGCACACAGGGAGGGAAGCATGAGCTTAGAGATAAGGAGGGGACGGGAGTAGCAGTGACTCTAGGATGCCACTCCCTAGAACAGCCAGAGTGTGGGAGGCCAGCTCAGGGGCATCTCATTCCTCCCCTCACATTACTAATGGGGAAATTAGGCTGAGGTGAGGAGGGGATAGAAAATGTACCCAATCACATGGGGACAATAGAAATAAAAGGAGTATTGACAAATGCCTTGGTGACCCACAGGCTTGCACTCTCCCTTCTGCCCGGGACATGGTTCCCAGCTGAGAGCTCAGCCCTCTTATCCCATCCCATCTCCCCACCTACCCTGCCACTCAGAGGCAGCTCTCTCCCCACGGCTCCCACCCTGGATGAGCCAGGAAAAAACCAGCAGCTAGGGCAGTGGTTCTTAACCTGGGTTCTATCGAACCCTAGGGGTTCGATGAGTCGGTCTCAGGGGTTCGGAGAAGCCTCTGCCGCAGAGGCCAGAATAAAGTAATACCGTAATTGGTTGTGAGTTCATGCACTTTGTTGGTTTTGTTCTTTGAGCAAGGTGATGTTCATGCATGGCTCATTTTGTGCACCAGTAAAAAAATATATACCTATGTCTTGAATTTGGAAAAAAATAAATCATATTTTATTTATCACTAAAGAAGGATTCGGTGAATGCGCATATGAAACTGGTAGGTTCGGTACCTCAAAAAAGGTTAAGAACCACTCAGCTAGAGCAAAGGGGAAACCTCAAAGTGACCTTCCCTCTCCCCAGAACACAGCGACAGCCCCAGTAGAACCAGTGATAAGCCAAGCCAGGACTGCTCCCGTGCCTGGTACATGCGCACATCAGAGATCAAAGAATCCCCCACCTCTCCCCGCCCAAGCACAACCAGGCTGGGCTAAGGAGAAGTCAGCCTGGCTCACAATGACAGAATCACCTCCAGACCTGCCTCAAACCCCACACACAGGTTCCTCGCCGTCCTATTCCTCAGATGCCCTGCCCTCTTCTAAAAAGATTTTCTGCTTTTCCTTTCACCAGTCCTGGGAGATTTTGGAGGGACAGGTCATGGGGAAGGGGAGAGAGAAGGATATAAGGGCAGATGTGAAAGGGAAGGTCAAGAAAGTGACCTGCCTAAGGTTGCAGAGCAAGGAAGAGAATCCGCAGCATAATTGTAGTAATGAGAAAACCCAGCCGGAATCTGTTGCACGCTTACCATGGCCAGGCACTGTTCCAAGCCTTTCTGTGCATTAACTTGGGCACTGTGCCCAGGCTCATCTCTGCTCACAGTATTCTGATGATGTAGCCAGACCTAGGCAGTGGGTGAAGATACCTGTGGGCTTTCTTTTATATAAATAAGCTTTTTGTGGGGTAATTAGGGTCTAATAAGGGGTCCTGGAGAAGCCCAGAACGGGGTCTGGTCTGGTCCATGCCCTCCCTACAAAATCCATTTCCCCTTTGACCCCCCCCCAAGCTCCTTAGCTCTGTAAGACCTGTGGATCCCCTTGTCCCCAGATGTGACCCCATTCCCTTGCCAAACTTTGGGAATTGTCCATACACCCACCTCTCCAACCCTCTGCTCTTCCCTTCCTGCCTTCTACTTCTCTGAAGTCCCACAGCACCTCTCCAGGTCTCTCCCGTAAATCAGGACTGGCCCTTCCTTCCCTCCACAGTGGGGAGGGGGTAGAGACACGCTTTTGTTCCTTAATATTGTCACATGGCACCTGCTATTTATCCCTGACCTGGTTGGGGGTTGGAGGTGCTGTTTGATGGGAGGCAAGGCTCGGTGAGACACACCTGGCAATCGAGCACTTAACTTTTTTGAGCGATGCTAACCTTGGTGCAGAGCTCTGTGCTTGTTTACCTAGGGATCAAGTCATCATGTCTCCTATATCTCTCTCCCTTTCTTGCTCTCTCTTTCACCTTCCCACCTTTAGCCTAACATTGAAGGAGTCCTCTCTGGGGGTTCCTGGGAGCCCCTGGACTCTCTGAGAACTGTCTAGAAAAGGCAATGCCTCACCCCTGCTGGCTCACCCTTTCACCTCTCCCATCCCCCTTTCCTCCCTGGCCTGAAGTACTGGCTCAGGATGAAGTAACCGCCTGTCCTAAGCCCCACCCCAACTCAACGCTTATTCTTAAAATTAGAAAGCACGACCAGGGCAGCTCCTGTGACTGCAGATTTGCCACTCTGGCTGTCATTTTCATGGGAACCCCCAGCAGAACCTTCTAGAAGAGAAAGACCCAGTGGTCCTGGCCTGTCAGCTGGGCTGGAAAGTCACCAAGGTGGTCCAAAGAGGGCACTCTCAATGCCACTCAGGGGACAGCCTCCAGGGCAGGATCAGGGTCATCTCTGGGAGGGCTGGGCTTTCCACAAGAGCACTTAAATTGGAGCTGAAGGCCTGGTTCAAATCCCCATACTGCTTCTCGCTCTCTCTCTCTCTAAGACTCAGGCTAGTCCTCAAGTTCCACTTTAGATAAAACTTGGTGAGTCCAGCTGGCAGCTGGGTTCTCCTTTTTTTGTGGTACAAACTCAGGATTGAGAAAGTTCCCAGAGCCTTCTTCCCCTCAACACCCTCTTTCTGGGATGAAAAGGGCAGTGCATGTGGGGGAAGGGACAGGTTTTGCGTTCTGGTGAAGCCAGGCAGCTTTTTTTGCCTCTTAGCAGGTGTGAGCGGCACCTTCCCAAGCATCTAGTTCCCATCTGTAGGAAGTGTGCCCACAGGGGCAGCAAACCTCCGAGTCTTCTACCTGGGCCCTCGGAAGGATGTTCAGCACCATTGCCGCCTCTCCTTGCTCCCTTCCCTGGAGTGACAGCCAGGAGCAGCCAAAGCCAACACTGGCGTACAGGCTGAAGAGGTCCAAATAAAAGAGACCTGAGGAGACAGAGATTCCAGGGCAGAGGGTCAAGAAAAGCTTCACAGCAAGAGAAGAGAGCAGGAGGAAGGAGGAGAGGGATGAAGGGAGGAGGAGAAACCCCAGCAGGTCTTAAGGATGGGCAGGTCTAGAAAAGCAGAGTGAGTCAGGATACCTCAGGTAAGGAGGAAAATGTGGACAGAGCCCAGAAGTAAAACTGAGCCAAGCTTGTTTTGGGGTACAGGATAGTGCCATAGATCCCAGCCAATACATTTACCAAGTCCACCAAAACAGGGCCTGAGAGTAAAAGGACAAACAAACATACTAAAAATAAAGAGTTTAGGCTTTATTCTCCTGGAAAGGAAGAAGCCAGGGTTCCTGAGTTGAGGATATAGGCTGGAGACAGGGGATCAGAGAGCAGGCCATTGAGATCACCCAGGTGTGAGATAAGACCTGCGGGGGTGGGGGAGGGGAGAGACACTGGAAGGAAATAATCATGATGGACAACTGAATGTGGAGGCTGGGGGAGGGGCACGGCAGGGACAAATGTGGGGGATAGGCCTGGCTGACAGAGAGCAAGGTACCACTGAAGAAATAGGGAAACTGGGCCAGGGGAGTTGGATTAGTGGAGAGGTTCGGTAGGATCGGATGGTAACAACCCACTCCCCACAAATGTTACTAGAACTCAGAACCTTGAAAACTTCTGGAAAAGCCCAGTGGGCTTCTGGAACCACTGCCTGCCAGTTGGCATGAAATCAAGATCTCCCATCACCTCCTCTTCCAAGAAGGCTCCCCTCTTCTGGGTTAGACCCCTTTGAAGATTGTGGCTGTTCTTTTGCAACTGGTCTTCAGTGGCCTGGAATAACACCCTCTAAACCATATGTCTTTCTCTGAAGCCAGGCCAGAGCTCTGGGCTCCTCCAGAGTGCCATGTTCCCCACTCACCGCCCCCATCAGGCCCTCCAGGCAAGCCACCTGGACAGCAAGACCCTTCCAGCCTCTGGAAAGAGTGGGGAGCAAGGCCACCCTGCCTCACTAGAGGGTGGAGGTCTGGAAGTCTTTGGATCTCCTAAGAGAAAGAAAGCACCCTCCCATCTTAATCCTAGTCATCATGGCTGTTACCATTTGCTGGGTGCCTGGAAGGCCAGCCACTTTACACACAAACGATCTCCACGGCAAATGCTTGGGACTGTTATTATCTCCACTTACAGATAAAGAAACCGAGCCTCTGAACCCAGGTCATCTGGCTCTAAAACATGTGCTGTGTTCCTTATGCTACCCTGTCTCTCACTTCTCCCACTGGAATGTCTCCATGCCACGACTGTTACTCAGTTCTGCCCATGTCTTCTTCAAAACACCATTTATTGATTCACTCAACAAGCATGTTGTGTACATCCTAAGCACAAGGCACAGGGCTGGGCACAGGCACTGTGGGCAGGTTCAACCCCCACTTCCCTTCCACCTGAGCACTGTCTATGGGGCTTTGCTGGATTTCCAGCCTCTGCTTATAGCTCCTGATGGACCTGGGGGTCCCGCAACCAAATGAATGAAATGCATCAGCTCAACCTTTATCAATTTGGGCATAATTTTATTATAATAACAATTCACATTTGCAGCATTCTTTGCACTTTACACAACCCTTTCTTGTCCATTACCTCATTTGATCCTCACAACAACCCTGCGAGGTGGCTGTTACCCCATTTTACTGACAAGGAACCTGGGCTTTCGAGAGGTAACACTGCCCTTTCGCCCTTGCCAGTAAAGCCAGACCAGGACTGGCTTCTAGAACCCTAGTTAACGCACTTTCCATCTCTTCCCCATGTTCTCTTCCACAAAAGGCATCAAACGCTCCCCTCTGAACACTTCCCATGCACCCAGGATCTCCCCTTGGAAGGTGGGAGACATCCAAGCTCTGAGTGGTTTCTCCTTTCAACCCCATCTCAAATCTTTTGCCAAACTGGCCAAAGCCACCCCACACAGCCCACCTCCCAGAAGTTACCCTCCCTCTGAGTCTGCCCCATGGCTTTCTTCTCTCTTGTGCCTTCCCCAAGGTCCTCCAAGTGCTTCTCCCAACTCTGGACGGCAGGGGACAGAAGGGGAGACCAGTGGTTGAAGGAGGGAGGGGAAGGAACCCCCTCTGGACCTCTAGGGCTCTGTGCTTAGCTCTGTCGGCGGGGCTCCTGGAACATCAGCAAGGTTGCGCAAAAATTGAGAGGAACAGCAGTACACAGGGTGGGGGAAAGGTTAGGTACAGGAAGTGTGGGAGAGCCAGCCAGCACAGATAATCCTGATTTCCCCTAACAGGCCATTGTCCCTCATCCCTCGGGAAACCTGTTGGTGAAGTCCTAGGCGTCTCCTTCAAGAAGGAGCCTCCTTAAAGTCACTCTAGCCATCCCCGTGCCTCCAGGCAGACTGTTTTCTCTATTTCTTCTAAGCTGACTGGCTGAATGGTACTAGCCTTTATGCCAGAGAAACTGAGGTATTGGGAGGGGAGGGGCTTGTGAAGACATCAGGGCCCTTGGGGGGAGGCAAGGGATAGTATCAATTTGCTGAATCTCCGCTGAGATTCCTGCCCTCGCAGTCCCGCTGTTTTTTATTTTTTCTGCCTGGTGTTCAGCGGGGGTGACAGTGATGTCACAGATGCAGAGTGCCAGCCATGTGCTCTATGCCAAGCAAAACAGCCAGGGCGAGTGTGTGCATCATCAGTGCCCGGGAAGGAAGGCCACCAAAAGAAGTGATTCTGGTGGAAGGACTTGAAAGGAAAAAGGGAGGCACCTTCTGGATGGGGGCGGGGAAGACCAGCATAAAACTGATGCGGTGAGGACTAGAGAGAGAAGGCCCAAGCTGGCACCGGGGAGGGATGCCCCTCATCCTCCACTTCTCTGCTTCTCCCAAAGCCTGTCAATGCCCCAGATATGAGCCAGCCCAGGCCCCGCTACGTTGTAGACAGAGAAGCCTACTCTCTCACCCTCTTCGACGATGAGTTTGAGAAGAAGGACCGGACGTACCCACTGGGAGAGAAACTTTGCAATGCCTTCAGGTAATGTGACCCAGAGCCCAGACTCCTCTCCTCTGCTCCCCATCAGAAGCCCTGCTGCACCAGACATGGCTCTTGCACCAGCATCCCTAAGACAGAGGTTGGGAAAGCCTTAGGAAGGGTGGTTTGGAACACTGAATTAAAGACCCTACAATTTCATCTGTCCTGAGACTCCCAGGGAAGATGGAAAGGAGTAAGGACCATCCCCAACCCCCTGCATAAAGTCATGCCATATTCTCACTCCACTCAAGTTTCTCTTGGGTTCTTAAAGAGCTATAGATGGGCATGCTACGGCATGGTTGGGGGGGAGCATCAGAGCCCTTATTTCATGTCCTGTCCCCTCCTTATTAAGAAATATCTGAAGCAACCACGACCCCATGCTCTTTGTCCTCATTCTCTTAAAATGTTCCTTCCCCTCCTGGTCCAGAGAATGCCCAAAGGGGGTCACTAAATTCCTGGGCTCTCCTAAAGGGAGACCTACCAGTGTGTGGTCCTGCCAGCCCCTGGGCTATTTCCGGTCTCAGGTCTTTGGCACTTTGGTGGTGGGTAGCCAAACCTTGCCTCTAAGGAAGGGCTCCAGAGGTGATCTAGACTCACACTCCAGAAGCCTGAGGCTGTAAACTTCACCTCCCCCTACCCAGACTCCTAGCAGACCTCAGGTAGGCTCCTGTAGGCTGGCTCTCTCTTCCTCACTCCCTGGGGGAAACAGCTGATTCAGTTACCTGGATTGAGGTCACTGGCAATGGCTGAAGTGGAGATGCAGGTGGAACTGGTTCAGACCAGGGGAATCACCCACTTCAGTTTTCATCAAAAGCCCAGGCCCAACCCTGCCTCTCCTGAGAGGCTCCATGTCTACCCAATTCCAACTACAGCCTTGGGTGCCCCGTGTCCAGGCACTGTACCCACAGCTGTGCCCCTCAGATCATTGGGCTCTGCCAGCCTCAGTGCCCAAAGAACTTAAGTTTGGGTTGTTTCTGCGCTGGAGGAATGAGGGTATCTGCTGTTGTCCTAAAAAATTCAGATAAAGAAAGCTATAAAGGGATGTAGGGAACTAACCAATGAAGCTAGCATGAGAGCCTTGCACAGTGCCTGACACACAGAAGGTGCTCCAAAAAATATTTGCTGAATGAATGAATAAATGTCTAGAGATCTTATCCCTCTGCCCACTTTCCTCTTGACTTCTGGAGCCTCCATAGAGGTGGCTGGCATCCCTGTCCAGCTCTTCTCTCAGGCTCCAGGTTGTTTTTCTCAACATAGGGCAGGCTTGCAAGTGAGGCTGGGCAGGTACAAGCCTTCAAGTAGGTTGTTTTTCTTTCCCTAGCCAGCTGTGTGTTCACGAGTCCAGTTTTCCCTGCCGCAAACAAACCTGAGATGGTTCCTGCAGGGCTGGTTCTCTCTCAGGAGGAGGCTTTAGAGATGCTTTAAGCTATTTAACACCAGTCTAAGCCCGTCCCTGGGGTCGGGGGTGGGGGAAAGCACCCACCTGCCCCAGAGGAGACTAGGGAATCAAATGAGTATGGTGATGATTTCCCACAGTGTTGGTGGGGACAGAAAATCTGCACAGACCATACAAGGTACAAAGCATTGCCTGTGTGGGTTTCAGTCTTGGGTGAAATCCAGGGGACCCAGTGGCAGGAAAACTGTTGTTGAGCAACAGCAAAGAGCAAGAATCAGTGCCGGGCAGGGAAGGAGGCCTAATCAGAGTGGGCCAGTGAGTCATCAGGGGGGCCCTGGGTGTTTGTGTTCCCTCAACTGCGAGAAGAAAAGCAAATGCCTCCCACCCTCTTCTAGTCATCAGTCCCCCAGCTGTCACCTTCAAGTTCGCAGGCCCTTGTTCTTGCCGCTCCCGAGTTTCTGTGAAAGGACCTGGAGGTGTTCAACAAACAGGGCAGGGATTGACTCTCCCCACCCTGCGCTGCCCAGTGGATGGCTCCCTGCTCTTCCCTCCTCTGATGAATTAACAGGGGAAAGAACTTGGTATTGGAGACATCACACAAAAAGGACGGCGGGTCCTTAGAGGTATACCCTGCGGGGACACAGAGCCTTCCTTTTGGAGGAAGTTCTAAGAAAGATGCCAGCAGCCCCCACTCAGCCTGAGTTTCTTTTTATTTATTTATTTATTTATTTTTTTTTGGTACTGGTTAATTTTTACAGTGAGAAGAACCAAAGTGCCAAAGACCTGAACATCATCACTTTCCGAAAAAGTAAAGGTTTAGCAGCAGGCCTGTAGCCTATTCCTTCTTTTTACCAAAGATGCTTGGGGCAAAGGGGGGATCCCCACTCAGATTTCCTTACAAACAGTCTAGTATCCAGAGGTCTTGGTAAGCAAATATATGACATTTACTAGTGGAAAAATAATGGTGAGTCTATATCTATAAAATGCATTTAGCAATACAGGGTGGGGCAAAAGTAGGCTTGCCCCTAATTGTGAGTACACGAAACACAGTTTATTCTTGTATTATTATTTATTAATTAGGCTATTATTTTCCATGGGAACTACTTTTGCAGCACCTTGTATATAATTGTTCTGCCTGGATCACTTATTATAAATACCCTTGGACAGGGTGAGTTTCAATACTAGCTTATCCTTTCACTAATTCATTTATTCAACAAATATTTACTAAGCACCCTAATGTAATGCATAAGGTATACAGAAGTGAACAAGAGAGCCATACTTCTTCTCACTATAGTGAATTTGCTGGGAGAGAGAGACAAAAAGCAAGTCATTAAACACAGGGCACACATGGAGCTAAGGAGCCCAGGCAAGGGAGCCCAGGCCCATTCTTAGCAAGACAGGAACTCAGAGAAGAACCAAAGTGCCAAAGACCTGAGACCGGAAATAGCCCAGGGGCTGGCAGGACCACACACTGGTAGGTTCCCTTTAGGAGAGCCCAGGAATTTAGTGACCCCCTTTGGGCATTCTCTGGACCAGGAGGGGAAAGAACATTTTAAGAGAATGAGGACAAAGAGCATGGGGTCGTGGTTGCTTCAGATATTTCTTAATAAGGAGGGGACAGGACATGAAATAAGGGCTCTGATGCTCCCCCCCCCCCCCCACAACCATGCTGTAGCATGCCTATCTATAGCTCTTTAAGAACCCAAGAGAAACTTGAGTGGAGTGAGAATATGGCATTCCTGGAGAAAAACCAATTGAGATGGGGGGAAAGGGGCTGGACTTTATACCTCTGAAGGGAAAGCTGCCATGAAATCCACGCCTTGAAGCCAAGTCCTGTAGACTTCCCAGGCAGGCAACAGCAAGCAGAAGACCTCCAGCTAATGCACAGGGCTCGCTGATGGCTCTCATGAGCAAGTCCCTGCCTTTTCTTCTCAGTGTCCCTTCACACTGCACAGTATGGGTGCTCACCAAATTTTGAATGAATTTTGAAAGAATGGATGAGCAGGATATTGTAATCCCTCCCCACTTGGGGCATCCAAGCCGGTACAGTGCTGACTGGAAACCTGCCCTTTTCCCTCCAGATGTTCCTCAGCCAAGATCAAAACCATGGTGTTTGGACTGCTCCCTGTGCTCTCCTGGCTCCCCAAGTACAAAATCAAAGACTACATCATCCCCGACCTGCTTGGTGGCCTCAGCGGTGGATCCATCCAGGTCCCACAAGGTGAGGGGTCCCCTTAGCCAGGCCTGTTCCTCTCCCACCCCCACCGTCTCTGGCCTCCACAACCCACCATGTTCCTGCACCTTCAATCTCTCATCCTCTTCAGGAATGGCGTTTGCTCTTCTGGCCAACCTTCCTGCAGTCAATGGACTCTACTCCTCTTTCTTCCCCCTCCTGACCTACTTCTTCCTGGGGGGCATACACCAGATGGTGCCAGGTAAGACCTCTTCCCTCCCAGCTGGCAGGAGGACCTGGGCCACAAGGATAGGTGGGGTGTGGAGAAGGGTTTGTGTGATTTTCCATCCATATTCTCTAGCTGGTGCCTGTTGGTTCTGGAGGGACCATCACTGTGCCAGCCCCAGGTCCTCTGTGGCCTTGGAGAAGCCCCTTAGCTTCTGTGAGCTCAGTTAGCCTTATGAGTTTTGCTTTCCTTTCTAGAATGTGGGGAAGACTTGGTGGAACAAGATAAACCATGTGCCATAAAGTATTAAACAGTTGTGAGAAGTTACTGTCTACCCCCCAGGCTGGTCCCAGAAGGCCACTGGAGGGGACATTTGGAGTTCTCTGGTACTAAGTGAGATAGAGAAAAAGGACCTCGTCACAAGGCCTGTTTCTGGGTCAGGTCCTGCTTGTATTTCTAAACTCAATGCCTCACTTGTCCAATGAAATGACATGAACAGTTGAGAGGAACACGCCATGAAAAGTGTAGACCATAGCTGGGTGTGTGGCAACATGCGGAGGGCAGCCTGGGAGACCTGGGCTCCATCCCCTGGGGGTCGGGGAGCAGTCCTGGGCCCCTTGATCATTTTCATGGGTTTGGTCCAAACCTCTGACTTTTGCTGGCTGGGTGGGGCACCACAGGTACCTTTGCTGTTATCAGTATCCTGGTGGGTAACATCTGTCTGCAGCTGGCCCCAGAGTCAAAGTTCCGGGTCTTCAACAATATCACCAACGAGAGCTACGTGGACACAGAGGCCATGGAGGCTGAGAGGCTGCACGTGTCAGCAACACTGGCCTGCCTGACTGCCATCATCCAGGTGATGGGGATGGCCAAATCCCTGCCAGGGCCCTAGCCCAGGAGGGCATCAGACTGCCCTGTCCCTGAGTCTTAGACCCAGCTTTGATGTGAAAGCTGACTTAGGACTCTACCTCCTCCATCTGCCTCATTCTCAGGGCCACTAAAGACCTTGGAAAGCCAGCTATCTCCTCACCTCCCCCCAGCAGGTCCATGACCTGACAAAACTGTCCCGAGTTCACGACTGTCTCACAGACTTGTGGCCCCTCCCCACTCCCCTTGCAGAGCCCCGCTTTCTGCCCACACAGTCCTCTCAATCCCTAACATCTCTTATCCCCCAACCTCCTCTGCTTCAATATACAGCATCACCAGCACAACATAAATTTCTTTTCCACCACATGCAAAAGACTCTACTAGGTTTTGTGAGGGTGAACACCACCTGACAGAACGCCAGAGCCGGAAGCAACCTCAGAGGGCAGCTTCCATTCATTCATTCATTTAGTTAATGTTTCTTAGTTAGCACACTGTGCCAGGAACTGGGCTAGGCCCTGGGGATCAAAGATAAGTAAGAAAAAGGCCCAATTCTCCAGAAGCTCCCAGCTCAGTGGCAGAAGTAGCCATGTCAACAGATAAATGTGGCGGCGGTGAGATAAGCGGCATAATAGAGCTATGTACAAATAGCTGTGGGAACACCAAAAAGAGTCAAGAAAGGCCTCTCCTCAGAGAGGAGGTGACATTTGACTCAAGTCTTAAAGGATGACTAGCAGTTGACCAGTAAGCAATTGAATAAGGTGTGGAAGGACGGCCCAGGCAGAGAAAACATGCCCCAAAGCACTGAAGCCTCAGAGAGGGCAAACTGATCAGAATGGCAACGCAAGGACTGTGGTGGGTCTGGAGGACGGGGGGCCTTTGGGGATGGAACAGAGAGAGGCTAGAAAAGTAAGCATGGACCAGACAATGAGATCTGTCATTCGGGCTACAGAAAAGATGACGGGTGGGAGATGGATTGGAATCAAGGCAGGCAGCAGTTGGGAGACTACAGAGACTCAGGCAAGAGTACTGACGGCCTAGACCAGTGGTGGCTGTGGGAGGGGTGTGGAGATGGGGGTGGGCCTGAGGAACATTTTGCCAGGAGAAGGTGGCGGGAAGTGGCACAGTGTTTGTGAACAGGGTCTAGTGATAGATGGGACATGGGAGGTGACAGAGGAATGACTTCCAAGGCATTGTTTAGCCAACTGGGTGTATGGCAGCCATCCACTGACAGAGAAAACACTGAGGGAGGGCCAGTTTCATTCACGGATGAGGAAACTAAACCAGAGAGGCAGAGTGACAAAGAGGCCGGTGTCCTAAAGGGACCCAAGTTCTGCTGGCATAGTAAAGAGCAAGACAAGATCACGAAGAACTGATTTTCCTAGAGCTGCTACTGCCCGGGGCTGCACAGGACTCCAGCACTGGGTTTTGATCAGGCAGATATGGAAGATGCTGACCCTCTTGGTCATTCCCCCCTCAGATGGGCCTGGGCTGCATGCAGTTCGGCTTTGTGGCCATCTACCTCTCCGAGTCCTTCATCCGGGGCTTCATGACAGCTGCTGGCCTGCAGATCCTGATCTCAGTGCTCAAGTACATCTTTGGACTGACCGTCCCCTCCTACACAGGCCCAGGGTCCATCATCTTTGTGAGTCTAGGACCATGCCCTGCGAATGGGGAGCAGCTCAGGCTGACACCACAGCCAAGTTTGCTGTTTTACACAGTTAAGAGCTTCTCGTGATGAGATGCTATCAAGCAAGGACTGGCTGACCGGTGTCAGGAGGGATGTTGAGGAGGTTCTCACGATGGGAGGGAAAGGCAAACACATGGCCTTGAAGGCTCGATGAGGTTCTCTGTGGTTAACACCTGCAGAAAAGGAGAGGTACACTTGTCATCAGTTCTCCATTCCACTGCCTGGGAAGTCCTTCTTCATGTCTAGTCTCTATCCCTCCTCCATTAGCTTGGACTCTTTCTAGATAGACAGGAAGGGAATCAGCATTCCTATCCCATCATGAGCTCCAGACATGCCTTTTGGGAGAAGGTGGTGGAAAATGGCACAGTGTTCATGACCAGGGTCTAGATCCTGCTTTGGTCTCCCGCTATGAGCACTGATGATATCCCTTCACAGGGACGCCCAAGGGTGGGGGTGGTATGGGAAGGAAGAAAGGGTGGGAGCCCATAGGCATGATGCTTTCTCCACCAGACATTCATTGACATTTGCAAAAACCTCCCCCACACCAACATCGCCTCGCTCATCTTCGCCCTCATTAGTGGTGCATTCCTGGTGTTGGTGAAGGAGCTCAACGCTCGCTACATGCACAGAATCCGCTTCCCCATCCCTACAGAGATGATTGTGGTAAGGACCTTGCCTGGGGCTGGGTACTGAGGGTCAGGTTAGGGGGGCCAAGAAAGATGAATCCAGCTCCTGCCAGGTCCAGGGAGCCCCTACTCACTGGCACCTCCCTCCACTGTCAGTCAGGGGGGAATCTCTTTCATCTCCCTGCATAGGGCTCCGACTCTTCCTGCTCCTTGGGGTCTTCCCCCTCAAAAAGCCAGGCAAGTGTGATTTGGGTTCCCCAGAGAAAAGGGAGACTTGGGAGAGATGTCTGCCCAGACCCCAACTTCGAACCAATCCCCATTCTCCACTTTGGGGTTTGCAGGTGGTGGTTGCAACAGCTATTTCCGGGGGCTATAAGATGCCCAAACAGTATCACATGCAGATCGTGGGAGAGATCCAACTTGGGTGAGTCCTGGGGGGTAAGCCTGGCACCACCCCACCACACTCCCTATCAAGATCTAGGCTTAGAAGCTAAGTTGAGACAGACTCTATGAAAGTGCATTATAAACTCTGTGACACTGACCAGCTGTGAATCACTACTATACTTTTTATGACAAGAGCCACACAAGGGCCAATGCTAGCTGTTTCATGAACAGTGAGTCTTAACTGCCACACTCCCCCCAAAAGTTTCGTTCCGATGGATACTGTTAAAACAATGCCTCTCTGATCAGTCCTTATCTGGCCCTTTGCCCTGTTCTAATGCATTGGCTCTTTTTATCCGCGTGGACAGAAAGCTATTAGGATGAGCCAAATTCATTAAGCATCCCCTCTGGGCCCTTGGAGGAGTAGGGTAATGCTGTGCTGCAGAGTTGGAGTATGCAGGGGGGGGGGGGGTACTCACAACACTGAGGGCTGGTGAGTGAAAAGAGCCCAGAACCTGGATGTGAAGCAGTGAGGCCCTGCCAAGTCCTGGCTCTGTGACCTCGGACAAGCTTGGTCCTCTGAGCCTCAGATTCCTACTTTGTCAATGGGAGTGGTGACCCTACAGCATTGTGCTGAGAACTCAGATTGAAAGGGAAACTCACATGGGACCCTAGCACCCAGTGGGTCCTGGCTGGGCACTGTGGGTTCCTGCAGCACTCGGTGTCTCCCTCTCCTCACACCCTTGGGCCCTGCCTCCTCTCTGGCTCTTCGGCAGGTTCCCTACTCCTGTGCTGCCTGTGGTTTCACAGTGGAAGGACATGGTGGGCACAGCCTTCTCCCTGGCCATCGTAGGCTATGTCATCAACCTGGCTATGGGTCGGACATTGGCTAGCAAGCATGGCTATGATGTGGATTCTAACCAGGTATATCTGCTACCCCTGAAAGGACTGAGCAGGACAAGGCAGAGCCCACAGAGGCCTGGCAAAAGATATCTAGGGGCTCTGGACTGAGGTGAAGAAGGCTGCTTGCCAGTGGGGAGAGGGTCTCTGACCTCAAAAGCTGACCTCTGCTTGATTGGGAATATATGGCTTTTGTTTGTGTGTGAGAGAGAAAAGAGAGAAAGGAAGAGAGAGAGGAGAGAAATAAGTATCATCAACTCATAGTTGCATCACTTTAGTTGTTCACTGATTGCTTCTCATATATACCTTAGCCATGGGGCTCAAGCCAAGCCAGTGATCCCTTGCTCAACCTTGGGCTTCAAGCCAGTGACCTTTGGGCTCAAGCTGGCAACCATGGGATCATACTGATGATCACATGCTCAAGCCAGCAACCCCTCAGTCAAGCTTGTGAGTTCGTGCTCAAGCTGGCAAGCTCAGGGTTTCAAATCTGGAACCTCAGTGCCCCAGGTTGATACTCTATCCACTGTACTACCACCAGTCAAGCCTGATTGGGAGTATATGGCTTTTTAGTAGTAGGTCATGTCCTAGGCCTGAGGTCCAGCTTACATGGCCGACTGGGTTTTGTCTATACCCTGCAACACTACCCTTACACCCCCAACACCCAACCCTGCTTCTGACCCCACAGGAGATGATTGCCCTGGGCTGCAGCAACTTCTTTGGCTCTTTCTTTAAAATCCATGTCATTTGCTGTGCTCTCTCTGTCACCCTGGCTGTGGATGGAGCTGGAGGAAAATCCCAGGTAAGCACTATGACGGGGAAGGGAGGGATGTGGGTGGAAACAGAAGATTTGTCCCAGAGAATCCCAGGAACCCACAAGCCAGGCCTGCTGCTCCTCCAGCCTTCCTCTCTCTTCCCTAGTCTCCACTCCACCAGAGGCATCGACTGGAAGTGAGTCAAGAGTAATACTCCCTCATTCCAACTCTTTCTCTGAATAGGTGGCAAGCTTGTGTGTATCTCTGGTAGTGATGATCACCATGCTGGTCCTGGGATCCTATCTGAACCCTCTCCCTAAGGTAAGAGCCCAGCAGGAGAATAGCAGCCAGCAAAAGACTCCAGTAAAAACAACCCCTTAGAGCTATACAGCAATTTACAGATTGGAAAGTGTTGTCACGGTTGCACTTTGTCCTAATCACAACTGTAGAGTAGACAACATGGATTTACTCTCCCCATTTTACAGGTGAGGTATACTGAGGCTGAGAGAGTGTCTAAGTGATGTGCTCATGGTGGTACAGCTCACAAGTTTAGGGCTGGTCCCAGACTCCAGCCTCCAAACCTCAGAGTTGATTGCCCAGTCCGTTGACAAGTTCCTATGAGCGCCAGCATAGGAAGACTCTAGGCATGGGCCATTTGGGTATAAGAGAAGAGAGGATGGGGCCAGGATGGGCCCCATGGCTCTAGCACATGTGCTCTTTACAAGCCTAAGCCTGAGTGCAGAGATATGGGGGTTATGCTGGAGAAGTTATGGAACTCTAGTTTTGTCCTGCCAGGCTCCAGGGTCAGGTGTGTTTGTAAGAAGGGCAGAAAGAAGGGGACACCACAGTGACAGGAACAATGTTCTGCTTTCCTAGTCTGTGCTAGGAGCCTTGATAGCTGTCAACCTCAAGAACTCCCTCAAACAACTTGCCGACCCTTACTACCTGTGGAGGAAAAACAAGCTGGACTGTGTAGGTATCGGGCGGCCTCTGGGTACCTGTCTGAGCCCTGCCCTCTTCCTCAACCTTACAGACCTGTCCTTTCTCCTGTGAATGATCTCTCTGGTCGACAGCTCCCTAATTTGCATCACTAAGAGCTAAGAGCTCAGGTTTTAGAGTGAGACACCCTATGTAAGCTCTATAGTCAATACAGCTCCTTTACGTTTTTTGAGTCTCAGCTTCCTCATCCATAAAATGGATATTTTATCCTTTCTACCCCCTTGGAAGTAACCCCTTAGGATTGCTTAAGAAGAAGAAATGAGACATTACAAGAAAGGAGTACTTCATGGAATTGTATCTTGTGCTCAATAAAACTTAGCTATTATAGTTCCAAAAAAAGCAAAAGGAAATAGTTTTTTAAAAATCAAAAAGAAAACCTTAGAACATAAAGCCAGTAGATCAGCGTCTTAAGTGAGTTATCAGACTTCTCTGGAGTTCTAGTTTCTCATCACGGCTGAGTCACACACTGATTCTGCAGATTAAATGCGATCGTAATGGGAAAGCACTGCTTTACCACAGAATACTCTGAAAACATGACTTCAGTTGTCGTTAGCCACGTTCCCACTGCATCTTCCCCTGGACAATAGTAAGGAGGCTACTACATGTTGACGACACGTAAGCCCCATCAGAACCTATGAGAAAGGACTTACTAAGCTCCTTTGAGATGATGAAACCAAGGCTCAGAGAGGTTAAGTAACTTGTCAAAGGCCACAGAGGTAGTAAGTGGTAGAGTTGGGACTGAAACTTTAAGTCTTAGGCTCCAGACCTCTGGGCTGTACTATCTCCTAGGGGAGCCAGAGAAGTGAGTGGTCCACCTGGAGTCCCCCAGTAAGTAAGTGAGTGAGTGAGTGATAAAGAGAGGAGAAAAATGAAGTCCCAGTTCCCAGCCCACAGGTTTGCTTTTACCCCATCCCAACAACCCCTGACCATGGCAGTTAGTCCCGAATATTCACATAGTGCTTTAGGTACCCACCTAATGTTTACAATACTCTATGGGAATTGGGAAGATTTCTTTCCTTTAAAGAAATCTGGGGAACTCTAAAGGATCGTAGCGGACCTTGTTCCCCACCCACCAGACTCCAGGAAGCATCACCTAAACCTGTGTTGAGCGTACACAGCTTACTGGTAGATGGAGAAAGGGAACTCATGTTTATTGATCATCCATTGGTTGCCCATCACTAGGCTAGGACCTCTCTGTTTCTTAATTCATTAATCCTTTCATGAAACAGGTGTTATTATTCCCCCTTTGTGGATTAGGCAACTAAGACTCACATAGCTTAAAAGTAAGAGAATAAAACTTGGAATTTAGGACTGATCTAACACTATTGCTCTTATCATTATGCCTTCCAAGACCTCTGTGTGCTGGGCTTGTCTATTAAAAACCAGATAAAATCAGGGAGCCATACTCAATATAGGGAAAATGAACAAATGTAATCAAAGCATAAAAACATAAAACAGTGCAAAAATGGCATGAAAATGGAAGGTTGGATCTGTGTTGTGCTAACAGAGAATGGCCTTGGCTAATCCAGGAAGACTTCCTGAAAGAGGCAGTTTTCTTCCCAGGTCTGCTTTGACATCTCTCTCTTCACAGTGTGTCTGGGTGGTGAGCTTCCTTTCTTCCTTCTTCTTGAGCCTGCCTTATGGTGTGGCAGTAGGTGTCACCTTCTCCATCCTGGTTGTGGTCTTCCAGACCCAGTTGTAAGTAACAACCCCTCCCCAAAGACACAGTGAGGTAGGGGGTCACCTGGGCCAGCCTGCCAAGGACTCCCTTGCTGATGCCTACCTAGCCCAGCCCACCACGCCCAGCCATCTTCTGGGTCTGGCACTGAAGGTGCTGCTAGGCCTGAGGAGATCCCAACCCAGCCAGGACTGTGGGCACAGTTTAAGTTGTCGGATTTCCCATATCCTGAAAATCCCAGATGAAGCTATCATGGTCTTGGAGGGTTGGGGAGGCGGGGAGGGAGGTAGAGAAAGTCAGGGAACAGCAGGTGGGTAAGATTCAGTGTCCTTTCAAAGACACTACCAGACACCAAACCAAATGAGACCTCACCCCAGGGGAATATGAGGCCAGAGTACAGATACCGTGTCCTTCCTATAAAAAAAATTATATAGAACAGTTTAGGGCAGGGGTCCCCAAACTTTTTACACAGGGGGCCAGTTTACTGTCCCTCAGACCGTTGGAGGGCCAGACTATAAAAACACTATGAACAAATCCCTATGCACACTGCACGTATCTTATTTTAAAGTAAAAAAACAAAACGGGAACAAATACAATATTTAAAATAAAGAACAAGTAAATTTAAATCAACAAACTGACCAGTATTTCAATGGGCCACATGCGGCCCGCGGGGCCGTAGTTTGGGGACCACTGATTTAAGGGATCCAGGCCAGGGTAGGAAGGATGCTATATGTTAGGGAAGCCCTGCCTTCTATTCTTGAGAACTAAAGACCAGGAAGCAGTGACTTAAGGGCCAATTAAGCTTGTCACCATATGTACCTCCACCCCATCTCCCTGCTGAGTCCCAGTCTGGGAGCCATGTCAAGGGCCTCTCATCCTTCTGGTTATAGCTCAGCCACCAGGCATGTGTCTTCAGTGAAGAAACACAAATGCAACAAGGCCAGGGGTGAGGAAGGGACCCTCTCCCACCCTGCCTCTGCCCCTGCCCAAGCGCCCACCCCAACATCTTCATGCCCATTTGGTATCAGCATTCACTCACATTCTTTTCTCCTTCATCTAGTCGGAATGGCTATGCTTTGGTCCAAGTCATGAACACAGACATTTATGTGAATCCCAAGACCTACAATAGGGTGGGTAATCCAAGCTTATGACCCTCCTTTATTGCTCTTCCCCCACCCCAAATAAAAGAGGGTTTTTTAAAAAGTCAATAAAGACATTTCTGCTACCTGAACTCAGTCTCCCTGTCACAGGTTCAGGAAATCCAGGGGATTAAGATTATCACTTACTGTTCTCCTCTCTACTTTGCCAACTCAGAGATCTTCAGGCAAAAGGTCATTGCCAAGGTAAGTGTCAGTCCTCTGGTGACCAGAAAGGCTGGACTAGAAAGAGTGGCCAGAGGATGGAAGAAAGGGGGCTAGAAGCCAAGGGCAGGTCTCTTCCAAAAAGGGTGGAGGTCAAGCCTGCCGTTGACTCTTTCCCTACAGACAGGTGTGGACCCCCAGAAAGTATTGCTGGCCAAGCAAAAATACCTCAAGAAGCAAGAGAAGGAGAGGATGATGCCCACACAACAGAGAAAGTCTCTGTTTATGAAAACCAAGGTAGGTGAACTGAGGCTCGGCACAGCCCATTTCCTCTCCTCAGCCCTCTCTCATCTTACACCTTGATGCACCTCCTCCCAGGACCCTTTGAGGCAAAGACAAAAGTCTCTGCAGACATTGCTCAGTGGCCACTGACCATTCTTCCTGTTGGGTGAGGGATGCCAGCTCCCATGTCCCCCCCATTCTCTGTTTAAGATTGGATATGACCCATTAACTTATGAACAACTCCAGACAGGGAACAGCAGTGAATATCCTGGGGTACCCAGCCAACCCAGAGCAGCATGGTGGAGTTAGAGGGTGAGAGATAGAGGGTAAAACGGGCAGGCATAATAGACAAATGCAAAAATTAGCTCAATTATTTCCAAAGAGCTCCCTCCCAGAATAGAGTAGGCTGTGGCTTCAGGGCCCCTCTTGGAAGGGCCCTCCAACTTTGTCTGCGTAGTGAGAGACCAAGCTGCAGGCCCTCCCTGAGGAAGGGGCTTTGGGAGATGTTTCTCCAAGGAGGATTTGGGGGCTGGTATTCACCATGATTAAGTTCGGTGGTTCTCCTTCACCTGCAGGCTCCTTGGCCCTGCTTGGGCCACAGCAAAGTCTGGTTCAGTTTGCTGATGCCCCACCCCCACCCTTCAGACCGTCTCCCTGCAGGAACTCCAGCAGGACTTTGAGAACCCCTCCCCAACGGACCCCAACAACAACCAGACGCCAGCCAATGGTGCCGGCGTGTCCTACATCACCTTCAGCCCTGACAGCCTCTCAGCTTCCCACTGTGAGCCGCCGGCCCTTGCTGAGACCCCCAGTGAGTCCACTGACGTGCTGGCCAGCGTCCCACCCTTCGTCACCTTCCATACCCTCATCCTTGACATGAGTGGGGTCAGCTTTGTGGATTTGATGGGCATCAAAGCCTTGGCCAAGGTGAGGCCCTGGGGCAGAGGGAGCGCCGGACACCCCCCATGTACACCCTCGCCCCTGCTCTCCCACACTCCCTTTTCTTGAGCATTCATTGTGACAAGCTGAGGGAGTACGTTCACCAAGGAGACTCAAGGTCCCTAAGGATCCCTTTCTCCCAGACACAAGCAGGACAAGATGTTCTGTGCAGAGCAGGTCAAGATAGCCAAGACAATGAGCGGCTGGAGAGGGAGACGGAAGTCCAGGCCCTGCGGTCTCATTCTCCCCTAACACGCTTTCCCAGCAGAGCACATTCCAAATCCCCCCTCAGGCCACCAGGAACCCACCCCCAGGGTCTTCTGAGTAGAGCCCAGCTTGGCCCTGGTTCATGGTCTGCTGCTCCCTCCCACATCCTCCCAGACACTCCAGCATCAGCCGGTTCCAACCAGCCAAGAAGGGAAGAAATGGTATCAGTGACCCACATCCTTGGGCCAAATAGGCAGCCCATGAGACACCTTGGATAAATGTATTCATCAGACAACTTTTCAGTGACTACCTCCAAGGGCTGAGTCAGCCAACCTCAGAGCTGGCTCAGATCGAGGAGAACAGAGGGGAACAGAGAGTATAAAGGCTGACATCACCATTGGCCAGGTGCACAGAAAGTTCCATTCCCAGCTAAGAGTTCAGCCTGCTTCCCGGCCTGAACCTGAAGTCCAGGTGGGCCTTGGCTGGAGCTCTAGACTGTCTGGGACTTGGGCCTCCCTTGCAGCTTCTGCCTGAAGCCACAATGTGGGGAAAGAGGTGGAATCTGGAAATCCAAGCTTCTGAAAGAAAATACCTGGCCCCATCAGAAGATGCCGCGGTGACTTTAAGAGCCCGCCTTCTTGGCAAAGCCCCACTTCCTCCCTGCTTTTCAGAGCAGCCGCCAGCCAACACTCCAGTGAGAAGTGGTGTGCTCTGCTGCTATTTTTGTGTTCGGCTGCCAGGGCTCTTGGGGCTGCTTATTTGTCCGGCTTCCCCTCCAAAGTGAGTTTTGTGAATCACTTTTGAGACCCACTCAGAACATTCCTTTCCTCTTGTCTCCCTGCCCGACACGTCTAGTTGAGCTCCACCTACGGGAAGATTGGTGTGAAGGTCTTCTTGGTGAACATTCACGGTAAGAGAAGCAGGACACTTAGGAGATGGAGAGGCTAGCAAGGGGGTCAGGTGGGAACAGGTTGGAGGGACACTGAACAATGAAGGAGGTGGAAATGAGAGCACCCATACATCTCCCCCATAAAAGCTCCAAATACAGGTCAAAAGAGACTGGCCAGATTGTGTAAACATCCCAGGGGTCTCAACAGCATAGTGAGAGATCATGGAGTTAATAGAGGACAAGTAGGATTCTAAATTTGCCCGACCACTAATTTGCCGTAATCTTTAGCCAAGTGACTTTATCTGTCTAGGGATCAATCGTCACCAATGTAAAATGAGGTTGACCAGATGAATTTGGAAGTCTTCTGTAAATCTGAAATCCACGAATAATAAAACACAAATATACTATTGCTGCTCCCCAGGGAACACAGTAGGCAGTTTTATATGCACGCAGTCCCCAAAAGAGCACATATGCACAGCTGGAGGGCAGGTCCACAGCGCACTTTCATCAGCAGCACACACTTAGCATTCAGGGACATGGGCACACAGCAAGCACACATAAACACACAAGAGAATGTGAAGAGACGCATATTTATATGCCCTGTTTCCCACGGAGGATCAGAGCCTTTCCCTGGGGCCTGTCCGACTTTAGAACTGGCGTGAGCATGTCCCAGGCTTGACAGAGGCCTTGCTCTGGGAGAGGGAATCGGTGATGGTAATGATGTGCTGTGACATGCTCCAGAGTTAGAATCACAGGGCCCCCACCTCACTGACACTCCTTGGGAAATCAGTTCTAGGATTTGGTAAGAATAAGGTCTGCCACACTGGAAGTTGCAGGTAAGTCCTGGATAAGCAGGAAGAAGAATGGACTCTCAGAGGATAGAACTGGCAGCAGCCTCCTTCCTCCTGAACGTTTTAGCCTTTTCCTTTAGAATGGCTACAAAGCATCAACTCCCAGAATCAAACTGCTTCTTTCTGCACTGGATTGAAAGTTCAGCATCCTCAAGCTCGTGTTGCCCTCTGCTGCCCAGAACTGATATTGCAAGGCCAATGCCACAGCCCTCAGAGGCCTTATGAGAGCAACACTCATGCCTTTCTAACATATTTTCTCGCCCACTTCCCCCACCCCCATCTTCAGTCCACAGTGGCTGTTATCTTTCTGAAGGTGGTCTTTTCCTCCTTCCAGCCCAGGTATACAATGACATCAGCCATGGCGGCGTCTTTGAAGATGGGTGTCTAGAGCGCAGCCGCGTCTTTCCCAGCATACACGACGCAGTCCTCTTTGCTCATGCAAATGCCAGAGAAGTGGCCTCAGGACATGACTTCCAAGGGGTAAGGTCCAGACACCTGGGGAATCTTAGGACCCAAGACACTGAAGTACTAGGACCATGGGGCGTTAAAAAGAACACAGGAGAAGTTTGGTGTTCCAAAATCAATTCTGAATCACAGTTTCCTTACCTGTACAATGGATCCCCTAAACCAGGGGTCCCCAAACTATGGCCCGCAGGCGGCATGCGGCCCCCTGAGGCCATTTATCCAGCCCCGCTGCACTTTCAGAAGGGGCACCTCTTTCATTGGTGGTCAGTGAGAGGAGCACAGGATGCATCCGCACCCATAGTTCCCATTGAAATAGTGGTCAGTTTGTTGATTTAAATTTACTTCTTCTTTATTTTAAATATTGTATTTGTTCCCGTTTTGTTTTTTTACTTTAAAATAAGATATGTGCAGTGTGCATAGGGATTTGTTCATAGTTTTTTTTATAGTCTGGCCCTCCAACGGTCTGAGGGACAGTGAACTGGCCCCCTGTGTAAAAATTTGGGGACCCCTGCCCTAAACTAACACTCTCTACCTCAGAAAGCTTTTCTTTTGTTTTTGTTTTAGGAATAACTGATAGTTATATCTTTTATCTCAATTGAAAGTGTGTTGTATCCTATAAAATCTTTTATTAATATTCATGTACAGATAAGAACAAAAATAATAAAAAAGAAAGAAATGGGAAAAAGTGAATGTCCAGGTCACACAAACACCCAGAATATTCAGCGATGCCCACTGCTGGCATTGCTCACTCCTCCTCCCTCACTCTAGAAGAGACTTGTGGGGGGAGGGGAGTAAGCCTGCCTGTTGTTTTTTGTTTTTTTTTCATCTTTTCCAAGTGAGAGGAGGGGAGATAGACAGACTCCCACATGTGCCCCAACCTGATCCACCTGGCAACCCCGGTCTGGGGCCAGTGCCCTGCCCATCTGGGGCCATGCTCACAACTGAACTAATTTAGCACCTGAGGCAAGGTCACTGAGCCATCTTCAGCACCTGGGGCCAACTTGCTCAAACAAATCCAGCCATGGCTGCAAGAGAAGAAAGAGAGATAAGGGAGAGGGGGACAGGTGGACAAGCAGGCCACTTCTCCTGTGTGCCCTGACCAGGAATTGAACCTGGGACATCCTCATACTGGGCTGACGCTCTGCCACTGAGCCAGCCAGTCACAGCCTAAAACTGCCTGTTTTAATTGAACAGACTTTGGAGATTTTAAGCTAGTGATAAAAGAAGAGATTGGATCCATGTTTTGTCTGTCTCTTGACATTTACCATATTTCCCCATGTATAAGATGCTCCCATATGTAAGACACACCTTAATCTGGGGACCCAAATTTGAAAAAAAAAATATTACATAAAGTTATTGAACTCAAGTTTATTCATCATAAAATTCATACAACTTCTCATCACTGTCAAAACTCCCATCTATTAGCTTGTCCTCATCTGTGTCTGATGACGAATCACTGTCTTCAGCAATGAGCACAAAAAACAAGCACAAAAAAGCAGGAAATGCAAGTAAAAAAATCTACAACCTCTATATAAGATGCACCCAGGTTTAGGCCCTAAATTTTTTGAACAAAAGTGCAACTTATACATGGGGAAATATAGTAATTCACTAGCTCAGTAAGTGATATGCAAATGAGCTACAAATAACACTGTTAGGACTCCCATAAAGCTGGAAAAGCAGAAAAAGCTCACCTCCCTGGGTTCCTTGCCCAGGCCTCCCCTGCAACCCTACACCTCCCGGAGTCTCCTCCAAGATCAGCTCCTGCCCTTGGCCTCCCAAGACTCTGTGTCCTGGCCTTCAATAAAACCCTCTCCTGCTGTCTGTGGGTCATAGGAAAGCCTTTTCTGGCTCTAGAGCAACCATTTGCTCTTTGCTTTAAGAGGCTGATGAAGGTGAAGACATCTGCTCTAAGTACTGAAAGACTGCCCATGAATACACAGGACCTAGGCTCCCGCCATAGCCACGCAGGGGGAAACTACACAGGAGGACAGTTAATAAACCTGTCCACACGTCAAAAAGAGGGAGGTTCTGGAAGAATCCTCCTTTGTTATTGTACAAAGCATGTCCAGTTATTACTGATTATATATTTAAAATAATTTATATTATATGCAATATATTTTTATGATATAGAATATATTCATATATCAATTACACCATGACCTTTTCAACAGCATGGCAAATAGAAAGCCAGCAAAGTGAGTGTGATTATTCTACTTTTACAGATGAGGAAACAGGGAAATAGATAACCCGAGTTTAGGCAGCTGGCCATTTGTCGTTGTAAGTTAGGCCAACCCTCCTTGTCTGTACAATGCCCACAGAGGGCAGACCCTGATGCTCCCCTGAATGCTGTAGGGAAGACCAGAGCAGGGCTGTACTTTATGAAGCAGGTAAGGAAGGGGAGGGCAGGGGTAGAAGAGCAGTTATGCGCCAGAAAACATGGTGCCCACCCAAAGCCTGCCACTTGCACCAGCCTTTGTCATTCAGTCGCCGAGTCCATTCTCTACTTTTTTTTCCTCTCTAGGCTCCAATGGACCCTGAGGTCTCCTTTTATGATTCGGAGGAGGAGAGCCCCAGCTACTGGGACTTAGAGCAGGTGAGCTAAGGGGCAGGAGGTGGGGATGAGAAGGAGAAGGAAGGGGACCCTCTTAGATCCAAGATGTTCAATGAGCTCTCTCACCTCCAGGCCAGAACAGTCACCTTGAAGTCGACAACATTTTTTCCTCACTTTCTTTTAATAGCAGATCTTAATTCTTCTCACTCCCTGAAAGGCATGGGGTGGGAGGAGGGCACTGGACCTGTTCCTAGAGAATGAACATCTATTCTTAACTCTCTAACACATTAGTCACATGATCCTCGGCAAGTCACATAACAACACCAGGCCCCAATTTCTCTCACTGCAGAATAAGAAAAATGTGGGTGATACCTGTCCCGTTCGCCTCACAAAATTATCAGGGGATTCATCTGTTCTTTCCTTAATTCAACAAATATTTATGGAGTGCCAACTGTTTGCTTACACGGTTCCAGGGTGGGCATATAGCCACAAACAAAACTAAGACCCATGCCCTTAAAAAATTTAGAGCCTGGTAGAGTCAGATAAATTATAAGGGTGCAAATTCTAGTGGGACAAATATTACGGCATGTGGACAAGCTTTATAAACAAAGAACTATGCAGATGGGAGAGGTTAGTATCCCTGCAGGGCTTTATGGTCCCAACAGGAAAACTAGCACTACCTCAATGCCCTGAATTAAAGGAAATCAGATAGAAATAACATTTAACTTTATGCTTCTTCCTATGTTTTGTGGGCTTGAGTCCCACAGTCCTCTGAGCACACCTCTGGGAGCACTGATGGCATGCAGGAAACATTAAGAAATACAGCCAGAGCCTCAAAGACTTGGCAGGCTGATTGCTAAGCCACCCTGGAATGTCCAGCATGTTCCAAGACTCCTGAGCAGGACCAAAATAGTTGATCAGAGCCAGAAAGGACTAGGGAGCTTGCCTGATCTCAAACCTCACTATGCCCAGGGAAGAAAGTGAATATACGAAAGGGGAGGAAAATGTGCACATCGGAGGACACTCCAAATTAGATGCCTGTCACCTCTGGAGCCATTTCCCCTTAGGCTGACCCTGCCTCTCCCCTGTTCTCTCTCACATCCACACACTCACACTCACTCACAATGCTGCTTTCTGGCCAGGGGTCCCTAAGGTTACCTCTGGGTTGCAGCCACTCTGAACCCAACAGGTCTCACACGGCTCCTTCAACTCCCCTTTCCTTGCCTGCAGGAGCTGTTCGGGAGCATGTTCCACGCGGAGACGCTAACTGCCCTGTGAGGGCCCGACAGTTCCCACGCTGCCTCCAGAGCGCATGGCACCTGGGACTTCGTGAAGGATGAGCCTGGGATCCGGGCAGATGGCGGGTAGAGGGAGCACCTCCATGGCGACTCCAGCTCCTCTCTATTCTCCTCCACCTCACTGGTTCCCCCACCTCCCTCCTGGCATCTCTACAGCGAGCCAATCTCAGAAGCAGGTAGAGCAGCCTCTTCGCCCTTCTGCTCACCCTCATGGCCCAGCCAGAAAGCGTCCTGTTTGCCCCCTGTAGCTGACAGAGACCCTGACTACTGGACGTAAAACATGAGCCAAGAACAGAAGGGGAAGTGAGGCTGTTGACCTAGAGTGCAAGCTTCGGGAGTGTCCTCGGGCCGGAATGCCTTGGTGTCAAATGTTGTCAAGCTGTCACAAGACACAGGGACAGACTTGCTTAGGACTCTGCCACTTGCCCCCTCCAGCTGTCCTCTGTTCCTGGTAGCTCTGCAGCTCTGGGACCATGTGCTCCCCACAACACAGGAATCTTGGTCTTGGTGACAGTGCCACTTCTTCCTCATCTCCAGGCTTCTGGGACCTCCAGGCTATTCAACACATAAGACTCGAGCCTGGGGAGTAGCCAGGCCCCTTGAGGCCAGCAGAGCTGCCTCCGCAGGGGCAGCCCACCAAGGCAAGCCACCCCATCTTTCTGAAACATTACCACTGCCCCCTGCCCTCAGGGGCTGCTCCCTTGCACTCGGGATGGTAAGAATTCAAATGGGAGAAGAGGGTCATTGGCAGAATTCTCTGGTAACCTAGCAACAGGTACCAGTTATTCTGCACAAAAGCTTTTGAGATTCCCTCTTTGTACCAAAGATGGGATTGGGAGTGTTAGTGCCAACTTAGAGCAAACTGGTGAGACCTGAGTGGGCCCTGACGGTTCCCCCAACCTCAGAGTCCATCAGGAAAATGCCTCCCCTGCTTGGAAGAGCTGCTTGTCTTTCTTCACTTGGCAAAGAGCCATGAAGTTAACTCTTTCTTATCAGCTTGGGGCCTAAATACTTCAGCCAGGCAAGGGAGAATGCTCCCCCAAAGACCAGCTTCATTGCCCACCGAAGCATAGAACATGGAGAAGGGCTGAGCCAGAACGAGTTTCCCTCCACAGGGATTCCTTAACAAACTCAGGACCTCAGGCCACCTCCCTCTAGAAAAGATGACAAGACGGGTTAATTTCTCCATGTAGGTATGGAGGTAAATAGAGGAACTGCACTGTGACTTAAAAATAACTAGATTCCATGTGCAAGTGTTTGGGGAAATTTCCAAACACAAATTTCTGGATGTGCACAGAAAACCTCTTGGCCCCTCTCCACAGCTTCTCCCAAGCTCCTTCAACCTAATGACCCCTGCCCAACAGGTTGGGCTGGCCCAGCCTGGAAAAACATCCTAATTCCTAACTTCAGTCTGACTGACCTGCATTGTGTGTCTGTGTGTTGAGTAAGCTGGTCAGCTAACAAGTCTTCTTAGAGTTAAAGAGCTGTCAGATTTTGGCCAAGCATTGCTTCTCCATGAATCATTATGCTATGCCATCTGGCTGCCAGTGGAACTCAAAGCTTGGGAGGTGGAAGACAATGTTATCCGGGATTCACCATGTCCAGCACCCAAAGTGCCAAATTACAGGAAGACAAGGCCTTAGCCAATGACAAATCACCCTCCCCTACTCCATCTCCTTCAAAGTCTAGCTCAGGCCTTGGAGGTGGAAAAAGATCACAGAGTCTCAGGATATCCCCAGTCCAGACCTTTGAACCAAGTGTTCCTATCTCTTGAGGATTTAATGAAGTCACCATTAACCATGAGGCCAGCCCCAGGCTTAAAGAGGATTGCTGACTCACAATGGCCTGGAGTTGGGGTTCAAGGAGAAATCCTACAATGGTATCAGCACTCACAGGGCCCACAGTGGAGGTAGATTGGAATTGGAAACACATAGAGGTGAAGAAAGACGTTAAAGAAAACATCACTTTTAGAGTACTTTGGAAAGAACACAGATTCACACAGACCATGCTCTGGAAATGATTGAAGCAGGATAGGACTGAAAGGTAGTGAAATAATCCAGAATTTCAACACTTTTAAATGTTCTTAGTGACACTGACCTGTGATGATGTGGTTCCCGGGGAAGGCCGGGACTCGAGGTATTTGTGTAATTTATTTAATTTAAATGCATTCTCCTTTTGTTCATTTTGGTAATAAAGTGCTTTTGAAATATGAGCAATTGCATGTGTTTGGGTGGCTTTCTAGAGAGGCAAAATAAATCACCTCGAGGAAAATCTGCCCTTGCTTTGCACTGTCCTGGGGGGTAAGGAAGCAACAGGAGCTGAGACTTAACCATGAAGAATGAATGAACTCCATGATCCAGCTGAAGAACAGAGACTGGGGTAAGGAGATAGGAGTAAGGGCTCTGCATGCTCACGACCAGTTCCCAGAGCCCACTCTGTGATTCCTGTGGCTATCAGAGAAGTGGAAGACCCATTATCTCTCAGTACATCCTTCATGTGATCATTTTTCAACATTCATGAGATGTCTGTTCAGGGCCAATCCTATCGATACTCAGCAAAGCTTTGAAAATCCTTAGTTTGGAGGAGTACACAATCTAATCCCAGCTCCTCCCTCCCCCCAGTTTGTGAGGCAATGCAAGGAGCATAAAGCCTTAGGAATCAAGTGTCCAACAAACTGGGTTGACTCCCAACATTGTTTACTAACAGTAGGAAGTGGAAGGAAATCAGAGGAACCAGAAAGACCAAAGGCATGAAGGAGACGGAAATATGATGAGGTGGAAAGAGAAGGACTAGAGATAAGATAAAGCAAAGAGGGAAGAGAGATGAATGGTCAGCAGGATAGAGCTACATAGAACAAAGAGCTTGGGAGAGCAAGAAAAAGGAGAAACAGGTAGGTAACCAACATGTTTGCTTTCTCCCACAGCCACATCAAAATTACAACTAAACTACAGAAAAACCATCATTCAGAACCACCTGAAATTAGGTGATGGGAAGTCCTACAGGGAATTAAAGAAGCCACATTGAGACTGGTGGGAAGGGCAAAAACGGGGAACAGGCTGACCCCACACCCACGTGTAATGGATAAAAATTGGGAGGGACATCTCGGCTGCAGAGAAATCCCCAGAGGAACAAGGGTTCCTAGTCCTACACCAGGCTCCCACCCCAGGGTTCTGTGCCAGGAAGAGAAGTCCCCAAACCTTTGGCTGTTAAAACCATCAGGGATTGAGTCTGAGGGAGACCGAGGCTCCTGATGTCCCAGACAGTTCATCTAATAGAGCCCACACACAGACTTACTTGGACTCACTCCTTCTAAGCTCCAGCACTCGGGCAGAAGCTTGGAAGGCACCAGAGACACACAGGGAAGAACTGAACTGTCTGGCATCAGGTGAAATCTGGGGCAGGGCCAGCTTTTTCCCAGACAGAAGCACTGGCAAAGGCACTTTTCTAAGCCCTCCCCCCACAGAGCTGGCAGGTGGGTGCCATATCTGAGGCTCCACCAACCTAACACCTTTGGTCCCATCCTTGTGATTCCCTGAGACCCCACCCAAGCTATTTACAGTGGCTTTTTCTTACAAACAGCCTGTTTTGCTCATGCTTCAGATTTTCCTAAAATCTCTCAAACAAGTAGCATCTGGCCTCTCAGCATGTCACATACCTCTCACTAAGTGGCCACAGCCTCAGCACTAGCAAGAGCTGGCCTTGGTTCACAGCTTCATCTCATGTGGGCACCTCCAAGCCCAACACAAGTAGCAGCCATCTGTAGGTCCTTTTGTAGCTCATGCCAGGTGGCCCTAAGCAGAACACAGGTGGCAAGTGACCTTGATCTGCACCTCTCATGAGGCCCCAAAGCCAGTACACCCTGTGACAGCTTCAGACCATGTCAAAGCATCACCACCCAACCACCTCCATAATTAACACACTCAAGGGACAGGCTCATCAGACACCAGAGCCCACTGAAGTAAGTCCTACTCTGTGCAGTGGGCCCCTGCACAGCTGATCTTCTGTGGTGGTTGGAGGTCTGTGGTCAGTGGTCGCAGCCAGTCCTTACAGCTGTTTGGTGTGGGAGCAAATCTCTCCCACTGATGTGCCAATAGCAATCAGGGCTCAGCTACAACAGGAGAAGGTACACAGACCACACAAGGGATGCACCTCAAGTGCCCAGTTAAAGTGATCTGGGAAGCTGTGCCACTGGACCTTACAGAACACCTACTGCACTAGGCCACTCTGCCAAGCCTGGGAGAAGTAGCAGTTCTAGACAGTAATACATAGAAACAAACACAGAAAGGCTACCCAAAGGAGGAGATGAAGAAACATGTCCCAAATGAAAGAACGAAACAAAACAGATAAAGAACTAAACAAAATGGAGACAAGCAATCTACTAGATGCAGAGTTCAAAATACTGGTTATAAGGGTGCTCAATGAACCTCGACAGCATAAAAAAGGGCTGCGAAGAACACACTAACTGAAATGAAGAATAATTTACAGAAATCAAGGATACACTAACTGAAATGAAGAATAATTTACAGTGAATCAACAGTAGGTTAGATTAATCCAGGCATCAAATCAGCAATTTGTAATATAAGAAAGTAAAAAACACCCCATCAGAATAGCAAAAAAGAAACCAAAAATGTAAGGCTATGGTAAGGAGCCTCTGGGACAGCTCAAGTGTATCAGCATTCGCATGGGGGTGCCAGAAGGAGAGCGAGGACAAGAAATTGAAAACCTATTTGAAAAAATAATGACAGAAAACACACAAGTCCAGGATGTGCAAAGAATCCCCAACAAAATGAACCTAAGGAAGTCCACACCAAGACACATCATAATTAAAATGCAAAAGATTAAAGACAAAGAGAGAATCTTAAAAGCAGCATGAGAAAAGAAGTTAGTTACCTACAAGGGAGCTCCCATAAGACTGTCAGTTGATTTCTCAACAGAAACTTTGCAGGCTAGAAGGGCATGACAAGAAATATTCAAATTGATGAAAAGCAAGGACCTACAACCAAGATTACCCAGCAAAGTATCATTTAGAATTGAAGGACAGATAAAGAGCTAAGGAGTTCATCTCCACCAAACCAGCATTACATGAAATGGTAAAAGGTCTTCTTTAACAAGAAAAAAAAAAAAGATAAAAAAATATAAATAAGAAAATGACAATAAATGCATATCTATTGACAATTGAATCTCAAAAGCAAAATAAATAAGCAAACAGAACAAAAATAGATTCAGATTCAGAGAACATTTTGACAATTGCCAGATGGGAGGGTGGTTGAGGGGAAGGTTAAAATGGTAAAGGGATTAAGAAAGACAAATTGGTTGTTACAAAATAGTCACGAGGATCAGCATAGGGAGTATAGTCAATATTCTCATAAGTATATATGGTGTCAAATGGGTGTCAAAAAGTTTATTGGGATGATCACTTAATAAGTTATATAATGTCTAATCACTGGAGTGTAAACTTAAAACTAATAATGTATGTCAAATGTAATTGAAAAATAAAAATGATTTTAAAATAACCTGACCAGGCTGTGGTGCAGTGGATAGAGCATCGGACTGGGATATGGAGGACCCAGGTTCGAGACCCCGAGGTCGCCAGCTTGTGCACGGGCCCATCTGGCTTGAGCAAAAGCTCACCAGCTTGGACCCAAGGTTACTGGCTCCAGCAAGGGGTTGCTCGGTCTGCTGAAGGCCCACGGTCAAGGCACATATGAGAAAGCAATCAATGAACAACTAAGGTGTCGCAACAGCAACGAAAAACTAATGATTGATGCTTCTCATCTCTCTCCATTCCTATCTCTGTCTGTCTATCCCTCTTTCTGACTCTCTCTCTCTGTCCCTGTAAAAAAGAAAAAATGATTTAAAAATATAAAAAGCTAATAAAATTAAGAAGCTCTCTTAGAAAGATTACAATACAAAGAAAATTCTAAAGCAATTGACAAATTGGGAAAACTGTATGACAAAGTGTTATCATCCTATACTGTATTTATAAAGACTTTTACAAATCTTGAAAAAAAGTGGAGAGAATTAAGTGAAAGAAGATATATTACATAGGCAGAGAACAGTGTGTTGTAAAGTAATATTTATGTAATTTAACCTTACTTTATCCTACTATTCAGCTGCCCTGCAAGATCTGAGTAAATAAATTAGTAAGTAGCATTCCTCCCATTTCAATATTATATATATGTGACCCTTGGCTGAATCCTTCTGAAAATGGAATCTGAGACAAAACGTTGTGTAGAGGTGTTTGGGAAATGATCTCAGGGAGCAGGAGTAAAAAGCAAGAGGACTGAAATGGAGGGAGGAAAAGCAAACATAAGGGTGAGTTACTGAGGCTGCACCTCACTGGACCTCCCAGGAGACCTGTGAAATATACCGTATTTCTCCATGTATAAGACACACCTTTATTCAATAAATTTGGGGTCTAAAAACTGGGTGCGTCTTATACAGTGGCTGTAGATTTTTTTTACTTGCATTTCCCGCTTTTTTGCACTTATTTTTGCGCTCATTGTTGAAGACAGTGAGTCGTCATCAGACACATAGATGAGGACAAGCTAATGGGTGGGAGTTTTGACAGTGATGAGGAGTTGCATGAATTTTATGATGAATAAAATTTGAGTTCACTAACTTGATGTAATACTTTTTTTTTTCAAATTTTGGGCCCCAACATTAAGGTGCGTCTTATACATGGGGAAATACGGTACCTCCAAACTGTCCAGTAGAAACATTGAACCGTCATTCCTATATTCCGTTGATCAAAGGGACCCCTTGGGTATTAACTCTCCAACAATTGCTGGTTCCCCCGCTATGAATGCAAAGCAGATGTCCCATGCTGTGGCCTTAGGGAGCCAGCAGGGCAGTGTGTACAGCTCTAGAGAGGGCCTGGCAGTAAAGACCGCTTAGAACTGCTACTCAACAGACGCTTAGCAAGAGAGTTTTGAATGGCACATAAGCAGCATCTAAATCAGATACATTTTTTTAACTTCTCATCTTTAAAACCTATGATTGTTTACCTTTTGTAAAACTACACATTATTTTGGCCAATTTTGGGAATGTTATCAAAACATCTATAAGATGACCATCTCACCATTTTAAACTGGAATGGGCTCTCTAAACATGGTCTCTAATATGATGCCTTACTTAAAAGAACTGAGGTCCTCAGTAAAATGGCGGATTCCAAGGCCAGAGCAGAGTAGGTACAAAAGGAGTTTGGAACAACTTCTAATGCCAGAAAGCAAGGACTTGTTCAAAAAGAAAACAATGGAGGCATGTCCCATGGTTGCAGGAACCGGACTAAAGCAGCTTATAGCCAAAGATGGGAGAATCTGAGCACCAAAATAATTAAATACAACGTCTAATCCTCCTTTTGATAATCTAAGCCGTGTTTCCTCATATAGATTTTGCACATTTTTCTAGTTTATTCCTATTTATAGTCTACATTTTTATTTCCATTATAAATGAAATCTTTTATTGTATTTTATAACTGGTTGTTGTTTGCATATACAAAGGCTATGATTTCCATATGTTAATATATACCCAAATACTAAATAATGGTTTTATAGTAGTTTTCCAGTTTATTATTTTAAGTTGGCCATATATACATTTATATCTTCAGATAATTAAAATTTTACCTCCTTTTCAAATTTCATACCTCAAATCTCTTATCTAATCACCCTGATTAATACTAGCAAAGCAATGCTAAATAATAGTGATAATAATAGACATCCTTTTCTTATTCCTGACTTTATTTTTTCTCATTAAATACAGTTCTGAGTTTAGCATTGGAGAAATATATTTTATTATTTTATTAAGACTTTTATCTTATTTGAGACTTTTATCAAGACTAGATATAGAGAAATCACTGTCTAGAATGACATTGTAAGGAGCTCCACTGACCAGCTCCCCTGTGAAACTGATGATTTTTTTTTAAATTTAATACTTTAGAAATGGTCCTAAGGGCAAAAAGCAAATGAAGAAATATCTAATCAAGAAAATCTGTAAAATATTAGTTTTAAAATATTTATGATATCTAAATTTAAACCACTCCCTCTCTCCCCCTTCCCAACTCAGCAAGCCAAAGACTTTGCTCCAGGCTGTTGCAGCCAATAACACAGGGCTCCATTTCCACCCCCTGTCCCCAGTTCCCAACCAGAGGGCGTTCTTCCAGGAAGAATAGAACTTCAACATTTTTTATCCTGCCAGATAACTACCTTGTGTTGAGGCTAAGTCTCGAGAGAGTGAGGACTCCTTTCTTCTCCATTACAAACTTGTGTAATGGAGGTTCTATCTTGGGTGAAGCGGTGTGCTGAGAATACTGGGGTCTAATCACCTTTGCTCCAGTGTGTGAGGCAGTGGTTTCCCATTAAAACAAGCAAGCCAAAGGACCTTAGGTTGCTGACACCAACCCCATGACACCAAGTGCTGAGTCCCTGGAACAGAAGCATCACTCAGACAAAAGCTTGCCATTGTTCCTTCTTCCATGTACAAAGCTCAGAGATTTTAGCTGAGAGAAGAAACAAGCTATAAAATAAGTAAAAGATAGTTCCTAAATTTTCCTAAAGGAACTGATTTTATTTGTAATAAAGCATGAAGAAACTAAAAACTAAGGGTGCTCACAAAAACAATGGAGGTTGTGGTAAAAGTCAATTAAGAGGAGATTTGAAGGACTGTGGACTTAACAATGATACAGCCCAGCCTGACCAGGCTGTGGTACCATGGATAGAGCATTGGACTGGGATGCGGAGGACACAGGTTCAAAACTCCGAGGTTGTCGGTTTGAGTGTGGGCTCATCCCGCTTGAGCATGGGGCTGCTGCCTTGAGCATGGGAACATAGACATGACCCCATGGTCATTGGCTTGAGCCCAAAGGTCGCTGGCTTGAAAACCAAGGTCACTGGCTTGAGCCCAAGGTCGCTGGCTTAAGCAAGGGGTCACTAGGTCTCTTGTAGCCCCCGGGTCAAGGCACGTATGAGAAAGCAATCAATGAACAACTAAGGAGCCACAAGGAAGAATTGATGCTTCTCATCTCTCTCCCTTCTATCTGTCTGTCCCTAAGTGACCCTCTCTCTGACTCTCTCTGTCTCTGTCAGAATAACAAACAAACAAAAAAACAGTGATACAGCCCAGACTACATGCTGGCTAGTTTTCAGGAGAAAATCATGGTGGAAGAAGCCTTCTTGGTATCACAATAAATATTAAACACAGAACTCAGAAACTGTTCCTTCAAAGGAGCCACAGTATGATTGGATTAGTTTGCACAGCAATTTATGCTCAGGGTACTATGAAAAACAATAGAAAAATCAGCCAACAATTGGCAGGGTTTAAAAGATGAATGTGGGCAAGGAGAGGAAGAGAGACTTACCAATACCATTCATGCCGGTGTGACTGTCGGTATAGCCTAAATTGTGCCTCTTTGAGGAGCAACATCAGAGGTTTAACTCTGTAGGATGAAATAGACTTCACTAAAATGATTCATTCAGTTACTAAACAAATAAACAAGAAAATAATTAAATATAAGTCTGAGAGAGAGGGAAAGGGACTAGCAACCAGAGTTGCTATAATATGTTATCTAAAATGTTCAGTTTTCAACAAAAAAATATGAGGACTATAAAGAAAAATAAAATATTATTAATAAACCAGACAAAAAGCAGACAATAAAAAATATCTCTGAGAGCAACAAGGTGTCAGATTTAACAGAAAAATATTTCAAAGTAGCCTTACAAATATGTTCACAAAACTGAAAATAAAGCATGACTGAAAAAGTAAAGGAAAGTATGATGACAATGTAGCATCAAATATAGGATATCAATAAAAAGATTAAAATTATTTTCTATGGCTCAGCGGTAGAGCATCAGCCCAGCATGTGGATATCTCAGGTTTTATTCCTGCTCAGGATACATAGAAGAAGTAACCATCTGCTTCTCCACCCCTTCCCCTCCCTCTTCTCTCACTCTCTCTCTCTCTTCCCTTCCTGCAGCCATGGCTCGATTGGTTTGAGTGCATCAGCTCTGGGCACTGAGGATGGCTCTGTGAAGCCTCTGCCTCAGATGCTAAAAATCCGTTGCAAGCATGGCCTCAGATGGGCAGAGCATTGGCCCTAGATGGGGGTTGCCAGGTGGATCCCAGTCAGGGTGTATGTGGGAGTCTGTCTCTCTATCTCCACTCTTTTCACTTAGAAAAGAAGAAAAAAAATATTTCCTAAAACTGGATATTCTTGAGTTGAAATGGCTAACTGAAATTTTAAAAAGTCATTCTAGGGGCTCAAGTGTAGACTTGAACTGCCAAAAGAAGGAAATGGCAAACCTAAAGAAAGATTGATAGAGATTATGGAAACTAAAGAACAAAGAGAAAAGGAATGCAGAAACATGAACTGAGCTTTGGAAAAATGTAGGACACTATTAAGAACAACAACAACATAATGGGAGTACCAGAAGATTGGAGAGAGAGAAAGAAGAAAATATATTCCAAGAACTAAGGGCTGTAAATATCCCAAACTTACTGAAAAGCAGTAATCAGCTTGACTTGTGGTGGTGCAGGAGATAAAGCAACAACTTGGAATGCTGAGATTGCCAGTTTGAAACTCTGGGTTTCCTTAGTCAAGGCATATATGAGAAGCAACTACTATGAGATGATGCTTCCTGCTCCTCCCCTAGCCTTCTCAATCTCTCATCTCTCTAAAATCAATAAATAAAATCTTGCCTGGCTGGTGGTGGCGCAGTGGATAAAGCGTCGACCTGGGAACACTGAGGTCGCCAGTTCAAAACCCTGCACTGGTTCGGTCAAGGCACATATGGGAGTTGATGCTTCCAGCTCCTTCCCCCTTTCTCTCTTTCTCTCTCTTTCTCACTCTGTGTCTCCTCTCTAAAATGAATAATAAATAAATAAATAAATAAATAAAATCTTTTTTAAAAATAAAATAAAAAAGCAGTAATCAATGCGTCCAATAAACTCAATGAACTCCAAGTAGAAGACATACAAAGAGGTTCATAAACAGCCTGGCCAGGCGGTGCTACAGTGGGTAGAGCGTCGGACTGGGATGTGGAGGACCCAGGTTCGAGACCCCAGGGTTGCCAGCTTGAGTGCAGGCTCATCTGATTTGAGCAAGGCTCACCAGCTTGAGCCCAATGTTGCTGGCTCGAACAAGGGGTCACTCAGTCTGCTGTAGCCCCCCGGTCAAGGCACATATGAGAAATCAATCAATGAGCAACCAAGGAACTGCAACAAAGAATTGATATTTTTCATCTCTCTCTCTTCCTGTGTGTCTGTCCCTCTCTCTGACTCTCTCTGTCTCTGCCACACAAAAAAAGAGGTTCATAAACAGATACATCATAGTAAAAATGCTAAAAGTCAAATACAAGAAGAAAATTCTTGAAAGTAGCACAAGAAAAATTGAGTTGTCACTTACAATGAACCACAAGAGTATTAACTGCTGACTTCTCAGCAGAAACAATGAAGAGCAGTGGATAATACATTCAAAGTGCTCAAAGAAAAAGTTGTCAACCAAGAATCCAATATCCAGTAAAATTGTCTTTTTAAAATAAAGACTTTCCCAGATAAACAAAAACTGAGAGAATTTGTTGCTAGAAGACTCGCATTACCAAAAAATACTGAAAGAAGTTCTTCAGGCTGAAAAAAAGTGAACCCAAACAATAATACAAATCTACATGAAAAAAACAGAGAGCATGAGTCAAAGTAATTCTATAATTATAAAAGGTAATATAAGTGTATATACTTTTCCTATCTTTTCTTAACTGATTAAAAATGCAATTTTATTAAAATGTATATAACATATTGCTGGGTTCATAACATATATAAATGTAACAAATATATTTGTCAATAACAGCACAAAGGAGATGGGGGAGAACAAAGCTGATTTTAGCCAGAGAAATTATTACACATAGTAAAATAAGTAATTACAACAAGTATTTGATAAAACCTAACATTATTTTATGATAAAATTACTAAAAAAACTAAGAATAGAAACTTTCTCAACTCATAAAATACATCAACAAAAAATCTACAGCTAACATCAAAGAACAATCTGAAAATAAAACTAACAGAATAATTTTATTTACAATAGCATGAAAAGAAATAAAACACTTAAGAATGATTTTATCAAAAGAGTATAAACTTTATACACTAAAAACTACAAATGTTTTTAAAAGAAATTAAAGATCTAAAGAAACATCTTTACAGAAAAACATCCCATACTCACTTATAACATAGTTAAAATGACAGTACTTCCCAAATTGAGCTACAGATTCAACATAATTTCTTATCAGAATCCAATTTTGTAAAAATTGACAAGCTGATTGAAAATTCACTGGAATTTTAAGAGATCCAGAATATTCAAAACAACCTTAAAAAAGAGGAACAAAGTAGAAGGACCCACACTTGCTGATTTTAAAACTTACTAGAAAGCAACCTAACCAAGACAGTAGGGTATTTATGCAAGGATAGACATATAACTAATGGAATAAAATAAAAAGTTCAGAATTAAACCCATACACCTATAATTAAATGATTTTTAACAAGGGTGCCAAGACCATTCAATGAGGAACAAGTAAGTTTTTTTTGGTTTTTTTTTTATTTTTTATTTTTTTTTAATATATATTTTATTATTATTAATTCTAATGGGGTGACACCAATAAATCAGGGTACATATGTACAATGAAAACATCTCCAGGTTATCTTATCATTCAATTGTGTTGCATATCCATCACCAAAAGTCAAATTGTCCTCTGTCCCCTTCAATCTGGTTTTCCCTGTGTCCCTCCCTCCTCCCTATCCCACTCTTCCCTCCCTCCCCCCATCCCATAACCAACACTCTCTTGTCCATGTCTCATACCCTCACTTTCATGTCCCACCTATGTATGTAATCGTGCTGTTCTCAGTTTTTCTTTTTTTCTGATTTACTTATTTCACTCCGTATAATGTTATCAAGGTATATCCATTTTGTTATAAATGATCCGATGTCATCGTTTCTTATGGCTGAGTAGTATTCCATAGTATATATGTACCATAGCTTTTTAATCCACTCGTCTTCTGACGGACACTTGGGCTGGTTCCAGATCTTCGCTATTGTGAACAATGCTGCCACGAACATGGGGGCGCATTTCTTCTTTTTGAACAGTGCTATGGTGTTCTTAGGGTATATTCCTAAAAGTGGGATAGCTGGGTCAAAAGGCAGTTCAATTTTTAATTTTCTGAGGAATCTCCAAACTGTTTTCCACAGTGGCTGCACTAGTCTGCATTCCCACCAGCAGGGCAGAAGGGTTCCCTTTTCTCCACATCCTCGCCAGCACTTATTCTGTGTTGTTTTGCTGATGAGTGCCATTCTGACTGGTGTGAGGTGATATCTCATTGTGGTTTTAATTTGCATTTCTCTAATGATTAGTGATGTTGAGCATTTTTTCATATGCCTATTGGCCATCTGTATGTCCTCTTTGGAGAAATTTCTATTCATTTCTTTTGCCCATTTTTTGATTGGGTTGTTTGTCTTCCTGGTGTTGCGTTTTATAAGTTCTTTATAAATTTTAGTTATTAACCCCTTATCAGATGTGCTGTCGAATATGTTCTCTCATTGTGTGGTTTGTCTTTTTATTCTGTTCCTATTGTCTTTAGCTGTGCAAAAACTTTTTAGTTTGATATAGTCCCATTTGTTTATCTTGCCTTTTATTTCAGTTGCCCGTGGAGATAAATCAGCAAATATACCGCTGCTACAGATGTCAGAGAGCTTGCTGCCTATGTTTTCTTCTAAGATGCTTATGGTTTCACGGCTTACATTTAAGTCTTTTATCCATTTTGAGTTTGTTTTTGTGAATGGTGTAAGTTGATGGTCTAGTTTCATTTTTTTGCAGGTAGATGTCCAATTTTCCCAACACCATTTGTTAAAGAGGCTGTCTTTACTCCATTGTATGTTCTTTCCTCCTTTGTCAAATATCAGTTGTCCATAAAGCTGTGGGTTTATTTCTGGGTTCTCTGTTCTGTTCCATTGATCTATGTGCCTGTTCTTATGCCAGTACCAGGCTGTCTTGAGTATAATGGCCTTGTAGTAAACCTTGATATCAGGAAGCGTGATACCTCCTGCTTTATTTTTTCTTTTTAAGATTGCTGAGGCTATTCGTGTTCTTTTTTGGTTCCATATAAATTTTTGGAATATGTGTTCTATATCTTTGAAGTATGTCATTGGTATTTTAATTGGTATTGCATTGAATTTATAAATTGCTTTAGGTAATATAGACATTTTAATGATGTTTCTTCTTCCTAGCCATGAGCACGGTATATGCTTCCACCTGTTTGTATCTTCCTTGATTTCTTTTATCAATGTTCTATAATTTTCCGAGTACAAGTCCTTAACCTCCTTGGTTAAATTTACTCCTAGGTACTTTATTTTTTGGGCTGCAATAGTGAAGGGGATTGTTTCCTTAAGTTCTTTTGCTGATATTTCATTGTTGGTGTATAGAAATGCCTCTGATTTCTGAGTATTAATTTTATATCCTGCAACCTTGCTGAAATCATTTATAAGGTCCAGTAGTTTTTTGACTGAGACTTTAGGGTTTTCAATATACAATATCATATCATCTGCAAATAATGACAGTTTTACTTCATCTTTTCCAATTTGTATGCCTTTTATTTCTTCTTCTTGTCTGATTGCTGTAGCTAGGACTTCCAGAACTATGTTGAATAAGAGTGGTGAAAGTGGGCAACCCTGCCTGGTTCCTGATCTTAAGGGGATTGCTTTTAATCTTTGTCCATTTAGTATGATGTTTGCTGTCGGTTTATCGTAGATGGCCTTTATCATGTTAAGGAATGATCCCTGTATTCCCACTTTACTGAGAGTTTGAGCATGAATGGGTGCTGGATTTTATCAAATGCCTTTTCTGCATCTATTGAAATTATCATGTGATTTTTGTCCTTCCTTTTGTTTATGTGGTGAATCACATTGATTGATTTGCGAATATTGAACCAGCCTTGCCTCTCCAGAATAAATCCCACTTGATCGTGGTGTATGATTTTTTTCATATATTGCTGGATCCGGTTGGCTAATATTTTGTTGAGAATTTTAGCGTCTAAATTCATCAGGGATATAGGCCTATAATTTTCTTTCTTTGTGTTGTCTTTGCCCGGTTTTGGGATCAGAATTATGCTCGCCTCATAAAAGGAGTTGGAAGTCTTCCTTCCTCTTGAATTTTTTGAAATAGCTTGAGGAGAATAGGAGTTAGTTCTTCTTTGAATTTTTGATAGAATTCACTTGTGAACCCATCAGGCCCAGGACTTTTCTTTTTTGGGAGTTTTTTGATAACTGTTTCTATCTCATTTGCTGTAATTGGTCTGCTTAGGTGTTCTGATTCTTCCAGATTGATTTTTGGAAGGTTATATGATTCAAGAAATTTATCCATTTCACCAAGATTGTCTAATTTTTTGGCATATAGTTCTTCATAGTATTTTCTTACAATGCTTTGTATTTCTGTTGTGTCAGTTGTTATTTCTCCACTGTCCTTTCTAATTTTATTTATTTGAGTCCTCTCTCTTTTTTTCTTGGTGAGTCTAGTTAAAGGTTCATCAATCTTGTTTACCTTTTCAAAGAACCAGCTTCTTGTTTCATTGATCCTCTGTATTGTTTCCTTAGCCTCTATGTCATTTATTTCTGCTCTGACCTTTATTATTTCCTTCCTTCTACTTGTCTTGGGTTTTATTTGTTGTTGTTTTTCTAGTTCTTTTAGATGCAGGGTTAGGTTGCTTATTTGAGCTTTTTCTAGCTTCTTATGATATGCCTGTAGTGCAATAAACTTCCCTCTCCGAACTGCTTTTGCTGTGTCCCATAAATTTTGAGTTGATGTATGCTCATTATCATTTGTTTCTAGAAACTTTTTTATTTCTTCTTTGATCTCATTGTTAATCCATTCATTATTTAATAACATGCTATTTAGTTTCCAAGTGTTTGAGTATTTTTCATTTTTTCTTTTGTGGTTAATTTCTAGTTTCATGGCATTGTGATCAGAGAATATGCTTGATATGATTTCAATCTTCTTAAATTTATTGAGACCATTTTTGTGTCCTAACATGTGGTCTATCCTAGAAAACGTACCATGAGCGCTTGAGAAGAATGTATATTCTACTGCTTTAGGGTGAAAAGTTCTGAAGATATCTATTAAATCAAGTTGATCTAGTGTATCCTTTAAGTCTGCTGTTTCTTTATTAATTTTCTTTCTTGAGGATCTATCCAGTGTTGTTAGAGGGGTATTGAAATCCCCTACTATGATAGTATTGCTGTTAATCTCGCCCTTTATATCCATCAAAGTCTGCTTTATGTATGTCGGGGCTCCTATATTTGGTGCATAGATATTTACAATAGTTATATCTTCCTGTTGAATTGTTCCCTTTATCATTATGTAGTGTCCTCCTTTATCTCTTACTACAGCCTTTGTTTTAAAGTCCATTTTGCCTGATATAAGTATTGCTACCCCTGCTTTTTTTTCATTTCCATTTGCATGAAATATTTTTTTCCATCCTTTTACCTTCAGTCTATGAGCATCTTTTGTTTTAAGGTGTGTCTCTTGTAGACAGCATATGTATGGGTCCTGTTTCTTGATCCATGCAGCTACCCTATGTCTTTTGATTGGATCATTTAATCCATTTACATTTAAGGTTATTATTAATATGTAGTTGTTTATTGCCATTTTATTCTTTAAAGCTGTATTCTTCTTTTGCTCTATTCATTCCTCCCTTTAAACTGTTCACAAGAGGCCCCTTAGTATCTCTTGCAGAATTGGTTTGGTTTTTATGAATTCCTTGAGGCTTTCTTTTTCTGGGAAGCTCTTTATTTCTCCTTCAATTTTAAACGTTAGCCTTGCTGGATAAAGTAGTCTTGGTTGTAGGTTCTTGTTCTGCATTACTTTGATTATATCTTGCCATTCCCTTCTGGCCTCAAGTGTTTCTGTTGAGAAGTCCGATGTCATCCTTATGGGGGCTCCTTTGTAGGTGATAGCCTTTTTTTCTCTAGCAGCTTTTAAAATTTTTTCTTTATCCATTAGCTTTGGTATTTTAACTATGATGTGTCTTGGTGTAGATCTTTTTGGGTTTCTTTTTAATGGAGTTCTGTGTGCTTCTTGAATGTGTGGAGTGTTTCCCAGCCTTAATTTAGGAAAGTTTTCTGCTATGATTTGATTGAACAAAGTTTCCATTTCCTGTCCTCTCTCCTCTTCTTCAGGCACCCCTATGATGCGAATGTTGTTTCTCTTCATGTTGTCACAAAACTCCCTTAGAGTTTCCTCACATTTTTAAGTCTCTTTTCCTTTTTCTTCTCTGCTTCTGTGCCTTTGTTTATTGTGTCCTCTAACTCGCTTATTCGATCCTCAGCGTCATCCATCCTGCTTTTAATTCCTTCCATTGTGGTCTTCAGTTCTGATACTGTATTTGTCATTTCTGTCTGATTCTTTTTTATTATTTCAATTTCATTTTTTATACTTGTTATCTCTTTATTTAGGTGTTCATAATGACTATCCATTGTTGCTCTAATTTCTTTGAACATCCTAACTATCATTATTCTAAATTCTGCTTCTGGTAATTTGGTTATATCTGATTCATTCAGGTCCTTCTCTGGGGATTTCTCTTGATTCATTTGGTTTGCATTCCTCTGCCTGCCCATTTTTTCTGTGTATAAGCAAGTTGTGGCCACTGGAGTCCAGTAGGTGTTGCCTTTGTGTTCTCTAGGTGTGGTCTATCTGCAGGCCCCCCACCCCCTCTGCCGGTGCCTAGGGTGGTTGGGTATGAGCGTTGCCAGCGCCGGCCCACTGTGGCTTTTGCTGTGATTTCTGCCTCTCCTCCGTGGGAGGGGCTGTCACTGAAGCCACAAGATTAGCACCAAGGGTAGAGGTGAGCACCTTTCCTCAGCTGCGGACCCAGCCTATTTCCGGACTTCCGCCCAGAACCAGCAGTCGGAGCCTGCTCGCTACTGTTCCGCGGGTTAGGCAGGGCTTTTGACGTGCTCTCAGCTGTAAGCCTTTGCCCGTCCGGAGCTTTAGCCCCGCCCTCGAGGCCAGGGCCCTTTGCGCAGGGTCGGAAACCAAGGTTTATTGGGGCGGGCGTGTTTGCTGGCTTCCGCTTAGCTGCGTACTTCCGCTCGTCCCGGAATCTACCCCGCCCCCGCGTTCGGAGCCCGCTCGTGCACGTATGAATGCTATCCGCGTTTTCTCCGGCCGGATGGGGATAATAGCATGGGCTCAGCTGCGAGCCTCCACCCGTCTCGGGGTCCACCCCGTTCCTGCGCTCGGAGCCCGCTCGCGCACGTATACTGGCCAGCCGCGGTTTCTCCGGCCGGGTGGGGGCGGGGGGGTGGGGGGACTGGTAACATCAGCTCAGCCGCAAGCCCCCGCCCGTCCCTGGTCCTAGCCCGGTCCCCGCAGTCAGGGCCGGCTTGCGCAAGGCCTGCCTGTTCCTGGCCTCCTGCTTTGTCCCCGTAAGTGGGATTAAAGGCGGGCCCGCAGCTTCCGGACCACTCTCGCGCTTCCCCTCCGACCCTCTGGGCTAGACCGATCTCCCACTGGCTTGGCTTCTGCCCACGCCGACAGAACCGCCTTTCAGCGTCCTGCCGCCCCAAAACCTTAAGCAGCCCTCAGCAGAGTAGGAAGGGACCTAATACTCCACACTGTAGGCCTGGGAGCTCCCTCACTTGTGTCACAGCTCAAAACTGTCCAATTGCCTCTTCTAGGCTCTGGGACTGCAGGCTGGGGCTTGGTTCCTGGGACCCAGGTCCCTCCCTCTCCACCAAACTTTCCTCCCGCCCTGCGGGTCTCTCCGGGCTGCCGTTTGCTCCGGGGAGCTGGGCAGCCCTCTTCGCGTTTTTGCTATTCCTACCAGTCTCAATGTGGCTTCTTCTGTGTTCCTTGGTTGAAGAGTCCACTTAGTTTTGTTCAAAGTTGGTTTATCCAGGTGATGGTTCTTAAAATTGAGTTGTAATCCACTTTGGTTCTGGGAGTTGGAAGTTGGTACGTCCGCCTACTCCGTCGCCATCTTGCTCCTCCCAAATAAGTTTTTTTAAACAAATAGTGTTGTGACAACTAGGTAACCATGAACAAGAGAATGGAGCTGGACTTTTACCTCATGCCATACACCAAATAAACTCAAAATGAATCAAAGACCTAAATGTAAAACTCCTAGAAGAAAATATAGAGGTAAATCTTCAGGACCTTGAATTTGACAAAGAATTCTTAGATATGACACTAAAAGCATGAGCAACACATAAAAAAATTAAACTTAACTCATCGCAATTAAAAACTTTTGTGCTTCAAAGAACACCATCAAGAAAGCAAAAAGAGAATTTCCATAATAGCATAAAATATTTGCAAATTATATAATCTGATAAGGAACTTGTATCCAGAATATTTAAAAACACAACTCAATAACAGAAAAGACAAATAACCCAATTAAAAATGGAAAATAATCTGAAAAGAAGCAAGAGAAACACAGTTGCCTACAAGAGAGCTCCCATAAGACTTTCACCTGATTTCTCAACAGAAACATTTTAGGTCAGAAAAGATTGGCACAAAATATTAAAAGTGATAAAAAGCAAGAATCTACAACCAAGGCTATGCTACCCAGTAAGGTTATCATTTACAATTGTAGGAGAAATAGAAAGCTTCCCAGATAAGAAAAAGGTAAAAGTTTATTACCATCGAACCAGTATGTACAAGAAATATTAAAGGGACTTCTTTAAGAAGAAGAGGAAAAATAAGAGAGAAAGCAACATAGTTATAAAGAATAACATGCCAATAAATACATAGCTATCAATAAGCACTTTAAATGTAAAAGGCTTAAATGTTCCAATCAAAAGACATAAGGTATCTGAATGGATGAAAAAACAAGATCCATTTATATGCTGTCTACAAGAGACCAACCTCAAAATAAAAGATACACAGAAACTGAAAGTAAAGGGATTAAAAAATATATATTTCATGCAAATGGAAAGAAAAGCTGGGTACAATGTTTATAACAAAATGTACTTTAAAACAAAGGCTATAATAAGAGACAAAGAAGAACATTGCATAATAATAAAGTAATCAATTCAACAACATAGCAGCATAGCAGCATTTAAATACATAAAGCAAATCTTTAGGGACATAAAATAATACAGTCATAATAGAAAATCTTAACACCCCATTGACATCAATATATAGATCTTTGAGACAGAAAATCAATAAGAAAACAGCAGCCTTAAATGACATACTAGACCAGATATATTTAATTGATATTTTCAGAGAATTTCACCTCAAAGCAGCAGAATATACATTCTTTCAAGTGCACATAGAACATTTTCTAGGATAAACCACATGTTATGACACAAAACAAGTCTCAATAAATTTGAGAAGATTGAAACTATATCAAGCATCTTCTCTGACCACAATGGCATAAAATTAGAAGTCAATTATAGGAGAAAAAAACTAAAAAACACATAAAGGTTAAATAACCTGATACTAAACACTGAACAGGTTAACGATGAGATCAAGAAACAAATAAAAAAGATACCTTGAGACAAACAAAAAGTGAATACATAACAACCCAAAATCTATGAAACATAGCAAAAACAGTTCTGAGAGAGAAATTTAGAGCATTATAGCCCTACTCAAGAAACAAGAAAAATCTCAAATAAACAATATAAACTTACACCTAAAGAAACTAGGTAAAGAAAAACAAAGCCCAAAATGCATAGATGAAAGGAAATTATAAAGATTAGAGTGGGAAAAAGTGAAATAAAGTCTAAAAATAAATACAAAAGAGCAATGAAACCAATAACTCATTCTTTGAAAAAATAAGTAAAATTAATAAACCTTTAACCAGACATATCAAGAAAAAAAGAAGAGAGGACAAAAATAAATAAAATAAGAAATGAAAGAGAAGTAACAACTAACACACTGAAATACAAAGGATTATAAGAAAATATGCCAACAAATTGGACAATCTGAAAGAAATGAATAAATTAATAAAAACATACAATTTTCCAAAACTAAATCAAAAAGAAAGAGAAAATATGAACACGCCTATTACAACTAACAAAATCAAAGCAATAATAAATATTTGTCAACAAACAGAAGTCCAGGACCGATAGCTTCACAGGTGAATTTTATCAAACATCCAAAGAAGAGTTAACTATCTTTCTCAAACTATTCCAAAAAAGTCAAAAGGAGGGAAGACTCACAACCTCATTGTATAAAATAATGAATTCTAATTCCAAAATCAAAGATATTACAAAGAAAGAAAATTATAAGCCAATATAGGGGGTCCTCAGCTTACATAGTCTCAACATATGACATTTCAAGTTCATGACATTCATTCCTATAAAAACTTTAAAAATTTGAGATGTGAGTATTTCAGCTTATGTTGTTAGTATCGTATTTATGGACTATGTAGGACAATTAATTAGTTTGGAAGTCTTCTGACATTTACTATGCTATACAAAACATTGCTTTTGCCTGGGATGAAGTGAAGCAAACAAACTTAAATGGTGTGTGGAAAAAACTGTGTCCCCAGTTTGTGTATGACTTCCATGGCTTTGAGGAGTCAATGGAGGCTGTAACAGTGAAGGTTGTTGCCATGGTAAACAGCTTAATTTTGAGGTGGAGGATGAGGATGTCACAGAGCTACTGGCATCACATGGAGAGGAGCTGTCTGCTGAGGACCTCATTCAGCTGGAGAAGCAGCTGGTTGAAAAGGAAGACATAGAAACCCCAGAACCCAAGAGATTTACTACCAAAGGTTTGGCATAGGTTTTTCTATGGTAGAGGATGAGTTGGCAAAATTTCAGGCTAAGGACTCCAGCGATGACAGATTCAGTAAGGTCTACAGAGCTGTTATGAATGCCTTGCAATGCTATAGGCAGATTTTGGAAGAGAAGTCATCAACCTTCCAGACTAGCCTGGAACAGTTTTTTTAAAAAGTAGTGAGGCCTGCAACAGATCCTGTACCCTCTATATCAGCTGCTTCTTTAGATGAAACACGTGTAGTACAAGTAGAATCATCTCCAGCATCTGCTGCATGTTCCTTAGGCAATCTTAACTCACCTGACCCAGTATCTCCAGCACCTTCTGCAAGTTCTCCTGCCTCTCCAGCTTCCTCTTCTCAATAAGTCACTCTCTCCCACTATGCAACGCTCCTTCCAATGTGCAAGCCAACCACAGGAATAGAGTTAAGAAACTTTTTTACACTCATTTTCTGTCGTTCTTTCTGTTACTACAATACAGTGTACAGTAAATATATTTATGTCCGTTTTCTGTGGCTTAGTTGTGTTTTTATGTTTTAGATTATTATTTTACAACTGTGTTAGGATAGGGAAGTGACTTGGGCTAGGGTATGTTTCAACTTACACCAAAATCTGAATTATGTCACTGTTGTAGGAATGGAACTGTGTCATAACCCAAGGACCCCCTGTATTCCTGATGAACAGAGAAGCAAAAATCTCCAACAAAATATTAGCAAACCAAATTCAGCAATACATAAAAGGTCATACACCATGATTAAGAGGGATTTATTCCTGAAATTCATGCTTGATATAATATGCACAAGTCAAATAATACGATCACATAAACAAAACATATAAACAAAATGAAGGATAAAAATTACGTGATCTTATTAATAGGCACAGGAAAAACATTTGATAAAATCCAGCTCTCATTTATGATAAAAATGTTCAGCAAACTGAGAACAGAGGAAACATACCCCAACATAATAAAAACAGTATATGACAAACCCACAGCTAACATTTTACTCAACAAGGGAAAACTAAAAGTGTCACCCTTAAAATCAGGAACAAGACAGGGATGTCCTAACCACAGCAATCAGACAAGAGGAAGAAATAAAAGGCATCCAAGTTGGAAAGAAAGAAGTAAAACTGTCATTATTTGAAGATGACATCATACTGTATATAGAGGACCCTAAGGACTCCACCAAAAAACTACTAGAAATTGTAAATGAATTCAGTAAAGCAGCAGGATACAAAATTAATATTCAGAAATCAACAATAAACTATCAGAAAGGGAAACAAAAAACAATACCATTTACAATTGCAACAAAAATAAAATAAAATATCCAGGAATAAACTTAACCAAGTAGATAAAAGACCTGTACTTAGAAAAGTATAAGGTACTGAAAAAGAAATAGAAAAAAATACAAATAAATGAAAGTATATACCATGTTTATGGATAGGAAAACATAACATTGTTAAAATGTCCATACCCCAAAGCAATAATAGATTCAACACAATCTCTGTCAAAATATTGGTGGTGTATTTTGAATAACTATAACAAATATCCAAAAATTTATATGGAACCACACACACACACACACAAACCAAATAGACCCAGCAATTTTGAGAGAGAAGGACAAAGTTGGGGATATCATGCTACCTAATATCAGACTGTACTACAAATCCATAGTAATTGAAACAGCCTGGTACTGGCATAAAAACAGACATATAGATTAATGAAACATAATAGAGAGCCCAGAAATAAACCCACATCTATGTGGTCTATTAATATTTGACAAAGGAGGCAAGAACATACAGTGGGGTAAAGATAGCCTATTCAATAAATGGTGTTGAGAAAATTAGACAGATATTTGCAAAAAATAAAACTAGACCACCTTCTTACACCATAGACAAGAATAAACTCAAAAGGAATTAACCCTTTGAGTAGTACAAATGTCAATGTATGTCCTCGTGCCTTCTGACCATCCAGAGTATGATCGATTTATTTTAAAAATGTGTATGTAAGGCAACATTAAAAAAAGGCAAATGTATGTTCTTCTTGTTTCCATAAATTGGTTATGAAAGAAACATGATTTTAAGTTAATAAAACTGGAACTGGAACAATTTCATTTTTTGGAAAAAAAATCACTCCCAGGGATCAGCGAGCATAAAAATAACTCACTACTCAAAGGGTTAAAGACTTAAATGTAAAACTCAAAAACTACAAAAATACTATAAGAAAACATAGGCAGTAGAACCTTTTACATTTCTGCTAGCAATATTTTTCCTGATCTATCTCCTCAGGCAACGGAAACAAAAGAAACAATAAACAAATGGGATTACATCAAACTAAAATGTTTTTGCACAACGAAGGAAACCATCAAAAAAAAAAAAACAGAGACAATCTACTAAATGAGAAAACATATTTGCCAATGGTACACCTGATAAGGGGCTAATATCCAAAATTTATAAAGAACTTATAGTAAACACCAAAAAAACAAACTATCCAAATAATGGGCAGAAGACCCAGATAGACACTTCTCCAAATAGAACATACAGAAAGCCATACACATATGAAAAGATGGTCAATGTCCCTAACTGACAAAGAAATGCAAATTAAAACCCCAATGAGATACCACCTCACACCTGTCAGAATGTCTATAATCAGTAAATCCACAAATGACAAATATTGACAAGGATGTGGAGAAAAGGGAACCCTCATGCACTGTTGGTGGGAATGCAGATCGGTAAAGCCACTATGAAAAACAGTATAGAGTTTCCTCAAAAAATTAAAAATAGATCTGTCTCACGGCCCAGTGATTCTACTTCTGAGAATTTATCCTAAGAAACTCAAAACGCTAATTTGAAAGAACATATGCACCCCATGTTCATTACAGCATTATTAAATAGCCAAGCTATGGAAGCAACTCAAGTGCTTATCCATAGATGAGAGGATAAAAATGCAGTGATATATAAATATACAATGGAATATTACTCAGCCATGAGAAAAAATGAAATCTTACCATTTGCGACAACATGGATAGAACTATAAGATATTATGCTCAGTGAAATAAGCCAGTCAGAGAAAGACAAATGCCATACGATTTCACTTAAATGTGGAATCTAAAGAACAAAATAAACAAAACTGAAATAAAAAACTCATCCATACAGAGAGCGTTGGTTGAGGGATTGGGTGAAAGAGGTGGCAGGACTAAGAAGCATAAATTGGTAGTGACAGAACAGTCACAGGGAAGTCAGTAAAGCGTAGGAAATACAGTAAGTAATATTTCGATAAGTATGTATGGTGCCAGTTGGGGAAATATCAGAGGGAACACTATGTAAAATATATAATTGTCTAACCATTAAGCTTTACACCTGAAACAAGTACAAAATAAATATTTTAAAACAAACTAAAATGATGGACAAGAATAGCATATAGAAAGATGATCAGAATTCAAAGTCTTCATATTTTTATAGAAAATGGCTTAGAATATTAACTTTATATTTTCTCTTACTGTTGAATTGACCTATTTTAAGATCTTTATTATTATTATTTTAGATTTTATTTGTTGATTTTGGGGGTAGGAGCAGCAAGCATCAATTCGTAGTAGTTGCTTCTTATATGTGCCCACACCGGGCAACCCGGGTTTTGAATCTGTGACCTCAGTATTCCAAGTTGAGGCTTTATCCACTGCACCACCACAGGTCTAACTTTAAATTTGTTAAATATTCATACTAAATTTTCAATGGCAAATAATATAAAGATAACAAAGAATATAATTTTCAAACTAGTGAGGCGGAGGAAAATGGAATAAGAAAAAAAATTATAATAATAAAAACTTAATTTTAAAGGCAATACATGAGAGTAAAGAAGCATAGTAAAAGGTAGAGCTAACAAGATGATGAAAATAAGCCCAAATACTAAGAAATCACAATAAATGTGAACAGGCTAATCAGGAAAACATAAAAATTGTCTAGTTAGACTAAAAATTAAATCCAGAGATCCTTTTTAAAACATAAGAACAACAAAACGTAAAAAATGTATACACAAGCTAAATATTCACCAAAAGAGTAAGGTATTAATAGAAATTTGCTTTAAGACAAAGTGATTATTAAGCATAAAGAATACCACTACATCATGATAAAAATTTCAACTCAAGATGAAGATATGACAATTATAAACTTGAATAATTTTGAGGCACCAAATAAAGTAGCCTCAAAAATATAGAGCAAAACTGATTTTTTTAAAACTAAGAAGATGACAAACCCACCACAACAATGTAATATTGCAATATACCTCTTTCATTGGTAGGTCATAAAGATTTTTAAAAAGTAAGGTGTAGAAGAGTTAAACAATAAAATAAACAAACTTAATTTAATGAACACATATGGATTCTGCATTCACAATTAAAATTTGGACTTCCTTTAAGTACATACAAAATATTTACAAAAACTGATAGTTATGTTAGGGCCTTTGAAATTCTCAACAAATATCAAAAAGGTATCATTCCACATTTTCTGACCGCAATGCATTAAAGTTAAACTCAATCACAAAAAGATAACTATAATTTACAACAAATTATAAATATGCATTTATAATTTTAAAAACAACTTCTAAATAACTTATAGTCAAAGAAAAAATTATATGGAAAGTACCACAACTATGAGTTGATGCTTCTCATCTCTCTCTCTTTCTCTCTCTCTTTCTCTCTCTCTCACTAAAAAGGAAATCATATGGAAAAGTGAAAACACTTAGGACCTAAACAATGATAAAATACTACATATCAAAACTGTGGCATGTGCCTGACCAGGCAGTGGCGCAGTGGATAGAGCAAAGGCATGAGAAGCAGAGGACCTGGGTTCAAAACCCCAAGATCGTCACCTTGAGCATGGGATCATTAACATGACCCCATGGTCCCTAGCATGAGCCCAAAGGTCACCGGCTTGAAGCCCAAGGCTGCCGCCCTGAGCTCAAGGTTCCTGGCTTGAGCAAGGTGTCCCTGGCTTGGCTGGAGCCCGCCCCCACCTCAGTCAAGGCACATATGAGAAAGCAATCAATGAACAATTAAGGTGTTGCAATGAAGAATTGATGCTTTTTCTTCTCTCTCTCTTCCTGTCTGTCTATCCCTCTCTCTGCCTCTGACTCTCTCTCTCTCTCGCTTAAATAAAAAAACAAAAAACTTGTGGCATGCCAGAAAGCAGTGTTTCAAAGGAAATTTATAGCTTTAAATGCTTTTATTAGAAAAATTTAAAAGATAAAAATTAATGAGCCAAATGTTAAACTATACCAGTTAAAAAAGGAAAATAAACTCAAAGAAAGCAAAGGCAAGGAGCGAGTAATGATAATATAGCTAACATTTATTGAATGGTTGCTATAGCTATACATATATTAACTCATTTAATCTTCCAAACAACCCTGAGGTATATACTTTTATTATCCACATTTTAAAGAGGAGAAAATTGAGGCTCAGAAAAGTTATCTAATTTTGTTAAGGTCAGTTGGCATAACTTCATGAATGTGGAGGGACTAGTATTTTAACTAACTCAGGCAATCTGGCTCCAGAGTTTAAGCTCTCTTTTTTTTTAATTTATTTAATTAATTGTGTTTACATAGATTCTAGGGTGACCCCGACTGTATCCCCCCTACCCCATATTCCCCTCAACATCTCTCTTACCCCCCTCCCTACAGTGGCCCCCCTTCCCTTCAGGTTTATCCCATCCTGTCATCCCCTTTCCCTCTGTCCTCTTTACCTCTGGTCCCTTTGATCCCTCCTCTGTCTCAATTCCTTTCCTCAGTTCTCAATGTTCCTTGGATTCCTCAAATGAGTGAGGTCATATAATATTTTTCTTTTTCTGCCTGGCTTATTTCACTCAACATAATAGTTTCCAGGCCCCTCCATATTGTTGCAAAAGGTAATGTTTCTTTTTCATGGCGCCATAGTATTCCATTTTATATATGTACCAAAGCTTTTTAATCCACTCATCCACTGATGGACACTTGGGCTGTTTCCAGCTCTTCACTATTGTCAACAATGCTGCCATAAACATGGGGGTACATTTCTTTTTTTCAGTTGGTGATATGGTGTCCTTGGGATATATTCCTTTAAGTGGGATGGCTGGGTCAAAGGGCAATTCGACTTTTAATTTTTTGAGGAATCTCCAAACTGTTTTCCACAGTGGCTGCACCAGTCTGCATTCCCACCAGCAGTGCAGGAGGGTTCCTCTTTCTTCACATCCTCACCACTACCAATAATGTGTTGTTTTGTTAACGAGCGCCATTCTGACTGGTGTGAGGTGGTATCTCATTGTGGTTTTAATTTGCATTTCTCTAATGATTAGTGATGTTGAGCATTTTTTCATATGCCTATTGGCCATCTGTAGGTCCTCTTTGGAGAAGCGTCTATTCATTTATTGTGCCCAGTTTTTGATTGGATTATTTGTCTTCCTGGTGTTGAGTTTTACAAGTTCATTATAAATTTTGGTTATTAACCCTTTATCAGATGTGTTGTCAAATATGTTCTCCCATTGAGTGGTTTGTCTTTTTATTCTGTTCATATTGTCTTTAGCCGTGCAAAAGTTTTTTAGTTTGATATAGTCCCATTTGTTTATCCTGTCTTTTATTTCATTTGCCTGTGAAGATAAATCATCAAATATATTGCTTTGATAGATGTTGGAGAGTTTACTGCCTATGTTTTCTTCGAGAATGCTTATGGTTTCACGGCTTACATTTAAGTCCTTTATCCATTTTGAGTTTATTTTTGTGCATGGTGTAAGCTGGTGGTCTAGTTTCATTTTTTTGCAGGTAGCTGTCCAGTTTTCCCAACACCATTTGTTAAAGAGACAGTCTTTACTCCACTGTATGCTCTTAACTCCTTTGTCAATTATCAATTGTCCATAAAGATGTGGGTTTATTTCTGGGTTGTCTGTTCTTATGCCAGTACCAAGCTGTTTTGAGTACAATGGCCTTGTAGTATAACTTGATATCAGGAAGTGTGATACCTCCCACTTTACTCTTCTTTTTCAAGATTGCTTTTTCAAGATTGCTTGTGTTCTTTTTTGGTTCCTTATAAATTTTTGGAATATTTGTTCTATATCTTTGAAGTATGTCATTGGCATTTTAATTGGTATTGCATTGAATTTATAAATTGCTTTGGGTAATATAGACATTTTAATGATGTTTATTCTTCCTAACCATGAACACGGTATATGCTTCCACTTGTTTGTGTCTTCCTTGATTTCTTTTATCAATGTTTTATAATTTTCTAAGTACAAGTCTTTAACCTCCTTGGTTAAATTTACTCCTAGGTACTTTATTTTTTTTGTTGCAATAGTGAAGGGGATTGTTTCCTTAATTTCTCTTTCTGACATTGCATTGTTCGTGTATAGAAATGCCTGTGATTTCTGTGTGTTAATTTTATATCCTGCCACCTTGCTGAATTCATTTATTAGGTCCAGGAGTTTTTTGACTGAGCCATTAGGGTTTTCTATATACAGTATCATATCATCTGAAAATAGTGACAGTTTTACTTCTTCTTTTCCAATTTGGATGCCTTTCATTTCTTCTTCTTGTCTGATTGCTGTAGCTGGGACTTCCAGTACTATGTTGAATAAGAGTGGTGAAAGGGGACACCCCTGCCTTGTTCCTGATTTTAGAGGAATTGCTTTTAATTTTTTTCCATTGAGTATGATATTGGCTGCGGGTTTGTCATAAATGGCCTTTATCATGTTGAGGTATGTTCCCTGTATTACCACTTTGCTAAGAGTTTTGATCATAAATGGGTGCTGGATTTTATCAAATGCTTTTTCTGCATCTATTGAAATTATCATGTGGTTTTTCTCCTTTCTTTTGTTTATGTGGTGAATCACATTGATCAATTTATGAATGTTGTACCATTCTTGCCTCCCCAGAATAAATCCCACTTGATCATGATGTATGATTTTTTTTATGTATTGCTAGATCCGGTTTGCTAATATTTTGTTGAGGATTTTAGCATCTAAATTCATCAGGGATATTGGCCTATAATTTTCTTTCTTTGTGTTGTCTTTGCCTTGTTTTGGAATCAGAATTATGCTCGCCTCATAAAAGGAACTTGGTAGTGTTTCTTCCTCTTGAATTTTTTGAAATAGCTTGAAAAGGATAGGAGTTAGTTCTTTGAATATTTGGTAGAATTCACCAGTGAATTCATCGGGCCCAGGGGTTTTGTTTTTTGGGAACTTTTTGATAACTGTTTCAATCTCTTTTGTTGTAATCGGTCTGTTTAGGTTTTCTGATTCTTCCAGGTTGATTTTTGGAAGATTGTATGTTTCAAGGAATTTGTCCTTTTCACCTAGGTTGTTTTATTGTTTGGCATACAGTTCTTCATAGTGTTTTCTTACAATATTTTGTATTTCTGTTGTATTTCGGTTGTTATTTCTTCACTCTCATTTCTAATTTTATTTATTTGAGTCCTCTCTCTTCTTTTTTTCATAGGTTTCATTAAAGATTCATTGATCTTGTTTACCCTTTCAAAGAACCAGCTCTTGGTTTCATTGATCTTCTATATTGTTTCTTTAGCTTCTATGTCATTTATTTCCTTCCTTCTACTACTTCTGGGTCTTACTTGCTGTTCTTTTTCAAGTTCTTTTAGATGAAAGGTTAGGTTGTTTATTTGAGTTTTTTCAAGCTTCTTAAGGTATGCCTATAGTGCTATGAACTTCCCTCTCAGGACTGCTTTAGCTGTGTCCCATAAATTTTGAGTTGTTGTATATTCATTATCATTTGTTTCTAGGAATTTTTTTATTTCTTCTTTGATTTCATTGTTAACCCATTTGTTATTTAATAACATGCTATTTAGTTTCCATGTGTTTGAGTATTTTTCAGTTTTTCTGTTGTGATTGATTTCTAGTTTCATGCCCTTGTGATCAGAGAAAATGCTTGATATGATTTCAATCTTCTTAAATTTGTTGAGATTGTTTTTGTGTCCTAACATGTAATCTATCCTGGAGAATGTACCATGAGCACTTGAAAAGAATGTATATTTTGCTGCTTTAGGGTGAAAGGTTCTGAAGATATCTATTAAATCCAGTTGATCTAGTGTATCCTTTAAGTCTGCTGTTTCTTTGTTAATTTTCTTTCTTGAGGATCTATCTAGTGATGTAAGTGGGGTCTTGAAATCTCCTACTATCATAGTATTGCTGTTGATTTTGCCTTTTATATCCATCAAAGTCTGCTTTATATATTTAGGTGCTCCTATATTAGGTGCATAGATATTTATAATGGTTATATCTTCCTGTTGGATTGCTCCCTTTATCATTATGTAGTGACCTTCTTTATCACTTACTATAGCCTTGGTTTTAAAGTCTATTTTGACTGATATAAGTATTGCTACCCGAGCTTTTTTTCATTTCCATTTGCATGAAATATTTTTTTCCACCCTTTTACCGTCAGTCTATGTGCATCTTTTGTTTTAAGGTGTGTCTCTTGTAGACAGTGTAAAGCCAGTAGCCGAGGCCACTATCACAGCCGCCTGACCCATGCAGGTTCGCATTAGATTCGAACAGTCGGTAATGAAACACTGGAGCCAAGAACTGGTGAGCCATCAGCTTTAATTCTAGCTTGCACCCAGCGGGCAAGCAAAAACACACACTGGGCTCCAAAACCCACACATTCAGTGCTCACAAAGCTACTGACTTATCCGAGTTTCCTAGCATCAAAGCTTTCCAGCTCACCAGACTTATTCACCTCTGTTTCCCATCTCCTCCTGCACAAACTCTTAACAAACTGGCTTCTTCCTCAGAACTCTGCCATCTTGGCTACTTCTCCACATGGCCTTAATCTGCTCTCCTCTCTAATACCAACCTCAGGAACTCAGGAACCAAGAGAGAGAGAGAGATCTAGCTACCGGTCCGCCCACTTTATAGCATAGATAATTCAAACCTTTAATCCAATTATACATACAAGAAAGTCTCTGATACAAAGCCACCCATCTGAGGCATAATGGGATTCCTCCCTACATCACCACCTTACATCATCCAATCAGTCAAGGGTGTGGAGAAGAGCTTAGTCTTAAAACTAAGCCTTAGGCTATAACGACCCAGCCTGCCCACAGCCTGTTTCAGAACACACATTAATATCAACGAACTTCCATGTGGGCAGCGCCATCTTTAACAAAGTGAGCATAATATATTTTATCTGCCGAACAGACAGCATATGTACAGGTCCTGTTTTCTTATTCATGCAGCTACCCTATGTCTTTTGATTGGATCATTTAATCCATTTACATTTAAGGTTATTATTGATATGTAGCTGTTTATTGCCATTTTATATTTTAAAGGTGTATTCTTCTTTTGCTATATTCTTTTCCCACTTTGATCTGTTTACAACAGGCCCCTTAGCATTTCCTGCAGCATTGGTTTCATTGTAATGAATTCCTTGAGGGTTTTTTTTTGTCTGGGAAGCTTTTTATTTCTTCTTCAATTTTAAATGATAGCCTTGCTGGATAAAGTAGTCTTGGTTGTAGGCTCTTGTTCTGCATTACTTTGAATATTTCTTGCCATTCCCTTCTAGCCTCAAGTGTTTCTGTTGAGAAGTCGGATGTCATCCTTATGGGTGTTCCTTTGTAGGTGACAGCCTTTTCTTCTCCAGCAACTTTTAATATTTTCTCTTTATCCCTTAGCTTTGTGTTGGGCAGATAAAATATATTATGCGCACTTTGTTAAAGATGGAGCTGCCCACATGGAAGCCCGTCACCCAGGTGATATTATTTGCCCTTATGCTTGGGATGGGTGTGGGGTAAAAGCTGTAATGTAAGCAGGCCAGGTCGTTATGGCCTAAGGCTTGGTTTTAAGAGTAAGCTTTTCCCCACACCCTTGACTGATTGGATGATGTAGGGTGGTGCACTCCTGAGGAATCCCATTATGCCTCAGATGGGTGACTTTGTATCAGAGACTTCCTTGTTTGTAAATTGGATTAAGGGTTTGGATTTTTACAATATAAAGTGGGACGGACCAGTAGCTTGCTCTCTCTTGGTTCCTTGGATTAGAGAGGAGAGCAGAGAAAGGCCACATGGAGTGCTGAGGGAGAAACCAGTTTGTGCAGAGTTTGAGCTGGAGGAGATGGGGAACAGAACTGAATAAGTCTGGTGAACTAGAAACTTTTGATTTTAGGAGACTTGGATAAGTCAGTAGCATTGTGAGCACTGAATGTGTGGGTTTTGGAACCCAGTGTGTGTTTTTGCTTGCCCGCCGGGTGCAAGCTAGAATTAAAGCTGATGTCTCACCAGTTTTTGGCTCCTGTGTTTCATTACCGACTGTTCGAATCCAATGCGAACCTGCCTTGGCCAGGCTGCTGTGATCCTGACCCTGATTACTGGCTTTACACTTTGGTATTTTAATTATGATGTGTCTTGGTGTAGGTTTCTTTGGGTTTCTCTTTAATGGAGATCTCTGTGCTTCTTGAATTTGTGAGACCCTTCCTTGCATCAATTTAGGGAAGTTTTCAGCTATGATTTGATTGAATAAAGTTTCTATCCCTTGTTCTTTCTCTTTTTCTTCTAAAACCCCTATTATGTGGATGTTATTTCTCTTCATGTTGTCACACAGCTTTCTTGGAGTTTCCTCAGACTTTTTGAGCCTCTTTTCAATTAAGACTTTAATTCATCAAAAGATTATAAAGTAAAAATATACGACAAAGAAAGGAAATATTTGAAACATAAATATAACTGTCAAAATATTAGCATCAATAATATATAGAAACTCCTAAAAGTCAATAAGGAAACAAACAACTCAAAATAAAAATAGGCAAAAAATATGAGCAGTCATTTTACTGGGCAAACAAAAATGGCAAATAAGTATATACAAAGATGTTTAAACTCCGTGATAAACTGGAAAGTACAAATTAATTCCACAATGAGATATTATTTTCCAGAAGCTAATGGGAAAAATGAAGACATCTGAAAGATCAACTTTGGTGAAAAAGTGAAATTCATATCATATGCCATGCACAGCTTGATGATTGGAGTATAAACTAGATAAAGTGGTTCAATTGGTTTGGAAAATGATTCAGCATTTTTTTATCAAGCTCAATATATATAGTATAGCCCAACATTTCTACTACTTAGATATAGGCCCCAGGGACACTCTTTCACCTGAGGCCTAGAAGTCATGTACAATAAATGTTTATATATTTGCATAATTAAACATCATGCTTAGTGAATGTTAATAGACTACAACTAGTTATAGCAATATGGAAAAATTCTACAAACACAACCTTAAGTGAAAAAAGCAAATTGAGGCCCTGGCCAGTTCGCTCAGCTGTAGAGCATCCGCCCGACATGTGGAAGTCCCGGGTTTGATTCCCGGCTCGGGCACACAGGAGAAGTGCCATCTGCTTCTCCACCCTTCCCCCTCCTTCCTCTTTAGCTCTCCCTTCCTCTCCTACAGGCAAGGATCCATTGGAGCAAAAGTTGGCCCCCCACGTTGACAATGGTTCCATGGCCTCTGCGTCAGGCTCTGGCCAAAACGGAGAAACGCCCCAGATGGGCAGGCATCACCCCCTGGTGGGCATGTCAGATGGCTCCTGGTTGGGTGCATGCGGGAGTTTGACTGCCTCCTTGCTTCTAAATTCAGAGAAATACAAAAAATAAATTTTAAAAAAGCAAATTGCATAAAACTACATATAACATGCTATCATTTTTATAAAAACATACACAACTGCCTGACCAGGCAGTGTAGCAGTGGATAGAGCATCATACTGGGACGCAGAGGACCCAGGTTCGAGACCCTGAGGTTGCCAGCTTGAGCGCAGGCCCATCTGGCTTGAGCAAAAGCTTGCCAGCTTGAACCCAAGGTTGCTGGCTTGAGCAAGGGGTTACTAGGTATGCTGAAAGCCCGCGGTCAAGGCACATATGAGAAAGCAATCAATGAACAACTCAGGTGTCGCAACAAAAAACTGATGATTGATGTTTCTCATCTCTCTCCGTTCCTGTCTGTCTGTCCCTATCTATCCCTCTCTCTGACTCTCTCTCTGTCCCTGTAAAAAAAATAAAATAAATTTAAAAAACCATACACAACTGAACTATCTCTTTCTCTTCATATCTTATACATAAGTGGTAGAATGAATTAAAACACATTCCAGGCCTGACCTGTGGTGGCGCAGTGGATAAAGCGTCGACCTGGGAACACTGAGGTCGCCAGTTCAAAACCCTGCACTGGCCTGGTCAAGGCACCTATGGGAGTTGATGCTTCTAGCTCCTCCCCCTTTCTCTCTCTCTCTCTCTCTCTCTCTGTGTGTGTCTCTTCTCTAAAATGAATAAATAAAAAAAAGGAAATTTAAAAAATATATTTATTTAAAGAAAAAAACACATTCCTGACAAGAAACCAATATTACAAGAAATATTAAAGGGATTTCTTTTTTTAAAAGTTTTTTTAAATTAATTTTAATGGGGTGACATTAATAAATCAGGGTACATATGTTCAAAGAAAATATCTCCAGGTTATTTTGTCATTCAATTATGTTGCATACCCATCACCCAAAGTCAACTTGTCCTCTGTCACCTTCTATCTGGTTTTCTTTGTGCCTCTCCCCTTCCCTTTCTCCCTCCCTCTCCTCCCTCCCTCCACCCCATAACCACCACACTCTTGTCCATGTCTCATAGTCTCGTTTTTATGTCCCACCTATGTATGAAATTATGCTGTTCTCAGTTTTCTTCTGTTTTACTTATTTCACTCTGTATAATGTTATCAAGGTCCATCTATTTTGTTGTAAATGATCCAATGTCATCATTTCTTATGGCTGAGTAGTATTCCATAGTATATATGTACCAAAGCTTTTTTAATCCACTCATCCTCTGACGGACACTTGGGCTGTTTCCAGATCTTCACTATTGTGAACAATGCTGCCACGAACATGGGGGCGCATTTCTTATTTTCGAACAGTGCTATGGTGTTCTTAGGGTATATTCCTAAAAGTGGGATAGCTGGGTCAAAAGGCATTTCAATTTTTAATTTTTTGAGGAATCTCCATACTGTTTTGCACAGTGGCTGCACCAGTCTGCATTCCCACCAGCAGTGCAGAAGGATTCCCTTTTCTCCACATCCTCGCCAGCACTTATTCTGTGTTGTTTTGCTGATGAGTGCCATTCTGACTGGTGTGAGGTGATATCTCATTGTGGTTTTAATTTGCATTTCTCTAATGATTAGTGATATTGAGCATTTTTTCATTAAAGGGATTTCTTTAAGAAGAAGAAGCAAAAGGATAAAAAACATATATGAGTAACAAAATGACAATAACCACACGCCCATCAATAATTATGTTTATTTTAAATGTAAATTGATTGAATGTTCTAATCAAAAGACATAGGAGGGAGGGCTGAATGGAGAAGAAATAAGACCCATATATGCTGCCTAGAAGAGACAGTCCTCAATTAGAAAGACACACACAGTATAAAAGTTAAAAGATGGAAAAAGATACTTCATGCAAATGGAAATTTTTTAAAAGCTGGGATGGCAATACTTATATCTGATTTAAAAAAGGCTTTAAAACAAAGGCTATATCAAGAGATAAAAATAACTTCTCATTTACAATAGCCAAGATGTGGAAGCAACCTAAGTATCCATCAATAGACAATTGAATAAAGATGTGGTGCATATATGCAATAGAATATTACTCTGCCATAATAAAGAATGAAATTGTACCATTTGCAACAAAACAGATAGATCTAGAGGGTATTATACTAAATCAGGTAAGTAAGACAGAGAAAGACAAATACTACCACATGATTTCACTTATGCGTGGAATCTGAAAACAAAATAAACAAACAAACTGATCAGAAACAAACTCATATGTATGGAGAACACACTGATGTTAGCCAGACAGGAGGGATTTGAGGAGCTGGATAAAAAAAAAATGTGAAGAAATTGAGAAATACAAATTGGCCATTACAAAATAGTCAGGGGGATCACTTTGTAAGTCGTATAAATGGAAGTTATATAAATACTATATACACCTGAAACTAATATAATATTGAATGTCAACTGTATTGAAAAAAATTTTTAATTAAAACACATACAATTTCAGATAGTAGTTCTCTTGAACAGGAAATTGAGGAATAAGTGGACTATGACACACATACACCTTCAACATTATTGACCATTCTGGGAGAGAATCACAGGTGTTCATGTTATTATTTGCTTTGCATACTCTTTAAGTATGCAAAAAACAAATGTTACATGTTAAGAGAATTTAAAGAATATTTAAGGATAGCAAAATGTTTATGATCTAATGCTAAAGAAAAGAAGCAGTTACCTATGATGTTATTTGATCAAATGTTTTTAAACATTTTGGTATTTTTGACAAGTTTCCTAAAACATCAGTTCAAAATGAAATCTTATTGACCTTGATCTGGCATTAGGGTTTTTCAGAGAGTCTATGGCATATCCCAAATATTTCTCTCCTCTTATAAAAGAGAAATGCTTAATTGATAGACTTATTTGGTATGTTAAATTATATTAGAAGCATTGTCAAATAAAAAGTAAGGCTAAGTAATGCAGAACAAGAGCCTACAATCAAGACTTCTTTATCCAGCAAGGCTATTGTTTAAAATTGAAGGAGAAATAAAAAGCTTCCCAGACAGAAACAAAAAAACAATTCAAGGAACTCATTACAACCAAACCACTGCTGCAAAAAATGTTAAGGGGCCTGTTGTAAACAGTACAAAGGGGGGGAAATCTAGTAAAAGAGGAATGTAGATTTAAAGAATAAAATGGCAATAAACAACTACATATCAATAATAACCTTAAATGTAAATGGATTAACTGCTCCAATCAAAAGACATAGGGTAGCTGTGTGGATAAGAAAATAGGACCTGTACATATGCTGTCTATAGGAGACACACATCAAAACAAAAGATACACCTAAACTGAAAGTAAAAAGATGGAAAAAAATATTTCATACAAATGGAAATGAAAAAGAAAGCTGAGGTAGCAATACTTATATGTGACAAAATAGACTTTAAAACAAGGGCTATAATAAGGGATAAGAAGGTCACTATATAATGATAAAGGGAGCAATCCAACAGGAAGATATAACCATTATAAATATCGATGCACCTAATATAGGAGCACCTAAATATATAAAGCAGACTTCGATGGACATAAAGGGAGAGATCAAAAGCAATACTATAATAGTAGGGGATTTCAATACCCCACTAACATCACTGGATAGATCCACAAGAAAAAAAATTAACAAAGAAACAGCAGACTTAAAGGACACACTAGATCAACTGGATTTAAACCTCAAGAAAAAAATTAACAAAGAAACAGAAGACTTAAAGGACACACTAGATCAACTGGATTTAATAGATACCTTCAGAACCTTTAACCCTAAAGCAGCAGAATATACATTCTTTTCAAATGCTCATGGTACTTTCTCTAGGATAGACCACATGTTAGGGCACAAACGAGTCTCAATAAATTTAAGAACATTGAAATGGAAGAATATTTTATGTTCATGGATTGGAAGAATCAACATAGTTAAAATAGCCATATTATTCAAAGCAATATACAACTTTAATATACAGTGTGTCCGTAAAGTCATGGTGCACTTTTGACCGGTCAAAAGTCAAAAGTGCACCATGACTTTACAGACACACTGTATAGTCCCCATCAAAATCCCAATGTCATTAAAATAAATAATAATCATCCAGTTTGTATGGAACTATAAAAAAACTCAAATAGCCAAAGCAACATTGAGAAAAAAGAATGAAGTTGCACGTATCACACTACCTGACTTCAAATTATACTACCTGACTTCAAATGATAATCAAAAGCATGGTACTGGCAGAGAAAACAGACATACAGACCAATGAAACAGAATTGAGAGTCCAGAAACAAAAACCACACATATATGGATAAATCATCTTAGACAAAGGACCCAAAAACACACAAGGTAGACAAGAAAGCCTCTTCAATAAATGGTGCTGGAAAAGTTGGAAAGCCACATGCAAAAGAATGAAACTTAACTACAGTTTGTCCCCCTGCACAAAAATTGATTCAAAATGGATCAAAGACCTAAATATAAAATCTGAAACAATAAATTACATAGAAGAAAATATAGGTACTAAGTTCATGGAGCTTGGCCATAGAGAACAATTTGTGAATTTGACCCCAAAGGCAAGGGAAGTAAAGGCAAAAATAAACAAATGGAATTACACTGCTCACAAAAATTAGGGGATATTTTATCGCTTCATACTCATTTTGAAATATTTCCTAATTTTTGTGAGCAGTATATATCAAACTAAAAAGCTTCTGCACAGCAAAAGAAACTGACAGCTAAACAAATAGGCAGCCACCTAAATGGGAGATGATATTTGATCTGATAGGGGTTAATATCCAAAATAGATAAAGAACTGTATGATTTCACACATAGGTGGCATATAAAACTGAGGCTCATGGACATAGATAAAAGTGAAGTGGCTACTAGGAGCCGAGGGATGTAGGGAAGGGAGTGGGTGAAATGAAGTAAAGAGGAACAAATATACAGTGACAGAAAATGATTTGACTCTGGGTGACAGGTATACACAATCAACAGGTCAAATGCTATAGAAATGTTTACCTGAAACCTATGTACTCTTATTGATCAATGTCACCATGTTAAATTTAATTTTCCAAATAAAAATATTTTAATTCTTTTTTTTGTGTGTGACAGAGACAGACTGAGAGAGAGAGGAACACATAGGGACAGATAGACAGGAAGGGAGAAAGATGAGAAGCATCAATTCTTCATGGCGTCACCTTAGTTGTTCATTGATTGCTTTCTCATATGTGCCTTGATGGGGCAGCAAAGCAGAGTGAGTGACCTCTTGTTCAAGCCAGCAACCTTGGGCTCAAGCCAGTGACCTTGGGCTTTAAGCCTGGACCATGGGGTCATGTTTATGACCCCACACTCAAGTCAGAGACCCTGTGCTCAAGCGGGCACCCTTGAAGTTTCGAGCCTTGGTCCTCTACTTGGACTGGGAGTGGATCCCAGTCCAACACTGTATCCACCGCTCCGCTGCCTGGTCAGGCTAATTCTTATTTTTTATGACAATATATGTATTTGAAATAAAACATCCTTATGTTTATCCCATCCTAACTTATCATGAGGATAAATGCTTGCTAATACATATGTTCTGCCTATGTAAAACAACTTTTAAAACATTGGAACCCACTTGATTTTTTTAACTGGCTAAATGTTGGTTCCTGAGAATCTCTGCCCTGGGAAATTTCCAGACCTAAGGGTTTTAAATGCCAGTCAGCAGCTGCTTACATGCTATGGTGTCCATCAGAATCAAACAACTGAGTGAAATCAACAATAACCACATAAATGATGAAGATGGTGACGTTATTGCTCTCTGGCCTAACAACTCAATTAATAGAAAACAGAGAATGCATGAGTCTTCCACCTACATCAGCGAGGTAGAGTACATCAGGTAACCAAGAGAAATGCTATTCTGGTTGGTCATTTAGTATGACCAAAAGGGGTGAATTGTTAAAATCAAAACCAAATGGAAACTAGCCTTGAAGTTTCTCGAAGAAGACAAAAATAATTGAGTCATACAAACATGCTTAATTTAGTTTATTTTGAAAGACTAACTTGACATAGATCATTTCTTGCTTATGCCTCTGAAAATAGTAAGCAAAACCTGATTGAGGTTGATATGAGGTAACCACAGAAAATTTTAATAATGTAACCAATCACCGTGAAGAACAGTCACTTGCCTGACCAGGCAGTAGTGCAGTGGATAGAGCATCGGACTGGGATGCGGAAGACCCAGGTTCGAGACCCTGAGGTCACCAGCTTGAGCGCGGGCCCATCTGGCTTGAGCAAAGGCTCGCCAGCTTGGACCCAAGGTCGCTGGCTCCAGCAAGGGGTGGCTTGATCTGCTGAAGGCCTGAGGTCAAGGCACATGTGAAAAAGCAATCAATGAACAACTACGGTGTCCCAACGGCAAGGAAAAACTAATGATTGATGCTTCTCACCTCTCTCTGTTCCTGTCTGTCTGTCCCTACCTATCCCTCTCTCTGACTCTCTCTCTGTTCCTGTAAAAAGAAAAAAGAAGAACAGTAACTTCTTTTCCCACTATATAAGCTGCTTTATAATAATACACACCAATCCTCGTTCCATGTTTTGGTTTAAATGCTCCTATTTACAGAGTCTTTTTTTGGTGTGCGCGCAATGAATTTTTACTCACTACTTCAGTGATTAATTGGTTTATTTCAGCCGTTTACGAACCTTTGACAAGCTTCATTCATTTTATTTTGCTTTTCTTCCCTTTAATTTGATTTAGTGTCATATAGCAAGGGATTTATAAGTATCTCAAAGCAGATCAAGCACACACCCGACCTGACACATACATGCCTGGAGCCCTACTTCACCTCCGCTCTCCATCAACCTGCTAGAGAGCTAGAGGACTAGAAACCACAATCCCCAATAGGCCTTGCGAGCCTGGGTGGGGCCCCCCCACCGATTGATTGGCCCTCAGCCATAGGCCAGCGATGACTGGCCAGGTCCGAGAATAAAGTGGAGATAAGGCAATTGCTGGCATTGGAGCTGAGACTGACTGGGCGTGGACAGCGGGCTGGGCTTTTGGGTCCCAAGTCCAGCCTCAGGGTTGCAAAGGGAACTTGAGAGTATGACTTCGTTTTACGTTGGCGTGCTGGCCTTGGCGGCTCTGCTGCTGCTAGGTATCGCCACCGTCTCCAAATCAAAGGACCAGAGGGACAGGGAGCATCAGAGGGCATTGCGAATTCCTTCTCAATTCAGCCAAGAGGAATGTGTTACAATGAAGGAAACGCTGAAAGGTGAACTTGGGTCCTTTTTACCCACCTATGCTCAGATATAGGTCCCTCTCTCCTCGGGCCAACCCGGTAGACCCCTCTCCGGTCGCAGAGGGTCCACTACTCGAACTCCAGCGGCGCTACACACCGTATCCCAGCGTTAGCCCCCATCCCAGCACATGGTGGGGGAAGGGGGACTTCTAGGGACTACACTTCTCCCCCAGACCTATCTTCTGGGGACTTTTCGTGTTTCCTGCCCAGCCTGAAAGCTCCAACTTTGCCTCTGTTGGCTGGGCAATCACCCACCCTAGGCCCAGCTTGCCTTTTTTTTTTTTTTAATTTATTTTGTTGACATCGTTTCAAGTGTCCCTCTCAATATAACACCTCTGCACACTGCATCGTGCCCCCCATGCCCCATGCAAAGTCTCTTTCCACCCCTATTCCCCCTCCTCTGCTCCCCCTTCACCCACTTCCCCTTTCCCTCTGGCTATTGCTACCTTGTCTTCTGTACCTATGTGTTATGTATATATAATCTGGCTAATCCCTTCACCTTCTTTGATCCCATCCTCTCTTCCCCTTTCCTTCAGATAGCTGTTCATCTGTTCCCTGTGACCCTGCCTCTGTTTCTATTTTATTCCTCAGTTTACTGTGTTCTTTAAATTCCACATATAAGTGAGATCATATGATATTTGCCTTTCTCTGCCTGGATTATTTCATTTAGCATAATAATCTCCATGTTGTTGCAAAGGTAAGATTTCTTACTTTTTTACGGCTGTGTAGTATTCCATGTACCACGGCTTTTTTTTTTTTTTTTTCGTACCACGGCTTTTTTATCCCACTCGTCCACTGATAGGCACTTGGGGGGTTCCCAGATCGTGGCTATCGCAAACAACAATGCAATAAACATGGGGGTGCCAACTTGCCTTTTTATTTGTACTTTTAACCTTTGAAATTTTTGATTTATGTTAAATTTCTGCATTATTTTAAGACAAGATGATCTTAATCTTATCATCTACAGAGGTGAGGAACTGAGGCTTGGGTCAGTTAAAAGATCTTCCCCAGAACCCCACAGCAAGGCGTGGGGACTGGGTGACAATATCTAGCACCTGTAGGACCTGCTGGACACCAGATGACGCTAAGAAGTGATGTGGAAGGTGTTATTGGAGTTTGGCATATTTCTCATTTCTTCCCCTAATTAAAGATCCTATCTCCCCTAGACCTCAAACCAAGGCTTAAACTTGTTTACCTTGTGAATCTGCATTTTCCAGGAGAAAAAATGAAAATTTCTGCTGAGTGCTAAATCCTGTGAGATAAGGAGATCTTTCTTCACCACTGGGCTTAGTTTGTCTTTTCTCTTTCATTAAGTCAGTGGTTCTTAACCTTTTTTGAGGTACCGAACCCACCAGTTTCATATGCGCATTCACCGAACCCTTCTTTAGTGATAAATAAAATGTGATATTTTTTTTCCAAATTCAAGACATTAGGTATATGTTTTTTTACTGGTGCACAAAATGAGCCATGCATGAACATCACCTTGCTCAAAGAACAAAACCAACAAAGTGCATGAACTCACAACAAATTATGGTATTACTTTATTCTGGCCCCAAAAAATATTTCGGCCCCATAAAAGAATTTCAGCCCCCAAAAATATTTTTTTAATATTTTACTAATTAAAAATAAATTCGGATTTTTTAAGAATTTAACATTTTTTTTAATAACTTGATTTTTTTAGTTTTAAATTTTTTTTTTTTTTTTGTCATTTTGAATCCACAAAATACTTTTTTGGGGCCAGAATAAAGTAATACCGTAAAGCTTTGCCGGTGCGAGACTAGAGTTGCTCAATTTGGCATTGCATATCATGCAGATAGGACACTGACTCCCATCCCGTTCCGTGGTACATGTGAATCCATGTTGTACATATTCGTCTGACCACTTTCTTTTTTTGCTCGACATATTTAGTATGGATTAAAATATTAAGAAAGAAACCACACGACTACAACTACGACAGCCGTTGACTACTGCGTGCACTAAATTCCCCACAGCACTGGTTGGCCAAGCAATGTAACGTGATCCTCTGCAGCAAGTGATGGCCAAGCGGGACGTGTCATCACGACTTCACACAAGTTTGTCTTTACCTCCGCAGCAGAGGCTTCTCCGAATCCCTGAGACCGACTCATCGAACCCCTAGGGTTCGATAGAACCCAGGTTAAGAACCACTGCATTAAGTAATGAATTAAAAGAAACTGCCTATGTAAACATGTTCAGGCAAATGCCCGGGCTAAAAGCTAACCATTGTGATTGAATATATAGTTCTTGGAAAGGTATTAGGCAGCTGCTCACCAGAGCCCCTGCACAGAAGACAGCAAAAGTTAGATAAGAACCTAAAGTAGAAACCTTCTAACAACATGGCTTAGAACTGAACAAGGGAGCTCCATATGCCAAGGCTAGGATCTCCAGTCAGGACACATACAAGAACCAACCAATGAATGCATAAATAAGTGGAACAAATTGATGTTTCTCTCTCTCCCTCAATTTCTCCCTTCCTCTCTAAAATCAATTAAAGAAAAACAAAACTGAACAAGGGACAAAATGCCTGAGTTCAGATGTTGGATATGCCTCTCACGTAAGCAGTTTAATTGTTTTGAACCAGGCTTCCCCAATTATGTAGCAGGCTATGATGTAAGGTTGATCCTTAGAAAAACTGAGTACAGAATTAAGTTTGTCTTTCAGAGGTTCTCCTTTGACATCAAGCGGCTCCAGGTGCATTTTTTCCCACTGTGTTTTAGGGTAGCTAACTAATCAAATATTCTCATAATTCACCGTGTCTCCCCTCCTAGTGGTGTTTACATTTGGTACCGGAACTCTTTCAGAGTGCAAAGCCTTCATGGCTCAAAGGGATGAGACTATTGGTAATTCAGGAACTGAGACATCTAGGTAAAGAGGATGAGATTATTTGGGAGCTTCTAAATCCACCCCTTCCCAGGTATCATGTGCCCAAAAAGCTGGTCTTAGCCGAGAGACCAGTGAGATGCTGGATGAGCCAGTCCACAAGGAGTAAGCCCACTCTCCGCACACAAAGCACACAAGGCTTCATTCATGGAGGGACCTAGGACAATAGCTCCTAATTCATCAAAGTGATGAATTTCTGAGAGTGACGCCTTAGGAAGCAAATTTATAGTAGCTTCCCACTCAGGGCCAGGGTCCAAAATCTACTCTCCTCCACTTCCCCGATCTTAGATTATTTTTTTTTAAGATTTTATTTATTGTTTTACAGAGAGGGGACGGACGAGAAGTAGTTCTTCACTCTAGATGTTCATTGGTTTCTTGTGATATATGCCTTGAAGGGGCAAGCCTGGGGTTTCGAACCAGCAACCTCAGCATTCCAGGTCAATGCTTTATCCACTGTACCACTGCAGGTCAGGCAAGTAAAGCCTTAGGAGATTTTATTTTCCTTTAAGAACCATATTAGCCTAACCAAACCAAAAAGGCCTGTGTTTAAATCCCAGTTCTGCTCATTTTTGGACAAATCTAGAGCAGCTTACCTAACCTCTCTATGCTTGGTTTTTCACCTTCAAATTAGGAAAAATAGCAGTACCTACTTTAAAGGATTGTTTTCCTCCCATAATAAGATAATAAATGTAACAGATGTTTTCATGCACAGAAGGCCATGGAAAACACAATGGCTGTTATCATCTGTGATCTCTCATCTCTAACTCCCTGACTCTGACAGGTGCCATCCAGATTCCAACAGTGTCTTTCAGCCCTGGGAAGTACAACACAACAGCCCTGACTGAGTTCGGAGAATACATTCGTAAAGGTCAGCCATAAACTGTACAAAAGGGGTGGGAGAGTTAGGACTGGGACTCAGTTCCTTACCAAGACAATAAAAAGGTTTATTTTGGGACTGACCAAAGAGCAATCTAATTCCCAGCGGTCTCTTTTGAGTTTGTTCATGGTAGGGAAGGATAGAAGGGAGAATCCAGGAGTTGGAGTGGAAGCAGAAGAAGAAACTAAGATTTGCCCCTTGAAGAACTAATGTGCATAGCTGTTGGGTTGGAGCTTAAACTCTCCCAATCCTCTCCTTAATATGTGTTAGTCAGTATGCAAAAAGTAAAACTAGGAATCCATTCTTCCTGTGAACATTTCCAGAATTACACCCCATGCTTCTCCTCCCTGCTCCATCTCCACACAAATACCTACAGACACTCTCCACCTACCCAGGCCCTATTCCAGAAACATCACTGGCACATTTCTGAGCTTCAAACAATCAATGAGCTTGAGTGATCACACTGCTCCTCTCTCCGCACCCCTACTGCCCACGAGCTGGAGAATGAGTCAAGGGGGAAAAGGAGATTTGGAACTCCTCCCACACCATGTGAAAAGCTCATGGAGAGTAGTAAGGCCACCTTCCTAAATCAGATAAAAAGTACCCCTTCCAACATTGTCAGGGGTGGGAGAAGGTGGCCTAGAGACAAGTAGCCCCTCTAACACCCTGAGACAGGTGGATCTGAGATCAATCTCCAGCAGCCAGGCTGAGGCCAGGTTGAAGTCTACTAAATAAGAGACAAAAATACAGAAATAAATGTACAGTAACAATAAACTAGACAAGCTGGCTGACAAAATAAAAGCATATTCTACTTTGGGCTTTTGTTTTCAGGTATCCACATTGGTATTCGTGGATTCTTCCAACAAAGCCCAGCGGGAGAGCAAAGTTCTTGTTCCCATGTACCTCAGACCACCTGTATTAAGACTTATCTATAACCTGAATAATTGACGCTGGGAACTTTCACACTTGGATGCAGCAGTGTGGCATTATACTGGACAGAATACTTTTTTTATGTCCATATAACACAAACAGTAGGAGTGTTGTTTTTTAAAAGAAAATATCTCTGATTTCTTTTATATATAAGTGTCATGTTTGGTTCCAAGTAATTTGGATACTGGGGTCTATTATATTCAAAATTTAACACATCCCTAATTTGCATGGCTCTATAACGTGTACCTGTGATAGCATGTTATCCAGGTCAGATCAAGCCAGGTCTGGCGCTGTTGACTGTCGTGATGGTGGAATCCTGATGTGCATGTCATTACATAGCAAGAGCACATTAAAATATGGTGAAGAGGAATTTCAGATTGTGTGAGCAGATCAGAAATCAGTCTGGCCTTGTCCCAGAAGGCTTACTACAGAAAGCTACATTTTTTAAAGGGCAGGGGCACCAAATGGTGGGAAAACTAAAGAAACTTAAATCTGGCTTTGTCTCCCTGCTTTTCATTCTTTTGCTTCTAGTCTTTCCTACTGTGTTCAAAACCAGCTTTATCCAGCATGAAGTCGTGGGAGAATACAGCCACCTGTTCACTGTTCGAGGCTCAGACCCAAGTTTGCAGCCCTACATGCTGCTCGCTCACATTGACGTGGTGCCTGCCCCTGACCACGGCTGGGAGGTGCCTCCGTTCTCTGGGTTGGAGCGTGATGGCTTCATCTATGGTCGAGGCACGCTAGACAACAAGAACTCTGCGATGGTCTGAAATGCTAAGTTCCCTCTGCCTTGGGGCCCTAAAGATCAACCCAGGATGGGGGGTGCTCAGCTGACTTCTGGGAGGTAGGAGGTTATTATGGTAGAAAGAACCAGGTAGGAGACCTGGGTTCCAGCCATCAATTTGTCACTTCCATTTCCTGGGCTTTGATTTCTCAGCCATGAAATAGAGTTTAGAGTAGATGACTCCCAGAGACCCTTTCAACTCTGATGTTTATAAATTTATCCTTTTGGGCCAGGTGGTAAAGGTTTTATGTAGAGCTCTGCTTTCCTACATGCCATCCCCTGGTACAACTTGAATTGGTCATCTTTAAAGAGAATATTCAATCCTAGTCAGAACAGCCCTGATGTAGGCACTTGAATGGCTCTCATGCCCTGGTACTCCCACTTAGGTAACCCTTTTTCCTCTTCTGTTGTGCTTCTGTCCTGCAGGCAATCCTACAGTCCTTGGAGCTCTTGCTGATCAGAAATCACATCCCCCGGAGATCTTTCTTTATTGCCCTGGGTCATGATGAGGAGGTAGAGCCTCTTCTCCTATACCTAACTCTGAGACCCCTATTGGCCAGGGGCAGTGGCAGGGGGTCTTCACCTAGTCCAGCTTGCTCCCCAGAGGCAGGGTCTTCAGGACATGATGTGGTGGTTTGCCAACTTCTATGTGTGTCTGTGTGCCAGAACTATCTGAGGCTCTTGACCAAAATGCAGATTCCTGAGCCTTGTGTCATAGATCTGAACTTCCTTTTAAAAGACTATTTTTGGAGCAATTTATAGAGCAGTTTACAGCAAAATTGAGAAGATGAAGAGATTTTACATATTCTCCCTGCCCCCACAGTCATAGCTTCCCCCATCATCACATCACCGTCCCTCACCAGGGTGGCACATTTGTTACAATTGATGTATCTGCATTGACGCATAATCACCCAAAGCTCATAGGTTGCATTAGGGTTTGCTCTCGCTGTTGTACATTCCATGGGTTTGGACAAATGTATAATAACATGTATCCACCATTATGGTGCCATACAAAGTTTTTTCAGTGCCTTGAAATCTTCTATGTCATGCCTATTCATCCGTCTCTCCCTCCTCCAACACCTAGCAACCACTGATCTTTGCCTTCTCCAGAATGTTAGGTAGTTGGAACCACACAGTATATAGCCTTTGCAGATTGACTTCTTTCACATAATGATGTGCTTAGATCTGAATTTTTAACTAACTCCCTAGTAATACCAGAGGCAGGCAGGTGGTTCATCAACTAAACCTTGAGAAACATTGGTGTGATGGAGAGAGAGCAAACAGAAAGATCAGTGAATATGTTGTATCTCCAGTGGTGTTGCTTACTTTGACCCTTGGCAAGTTACTTCATTCTCTGGGTCCCAGCTTCTTTATTTGTGAAATGAGGGGCATTTGTCCCTTCCAGCTCTGACATTCACAGAATCTGTGGGGCAGTATTGTGCGGAGCCCTGTCCCCCACCCTCTCCTCCAAGGAAGGAGACAGGGCAGGGAGGTACTGGAGCCCCTAGCTAAGCTGAATGGGTCTCCATTAGCTATCTTTGGAGGTCTGGCTAAGAATATTTGCAGGTGAGACTGTGATTCTGGCTTCAATATCTGCAGGTAACCGGGGCAAATGGGGCTCAGAAGATCTCAGCCCTGCTACAGGCAAGAGGTGTCCAGGTCTCCTTCGTCATGGATGAGGGTAGCTTCATCTTTGATGGTTTCATTCCCAACTCCAAGAAGCCCTTTGCCATGTGAGTAAAGCACCCCACGCCCACCTTGGAAGGTATTCTCACCCATCTGAGATCAACCTGGCCTGGTATCTGTAAACCATACTGAAACAACTCTATATTTTACTCCTCATGCTTTAATGTCTCTGAGCTTCAGGCTTTCTGGGCTCTCCTTTCCCCTCTTTCTCTTAAAGCGTATATTTCTTTACATAGCATGAAGGGGACCTCCCAGCCCACCAGCCCACTGTGCAGATTGGCATATGAACCTATGGGATAATTCAGGGTGGGAGTAAATTAGGAGGGTCCTCTCTGATCCTCTCCTGCAGGATTGCAGTCTCGGAGAAGGGTATGCTTAACCTCATGCTGCAAGTAAACATGACTTCAGGCCACTCTTCACTTCCTCCAAAGGAGACAAGCATTGGCATCCTCGCAGCTGCTGTCAGCCGGTGAGTAACCCTTTGCCAGACTCAAGGTGGAAGACCTGGCACTTCCTTTGAGTTTGAGGAGGCTTCCTGCCCCGAAGCTGAGCTGAGAAGCCATCATGAGGGCTGCAGGGAGGACAGAGCCACCAGTATTTAGGCAAGATTTAGAGGTCCAAAAGGGATCTACTCACATGGCAAACAAAGGTCAGGAAGCAAAAGCTAGGTCAAGTAGCTGGAATAGTCCAAGGTCCAGAACAGAAGTTAGAAATGCAAGCTGGCTATGCTGTACAGTGTAGAAACTCTCCAACTGTCCTGATAAAAGGACAAAGGTAAATGAAGGCTGCTGGATGTGGGTGAGGACAGCAGGATCTGTACCAGCAGCACTCACCTCTACCTGGTTTGTTCTGTTCTGTTCTGTTCTGTTCTGTTTCCTTAGCAAAGTGAAAAGAACTATATTTACTGAAGTAAATATTCAACTAATTATCTACCATGTTCAGGCTTTATGCCCAGTACTTTAGTAGGCATACAGTGGTGGAAAAAACAGATAGTCCCGACCATGGCCTGTTGGCTCAGTGGTAGAGCATCCACCTGCATGTGGAAGTCCCGGGTTAGATTCCCAGTCAGGGCACACAGGAGAAGTGCCCATCTACTCCCTAACCTTCCCCCACCCCTCCCTTCTCCTCTTGCAGCCATGGCTCAATTGGTACCAGCGAGTGGGCCCCAGCACTAAGGATGGCTCCATGCTGCCTCAAGTGCTAAAAATAGCTCAGTTGCCAAGCAATGGAGCAACAGCTCCAAATGGGCAGAACATTGTCCTGTTGGGGGCTTGCCCAGTGGATCCTGGTCAGGCACATGAGGGAGTTTGTCTCTCTGCCTCCCCTGCTCTCACTTAATTAAAAACAAAAACAAAAAGCAACACCTTTCCTCAAGTAACACAGTTAGTGGAGGAGACTGACAATTCTGCCACAGTCTGATAAATGATATGGGGGGTAGGGTAACCTAACCGGGACATGGTAGACAGAACCAGCTCCTGCTGGTGGCGAAGATGTGGTCTTGATTGTGCTTTGAGATCTTTGAATGGTTCATTGGTGGAGGTGAATATTAGACCTCCTGGCCAGGTCTGTTGAAACATCTTGTCTCCCTCCTTCTCCCCCTCAGACCATTGATCATTGACTGGGGTTGGGTAAACCTTGAGAACTCCTTTTGTCTTACAGACTGGAGCAGACACCAATGCCCAACATGTTTGGAAGTGGGCCATTGACGATAACATTGCAGGAACTGGCTAATGAGGTGTGGAAAAAAGTCTCAGCTGTGGAAGAGGAAGAAGGGTGGCAAGAAGTACCCTTTAGAGCAGTGGTAGTCAACCTGGTCTCTACCGCCCACTAGTGGGCATTCCAGCTTTCATGGGGGGCGGTAGCAGAGCAACCAAAGTATAAATAAAAAGATAGATTTAACTATAGTAAGTTGTTTTATAAAGATTTATTCTGCCAAACTTAGCGAAAATCCGACATAAAGTACTTGGTAAGTAATTATTATTATATGCTTTAACTTGCTGTAACTCTACTTTATAAATTTTATAAAATAAAGTTACTTCCCTACTTTATAAATCACCATTACTGTGGAACCGTGGGCAGTTTGAAATACAAAAGTGGGCGGTAGGTGTAAAAAGGTTGACTACCCCTACTTTAGAGTAATAAAAGGGCCCTACTGCTTACCATGCTCTGCCCATTCTCACTAATTCTCAGCCAGAGGCTGAGCCAAGATACAAGGATCTGGCTTGTTCCTTAGGGTTCTTGGTGCTTCTCTGAGACCTTAAGACCTAACACCTCCAAGCACCCATTAGGAGCTGATTCCCATTCATGAGGTAATTTTCACTTATCCTTGAAAGCCCTCAAGGCAGAGCTAAAGTAGGAAGAGACCTCAGATCTCAGGTATAGTGACCCTGTTATGCTGATACCTCTGAAATCCTGCTGACTTGGTTCTTTCTTTCAGCTTTCCTTCCCTGCCAATATAGTCTTGAAAAACCTGTGGCTATTTCGGCCCCTTGTAAGCAGGTAAAGTTTTAGCTTTCTTTCCCTCATATCCCCCACCCACACCTACCCAGTCCCCTATCCTTGGCTTAACTGGATCTGACTAATAGTTGTCCCTCAGCCACTAGACCAGTGGTTCTTAACCTTTTTTGAGGTACCGAACCCACTAGTTTCATATGCACATTCACTGAACCCTTCTTTAGTGATAAATAAAATATGATTTTTTTTTACAAATTCAAGACATAGGTATATGTCTTTTTTACTGGTGCACAAAATGAGCCATGCATGAACATCACCTTGCTCAAAGAACAAAATCAACAAAGTGCATGAACTCACAACAAATTACGGTATTACTTTATTCTGGCCTCTGCGGCAGAGGCTTCTCCAAACCCCTGAGACCAACTCATCGAACCCCTAGGGTTCGATAGAACCCAGGTTAAGAACCACTGCTCTAGACACTATTTGTAATTCACATACAGGGCATCCCTCCTAGTCTTAAAGATCTCTAAGATTCAGGAAAGTCAGTGATTCTCCAACCCTCCATATTTTTCTTTCCATTAGGAAACATCTGACCTTAATCCTTTTGTTTTAGATTAATGGAGAGAAATCATTTCACCAACGCCCTGGTCAGAACCACCACAGCAGTCACTATGTTCAATGCAGGGGTCAAGGTAACGTCATCTGGTTCCAACCGTATATCTTTTCCTCGCTACCCACCCAGCCCTGTTCCTTGGCTTTACTCCCTGGCTCCACTGTCCTTCTCTGGCTATAGCTGGAGTGATAGGAAGGCCCAGTACTGAACTGCCCTGTATCATCAGTAGGGTAAGCCTCAAGAGCAAGAGTTCTAGCTGAGGTCTACAAACTCTCTGAAATTGCTGGTCAGATTTTGTATATTAGTATTTTAAGGGGTATATATGGTCTCCTTCAGGTTCTTTGGGTTGTACAAAAAAGAAAAAACACAACACAACCATTATTCAAGTATGAGGAGGATTTGTTTATTTAGGAGTTAATTCTTATGTCCCATACTCATTTAACATGTAATATATTTACCTAGCATTTTGGTAATATAGACTAAAGGTTTCTAACCTATCTACTATCAAAGCTCTTTTTTATTATTTTATTATTTTTTCTCATATTTTGATACATATATCCACCTAACAAATTTAATGAGTGATTAATGTATTTTTCCTAGTGTTACCCTGAACTGAAAAGAGAATTTCGCCTGCCATTTATAAAATCTGTAACATTTGGGATGTAAACAGCACTTAAAATATACACATTGTCATTCCCAAAATACACTAAATATTGGGTGGCCTTAGCAAACAAATTCTATTTGAGGTTTGCTTTTATAGAAACAAGTTTCAGGTGAATAATACTTTGATTAATTTTTATTCTAAGAAATATGTTTCAGCAAATTAGTCTATTTCCAGTTGAATTGGCCACTCATGGGCATCGTTGTTTAAAGGAAGTCAAGACATGCTAGTTAGCATGGGTGTAGACCTTTTTTGAACTTGTGAAAGGAGATAGACCATTCCTTTTATTGTAAGCACCACCAACACTACTGCAAGTCGCACCATTCATGTAGAATATAATGTAGCCGTGTGGAGCTCTGCTAATCTGGAGCCCAGGTTGAAGTAAATGAAACCTCAGAAATAATTCCTAGCATAACTGGCTGGAGTTTCCAATACGTCAGCCAGACTGGAGCTGTCTTTACCAGCTAAGAAAGAGATGTAGTTCAGAAAGAAAATGAAAAATCTCCAGAAATCAATCTCAATCATACAGAAATAGACAATTTAATAAGCTCAAAAAAAATTACGGAACAAAATTAGTACTTCAACCAGGAGATTTAAACTTTAAAAAAGGGATGAAGAACTCAACACATGAATTGAAAAATGATCTAGCAAGTTTAGCTAATAGAACAGGTGAGATAAAGAAGAGAATCAGTGACATCAAAGACAGGCAACTAGTGATGCTACGAAACAGAAGAGACTCACACTTTTAAAAAAAATAATGGAGCTCTACAAGAATTGTCTGACTCCATCAGAAAAAGCAATATAAGAATAATGTGTATATCAGAAGAAGAAGAGAAGTAAAAGGGAATGAAGAGCCTATTCAAACAAATAATTATTTGATAAGAACTTCCCAAACCTAGGGAAAAAGTTAGATCCTCAAATACAAGGGTGTCCAGCAAAATAATAGTACTGTATCCTTGCATTTAATGGTGGTGGTGGGGTTTGTACAGAATATTTTAACATTTATTATTCCATTTGATCTTCCTAACAGCTCCATGACTATTATTGCCCAATTGCCATCTGAGAAACGGAAGTACAAAGAGGTTGTACTTATTCAAAATCAGACATCTAATTTGTACCAGCCCAGTTCTCCCATCCCTACTCTGGTGCTTTTTGTATCATACCAGTTCAAGGAAAGATATGCAATTGGGGAATCTGTTTTCTCATGGCCTTTGAAGGGGGAAAGAAAGCTGTTCATAGTTTTACTCTCTTCAGTTAGTGCTGGGTTCTTCTGAGGCAGTCAAAGAACAGAGTCAAATTTCACAACAGGATGTGGGAAATCACCAGCAGCAGCAACGGCAGCACCGCCATGATTCCCCTGAGGTATCAGACATGTGTGATGGGGCCTACAGAGGCTCCAGGGACCCTGTCCTGGGGAAGCACACTAACCCTTGCATAAAGGTCCTGGGCACCCTGGGAAAGAGAGTATGCACAGAAGACTGCCAGTGGTGCTGCCTAGGGCTCAAACAGAGATGCCTGGGCATCACAGGGAAGACAGTCTTACTCTGAGCAGTTCTCCCTGATGCCCTCCAGGCCCGAGAAAGATGAAGCTCTGCCCTACAGCGGAGACACGCCTCTAGCTCTGAGCACAGCCACATGTCAAGGGGTCCAGGAAAGACAAGAGGCCGACTGGAAAATTAAGCCCCGACCTTGAAATCAAATCCTCTTTCTCTCCCCCTAGTGGTGGTAGTTGGCATTTACTGGGCAGGGATAAGGTGCTGAGATTTGAGACTGGCTCAGGACAGGTTTTGTGCTTCTTCCTCTAGATGAATGTCATTCCCCCAGTGGCCCAGGCCACAGTCGACCTCAGGATTCACCCTGCTCAGACAGTCCAGGAGGTACGTACCATATGTTCCTAATGACTGGTTAAGCATAAGGAAGTGTGGCCCTGGGCACTGGTTTTAGCTGCGATCCAAGGAATGGCCCAGTCTCTCGTTTATCAAAGGTTTCCTATGCACCAGGTACTTGGCTAGGATAGGAGATCTCTAGTTTGGTGGAACTTAGACTTTGTGGGTGAGCGATAAATACTAATAAATGATAATAAATAGTAGCAAATATAGTGGGCTTGCTTTGCCTGTGACATTGTCCGAAGATATACACACACTCATTTAATTCTCACAACCACCCTATAAGGTAGGAATTGTATTATCCTCACTTAATGTAGAAACTGAGGCACAGATAGGTAACATCCCCAAGATTACCCATCTAACAGCCTAGTTCCAGACTCTGTTCAGTGCTTTAAGCTACCACACTATGCTATGATGATAACAATTTGGGATGAACAAATGGAAATAGGACCAGTTCAAAGAAGGGAACTGATGCTACCCTGTGAGGGTCAGGAAAGTCCAGTAAGCATTAGAAATTTGAGCTGGGACTTAAAGGACATATAGGACTTTGCCAGAAGTAAGGCATTCAGAGGAAGGCTAAAGTCAAGTAAAATTGAAGAATAGGATAAATTGGGGGAAAGTGAAGAGAGATGAAAATGGAAGTGTAGTTTGGAGATCGAGGCTTTGTATGTCATGCCGATGTGTTTGGGTTCTCATCTATGGGCAGGAGGGAACTGTCAGAGGTCTTCAAACAGGGCAGTGATCTGCTCAGATCCACTTTTAGGTAGGTAAGCTGGCCGCAATGCAGAGGAAGTGATGGATGAAGAGGAGACAGAGGGCTGTGGTGACATCTCAGGCAGTGGGTATGAAGGTCTCAAGTGAGGCCATGGTCATGGGGTGGAGAAGAGGGCGCCCACAAGTTGTGTGAGAGAGATGAACATGGGCGAGAGAAAGGCGGGAGGGCTCCAGGTTTTTTTCACCTGGGTAGTTGGCCAGGTGCCTTTAACCAAGACTTGGAATTGGAGAAGAGCAAGTTTGTAGAGAAATATAATGGTTCAGAAGGTTGAGAAGCTCATAATATATGAATAGACAATTATAAATACCTCAGGTCTGGAGAGCAGACAAACTAGAGATAACATACTAGAGTGCTATTAACATAATTGAAGCCTCTAGTGTCAATAAAATCACACAGGAAGGATGTGTACAGTTAGGAAAGGGTTGAGGACAGAGCTTTGCAATGGTATGCTACAAACATCAACTTAAAAATTATAATAATGAATATATAGTGTGTCCGTAAAGTCATGGTGCACTTTTGACCTGTGACCGGCCAAAAGTGCACCATGACTTTACGGACACACTGTATAATGGCAAATTGTGATGAGTGCTATGATGAAAAGGGACCTGGTGCAGTTAGAGAGTATAATGGGGAACCAGACCCTGTGTGGGCACAGAAAAGCTTCCCTACGGAAGTGACATTGAGCTGGAAGTTAAAAGTGGGTAGAAGTTGCAGAGATGTTTGACACCTACTGGGAAGGGCAGCTTATTTAAACATTAGGTTGAGCTAAAAAGAATTCAGAAGTTCAATCTGATCCTTCAAAAAGTGATCAGCAGCCTGACCTGCGGTGGCGCAGTGGATAAAGCGTTGACCTGGGAACACTGAGATTGCCAGTTCAAAACCCTGCACTGGTCTGGTCAAGGCACATATGGGAGTTGATGCTTCCAGCTCCTCCCCCCTTTCTCTCTCTCTCTCTCTCTCTCTCTCTCTCTCTCTCTCTCTCTGTCTCTGTCTCCTCTCTAAAATGAATAAAATAAAAAAAAAGTTAAAAAAAAAAAAAGTGATCAACCTGACCAGGCGGTGGCGCAGTGGATAGAGCGTCGGACTGGGATGCGGAGGACCCCGGTTCAAGACCCCAAGCTCGCCAGCTTGAGCGCGGGCCCATCTGGCTTGAGCGAAGGCTCGCCAGCTTGGACCCAAGGTCGCTGGCTCCAGCAAGGGGTTGTTTTGGTCTGCTGAAGGCCCGTGGTCAAGGCACATGTGAGAAAGCAATCAATGAACAACTAAGGTGTCGCAATGGCAACGAAAAACTAATGATTGATGCTTCTCACCTCTCTCCATTCCTGTCTGTCTGTCCCTATCTGTCCCTCTCTCTGACTCTCTCTCTGTCCCTGTTAAAAAAATAAAATAAAATAAATTTTAAAAAAAGTGATCAAAAGAGGCAACTGCATTACTTTCAGACAATTATAAATACCTCAGGTCTGGAGCAACCAGCAAGGTAAATAATATGTTCCAGAATTAACCAGTTAGGAGCAGGTAGGATTTCCTTGGTCTCTGGCATCAAGGGTCAGCCACGCTTCCACATCTGGGGTCCTTTCTCCCTAAGATCTTCCCCATGGAAAGGTTTTGTTTTATCATACAGGGTGGGAGGCACACATTCTTTGTGGCAGGGTGAGGGGGCAGGGAGACAGGTTAACAGCCCGTCCAGAGTCACCCACCATTCCGGGGCAGTTGGGTCCAGGGTGAGCTTTTCATCAAGTGCCAACCTTTATCCCCTCCCTGAGGGCTCATAGGGCCAGGAAATCACTGAATTCCTTTCACTGAGCTTTTTTTCCACCAGTTTTTTTCCAGCCTCATTCCAACTCTGTGCCCTTTCCAAGAGTTGTTTCCACCAACTGGGGCTTTCATCTCCCCAAGCCTGGCACCATTCCCTCCTCTCTAATCCCTGCCACAGTGGCCTTCCTTCCCAGTCTTTTTGATGAAAGCCCTGAACCCTAGGCCCATCCTGCCCACCTGCCCAGTGAGGATGGAAAACCTCCATCATTCTGAAAACACACAGCACCCTTTGTCCTGGTCACTCTTCTCCCTTGTGCCCCAGTTCCATGCGTCAGGGACACTCCCTGCTGGTATGAGGGCCACAGGTACAGAGCCATAGGCTAATCCTGCAGAAACACAAACAGCTCCCAGAGTCCTCCTCCTCCATCTTTAACTGGTCTCCCATGTTGTGGATGTAGATAGGTCTCCATAGTCTATGTATGAGGAACAAGAGTCTTCAGAAATGTAATAAGGCACCATGTGGAAAGGAAGATTGTTCTAAATGAGCTCAAGGGATAGAAATAAGGCCACTGGAAGATGCTTCAGGGAGCCCCCTCCTAATGGGGAGTTTTTTAATATGGCTCCTTGGTTGGTAATGAGCTCCTAAGAGGCTGGATGTCCATTCATCTGGAAGGTAATATAGAAGGCTTCTCCCTTCCTTCCTCCCTTCCTTCCTTCCTTCTTTCCTTCCTTCCTCCCTTCCTTCCTTCCTTCTTTTCTTCCTTCTCTCCTTCCTTCTCCCTTCTTCAAGTGTTTTTGAGTGGCTACTATGGGCTAGACTTTCTTATAAGCACTTGGGAAAGTAGTGAGTAGGATGACCATGATTCCCATGCCAGTGGTGCTTGCGGTCTAGTGGGGAAGACAGCAACCAGCAAGTAATCAAATGAACAAAGTGATTTTTTTTAAGACGTAAGTGCCACAAATAAAGTATAGGATGATGTGTCACAAAGTGATTTGGGGTTGGGGGTGGAGCAGTAGCAGCTTAAAATAGTGTTTCGTCCCCTCTGAGGCGGTATTTACATAGATACCTGAGAAGGAGCACAGACCTCGGGAGCAACGTTCAGAAGGCAGAAGTGCAAACCTCTAGTTTCCACAGAGGTGAAATTCTGCTGGTTGATGATGTGTCTAGTACTGTATTATATCCTGTGGGGTATATGTAATACCAAAGGAAGAAGAAGAATGATTGTGCTTAGATGCTACAGGAAGCCGTATCTCAGCTCATTATAAGGAAGACATTCGTGACTGAGTTGCTCAAAGGTAGAATGGAATAGAACATGTGATGGGGAGTTTTCTTCCACTAGAAGTATTCAAGCACAGGCTGGGTGACAAGCTGTCATGGATGTTGTAATGAGCAGCCTTACAACAGGACAGAAGCTGGACTCATAGCAGGATGGAAGCTGGACTTACCAATTTTTCAGTATCCATTGTCCTTGCTTTCAACAAATTTACCATTCACTTGAGAGGAAACTATTTCTAAACAGAAAATAACACACTGTTGTGGTAATGTGCATGAGCATGGAGAAATGAGAGATTAATGTGCTCTAAAGTAACTTGGGGGTCCCTCTTACCATTGTTGAGCCCCTCTTCCTAGTCCTATCCTTGTGCCTCTGATTATTGTCCAAGATGTTTCCTCTGTTCTAAACAGACAAATAGCAGCTAACACTTATTACTGAGTCTGGACTATCTGCCAGGCCCTGGCCTAAGCACATTACATATAAGAATTCCACTAATGGTCACAGCCACTTACAGCCACTTACCAGGTCAGTGCTGTTATTTTCCACATGCTCACAGATGAGCAGGCTGAAGCACAGAGAGGTTGAGGAGCTCACCCCAGGTGATACAGCAGTAAGTGGCTGGCTGAGGCACGGAGTTAGGTGTCATCCTCAGTTTTTGTGCGTGCCCCTTTCCACATTCACACTGCCTCTTGCCTTTTCTCCATTAGTTTCATTTCCTACCTTCAAATTCTGGCTCAAAATTCATCCCATTCCTTAATTCATTTTAAATGAATGCCATCCTCTTGCTGGCTCCACTCCTCACCACCTCAACCTGTATGTACTTTGGAAGCAGTTAAACATTATCTTTTTGATATCGGACAGACTGGGTTCAAACATGCAGCCCAGCAGCGCTAACTGTATAATCCTGGATAAGCCACTTAATGAGACAACTCCAAGTATTGTTTTTATTGGTCCACATCTTTTAAATTTCATGCATTCAACATTGCTTGCATGCCTTTAATATTCTTAGTTCTGGAAGTATAGATATGAGGTTGACGTAGGACTTGCATTGAGTCAAGAGTGTGATGAGCCCCTGGCCCAGCAGCTAGTAAGAAGATAGCTCTTGTGGCCTCTCACTGAGGGGGGTCCAACCTGCATGTCTGCTTCAATTTCTGGGGGCAGGAATCTAAGTCATTTGAATCAAGGGGGCAGCAGGCACCGTCCCATCCCAACCTCCCCGTGCATCAAGACTATATATTTTTGTATTATAGTATTGGGGGCACAAGTGCTAGGGTGAGAATAAATTCTGAGTCAACCACCTCCCCCACCCCTAATCCAAAAGCAGGATATTGGTTTGACTGAAATGGTGGTTTCTAAGCCAGAAGCAGGGACCTTCATTTCCTTATCAGACTCAGCTCCTAGCATGCTTCTAGCGGGCACTGGCCTAAAGGGATACTCTTGAGATAATGTTCCCATTTAGGTGATCCCCAGCTACGGGACACTCCCCTCTCTAGAACAGAGGCGCTTCTAAAGCAACTGCTGATCAAATGGGTTGGGACTGGTGCTGGTGCTTTCCCTGCATGGCTGGGGAGGTTTGGGGGCCACTTTAAGCCAGCCTCCTAGTCCATTCCTACATAGCTCCATGTGACCTCATCCTTAGGGTCTGGTCTACATCCTGCCAGAACTTTTGCAAGATTCAGCTCTAGTCATTTCAGACTGAATTTTCTAGGAGCTTCCTCAGGTTCCTTCCTGAGGAAAAGAGAGAGGCAAAGAGAGAAAACTTGAATACCAGTCTCCCAACTCCTGACTTTTTGTCTGTGTTGAGCTCATCTTCCTGGTTCCGGTGCAGTTGGTTACAAACAGGAAGCAGAGATGCCCTGCGGGGAAAGCAATGTGTGTGACCTGTATCATCACCTATCTGAGACTATTCAAGGTTGAAATGAGATCATCACACCTAATCCCTGCCTTTAGATGGTTGAGATTAGCATTCTGCTGACTCTTCTACAATTTTACTCAGCCCATGGCCCCCAACCCAAGGGAAAGACCCACCATTTCCTGGTTTTCCAATTCCCTACCTGCCTCATGACTGTGAGGCAAGTCTCTCATACATGGAACCTAAATTGATTATATAAACATGTAAACTCCATTGTAGACTGCTTTCCCAGAAGACCTCGTTCTTGTATCTCCTATAGCTAGTTGGCTGAAATTAGGTCTCAGCGCTAAAATGAGTCTCCTCTGTAACTCCAGGTCTCTGCCTTGCTCAAGAGAAATCAGGACTGTTTAAATCCCTATAGAACTTGGCTAACAAATCAGTAAGAAATCAAACTTTCCTTGTGTCCTCCCTGGAGGTTTTAGAACTAGTCAAGAACATTGTGGCTGATGACCGGGTCAAATTCCATGTGTTGAAAACCCTTGAGCCCGTGCCTGTCAGTTCCTATGATGATCAAGCTTTAGGCTACCAGCTGATCCGCCAGACCATACAGTCCATCTTCCCGGAAGTCAACATTATTGTCCCAGGTAATGACTTCATCAGCTGCGGCTGGAGGGAGGTGGGGGCTGGAACTGTTTCCTATTCACTGTCCACTGCTCCACCCCCATCCCAGCTGTTGAGCCTGAAAACAGCTGGCTGCTTCCTTTCCTGATGGGACTGGAGCTGTGTCCCCCACCTCCTTCCCCAGAGTGGAAGTGAGAAAGCAAACAGGAAAGGAGCAGAAACAATAAATTAGGTCAAGTCAAGCATGAGTTCTTGCTTAACCTAGACCAGAATAAATGGAGAAGAGGATTGGCCAGACTCCCCCTCCCCTGGAAGAGTCACAGACCAAGTTCCCCCAGTATAATTCTGATCCATTCTAGGATACAGCTTAGCAGCAGTGCTCAAAATCAGAAGCCCAGCAACAACTTATGGTTCACACCATCTGTATTTACTCCCTTCTCTCTCAGCAATAGTACCTCTGTGTACCTTCCCCAGTGTTCAGCACACTTTCCAAATCAACCAGGCTGTTTAGACAATGGTTCTTGAATTTAAGAGTGGAAGAAGATCCCCCTAGAGAACTTATTAAAATGTAGATTACCTGGACTTATTTCCAAAGACTTGAGTTAACCAACTCTCGAGAGGACCTTGGAATCTTCATTTTAGGCAGATACCCCAGAGGAGTCTAACACCAGGTGATGGCTGACCACAGTTTGAGAATCTCTGGTCTGTGGTGTGAGGAGGAAATGCTCTAATGTGAAGAACTAGGTCCACTTTCTTTTTATCTAGGTTTAATCATGGATTCTCTCAAATATTGTTTAAGCTCATACTTAGGACCTACCCCTCTGGTAGGCATGAGTCCCTAAAGAGCTTACTGTAAAATTCTACATCCATAAACTCAGGCATGAAAAAAGCAGCCTTATTTTTTTAATCAACTTAAATCTGACTAGAAGTCCCACTCCTCAAGAAATTCAACCTCAGCCTGATCAGGCGGTGGGGCAGTGGATAGAGCGTCGGACTTTGGATGTGGAAGACCCAGGTTCGAGACCCCGAGGTCGCCAGCTTGAGCGTGGGCCCATCTGGGTTGAGCAATAAGCTCATCAGCTTGGACCCAAAGTCGCTGGCTCTAGCAAGGGGTGGCTTGGTCTGCTGAAGGCCTGCGGTCAAGTCACATGTGAGAAAGCAATCAATGAACAACTATGGAGTCGCAACAGCAATGAAAAACTAATGATTGATGCTTCTCACCTCTCTCCGTTCCTATCTGTGTGTCCCTATCTATCCCTCTCTCTGACTTTCTCTCTGTCCCTGTAAAAAAAAAAGAAATTCAACCTCAGACATTAATGAGGCCTCCAAGGATCTCCTACCACTCCCACTTTGAATCAGGCCCTCAAGGTTTTAGGTAGCAACATAGCATTCGAGTACCTTGATCAATTGTCATTGGTCCTTGCAGTTAACTCTGAGACATCCATTGTCCCAACATCACCTCAGGTTGGAGATATCCTCTGATTCACCCCTGTCCTACGTGGATCTTTGACTCTAGATCTAAGATTCCACATCCCTGAGACACCAAGCAGCCATCCCCTCTCTGGTCTGCCACCTCCTCACACTCCTGCTATAGAGCAGGGCCAGGGTCCCCGCCATCCAGGGACACTGGCCCTCACCATCCCATATTCTCCTTTCTTGGCCCTTAAAGGCTCCCTGCCTTAGCCTCTCCCTTGTAGGGCATCTTCTATAATCCCATTGACAACCTTAAGCTTTTAGAAAAAAGGTAGGCAACAATCAACTGGCAGAAATCCCCAAAGTAAGGAAATATGAAAAGCCTAGTTACCTGTCTAAAACCAGGAGGGGAAATTGAACAAAGGGGAATCACCATCTCATATCATCCCACTACACTTCAATTGATGCTTTCCAGGGGATCTTTTCCCAAAGAACACACCTATCCCCAGCTGGGGAGTTGGGAGAGCTGCTTCAGGAAAGTGGGGCACGGAGAATATCCTGGGACTTTCCAAACCTCAGGTTTGACTCTCAGAAGACAGAGGGTGAGAATAACAGGAAGTTATGTTCCACTTTAAGAGGATTGCATTTTATAGCAGTAAAGTTCCCGAAAGGGTGTTTACTTTTTACCTAGGACAGTACAGAAGAAAGCTCAGGCAATAAAGAAGTGATATTTAGATTTCTGGATACCTATAGGTGTGGGCAAAATAGGTTTACCGTTGTGAGTACACGAAACACAGAGTTTATTCTTGTATTATATATTTTTCCTTATTAGTAACTATAAACCCACTTTTCCCCATTCCTGTAGATTTCTAAAATAGCCTGGCTATGGGTATGAAATAAAGATATTGGCCTCCATGGTCAACATGGAGGGAGAATACTTAAACTTCAGACCATGCAAAAGATATCTCACTAATGCCCTAAAGAGGAGCCTCCATGTTCTCGCTGAAATGGTGTTTCAGTAAGATTTTGACAATGGATAGGTTAAATGACAAATATTCATAGCTGCAGGCTCCTACCAGGGGCCATGCCTTGCTCTGCAGTAACCTAGGGGTCCTCATCTTCTAGCCATCCCAGTTCCAACTACTTCCTTGGCTTGGTTGTTCGCATAAAGCCCCCTTCCTCTTGATCTTCCCTTCCTAGGTACTTTTGTTGCCTACTCTGACAGCCGACACTATTCAAGCCTCGCCACTAACATCTATAGGTTCAACCCCGTCTACTTGCAAATTCAGGATTTCCATAGGTGAGTGAGTAGGACAGGTTTGATACAACTGACCTGTCCATTTCCCACCTCTTTCTCCTGAAAGTCCACAGAATGGGGAAAGGCCAGGGTTTGCACAAACTAAAATGGAGACATTGTAGAACTCAACTGGTCAGCTTTTCTCATTGCCAGAGTCTTGCCACTCCTCAGAATGTGTGGAAATTGGCCACTGTTTTTCAAGGATAAAATTTTTAAAAAGATGATTAGAGAGAACCTGGCGAAATTAGGACCCTTGAGTGCTAATCCCAGCTAACCCTCTATTTCAGAGAGTGCTTACCCTCTGGACTTCATTTTCTCTCCAAAGAAGGAGGGACTCCAGAGCTCTTGACTACCACTCATCGAAATGCAGGCATATGTGAGGTCAAAGAAAACACCTGCTTTGGATTATCAGAAAGAAATACACTAGCCCTGGTCGGCAAACTGAGGCTCAAGAGCCACATGCAGCTCTTTGGCCCCTTGAGTGTGGCTCTTCCACAAAATACCACATGCGAGCACTACCTCGATAAGGAATGTACCTACCTATAAAGTTTAAGTTTAAAAAATTTGGCTCTCAAAAGAAATTTCAATCGTTGTACTGTTGATATTTGGCTATGTTTGCCAACCGACCACTGCTTGACTATAGGAATCTAAGACATGATTACCCATTTTAACTGCTAATTTAATTGTGTGTGAGTTAACTATTTTGTGGGCCCTTAAGGCAAATTTTAAACATGGAGTCTGGGAAGATGATTTCTGTTTACCTCTCTGCTCCTTGTCATATTCAGACCTCATTTCCTCACAGTAAGTTAGTTGCCAACAGAATGAAATATTTGAATATGACTTAAGCACTGCTTTCATGGGGATTTTTTGAGGGGTGTGACTTTTAGAGAGCGAGAGGGAGAAAGACATCAATCTGTTGTTCCACTTATTTATGCCTCACTAGTTGATACTTGTTTGTGCCCTGACCAGGGATCAAACCTGCAACCTTGGCATATTGGGACGATGCTCTAACGAACTGAGCTATCTGACCAGGGCTTTTGGTTTGTTTTTAATGAAGCAGTGGGAAGTTACTCTTTATTTCTTTTCATCTTTGAGGTTACGTGTAGTCTGGTTGTGTGTTGTGTTTGTGTTTTGAAGAGGCATGAGGTCTGATAGTGAAGTTCCCAGGTGAAGTAAAGAACCCCATAAGTACCCTAGCAATTGTCCTCCCTAACCTCTTGTGCCCCTAGGAATGTGTGTGGGGGGGAGCAGTGCTTGCTTAGAGATAAGTCTAGCTGGGGCTCTGGCCTAAGAGAAGAAGGATTAGAAATATTTCTCTTCAGAGGAGAAATTCATTATAATTTGCCCCCATGGTTCTTTGACATGGGCTCAAATCCTGGAGAAATATGTCACAGGAAACCTCACGTCTTACAAGTAGCCTCTCTCACCAAGCCCACTTCCTACCCGGAGGGTCAGTGTTTTCAGGGACTGTGGGGTGACAAGTGCTCTCCAGGAACACTTGTGCTTCAGCAGTGAGCTCTCTCCTTTCTTCCCCAAATCTCTTTCCCTCAGCATCCACGGAGTCAACGAGAAAATCTCAGTCCAAGCCTATGAGACTCAGGTGAAATTCATCTTTGAGTTTATCCAGAATGCTGATGCAGACCAGCCACCAGTTTCTCACCAGCACGAACTGTGAGTTCCAGGAGCAGCTGGACCAGGGGGCCTGACCCGGGGCCAGGACTCACGCAAGGGAGAAAGCCAATGTTGATGAAACTTTGGGTCAAAACCACATGGTAATACATCACCACCTGCCTTGCTCACTCCTGAACTTCCCCAGGAACAAGGTTAGGGGACAGCCAGCAGGAATCTAGCTTCTCCCTTCCTCCTGCCATCTTCATCCTCAACTGATTAGCATTTGCTGCCTTCTTGTCCCCGTCTTGGAAGGTACCTGGCTTTTCTGTCTCATGCTGATTATTCAACAGCTCCATACTATAGGCCTGACCAACCAAACGCAGATTTGAGAAATCTTAACCAGGTTTTACCTGCTGAAAGCATTTAATTTAGGTCACGCCTGCCAGGCTGCCTTCTCCATGGCTTATATAGTTCTTGTTGTAACCTCCTTTCACTTTCCCTCCCCCACCCGGTCTCTTCTTGTATTATTTAGCTGGCTCTTTGTCTCTCTTCTCCTGCCCCTGCATTTCTTCCCCTACCCTCCAATGTACTCTGCCTCTGGAGCAGGACTTAGTCGAGTTGTGATACTGTTGGGAAAACAGCTGTGTTAGGCTTGCTCGCTTGCGCTTTGCATGATGAGTGCGTTAGCATGTGTGCATATGTAAGGCTACAGGTGCTTTCCTTTGGGGTGGATTGCGGATTGCCTGGCTGCCACTGTGAGGGGCCCTTTTGCTGTTCCTTCGCCTGCTGCCGTGAGAAGTGGTTTTCCTGCCTGTTTGCTTGCCCCTGTGAGAATCTATTAAAAGGGAATGGCCCAACACTTTCTGGATTTGCAGTTTCTCTACCGTCTACCCAAATCCAATGGGCACCTGCCTGGCCTCGACCACTGGCATTACAGATCACCATAATTACACAATGGTTGGTCAAATGAAGTGTTCTATGCAGCATCAACTGATCACTGAGGGATGAAACTGAGGCAGGGGGCTTTGGAGGAACACCAAACTTCCTGGTTCTGGAGCCTGGAGAAAAATGTCTCTGTCCTTGGGCTTCTGACATGGGCTCCCTAGGCTTTGTTCCCTCCCCTGCCCTTTCCTGCCACCTGCCGCTGCTGCCCTACCTCAGGAAGCACTAATGTGTGGAAACATTTCCCTGGCATATCCTATGGGCTAAGCTTCTCATGGAAGGGCACTCATGATCCAGCCTCTCAGAGAAGCCCAGAACCAGCAGGGCCCTGGCCCCTGGCATCATGTCCTGGTCCAGACTTCTCAAAAGGAAGTGGAGGGCATGGGGCAAAGAAGGGGGCAGGGGAGGGGGCAGGAGGAGGCTGGCTTGTGGAGCATGAGGAAGTACGAGCTGCCCTCCATTAGGGGATGGCAGAGCTCTTGTCTTTTTCTGGAATTCAACCCTGAGCATATTTGAATCTGCTCAGTAGCTGCCAGGTAGGGGCATTGGAAGGCACCATTTCTTGGCTCAAGGCTGTGTGCCGGGCTGTGTTGATCTCACAGGAGCTGGAATTTGAGAGACTCCCTCCTTTCCTTACCAGACAAGGACCCTCCTGGGCTTTGACAGCAGTGGGCTCCTCTTCCCTCCTCACAACCCCTGTCCTCCTGCCCCAACCACTCACCTCCTTCCTGTGCATGCTGCTGTTCCTTGGTGCTTGAGCTTAATGAAATATGTTAAAAACACAGTGCTGGCCTGACCAGGTGGTGGCGCAGTGGATAGAGCGTTGGGCTGGGATGCGGAAGACCCAGGTTCCAGACCCCGAGCTCGCCAGCTTGAGCGCGGGCCCATCTGGCTTGAGCAAAAGCTCGCCAGCTTGGACCCAAGGTCGCTGGCTCCAGCAAGGGGTTGCTCGGTCTGCTGAAGGCCCGCTGGTCAAGGCACATGTGAGAAAGCAATCAATGAACAACTATGGTGTTGCAACGGCAATGAAAAACTAATGATTGATGCTTTTCATCCCTCTCCGTTCCTGTCTGTGTGTCCCTATCTATCCCTCTCTCTGACTCTCTCTCTGTCCCTGAAAAAAACAAAAACAAAAAAAACCACAGTGCTGGATTATTTGAACCTTTTTGCTACTCTCCTTGAAATTCACATTCCTTCCCTCACCCTCCTTTTTTTGCCAATTCGTTACTTATTCAGCTTTTGTTAGAGGGTGAGCTGAAGAACAAAAATAATCTTTCACATTTGTACGGAACTGCACAGAGATGGTGCTTTCATATATCTTAGCTCATTGGAGCCCACAAAAGCCCTCTGAAGAAGGTACTGTTACCCCTTCATACGGAGAAGGAATTGGTTCTCAGAGACATCCAACCCACGTCAGCTGGCCCCAAACTCAGTTACTCTGTCATTCTAAATTACTGATGGACCCTACTTCCCATCAATGATCTTGTTTAATCCTGACAGCAGCACTAAGGTATTATTGCCCCTGTTTCACACATAAGGCAACTGAGGCTCAGAGGTTAAGTATTTGTGCTAGGTCATGCAGGTGTTAGAGGAAGGGTCTATGTGAATCTAAAGCTTGTGCTAACAGTACTGAAAAGGAAACGGAGATTCTGAGAAGTCATTTTTCCAAGATCACCCAGTTCTTAAGAAGCAGCCCTAGAATTCCAATGCAGGTCAAAATCCCCAAGTCCTTTTCTTCTTCACTTGCACCACACTGTCTGCCCCAAGAACTTGTGGTATTTGGCTCATTCATTTGGGTCCAGGGAAATCTCAAGGACAAAGGCTGTTCTACTGTTGGATTTAGTTCTTAGCTCAAGCTGTCTGTGTTCCCCTGGCTGACCTCTCCCTATTCACACCTCTTCCTCTGTCTGCCACCATTTCCTACAACCCTCACCCCCGGTTTCTGGGCTCAGCTCTTCTCCCTTCTCTGAGTTAGGGGATAGCCAGGGGATAATGATCCATGGGGTAACTGGGAAAAGAATAAGCAGGGGACCAGTCTCATCACTCTCTTCTAGTATCAGAAAGAATAGTCTTCAGAGCCCCTGGAGTGGGAAGGAAGACCCTTGAGAGGAAACTGCTCCAAATCCTGGCTCTGAACACAGGAGCATTGCAGCCCTCTGGCTCCTGAAGTCTTTTCTGAAGAGACTGGCTGAAAGTGCTGGCCAGGCCAGGACAACATGAGCCCTAAGACTCTGAGCGGGATGGGGGCAAGAAATGTGGGACTTTCATCTACCCCTGTCCCCTTTCATCTACTACTTCCTAAATCCACCGTGGGTAGCTCTAGCATAGTGGTTGGCAAACTCATTAGTCAACAGAGCCAAATATCAACAGCACAACGATTGAAATTTCTTTTGAGAGCCAAATTTTTTCAACTTAAACTATATAGGTAGGTACATTCCTTATCGAGGTAGTGCCCGCACGTGGTATTTTGTGGAAGAGCCACACTCAAGGGACCAAAGAGTCGCATGTGGCTCACAAGCCGCATTTGCCGACCAGAGAGGGCTCTAGTAGATAATCACAAGTACACCCTGCACCCCATCAAGGACTTAGCTCAAGCTTACACTCACTTCATAAGGCTGGAAGGAAGAAAAAATATTCATGAGCAAAGAAAATGAGAAAGGGAAGGAGTAAAGTTTGACTGGAGTTCTTTAATTTTGAACCTGAATTGCTAAAAACTTGGCCATTTTAGAACTAGGATTATTTTGTTACAGAGCAGATAATAGAAAAAGACAGAGTCCCTATTGAAGAGGGAATGAACACTTCATTAATTTTTTTGAAAATTTAAATCTAGGCCCTGGCTGGTTGGCTCAGTGGTAGAGCATCAGCTCAATGTATGGATGTCCCAGGTTTGATTTCTGGTTAGGGCACACAGGAGAAGCAACCATCTGCTTCTCCACCCCTCGCTGCTCTCCTCCTTCTCTCTGTCTCTCCTGATCCCATAGCCATGGCTCGATTGGTCCAAGCACATCAGCCCCTGGAGATGAGGGTGGCTCTGTGGAGCCTCTGCCTCAGGCACTAAAAATTGCACTGTTGTGAGCATGGCCCCAGATGGGCAGAATATTGGTCCCAGACAGAGGTTGCTGGGTATATCCTGGTAGGGGTGCATGCAGGAGTCTGTCTCTCTATCTCCCCTCCTCTCACTTGGAAAAGAAGAAGAAGAAGAAGAAGATGGAGGAGGAGGAGGAGAAGGAGGAGGAGGAGGAGGAGGAGAAGGAGAGAAAAAGAAAATTTAAATCTAATTAAAATAAAACAATATATAATTTTACTGTTCAGTATACATGTCATTGTCAATAAAGAGAATAAGTATCATGTTTTATGTATGTTATATCTATACATACAAATATAAAAAGCTAAGAATAATACAAATTGTTCAACATTACAAAATGTTCCTCAGCTACTGTGTGCAATGTCATAAGCACTACACTAATTCATGAGTACCTCCAGAATCAGAAATTGGAACTCAAAGTGGGGGCAAGAAAAGAGATGCTCAGCACTGCTGGGAAATATGTGTCATGCAGGAATCTATTGCAATCATGCTATCTGGGAGGATAAAGAGTCCCCAAAACACTATTAGGATTGATAAGTGAACTCAATAAATAGAAAAATACAAAATTAATATTCAAAAATTAGTTGCATTTTTATACATCAATAATAAACTTTCAGAAAGAGAAATTAAGAAAACAACCCCAGACCCTGGCCGATGGCTCAGCAAATAGAGTGTCATCCAGCATACCAAGGTCAGGTTCAATCCCTAGTCAGGAGATATACAAGAAGTAATCAATGCTGAGAACTGCATGATTTCATACATAGGTGGGACAAAAAAACAAGACTATGAGACATGGACAAGAGTGTGGTGGTTATGGGGTGGGGGGAGGAAGAAGAGGAAGGGAGAGGGGGGAGGAGAGAGGCACAGGGAAAACCAGATAAAAGGTGACAGAGGACAATTTGACTTTGGGTGATGGGTATGCAACATAATTGAATGATAAGATAACCTGGAGATGTTTTCTTTGAACATATGTACCCTGATTTATTAATGTCACCCCATTAAAATTAATAAAAAAAGAAAAGAAAACCTAAAAAAAAAAGAAATAATCAATAAATGCACAAATAATGGAACAACTAAGTGGAACAACAAATTGATGCTTCTCTCTTTTTCTCTCTGCCTTCCCCTCAACTCTACCTTCATATCTCTCTCTCGCTCATCATGATAAAACTAAAAGAGAGAGAGAAAAGAAAAGACAGAAAGAAATAACATTTATAATTGAATCAAAACATACTCAAAAATAAATTTAACCAAGGAGGTAAAAGACCTGTACTGAGAAAATTATAAGACATTGTAAAAAAAAAAAAAGAAAATTGAAGAAGGTACAATTAAGTGGAAGCATCTACCATGTTCACGGATAAGAATAATTAACATTCTTAAATGCACATAATACCCAAAACAATCTATAGATTCAATGCAAAATCTATCAAAATACCAATGGTGTTTTTCATAAAACTAAAACAATTCTAAAATTCATATGGAATCACAAAAGACCTCAAATGGCTAAAGAAATATTGAGAAAGAAGATCAAAGTTGGAGGTATTATGGTACCTGATATCAAACTATACTACAAGGCTATAGTAATTAAAACACCATGGTACTGGGATAAAAACAGACACATAGAGCCTGACCAGGCGGTGGCGCAGTGGATAGAGCGTCGGACTGGCATGCGGAAGACCCAGGTTCGAGACACCAAGCTCACCACCATGAGCACAGGCTCATCTGGCTTGAGCAAAAAGCTCACCAGCTTGGACCCAAGGTCGCTGGCTCCAGCAAGGGGTTGCTTGGTCTGCTGAAGGCCTGCGGTCAAGGCATATGTGAGAAAGCAATCAATGAACAACTATGGTGTCACAACAGCAACGAAAAACTAATGATTGATGCTTCTCACCTCTCTCTGTTTCTTTCTGTGTGTCCCTATCTTTCCCTCTCTCTGACTCTCTCTCTGTCCCTGTTTAAAAAAAAAAAAAATTGAGTCTTACCTATTCTATGTAGAAATATATATGAATTGATACTTTAATAGATTTCCCAAATATGATTTTTATGATGCAGATTGCTTAGGATTCATTGAGTCTGTTCTACCATATCTCATCACTTCTTCATTTTTTTTTTTTAATTTTATTCATTTTAGAGAGGAGACACAGAGTGGGGGGGGGGGGGGGGAGGAGCTGGAAGCATCAACTCCCATATGTGCCTTGACCAGACCAGTGCAGGGCCCTGAACCGGCGACCTCGGTGTTCCCAGGTCAACGCTCTATCCACTGCGCCACCACAGGTCAGGCTTCTTCTTCATTTTTTTTAAGTAAGAGAGAGAAAGATAGAGATAGACAGGGACAGATAGACAGGAAGAGAGAAGCATCAATTCGTTGTTGTGGCACTTTAGTTGTTCATTGATTGCTTTCTCATATGTGCCTTGACAGGGGGCTCCAGCTGAGCCAGTGACCCCTTGCTCAAGCCAATGACCTTTCGGCTCAATCCAGCGACCACGGGGTCATGTCTATGATCCCATACTCAAGCCAGCGACCCCGTGCTCAAGCTGGTGAGCCTGTGCTCAAGCCAACAACCTTGGAGTTTCAAACCTGGGTCCTCAGCGTGACAGGCCAATGATCTATCCATTGCACCATTGCGCCACCACCTAGTCAGGCTCTCATCACTTCTTTATTGAAACTTCTGTAACAACTTTTCTGTAGAGTGTCTTGAGATGATATTGTCTGTTCTTCTCTTGGCACCAATATATTATATACAATTATTTTTGAATAAATAAATAATTTTAAAAGAATTTTATAAAGATTGAATAAGAGTTAACAAGGCAAAGAGTTGGAGCAGGATGTGCCAGAGAGAGATAATAGGGTGTGCAGAGACTATGGGAGTGTGATACCTTCAGGAAACTAAAAAGAGACCTAGTTGGGCCTTGTAAATCAAGACATGGTCTTAAGGACAATGGGAAAGAGAATAGTTAAGAGGTTGTTTCTTCCTTCTTTCCTTTCTTCGATCATTCTGTCCCGTTCTTTCTTTTCTTTTTTCTTTCTAACACTCATACAGTGATTACTATATGTCAGGCATTGTATTGTTCTAAATGATATATTTAACTCATATAATAATAATAAATTCATTTAATGTTAATAACTACCCAGCAAAGTAGGCTGTTGCAATATAATAGTTGAAAAATCAAGTCAGTGGATTGGAGAAAAGCTGATGGATTAAAAAGTTATTTAGGTTAGCTTGACTGGAGGTAGAGCAGTGGATAGAGCATCAACCCAAAATGCTGAGGTTTGGGTTCAAAACCACAAGGTTGCCATCTTGATAGTGGGCATATCAGCTTGAGCTCAGAGTCACTTGCTTGAGCATGGGATCATCAATATGGTCCCAAGGTCACTGGCGTGAGCCCAAGGTCACTGACTCAGGCAAGGGGTCACTGGCCCAGCTTGAGGCCCTGCCACCTGCCTCCATCAAGGCACACATGTGAAGCAATCAGTGAACAACTAAAGTGGAGCAAATATGAGTTTATGTTTCTCATCTCTCTCTCTCTCTTCTTCTCTCTCTCTCTCTCTCTCTCTCTAAAATAAATAAATAAATGTGTTCATCTCCATTTTTAAAAAGTTATTTAGGTTAGTAATTGGGGAAATACAAATCAAAGCTGCAAAATCACACCCACTAAGTTGGTCATGGCCATGATAAAAACAACAACAAAAACAACAGAAAAAGCAAGTGTTGGTGAGGGTGTAGGGAATTACATTTGCTGTGGGAATGGAAAATGGTGCAGCTGCTGCAGGAACAGTTTGCTGTTTCCTCAAAAAGTTAAACATACAATTAACATATCACTCAGCAATTTCACAGTGTATTCTCAACAGAATTGAACAGGTATTCAAACAAAAGTTTGTGCACATATCCTCATAGTAGTACTATTCACAAAAGACAAAATGTGAAAATAAGCCAAAAATGTTCATAAGCAGATGAATGGATAAACAAAATTTGGTGTATGTATACATACTATGAACTATCATTCAGCCATAAAAAGGAATTACATACTGACACATGCTATAACATGGATAAGCCTTGAAAACATTAACCTGAGTGAAAGAAGCCAGTCACAAAATGTCACATATTGCATGGTTCCATTTATATGAAATGTTCAGCATAGGAAAATCCAGAGAAACAAAGCAGACTAGTGGTTGCCAGGAGCTAGGGAAAGGGGAGGAATAGAGAGTGACTGCTTAATGGGTAAGAGAATTCCTTTTGGGGGAATGTAGTGTCTTGAAACTAAATAGAAGTGAGGGCTGCACAACATTTTGAATACACTAAGTGCCAATAGATTGTATGCTTTAAAATAGTTAATTTTAGGTTATGTGATCTTTACTTCAATAAAAAAAAAATTAAGTTATTTAAGAGGTGGAGTCAATGGATAGTGATAGATGACTGGTGGTGGGCTGGCAGGGAAGTAGAGGAAGGAGTCTCAAGTCAAGTGGCTGACTTGGGCAAATGCGAGGTTGACTCCATTTACTGAGATGGGAAAGACTAGAGAAGGAACAGTTATTTATGAGACGAGGAGCTCCATTTTTTAAAAAATTTTATTTTAAAAATTAAATTTAATGGGGTAATATTGATCAATAAGAGTATAGAGGTTTCAGGTGAACATCTCTATAGCATTTGAACTGTTGATTGCATTGTGTGCCCATCACCCAAAGTTAAATCATTTTATGTCACCATATGTTTGTTCCTTTTTGCTCCCCTCCCCCTGGTAACCACTTCACTTTTATCTATGTCCATGAGTCTCATTGTTATATCCCACCTATGTGTGAAATCATAGAGTTCTTCTTTTTTTATGATTTACTCATTTCAGTTAGTATAATGTTCTCAGGGTCCATTCATGTTGTCGTAAATGGCACTATGTCACCATTTCTTATGGCTGAGTAGTATTCCATTTTATATATGTATCATATCTTCTTTATCCAACCCTCTGTTGAGGGACACTTTGGTTGTTTCCATGTCTTTCTTGGCCACTGTGAATAATGCTGCGATGAACATGGTAGTACACGTGTCTTTCCATACCAATGTTTTCAAGTTTTCTGGGTAAGATACCCGATGAGCTCCATTTTGGATATAACAAGTTGGAAGTGCTGAGACATCCAAATCTGGAGCTCAGAAAAGAAGTCTAAGTCAAAGATATTTGGGAGTCATCAACATAGCACCATAAATTGACACTATGAGAGTAAATGAGATTATATCTAAGGGTCTGATCAAGGAAAAAGAACTAAATTTGTAAGTTTAAATTAGAATGTTCAAGGACACATCTGATAAAGGACATGCAAAAATTCTTAAAACTCAGCAATAGGAAAATAAACACTCCAATTTTAAAATGGGCCAAAGACCTTAACAGACACCTCACCAAATATTTACAGATGGCAAATATGCATATGAAAAGATGATCCACATCATCTGTCATCAGGCAAATGCAAATTAAAACAATGCAATGCTACCACATACCTATTACAATGGTCATAATCTGAAACACTGATAACACCAAAATCTGATGAGGTTATAGAGAACCAGGAACTCTTACACATTTGCTGGTAGAAATGCAAACTAGTGGGACTACTTTAAGTTCTTACAACTAAACATACTCTTACTATATGGTCCAACAATTAAGCTCCTTAATATTTATACAAAGGAGTTGAAAACTTACATCTACACGTGTATGTTTATAGCAACCTTATTCATAATCTCCAAATACTTGGAAGCAACCAAGATATCCTTCAGTTGGTGAATAAATAAATAAAGTCTAGGGACATCCAGACAATAGCATATTATTCAGCACTAAAAAGAAATGAGTTGTCAAGCCATAAAAAGACATGGAGGAAGCTTAAATGTAGATTACTAAGTGAAAAAAGGCAATCTGAAAAGGCTACATACTGTGTGATTCTAACTGTATGACATTCCAGAAAAGGCAAAACTATGGAGACAGTAAAAGACCATTGATTGTGGAGGAGAAAGGTTATGAAAAAGGATTTTTAGGGCAGTGAAAAGACTCTGTATGATCTTCTAATGATAAATTATACATTTATCCAATCCCACAGAATGTACAGTACCAAGAGTGACCCCTATGGTAAACTATGGATTTTGGGTGATTATAATATGTATGTCAATATTGGTTCATCCTTGGTGAAAAATATACCACTGTACTGGGTGATACTGATAATGGGGAGGCTATGCATGTGTGGCGGCAGGGTGTCTATAGGAAATCTCTGTACCATCATCTCAAGTTTATTGTGTGTGTCAACAAATATCACAGAAATTTATAAATATGACATTTTAAAAACTAATTTTAATTTAAAACTATTAAGTCTCTGTGCTCAAGGACCTTGAAATCTAGTTGGGAAAACAAAACGAACACATAAAACAAATGCATGTAAAGTAAGTCTTAAGTTGTGTAATTTATTATATCATCAAAAATTATCATTTTGACTTTCACCCTACGCTTTCACCCTACATTTCTCATAGGCAGCCAGACACATATTGAATCATCTGCTATTCCCTGAAATTGCCACAGTCTCCCTTCCATATCTGTCATTTTGCTGTTTCCTCTGAATAGAATGACTTTCTTCGCTGTCTTCGGTCTTTTTAGGCATCTACTCAGGAATGAAATTGCTGGGTGATATGATAACTTTATGTTTGACTTTTTGAGGAAATAGCAAACTGCTTCTGCAGTAGCTGCACCATTTTACATTCCCACCAGCAAATGTACAAGGGTTACAATTTCCCCATATCCTCACTAACACCTTATTTTCTGTTTTTTGCTCTTTTTTTATTCTTATGATCAACCTAGTGAGTGAGAAGTAATACCCCATTGTAATTTTGACTTGCAGTTCTCTAATGACTAACTTAAATAACTGACTTGATTTTGACCTGTTATATTGCAACAGCCTACTTCATAGAGTAAAAATTGGGATTGAGTTAATATGTAAATCTACACAGGAAAATTCAATCAAAACATTGCCAGGTCTTTGAAGATTCCCAGAGCCACCCCAAAGTTCAGTGCTTCCTTCTATGACAAAGATATGTTTCAATTAAAGCACCCCTGGAGTTTCTACTACGTAGCCATGGTTGAAAACCACCAGCTTGGGTCACTGTTCCCCAACCTGGCCAGATCATGGGAGTCATGTGGTGCACTAATTAAAACAGTGGATTTCCTGGCCCAGCCCCAGATCACTGGAAAAAGAATTTCCAGGAGAGAGGCCTGGAAATCTATATTTTAAAATAAAGTAAGTACCCACAGGTGATTCCTATGAGCAGGCCAGTTTAGGAAACCCTGAGTTAGTGGATAATCAAAGCGCAGTAAACACAGAGAGCAGTTTGAACGTAGATAATCTGGTTGCTGAAGTGGTCCCTCATCTATCACGGGGGGGGGGGGGGGGGGGCGGGGGGAGGAGGGAGGAGGGGCATAGGTTCCAGAATCCCCCATAATAGGTGAAAATCCACAAAGTAGCGACCTTATATTTATTTTATTATATATATATATATATATATATATATTTTTTTAAGGCTTTATAAACCCTCCTCTTATAAAACTTTCCCACACTGTTATTAACCTTTCCCACAGTCTTATAAACACTTTCTATGCTTATTTTACTGCAAAAATAATTAAAATAATAAATATACCTGTATATCGCAAAATCTACGATACAAAATTAGATATATACAAAGTTTAAATCCACGATACAGTGAGACTGCAAAAAGTGAAATGCGATATGGCGAGGGATGACTGTACAACTTTCTTACATCCTGGCTCTGAAAGGATAAAGCTCACTCATTGGCTGATGACCCAGTGCAAGGATGCTGCAGGAACCCACTGTGTGCTATGGAGATTGTCCCTCTTCAGTCTCCTGTAGTTAGGAATGCCGTCACACTCTGTGAAGTCGAGACATCAGTATGATTCCCAGAGATCCTGATCTGCTCTTCCAGATGTCTAGTTCTTGTTTGTGGCTTTTCTTTTTTGGAGAAATAATAATATTCCTACTATATGCAGGAAATGTTCCAAATGCTATATTACCACTAATCCTCTCAACATTTCTGAGAAAGTAGTGTCTCCATTTTGTAGATGTAGCTCAGAGACATATAAGAGCTTGTCCAAGTTTGCACACCTTATGTGGGTGCACATGGATTCAAACCCGTGGGATTGCAAAGCTACAGTACCTTTCATTCTGCCTCTCAAAGACTACTTCTGTATCTCCAGTTATAGTTCACCCGACTATTTTGCTTGCTTCCCAGCTACACCCAGTAATTTCAGAGCTGAAGCTCCGAAATTCCTGGGACAATTCTGCCTAAAATAATCCCAGGGAGGGAACCACGGGGCCTTTGAGAAGGGGAGCTCCATTAGACAGAAGTAAAGGGGATGGGATAGCCACTAGCTCATAGCACAGAAGACCACACTTCATCACTATATTCTCCTAGAATTGAATGAAGCTGAAAGAGGATATCACCTCAGCTCAGGGTAGCAGAAAAGAAGTTGACCTCTGAGAGGTAGATAGCAGGGGAAAGGATATAGTAGGGGTTAAAATGGGAGTGGGTACCTGTCCCTAGCAGGAAAAAAAAAAAAAAAAACAGAAAAGTGTCCATCCATGTCCGGCTAGTTATGCAACTATACCACGCTGGTTAGGAGACCCAGGATTTACAAGGCTCTAGAAAGTTAAATATTTCAGGATAAATATCCAGTTGGTCCATAGAGAAGCCATTGGTAGACAGCAGCTGTCCCTGAAGAAAAGTCGTGGGGCCTGGAGGACCTCAGGATGAGGGCTAAATGAATCATATATAAGGCAAAGTGCCAAGCCAAGACTTAAGAAGTCTGCCCCACGAAGGTGCTTCCCTCAGAGGCTTCTCCATTGAGCCCTGGCAGTGATTAACACCTCCCCATTTCCCCAATTCTCCCACCTCTGCCAATAATCTCCTGTTCTAAGTAGAAAAACTTTGCTTGTTACACAAAAGCCATTTCATGACACATCATCTAGACTGCTACATCAAACTTATCCTATATAGAAAGTCTTGGAATTACTAGTGGCCTCATCGTCTTCTGGAGGACCTGGGGAGGGGATGCTATGGATTTGTTAACATGCCACAGGGGGGAAAGCTCTCTCTTATTGTAACAGGATCAGTCAGAGACTTCTGACCTGGTACCAGCTATAGCTGAAGAAGAGAGCACTGGAGGGAAAGACAGGTACAGAAAAATGTTGTAGACCCAGGCTGGGTCACTCAGTTGGTTAGAGCAAAGTCCTGATATGCCAAGGTGTGGGTTTGATCCCCAGTCAGGGCACATAGAAGAATCAACCAATGAATGCTTAAATATGTGGAACAAATCAATGTTTCTCTCTCTCTCTCCCTTATTCTCTCTCTAAAGTCAGTCAATAATTCTTTTTAAACTGCTGTAGAATATAACCTGGGGAAAGACTTCTTAGAAAAGAAGGGGTTAGCAGCAACTTAATGGTCTTCCATCTTCAGGATGGACATTACAGGCCATGTGAAAGATAAAGCCAGATCTGATTTAAAATACATACATACATATATATATATATTAGTTTGTATGTATGTATTTAATATGTGTGTGTGTGTATCCCCCAAAGAGAGCCTACATGACCTTTGGAGGTTCTTGTCACACAGAGTCCACTGTGATGCTCACCTTCATTATCTCCTTGATACCACAAACAGCTCTACCCCAACTGAATCTCTCTTTCTGAAGCATGTGGTTGGTTTGCTACCTGCTATTCCTTTCTGCTTTTCAGTAGGAAAGAGCAGGGTGTCTTTCCCTTCCCAAGGCCACAGTTGTCTAGGCTGGAAGGAAATCTGCTCCCTCCAGTTCCTCTTAGTGTTTGACACTAGGGATCAGCACAACACGTAGTTGCTACCTACATGAGTCTCATCTATCTCATCCATTCAATGCATTTATTGAGCGCTTACTAAGTGCCAAGAGCTAGGAATACACTAATGATCAAAATTGACATAAAGCATACAGTCTTGTCCCAACAGCCCTGAGCCTTCAGAAGATTCCAAAACTGATGTCTTCTGTATTTATACACTCAGAAATACTTGCAATACCTATAACCAAAAAGGACTCATCTTTTAAATATATGAAGAACTCCTACAAAATCATAAGACAGAAAACCTAAGAGAAAACTGACCCCAAGAATAGATATAGGCCTGACCAGGCAGTGGCACAGTGGATAGAGCGTCGGACTGGGATGTGGAAGACCCAGGTTCGAGACCCGGAGGTTGCCAGCTTGAGCGAGGGCCCATCTGGCTTGAGCAAAAGCTCACCAGCTTGGACCCAAGGTCGCTGGCCCCAGCAAGGGGCGACTCGGTCTGCTGAAGGCCCGTGGTCAAGGCACATATGAGAAAGCAATCAATGAACAACTATGGTGTCGCAACGGCAACGAAAAACTAATGATTGATGCTTCTCATCTCTCTCTGTTCCCATCTGTCTGTCCCTACCTATCCCTCTCTCTGACTCTCTCTCTCTGTCCCTGTAAAAAACAAAAACAAAAAAGAAAAGAATATATATAGTACTTGCACAGATATTCAAATGGCAAACAATATGTATCAAAAGGTGTTTAACCTTGTTGGTTATCAGAGAAATGCACATTTAAACCACAATAAGATACCACTGTCCACCTACCAAAATGGCTAAAAAATTTTAATCTTTTTAGCTTGACAATACAAAATATTGACGAGGATGTAGAGCAAGTGGAACCTAAGATACTGCTGGCAAGGATATAAAATAACATAAGCACTTTGGAAAATTATTTGGTAGATTTACTAACACTAAACATATGCCTACTCTATGACCCAGTACTTCTGTCCCTAGATTTGTATCGTAACAGAAATATAAACATAAGCATACCAAAGGGCACAAATGTTATTATTCATAAGAACCCTAAATTGGGAACATCTCAAATGTCTATCGACAGAATAACAGATGAATAAATTGTGGAATATTAACTTAATGACATAATGTAGAGCAATGAAAATGAATAAGCTAATGCTACCACAATGTTATCCATTAATTTCACACACATAATATTGAGTGAGATGTGGTGGCGCAGTGGATAAAGCATCAACCTGGAATGCTGAGGTCACCGGTTTGAAACCTTGGGCTTGCCAGATCAAGAAACATGAGAAGCAACTATGTGCTACCCTTCCCTATACTTCCTGCTCCTCCCTCCTCTTTCTCTTTCTCCTCTCTCTGAAATTATTCAATAAAAAAATCTTTAAAAATAATATATATATATATATGACTATATATATATGACTATATATATAGAGAGAGAGAGAAAGAGAGAGAAGCCAGACACAAAATAATCCCTACTGAATGGTTTTGTTTACGTAAAGTTCAAAAGCACACAAAAAACTAATCTGTGGTATTAAACAGAGGTTACCTTTCAGAAGGAAGGTGGGGCAGTGACTGGGAGGGGATATGAGGAGGGCTGTTGGGGTGCCAGTGATGATCTAATTCTTGATATGGGTGGCAGTTATATGTGTATATTCACTGTGTCATACCTTGTTGACCTGTACACTAAGGCTTTGTGTACTTTCCCATGTCTGGTATACTTCAATTATTTTTTTTAAGCCACAGGAGAGGGGAACTGTTTTCAGTTGGGGGGTGTGGGAGGGAGGTGGGAAAGGAACAGGAGGAAGATCAAGATTTTACATAGAGGTGGCTGAGCTGTGGCAAGAGGAAGGGGGTGGGGCGTGAGGGCTGTTGAAGGGAGCAGGGCAGGAATTGTCTCCAGCCCCTGAATGAAAGTCTCCAGGTACATCAGCCTTAATTCTCCACTCAGTCCTACACCCTTTATTCAAAAACAGATCCTCTGGGGCAAAACCCAGTGTTTCCTAGCAGAGCAGCTACTTCTCTTTCCAGGCCAAGACTCGGTGTCTGAAGCCATAATTGGAGTTTTAAGACTAGGTCCTGTGAGACTACAGGTCGTTGATGCAAATGTCCCAGCAGCTAAACTGGAGTAATTCTAAATTCTGGAGTGGGAGGTGGGAGGCCAGATAGTATATATTTGTTGTTACACTTGTCCAAAGGAATTACCTAGGTGGTGTTTTCTCTCTCTCTCTCCCTATTTTCCTCCCTCCCTCTCCTGCCTCCTTCTGTCTGAAAAGGAAGCCAAAAACTTCATATTCGGCACTGTGTTCTCCTCTCCCCAGGCACACCTCTACACCAAACCCTATCCAGGGGTCTGAAGTCACGCTCGAAAGCCCCCTCGGCCACTTTCCGGGAGGAAAAGGACAGGAAGGAACCACTGGTCACAGGTTCCACTGACAAGAGGGGAAAACCTGAGAGTGGCAGTTCCTCTACGTGTTACTATATTGTGCAGGTCACACCCCCGGCACAAAAACAGCCCAAAGAGAACTGGTACTAAGTTTGCGTTAGAGAGGTAGAGATACCCCAGGGAGGAAATGGCATAAAGCTAGATGGGAACACCCCTCTTTGATCCGACAAGGTGCGTCAGGGAAAATTGGATTTCGATTTCATTTAGCCTGGGATGGAGACATCTCTCCCCATGCTGCCACCAGTATCATTGGGTCAGAGGATGCCAGGCTCCACTCCACCCCGACCTCAGGTGGTGTGTGTGGGATCCCAGCCGAGAATCTGACCTCTTTTCCCTCCTGCCCGCCCATCCCCACCCCTTTCAAGGCCGGGTCTTTATTAAGGCCGGTTGCGTCCGGGTTGAGCCATCTGTTTAGAAGAACGCGGGATCTGGCGGAAGCGCGAGGTGACGAGACAGCCGTAGAGGAACCGTGACCAAGAACAAGGTAGGGATGATTCTCCCCGAGTACGGAGCGTGAGAGCTCCACGGAGTGGTTTCCCGGTCGTCCCGAAGGCCAAAGTCTCAAGGAAACACTCAAGATGCCAGGGAAGCAGGGCACAGGCGTACACGCCTTACAGGGGCTAGGAAGTCTCCGGGTGCGATGGGCGGGCCCGAGAGACATGGCACAGCGCGACGATCGCGGGACAGCAGGAACCGAGGCAGCCAGCGGAGGGGCGCTGGGACCCGCGCGATCGCCACGCGACCGCGGGCTCCGGGTTCCCGTCACCCAGCGCACCGTATTTCCCCCACGCCCCGCCCAGCACAAAGCGAAGGAAAGAAGCCGGGTGGAGCGGAGCCCGCCCCCTCCTCCGTCCCCGATTGGCTACTGCAGTTGTCCATCCAGACTCTATTTTTGATGGAGGTGGGGTGCCACCCAGTCTGCCCCAGATCACGTTTGCCACTAGCAGCCAACCAGTCGAGCCCAAGTCCGCGGGCCGTAAGCGGTTGGGGGCGAGTGAGCTCGGCCCCACAGTCCCCTGTCTGTGTGCCCCCAGCCCGGCCCGAGGCGGTATATCCTGCTCTTCTCGGCCACCTCCTCCCCGTGGAAGCGGAGTGGCGGCCTCACTGCAACGCAGAGGCGAAATGTAGCGAGCCGGGGGTCGCGGCTGGACGCTTGCCTTGGCTGAGGGGTTTTGGGGGGGCACGGCGGCGGCCGAGAAGGACTGCCGAGGAAGAGGAGTGATGAGAAGAGGGGGAACCCTGCACCCCCCGAGACCACGGGCCCCTGCTGCCACTCGCCAGGCGCCCCCTTTCTTCCTAAGTGAGGGGCAGGTCAGTCCCGTTGGGGTGAGGAGGTGGCGGAGGGCGGGAGTCCTGGCGCTCAGCGTATTTGCTGAGTCTGAAAACGGGAAAGGCGAGGGAGGACACGCATTTACTTCTCCCTCTCCTTGGGTTTGGGGATAGTAAAACACGTCTTTTGTGTCCCTTCCTCGGGTCATCCTGGTTCTGTTTTGCTTCTTAATTAAATCCCAGGGCCTGAGGCCTCTTCAGAGTCTCTTGACTGGCAGGAGTGGAATAAGAAACTGGCTTCTCTTCCTTCCAGTTCCCTTTCAGGTTAGGTGTCCTGTGTGGAAGACAGGAGGAGGGACCGTCAAGTTTTAGCAGACTCAGAAACTTTTCCTGGCACAAGAGCAGTGGACTCCCTCCTGCTCAGAAGTTTCCTCCTAGATCTCTAGTGAGGGTCTTTGAAAGAACCACAGGACTAGGTAAAGAAGCCTGGAAAAGGGAGTCCTGGTGACTTGAGTCAGTAAAAAGAAAACAATACCCATGGGCCAGTTACTGGAGTTTGAACCACCCTTTCCCAAACAGGAGTTGATTAATTGTGTGTGTTTGGAATACTTAAGGACCTATTTATACTACTTCGGGAAATTCCCTTTAAAATTATTTTTTTACTATGTAAGAGGTAGTCTGGTAAAATGGAATACAGTGGGTGGGTTCAAGACCTGGGGATTTTTTTAGGCAAAAAAAGTGGGATCATTACAGCTAAAGAGACATGCATTTGGGAGCAAGTGCATTTTGTCTTATGTTGCTGCGCTGTTGTTTGTTTTGCTTTGTTTTATTTTTTATTTTTTTAGTTGCTGCTTTTGTTTTTTGTTGTTGTTGTTTTTTAAGAATTCCACTATATCCAACTCTCTGTAACCCTGGGGAACAGGGCAAACCTAGGGAACTAAAAAGTGTGCATAACAAGCAGTAGTTTTACTGTCTTTCTTTTCAAACTGAGATAACTCCCTTGTCCTATCTGACCAGCTCACAGGGCCCAAAGCAGGGGGAGAGGAGCAGAGACAGAGGCCTGGATCCAAGTCAGCCTCTGAGTTTTTTTGTAACACTGTTGACTCTCAAGGGCAGGAGTGGGTAGGCCTCTGGCTCTTGGCCGTGGTCTGGCAGGCTTGCCCAGGGAGTTCTCCAGCTTTTTTCTTCTCAGGGGCTAGGGCACTTGGGGGTCTGGGGACCTTCACTCAGTGATCAGATTCTGTGTTTAATTGCTCTGTGTGGCTGTCTTGTGACTGTAAACAGTCACATTCTACAGTGGTGTGTCTGTGTGGCAGGGAGTCTGTGACTGAATTTGGAATTGAGTTCACTGGGAGGCCACATCTAAAGAATCCTGGGTTCTTAATGGGCATTCAAGAAGGGATATTCCCCAGGACACCTTCCAGTTGCTGAGAAGATAATGCAAGGTCTCCCACACAGCATCTCCTCCATCCCAGGCTGCTCACCATCATGGTGGGCCCTGTGGGACATTGGGTTGCTGGCTGGGAGGATGGCCGGGATAGTGCCTGCTGGGCCTCCAGGTGTCACAGTCCAGGAGTATGTCATTTTAGTGGAAAGAAAAAACTCTATTCTTGGCTTGTGCCTGCTTTAATGCCTCCCAATGTGAGCCGTCCTTCACTGTATCGTAACATCCTCTTTTTCTTGTTTTCTTCCCACCTAAGGTGTTCCACACAGGTTCTCGTGACTTGAAAGACCAGAGATTTGGGGAGGTTCAAGGTCTTCCCAGGAAGGAAGGAAATTTCTGGAAGAAAGGTGAAAGAAGACGACAGACACTGCCCCGGGACCAGCAAAGCCCAGAAAGCTGTGGGAAGCTTAAGGATTCCTGCCAGAGGTGTGGGAAGGAGCCACAGCCCTACGCCCAGGCTGCCTTCTGAAAGACTCCAACCCACGCTACTTTCCGTGAAAGAAGGGTTACCTCAGAGGGTACCCCAACTTGGGTGGTCTTTTCTACTCTGGATGTCCCTGCTCTGAGGAGCCTGCTGCTGAGAACCAAAGAAGATAAGAGGCCAGATTAATTTTCCCCCAGCCCAGTGCTGGACGCAGGAGCCAGGTGTCTGCACCCCTAGTGGCTGGCTGCAGGGTCTGGTGAGGAGTTTCTGGTTCCCTCCAGCTTGCAGCTTCAGTGCTTGATGGGGCTGCCTGTTGGTAGATCAGTTTTTGCAGAGCCTGGTAGGAGCAGAGAGCCGTGGGAAGAGGTCCTGCGGCGCTTAAGCCTGGGTTCACCCCAAGACTAAGTTCTTTTCCGAGTTAGAGAGGAAGAGAGAAAGCAAAAAAAAGAGAGGGGGAGAGAGAGAGGAGAGAAAAACTTCCCCCTTCTGGTCTTCCCTTCCCGTCATGTCCTCTAAGTCGGAGCCGAAGGACGTCCACCAGCTGAACGGGACTGGCCCTACTGTTCCACCCTGCCCTTCAGATGGCCCTGGGCGAGAGCCCTTGGCTGGGACCTCCGAGTTCCTGGGGCCTGATGGGGCTGGGGTAGAGGTGGTGGTGATTGAGTCTCGGGCCAACGCCAAGGGGGTTCGGGAGGAGGACGCTCTACTGGAGAACGGGAGCCAGAGCAATGAAAGTGACGATGTCAGCACAGATCGTGGCCCCACACCACCCTCCCCACTCAAGGAGACCTCCTTTTCCATCGGGCTGCAAGTGCTGTTTCCCTTCCTCCTGGCAGGCTTTGGGACTGTGGCTGCGGGCATGGTGCTGGACATCGTGCAGGTAGGACCTGGGTGGGGCAGCTCTTGCCAATGGGTCCCAGGGCCACCTTTCTTCCTGGGAAACTGACTCTTGGAGCTTTCTCTCCACCTCCCCATCAGAAGCAGCTGCTGCTTCCAGGAACACTGTTTCCCTTTGGATCATGTCCTCAGTTTCTTCTTAGTCTATTTACTTACTACAGAGTCCTTGAGCAATCTCAATAGCCATGGGGAAGTAGTCAGGGCAGTATTGCTTAACAGAAGCAGATTCAGTTCCAGAGCTTAAATTTGGAAGAGGAGAGATGGAATAAGGCTGGCTGTTGCCTGCCCTTCCTCCTGGGCATTTCTGCTGAGCCTGGCTCAATAGGAGACATTTAGATGGATCTACACTTTACTCTTTCTTTTCCCTTCACTTGAGGTTTTAAGGATACCCATAGTAGAAAGCTAGGTTTCTAGTCTCCTCCATCCCCCTGCTGGGCAGGAATTTGTCTGACTGCCAAGAGGGTCTCAAATTAAAGTGGGAAGGTTTTTAAAAGCATTTTGTGTGCTTATCTGCCTGTACCCTTGCCACAATCCCACAATCTCCTTGGGGAATGGTGGTGGGCCCATACTGTCTGAGGCATGATTTGGCGGGGGGAGGGGGGTGGCATGGTAAGACCTGGAAGTACTAATTATGTGACATAAATGGGAACAAAATGTAACCAGGCCTGAGCAGAACTGTGTTCTTTGCTCCTTACATGTCTTCCTGGTGCCTTGGGCAGAGAGTGTTCCTTTTGAGGCTGCTGAGTAGGATTAAGGATAAAAATTGGTAGGTCCTGGAAGACAAGAGCCAGGGATAGCTATGTTAGCATACTGTGGGTAAGAACTTACCCAAAACCTCCAGGTCCAGGAGATAGATAAAGTCTTCTCTCTAGATAAAAGTTTTTGATGCATAGTAAGGCACGCAAAGCTTTCTGTAGATGCTGAATTTAACTAAAATAATCCTTAACAAGTATCAAATTCCTGCTGAGTGTGGAGCTCTGTCCTAGGTACTCAGAGAAATACAGAGGCCGGGGGATATCTGGCCCTTGCCCTTTGGACCCATCAACATGTCCCTGACCATGAAATCTCAGGATGATGTGGAGCTCAGCATCCCCTCCTCTGTGCCAGTCCAACCCTAGAAACAAAGTATGTGGTCACGCAGAGTCCTGTTGGTGGGTCTCACCGTGCTCGTGTCCCAGGGAACTGAGGGTGGTTGGTTCTATAGGTGGTTCCTTCTTTGCCTTGAGCCCCTCAAGAGAACCCTGCACCTTCCGTTGCTAATGAGGGTGTTGTTTATGTCATGCCAAAGTGCCTCGTTCTGCTTCCTCTCACCCCTAACCTGTTACCTTGAGGATTGTTTCTCATGCTGGTGAGGAAACCGGCTTGGAGCTGAGAAGGCCAGCTTTGAATTCCTCCCCACAATGGCTTTCTCTCCTCCTAGGGGAGTGAGTGGGGGGTAAGAGGAGAAGGGGAAATGAGACTTGGGTAGCAATTTCTCCACCTTTTTCATCCCTTTCTTGTGGCTCTGGTTCTCATTTTTAGAGTTTCTGAGGTCTGGTTTGGTATCACAGGGTGCAGTGGTGAACTGGGAGAGGATTTTATTTTCTGGAAAATACTGGTATGGGGAGCATTTGCTGGGCTGTGGCTTGGAGCAATTCGGTAACTTGTCCCTGGTCATCTGACTCAGAGCCTGTCTATTAACCTCTGTGGCCCTCACCATGGCCATGATTCTCCAGTTGTTTAAAGATTCTGGGAGGAGCCTGCTTTCTTTGCCTTTCCCCTGAAAAACAGGAACAACTGGAGTTATATACTAAAGTGAGCAAGAACAGAAGTTCTTAGAGGCTCCATGCCTTCCCGTCCCATACACTCTGAGATGTCTAGGGCTGGAAAAGGCTTCTGATGTCTTGCCCCACCTTCACCTCATCCCCACAAGCCTGAGACCTTGAGAGACCTAGGCACCTTTGGCACCTGCCCAACACACCCACAGAGGGCCAGCATTTGTCCTTCGTGTGGCACCTAGCTCGCTGCAGAGTTAGGTCCAGTTGGTATGGATGACAATGGCTGGATTGTCCTGGTCCTCCTCCCCCAGCCTCCCTGCCACAGCTGGGCTGGAGCAGGCCCTGCAGATAGCTGCAGAGATATGGGAGAGGGAATGCAGGAAAAAAAACCAGGACGTTGGACTACAGGGAGATTCTTAGTCCATACCCAGGGGAGTAAAAGGGGCAATTCTCAGATTCAAGAACAGCAGGATGATTTTTAAGGATTCAAACCTGCATTCCCCTTTCACAGGTTAAGATGGCCTTTAGTAAGGCAGAGTCTGGAAGTAGCTAAGACACTGGGGCCGTCTGGAGGATGTGGCGGTAGAGTGTCCCCAGTGTCTCAGAACAACTAAGTAGAAATTCGTGTTGGTGCAGATGTTTCCTTGGCCAGGATTCCCCATCTTTTCCTGCTAGTGCAGAAGACCCGGTCTCTTCCTTGAAGGCCCATTTCGGGCTCCTCTTATCTGCCGTCCTCACCACTCACTGTGTACAGCCAGCTCTGCTGTAAGATAAGGGGCTGGCGCACTAGCCAAAGGTAGGAAAGGGTAAATGGACTGCAATGGGCTCCAGTTTCCCCACCGTGGCTGAAAAGTCCTGCAGCATCTGGGAAGGAACTCAGGATTGGGCCCAATGTTGGAACTGAGGGGGGTTAGGATATGGGAACCTCCCTGCCACAGATGCCTTGTGCCCCAACCCTGGTTTGGTCCTGGCTGCTGCAGGCATCTCATTCCCTTTTCCGGCCAGGCTATCAAAGGTGGCAGGAAGTGGTAGCGCACCTTTCAGTGGAATTCCCAGCTGTCTTAAGACAGATGGGACCCCTACGTCTTTATTTTAGCTCACAGGCTGAGGATCCCAAGGGCAATAGACTCCCCTCCCCCAAACACCTCCGTGCCTGGCTTCTCTGCCTACTGTGTAGGCAGGAGTGAGCTTGGGCAGGTGGATTGGGAAAGAGGCCCTTGCTCCTGTCAGGACAGGTGAAGACTGGGCTCACTCCAATCCGACCTGAAAGGTCAACTCCGGCCCCATGCCCCAGGTGCTCCTACAGCCCTTGATTAGAGCTTATCTCTCTGGGTTTCAGTCTTAAAGTCTTGACTCCACCTCCCCCTGGCTGTGACTCTCCCCTGTCGCCACCCTCCTAGAGGGGAAGAGGCTCAGCACTGAACACTAAGGCAGGCAGGGCTCAGTGTGGGAGGCTGGAGATGAGGGATGGAAGGACAAAGAGGAGGGTCCTGGCAGGGCCACGGAGTCAGTTGCTCTGAATCGGAATTATTTCAGGGTGTGGGGCGGGCGTCTCATCTCACCTCCAGAACATCAGGGACCTCCATACGAAAGAACTGGAAAAGGAGCTGCGTTTCTGAGAAGCACTGAAATGCTAGGTGTCCCCCCCACCCCGGTGGGGCTGTGCTTCCTGGAACGCACCCTTCTCCATCCCCAGCAGCGCAGGAAGGCATGGGTGAAGGTTTGGCTGACAGGGCTGGTGGTTCGACTTCAGGAACAGGCCCTCCCAGCCGGGATGAACAGGATAGGCCTGAATTAGGTCAAAGCAGGAAGGACACACTGTCTGCCCCTGCCACATGTTACAGACTCCCAACCTCAGAGCCACCCTGCTTCCAGGCTGCCTCCACGTCACTAGCATCTCTTCCCAGAGTCCTGTGTGTGCGCACGCGCCCTGAGCTGCATCTTTGAGAGGGTTTTGTGGGTAAAGAAAGTAAGTGTGTAGGAACTAGCTACTCTGACCCAAGTGCCAATTTGGCTTCGCTGAGTTGGCCTCAGGGTGTGTGATTTTCCAGGTTGAGCTGTGTTCTTTACGGATTAGGAAGATTTACATAGGGGCTATTTATTGTGGCTGCTTATTCTCCTTGCCTGTCTCTCATTTTAGCTACTAAAACCCCACACCTTCTAGCTTTGTGTAATTAAAAGGAGAGGGGGAGGGGTTTGGGGAGTGCTTTTAGTGGCTGCCAGAGGGGCTTAGCTGAGCTTCGGACATTTTATTTTCTTGAATAATTATAAAGACAAACAATAATTCCTTAGAAACAGTTCAGAAACTGTTACTTGCATCCACTTGGAGAATTTGTTTCTGGGCTCTTTCACTCGGCCAGTACGTAAGCATTGTATACACCTACCTGGAGAACTAAGTTTTGTTGTTGTTATTTTCATGGTAAATATATAGGGTTTTTTTCTTTCTTTTTATTTAATTAATTTTTTTACATAGATTCTAGGGTGACCCCGACTGCATCCCCCTCCCCCATATTCCCCTCAACATCTCCTTTACCCGCCTCCCTGCAGCGCCCTCCCCCCTTCCCTTCAGGTTTATCCCATCCTGTCATCCCCTTTCCCTCTGTCCTCTTTTCCTCTGGTCCCTTTGATCCCTCCTTTGTCTTAATTCCTTTCCTCAGTTCTCAATATTCCTTGGGTTCCTCAAATGAGTGAGGTCATATAATATTTTTCTTTTTCTGCCTGGCTTATTTCACTCAACATAATAGTTTCCAGGTCCCTCCATGTTGTTGCAAAAGGTAATATTTCCTTCTTTTTCATGGCGCCATAGTATTCCATTGTATATATGTACCAAAGCTTTCTAATCCACTCGTCCACTGATGGACACTTGGGCTGTTTCCAGATCTTCACTATAGTGAACAATGCTGCCATAAACATGGGGGTGCATTTCTTTTTTTTCAGTCGCTGATATGGTGTCCTTGGGATGAAATGCAAATTAAAACCACAATGAGATACCACCTCACACCAGCCAGAATGGCGCTCATTAACAAAAACAACACATTATAGGTGCTGGTAAGGATGTGGAGAAAGGGGAACCCTCCTGCACTGCTGGTGGGAATGCAGACTGGTGCAGCCACTGTGGAAAACAGTATGGAGATTCCTCAAAAAATTAGAAATGGAACTGTTCTTTGACCCAGCTATCCCACTTATAGGAGAACTAAGTTTTTAACAGCTGGCCGCTGGTAAGCTGGGAGGGGCAGAGAAGGTTAGACATTTGCAGTGAGGAGGGACTATGAAGCTTTGAAAGCCCACAGTAGGCCACCGGAGGGAGGGGCGCAGTGGGGAGTTCTTTCTTCTCTGAAGCTGCTTGTCCAGTTTAGGTAAGGAAAAAGGGGCAAAGCAGAGCCAGGCCAGGCCTCAGGGAGCTGGAACCCCAGCAGTATACATTAGCATCCGAGTTCCTACAGGGCAGATGGGGCTCGCTTGGGCTGCCTTCTCTCTGGGGCCCTGCGGTGAGGAGGGACTTGAATCCTTTAGAATGGGGCAAGGAAGGGAGTTCTGAGAGGAGCTTCCCTAAAGAGTCCTAAGCTGCAGACCTGTGGGGGCCAGGTAAGGGTACACTCTAGCCCCAATGAGATTAACCCTTCCCCAGGATACTAGTAGGGTCATTAGAGTCATCCCTCTACCACCAAAGCATACATACACAAAAAGAACTCTTGAGGAAAAAAGAAAGGTGCTTGTCTTATAGGACCCCAGTGTCCAGCCTTCCCTAGTCTCTAGTCCTGGGCCAGCTCTGCTTATATCTTGATCATCTTTTGTTAATTGTGGTAAAAAAGAAAGAAAAACATAGCACAAAGTTTATCACTTTAACTGTTTTTAAATGTACAGATCAGTAGTGTTCACTACATTCACTACGTTATTCTGCCATCACCACCATCTATCTCCAGAACGTTTTCATCTTGCAGAACTAAAACTCTGTACTCGTTAAACACTAGCACCCCTTTCTCCCCACCCCTCTCCATTGGCACCACCATTCTACTTTGTATTTCAGTGAATTTGACCTTTTTTGTTGTTTTTGAGAGAGAGGGAGGAACAAGAAGGGAGAGAGATGAGAAGCCTCATCTCGTAGTTGTGTCACTTCAGTTGTTCATTGATTGCTTCTCAAATGTGCCTTGACTGGTTGGGAGGGGTGCTCAAGCCAGCGACCTTGGGTTTCAAGCCAGCAACCCCAGAATCACGCTGATGATCCCGTGCGCAAGCCGGCCACCTCGGGGTTTCACACATAGGCCTCAGCATCCCAGGCCAACGCTCTACCCACGGCACCACCACTGGTCAGGCTATGAATTTGACTTCTTTAGATACTTCATATAAGTGGAATCATACAGTATTTGTCGTTTTGTGCCTGGCTTATTTCGCTGAGCACACACATTGTCCTTAAGGTTCATCAGTGTTATAACAGTTGATATGATATCCTTACTTTTTAAGGTTGAATAATATTTCGCGTGTATATACCATATTTATTTATCTGCTCATCTATCAATGGACACTTGGGTTGCTTCCACCTCTTGGCTATTGTGAATAATGCTGGCATGAACATAGGTGTGCAGATATCTCTTTGACATGCTGCTTTCAATTCTTTTGGATATATACTCAGCAGTGGGATTACTAGATCATGTGATAGATTCTATGATTGCACCATTTTACATTTCTACTAACATTGCATAAAAGTTCTAATTTCTCCACATCCTTGCTAACGCTTGCTATTTTCAGGGTGGTTGTTTTTTTATTTACACATGATCTTAGCCAAAAGGCTAAGAAACAATAAGGGTTCATTTGTTTATGCGTTTGTTTGTTAGTTTGTTTTTTAAATAGTAATCGTCCTAATCAGTATGAGAGATATCTCATTGTAGGTTTGATTTGCAACCTTGCTCATCCTTAACTATAGAGTGTTGGTGCTGACGCTGCATTTAGAAACCATTTGACTTGACTTGGCCCCTGAATTGTACATTTTAGAGACAGGAGCTTGGGGTCTTTGTAACTTGTTTAAGGTACTCCCTGGATAGTCTCTGAGGGGAGAGTGTTGGAGAGATAGCACAAGGCCCCTCCCTGTCGTATCTTGTAGGAGCCCTAAAGCTGTCAGTCCATTACATTACAGCACTTTGCCTCAACCTGTATACTTCTAACCTGGTTACCTGTCCCCTCCTACCTCTCTAACCTGAAGGTTTTCCTTTTTTGTTTTTTTTATTTTATTTATTTATTTATTTATTTGAAAGAGGGGGAGAAACAAATATAGATTTGTTGCTCCGCTTATTTATGTATTTATTGGTTGTGTCTTGTATGTGCCCTGACTGGTGATCAAACCCTCAAGCTTGGCATATCAAGACAATGCTATAACCAACTGAACTACCCAGCCAAGGTGGCTTTTTATTTTTATAACAAATAAAGGGACCCACATTGCTGCCAAGGCCAGGGAGGGAGACACCATCCTAGCTTTTTTTACAAGTCTTCAGTTTCAGTTGCAACTAAAGTAGCTTTCAAAGAGCCAATCCTGGCTCCTACTTTTTTCCTGTTAGCACTAATGAGTGTGGTGCTCTCTGAACCTTAGTTTCCTTATTTACAAAAGGGGGTTAAAAATAGCCCCTACCTCATTGAGCTGATGATAGCATGAAATGGAAAATGCATGTAGAGCACTTAGGCTAGTCTACTCTGTTTAATAGATGTGAGCTGAGGAAACTGGCGGGGAGAGCCAGGCCTGACAGTCTCAGGGCTAGAACCCAGTCTCCTGACTCCCAACCCAGTGATCTCCCTGCAGGGGTTCACTTGCCCCTCCTAGCTGAGAGATTAGGGAAGGTACATGGAGTAAGAGAGTACAGAGGAGGAATAAAAAGCCTCTTACAGACCAACATTTTGAGGATTGGGGCCACGGTCTTTATTCAGAAGGAAAATTGCAATGGCTGAGGCCCAAAGCCCTTAGAGATAGAAACCAAACAAACTCTAATCTCTTCAGCCCCGTGGAGCCCAGCTCTCAACAGCTGAGACAACACTACCCAAGGCTGAGGCCACAGAGAAAATGGATTAAAGGCAAAGGGGTTGGCGATTGTGATTTGAGGGGGAGTCTCAAAGGAATTTGGGGGTGTAAGCCATCTGGGGTAATTCAGCTGTGTGGGTCCTCACCATTTTCTTCCCCCAGCTCCAAATAGCAGGCAGAGGAAGTAGAGCCAGGCTGGTCCTCCCGACCACAAGAGACCCTCTGTGTCTCCCCTGCTCTGGGTGGCAGGAAGGGGGGCTGTGTTGTTTAGAGTACTGTGGGCTTGGTTTGGATCCAGGGTTCTTGGAGGAAAGGTGGCTGGTGTGTTCACTCCCTGCTGCTTCCATTTCCTCCTCAAGCCCCTGATCCCAGACTATCTGTTCAACCTCCAAGCCAGCCCCATGGGGCACTGAAATTCCTGAGATCTGTTTTCACCTTGTAGCACTGGGAAGTCTTCCAGAAGGTGACAGAAGTCTTCATTCTGGTGCCTGCACTACTGGGGCTTAAGGGGAACCTGGAAATGACCCTGGCATCGAGGCTCTCCACCGCAGTGAGTGTCCTGGCTGGGAGGACTGGGTATGCCGAGGACTCCGGGCAGCACAGAGCCAGACTGGGCGATCACTACTGGTCTTTCTCGACTGCCCACGCCTGGAGTGCGGGACTGGGGTGGACAGGTATAGGGAGATCCCAGGCTGGGTGTCCTGCTCCTGGCAGGGGCTCCCTGCCCCAGTGGTTCCCAGGCTCAGTTTCTGGATGTCCCAGCCGTCCCTGGACTCTTGCCCCACCCCCTGTTTTGCAACCCCCCTCGTGACTGTTTGTGCAGCTTTGACAGGCGAGCATCATGCTGGTTCCTCCACCTGCACAGATGGGGGCCTCCTCTGATCTCCAGCCCTACTCTGCAGCTGGGCCGGAGCAGAGCCAGGCCTTCCCAGCTCCCTCCCATCCCATTCCCCTTCCCCCCATGGCTTTAAAGGAATAGACAGGGAGGGATGCTCATCACTCCCACCTCCTCCTACAACCTCTTAGATCAGCCATGATGGTTCAGAGGCTGATCCAGATATACGGCCATAGGGTGGGAGGTAGGAGGCAATAAAACTCAGGAGACCAGGGGAACCAGGTGTCAGGGATGTCCCTACATAGTTACAAGTCTGGACAAGGCAGTAGAGAGAAGGGAAGCCAGCTTAGTCTGCCCCAAATTGCCCCTCTCCTGGCCTTCTCCCGTGCCACCTCACCCCTTCCCAAACACTCTTGTGGCCGCAGTCCTAGACCAGCAGCTAATCTTTCCTTCTCTATGACAGCAAGCTGGCTTCAGAGCTGGGGCTCCATCAGGTTATTCAGACCTGTGTGGGAGTGGGCTGCCCTGATGAGCGGGGCAGTGGATGAAATCTCAGTGGCTCTCCTGAGAGGAGGAGAGGAGGAGAGGAGGAGGCTGCCTCCGGAGCTCCCTCTCTGCCCCCACCCAGCCGCTCCTTCCCTCTCACTCTAGCCCCCCAATCTTGCTTCACTCTCCAGGAGGGTCCTGTTTTAGTCCCAGAGTCTTAGGCCCTGTGCACTGCCTCCTGATCTAGGCGGGGTTCTATGGACTGAGCTTCAGGCCTGGAGTTCTAGCCCCCTGTCTTCCCTCTCCCAGGCCAACATCGGGCACATGGACACACCCAAGGAGCTCTGGCGGATGATCACCGGGAACATGGCCCTCATCCAGGTAAGAGAGCAGGAACTTCCTTGTTCAGGAACCTGAAAAGCTTAGGTCAGCCCCATCTGGGTCCTGAGTGAAGCTCCTGAATGAGCTCGTTCCTCCCAAAGCAGCTTTAGCAGGTAACCAGGTTTCCCAGGTTAATAGCCAGGAAATTCCAGTATCTCAGTGTCAGATCTTGGCTCCCAGTGCTGCAGGGAGCTCATGCCCCAACTGATCAGACTCAGGAGAGGACTGAAGTGCTGAGATGTCCTTAACCACTCTTGTCCCATGTCTCCATAAAGCTACACGGATTCTGCACTGGAGTCTTTCCCCTTGAGACCCAGGCCTTGTCTCTGGACTGAAGTCTCGGGTACCATTGAACTCACCACAATTCCCAGAGGAACACTCATTCAGTCAGTAACATGTCCTGGACTCCTGCAGGGTGCACTGCTCAGTACTGGTGTCTGGTGTGAAACTAAATAAATATAGACATCATTCTAGCTAGGGAGGACTGGACAGTCCTGCTCCACCTGCGTCCTGGGGCTGCCAAGGGCCAGGAAATGGTCTGGCCAAGTTCTCAGCGGCCTTGGCTAAGAAGCTCTGAGCTCCCAGGGCTCTGAGTTACCACTTCCCTCCACAGGTACAGGCCACAGTGGTGGGCTTCCTGGCATCCATTGCAGCCGTGGTCTTTGGCTGGATCCCTGATGGCCATTTCAGTATCCCACATGCCTTCCTGCTCTGTGCCAGCAGCGTGGCCACGGCCTTCATTGCCTCCCTGGTCCTGGGTAAGGAAGGGAAGGGTGGGGCAAGGGAGTAGGGAGGGCTGCGCCAGAGTTGTCACCTTGGCCTGGTATCTCCAGTCTATCTGTTGTTCCCCCCTTATCTCTCTTACCTTTGCTGGCCCTCTCCTTTTCCTCCCCAGGTATGATCATGATTGGGGTCATCATCGGCTCTCGAAAGATTGGAATCAACCCAGACAATGTGGCCACGCCCATTGCTGCCAGCTTGGGTGACCTCATTACCTTGGCACTGCTCTCAGGCATCAGCTGGGGACTCTACCTGGAGCTGGGTGAGTCTGAGGCTACCGAGGGTGGGACCCGGGTGGACCTCTGGGTGGGATTAGGAGGATGGTTGGTGTAAATGCAAATGTGTGAGCATTTCTTCTGTGTTCTTTATTTGATTAGAACACAGTTGTAATAACTCCCTGCTTTGGAGAGGTGAGGCTCAGTGCTTATCTCAAATTCACGCAGACAGCAGGGACAGGGGAACAGATGTATCCGAGAAATATGTATATTCCTGCTGGGTCCTGTGGATTCTTGCTTCCCCTGGAGGGGTAAGGTAGAAAGGGTGAAAGAATGGACCTGAAGGCTGGAATCTGCTTGTAGAATGAAGAAGGGGAGGGGAAATAGTGATTTCTGGGGATTAAAGCAAGAAATCTAGACTCTGGTCTCTGCCCCTTATGAGTCCAGTGCAGGGGGAGCTTTCAAGCTTGGTTTTCTCATCTACAAATGGGAAAGGCTGGCCCCACCAATCTCCTGGGCTTAGAGTGAAAATCAAATGAGTTACATACACTTAAACAGCCATTTCTTTGTAGCATTGCTGTTGATCTGTCGGGATGTTTGCAGGCTCAGCCAGGGGGAGGCTGGGAGCAGGGAGCTACAGTGCTCACCTCCCTCTGATCTCTGCTTCTCAGATGACTGGCAATACATCTATCCCCTGGTATGTGCCTTCTTTGTGGCCCTGCTACCTGTCTGGGTGGTGCTGGCCCGACGGAGCCCAGCCACAAGAGAGGTGCTGTACTCAGGCTGGGAACCTGTCATCATTGCCATGGCCATCAGCAGGTAGGCTCGAGCCTTGGATACATACCCCGACCCTCCCCACCCTGCCACAGTCTCCCTTTAAGCCCTGAAGAGAGGGAGCATAGTGCAGACCATAAAAATGCCTTCAATAGTATATTGGTCACATGTCCTATTGCAGGTGAGAGAAATCATCTGAAATAGGTTTCATTGAAAATCAGAATGCATTGGCTTAGGTAACTAGAAAAGCACAGCAGGATTCAGAAGCAGAAATTTTATCATCACGGTCCCAATATTCTGCATCCCACAGCTCTGCCTTTCCCTGTGTTGGCCTGCAGTTCTAGGGTTATACTTTTCTGCTTTTACTGATTCCTGTGGTAAGAGAGAGCCTTTTTCTCGGCAACTTCACCAAGTCCCATTATAGACTTTCATTGGCTCTCCTTCAGTCACATGACTATCCCTGAACCAATCAGTGTGGCCCTGGGGATATGACGCTCTGATAGCATGAGTTTGAGGCCTAGTCACCATTGGAGTAATGTCATGTGAACCACAGTGACTGAGAGACCATTCCCTGAGGAAGAGCTCAGCACTGTTACCAGAAGCACCAAAAAATACTGAGCAAGCAGAACAGCAGACATTCTCATAAGCAGGTGGCCATGTGGACACCTCTAGCCAGCTTAGGAGGTGAGCACCACCAGCTTGCTTGGGGAGCATTGTGACAGCCGAATGTCATGAGCACCAGCTGATTCTGGCAAAAGAAGCAAGGACAGGAAAACAAGGAACTCTTGGGGGCCACCCTGCTTCCCTCCCTGCCCAAGGCCAGATGGACCTGTCCCTCTCATCCCAGGACTGAAACAGAACCCTTTAACGACCTTTGTGTCATTTTGTCTTTGTGTCTGTAGTGTGGGAGGCCTCATCTTGGACAAGACTGTCTCAGACCCCAACTTTGCAGGGATGGCTGTCTTCACACCTGTGATTAATGGTGAGGTCTTGGCCTCAGCTGCCAGGGGAAAAGAAAGGGCAGGAGAAGTGGACTTGGGGGGCTTTCGATCAGTCAGGGTTCCAGCGGGCAAGAGCATCCAGCTCAGTTAGCGCAAGACTTTAAGAAATGGGCTGTTCCCAAAAGTGGGAGCAGGGTGGAATAACCAACAAGAGATACTGAGGCACCCAGAGATTAGCAACAACACGAAGCCCCAATCCTCAAGGGCCAAGGGGAAAAAAGAGTGTTAAGAAAGCCCAGAGACGATTGTCCTCTGCCCCAATGAGGTAAGCCACTGCCATAAAGCACAGAGAGGTATTTCTTTCCTGACCTTGCTCTCTACTCCCACCCTCTATGATCACCTACTGGTGCCTCCTGTTGGACAACCCAGTTAGAAGCACCAGCATGGAAGGTGGGGTGTTATAGTCTGTAGAAGTCAGCCTTGCAGGGCTCAGAGCAAGGCTAAGGAGAGCAGGGAATAGGTTAGGGGTAGGATGACAATAGCGAGCATAGTTCCTGAGTACCAGATTCCAGAGCACAGAGCTCAAACTTGATTCTTAACATTGGTTACTGGAACCAGCGCATGAGCACTACTAGGTGCTTGCATCTGCTCAGAGCTTTGGAGAGGGGCTGAGACAAGCAGGGCCTCGTCCCCTGGGCTATGTGGGACAGCAGGTTTACACACTGCACTGTTGGAGAAGTCAGGCTCCCAAAGCCTGCAGATCTGCCTGTGTCCCTTCCTGCGTGCTCAGCCACATCAGGGGCACATGAGAGTGCCACGTCTCCATAACAGAGAGGATGAAAGGAGCCTGGAAGACTCCCTGGATTAGCGTGGGGATAATGTCTTGTCTTCTTAATGTGTCACTCTTCTCCTAGGGACTGGTGAATGGGTCGTGCCCTCCAGACTCATCCTACCCCCCAGGTCTAAAGTCTTATGTCTTTCTGCAGGTGTTGGGGGTAATCTGGTGGCAGTGCAGGCCAGCCGCATCTCCACCTTCCTCCACATGAATGGAATGCCAGGGGAGAACTCTGAGCAAGCCCCTCGCCGCTGCCCCAGTCCTTGTACCACCTTCTTCAGTCCTGGTAATGGCAGCGTCCCAGCCTCCTAAATTCATTCCAGCCCTGGAGGGAGAGGGTCAATAATCTGTAAACTTCACTTAAGAAACAGCTGGGGTCCAAATACACAGGCTCTCCTTCTCTGCTGGGCTGCATCAGCTGTTGTGGAGGGCAGAGCCCAGGCAGGAAAGCACTCCTTTCCTGAGACACCCTAGGGGCTGGGGGCCACTGGAGGGAGAGGTAGAGACAGTCAGCTGCTGCCCTGGGACAAGGTTTCCTCATCACCCCTTCTCCTCCCCGGTCCCAGATGTGAATTCTCGCTCGGCCCGCGTCCTCTTCCTTCTCGTGGTTCCAGGACACCTGGTGTTCCTCTACACCATCAGCTGTATGCAGGGCGGGCATACCACACTCACACTCATCTTCATCGTCTTCTACATGACAGCTGCACTGCTCCAGGTATGGACTGGCAGGGGCACAGGGGGGCCAGGGCTGCCTTGCAGGGATTGGAGGGGAGGCCCGGGCTTGGCCCATCAGATGCTCTGCACCTTTTTCTCCAGGACGGGCTGGCAGATAAACACTGGACAGGGCTTGGAAGAACAGGCTGTAGTTCCAGCAGGTTCACTAACATGCTGTGTGACTGTGGCCCAGTAGTAGCATTATCTCTGAGCCCAGTTATACACTTGTAAATGGAGAGGATGACCCAGAGGTGGTGGTTTTCAGGCAGGTGATTGTTGGGTGCTGAGCAGGTGGGCTTTGGCCACGGAGCTGCACTCGGCTCTGTTTTACATGCTGGGCTTCCTCAGATTTCATATAAATAAAGACTTTCACAGCTTGAGAGAGTGTCAAAACCACTATACTAGATAATCTTAGGATCCTGTCCAGCCTTGGCATTCTATAATACTATGACATTCTCTTCCCTGTTTTATTATAACACTTTTCAACATTTTATTTTGAAGTGATTATATATTCACAGAAAAGTGAAAAAAGAAAATGTAGAAAGATCCCATGTACTGTCCACCCATTTCCCCCAGTGGTAACCTCTTGCATAACAATAGTACAGATTGATTAGGAAATTAATACTGATACAATCCACAGAGCTTATTTAGATTGCACCAGTTTTACATGCACACTTGTGTGTATGTTTAATTTTGTGCAGCTTTATTACATGTAAACTCACCAAGACACAGAACTATCCCATCAGCACAAGGCTCCCTCATGCTACCCCTTTATATCTACACCTACCCTTCTTACTGCATTTTAAATTTCTATAGATTTGTTGTTGTTTTTTTACAGTGATGCTTTCCAAGCCATAGGCCCCTCTCTTGGGGCGATCCCATTCCAGGGCGCCCTGCCCTTCAAGACTGGGTTTTTCCAATGGGTAATAGCAGTCACATTACAGCTCAAAAAATGTCCTAAAGTTCACAGTGCAACCTCAGTGAAAGGTCTTTTCGGCCCTCTCCCCTGCTGTCCAGTTCTCTTTTCCACAGGCTGTCACTGTTAGCCACTCTTATATACCCTCCGAGCTATTTCACATTGACACATGCAAACATCCATTTTTCTTACATTCCTCCTTTTATTACACACAGGTAGCTCTGCTTTTTTCACATAAAAATTTATCACAGAGATCATTCTGTATCCATACATAGAGAAGAGCACCCTCGGTTTCCACAGCTGTGTACTGTTCTGTTACAGAGATGTTCCCTAGTTTCATTTAACCAGTCCCCTACTGGCAACCCGGTTGTGTGTTGGGACATCTTGGCAAGATGTCTGGGCTAAGAATCAAGCCTGACCTGTGGTGGCGCAGCAGATAAAGCGTCAACCTGGAACGCTGAGTTCACCAGTTCGAAACCCTGGGCCTCCTTGGTCAAGGCCCATATGGGAGTTGATGCTTCCTGCTCCTCCCCCCTTCTCTCTCCCTCCCCCCCCCCTCTCTCCTCTGAAATGAATAAATTAAAAAATAAAAAAGAATCGGCCATATTCTGTTTCCCCGAAGCAGTTCCCAGGCCACCACGTCCCTTGCAAGTGCACTCGTGGAGAAAGAAGAGGCTGTGGCTGGAAGTAGCCCGGGACTGATTTTGGGAAGGAGAAGCCTTAGCTCTATTATCCATGGCAAGCATGCTTGGGGCTACTCTCACCTCTGCTCTCTTTGAGCCTGTGAGGGGGCAGAGTCTGGCACTTCTCCCCCATCAAGGTTCTTCCTGATCCTTCGCTGCCCTCTCTCAGCCATGTATTCCAGGGCCTGCTCGGGATGCTAGAATGTAGGGACAGCTGCTGCCATTCCCTGCCTGGGGCATGTCCTGAAATCTCCTACCATGCTCTTTATTTGGGTTTCTTTTGAAACTGCTGCAAAGGGTGTGAAGTTATGGGGGTTGGGGGGACTGACCCAGGGTCAAGGCCAGGACCACAGGAGTACAAAGCAGCTTTGTGCAGGGCAAAGGGGAATGTGAACGGTGCTAGAAATGTAACCTCTGGTTCAGCCAAGCTTCCCTAAAAATAAGAATCAGTTCTAGCTTCTTTGTCCCCCAAGAGTCTCCCCTTCTTGCACCTGAGACCCTTAGGGAAGAATTTGCATACCACAGTATTTGTAAAGTACAGTCAAGAGGAAAAGCTACCAAATGACTGTGTTGGAGCTTTACCATTTCATTCTCACACAGATGCAGTCATTTGAAGAGCGCACATGTCAGGGAGGGTGCAGAGCATGTAGATGTGGGCCTGCCGCTCGCCCATAGCATCTATATCTATGCATTTCCAACTTAAAGTGCATGTGAATCTTGTTAAAATGCAGATTCTGATTTAGGAGATGGGGGAGGGGAGCTGCTGAGACTGCATTCTAACAAGCTCCCAGCTGCTGTTGATGCTACTTGTCTTGGGGCCCACTAACAAGGTTCTAATCTAGATCATTCTTACTTGTCTGTAGTAATGGAGGGAAAACTAGGGCCCAGATAAATCAAAAAACAGCAAAGAATCCAAAATGTCTTTTGCATTGCTATGCACTCTCTGCTTTCTGTTTAGCAGACTAGTTTGAGATTCTGTTTTACTGGGGCTAACATTAAAACACACTTGCGTTCTTTGAGCCCACAACAGCAGAATGGAAAGGGTCAGGAGGAAGCCAGCTTGGGATAATCAGCTGTTACTCAGACGACTGTGCCGGCAGCAGCCTCAAACACTGTCCTTATTCCACTCTGCTTCGAGGAGAAATGCCTCTATGAAAAGCCAGTTCCAACCCCAGCCCCCTGTCAGACTTCGGGAGAGGCCAACATGGCAGGAACTGGAGTGACTCGAGAATAGGATGACCTAGAATTAGAGGCAAGAGTGCTGAATTCCTGTGGCAAATAGTAGGGTTTCTGTCAGGAAGCACTTCATTTGGTAAATTTGGGGGCAGAATGTAATGCTGATACGGGTGACCCCAGGGATTAGAGCATCTTGCTTTCTAAAGGGCTCACATTATGCCTGTCGTCTGTTCTAGGTGGTAACTGCTGGGTGGAGGAACATAGAGAGGGCACTGTGTACAAAGATGAGCTGTCCCAGCATAAGGACTGTGGAGAGCCAAGCCTTGCTATGCAGTGAATGGGTCTGATCATGTGGCCTCTGGCTCCCCCTGGAGAGAGGGATGGCTATAGGCCCAACCCTTCTGTCTTCTCCAGGTGCTGATTCTCCTGTACATCGCAGACTGGATGGTGCATTGGATGTGGGGCCGGGGCCTGGACCCGGACAACTTCTCCATCCCGTACTTGACAGCTCTGGGGGACCTGCTTGGCACTGGGCTCCTAGCACTCAGCTTCCATGTCCTCTGGCTCATTGGGGACCGAGACACGGATGTCGGGGACTAGCCTGGTCACTCAACCTTCTCCCTACCTTCCGCACTTTCTTTCTGAATTTTGTCTGTTGTTCCTTTTTCCCTACCCCCCACCCCACTGCACACTCCCACCTCTTTCTAGGACTTCACTTTTCACTTTGATACCGAATTCTCATTATTTTCAATGGGAATTTTTATATTGAGCCAAGTTTGTATAGCAAGAATTCAGACAGGACAAATGGACTGAGACAAGCAGTACAAGTAGATTATTGAGACAATCACCAAGTGCAATTTCATGGTGGGTCCCTCCAGGTTAGGTGGATTGGAACAGGGGTTTTTGTCTGGGATCTGGGGACATGTATTAGCAAACTTAGTCTTGGCCCTAATGAGAAACCCTTTGTGAGTGGGCTTTGGTGTTTTTGTTTTTTACTTTTGTTTTTGTTTTTTGGTTGAACAGAGGGATAAATATCACTCCTCCAACCCACACACACATACGTTTTTTTCTAGAAATGGACCAACTTTAAGGCACTAGGCAGGAGACAGCTGTTCTTGGCTCCATATGACCCTAGCCCAGCTCTCTGCCCTGTGGACTAGGCCCTTCTGCTCTCAGAAAGAATGAGGTGGACTGACTATTCAAATTGTACATATACCCCTTACCCAATTGCCTAGTAAGCACCACCAACCCCTCCCAATGATCTTTTGCAATTGGTTGTCACCTCTGGGAAGAAACAAGCAATGGCCTGGTTTCCTTGTGGACCCACATTCATCCATAGGTTTGCCAAGATCTGTATCTTCTCTGGGCCCAGAGGACCAATTCTTTATCTCTGTTCAACCTTCATCTCTAATTGTCTCTAAGCACTACCTTCCCCAGAGCTCACCAGATTGGGTTCCAAGATTAGGGATGGGTATGTGGAGAATGGTTGGGAGGTTGAGGGCAACCAGGGTGTCTCACTGCTGCTGTTTCTCCTGAGGACATACGGTCACGTGGCCACCTTAGACTGTCACTTCCTAAAGTCACTCCTGTCATGTCATGGAGGTCAGTTGTCCTCTCTCTTAGCTTCTGCCCACATTCACCATTCATTCATTTACTCATTCAGCAAGTACAGAGCCTCCCCAAAAGGAGCACTTCTACAGGCATGGTCTGAAATATTCATTGAGCAATATTAATTGAGTGCTTACTGTGTGTTAGGTATTGTGCCAGACACTGACTAGCCAGTGGTAAGGGAAATACAGCTCTAACCTCACCTTATTCCCCAGATAAAGGACATATGCTCTTCTCAAGCTGGCAGAAAGAAATTTCTTTGCTCTATTTGCCTCTGATCCACCAAGCCAGTTTCTGCCTTTAGATCTCCCTCCTCGACCCCACCTCTGTAAAATGCTGACCACAGCTAGAGTTCCCAGTCCCATAGCTGAACCGGTGTTCATTTCTCTAAGTGACCCTTCTTCACCTTCCGTACCCGCCACCTCTCCTCACCAGCCACCTAAAAGATTCAGAACCAGTAAACTAGACATCAGCTAGCTACCTCCCCTTTTCTCTGCCTAGCGCAAGGTTGGGAGCACACTGGAGTCTATCTTACCCACATGTTACTCTGAACAGATTTTCAATCTGTCTGGATGTTTGGATGCCCCTCTATCCCAAGCCTGCCCCGAAACCCTCCCTATGTTGCATAAAGGACTCACCTCCAGGGGAAGACCAAGGAGTGACCTTACTCTTAACCAATACCATGCCTCATCCCAGGAACTTGCCCTACTCCTTCAAACTCTTCTCTCTTCCATTTCTACCCAGGCCACCTAGTGGAGTCTAGAACCTTAGAACTGGAAGAAATCATAGAGGTTATCTCATTGGAATTGTGTCCAACAGAGTTTATTAACACCAGCCTGGGCTTGTTTCTGCTCCTCAGGCCTTGCATCTTGTCCCTCACCTCCAAACGTGCACACAGACTCCTGTACAGGCAAGGTACCAAAACCAACTCTGCCCGGGGGTTGTGCCCTGTGATTCCCAGTCACCCCTGCCCCAGCCACTTACCCCTTCCTCGTCTCTGGAGTCAGGCAGTCTGCCCTGGAAGACTCTGGAGCACCTTCCTGCGCCAAAAAGGCAGGAAGGTAGGCACGCCCCTAGCCCTGAAGGTGTGAGCAGAGGGGGGACTGTGGGGTGAGATGGCAAGAAAATGAAGTTGACTTTCCTGGAAGATTCATTTCTTTTCCCCTGATTGCCCAAACTGCATGTACTTTTGGCCTGGCTACAAGGAGCGACATTGGTTTACTCTTGTATCCTTAAAAAGTTACAGAACTGTGTCTTAAGAGAATTATTTATAGTTACTATAACTGAATTGACAAATGTCAACATAACTGATAAATTATATTTGGTAAATAAAAGAGGACGTTTATTTAGGTGGTTGGTGGTTCCTGTGTGGCTCATGAAAAAGCAGTTTCAGCTGTTTGGGGCCCCTCAGTACTCCCACCCCTTGCTCAGATGTGGAAAGGGGTCAAAGTGTGACAAGAAATACCTTACATACAGAGATGTGTAAGGAAATACATCAGTCTTTTGTTGAGAAATCATCAGTGCTGCTCTGGGGCATATTCCAGAAGCCATTGTCTGTGGCTTGCTCTCCACTCCTGACTCTGCCTCAGCTGGGTTATTGTGCCAAGGGGTTAAAATTCTTTCTCTGAAAAAGCTTGTAATCTGGTTGGGTCAAAATAATAATAGCTGTTATTTGTTGATACTTACTAAATTCCTTCACTGTGCTCAACCTGTAAGCCTTTAGAAGTTTACAACTTGCCTGTGAAGGGTTTGGAGTCAGGTTCAAGTTTACCCTCTCTAAGCTTCATTTGGGCAAGTTTACCCTCTAAGCTTCAATTTCCTCATTGGTACCAAAACCTAGTTCCAAGGATTATTAGACTCCAGTGAGATCATGCACATAAAACACTAAGCACTGCCCAACACATACTAAACCCAAAAGTACTGGTCAGTATTAACAGTGAGGGGGAAGGAGGCCAATGAGGAGGCAATGTCAGCACACTTGTCACGGGTATAAATCGAGGGTGGCTGAAGGTGCAGGTAGATGGAAGTCCTGAGGGTCAGGGAGGTCTTGGAGGAAGCCCTGAAGAACAAGTTAGAAAGCGGTGAAGAAAGCCATATGGGGGAACAATAAGCCAAGCCGGGAAGTGAGCCTCGTTCTTTTAGGAACTATAAATAGTGCCATATGGCTGGAGTTTGGAGGACAGAGGGCAACAACGCCAAACCTTGTTAGGCCGATACACATTTGTGACAAGGCAGTCACAAGGCAGCCTCTCCCAAGGCTGTCTGACTCCAAAGCCTATGCTGGGAACCACTGGACCCAGGACATATCCCCCACAGGATGTGTGACAGTATTACATAGCATATACTGGAAGCTGAGCATTAGCCATCTCGGTAATCAACCTTTTTTTTTTTCAGCTTTGTTGAGGTATAATTGGCAAGTGAAAATATAGAAATTTAGCCCTGGCCAGATAGCTTGGTTGGTTGGAGCGTTGTCTCGAAGCATAGAGGTTGCTGGTTCAATCCCCAGTCAGGGCACATACAGGAACAGTCGTTCCTGTCTCTCTCCTGCTCTCTCCCTTCCAATCTCTGAGGTCAATAAAATAAACATTTACAAGAAAGTATAAGATATCTAAAGTGTCCTGACCAGCCTGACCAGGCGGTAGCGCAGTGGATAGAGCGTCAGACTGGGATGCAGAAGACCCAGGTTCGGGCCCATCTGGCTTGAGCAAAAGCTCGCCAGCTTGGACCCAAGGTCTCTGGCTCCAGCAAGGGGTTACTGGGTCTGCTGAAGGCCCACGGTCAAGGCACATGTGAGAAAGCAATCAATGAACAACTACGGTGTCGCAATGGCAACGAAAAACTAATGATTGATCCTTCTCACCTCTCTCCATTCCTGTCTGTCTGACAGTCATATCTATCCCTCTCTCTGACTCTCTCTCTGTCCCTTTAAAAAAATAAAATAAATAAAGTGGCCTGACTAGGCAGTGGTGCAGTGGATAGAGTAGGAATGGGACGCAAAGGACCCAGGTTCGAAACCCCAAGGTCACCAGCTTGAGCACAGGTTCATCTGGTTTGAGCAAGGCTCACCAGCTTGAGCCCGTTGCTTGCTTGAGCAAGGGTCACTCGGTCTGCTGTAGCCCTCTCTCCCCACCCCCGATCAAGGCACATATGAGAAAGCAATCAATGAGAAACTAAGGTGCCGCAACAAAGAGTTGATGCTTCTCATCTCTCTCCCTTCCGGTCTATCTGTCCCTATCTTTCCCTCTCTCTGTCTCTGTCACACACACACACACACACACACACACACACATACACACACACACAAGAAATACTCAGAATATATAATTAGGTATGATATGAAGGAACTAGTGAATGAAAAAGTGACTAGACTTAGACCTATCTTGGATTTTACTCTTTGGTGACAAGGGCGTAGTTGAAGCTGTCCAAAACTGTGTGGTGAGGAAGACCAGCAGGCTTCACAGATAGATTTCTTTGGATGAATGCACTAGGACCCTGAGCCCAGCCTCATCCTCAGGACTTAGAAACTCAATCCTTCCCAGATATCATCTCAGGAGGGCTGAGTCGGACCCACAAACTCACAGAGGCCTGTACATAAGATTAAATGGCAGGTTGGCCCAACAGACATGGCGGCCGGACCATCACATTCCTTGGAAGCAAGCTGCACAGGAAGGCAGATGATCAGATGGTACCTGGAGAGTTTGGAATCCTAACAGAAGTTAGTTTTGTAACTTGAAAATGAATGACAGCTTTGTAAATTGGCTATATGAGTCTCCGTGATTCCCGGTAAGATTTTGGTCTCTGCCAAAAAGCCCAGGGGTGTGGTCAGTGTTCTCTCAGCAGCTCCGTTTTTGCTGCAGATCAGCTTCCTTCCCTCCATATCAATAGTCCTTTAGATATATTTCTATATTCAGTCAGTCCAGTCTCCTGCCTGGGAACCTCTCATTACATGTTGATTTAGAGTTTAACTCTGAGAAGGCTAGGAATACAATGGTATTTCTAAATTCTTAGGGGATGGAGTGTCAGGGATAACTAAGATGACCCATACATACAATAATCTTTGCCTTTTTCAGCTCTCACAAAGTTAAAAAGACATAGGAAATTAGAACAGAATCATCCATGTTGAAAGGAAACACCTTCATTTACAGACATGACTTTCCCAGAGCCACATGGACAGTGGGACCGCACATTCAGATTTTTAAACCAAAATTTCTCCTCTATCTTTCACCCTTTTTCTTATCTTCTTTCCCTGGTCCTTATTTGGGGTGAAAAGGAGGTTATCCATAGAAGGAGGCAAATGTGACAACAAAAGCAATAAAAACTAGAGTTTGAGGTTTTCCCTTGACAGTCCCAGGCTCAGAGCTAGCCCCAGACTCTTGCAAGTAGTTCTGTCAGCCTGTCAGCCTCTCTCTTTCTCTCTCTCTCTCTCTCTCCCTCTCTCACTCAACTAGAGAGCATTTCCTGGGGCATCTTGCTACTGAGCCTTGTGGTTGAACACTTAGCTGGGTCACAAATACCTCACCAAATTGCTTCCTGTGCCGGAGCAATCACCAGAAAGTTGAGCTTGTTTAAATGAGCCTAGAGCAGTGGTTCTTAACCTGGGTTCTATCGAACCCTAGGGGTTCAATGAGTCGGTCTCAGGGGTTCGGAGAAGCCTCTGCCGCGGAGGCCAGAATAAAGTAATACCGTAATTTGTTGTGAGTTCATGCACTTTGTTGGTTTTGTTCTTTGAGCACGTGATGTTCATGCACGACTCATTTTGAGTACCAGTAAAAAAACATATACCTATGTCTTGAATTTGGAAAAAAAATCCTATTTTATTTATTACTAAAGAAGGGTTCGGTGAATGCGCATATGAAACTGGTGGGTTCGGTACCTCAAAAAAGGTTAAGAACCACTGGCCTAGAGTTTGGGACTGAGAGCTGTAGCCCACGGCCTCACCGGTCTCTGGGGCCGTCCTTCTCCATGCTGCCAGGCCACTTGCTGTGTCACTCCATTTCATGTTACAAAGCACTTTTCTGCTCTGTTAGCAGACAGTGGTGGCAGCTCTGGAAACTGTGTAAACTCTTTCTCTTCTATTGGAGGTCAAGCTCCTAAATCCTTAGGAGATTGCTGGTGCTGGCTCACTCCTTTAATAAGTATTTGTTGAATTTATACTGTAGACATCACCAACAGCCACCAGATTTGGTGACATAATAAGATGTACATCCTCTATATAGGGCTCTTGCCAAAAATACATTTCCAGAATCTAATCTTGAGAAAACGATCAGATAATCCAGAATGTAGGACTTCCTTCAAGACAACTAGCCTAAACTCTCTAAAAAGAAAGTCAGCATTATGAAAAACAAAAAAAGGCAGGGGATTATTATAGGCTGAGGCTGTCCAATAGAACTGTTTGTTGCGAGGGAAACAGTCTATATCCGTATATCTGCACTGTCCAATACAGTAGCCACTAAGCCACATGTGGCAACTGAAAACTTGAAATGTGACCAGTGTGACTGTTGAGCTTATTTTTAAATTTATTTATTTATCTATTTATTTATTTTGTGACAGAGAGAGAGATGGGACAGATAGGGACAGACAGACTGGAAGGGAGAGAGATGAGAAGCATCAATTCTTCGTTGCGGCATCTTTGTTTCTCATTGATTTCTTTCTCATATGTGCCTTGACTGGTGGTTACAGCAGACTGAGTGACCCCTTGCTCAAGCCACGGACCTTGGGCTCAAGCTGGTGAGCCTTGCTCAAACCAAATGAGCCCACGCTCAAGCTGGCAACCTCAAGGTTTCGAATCTGGGTCCTCCGCATCCCAGCCCGATCCCAGCACATGTCTATCCACTGTGCCACTGCCTGGTCAGCAAATTTATTTAATTTTAATTAATTGAAATAACCACACGTGGCTACTAAACACAGCACAGTTCTAGATTTGAAAATACTAGAGCAGGGGTCCCCAAACTATGGCCCCGCAAGCCACATGCAGCCCCCTAAGGCCATTTATCCGCCCCTGCCGCACTTCTAGAAGGGGCACCTCTTTCATTGGTGGTCAGCAAGAGGAGCACAGGATGCATCCGCACCCATAGTTCCCATTGGAATACTGTTCAGTTTGTTGATTTGAATTTACTTTTTCTTTATTTTAAGTATTGTATTTGTTCCCATTTTGTTTCTTACTTTAAAATAAGATATGTGCAGTGTGCATAGGGATTTGTTCATAGTTTTTTTTCTAGTCCGGCCCTCCAACGGTCTGAGGGACAGTGAACTGGCCCCCTGTGTAAAAAGTTTGGGGACCCCTGTACTAGAAAAATAAAACAACAAAAGGTAGTGCATGAACCATGTATTCTGGATGGGGGGGGAGGGGAAATATTTTAAGGGCTATAAATAAATGTAAATGTAAACTCTTGATGATATTATTGAGCTAATGTTAATTTTCTTAGGTATGATAATGGTATTTGTGTTTCATAGGAGAATTTCATTATTAGGAACTATTGCTAAAGTATTTCGTGCACTACTTCCTTTCACACAGAGACAAAGCAGACATGGCAAAGTGTTAGTCACTGGAAATTCATCTGAAGACATACTGATATGCATTGTACTCTCCTTTAACTTTATGGGTTTGAAAAATTTTAAAATAGTGAGAAGTAAAAAGGAGAATGACAGACACCTATAGAAATTGTGACAGTAGCAGAGCAAGGCTGGCCATTTTCACTAGCTTCCCAAAAACCGTGTTCCAAACATGCATATGCAAATCAGTTGTTTGGCACTCTGAGTGTACTTTCCCTCTCTTTTATTCATAACTGTCTCTCTGGGAAACTGCAACTTACTGTTTAAGAAATGTACCCCCCACCCACCTCCAACAAAAGAATGATCACTTCTTTGATAGAAACGCCATGACTTGGGGGGACAGTAGGAACTTGCTAACCTTCCCTCTTAAACCTTCACTCCTTATCTTTCTGATTTAGGAAAATTAGAGTAGTTCCTCTCACAGACAGGGGGGCCAAAGCCAAAAGTTTATATTTGAAGTCTTTGTTTAGTTTGCAACACACTGGTTGCTTATAAGTTAAATAATTATAAACTGGTTACATAGTTAAGTGACCACAATTCAAATGCTACAGGTTATGAACCAGCACTGCAATAATAAAGGGAGAGTTTATAAATGAGTTCATACTTAGGTTAGACATTAAAGCAACATTTCTCAAAGTGGAGTCTGGTCTAGGAATCACATAAAGTTTTTGTTTGTTTGTTTGTTTTGTGACAGATATAGAGACAAGCAGGGACAGACAGAAAGGGAGAGAGATGAGAAGCATCAATTCTTCATTGCAGCTCCTTAGTTGTTCACTGATTGCTTTCTCATATGTGCCTTGACGGGGTGGGGGAGTGGCTACAGCAGAGCGAACGACCCTTTGCTCAAACCAGTGACCTTTGGTCTCAAGCCATTGACTATGATCCCACGCTCAAGCCAGCAATCCTGTGCTCAAGCTGATGAGCCCGCACTCAAGTCGAATGAGCCCGTGCTCAAGCCGGTGACCTCAGGGTTTCAAACCTGGGTCCTCTGCATCCAGTCTGACGCTCTATCCACTGCACAACCACCTGGTCAGGCTCACGTGAGTTCTTGACAAAAAGGCAGATTTTCTTAGGTCCCACCCTAGTCCTACATTATTAGAATGTCCATATTGAATTAGTGCCCCAAGTGATTCTTATGCACACTTTAAGTCTGAGAACTTCAAATGTGCTAAGATACAGGTGAAGAAATGAAGCCTGAAAGGAATTTTGTAAGGTGAAGCACCCTGGGCAAAGGCACCAAGTCAAAAATGAAGTTGGGCCTTTAAAGAATATAAGGGTGCCCTGGCCAGTTTGCTCCATGGATAGAGCATCAGCCCAGCGTATGGACATCTCAGGTTCGATTCCCAATCAGGCCACATGAGGAAAGCAACCATCTGCTTCTCTTTCCATTCCTCTCCTCCTTCTCTCCCTCTATCCCTCCCCCAGCCAGTGGCTCTGTTGGTTCCAGTGTGGGCCTCAAGCAGCTGAGGACAGCTTGGTTGGTCCAAGCATATCAGCCTTAGTTAGGCGCTAAGGATAGAATAGTTGATTTGAGCATCAGCCCCAGATAGGGATTGCCAGATGGATCCTGGTGGGGGAGCATGCGAGACAGTCTGTCTCACTATCTCCCCTCCCCTCACTTAAAAACAAAAGAGTATAAGGAACCCTAGCAGGTTAGCTCAGTCCATTAAGAGAGTCATCCTGAAACAACAAGGTTGCGGGTTTGATTCCCTGTCAAGGCACACATGAGAAGCAATCAAAATATGCACAACTGAGTGGAACAACAAAGGAATGCTTCCATCCCCCTCCCCTCTTTCTCCTCTCCACTCTCTATCTCTCTAAAATTCAACAGAAGTTAAGCCCTGACCAGATAGCTCTGGAGTGTCCTCCTAGAGCATGGAAGTTGCCAGTTCTACTCCTCAGCTTGATGTTCCTGTCTCTTTCTCTCCCTGCCTCTCTTTAAAAAACAACAACAACAACAACAACAAAAAAAAACAGTATAAGAAAGCTCACCTTGTTTGGGGGGGAAGGGGAGAATTCCTGTTCGAGAAAAGGTGAGATAAAGTTGGTTAGGCACGTTGGGGCCAGGGTATGGAGAGCTTTGGCCACCAGCTCAGGGAGGTTGTTGGCCAGTTTAGGGATAATTGGCAGACAATATAGGAGCAAACAATGATGATTTAGGGAAAGCATCCCAGCCAGTTGTGTAGGATGCATTGAAGGTAAAAGAAATTAGAATCCGGGAGAACAATAAACAGGTTATTGAAGAGGATCCATGTAGAGACCCTGAATAGGAAAATAGAACAGGGACAGAGTTAAGTGCCCTGAGGCAAAGGCCACAGTGACTTTACTGACAAAAGTACTGAAAGCAGTACTGTGCTGAATGTAGCACAAGAAGGGTAGAATGAGTAATTCTGATTAATCAATAGGTGGGAATATTTGAGCTATTTCTCTTGCCCTTTAACCTGCTCTAAAGAAGTTCCCCTTCCTGACTTGTCATTCTCTTCTCTGCTTCCTGACTTCCTTATTCTTGTTCCTGTTTCTATTTGTGTGTATCAAAAAAGACCCGTAAGGACTGGGGGTCAGGGATGTCTCATGAAACCTGTATAGGGGATTGTGAGGCAGTCTCCGCTAGGTCCCTCAGTGCTGCCAGCCACTGTCTTAGTGACAGATCCAGGTGTGAGATAATGAAAGCCTGAGCTAGCCAAGTGGCACTAGCCTATGAAGCAGAAAGGATGGGTGGGAGAAATGTTTTTGAAGGAAGAATCAGTAGGATGTGGTGACTGACCTTTTAAAAGGGAGGGAGGTGTAAAGAAATGCATGTTAAAGGAAATGTTAATAACTCTCAAATTTAAAAATTGGCTAAGAATTTAAACAGATATCTCCAACAAAGACATGCAAATGGCCAGCAGGTATATGAAAAAACATACAGCGTCACTAATCATCAGGAAAATACAAATCAAAACCACAGTGAGGCCTGACCTGTGGTGGCGCAGTGGATAAAGCGTCGACCTGGGAACACTGAGGTCGCCAGTTCAAAACCCTGCACTGGTCTGGTCAAGGCACATATGGGAGTTGATGCTTCCAGCTCCTCCCCCCCCCCCCCCCTTTCTCTCTCTCTCTCTCTCACTCTGCGTCTTCTCTCTAAAATGAATAAATAAATTAAAAAAAAGAAAGAAAGAAAAAAAAACACCACAATGAGATCACTACACACCTGACAGGATGGCTATCATCTAAAAAACAAAAGACAAGTGTTGGTGAGAATATGGAAAAACTGGAATCCTTGCACATTGCTGGTGGGAATGCAAAATGGTGTCACCACTATGGAAAACAGTATGGAGATTCCCCCCAAAATTAAAACTAGAACTACCTTATGATCTAGAAATTCCACTTCTGGATATTGATCCAAGAAAATTTAAGACAGATACTGAAGAGATGTTAGCACTATTTACAATAGCCAATATATGAAAACAACCTAAATGTCCATAAACGACAGATAAAGAAAAGTGAAATGTGTATACATGAAATATATTAGGGTTAAATTAGCCCCTGTAAAACTCATATTCCCCTCACCCAAGCATTTTGTAAAGATAGAGTTAATTTGTTTGCTATTCTTTCTCCTAACAACTGCCTGGCCTTCACTTTGAAATGTAGCAAAAGCTTACCTTCACAAAAATGTCTATAAAAGTTTGCATTGGGGAGGAACCTGGCCATTAGGGGAGCTTTTACTCACAATAGAAGTTTGTGAAAGCAGGCTCACAGACTCAGGCCCCCAGCTGTTACTGAAAGACTGACCTCTTGGCTGTCTTCAGGATTTACCAAGGACACTAAGTCTGTGCTACATCAAAGAACTTATGTCTCTGCAGCAGATTTCCCCTCATTAAATCATTAACCAAGGCCATAAGAACCTCGATATGTTCATCTAAGCTTGCCCAGTGCACAAACCCCATGCCAGCAAATTCCCTATATCTAATGCCCCCTCCTGCAGTTCCGGACTGACACCGTTTAGTCTCAGTCCGCTTGCCCCCAAATAATTTTAAAAATAAATTTTCCTTTTGGAACACACTAGCCTCATGTTTTCGGTTTGTTCCACGGTTTCTACCTTTCAGAATATTATTCAGCCTTTAAAAAGAAAAAAATATGTGCAATAAGCAACAACATGGCTGAACATTAAGGACATCATGCTACACAAAAAGTTACAGAAGGACAAGTAGGGCATGATTCTACTTAGATGAGGAATCTAAAATAGTTTAATTTATAGAATCAAAGAGTGGAACAGTGGTTATTAAGAGCTGGGGGAGGGAGAAATGGGGAGTTACCAATCAAGGGGCATAAGTTTCAGTTAAGCAAGATGAATAAAGTCTAGAGATCTGCTGCACAACATTGTACATATATTGAACACGTTAAAATTTGTATTTTTTTTTTTTTTGTTTACAGAGACAGAGCGAGAGTCAGAGAGGGGGATAGATAGGAACAGACAGACAGGAACGCAGAGAGATGAGAAGCATCAATTACCAGTTTTTCGTTGTGGCACTTTAGTTGTTCATTGATTGCTTTCTCATATGTGCCTTGACTGTGGGGCTACAGCAGATCGAGCAACCCCTTGCTTAAGCCAGAGACCTTGGGTCCAAGCTGGCGAGCTTTGCTTAAACCAGATGAGCCCATGCTCAAGCTGGCGACCTCTGCATCCAGTCCGACGCTCTATCCACTGCGCCACCGCCTGGTCAGGCAAAATTTGTATTTTTCTGTATTGTGTTGCACACTTTAAAATTTGTTAAGAGTGTTGATCCCACGTTAAGTGTTCCTCCTACAATAAAATAATCTTTAAAAAAGTGCTTGAGGCCTGACCAGGTGGTGGCGCAGTGGATAGAGCATTGGATTGGGATGCGGAAGACCCAGGTTCGAGACCCCCGAGCTCACCAGGTTGAGCACGGGCCCATCTGGCTTGAGCAAAAGCTCGTCCGCTTGGACCCAAGGTCGCTGGCTCCAGCAAGGGGTTGCTCGGTCTGCTGAAGGCCCGCGGTCAAGGCACATGTGAGAAAGCAACCAATGAACAACTAAGGTATTGCGACGGCAACGAAAAACTAATGATTGATGCTTCTCACCTCTCTTCGTTCCTGTCTGTCTGTCCCTATCTATTCCTCTGTCTGACTCTCTCTGTCCCTGTAAAAATAAAATTAAATTAAAAAGTGCTTGAGGACTGAAGCCTGAGTGGAGGGAAGAAATGAGGCCCGTGACAGAAACAAGGAAGCTGAGAAAAGGAACTGTTTTTGTGTTGATATAGTGAGAGAGAGGTTGTAGCAGGACTTCCAAGTAGATGTACCTTAATGGCAGTTAAACATAACTGATTGGCAGTAAAGGTATAATGTTATGACTCAGGCCTGACCTGTGGTGGCACAGTGGATAAAGCGTCGACCTGGGAACACTGAGGTTGCCAGTTCAAAACCCTGCACTGGTCTGGTCAAGGCACATATGGGAGTTGATGCTTCCAGCTCCTCCCCCCTTTCTCTCTTTCTCTCTTTCTCTCTCTCTCTCTCTCTCATTCTGTGTCTCCTCTCTAAAATGAATAAATAAAAAGAAATTAAAATTAAGCTTCTTTAAAAAAAAAAGACTCAGAGAGATATTTGAGGCCAACGGCAATTTACTAGTTTAAAGGACATCAGCTGAGGGATCAAACAGCAAGCCTAAGAAAATACTCACTTAGGGGTGATGAGGTAGGAAGAAACTATGAAGGAAAAGGGTAAGCACCAGAAAAATAGAGGGCAAACAAGAAAGAACAGTGTCAAAGAAGCCATGTGAGAAACAAATTTCAAGGAGTGGTCAATTATATCAAAGCTAATGAGGTGCTCGCTTCGGCAGCACATATACTAAAATTGGAACGATACAGAGAAGATTAGCATGGCCCCTGCGCAAGGATGACACGCAAATTCGTGAAGCGTTCCATATTTTTTAAGGACTTGTACTCGGAAAATTATAGAACATTGATAAAAGAAATCAAGGAAGATACAAACAAGTGGAAGCATATACCGTGCTCATGGCTAGGAAGAATAAACATCATTAAAATGTCTATATTACCCAAAGCAATTTATAAATTCAATGCAATACCAATTAAAATACCAATGACATACTTCAAAGATATAGAACACATATTCCAAAAATTTATATGAAAACATAGGCAGCAGGCTCTCCGACATCTGTAGCAGCAGTATATTTGCCGATTTATCTCCACGGGCAAATGAAATAAAAGACAAGATAAACAAATGGGACTATATCAAACTAAAAAGTTTTTGCACAGCTAAAGACAATAAGAACAGAATAAAAAGACAAACCACACAATGGGAGAACATATTCGACAGCACATCTGATAAGGGGTTAATAACTAAAATGTATAAAGAACTTATAAAACTCAACACCAGGAAGACAAACAACCCAATCAAAAAATGGGCAAAAGAAATGAATAGAAATTTCTCCAAAGAGGACATACAGATGGCCAATAGGCATATGAAAAAATGCTCAACATCACTAATCATTAGAGAAATGCAAATTAAAACCACAATGAGATATCACCTCACACCAGTCAGAATGGCACTCATCAGCAAAACAACACAGAATAAGTGCTGGAGAGGATGTGGAGAAAAGGGAACCCTTCTGCACTGCTGGTGGGAATGCAGACTGGTGCAGCCACTGTGCAAAACAGTATGGAGATTCCTCAAAAAATTAAAAATCGAACTGCCTTTTGACCCAGCTATCCCACTTTTAGGAATATACCCTAAGAACACCATAGCACTGTTCGAAAAGAAGAAATGCGCCCTCATGTTCGTGGCAGCATTGTTCACAATAGCGAAGATCTGGAACCAGCCCAAGTGTCCGTCAGAGGACGAGTGGATTAAAAAGCTATGGTACATATATACTATGCAATACTACTCAGCCATAAGAAACGATGACATCGGATCATTTATAACAAAATGGATGTACCTTGATAACATTATACGGAGTGAAATAAGTAAATCAGAAAAAAAAGAAAAACTGCGAACAGCATGATTTCATGCATAGGTGGGACATACAAGTGAGAATATGAGACATGGACAAGAGAGTGGTGGTTATGGGATGGGGGGAGGGAGCGAAGAGTGGAATAGGGAGGAGGGGAGGGACACAGGGAAAACCAGATAGAAGGTGACAAAGGACAATTTGACTTTTGGTGATGGGTATGCAACACAATTGAATGATAAGATAACCTGGAGATGTTTTCATTGTACATATGTACCCTGATTTATTGGTGTCACCCCATTAGAATTAATAATATATATATATAAAATAAAAAAATAAAATAAAAGCTAATGGGAATTGAGAAAAGTCCATTGGAAAGAAACCTGTGACATCCTGGAATGTGAGTAGCCCAGCCTGACCTCCACTACCTGGGTAACAAACATTTTGGGCTAAATAAGTTGTGAACCATGCTGATGTTCCTTCCTCTCAGAACGTAGGTGGTAGCTTCTCTGTCAGGAAACCTAGGCAGGGCTGTTTTCCATGGCCCTGTGGCTTTCTCTTCTATTCCTGAGAAAAGCATAGGAAATGGGGCTTAGTTTGCTCGCCATGAAGCTCATTATCCCTTTAACTCTTACTTAAAGGATAGGTAAGTCAAAAAAAAAGTTATGGGATGCCTGGCCTGTGGTGGTAGAGCAAACGGATCGTCGACATGAAGCACTGAGGTAGTGGGTTCAAAATCCTGGGTTTGCGGGATCAAGCAATGGGTGAACAACTAAAGTGAACCAACTATGGGTTGAAACTTTTCATTCTACCTTCTCCCCCCAGTAAAATCAATAAATAAAATCTTTTTTAAAAAAGTTACAGACTGGCCTGACCAGGCAGTGGTGCAGTGGATAGAGCGTCGGACTGGGATGAGGAAGACCCAGGTTCGAAACCCCGAGGTGACCAGCTTGAGTGTGGGCCCATCTGGCTTGAGCAAAAGCTCACCAGCTTGGACCCAAGGTCGCTGGCTCGAGCAAGAGGTTGCTCGGTCTGCTGAAGGCCCGCTGGTCAAGGCACATGTGAGAAAGCAATCAATGAACAAGGCAGGGGTCCCCAAACTGAGGCCCTCTAAGGCCATTTATCCGGCCTCCACCGCACTTCCGGAAGGGGCACCTCTTTCAGTGGTGGTCAGTGAGAGGAGCACAGGATGCATCCGCACCCATAGTTTCCATTGAAATACTGGTCAGTTTGTTGATTTAAATTTACTTGTTCTTTATTTTAAATATTGTATTTGTTCCTGTTTTGTTTTTTTACTTTAAAATAAGATATGTACAGTGTGCATAGGAATTTGTTCATAGTTTTGTTTTTTTTTTTACAGGGTCAGAGAGAGAGTCAGAGAGAGGGATAGATAGGGACAGACAGACAGAAATGGAGAGAGATGAGAAGCATCAATCATTAGTTTTCCATTGCCGTTGCGACACCTTAGACCAGGAGTCTCCAAACTTTTTAAAGTTTAAAAAAAAAGTTACAGACTGAAAATTTTAAATTATTGGCAAAACTACAGTTTAATTATTATTCATGAGCAACAAATGGAGGAGCACTCCCATTGTACTTCAATTAGCTGCCAGTTAAAATAATATATGAGCAGTGTAGCTAGACTAACGATTGTGGAAGTGAGAATGGCCAACTGTCTCTTGTTTTCTGTCTATCTTTACTGCTGTTGTTAGTTATTAAATGTTTATAACTAACATTAACAGCATGAGTTTTTGTAAGGGTCAATCTCTTAATCAAGTGTCTCTGAACTTACCTGACTAGGTGGTGGCGCAGTGGATAGAGCATTGAATTGCTATGCAAAAGACCCAAGTTTGAACCCTGAGGTCACCAGCTTGAGCGTGGGATTATAGACATGACCTCATGGTAGCTGGCTTGAAGCCCAAGGTTGCTGGCTTGAGCAAGGGGTCACTTGCTCTGCTGTAGCCCCCCTCCCCCGCCCCCAACCAAGGCACATATGAGAAAGTAGTCAATGTACTAAGGTGCCAAAACGAAGAATTGATAACTTCTCATCTCCGTCCCTTCCTGTCTGTCCTTCTTTCTGTCTCTGTCACTGTCACACACACAAAAAAGTGTCTCTGAACTTGACTGATAAGATATTGGGTCCATGGGGGAAATGTAAGAGTTGGCTTTTATCATGTTCACACAATCCTGGGTTTGTCTAGGAATAGCAAACAGACTTCACTTGGAGCATGAGGGATAAGGCTTGAGCTTTTATTAGTGGAATAATTTATGGAATCACTTTTCATCTCTTAGTTCCATAAAACCTCTAAAGATAATGAGAAATTTATCTGGGGAAAGACTTAGGCAGGTGAGATGGCAAACAAATCCCTCTTAAGAATCTTTTCTATTCCAGAATTATTTTAAATAAGATTTCCAAAGGTTGAAGGACTTCAAAAGCCTTGCAACTTTGTGTAAGTTTTAAAAACCCAAATACTGCTTAAACTACACTTCCCAGGAGGCCTCGCGGGAGAGTCTCCGCAGTCCACTCGCTCTCTTTACTGCGTGGTAAGCTGGGAAATGTAGTTCTCCACGCAACCTTGCACGTGACGTTTGCCGAGTAGGTGAGAGGAACCGCGCCTACTGGGTCCAGGGAGTAAAGGTGTCAGCGGCTACTTCCGCGGAGTATGGTTGGTTCAGTGGCGGGAGGGCCCCCATCTTCTGGCCCAAGCCGGTAAATGAGCTGACCGGGTTTAGTCGCTCGCTGGATCCGCTCCGGGGAAGTCCCGCCGGGTGAGGCACCGCCAAACCTCATTCCGTTTCTCGGCCGCCGAGCCGGGAGGGGGAGAAGGTGCGAGCAGCCGGGGGCTCGGAGCTCTCCCCCCCCCCCCCCCCGGCGACCTGCGCCCCACCCAGGCTGCGGCCGCGCGGGGAGGAAGCGCGTAAAGGTTGAGTGCAAAGTTTCCCTTTTTGCTTTCTCTTCAGAGCAGCCCCAACGGGCGGTGGACGGAATGTCAAACTTCAGTTTGAAGGGGGTCGGGAGTCAAAGGGGTTAAAACCAGCGCTTCCCCTTCCCCCATCATCCCGCCTCCCTAAAGCGTCCACCCCCGCTAGCCATGGGCAGCCGCGATCACCTGTTCAAAGTGCTGGTGGTGGGGGACGCCGCCGTGGGCAAGACGTCCCTGGTGCAAAGATATTCCCAGGACAGCTTCAGCAAACACTACAAGTCCACGGTGGGAGGTGAGACGTCGCGGCGGAGCGGGGTGGACAAGGGGCCTGGGGCACGCACTCGAGCTGTGGACTCCTGTGGGATGGAAGCTGGGGGTTTCGTGTCGTTGGATCCTTCCTGGAGAGAGGAAGTGAGTGTCCGGGATCCTAGAGGGAATAATTGCTAGGTGTTTGATTTGCTTGCCTCTTTTGGGTTACCCTAGTTAGGTTTTCCTAGCCTGAGCTGGCTGCCTGGAAAGAGAGAAGGGGGAGGTGTGAAGATGAGACGTGGGAAGGGAGGAGGAGAAAAGGTGCACTGCTGCGTCCTGTGAGGAAACGCCGAACCGGGTGTCTTTCTGCATGCAGCCATCCAGCGGTCTTGGGCAATTCTCTGAGACCAGCAGTGGCAGCTGAGCTCCTGTGGAGGGCCTGGTGAGGTGCCAGCTGGGGCTGCTGTCCTGCCTGTCACGGGAGTTCCAGGCAGCTATTGAAGGAGCAAAAGGCATTGAACCTGGCCTAGCTTTGTTTGCCCGGCGTGGGAGAGCCGCAGGCCACACAGTCAGATGCTTATCAGGGCTGATGAGCTGTGTGTTTGTTGTCCATTTGATAGCTTAAATAAATACAACCTAGGAATTCTTAGGGAATGTGAAATATACCATTTCTTTGACCTATCTTTCTACCCCCTTTTCTCTCAAACTAGGTTAAGGAGAAAGGAAGGGAACACTTTTAAGAGTTAATTCATTTCTTTCCAGGTGTGGTCCTTGGACTTTTTTTTTCAGAAGCAGAAATGCCTTTTTGTTAATTAGAAGGTGCTTAACTGGGCAGAGCTGGTGAAGGGGTAGTTATTTATCTTCATTAAAAGAAGTTTAGAAAATCCTGGCCTGTGGTGGCGCTGTGGATAAAGCGTCAATCTGGAATGCTGAGATCGTGGGTTCGAAGCTCTGGGCTTGCCTGTCAAGGCACATATTGAAGTTGATGCTTCCTGCTCCTCCCCTCCAACATTCTTTCTTTCTCACCCTTCTCTAAAATGAATTTAAATTGTGTGTGTGTGTGTGTGTGTGTGACAGAGTCTGACAGAGGGACAGACAGACAGGAAGAGAGAGAGATGAGAAGCATCAATTCTTTGTTGCGGCACCTTAGTAGTTCATTGATTGTTTTCTCATTTGTGCCTTGGGGAGGGGCTACAGCAGACTGAGTGACTCCTTGCTGGAGTCAGCAACCTTGGGCTCAAGCTGGTGAGCCTTGCTCCAACCAGATGAGCCTGCGCTCAAGCTGGTGACCTTGGGGTCTCGAACCTGGGTCTTCCTCGTCCCAGTCCGACGCTCTATACACTGCACCACTGCCTGGTCAGGCCAAAAAAGAATTTAAAAAAATTTTTTATTGATTGATTGATTTTTAGAGAGAGAGGGAGGAGATAGAGAGAGAGAGAGAGAGAGAGAGAGAGAGAGAAAGGCAGGAGAAACAGGAAGTATTAACTCATAGTAGTTACTTCCTGTGTGTGCCTTGACCAGTCAAGCCCAGGGTTTTGAACCAGTGACCTCAGCGTTCCAGGTTGACACTTTACCCACTGCGCCACCACAGGTCAGGCAAAACTTATTTTAAAGCAGTGATTCTTAACCTTTTTTGAGGTACTGAACCCACCAGTTTCATATGCACATTCACCGAACCCTTCTTTAGTGATAAATAAAATATGATTTTTTTTCCAAATTCAAGACACAAGTATATGTTTTTTTACTGGTGCACAAAATGAGCTGTGCATGAACATCACCTTGCTCAAAGGACAAAACCAACAAAGTGCAGAACTCACAACAAATTACGGTATTACTTTATTCTGGCCTCCGCAGCAGAGGCTTCTCCGAACCCCTGAGACCGACTCATTGAACCCCTAGGGTTCGATAGAACCCAGGTTAAGAACCACTGTTTTAAAGGAAAAAAACTTGCACCAGTGTAAATTTTGAACATGTGTGCTGATATTTATTATGGAATTTTAAAAAGTTAACAAGCATTTACATTGCAATTAAAACATCCTCCTTAAACACACACACACACACACACACACACACACACACACATACACACACATCCTCCTTAAGAATATCCAGAAAAATTAAAGGTTTTAAGTTTCAAAGATTGTTTCCTAACCCCTCTGCTCCCTCATCCTAAATAATATGGGTCCTTATTTCATGGATTTGGTTTAAAAGTGTCCTATTAATTAATTTTTAGCCATTGCTCTAATTTTCTTTTAGTAAAGAATATAAATGACTGGCTAGCCTGACCAGGCGGTGGCACAGTGAATAGAGCATTGGACTGGGATGTGGAGGGCCCAGGTTCAAGGCTCCGAGGTCACTGGCTTGAGCGCAGGCTCATCTGGTTTGAGCAAGGCTCACCAGCTTGAGCCCAGGGTCGCTGGCTTAAGCAAGGGGTCACTCAGTCTGCTGTAGCCCCTTTACCCCCGTCAGGGCACGTATGAGAGAGCAATCAATGAATGTCTGAGGTGCCGCAAGGAAGAATTGATGCTTCTCATCTCTCTCCCTTCTTGTCTGTCCCTCTCTCTGTCACAAACAAAAAGAATATAAGTGACTGGCAAATTTTTTTATCAGTGTTTATTCTAAATTTTCTCTAGCTTTCATTTCTGTCACAGATGTGGAAAAATAAATTTCCAGACTTCAAAAATTATCTAATTTTTCTCCTTATCAAAAAGTTCCTCCCCTGGCACACTCATGGAGCCCTAGCTCATGGGCTGTCAGCTTCTGCATGTCGCAGTGGATTCCAGTTCAGCTCTTAAGCATCATCATCTATGCAGTGTCTTCTTTCTGGGAATCCTCTGGGAGCTTTTCACTTTATCCTATTCCTGCCCAGGATAATTCCTACAGCCTCATGGAGGATCTAGAATTCCCCCAAGGGTATGTTTTTATCATAATACAATTGGGTTAGAAACCAAGACTGAAATTGAATGTGAAAGAGGCAAAAGCCACCACAGTTACTTCATTGCTCACTTCTACCCCATCATCCCTTCCCTGAGAAAACCCCCTAAATCTCCCAGAAATGGTTTAACCTGAGATTAGGAGTTGCTTTTATAATTACCCTACCTCCCTGTCTCTAGCCTTGGAGACAAGTAGTAGCAAATAAGTTGGTTTGACAAGAGTCAAAGCTAGCCTGACCAGGCAGTGGATAGAGCGTCAGACTGGGATGCGGAAGACCCAGGTTCAAGACCCCTAGCTTGCCAGCTTGAGCGCGGGCCCATCTGGCTTGAGCAAAAGCTCGCCAGCTTGGACCCAAGGTCGCTGGCTCCAGCAAGGGGTTGCTCGGTCTACTGAAGGCCCGCGGTCAAGGCACATGTGAGAAAGCAATCAATGAACAACTAAGGTATCACAACAGAAAACTGATGATTGATGCTTCTCATCTCTCTCCTCTCTGTTCCTGTCTGTCTGTCCCTATCTATCCCTCTGTCTGACTCACTCTCTGTCCCTGTGTAAAAAAAAAAAAAAAAAAAAAGAGAGAGAGAGTCAAAGCTGAAGACTCCCTTCTCAGAGTATGAATGAGCTGTCCCATACTTAATGCATGAGTGTGGGCTCATCTCAGCTCATTGAGGACTTAAAAATTAAATGAATAATAAATAAATAGGAGTTGTGTATCCCTAGTATTGTAACTGCATATTTGATCTGAGGTTTTTGGTGGATTGTTTAAAAGTAAATTTTATTCAACTATATTATACATATATTTTCAGTGGATTTCGCTCTGAAGGTTCTCCAGTGGTCTGACTCGGAGATGGTGAGGCTCCAGCTGTGGGATATTGCAGGTAAGCTGGGAAGACCGAATAGAAACAAAGGGAGGCTTTTTGGTTAAACTAGCCAGCTCCCGGGAGTAAGCGGGGCAGTAAAACCAGAAGCTTTTTCCTGAAACTGGAATGATGGAGCTGCTCTGAGGATGTATGAGCTAAATAGACATAGAACTTTTGTAAATGTTTTCTGCAGGTGTCTTGCCATGAATAAATGTAAAGAAGTCTCTGTGCGGGTGGAGGGGCGGACAAGGTGGTGCCTAGGCCTTAGGTAGATGCTCCCACATCAGGGGAAGGGTGCTTTCTTTAGGTTTTCAGCTGACCATGGTAAGAAACAAGATACACAGAAAATAGAGCCAATAATAATAGCTTACCCTCATTAATCTCACAACGACCCTATGATGAAGCTATTTCTGTCCCCACTTTACAATTGGGAAATAATTAGGCATTGAAAGCTTGACTTGTCCAAAGTCGCACAGATAGTAAATAACAGAGCAGGGATTTGGACTTGGACAATCTAGGTACAAAATCTGGACTCAAACTGTCTAGAAGGGATTTGATCTGGCACACTGCCTTCTCTCCCACAATGGGTTCTGTGGCTGGTTCTCAGGATCGCCTTCTAGAGAACTGTCCTCTCCTCTCAGGGCAGGAGCGCTTCACATCTATGACACGATTATACTATCGGGATGCCTCCGCCTGTGTTATTATGTTTGATGTTACCAATGCCACTACCTTCAGCAACAGCCAGAGATGGAAACAGGACCTGGACAGCAAGCTCACACTGCCCAATGGAGAGCCTGTACCCTGCCTGCTCTTGGCCAATAAGGTACATGGTCGATCTAGGAAAATGGCCCCTGGCCTCCATCTGTGGGAGAGCAAGCTATCTAACATGCTCTCCAATTCTGGGTGTCCACTTTGCACTCTCAAGTGGGCAGAATAATATCACCTCTTCTCAAGAGATGTTGAGACTTTCTTTGGGAAGAATGTTGAATATAGATTTTAGATGCTGCTGTTCTTAGTTAGCCATTAGTGGAAAGGTTTTAAATCCACAGGTATCTGAACTGTGTTCCTAATCCCAGGAAGTTTATGGTGTTGCCTTTTATTTACTCTCTTTGCCAGTGTGATCTGTCTCCTTGGGCAGTGAGTCGAGACCAGGTTGACCGGTTCAGTAAGGAGAATGGTTTCACAGGTTGGACAGAAACATCCGTCAAGGAGAACAAAAATATTAATGAGGCCATGAGGTGAGGAGTTCATGCACACCCAGATGTACCCATCTTCCACTGCAGCTCACTGGACCTTCTTTTCTTGTTTCTGAGAAAATAAGAACAGACATCAATAAGAGCAGACTTAAATAAGAGCAAATAAGACATTCCAGTGGCTACTGGATTGCTGGCTTCTGGGGTCGGGGATGCTGTTCTCTATCCCGCGATAACTAGGGACAAACTTTGTGACTTTACTAAATGCCATCTGGTGTTAAGACAATGTTTGCTGTTTCTCCCTTTCCTCTATCCAGCTTTTCAGACTTATTTTTTATTTGTTTTTTAGAGTCCTCATTGAAAAGATGATGAGCAATTCCAGAGAAGATATGTCTTTGTCCACCCAAGGGGACTACATCAACCTACAAACCAAGCATTCCTCCACTTGGGGCTGCTGCTAGTAGTTTCAGCTGTTTTTCCTTCTTAGTTCTAATCCTTTCTCTTTGGTTGCCCACCCAGCCATTTTATTAAGATCTGTGGAACTGTCTCCTGCTGTCTGGCCAATAAGGAGGGCCATCATCACTAAGAAAAGACATCCAGGACCTTTGTGCGTTTCTGCATCTCCTGCAACTTGGCTCTCACTTGCTGCTGGCTCATGTGGCCCAGTTAGTGCCTTTTGAATAAAAAAAAAGGTCAAACCTATTGAATCATATAGAAAATCACTAGCTAATTTAAGAGTTAAAGCAGGTAGAGTTTTTAGTATCAATCACTTGTAGACAGTTTAATTTGTTTAGTTCTCACAGGATGGTGATTTATAACCTACCCAAGTTATGACTATTCTTAGTGAACTCAGAAGCCCAGAGTTCTTTGAGAGACTTATCTAAATAAGAGTCCTAAGTCATTGGTTCCCAAGTCTGACTGGTCAGATCTATATGGGATATTTACTAAAAAAATTTTGAATGTTTTAAGATTTTGGGTCCCCACATCAAACTTATTGAATGAAATTTTTAGGGGTAAAGCCTGGGAATTTCTTACATTTCAAAGCTTCCCAGGTGTATCTGATTGGCCTGGTTAGAAAACCATTGCTGGAGAACTTGGTAAAGATGCAGAGACCCAGGCCTATGCTGTTCATGATCCTGGCCTTCCGTAACTCTCTAGCTGATTCTGATGCGCACCAGACTCTAAAAACCACTGTCCTGAAGGAGAGAATAGAGGTCTAATATCAGAAAGAGAATGAGAGCCAAGCCTTCAGTAGTTTGTCTCTTTGTTTGTTTGTAATGACAGTTATATCTTTTGCACAACCTTTTGAGATCTTGAAGTTCTCTTTTGTATTACCCTGTTCAGGTAGGGTTTTTATTACAATGATTCTGAAAATAATAGTGTATTAACAAATTCCCTTTATATGAAAAGAAAACTGATTTTTTATGCACTGGTTTGAACCCCTGCAATATCATAAATAAATGGGAAATAAGTCTTGTATTCATGGTAGTTATTGGCCTTTAATGTGAGTTTCTTAAAATGTTATTCTCTGCTGATTCTTCAGGATTATAGTGGAAGTGGAAACTTTAATTTTTAAATGCCTTCTTTAAAAATGAAGGTAAACTTGCCTGACCAGGTGGTTGCTCAGTGGATAGAGCGTCGACCTGGGATGCTGAGAACTGAGGTTTGGAACCCCAAGGTCGCCGGTTTGAATGCGGGTTCACCAGCTTGAGTGCAAGGTCGCTAGCTTGAGCATGTGATCGTAGACCTGACCCCATGGTCTCTGGTTTGAGCCCAAGGTTGTTGGCTTGAGCCCAAGGTTGCTGGCTTGAGCAAGGGGTTATTGGCTTGGTTGGAGCCCTCTGGTCAAGGCACATATGAGAAGCAATCAGTGAACAACTAAAATGCCACAACTACAAGTTGATGCTTCTCATCTCTCTCCCTTCTTGTAGGTCTCTCGCTAAAAAAAAAAAAAAAAGAAATATAACTAATTTGTCTCTATGTCCCTATCCAATTAAATAAAAGGGGGGGGGAATAATTAAGGAAGAAGAAGATATTTACATGATTCAAAACACTAAAAATAAATAGATCCTATCATTTGGATGCCACTTCCTGGGTAAAATTGTTTGGAACATGGAAACTATTGTAGCCCTTCTCTAGAGATCTTTCCATATTTGAGACAAGATATCCGTCCAACCACTCAACTGCTATGGCCCAAAAGAAAATATAAGCATTCCCTGCAGAACGATCTAAGAAACACATGGAAGGGCTGAGAACAGAGCTGTGGGATTGTGACTGCCATGGCTTTCTTCTACTCTGGGCAGCATAGCTAAGTGACCAAACAAGCAGGGAAAAAGAGACCACAGATCAAGGAAGGCCACTCAGTACTAAGTGATGATTTGCTTTTTTTGTTACTAAAGTATGTTTGGGTTCCTCATTTTTACCAATTATTTCCAGATTTAACTCTTTATGTGGTCTGTCTTCTGTCCACAGGACAGTGTCCCATCTTACATGAGGCTTTCCTGCCCTTCGTTGTCCTTCTGTAGGCAGTGGCCTGCTTTTGACATGCTCTGAGGCCATGGTTAGAAGATATAAATACAGATGATATATTATAAAATAGTATATCTAAAACATATATTTTATTAACCAATGTTAATAAGTTTAATTTTTAAAAATGTTTTAAAAAAGTTTTAAGTGTTTTTAAAAAAATAAGTTTTAAATGTTTTAAAAGGAGGTGTAAAAGTCTCCATGGTATTCTATAAAATCCAGTGACCAGCTTGCCCAAGGAAACAAGCTTCAGCGTCCATCTCCCCACCACCCTTCTTGGTTCACTATGTATAGGAAGAGTCCTCAGTTGTATAAGTGACTCATTTATTAAAGCCAAATAATTTCCAAAACTTCAAGTTGGATTAGGTAGTAAAACACTAGGAAATGATGTGTGTTCTAAAGAACTATACATGTATTTTCAATCAGCCATAAATACCAGAGACTTGAAAATATAACTACATATGACTCATTGTTATTAGAAAAACCCCACCTTCTTTTGGGCTCTCAAGCATAATATGAATTCTCGCAAATTTTATCGGCAGTTTCAGTATAATAATGGTATTGCTCTGCATTAGGGTTCTCCAGGGAAACAACTCATAAGATATATAATGTGTATATGTAACACATACTATATTATTAGTTATATATAGTGTGTGTGTGTGTTTACTGTAAGGAATTGGTTTATGGGATTAGGAGATTGACAAGTCCAAAATCTGCAGACCTGATGTCCCAATTCAAGTCCGAAGGCTGGCAGGTTAGAAGAAGCTGATACAGGTATTGATCGACTTACGACCTATGCAACTTACGGCCATTCGACTTTACGACCATAATCGTTAGCCACGACTGCTCCACGTCTGGCAGCACTACCATCTCCGTGTGCACCATTTCAACTGTTATCCCAGACTCGGTACAGCAATTTGTGTTTTGTGTCTTGGATATTTTTCATCAAACCGCTCCCAAAATGTCTACCATGAGGAAATTGTCTTTGTCTTTGACTTAAAGATTTTTATAACATTATCTCACAGTACTGTACATATAGCCTACTCAACTTACGACCAAATCGTGTTATGACTGACTGGTCTGTCGGAACCAATCATGGTCGTAAGTCGAGCACTAGCTGTACTTTTTTTCTATTTAGACCTTCAACTGATTGGATGAGCCCCACCCACATTGCAGAAGGCAATCTACTTTATCCAGCTTACTGATTTAAGTATTAATCTCATCCAAATACAACCTCACAGAAGTACCCAGAATAATGTTTAACCAAATATCTGGGCACACAATGGCCCAGTCAGGTTGACACATAAAACTGACTATCACATGCACTTATCAGTACTTTACTGTATAATGGTGCTGTTTTGGTACCTTTTCTTTATACTCTAATTTTATTCATACTTAAAGTCCATCTGATTAGGAACTAACTTTGGGAATAAGGAGGAGAAAGCAGATAGGAAGAGAAAGGAAATAAAGTAGGCTTTTTATGATTTATGATATGAGAAGGGTAGCACTGGATACCAATGTCTGGTTTAAACTCTTCCCTCAGATATGTGAGTTGTGTGTGCTTATTACACTACTTGGAAATAAGAAATCAAGTAGTTCATCCCATTTTATGTTTGAGAGAACAAGCATCCCTATATTTGACTTTCTGAAAGGCAGCTGGTTGACTTTGTAATAATGCCAAGACATAACTGCAAGTTGTCTAATTCCTCATCTCCATTCTGTCCTTTAGGTTTCTGGGGAATATTTAACCTGAAAAATCTATTTTAGAAAATAAGTCTAGACAGTTAGAGAAACAGAACTGACCCCTTTGGGGTTTGAAACTACTGGTTTGTGTTAGATTTTTGAGACCATGTTCATGTGTGGAATAAAAACATGCATGCAATTAAATTTGGAGCCAAATTAAGTGAAGTTTGGATAGCATGCAGTACAGCTATATCTTAAGATGCATAATTCACAAGTTCTACTTACTAAAATATGTCACCCAAATGCAGTGACTGTTCCTTAATTTTGAACGTCAGCTCTCTTGTTCGCAAGTACAGGGATTTTAGCAACCATTTCATTTTCAACTGTTGCTGCCAGTAGCTATCAAACATCTGAGTGCTGCCATAACCAAGTATTCTAAGCACTTCACATAGATTATTTTTATTTTCACAATGACCTTATGATTATATATATACAGTGTGTTCGTATAGTCATGATGCACTTTTGACTGTGTGACCGGTCAAGGTGCACCATGACTTTATGGACACGCTGGTGTGTGTGTGTGTGTGTGTAAATGAGGAAACAAGCATAAAAGAAAACAAGACTTTGCTCAAGGTTAGACAGCTAGCAAGTAGCAAAGCTTATTTTTAAGCTTAAACAATGTGAAACCAGAAACTAGACCCTTTAGTACTACATACTGCCTCCCATTTTGTATGTGTGTTGTGGAGGCATCCTTGAGGTGTTTCCATATAACAACTTCTCAGTATGGTGGAAACAAGGAGTAATTCATTAAATGGTCATATAGGTTTTCTAATACTTTTATAATGAAAAATTTTAAATCCCATTAAAATTAATAATAATAAAAAAAATCCATTCATTAAGAGAAACGGAGGAAAGAAGGAAAATCCAAACCACCATTCACTTAGGTTTTTTTTTTTTGTTTTTTTTTTACAGGGACAGAGAGAGAGTCATAGAAAGGGATAGATAGGAACAAACAGACAGGCAGGGAGAGAGATGAGAATCATCAATTTTTCATTGCAGTACTTTAGTTGTTCATTGATTGCTTTCTCCTATGTGCCTTGACGGTGGGGCTACAGCAGACCGAGTAACCCCTTTCTCAAGCCAGTGAGCTTTGCTCAAACCAGATGAACCCACCTTTAAGCTGGCAACCTTGGGGTCTCGAACCTGGGTCCTCTGCATCCCAGTCTGACTCTCTATCCACTGCGCCACCGCCTGGTCAGGCACATTCACTTACATTTAGATAAATTTGATTTCAATAAATTTTTATTTTTATTTTATTTTTTAAATAGTTTTCTTTCTTTTTTTTAGACTTTATTCATTTTAGAGAGAGAGACAGAGAGAGAGAAAAGGGGAAGGAGCAGGAAGCATCAACTCCTGTATGTGCCTTGACTGGGCAAACTCAGGGTTTCGAACCAGCGACCTCAGCATTCCAGGTCGGTGTTTTATCCACTACGCCACCACAGGTCAGGCTGTTTTCAATCAATTTTTAAAGCAAAGATTTTTTTTTTACATTAAGTGTATTCACACTTAAATCATTTTAGATGACATACTTTTATGTATCCAGTATTGTAAATGGAGTTGTGGGAGATATAAATATCTATGCCATAGAAGTTCAAAGGAGAAGGAGGTCAAGAAAGAGTTCTTAAAAGGAAGTAGGACTTAGATGGATACAAATTGAAGATGTGGGACAGGATTTCAGATTAAGAAGAAAGGGAGTTTAGAATTCTTACACAGGTTTGAGAAGTAACCGTAGACCAAAGGGCTCATGCTGTATGTAGATCCATGGGAAATAAGATTAGAAAGATTGTTAACAAATTGTATAAGTCATTAATTAATTTAACTGATGCTGGCATACCTACCATATGCCGGGTACTTTATTAGATGAAGTCCTGGAGAAGAGAAGGTTGCTACCCATGAAGGGCAGTCCAGAAGAGAGTCAGGCATATAAACGAACTGCGTCTTGCTGCAGGGAGTCCCAAGTCTACTTCTCATAGTGATGGAGGACCAGAAGGAGGTCAAGAAAAGCCTCATGGAGGAGAGGGTAATTCATCTGGATAAGTGTCACTAACTGGAGGGTTACAAGAGGAAATAAATACATCTCAGACAGAGGAAAGTAAATAAAGACATGGAGACATGCAATAAATAGCAGAGCTTGCTTAGCGAACATGGGTGTTTATTATAGCTGAAGTTGGCAGGAGGGGAGGAGGGACTGTAAGAAAATGAGGTTGGAAATAGGGCCAAATTAAGGAGAGCTCCATAGGCAACAATGAGGCATTTGAACATCACTTTATGATGGCGAACTATTAAAAGTTTAATTTTTTCAAGTTTTTTTCTTTAAGAATTTTTAAAATATTTTTCTCATTGATTTAAGGGGGGCGGTTAGAGAGAGAGAGAGATGCATCAACTCGCTGTTCCACTTAGTTGTTTCATTTAGTTATGCACTCACTGTTTGTTTCCCATATGTGCCCTCATTGGGAATCAAACCCTCAACCTCAGGTGCGCGGGGAGGATGCTCTCTATCCACTGAGCCACCCCACAGGGCCATAAGTTCTTTTGTTTTGTTTTTTGTTTTTGTTTTTTGTGGCAGAGACAGAGAGAGTCAGAGAGGGACAGATAAGGACAGACAGGAAGGGATAGAGATGAGAAACATCAATTTTTCGTTGCGGCTCCTTAGTTGTTCATTGATTAATTTCTCCTATGTGCCTTGACTGGGGGGCTACAGCAGACCGAGTGACCCCTTGTTCAAGCCAGCGACCTTGGGCTCAAGCTGGTGAGCCTTGCTCAAACCAGATGAGCCCGTGCTCAAGCTGGCGACCTCAGGGTCTCAAACCTGGGTCCTCCACATCCCAGTCCGACGCTCTATCCACTGTGCCACTGCCTGGTCATGCAAGGTTTTTCTTATGGAAAGATACATAAACATTATTACCTTTTAAAAAGTAGCTTAAAACAATAGAAATGTATTATTTTATAGTTCTGAAGGTCAGAGATCCAAAATGGATCTCACTGAGCTGACATCAAGACATTGGCAGGGCTGTACTCTTCTCTAGAGGCAATAGAGAATAATCATTTTCTTGTCTTTTCTAGCTGGGAGAGGCCACCCACATTCCTTAGTGCATGACCCCCTTCCTCCATTTTCAAAGCCAACTGTTGGGCAAACCAATGTGTTTCAAGTGTGAAACAAGTGAGTTAGGTTTGCTCACTTGAATTTTGCATTGGCGTGGGTCAGAACCATGTGTGTTTAGTCTGTGAAAGGCTACAGGTGCATGCCCTCAGGGCGGCAGATTCACTGGGGAACCATTTATTTTTTCATTGTCTGTTGCATGAGGTTTTAGAAATTTTTCTATATATTTTTGCATTTCTGATTCCAAATCTGAAATCCGATTTTTGGTGCATGCTCTAGTTTTTATGCAATTTTAATTTCTTTTTGTTACAGTTAATGGCATGCATTGGTTTTTAAATTGGAGTTAAAGGGCAACAACTCTTGGATTGAACATAATCACAAGGCAATTAATGTTTTACAAACATCACTTTTACATAATTGTAGTTTTTTTTTTTAACTTTATTTTTTATTTTATTTTTTACATGGACAGAGAGAGAGTCAGAGAGAGGGATAGATAGGAACAGACAGACAGAAACGGAGAGAGGTGAGAAGCATCAATCATTAGTTTTTCCTTGCCGTTGCGACACCATAGTTGTTCATTGATTGCTTTCTCACACGTGCCTTGACCGCGGGCCTTCAGCAGACCGAGCAACCCCTTGCTGGAGCCAGCGACCTTGGGTCCAAGTTGGCGAGCTTTTGCTCAAGCCAGATGGGCCCGCGCTCAAGCTGGCGAGCTTGGAGTCTCGAACCTGGGTCTTCCGCATCCCAGTCCGACGCTCTATCCACTGCACCACCGCCTGGTCAGGCTGTAGTTGTTTTTAAATATAAAAAATTATTATCTGATAAAAACATCCTCTTATTTTAAGATTGAATCATGGCTTCTTCCAGTAGGTGTAAATGTAAGAATAGTCCTGACACCTTCTGTTATATATGTGGCTGTTACACACTTCAATGTCAAAGGCGCAATATTTCATCATTTGTGACACGTGCATATATTGCCTATTTTCAAGTTCCCCTTGGCGATCAAGACAAGAATTGGGCTCTTCATATTGCGTATCATAATTGGGAGGAAATGCTTCGTGACTGGACAAAAGGAAAACGCAAAGGAATGCCTTTTGGTATTCCCATGGTTTGGCATGAATCTAAGGACCACAGCAGTGACTGTTATTTCTGTCTGATCCATACAAAGGGCATCGGCAAGAAAAAATGGCATACGATCGCATATCCTAATATTCCTTCAGCAATACAGCCTATCCCACACTCTGAAACACTCCTGGTTCTAGTTTTCAATGGTTTTATTTCTCCTAAAGACAAAGAAAGTGAACATGGTGATCAAGTGTATTTGATAAGATGCATGAGGAAATGGTTGTAGAATCTCAAGGGTCTTCTTCTAATGCCAAGCAGTCATTAACCCCTCAGCAGTTTAGCCAACCCAAATGGAATGACTTAATAAGAGATTTGGGCCTATCAAAGAAAACAGCTGAGTTATTAGCCTCCAGGCTTCAAGAAAAGAATGTACTTCACCAGTCAGCTAAAGTATCCCATTTCAGGAAGCATGAACAAATTTTTGTAGACTTTTTTTCCGAAGACAAATACTTTGTTTACTGTCATGATATCAGTAGTATTCTCAGCCAGGTAGGTGTTACCACTTACAGTCCAACAGAATGGCAGCTATTTCTTGACAGCTCTAAACAGAGTCTGAACTGTGTTCTCCTACACAACAGTAATATTTATGCAGCAGTTCCAATTGGTTATTCAACTCATCTGCGAGAAGATTATAATGACTTAAAAATTGTCCTTGACTTTCTGAAGTATGAGGAGCATAAGTGGATCATTTGTGTGGATCTTAACATGGTCAATTTCCTGATAGGACAACAGAGAGGTTTCATGAAGTATCCTTGCTTTCTGTGTTTGTGGGACAGCCGAGCTCAGGAGAAACACTGGACACAGAAGGAGTGGCCAAAACATGAAGCTCTGGAAGTAGCGATGCAAAATATTGTGAATGAACCTGTAGTTAATCGAGACAGGATCATCACTCTGAGACACTCCTGCTTCCAGTTCTTTTCTTATTTTTTTTTTTACAGGGACAGAGAGAGAGAGTCAGAGAGAGGGATAGATAGAAACAGACAGACAGGAGTGGAGAGAGGTGAGAAGCACCAATCATTAGTTTTTCATTGCTGTTGCAACACCATAGTTGTTCATTGATTGCTTTCTCACATGTGCCTTGACCGTGGGCCTTCAGCAGACTGAGCAACCCCTTGTTGGAGCCAGCGACCTTGGGTCCAAGGTGACAAGCTTTTGTTCAAGCCAGATGGGCCTGCACTCAAGCTGGCGAGCTTGGGGTCTTGAACCTGAGTCTTCTGCATCCCAATCTGATGCTCTATTCAATGCGCCACCTCTTGGTCAGGCCCGCTTCCAGTTCTCAGTGGTTTTATTTCTTCTAAGGATGAAGAAAGTGAACATGGTGATTAAGTATATTTTGATCCATGAGGAAATGGTTGTAGAATCTGAAGGGTCTTCTTCTAATGGGTCTTCCCCCTACTTCACATTAAACTTGGCTTAATGGAGCAGTTTGTTCAGGCTTTGAAAAGAGAAAGTGAATGCTTTCAAGATATTATTTCTACTTTTCCTGCCTTGTCTTTCGAGAAGATAAAAGCAGGTGTATTCGATGGACCTCAAATTCAAACCCTCATACGTGACGAAGAATTTTCCAGGAAGGTGAATAGGAGGAGAAAGCAGCATGGCAGTCTTTTGTGGCAGTTACAAAGAACTTCCTTGGCAACAAAAAAGCAGAAAACTATGAACTTCTGGTTCAAAGGATGTTGTTGGCTTTCTGGGACATTGGATGTAACATGAGCATTAAGATTCACTTCCTGAACAGTCACCTTGATAAGTTTCCCGAAAATCTTGGAGCTGTTAGTGATGAGCAGGGAGAATGCTTTCATCAAAATCTGAAGACGATGGAATAGCGTTATCAGGGTCAATGGGACAGAAATATGATGGCAGACTACTGCTGGAGCATCAAACGAGATTGTCCTCAACAAGTACACAAACGCAAGATCTACAAACGTAAATTTTTGCCTGAATAGAATTTAAATAAGTTTGGCACAAATTTTATGATTAAAATAAGTGTTTTAATATGTTTTATTTTGAAATTGTAGACAAATTCTGATGCAATCATACCTTTTAGTGTATCAATATATTTATTGCATTATATAAATTATTATATTTTCACAAAGATGATGCCCAAGAAGACATTCTACTTCGTTATGTTAAACTAAGTGTTGAAAATTTTACAATAAGATGAAAACCTAAGATCTTAAATTGCAAAACAACTGTAGCTTACAGAGAAAAATTAATGTCAGATTTGAGATCAGCACACTTGAATTAGGTAAGAACAAGTGTTTTTGTGGATGCAACAAAAATTTTGTCCCCCAGTGTTATTGTCTTCTTGGTTGGGAGTGGCCATTGTTTGCTGGAGGTTTTTTTATTTTGCCCCACCCTGTTATGGCTGGAGAGTGCTGAGGCTGGTAGGGGCCTAGGAGTCAAGAGGGTGAGTCCGGAGAAGGAGTCCAAATTGTAGAACAGAAGACCGGGTCAGGGCTTAGGAACCCTGAGAACAGGGAAGCAGTTTTCACTGCCTGTTTGCTTGTCCACTGTTGCAAGACTTTAATAAACAAAATGGCCCACCATTTTCTGGCTCCACAGTTCCTTTACCGTCTGCCTGAATCCAATGAGAACCATCATCTGCATGGCCATGGCCATTGGCCTTACACTAACAATGGGTGATCAAGTCTTTCTTTCATCTCCTCACCCTAACGTTTTCTGCCCTCCTCTTCTATTTTTAAGGAACCATGTGATTACTTTGGGTCCACCCAAATAATTCAGGTTAATGTGTCTAAATCAAGATCAGTTTATTAGCAACCTTAGCTCCCCCTTCCATTTTCACAGGTCCCAGAGATTAGGTCTTGCACATTTGAGGTGGGGATTTCATTATTGTGCCTGCTACAGATAGGAAAACTGAGTAGTGGGGCTAAGGAACTTGCTTAAAGTCACACAACTAGCTGGTAGTAGGGCCGAGAATAAACATCTTTTTAAAAATTCAACTTATACAGACATTTTTTAGGAGATAGAATTCCTTGAATATTCTTCCAAATTTTAGGAAGAAGACTTTCTGGGGCAGACAGTGGTGGGTTTGTTGGTTTATGGCATATATCTTCAGTTGGTTAACAAGCTACCTGTAGCAGGAAATAAAATCTACTCTACAATAGTGGAGTAAACCTTAGCTGTTTCCATAGAGATTCTGACCTCTACCTCTGAGAGCTAAGGTATCCAACAGGTATTCATGGATTTAAGTTATCCTAAGTTATTTGCCTTGAACCTTGAGTCAGACTTACCTATCCCGACCCAGGGTTCAGGTCATCTTTTAAAAATTGAATTTAACAATGTTAATCACTTACACAGTGCTTATTTTGTGCCAGAGACTGTACTAAAGGCTTTTCATACATCAACTCATTTAATGTATTTTTTAATTAAAAAAAATTTTTTAACTTTATTCATTTTAGAGAGAGAGAAGGTGGGGAGGAGCAGGTAGCATCAACTCCCATATGTGCTTTGAGCAGGCAAACCCAGGGTTTTGAACCTGTGACCTTAGTGTTCTAGGTCAAGGCTTTATCTACTGGGCCACCCAAGTTCTACATCAATCAGGCGTCCCTGACTTCCCCGTGCAGTGGGACACTTCTGCTTATCAGCAGGGCTGGCAGCCTCTTTGAGACTACTCTTGAGGCAGCTATATGAGAATGCTACTGATCAGTGCCAATACTAACTGCCACTGGAGGAAAAACACAACTGACACACAAGTTAATTGCAAGAATCACACAGGCAATATATTACTCACAAATCCTTTTGGCGTGCCTGGGTACAGCTTAAGGGGACCGCTGTTGGTGTGCTCCTCTCAGCTATCTTTGGTCAGAACTTAGAGCAGTGTGGAGACAGTCCATGTTCACGTTGTAGTCTGGGAAACTACCTTAGCAGGGGGCCCCTCAGCTTTAGTACCTTTTCTTGGTCAACACCTTCTACAGGATTACCACCTCAAATCCCCTTTTGGGGAGTTCCTCACAGGGAGCCCTTTTTATGTTAACCTACTAAAATGTTACATCAGAACACTTTGAAGATGTTCATAGGGAAGTTTCTTGTTTATGTTAACTTACAAAAGTTATGACATCAAGCCCCTCCATTTTTTTGTGACAGAGACAGAGAGAGACAGAAAGGGACAGATAGGGAAAGACAGACAGGAAGGGAGAGAGATGAGGAGCATCAATTCTTAGTTGTGGCACCTTAGTTGTTCATTGATTGCTTTCTCATTTGTGCCTTGACTGGCGGGCTACAGCAGACCTAGTGACCCCTTGCTGAAGCCAGCAAGCTTGGGCTCAAGCTGGTGAGCCTTGCTTAAACCAGATGAGCCCGCGCTTGAGCTGGTGACCTCGGGGTTTTGAACCTGGGTCCTCCGCGTCCCAGTCCAACACTCTATCCACTGCACCACCGCCTAGTCAGGCTAGCCACTTCTTATCTATGTGTAACTTCGCACACACTAACTGTCCCTGCTCAAAAGTCAGAGTCTGTTTATCACATCTGCACACACTGTATTAATTCCTACCCAGATGGCATAACTTTATTTAATTTCCTTAATTAGTTTTAATATCTTAATTACTTTTATATATCTTCCTTTTCTATATATTTAATTACTATAACATTATATTACTATAACAACAGGTCAGGACTCAACTCATTTAATCTTAATAACCCTATAAGATAAGTATTATTAGCTCCTATTTTACACATAAGAAAACTGAGGCACAGAGAGATAGTTATACAACTATTACGTTGTGGATCTGAACTTCTAACTGAAACACCGTGGGCCCCAGAGTCCTAAGCATTAGGCCCACGAAGTAAAGTCTGATACCAGGACTTTAATGACCCTGAAGTGAGTCTCAAGGTCCGGACTAGAGAATGGAAATTGGGGGTGAAATTTTTCCTTGATTATGATCCTGCTTCTCTGTTCTCGCAGCGGTTAGACCTCTGAGGGTTAGGTGCTAAAGCCAGGGGAAGGGGCTTATGGGTTTAAGGTAAAATATTTTGAACTTCTAGAATTTCCCTCCAATTCCGAAGCAGCCCCTTAGTGACGAATCAGCTGCCTATCCCACAGATTTTGCTATTAGTGTAATTTTTAGATGATTAAGCAGGTGAAATAAAAGATAATTAAAGTAACACTAAAGGAAACTGACTCCTATATAAATATATTTTTCTAGGTGTTCCAAGAAGCTACCCAAGACGAATCTGCAACTCTGGAGCGGAAACCAGGGGGCGGGTCGCGCAGCGACCATTTTTGTTTTGCGGCCGTGCGCTCTCAGAGCATCTTGAGGACCCAATGGAGTAGGTGGGGCCTATCAAGGGGACGGGCGGGGACTGGGGGGCGTGATGATTCAAACAGACTAATAAGCTCGGCGTATCTGGCAATAGCCGCCAATGACCGGCCGTTTGGGGGCGGAGTTTACAAGCCCCAATAGTTCGGTTGCACGGCGGCTTTGGCGCATTTTCGGCTGGTTTGATTCATCCATTTTGAAGAGACGGGGGAGCGGGGGGTTCGTCTGATTACGGGTCTCTGAACCAAGGAGCGGCGGAGTTTGAGAAGCCAGCAGCTAGGGGTTCTGCGGTATCGGCCCCGTCGGCCCAAGTTGGGGGGGGTGGGGCGCCAAGCGCGCGGGGTGGGGGGGGTCCTAGTCTTTGGCTTCTCAACTCGGTCCTGATTCGACAGCGAACATGTCTCGGCCTGTCAGGTCAGTGCGGAGTCTGAGGCCTGGAGCGGGTTGGAGAGTGTGTGTCTGTGTGTGTGGAGGGGGAAATGGTGAAGAGGTGGGGGACACAAGCCTAGAGTCTGCTCTCTCTTGCCACCGCGGCCTCCTCCCTTCCGGGGCCTGCGCGCGCCCTTAAACGTGGGGGGCCTTGCTGGCGCGCAGTGCTCAGCGGGGGTGGCGGCCGTGCGCCCATGCGCGCTCCTCCCCGCTCCGCCGCAGGGCTCCGGGCTTCTCTGCTGCCTCCCCCACCCGCTGCACTGGAGCGGGCGGGGTGTTCCCAGAACGGCCACAGGCCGGAGGGGGAGGGGTGTGAAGTCAGCGCCCCCACCCAGGCCCCACCTCCTCGGGGCCGGCTCCTTAGAGCCCGAGGCGGAGACATCGGCCGACCTGGGCTTGGATCCCCACCTTAAGTGAGGAGGAGTGGAGATACCAGTGTTGCCCCTTCCCCCTCTCTGCTTGCGTAGGGGTCTGGAGAGAGGACTCAGCTCTTTCTCCAGCGGACCGGCTTGTTCCACACCAAGGAGAAGGGCAGTTCTGCTACAGGGCCCGCCTCCGTTCTCCGGGGTCGCTACGGGGCCCCGCCCCCCGGGTCAGGCGTGGGCGGGGCCCGTCCTTTTCCCCACGGCTAAAGAGTTCGGAACTGGACCCTGGGAAATCGTGACTGCTTCCTGTGCCCTAACTCGGGCTTCTGCTCGGGTTGAGACCCCCGAGTTTGCCCTTTCCTTCTGAATATAAATGCCCTTCCTCGGGGAAATGCCCTTCCTCCGGGATGTGCGGGTTAATAGCATGACCCAAATCCGGTGTGGTTCTCGTTCCCGCTAAGCTCTGCTCTCCCTCGGCGTACACGTCTCGATGTTTTTGTAATCCTCTCTTTACCCCGAATAATTTTAATAATGAAGGGGTTAGATTAACCATTAGACTTTATCCTGAGAATTTCAACAAGTTTGCTGTTCCCCTGCGGACAGTGGAATCGCCCTTGCCGTCCTGGCTATTGTATGGAATGTGCCATTTGAGGAGGGGTGTGGCTTAATTCAATCAGTTGAGGCCTTAAGAAGGAGAGCTGTTGCCACTACGGTGTTACTTTTTCTGTGAATCCAGACGTTTTCGATGTAAGGAATGGGCTACTTTATAGAGTGTTTTCTGGATAAATAGGTAAAGGTTTAGTTTTAAAATGTTAACAGCTATTGCTTCCCCTCCTTCATTCCAAGTTTTGTAAGAAACGGAAGTATTGTGACCTAGAGACCTAAAGAGAGGTTTGGAATCCCGGAAAGGATTTTATTCACAGTTCTGTTTCCTGACTAGACCAGCCGTCTACAACTGGTGGTAGGATAGGACTGCATACCCTGGGCTCAGGGTGAGCGTGAGGAGAGTTCTAACTACCTGACTGCTTTTCTGCCTTCTTAATTTCAACCTGCATCTCTGATAAACTCACCGTCGCCATCGGGAAGAGTTTTGCCAACATTTTGGCAAGGAGTCTGAATAGATATTTAAGGTTATATAGTATGCATACCTTTTTTTGGCATAAAAATTGACTATATACTCCATCAATTCATGTAGAATATATTCTTGATGATCAGTTAAAATCGTATCAAATATTCGTTTCATCTGAATTGGATCTTCTGTCTTCTGGAAGTAAATTGTGTGGTGAAATTGGACTATTATTTTTCTCTGCTTTTTAACTTAAGTTCACTAGGTTTTGATGAATCGTGACTTTCTTAAACTCATATTCCTGAATTTGTGTTTCCAGGTTTAGATACTGGAACACAACAGAATTTTATTTTGCTTGAAAACTGAATTCTTAATATCACCAGGTGGAGACAAATATATTAAATTCGTTCTGTAAGTGTGTTGGAGGCATTGGGATTTATACACAACGTTTTTCTTGCTCAATGTTGTTAAAAATAATTTCAACTGTTTATTTGCTCCCAAAAGACAAATGACGTTAATATATTGTGGGGGTTTTTGATTATATATTTTAGAGATAGTCTCTTTGTAACTATTTTATAAAGTATCATGACCAATAATAATAAAGCAGAAATAATTAAACTTGAGTTTGGTGGTTTGTTAAATTTGCAATTTAAAACGTCCTCTTAGGGAAGTGCTTTTGCTTCACTGTGTAATTGAAAATCTATGTACTTGAGGGCATTTAACAAAAAATTAATGACGTTGATATCAGAGTAATCAGCCTTATTCAAAAAGTTAAAAAAATCATTTTGGAAAATAATAGTTTCAGTGCATCTTCTTTTGGAGAATGTTTCTTCCCTTAGGCCTATATGTAATTTTTGAGTTTTTTCTGGTTTTCAGAATACTGTAAATATTATTCATTTTCACTTTAATATTAATGTAAGCATTTAAAGGAGATTTAGAAATGTATTAATGGCAACTTGACACCAGTTTCCAAATAAAGGGAATAAGCTACAGCAGGGTTTTCCATAGATGTGTGTGACATACTGCATTGTATCCTTACCTTTTTTACCTTATCAGATTAATTGTATATAAATGAGAGCTCAAATCTTTTTGACCTTGGATTCAAATTTATAGTATAAAATTACAGTCTTGGAGCTAGAAAGAGATTTAGGCAAATTCATTTTTCGGGTGACCTGAACAAATGCATCACACACTAGTAGATACCAGTTTGGGTATGGAACCTAGGTTTCTCAGTCAGTCTTGTTCATCCTCACAGTTCCCATTACCACACAATAACCACTTTGCCTTCTGCCTGCTAAGTATTGATATTATTGCAATGTATAGAACTTTTTAACTTTTCAAAGTGCTTTCATGACTCTTATCCTTGTGAGGAAGGAATAAAAAGGCTATTACTTGTAAAATATGGGAAAGGTCAGAGAGTTTTACTGCTTTGTCCAGACTAGAAACCGGGTTTATTAAAATTCAGCTTGGTATATTTTCCAGAGGTCCTCCTCCTCCTGTATTGTAAATGGTCCAAGTCACACAAATAAATTTATTTGCTTTTTTTGTAGCGTAAATGTATTTGGTATCTTGTCTTTAGTACTTAAGATTGCAAGGAGCCTTTAAAGTTTTTATGTGAAAGAACAGGTCCTTGCAGATTGATACAAAATTACTTTTATCTTTTTATCATGTTTATAATGATATTGATAATTAATAGCTTTCCCCAAGAATCCAGATTGCTTTCTTTTCCAAGAGAATTTTGTTTGAGATGTGACTAGATTCTAAAATTTGATATTCTCTCTTTCCAGAAGATCAGTTTAATAAAATATCCTCAGTTAAAGGAAAAACTTGGAAACTTGAAAATTCCTGATAGCTTAGGATTTGATACCACTAGGCACAGGAAGACATTAAAAATTTAGTATCCTAGTAAATGTGGTTAAAGTGAGACTGGTGTCTTAACATCTCTTACTCTACTTCCAGGATGAGCGGTTGAATTTTGGTTAACTCTGGGGGGTTCATTTAGAATTTTGGTTAACTCTGAATCTGTACATTTTATTATTTATATGTCACTTTCCTCTAAAAAGGACATAAACTCTTCTGTAGACTTTTCCTTCAAAGCTATTTCACATAACATGCAAAGCCAATAATGAGGGGAGGTAATTTTATAACAATTCTTAAGTGTTCAACATTTCCCAACATACATGAAATTAAACTAAAAATTATAATACAATGTTTAAAGTGTAGTTTTTAATTTACTGAAAATAATCACTTTGCTAGAGGCTTTCACTTTATCTTGTTTTATCCTTGTTACAACCCTCTAAGGTAGGATTGTTAAACATAATGATGAAATAAGCTTAAAGAATATTACTTGAGGTTATAGAACAATTAAAACAAAACCAAGATTTGAACCTACTCTCCTGGCAGCATAGCTCAGTTAGAGAGTCATTTGGATTCACTGAAGTTGTGGGTTCGATCCCCAGTCTGGGTACATACAAAAATAAACCAATGAATATATAATTAAGTGGAAGAACAAACCAATGTTTCTTCCCCCGCCCCCACCTAAAAATAAATAAAGACTTGAAGCCTAAATAACTCTGAATACAAATCTAATGTTCTTTCCGTGGTACCAATCTTCCCTTCCTAGTATTTGGCTTGAGGGTGGTCAAATATTTTTTTAGTAATCTCTTCAGTGGTGAGTACATTCAGCATACATAGATTTTTTTGTTCTATATAGAAAATATTTTAGGAAAAATGTGGCCCAAATGTTTTAAGTGTTCAACTCAGTATTTCAAATAATTTTCAGAGATAGAAACTAAAAATTTCTGCAAAAAATTTAAAATGATGATAGCGTGGCCTGACCAGGCGGTAGTGCAGTGGATAGAGCTGAAGACCCAGGTCGATATCCCAAGGTCGCCAGCTTAAGCGCAGGCCCATCTGGCTTGAGCAAAAGCTCGCCAGCTTGGACCCAAGGTCGCTGGACCCAGCAAGGGGTTGCTCAGTCTGCTGAAGGCCCGCAGTCAAGTCACATGTGAGAAAGCAATCAATGAACAAACAACTATGGTGTCGCAACGGCAACGGAAAACTAATGATTGATGCTTCTCATCTCTCTCCGTTCCTGTCTGTCTGTCCCTATCTGACTCTCTGTCCCTGTAAAAAATAATAAAATAAAATGATGACAGCGTGTTTATACTGTATTGGTATACCATCACCAGTGAGTCTGAAGTAGTGCTCATATCAAACACATTACTATCTGTAGTAAAGCAGCAATTTTCACACAAGGAAACTAAGAAGCCCTTATTCTTTAGGTCAAGCCAGATTTACTACCATATAAATTTTGAGAGAAAGAAAACTAGGTTTCCAGAACTTTCCCTAAACTTTGCATTAGAGATTTTTGGGCCTTTAACAGAAGTCACACAACCTTCAATTTTAGAAAAAAATAAAATGTAACTCGGTAGAGCTATCACTAAGCAACTCTTTGTACCAAAATATTTTCCAGGTACTTTACACGTATTTCAAAATCTTGAAACTCTTCAAGCAAGGTATATGTTGTCTCCATTTCATTGTGAAGTAGCTGAGGCTTGGCTAAATTAAATGACAGGAGCAGCTATAAGTATAGGTGCAAAAATGCTAAACAGAATGTTAGCGAACTGAATCCAGTGTATATTAGGATTTGTCCCAGGAATAAAACTTAAAATCTATTGCTGATTCGTCATATTAAAAGACTAAAAGTGACCTGACCAAGTGGTGGGGCAGTGTATAGAGCGTTAGACTGGGATGCGGAATACCCAGGTTCGAGACCCGAGGTCGCCAGCCTGAGTGCGGGCCCTTCTGGCTTGGGCAAAAGCTCACCAGCTTGAGCGCGGGCCCATCTGGCTTGAGCAAAAGCTTGTCAGTTTGGACCCAAGGTCGCTGGCTCCAGCAAGGGGTTGCTCAGTTTGCTGAAGGCCTGCAGTCAGGGCACATGTGAGAAAGCAATCAATGAACAACTAGCTACGGCAACGGAAAAACTAATGATTGATGCTTCTCACCTCTCCATTCCTGTGTGTCTGTTCCTATCTATCCCTCTCTCTGACTCTCTCTCTGTCCCTGTAAAAAAAAAAAAAAAAAGACTAAAAGAAGCCCTGGCCAGTTAGTAGGTTAGTGTGTCCTGAAACACTAAGGTGGGTTCGATCCCCACTCCAGGAACATGGGAAGCAACCAGTGAGGGCACAACTAAGTAGAGCAACAGATGAATGCTTCTATCTCCTCTTCCTCTGTCTCGCTAAAATCAATTTTTTAAATTGATCTTGTAATTAAAAATACTAAAAGGCATTTGAAAAGATTCAACACCTATCACACTCATTAGTACATTACAATTAAAAGGAAATTAAGATTTAAAATGGAGTTGATTGAACTTGACAAAAGTTACAAAGCTAAGTTGCATTTTTAGTGTTTTAAATCAGCAATGAAGCTATTGTGGGAAGGTAGCATTGCATAGCAAAAGAAACCTGGGTTTTGGAAGACAAGTTCCATCCTCTGCTTAGGTTTATATAATGGAGATGGTGAACATTTGAATAATATTTTACAAATTAAAATGCATTTACAAAGCATTGTATAATTTTCAAGCTTTGTCTTACAGGTTTCTTTCAGCTCTAAAAGTTAATAAAATAGAGGAGAAAGTAATTTTGAATAAAGGAAGATTGGTTTTATTTAAGTACTTATGTTTTTTTGGTCTGAAAATATAAAACAAGGCCACCATACTGTGTAACTCTGGGACACCATCTCTATTACATCCACATTATAGTCAATGTGAATGGTGCCCTTCTGGAGTTAATAAGATTTAAATCCACATGAGTTGCGTTACAAAGTTGGTTGCTTGAACTTAATTAACAGGTTACTGAGCATGCTGTAAAGTTACTTCTGTTTGCATTTTTTAAAATTCTCAACTGCAAAGAAATAAATGTGACTCATACACAGTGTGTCCGTAAAGTCATGGTGCACTTTTGACTGGTCACGGGAAAGCAAGTGCACCATGACTTTACGGACACACTGTACTCTAGATGAAATATCTTGGATTATTGAAACTAGAGATAGTCTTAATTTAGGAGACTGCCATATTGAACACAATAGAAAAAAATATTTACCGTAGGACCACTTTGGTCAAACTGGGGCCTCCTTTGTCTTGTCTTAAAAAATGTAATAGTATCTGGATTTTAGGAAATGGAACTGATTGTTTAATGAATTATATTGCTGTATTTTTAGATAGCTAGTCTTTGAAATATGTAAGTGAAGAGACCATAGGTTGCTAAAAAGTGTTTGAACTGGATATACCTTATTTTCAGGTGCTTCTTAACACATACCTGTTTGAATTGTGTACCTGCTCAGTTATATGCTAAGCAAAGGTGCTTTTCAGGGAGATTTCATCTGTCAAAACAAAATGATCCAGAAGATGAATTTCTTGAGAAACTAAAAATTAGCTTAACTGAAAGAAGTAAAAATCCACTCTGCTTATCGTCAGGCTGGGAAAACAGCACAGTTGTCTGAATTTCACACACCTGCTGCATTTGTGAAGATTTGTATTCTCGAAAAATCAGATACTATCAAAACTTTCGCTGTTTAACATTGTATCAGTAAGAATGAAATGTCACACTTTTGTCAGAAATAACTAAGTCCTTTTTAACATGGAGACCCAGCCTCTATATACAACTTCAGATCTTCAGAGGAGGGATGGTCAGACACAAATTTCACACCTACCTTAACTTCGCCAAGAAATAGGTTAAGAAGTCTAATCTGCAGTCCAGACTTATTGTTGGCCCCTTTACACTCAGTCCTATTGTCCTACTGAGCCTACTGCTTTGTTTAAATTTTACCTAAATTCTACCCTTTTCCAAATCCTGTTAATTTTGCTGTTTGGTGAAATATTTCACACTTTGGTGAGTCATCACCTTCATTGTAATGAGTCAATAAACCTGACTTTATAGGGCTACAGATGTGTTCCTGCCAATAGGGTTAAGACAATTAGGGAAGATTCCACTGAGGTTTCAACAACCTCTCTAGTGCGGTCAGGACTCTACTTGGTGTAATGTGCACATCTGAGACCCCTTCATTTTCGTCTGCTTGAGGTTTCTCTGTTCCTAATTGCATAGGGTTTGCACAAAATTGACGTAGGCAAAAATCTAGCCCATTTTATCTTAATACTTGATCTTACTCGCTGAAATTTGTGTGTGACTTTTTTTTTTACAGGGACAGAAAGGGATAGACAGGGACAGACAGACAGGAATGGAGAGAGGTGAGAAGCATCAATCATTAGTTTTTCGTTGCCGTTGCGACACCATAGTTGTTCATTGATTGCTTTCTCACATGTGCCTTGACCGTGGGCCTTCAGCAGACCGAGCCATCCCTTGCTGGAGCCATCGACCTTGGGTCCAAACTGGCGAGCTTTAGCGCAAGCCAGATGAGCCCGCGCTCAAGCTGGTGAGCTCAGGGTCTGGAACCTGGGTCTTCCGCATCCCAGTCCGATGCTCTATCCACTGCGCCACCGCCTGGTCAGGCTATGTGTGACTTTTAAGCAAAATATTTTTCTACCTAGAATGAATATTTTGGGAATAAGGGGTGCCATGCATGTGTTAATATTTATTCATCTGGACTAAAACAACCTGTTGATCTAAAAAAAAAAGACAGTGGGAGATTGTGAGAATTACCTAATAAGCAGATATGCCTGGCTCATCATTCAGAACTCCTTCACTCTGTTCACTTTTCTGCAGAAAATAGAAATTTACTTTTTCCATTTGAAGAACTTTTAGGTGCTCTTGCCTATAATTTCTTTTTTACTTGTTTGCTTTACTTTTTGCTTCTGTCTTGTGACTTTAAAAATGTTATGTTTAATTGTAAATAAGAGATGATATAAGATGTAGTGGAAGTAATATGTATATCTTAGCCAAAAGAAACTTAAAGCTCTAGATACATGAAGCATTTGTAAGAAATTACCCTTGAATTGCCTGACCAGGCGGTGGCGCAGTGGATAGAGCGTCAGACTGGGATGCAGAAGACCCAGGTTCAAGACCACGAGCTCGCCAGCTTGGACCCAAGGTCGCTGGCTCCAGCAAGGGGTTGCTGGGTCTGCTGAAGGCCCGCAGTCAAGGCACATGTGAGAAAGCAATCAATGAACAACTAAGGTGTCGCAACGGAAAACTGAGGATTGATGCTTCTCATCTCTCTCCGTTCCTGTCTGTCTGTCCCTGTAAAAAAAAAAAATTAAGACTCCTGAAACCTATATAACTATGTTAACCAGTGTCACCCCAATAAATTCGATTTAAAAAGTTAAATAAAATTTAAGCCTGGCAGGTGGTGGCACAGTGAATAGAGCATTTACCTGGAACGCTGAGGTCCCAGGTTTGAAACCCCAAGGTTGGCCCTGGCTGGTTGGCTCAGCGGTAGAGCATTGGCCCCAGAATGTGGGTACTGGGTTTGATTTCTGGTCAGGCACACAGGAGAAGAGACCATCTGCTTCTCCATCCCTTCCCCTTCTCTCTCTCTCTCCCCCACATTCCCCCAGCCATGGCTCATAAAAGCATGTTGGTCCCCAGCACTGAGTGTGGCACCATGGCCTCGCCTCAGGCACTAAAATAGCTCAGTTGCCAAGTAATGGAGCATTGGTCCCAGGTGGGCATAGCATCGCACCACTGGGGGCTTTCCAGGTAAATCCTGGTCCCGGTGCATGAGGGAAGTCTGTCTTTCTGCCTCCCCACCTCTCACTTAATAGAAAGGAAGGGAGGGAGGGAGCTCAAGGTCGCTGGCTTGAGCACAGGCTCTCCAGTTTGACCATAAGTTTGCGAGCTTGAATGTGGGGTAATTGACATGATCCCATGATTGCTGGCTTGAACCCCTGGGTCAAGGAGCATATGAAATGTTCATTGATTAATGAACAACGAAAAGTGATGCCATCCACAAGTTGATGCTTTTCAACACTTTTCCACCAATACTCCCCACTAAAAAAATTTTAAAATGTTTAAAAGGAAGAAGGAAATTAAAAAGCTCTTTAACATGTTTAAGGAGGTGATAGTATCTAGACTGATATGACCAGGAAATTTTAAGGAGATATATCTTTACAGAACACAAGTTGGGAGAATTCTGTAATGAGAAGATTATCTTAATTTCTTTTTCAAAAATTTATTAGAGCCTGACCAGGCAGTGGCGCAGTGGATAGAGCGTCGGACTGGGATGTGGAAGACCCAGGTTCGAGACCCCGAGCTCGCCAGCTTGAGCACGGGCCCATCTGGGTTGAGCAAAAGCTTGCCAGCTTGGACCCAAGGTCGCTGGCTCCAGCAAGGGGTTGCTCGATCTGCTGAAGACCCGCAGTCAAGGCACATGTGAGAAAGCAATCAATGAACAAGTAAGGTGTTGCAACGGCAACGAAAAACTAATGATTGATGCTTCTCATCTCTCTCCGTTCCTGTCTGTCTGTCCCTATCTATCCCTCTCTCTGTCCCTGTAAAAAAAAAAAGTAAAAAAATACTGTTAACTGTGTTTCTCCTTCAACAGGAATTTTGACAGAGCTTTACATGAGGTCCTTGTGGGGAAAATGAAATGTAGGCAGAATGATAGTTGACTGTGATGGACTTGTGCCTCAGTATCCATGCCCAGAGAAAACTGATAGATGTCAACCTGGAAGATTTCTCCCCTGATGCCTTAAAAGGCTGTGTTCTTGACCTGTGCTGATTAAATTTGCAGATAATTTGAATTTGAGAATGATAAAAAATATGTTGAAGTATCAATACACAAGAAGGTTTTAGATTTTGGGAAAAGGAGTTTATATCCTAAAAAGGAGTTTTTAGCCATTGATATTGCAGTATACAGTTTATTGTGTGATTTTATAGCCCAATAGGCAACTGAAACCTTAGATTGTGTTAATACAAATGTAGAGTAAAATAGAAAGAGAACGGTCGTAATCCTGATCAGCCCTCCTTCCCTACACACCTTTTTTTAAAAAATTCTTTTATTTATTGACTTTTTAGTGAGAGAGGAAGGGGGAGAGAGAAAGAGACAGGAACATAGATCTGTTTCTGTATGTGCCCTGACCAGGGATCGAACCAGCAACCTTTGTGCTTTGGGACAGTGCTCCAACCAGCTAAGCTATCTGACCAGGGCTCCCTTACACACCTTTTAAAAATCATACTTGGTTTAGATCAGCTCACTATTTAATAGACTTTACTAAATCTGAGGTGTTGTGGAGGAAAGCAACTGGATTGTGAGGATGCTCGAAATACATTATGAGGCAGAGTTAAAAAGAATCCTAGTATTTAGTCTTAAAAGTGCCGTAGAGATTTCTGGGGTGGGGGGAAAAAGTGCTGTAGAAATCTTAGGGGCTGCTCACTGGAGAGGGTGTTAGATTTAAATTTATTTATTTATTTATTTATTATTTTAGCCAGAGAGAGGGATAGATAGGGACAGACAGGCAGGAAGGGAGAGAGATGGGAAGCATCAATTCTTTGTTGCGGAACCTTAGTTCATTGATTGCTTTCTCAAATGTGCCTTGACCAGGAGGCTACATCAGAGACAGTGACCCCTTGATCAAACCAGCAACTTTTGGGTTCAAGCCAGCCAGGGTCCTATCTATGATTCCATGCTTGAATTGGTGAGCCCACGCTCAAGCCTGCGACCGACATTGGGGTTTCAAACCTGGGTCCTCTGTCACAGTCCAATGCTCTATCCACTGCGCCACTGCCTGGTCAGGCAGATTGAAATATTTTTTTAAAACTGATTTTTAGAGAGGATGGGAGAGAGACAGAAAAACAGCGATTTGTTCTATTTATTTATGCATTCATTGATCAATTCTCATTCATGACCTGCCCGGGGATTAAATCCACAACCTTGGCATATCGGGACCATGCTCTAACCAACTGAGCTACCTTCCCAAAGTGAGGAGGTGTTAGATTTAGACCATGGTATTCCAGGAGGAGGTAGAAGAGATAAAATCAGTGTATGAACTCTTTAGAGGCAGATTTCACTTCATTGAGAAGAACTATTTCATTATTGAAGTTTTTTTAGAATAGACTGTCTGGGGATATCAGAAGAGGTTCTCAGTCATTCCCTTGTTGATAGGATAAGTTTTGGGTGAGGTTGGATTAGCTTGTCTAAAGTCCAATAGCCTCTAGTACAGGGGTCCCCAAACTTTTTACACAGGGGGCCAGTTCACTGTCCCCCAGATTGTTGGAGGGCCGGACTATAAGAAAAACTATGAACAAATCCTTATGCACACTGCACATATTTTAAAGTAAAAAAACAAAACGGGAACAAGTACAATATTTAAAATAAAGAACAAGTAAATTTAAATCAACAAACTGACCAGTATTTCAATGGGAACTATGGGTGCGGATGCATCCTGTGCTCCTCTCACTGACCACCAATGAAAGAGGTGCCCCTTACGAAAGTGCGGCTAGAGCCGCATGCAGCCTGCGGCCGTAGTTTGGGGACCCCCGCTCTAGTACATATAGTACACATGGTATCATCATTATATCACACCCCTCCCCCCTCCACAAACACGCCACAAAACTGATAGGTTTTGTGAGTGCTTAAGCTTGAAAAGGTGATTTTTTAAAAAAGACATGAAATCTAAATAGGAGTTATTCTTTTGTGGCTATGGATCAATAACGTTTTTTTTGTAGAGCTTTTGGAAATCTTGCAGTCTACTTTTTAGTCTAAAGCAGTGGCTCTCAAACTTTTTTGATGAGGTTCCAATAATAAATAAATGTGACGTTGCAGTTTGCTACATACAAGTACATAAACTGGTTTCAGGAACTTATTATTTAAGAACAGTTTTCTCTGATATTTTCTATTTTCCTTTTTCTTTGAAAATGCTGGTTATACATAGTAAATTGATATCAGGATCTAGAAGGTGGTTGTGACCTTATACAGTGTGTGCATAAAGTCATGGTGTACTTTTGACTGGTCACAGGACAAAAGACAATAAAAATGTGAAATCTGCACCAAATAAAAGGAAAACCTTCCCAGTTTCTGGAGGATGATGTGGCAGCATGTGCGCATGCGCAGGTGATGATGTAATACCGTGTATACAGCGGAGCAGTCCTCGGCATGACAGTTGAGATGTGGACAATACAGAGGAAAGTTCAGTGTGTTCTGTGGCTCGCTAAATTCGAATCCATGACCAAAGTGCAACGTGTGAATATGGGCTGCTGAACATCCTCCTGCCTACGTTGACTATGATGTAACACCCCTAAAGTGAACGTGTGGTGTGACCCGATGCATGATAAGGTGATAGGCCCATTTTTTTTCGCAGAGCAGTCTGTGACGGCAAACACCTATCTTGACATGTTGGAATTTTATGTAGTGCCATAATTTCCAGAAGGTGTCATCTTTCAACAGAATGACACTCCTCCACACTACGCCACCATTGTTCATGAGTTTCTGGATAGAACATTCCCCTGGCGGTGGATAGGCAGGGGTTCTGTCAAGCCATGGCAACCATGATCCCTGGATCTGATGCCTTAGACTTTTACTTTTGGGATTATGTGAAGCAACATGTGTACATTGAACTTATCAATGACATTAATCACTTAAAACAGAATTACAGACGTTATTCACTCTGTTACACCAGACATCCTTACCCGTGTGTGGCAAGAACTTCACTATCGTTTGGATGTGTGTAGGGCAACAAATGGAGCCCACATCGAACTGCACTGAATAGGTATGAAACTGGCAGAGTTATCCTTTTATTTGGTGCAGATTTCACATTTCAGTCATCTTTTGTTGCTTTCTTGTGACCGGTCAAAATTGCACCATGACTTTACGGACACACTGTAGATTAAGAAACATTTTTCTGTTGCCTGACCTGTGGTGGCGCAGTGGATAAAGCATCGACCTGGGAACACTGAGGTCGCCAGTTCAAAACCCTGCACTGGTCTGGTCAAGGCACATATGGGAGTTGATGCTTCCAGCTCCTCCTCTCTTTCTTTATCTCTCTCTCTCTCACTCTGTGTCTCCTCTCTAAAATGAATAAATAAAAATAATAATAATAATAAAAAAAATTAAAAAAATAAAAGAACATTTTTCTCCAGGGTCTCATTAATCTGATGAAATGAAATTTTTACCACCTATAGTATTAGTGGAAAGATCTATTCTGGCTATTTTGGGTTTCTCAAAACTCAGATTTCAAATGTACTTTTAAGTGCCTAATGAGAAACTTGTTAAATTCCAGAAAATTAGCCCTGGCCAGATAGCTCAGTTTGTTAGAGCATTGTTCTGAAGAGTAGAAGTTGCCTGTTCGATCCCTGGTCAGGGCACATATAGGAACAGATGGATGTTCCTGTCTCTTTCTCTCCCCTCTCTTTCAAATTAAAATAAAAAAGTCAAGAAATTATTTAGAAAATTAGCAAGGTAGTTTTTTTCTTGCCTACATCAACCAGAACAATATAACTTATTCAGGATGAAAAGCTTGATTGAGCTAAATAAATAAAGTAGATTGTCTAAAAGTATCTCTGATTTGTCTAGAGAAAAGGTTTCTATGCTTTTTAAGCTAAGAGCTGTTTTTGTATTTTTCTTAAGTGAGAAGCAGGGAGGCAGAGAGACAGACTCCTGCATGTACCCAACTGGGATCCACCTGGCTGGCCCACTAAGGGGCAATGCTCCTATGCAACTGGAGCCATTTTAGCACCTGAGGCAGAGGCAATGGACCGGTCCTCAGCGCCTGGGACAACTTTGCTCCAGTGGAGCATTGGCTGTGGGAGGAGAAGAGAGAAATACACAGGAAGGAGAGGGGGAAGGGTAGAGAAGCAGATGGGCGCTTCTCCTGTGTGCCCTGGCTGGGAATCAAATCTGGGACTTCCACATGTCAGGCCAACACTCTACCGCTGAGCCAACCAGCCAGGGCTTTAAAAGTTCTGCGTCCTTACTTGGAGGTTGCTTGTTATCTTTCTCCATATTTTGATATTCAGGTTTATTATAAGGTAGAACTGGATTGTTTGATCTTAGTTTTCTCATCTGAAAGCTAAGAAGTTAGATGAGATCACCTCAAAGGTTTTGTAATTTCCATATCTGAAATAACTGATTCTTGAATCTTCAATATGTTGGATCTACATACCTCAGATTTCAGGAGTATCATGTTTTCATCTTAGACGTCTGTTGCTATAAGAAAGAAAAAGTATTTGGAAGGTAGATGTATCAGTATTTAGTAAAAAGAAGTTGATGATTAAAAGTGGAAGGAGAAAATCCTTTGCTTCTAAATTGCTTAAGTTATCAGCATTTGATGCCCAAAACAGATCTTTCAGTGTTCTTTGTCTGACTTCCAACTTTACCTTTCATTTTTGCACTTGAAACTCATACAAATATAGGGGCTTCTCATCTCAGCTCTCTGGTGATCATCTAGGAATTGATTCATTGTGACCAAGGTACACTAGAATCTAAATAGATCCTATCAGCTTTTAAAGTAAGAGTAGACATGCCCTGGCCAATTGGCTCAGTGCATAGAACGTTGGCCCCAGCAAATAGATGTCGGGATCAGATTCCCGTCAGGGCACACAGAGAAGTGACCATGTGCTTTTCTCCCCCTCACACTCCCTTTTCTCTTCCTCTTCTCCTCCAGTAGCCAGTGACTCTATTGTTAGGCGCTGAGGATGGTTTGGTTGGTCCTGTGCATCCGGAAAAATAACTTGGTTGATTGGAGCTTGGGCCCCAGATGGGGGTTGCTGGGTGGATCCTGGTCTCTGTGCATGCAGGCGTCTGTCTTACTAATTCCTCTCACTTTAAATAAATGAACAAATACATTAATAAATAAAATAAGAGTGAGCACATAATTGAAGTTTTTGTGTTTCTATATTTTGTACTTAAACATTTGTTTTTCTTATAGGGTTGTAATTCTATTTTCTAGTACAAACTCAGACTTGTTTAAATGGAACTGCAGTTGATTTGAGTGTTAGAAATTGATCTAACTTGTATCATGACTTTAAAATAGCTACTTCTGCTACTTTCTCTGGCCTTAATGATAAACTGAAAACTTTTTCATGAAGTTGGCAATAATATAAAAACAGAGGCATTTTGGTATTTCATTTTAATGAAATGAGCCACAAACCTTTTAGGACATTCTTTCTAAATGGTACAAGAACCGATACTCTTAAGACATATTTTAAAGCAGAATGAATGTTCAGATGATTAAGAATATTAAGAGTGTCACAGCACCCTAACCAAGTAGTTCAGTTGGTTGGAGTGTCCCAATATACCAAGTTTGTGGGTTCCCTTCCTGGTCAGGGGATATACAAGAATTGGACAATGAATATGTGTGACAACAAGTCAGTGTTTCTCTCTCTTTCTCTGAAGAAAAAAAAAAAAGATTGAAGTGATACTCTGGGTAGAACATGTTAGTGCTTACAAGTAATAGCTGCTATTTATTGGATAGTTGTGTACTTGGCACTCACAAAACTCTTGAAAGATAGATACTGTTTTTCCTATTTTACAGGTGAGAAAACTAAAGTTTATTGAGGGGAGGTAACTTATCCAAGGACATAAAATTTAAGTGCAGAGCCAGGATTTAAAGCCAATTCAAAAATCTGTTTTTAATCTCTATTCAATATTGAAATTTTGTTGTTTTCCCAGTTGTAGTTGTTGGTGCTCATTTTACACTAAAGAAAGAGTTGGCTTAGCTTTGGCATTTAGTTTATGGTATTTTGAAGAAGTAAAATGTTTCTGATTTCAGCAAGAAGTAGAACTTCCTATGCCCTTAGACTTAAATATTTCTCTTAAGTACTGTGCTTCTATCCCAATATATCTTGTCAATTTCCAGTTTACATAGGAATAAGTTTAACAAAAATATGTTGTTTGGAATAGCTGCTTTGGAGGGCAGGAAATGAACCAAACTATTATTATAAATCACTATAATGACCTGTGAATGAACCTTGTTATCACAGATTTTTAATTTTTTTTCTTTTCCCTCTTTAGCATTTATAGATGGACAGGTTTTTTGACTAGTTACCTTTAAGACAAGGTTGCTTCTGTATTTGTATTTTGCTTTACTCAGGTTTTATAGTTTTTGTGATAAGTGACATTTATTATGTAAGATAATTGTCCATCTTCACATCATTGAGAATTAAAATATTTAGTGTTTCAAAGAAAGGGGTGGTCTAATTTATTTATTTATTTATTTATTTATTTTTATTCATTTTAGAGAGGAGACATAGAGAGAGAGAGAGAGAGAGAGAGAGAGAGAGAGAGAAAGGGGGGAGGAGCTAGAAGCATCAACTCCCATGTGTGCCTTGACCAGACCAGTGCAGGGTTTTGAACTGGCGACCTCAGTGTTCCCAGGTCGACGCTTTATCCACTGCGCCACCACAGGTCAGGCCTGGTCTAATTGATTTTGAAAATTTAAGTTTAATTGCTTATTATGTCAGTATAGTCTACATAATATTTAAAAATAATTTTTTTTTTAGAAAGAGAAAAAAAAAACATTTTTGTTGTTCCACTTCCTTATGCATTCAGTGGTTGCTTCTTGTATGTGCTCTGATTTAAGATCAAACCTGCAGCCTTGGTGTATTAGGACAGCGCTCTAAGTGACCTACCCGGCCAGTGCTACACTGGCATTTTGTAGTTCTTGTTGAAAAGTAGAATAGAAAAAAATGTACTAAATGGTTGCATCTTTAATTTTTTCAATTTAAAGTAATAAGTTCTTTAATATGGAAGAAACTAAATTTTCTTTTGTCGTTAGGGGCAGTGGTAATTAAATGACAATTCCAGCGACAACATGCATCCTCTCTGATGCCCTTTCCCACCTTAATCCAATAAGAAAGAACATGATTGGAGAAATCAAAGTTCTTGGGTTGCTTGATTGTTAAGTGGCAAGAGATGAGACTAAGGAGATGGGATTTTATATTCTAACATATCTTATAAAGTTAGTGTTCTAACTTTTTTTGCACATCTCTTAAATATGGCCCTAAGAGCAAAAGAATTAGTAAACATTTGAGTGTCTACTTTTTACTTGCTCTGTACCAGAATTGTGGGTGTAAGATATGGTTGTTACATTCAGAAGGCTCAGTTAGTGGAAAAAATAAATGGTACTGCAGTACATGTTAAGATATGTAGTATATAAAAGAATAGTTGACTATTTGCAATGGAAAAGAAAATCTTTTTCATTAAGCTTTAATAATATTAATATTTCGTTTATAAACTAACTTCTTAGATATGTCATCAGCTTACGTCATCAGATTCAACAGAGGAGGATCTGAGACCTAGAGAAATTAAGTGATTTGCTTGAAGCTCTAGAACAAGAATCCAGAATTCTTACTAACAAAGATTCTGTACTAGATAATTCCTTTCTGGAGTGTTTCCTAGTGATATACTAAGAAAGTAATTGTCATTGTCAAACTGTTAGTAAGTTTTTTGTTTTTTAAATTAATTTTAGAGGAAAGAAGAGAGAGAGAAACACCAATTTGTTGTTCCACATGCATTCGTTGGTCGTTTTGTGTGTATGCCCTGACTGGGAATCGAAACCACAACCTTGGCCTATTAGGACAACACTCTAACCAACTAAGCTACCTGGCCAGGGCTAGAAAGTTCTTTTTTACTTTTTTTTTTTTTTTGACAGAGAGGGACAGACGGACTGGCAGGAAGGCAGGGAGGGAGAGAGAGACAAAAAACATCAACTCCTTATTGCAGCTCCCCAATCGTTCATTCATTGCTTTCTCATATGTGCCTTGACGGGGGGAGGGGGGGTGCGCTCAGCAGACTGAGTTTTGACCCCTTGCTCAAGCCAACAACCCCGGGCTCAAACTGGTGAGCCCTGCTCAAACCAGATGAGCCCACGCTCAAGTTGGCTACCTCGCGGCTTTGCCCTGGGTCCAGTGCATCCCAGTCCGATGCTCTGCACCACCATCTTGGTCAGGATAAAAAGTTCTTCATATTGAACTCACAATCAATCTGATAACCAAAGTTTACTAATAACTTTCATTTCGAAGTCCTAAGGAAGCTAAACATTTTTTCTTTTTTTTTTTTTTCTTTTTTTTTTTTTTTTTTTTAAATTTTTTTTATTTTATTCATTTTTAGAGAGGAGACACACAGAGAGAGAGAGAGAGAGAGAGAGAGAGAGAGAGAGAGAGAGAAAGGGGGGAGGAGCTGGAAGCATCAACTCCCATATGTGCCTTGACCAGACCAGTGCAGGGTTTTGAACTGGCGACCTCAGTGTTCCCAGGTCGATGCTTTATCCACTGCGCCACCACAGGTCAGGCTAAACATTTTTTCTTATTCGAGTTAAAAATCTAGTTTATTCACTTGTTCTTCATATGACAATACCTTTCACCATTCTAGTTATCCTCCTTTATATAGTTTCATAGAATGTATTTACTGATTTATGGTACCCAGAAATTGTACTGATATTTGAGTTGCGATCCATCCAGCATGGGTAAGCTAGAATAATTACGCTTGCAATTTCAGAAATTGTACATTATTGGTGATTAAGATTTTGTGTGTGTGTGTGAGAGAGAGAGAAAAGCTTCATCTTGTTCCACCTAGTAGTGCCATTGATTGCTTCTCATGTGTGCCCTAACCAGAGCTCCAACTGGTGACCTTCCTGGCACCCTTGGGCTCCAGCCATTGATCTCAGTGCTCCAGGGGTGCACCCTATCCACTGCGTCACAGGGCTAATGATTGAAATTTAATTTAAAACTCCCTCTTCTGGATACTTTCCTTCCCCTGGTCACATGTCCTATAGTCCTTGATCCTAAGAAATGCAGAAAATGCTTACCTTTGCATTATGATGATAATACTGTTTCTCATGGCATCTGTCATTAAAAATCACTATTTTGCTAGAACATGGTAGGCATTTGATTACCAGTCCCCCCCAAATAGTATGTTTTTGAGAAAAAATATTTTTATTATTTTAATTATGGTAAAATAACAAAATTTACCATCCTAACCATTTTAAGAATGCAATTCAGTAAGTTAAATACATTCACATTGTTGTGCGTCCAACATTGAGAACTATTCTTCTTGCAAAATTGAAACTATTTGTGCTATTCATTCCCCATGCCTACCTACCTCAGCTCCTAGCATCCACCATTCTACTTTTTACCTATGAATTTGACTACTCTAGATATACAGCATATAAGTGAAATTAACAGCCATATTTTAAAACTAACTTTCCTAATAGATGATGGTATCTTTGATATATAAACTCAGCTTATAACAAACTAAACTACTAACTGCCTACTGTTGACTAGAAGCCTTACCAATAAATAGCATAAGCAGGCGATTAACACATTTTTGTTACATGTATTATCATATTGTATTCATACAATAAAGTAAACTAGAGAAAAAGTGTTAGGAAATGTTAAGGAAAATACATTTACAGTAACATACTGTATTAATATTGTAAGTTTGTCATCTATTTACACGATGAAAAGAATCTTATAAGTGGGTCTATGCATTTCAAAGCCTTGTTGTTGGTTCAACTGTAGTTAGAGCATGTTTTTTAATTTTGTGTCTTGATTCACTGAGGCAGTAAATTGAGAATATAATTCATTGTTTGTAGACTAAAGGAAAACAGAAGGCATAATTTCTTAAGAGCCTTTCTTTTTTCTCTAAAGCCAAGAGTGTGGCTATACTGTCTTTTCTAAGACTCTTGAAATCCAGGCTATCTGTACCCTTATATGGAAGCTTTTATACAGGGTGGTATGAAAGTAGGTTTACAGTTGTTCCTATGAAAAGTAATACTACAATAATAAATACTAATACAAGAACATACAGTACTATGTTTCATGTACTCACAGCTGTAAACCTACTTTTGCCCTACCCTGCACCCTGTATATCTCTTTTAAGAGGAGGAATTTTTAAACTTTTAGATTTAGAATATAAAGTAGGAAAATGGAAATTAAGGTTTGAGATGTTAAAAAAAAGCCTAACCTAATAGGAAGTACTTAACATAATTGAGTCATTGATTGATTTCTCACATGTGCCTTGACTGGGGAGCTCCAGCCGAGCCGGGTGCCCCATGCTGGACCTGATGAGCCCATGCTCAAGCCTGTGACCTCAGCATCCCAGGTCAACACTATTCATTGCACCATCACCAGTCAGGCACTATTATTTATATATTGTAATCATTTACTTCATCTTGATAAAACTAATAATTGTGTTTATCGTATATACGTAAGTGTGTAATATTGCAGTAAGAAAACATACTACTATATAATGAGTATAAGTGGTTGCTTGGATCATTTTGCTGTTTTTTGTATGTGTGTTTGGGAAGGTAGAAGGTTGTTTAGTGGGAAAGAATAATACCTAAGTTACCACTGAGGTGAGCAATATGAAAGTTGTAGTTTGAAATACTTTGGGTTTGAGCTGCATGTTCCTGTAACAAAATGTGAAGTGTTGGCTGAGGTGGGGACTTGTTGAATGTCCGAGAGCCAATTCTAATTCTGTTTATGAAAAAGAAATGTGCATTCTAATGTCTTAGAAAAGTCCTGCATTTTTATGATTTTAATTAGAATCTCTTCTTTCTACAGAAATAGGAAGGTCGTTGATTATTCACAGTTTCAGGAATCTGATGATGCTGGTAAGTTCTGTGATTTCAATAATTTATAAGTTGGACCCTACTAATGGAAAAATCACCAGTTTATATACTTTCTTAGAAAGCTTTCTTATTTTTAGACTATGTTTGTCAATTATATCAGGATCTGTGTCATCCAGAACAAAAGTTGAACTTGCATGGATTTTAACTTTTACTTAGTAAATCATTGATAATAAATGCTTGGATAATTTTTTTCTTACCTGGTTTTAGGAGTCCAAAGTTTAAGTGTTTAATAATTCTAATGTAGTGTTTGTTAGTTAATATATCTCCTGCTGTAATCACAGGTTAAACTTGTATCTTGTAATAGGGAGTATTTTAGTTTTTTGTGTAATAAAGTAACTAAGATTTGGAAACATAGGGAAATATTTATTTATTTATTTGGCAGGAGAGGGAAAGACAGGAAGGGAGATGAGAAGGATCAACTGGTAGTTGTGGAACTTGTTCACTGATTGCTTTTTCATATGTGCCCTGACTAGTGGGCTCCAGCTGAGCCAGTGACTCCTTGCTCCAGCCAGCAACCATGGGGTCATGTCTGTGATCCCATGCTCAAGCCATGTTGACCTTGGGGTTTCAAACCTGGGTCCTCAGTCCCAGGTTGATAGCTCTATCTACTGTACCACCACCTGGTCAGGCAACATGGGGAAATCTTTAATAACTTAAAAGGGTAGGCTATAAAATAAGAGATATTTGGCTATGGGAATGTTAAAATATACACATGAGGACCAGAGGATAATATGCAGAAATGGAAATGACTAAATTAAGGTGATAGGGCTGGGCAGAGAATGAATGAATGAATTTCATTTATTTATTTACTTTAATGAAAAAACATTATTGCCTGACTAGGCAGTGGCGCAATGGATAGAACATCGGACTGAGACACAGAGGACCCAGGTTTGAAACCCCGAGGTCGCTGACTTGAGCCCAAAGGTTGCTGGCTTGAGCAAGGAGGTCACTCGCTCTGCTGGAGGCCTCCTCCTATCCCCCACCTCCCCATCAAGGTACATGTGAGAAAACAATCAGTGAACAACTAAGGAGCTGCAGTGAAGAATTGATGCTTCTCATCTCTCTACCTTCCTGTCTGTCTGTCCCCATCTGTCTCTGTCACACGAAAGAAAGGAAAACGTTATTTGGGAAATCTTGCCACTCATCATTTAAATAGCATAAGTGATAAATACATTCTTTCAACATGTAAAAATTATAATGTGTCTTATTGATTTTGGAAAATTTTGTGCAGATGAAGATTACGGAAGAGATTCAGGGCCTCCAGCTAAGAAAATTCGATCATCTCCTCGAGAAGCTAAAAATAAGAGGCGATCTGGAAAGAATTCACAGGAAGATAGGTAAGAGGCATTATTAATTTCTTGCTGCTTACACTGTCATCCATTCTGAGGTAAGGGTAGTTTCTGATCTCTAAATTGGTAGGATTTTTATTTATTTTGGGAAAGTGCTTATGGTCCACTTAATGTTGTGTGAATTTCTTCTTAACTTGGGCAGGCCTTCTGAGTCTAGAGGATGGCCTCTTTAAGGTCATGAGGCTTTCTTGATCTCAGTCTAGAATCCAGGGTGATCTTCAGGAATGCCTTTGTCGCTACCTTAAACCTCTGAACATAAACAGAAAGATTGTTTAAGTATATAATTTGTTACCTAAGATTAATATTGACATTTTTATTGTAGTAATATCAAAGAATGAGTAATCGTTCACATTCAGTTACAAATCATTTATAGAATCATAACTAAAGTTTATAGAATTATTTTTATGTTTTAAAATTAATTTTTCATTTTTCTATTGATTGGGGTGGGAGAGAGAGAAAAGCATCAATTCATTGTTTCACTTAGTTGTTCCATTTTATGTATACTCATTGACTGCTTCTGTGTACCCTGACTGGGCGTCAAACCCACAACCTCTGGAGCACTGGGTCCACATTTTATCCATTGAGTAACCCCGCAAGGTCAAAAGCTTAGAGAGTTTAATGTGTGTAGTCTGCTGAGTTTTGCTGCCTTTCTTTAGATTATTTAATATTTATAAATGAGTTTAGATGACTTATATTTTTAACTCAGATCACCTCATGAGACCATGATGTTGTGGCTTTCTATTCTGTTTTTACAGGTATATACATACATTCTCATATTCGGTGTAGCAAGACCTCCTTGATGATGATATTGACAGTTACCATTTATGATCATTATATCCTAGTCTCTATTATGTACTAATTTATATTATCACTTAATTTCCACAACAGCCTTATTAGAGAAAGTAATATTAACTTAGAGGGATTCAGTGGTTATTCCAAGGTTACTCAGCAAATGGGCCAAGAGGTTTTGAAACCATGTCTTTTGGACTCTGAAGTCCATTTTTTTTTTAACCCTTGAGTTATTCCACTTCCAAATAATTCTATTAAGTATGAGCAGTTTGCCTGACCTGTGGTGGCACAATGGATAAGGTGTCGACCTGGAATGCTGAGGTCATCGGTTCAAAACCCTGGGCTTGCCTGGTCAAGGCATATATAGGAGTTGATGCTTTCTGCCCCCCGCCCCCTTTCTCTCTCTCCTCTAAAAGGAATAAAATCTTTTTAAAAATTCTTTTTTATTCATTTTTAGAGAGGAGAAAGAGATAGAAAGAAATGGGGTGAGGAGAGTTTTTTGTTTGTTTAAATTTTATTTATAAATTTCTTCTGTTTAACTTATTTATAAAATCTAAAAAAAAATAAATATGAGCATTTCAAAGACATTGAAATAATATTTTTTACTGGTTCTTCAAAGATATTTACAGTCAAATACTAAAATCACATAATAAAGCCCCAGACAGAAGTCTTTCTATTCTCAACTTACAGGATGCTAAATTTGCCAAAATAACAGTACTAAACACATACATTTACCTCATATTTTTTGTTTGCTTGTATGGTTAACATCTAATACTTTCTTCCTGGAGAACTTCCAAAATGTGATCTTGAGGACAAATAAGACAATTATATTGTGGGGAAACAAGTCTTCCATAGTTTCATAGTATATATCTATAATCCAGTTTTATATAGCAGCCAACCTAGAAATATATTTATCCTAGGAATGAGCTTCTTTTGTAGCCTGTTACAATGTCTCCTCAATGTAATTAATATCTAGCCTATATTTGTTGTTGTTATTGTCATTTGACTTTATTGTTCTCTCCAGAGTGTCAGGAGTGGTTGAAATAAATGCAGCTTTTACTGCCATTTGAATTAAGTGTCTGGTATGTTTATTCCCTCGGACCATATTATGTTGAGTTTTCCATTGATCTCAACGTAAAAGTTCAGCTTTTACTTGGCTTTACTGTAATGGGGCTCAGGGATTAATGGTTTCTATAAACTCAAGAATTAAAGAACTAACAATAAAGGAGAAAATAATAAGAATAAAAGAACTAGAGAAAAATTGTGTAATTCATTATTGTTGTAGACTTGTGAATTAAATGCTTATTTTGCATAAAAAACATTTTCTATAGAACAGTCACAGGTTTCAGGATTAGTGTTTCTTGGATCAGATTGCTTAGTAAAGAAATATGTTTGCTTTTTCTCTTTGCTTAGTAATCTTGAGTTTGGTAGTTTCATTTAGTGTGGTCTAGATTATGGGTAATACCAAAAGAGATTTACAAGAACTGCTGTTTAAGAAAGGAGAGCTATCTGACCTGTGATGGTGCGGTGGATAAAGCGTCGACCTGGGAACACTGAGGTCACCAGTTCAAAACCCTGCACTGGTCTGGTCAAGGCACATATGGGAGTTGATGCTTCCAGTTCCTCCCCTGTTTCTCTCTCTCTCTCTCTCTTTCTCTCTCTCACTCTGTGTCTACTCTCTAAAGTGAATAAAATAAAAAAAAAAGAAAGGAGAGCTATGAAGACAATTTTTATGTATGATTGGGTTTTCTTATTTGTCAGAATTTCTCTTGGAATCATAAAATTTTAGCATTGAAGAGTAAGTACCAAATGATTTGCCTGAGATCATAAAACCAATGACAAAGACAGGACATCAGAACCCAGATTCCCGAGTTAAGATTAGTGAATGCGTAAAATATGTCTTTGTGACTTTAAGAATTGTTTTATAAAAGTATTTTATTTTGCAGTGTTTTTTTTTTTTTTTTTTTTTTGTCAAAGACAGAGAGAGGGACAGACAGACAGGAAGGGAGAGAGATGAGAAACATCAATTCTTCGTTGCGGCTCCTTAGTTTTTCATTGATTGATTTCTCACATGTGCCTTGACTGGGGGGGGTACAGCAGACAGAGTGACCCCTTGCTCGAGCCATCGACCTTGGGCTCAAGCTGGTGAGCCTTGCTCAAACCAGATGAGCCCGCACTCATGCTGGCGACCTTGGGGTCTTGAACCTGGGTCCTCCACATCCCAGTCCGACGACGCTCTATCCACTGCGCCACCACCTGGTCAGGCGCAGTGATCTTGAGCTCACTTTTATTTTCTTCAGGATACAAGGCAGGCAGGCCCATTTGGTCATATTTCTGATATGTAGTTATATTGGAGGCAAAAAATATTTAGTTAATAATTTTGTTTTGTTTTAGGTAAACTTTTAGGCATGTTGTAATTCATATAACTGAAGTCCAATTTCCTTTTGTAATTGTATTTAGCATTCTTTGTATCTATATTTGGTGGTGTTCATTTACTTGCCTACTTTACTATGATTTGACACACTATATAATTATAGCATTTTTATATTCTGCCTCTAACAACAGAGTTTTGTTTTGTTTTGTATTTTTCCAAAGTTAGAAGCGGGGAGGCAGGCAGACAGACTCCCGCATGCACCCCCTGGGATCCACCTGGCATGCCCATCTGGGACGTTGTTCCATTGTGGCTGGAGCCATTCTAGTTCCTTAGGCGTAGGCCATGAAGCTACCCTCAGCGCCTGGGCCAACTTTGCTCCAGTGGAAAAGAGATAGAGAGGAAGGAGAGGGGGAAGGTTGGAGAAGTGGATGGGCGCTTCTCCTATGTGCCCTAACCAGAAATCGAACCCGGGACCGCTTCCACATGCTGGGTTGATGCCCTACCCCTGAGCTAACCAGCCAGGGCTAAGAGTTTTTTTTCTTAGTAAATGTTTTTGTGAACTAAGCCTTATCTACAGGTGAGAAATTACTAGTCTGCTGAGATGCTTTCCTTTTTCCTTTTGGGGTTTGGAAGCAGTATTTTCCAGAAGTAGATAAAAATTGTGCTTACTCACCAGCATTCCTGTAAAGTAAGGAAGTAATGGAAGCAACTTTACTTATCAGTATTGTTTGAATTTTATATATAAAGGAGGTTTTCTTTTGTTCTTTAGTCAGATACTACAGATCTACGTTCACTTACATTTTGATCTAACAACTTATATTTTTTTATTCCTTCCTCTTTTAGTGAAGACTCAGAAGAAAAAGATGTGAAGACCAAGAAGGATGATTCTCACTCAGCAGGTAATAAAATATATTTAATATAATAGGTATAATTCTCTTTATGTGTCTATTCATTGGACTTTTTTCTTTTTGTGGCATAGGCAGAGAGGGACTGATAGACAGGAAGGGAGAGAGATGAGAAGCATCAATTCTTCGTTGCATTTCCTTAGTTGTTCATTGATTGAATTCTTATATGTGCCTTGACAGGGGGGCTACAGCAGACCTAGTGACCCCTTGCTTGAGCCAGCGACCCTGGGCTCAAGCTGGTGAGATTTGTTCAAAACAGATGAGCCTGTGCTCAAGCTGGTGACCTTGGGTTCTCGCCAGTCTGATGCTCCATCCACTGCACCACCGCCTAGTCAGGCTCATTAGACTTTTTTTTTTTCTTTTTTACAGGGACAGAGAGAGAGTCAGAGGGATAGATAAGGACAGACAGACAGGAACGGAGGGAGGTGAGAAGCATCAATCATTAGTTTCTTGTTGCTATTGCAACACCATAGTTGTTCATTGATTGCTTTCTCACATGTGCCTTGACCGTGGACCTTCAGCAGACCGAGCAACCCCTTGTTGGAGCCAGTGACCTTCAAGCTGGCGAGCTCGGGGTCTTGAACCTGGGTCTTCCACATCCCAGTCCGATGCTCTATCCACTGAGCCACCTCCTGGTCAGGCTCATTGAACATTTTAATAAGTGTTTTATAGTAATGCCTAACACTATTATAAATACTGGTATTACAAAGATGTTTCCATCTTTGAAGAGCTGGTAGTGATTCTCAGTCCTGGTGGCTTATTGCAGTCACCTATGAAAGTTTTTTGTTTTTTGTTGTTGTTTGTTTGTTTTAACATATTTATGCTTTTTCCTGCTTCAGAATAGATCTAGGTGGATATTAGGGGTTTTGTTTGTTTGTTTGTATGTATTTTCCGGTACATATTTTTCTCATGTATAGTCAAGATTGAAAACATTTATATGAATAAAAGACATCACACTGTAGTAAATAGAATAATAAGAACATGTAATACTAAGTAAAATAAAGGCATAAAAAGATCAGCTCTGAGTTGAAAAGCAAACAAAGTTTAATTTCAATCCTCCTTTTAGCTGGGAAGCAATACTTCAAAACAGTAGCATGGGGAAAGTTCTTTCTGTAAGAATTTTAACTTAATAATTGATGAGAACACGACATGGCTAAATAAAGTATTAAGTGTTGATGGCTTATTGTTGGTATTTCTTTTATTTTAACTCATCTAAGAATCAAGACTTAATCCATGTTGCTCCAAACCACTTTAGCTTTGACCCACAGCCCCCTGCATTTGCCTTCCTGGGTCTCCCTTAAAGCACGACTGCTGTGTCTGGAGAGACAGTTCTGAGTTCACTCCACTGGACTGTTTTGCTTTCATTTCTTTTCAAGAAATTATATTAACCTTATGCACAGTCTTGCGATGTTATGATAACAGGCACTTTCATTCGTCTGCCTTGTGTATCTTAGTTTGAATCCCTTAAATTTATTAATTTATTGAGCATTTCAAGATGAATACCTCTTTATTAGTGTTAAGTAAACCCGATTACCAGGTGGGTTTAGTTTTGAGTTAACCAAAGCTCTATTCTCTGTATCTCTTTGTCTGTAGATGAGGTTTTTGGCAGTGAAAGTGATGACTTGAACACTGACCGTGGCAAGGCTAATAGGACTACAAGTGTCTCCAGAAGAGTAACAGCTTAACCTTAACAGAATGAGGGAGCCTCATAGTCCAGGAAGTAAGCTGTAGGTAAAGATTAAAGCAAATACGCCTTGACCAACAGCCAGCAGGCTGACAGCCTGCCCTTTAGCCAATTTATTCACAAACACAAATAGGTGTTGAATTTTTTTTTAATTAATAGACTATGTGAAAGCATATTTTTATAAACTTACATTAAGATCTAATTGATCTAAATATATGTTTTAAAGATAGCCATATCTCACTCTTTCAAAAGAATAGTAGTTTGGCATTACTTCAGGATCTACATGTTTTTTGTTTTGTTTTTTCAAAACAGTTTATTCATTTTAGAGGGAGGGGGGATCAGGAAGCATCAACTCCCATAGGTGCCTTGACTGAGCAAGCCCACGGCCTTGAACCGGCAATCTCAGCACTCCAGGTCATTGCTTTGTCCACTGTTCCACCACAGGTCAGGAAGGGTCTACATGTTTTGGATCTTACAGTAAATACATTTGGAAGCAGTCTTCCCCTCCTCTGTTTGAAAATATTTAACTCCAGTTTTTGTGTGGGGGTATGTTTTTTGGAGTGTTTTCTCCTCCTTTCCATTTTTTATTAAATGACAGGCAGGGAGGCAGACAGACCGATCCCCACATGCGCCCCGACCAGGATCCATCTGGCAAGCCTACAGGGCAATGCTCTGCCCATCTGGGGCCACTGCTCTGTAACAGCTTTTTCAGTACCTAAGGCGAGACCATGGAGCCATCCTCTCAGCACATGGGGCTAACTTGCTCAAAACTTTCTAGCTATGGCTGCAGTCCTGTGTGTCCTGACCAGGAACCGAACCCAGGACTTGTACACACTGGGCCAAAGCTAACTTTAGTTTCTAAAAACTGAACATAGATAATTGAGAATTTTAGGGCAAAGTAATGATATGTCTAAGTGTTTATAAAAAGCATGTTTACACTTAAATTCAGCTTTATTTTTACTTAAAACTACATGTATAGGTTATTTTATATGTAATAGCAGGGTATATAATCTTGAAGTTCATTATTTGAATTTTAGCTCCTCCTTTATAGGAATTTTTAAGGATAGACTTTATTCTTTTTGAATGAAATAAGACTGCCAGCTATACCTCATAATGGCCACCTCATTGGCTTTCCTAGTTAGTTGTCAAATAAAAGCAGCTCTTAAGATCAGTGCATCATAACACTTTGATATTGCAGAGGACAGTGAAGATGAAAAAGAAGATCATAAAAATGTGCGTCAGCAACGTCAGGCAGCCTCTAAAGCAGCTTCTAAACAGAGAGAAATGCTCATGGAAGATGTGGGCAGTGAGGAAGAACAAGAAGAAGAGGACGAGGCACCATTCCAGGAGAGTACGTAAACTTGACTTGTTGTTTTGGTCACAGTTGTAGTATGTGACTTTGATTACTTTGGCATGGGGGGTGGTGCTAAATGTCACAAACAGTCCCTTACATTACTTACTGTTAGAAGAGATGATGGTTTTAATATCTATTGATATTGTAAAGGTTCAGAGGGTCTCATAACTATGCTGTCCATCATTTGTACTCAAATAATTAATAAACCATTGTTAGAATAATAGTTACATGGTGGGTGTTGTGATTAAGATTTGTATTTTGACCTGGTGGAGAAGGATGTAGACCTCCTCCCCTGACAAAAAATGTTAATAACAGAATTTTACATGTTTCACAGGTTATTCGGATTAGTTATATGTATTATTGTTGTATATATAGTTTTCTTGTTTTCATTTATTAATAGTTGGACCAAACACACCAAGCTGATTTAGTTTCATTTCCCTGGTCTCACCAGTACTATAATGGGAATGATATAACTATCAAAAGTTACTTGTTGGCTTCAATTTTTATTCAGGTTAAATTTTATTCCTTCCTGTTTTCAACTTATTCTTCAAACACATCAGTCATGTAACCCTCATGGCATGCTAAGCCTATTTCACAGATGACAACAGCTGCAGATAGAACGCAAGTGTGTTTGACTCCCAGATCCACTCCTCCACTCGTTCTTAGCCCTCTCTCCCTTTGTTCACTTGGAAGGATGTATACATTAAGTTGAATGTTGAAATTCTTCTTTCCTCTCAGAAGATTCCGGCAGTGATGAAGATTTTCTAATGGAAGATGATGATGATAGTGACTATGGCAGTTCAAAAAAGAAAAACAAAAAGATGATTAAGAAGTCCAAACCAGAGAGAAAAGAAAAGAAAATGCCCAAACCCAGGCTAAAGGCTACAGGTAAGTTCTGCAGGATTGAAATGAAATTACTGCTTTGAAAAACATCATGAACTAATAAACTTTCTCTACAGAAAATTTTCAGTAGGCTTGGCATTGGCCATATACTTAATGAAGAATAAATGAATTCTGAAAGGATCCTGTCATGTACACTTGGAAATGTCACTTATTTATTAATAAGGGCTCCAGTCTCTCCAAGAGTCAGACTGGTTAGCCCTGTTCTTCAACCACTGCCAAACATAAGCATGATTTGAGGATGACTCATTGACATCAGGCACGATGTTAGAAACACTGCATCAACTGCCCTTTTCCACCACTGTCCCAGTCCCAGCAGCTGGTAAAGCCTTGAAATTGTGGAAATGTACACAATTTAAGTTCTGTGTTTTGATCCCTATACCAGTTTCTGTGCTAGCAGAATAAAACCACGCTTGACCACATGTATTCATTTTCCTTGAGGACTTGTGGCCTAATTGGAGCTAGTTTAGCATTAAATCAGAAAGCTAGATTTGCTTTTTTTTATTCTGGCAAATGGAACTGGTGATTTTTAAACCTTTTTGCTCATTACTTCTTACTGTTGGGAATCCTGGAACTGTCAAAGGTTATTTGATGGCTTCAGTTTCTACTCAGATTGTCATATCTTTTCTTGTTCTTGACCAATTTTTTAAACATAAGCAGCACTTTGTTTCACAAGCCACTAAGGATGATGTGCAGTTTCTGTAGCATCTTGTTCGTTTATTATGAGCATTACTGCTAATTATAGTGCTGGTAAGAAGTGGTTGGAAACCAGTGCCCACCTTGACTTTCAGTAAGTCTTTATAGATTTTATTCATGTAGATTGTTTTGTTCTGCAGCTGCTGTTTTATTAAAGACATTTTCTTTTCTCCCATTCCCTAAATTGGTATTTTCCTTCTCTTAGTGACACCCAGTCCTGTGAAAGGAAAAGGAAAAGTGGGTCGCCCCACAGCTTCAAAAGCATCAAAGGAAAAGACTCCTTCTCCTAAAGAAGAGGATGAGGAACCGGAAAGCCCTCCAGAAAAGAAAGCATCTGCAAGCCCTCTACCCGAGAAGTCTGGGGACGAAGGGTCTGAAGATGAAGCCCAGTCTGGGGAGGATTAAAAGTGATAGTGGTTTGGGAGAGATTTTATTTAAAAAAAAAAAAAAAAAAAGAGAGAGAGAAGAAAAAAAGAAAGGGGGAGAAAACCTACATAAGATAGAACATGGTTTTGGCTATGGCTTGACTCATGGGCTTTCAGTGCTTCTATTTCCTTTTGTTGAAGATAACATTTTCTCTCTTTAAATTTGTTTTTTTAAGAAAACCATTGTATGTTTAATTTACCTTTTTGTCTATAGGTCTCTCTTTGCCACCACCCTCCCTTCCCTTTTTCAGTGAAAGCCATGTCAAATTAATCACTGGATTGACTGCTTCATCTTTTTATTTTTAATGGATGGTATACCACAGTTGTAAAGCAATAAGATTTGAGATGAACACTATAGAAATGTAGCTTCTTGCTAAATGGGCAAGTTGAGCAGTGATCAAAAAACAGAAGGGTTTTAATTAAAAATGATTGCTTCTTTCTCTACATGGACTTTTAAAAAAATCAATTGTCATCTAATACAAGTTTATTTTTTACCTTGGGGGTAGGGCAGGGAATGGGTTACCTAACCTTGTTTAAGGGTGTGGGGTTATTTTGTTTTTTTATCGCTTGTTATCTCAAAGAGATTCAGAGCCAGTAATTCTTTTATTCTGCTACAGTCTTTAAGGAATTAAAAAAAAAAGGGCAAAACTTAAAATCACGCTTAATTTCCTATTTTATTCTCTAATGGTTCATGTTTTAAAATATATATGTATCCTGTTTCTTGGATAAAATTTTACCAAGCGTCAAAAAAACCCCTAAAATTTAAATGGCAAGATTTATATATCACAGTGGATTTCTTCTCAAACTGACAATGTTTAGGTTTTAAGCAAATAAAGTACCAGTTAATGTGAAATGCATTCACAAAGGCTTGAGATTTTTTTCCTTTATGAAAACAGAGACTTGAAATTCTTTTAGGCCATAAATGTACATACATTCAGATCCCATGAATTGTACTCTGTTTTTATTTGGGGATAGAACATTTTCCTTTCCATACACCTCTCTTCTCGTTCTTCATAGAAGTATGGTATGAAGTGTATCTCTCTGCTTCCTGCTGCTGTGTAGGGTACCACTGCGCACCCACCCCAATGCCTACCAGCCCCGCTATAGGACAGGGTATCTTCTGGGGTGTTAAATGCTGCTCCCACACTATTCAATTTGCTTTTTTCTAGTGTGCCTGCTTACTGCTCATGTTGTTTAAATAGGAGTTTAAGGGGTTCAGCAGGGCTAGAGAAAGCATGCATTCAGGAGGCCTGTGTGCAGTTGATGACAGACTTGACATGCCTTATAAAACTAGGAGCTAGATCTGTGGGTTTGATCCTCGATGTACTGATAGCATGAGCTCTGGGAGCGAGGGTTAGGAGCCTTAGTGTGCTAAGAAGTTGAGAAATTAGTGAAATTAATCTCTGCCTTTTTATCTAGATTTGCTTCCTCGGTATTTTACTTATGCAGCTTTCTTCTAATTACAGCATATTTTTCTCTCAAGACAACATGCTTCCTTGCAGATGTTCCTAGAACAAAAGTTTATTTAAGGAATATTTTTACTCTGATTAAGACACTTTAAGAAATATTCTTTGTGATTAAAAAAAAATACACCCAGTGACAGAGAGTCATTTCACTGTTGCACTATGTGTTAAAGAGAAGATTTTAGTACTTGGCCAAAAAATGCAAAGCTTGAACATAAATAGCAGTTAATATCTAAAGATTGTTGTTTGCTTTAGTGGGTTCGTTCAGGTATCTAGTTTTAACCAAGGTTTATGTTCTTCTAGCAAGAGACCTATCAGTGTTTCCACCATGCACTTCTATTTGTAGGGCTTTGTAACTTTAAGTCTTACATTCCTAATAGCATTTGGGCTTTTTTTAGATTAGGTTTTGTGGAAATTGGGAGGTGGGGATCTTTTAAACTTGAGCCTCGGTATTTTATGTAATACAGTCTCTTAATATATTAATCTGCACTAACATTTCTGTGATATAGGCACATACTTGAGAGGTAATCCTGTTTTTTAAGTTACTTGTGTGCATTTGGTTGGGATTTTTGTTTCTCATCCCTTTTTTAAAAACTAATTCATGAGATTTAAAAATGTATTATATATTTCTAATATACTGGACAGAAGGATCTGTGTCCTCAAGTGGGAGACAGGCTCTGAATGACCTTCGTTTTCTCCACATTTTACTGATTTAAAGCACTCGAGTCTTCCCCTCTAATCATGCGTGCAAATAGGAGGGTCGCTGTGGTGTCTCAACTGGAAATAGGTGCTCAGTAGTCAGGCTTGGTGGTGATGTCAGTTTGGGTTACAAGCAGTCAGCTGCTAGTGATTGGCCATTGGTACCACCCTTGACTAAATTCCATCTTTCTAGTGTGTCTATGGTGAAAAGGCAGCAGTGTTCAGTCTTGTTTTGCAGCGCTCGGGAAGTAGAACATTACTTTTGAAGGTGCTTGTTTGTGTTAACAATTCTCTATTAGCTGTTAGGTTTACCTCTGAAACGGATTTCGGCAGCTATGCTGGCTGACACTACATTCTAGTTATTAAGATTTTGTTTTTTAAACTTCCCAACACTTGACATGGGTAGTTTATTATTGCTAAGTCTATCAGTAAATTGCTGCTGCATTTAGCCTTCCCCACCTCAGCTTGGAATCAATGGAGTAGGTCCATAGACCCAAAGGATACTTTTTAATTTTAGTAAATTTGTCCGGCTTTCTAAAAACCTGTCCCTTTCATAGCTTCCCTCCCTATTGAGTCCATAAAGGGAAATTAACAGCTGTGTCCTCCTTTAGGGAGGGAATGAGTAGAAATCTTTTAATCTTAAGGAATAGCTGATTCCTCATGAAGGAGATTTGAGATTGACCCCCCCCCCCATAATGGTTTGCCCCAGGATCAATCCTCAATTCAATATTTATTCTTGGTACTGGTTCAATTAGTATTTTTTTATAGGTAACTAATCAAGAGGAATTGGAGGTTATAATCCAGTCAAGTTTTGACACTTGTGGATGGATATATATGGTCAGCCAAACTGAATCTGACACTATTTTTCCCCAAACATTTCTCTTTTTATTCATGACCAGGTAACAAGTGACTTTCAGAGTACTCATTCTGGAGTTCCGGAATTGTGCTTTTCTTTAAACAAACGGGTTTAGAAGATGCTTTGAGACTTAGAAAGGCAAGAGCAGAAGTTAGTACCTGGAGCAACAGGGACCACTTTATGAAAGATCACGTGGCCATCTGTTGCTGTTGTAAAAAGGAGTGTGAACGGCTCTTTCTGTGCCTGCTCGGCGACCCCTGCGCTGAGAAGTGAAGACTGTTACACAGAACTTCGGAAAGGAGATGTGGGCTCTAGTCTTGGTGGCATTCAGACTTAGATACTTCAACAGAACAAGTAATAATACATTTCCTGCCATGTGATAGGGAAAATCCCAAAATCTGGTTGCTCTTGAGATTAGAAAATTGTCCTTTTCTCTGTGCTTGGAGCTGGGTTTATTTAAATATTGGGACATCAAGCTAGCTGTAGTCAAAATTTCAATGTGCAACCCATTTTTCTCTTTTTCTTGGAATTAACTTGATACAAAACTACACTTTGAATCCCAGATCCCTAAGTTACATGTTTTCATAACCTAATTCACAGTGGTGCTGACTGTGTATTAACCACTATTGGGAAAAGTCCCTTAAACCTGCCTGTTGCCATGCCAATGGAGTGACTGAACTGGTGACATCTGAGCATGCTTTGAGTGGCTGGTGGAATGCCACCACTGTGCATACACTTTGTACATCAGGGGTGAAGGGAGGGTTTTCTAGATTTATTGGGGGAGGATAAAAATCGGGGCTTTTTTGTTTCCTTTTTTGATGGGGTATATGGGGGTGTAGTACTCAGCTTATGCCCTAAATAACATGTATAAAAGCCCCTGAAGTATTGTGTGGGTGTGGGTGTGAGTGTGTGCATATGTCTGGCAATTAAACCTTTGTCTTCTGGAAATTAGTGAATTCTTTTTCCTCCAGAAGTATTTGTTACAAGATTTGTAAATAAGAGCTCTACTTAGTTTGTTTACCATGAACATGTTGCAGCAAACTTAAATACCTAATTCCTGCAAGGTTTAAGGAAAGACTACAAAGACTTGCCAGATTAAGCAGCAGTCAAGTTCTCAGTAATAGTTGGCCTTGATTCATCTTTTGGGTTTCATTTTGCCAGCTCTAAAATTCCCAGTCTTCCTTAATTTTAGTCCTTAATCTTTTATGTTCTGAGCAGGAAGGGTAAAAGTGGAACCTGCTTAAATATATTTAATCATAAATCCATGGGCTGAGGCCGGGGCATCCCTTTCTTAATACTGCAATGTTGCCAGATAACATGCTCAGACACCAGAGGGTTGCAATACTTGACCATTCTTGCAATACTTTTAACAGTGCTGAAATCTGCAGCATGGTACTAAGGAAGTTAAAGTTTGAATGTAACCACTTTATTTAAAAGGTTTTTTGTTTTTTAAACTTAAATGAAATGGGGTTGAAGTGAACATGATTTTGTTGACCATGATCGTGAATTAGAGATGCAACATGCATTGGTAGACTTGTGTGATGGTCTTTTGTGATACTTAATTTTTACATATCCCAGTCTCTGTATGTATCTGCATAGGCAAAGAAAATACAAACTCCTGCTTTCTTTCATTGAAGGGTTTCCAGGACTGTGTGTCTGCTCCTGAGCTCTGTTCTAAGTATGTGTATTCTTTGCTTGTATTTTGTATTAAAAAAAATAAGAAAAAGAACCCTTTATTGTTGAGCATGTTGGCATTGTCCCCTTTATTTCTTTTTCTCTTTTTGGGACATGAAGCAAGTTATTCTTTTTCTGTATCTTTTTTTCTTTTGTAAACGTTTTGTTTAAAAATGGCTTTATAAAAGGGCTTTTATAACCCAGATATGTGCTCTGTGTACTTCTTGTGATACTCTCACACAACTACACTGACGTACAGAGCTGATCACCTTGGCCTGTCAGCTCTGTTTAACCTGACTTTGGAGGGCAAGGGACTTGCTTCCTGAATGAATTCTTTAGAAACTGACAGTGACCATCACTGTTTTTGAAAACAAGAAAAACACATTGTCTCAAGTCAAAAGGAGAAATTAATATTCAGACTATGAAATCAAGAGGCCATAGACTAGCCTCATTCATCAAGGGAGCCCTAACTACTACTAGGTGCATAGTTCCTAGTTAGCATTTTAGCATTTTCCCTCCTGTTCACATCCAAGGTTATGAAGAGTGGAGGGCAAAATTGTTAAAGCAATCCTACTTTAGGGCACTGTTTATACTCAAAACATTTGCATTCAATTTTAAATACCCATAAGAACTACACTATATTGCAATTTTAGAATTAAATACTCCTTAGGTGGTAAACATGATACATAGTCCTCCTTAGAATCTGGCCGATAATGTAGCTATTAGGGCTTTTATTTTCAGCCTTGTCCCTTGCTTACATTCTTGCCTTATGCAAATCTTTAACGGAAACAGTTTGGCTTTGAAATTAAATGCTTTTTGCATGCTCTTGTCCCTCAGTGGCCAACTTCATGATTTTTATTATTTATGAATTTATAGGTGAGAGCAGGGGAGATAGACTTATGCTTCTGCAAGAGCCCCAGCCGGGGTCCACCCAGCAACCCCATCTTGAGCCAATGCTTGAATACTGAGCTATTTTTAGCACCTGAGGCTTACGTGCTCAGACCAGCCAAGTTATCCTCAGCACTCAGGGCCATCGATGCTCAAGCAATTGAGCCACTGGCTGTAGGAGTGAAGAGGGAGAACAGGAGGAGGGGGAGAGAAACCGATAGTCACCTCCTGTGTGCCCAGACTGGGAATTGAACCTGGGACATCCATACTCCAGGCCAATGCTCTATTCACTGAGCTACATACAGGCCAGGGCCATGATTATTTCTTAAAAGTTATTTGTCCCAGGTCAAATTTGACTTAAGAAGAACGTTAACCAGCCACTTCCTCATAATATGTAGGTGTTTTATGATTAACATACCAGATTTCTGTTTCTGTACAATGCTGAAGAAATACAATCTGGTTTAAGGGATTTCTGCAACCAGGGGACAAACAAGTTTGCTTTTGCTAAACCACATTTGGGCTCCTTCAATTCTTACCCGTGATCACTACAGTACAGTGATTTATGACGGTAGTCATATAGCCCTAAACATTTCATAAAGTGCTTATTTACATATTACCACATGCAGTTTTCCCAACAACTGAGATTTGCCTGATGTTTGTTGTTCCTCCAATCTGGGAGAAAAGAAGTTGGGTCAGGTAGGATGTGTGCTTTGATGTGGCTGGTATGGTACAAGGGTGTGAGTCAGGTTGTTAGTTTTGTGTGCATGAAGTCACAGCTCCCATAATGTATAAATGGGCCCCTTAGAAACTTCTTTCTGATAACCTTGTGAACGTTTTGCTGTTCTTAAGCATCTCTAAGTAACAGGCTTGAACTAGTCCAATGACTTACATCAAAGAACAGGGAGCCTGACCTGTGGTGGCACAGTGGATAAAGTGTCAATCTGGAAACACCGAGGTTGCAAGTTTGAAACCTGGGCTTGCCTGGTCAAGGCACATAAGGGACTTGATGCTTCCTGCTCCTCCCCCCTTCTCTCTCTCTCTCCCTCTCTCCTCTCTAAAATGAATAAATAAAAATAAATTTCAAAAAATGGGGAAAATTCTTTTCAGTGAGATATTAAAAAGTTCTTGTTAAATACTTAAATATACTTGAAAATCCTGTGGTTCCTAGATATGAAGCTTCAACTTCTTTAAAAGCTTGTATTTCCTAATACTGTTTTAAGAGAGTGGCTATACAGGAAACTACCAGTCATCTTGATTACACAGCCCTTATCCTCTGCCAGTGGAGGGCAGTGTTTGTCTTCCATATACTTAGTGGCCTATTGTTCGCCCCACCTCATGTTTAGACACTTTTCCCTGGGCCCAGTGTCACCGTATCAGGGCACCCTACCACCGACTTGGGTTAGAGAGGTTCTGTGATCGTTGTGCCCGCTCAACATCCCAGGTGTATGCAGCAGCAATATTTTCTGGGGTTTTTTTTTTTAATTTATTTACTATTTATTCATTTTAGAGAGGAGAGAGAGAGTGAGAGAGAAAGGGGAGAGGAGCAGGAAGTATCAACTCCCATATGCGCCTTGACCAGACAAGTCCTGGGTCTTGAACCGGCGACCTCAGTGTTCCCAGGTCAACACTTTATCCACTGCGCCACCACCGGTCAGCCATTTTCTGGGTTTTAAGTGCAAAATAGAATCTCTTGTTTCATGCACCTTTCTCCTTATGTTCTATTTCTACTACTCCCAAATCCTATGAAATTAACATCATAAAATTAAAGTACACATATGTTGAGATTTTATTTAAAAATGCAGCCTGACCTGCGGTGGCGCAGTAGATAAAGCGTTGACTTGAAAAGCTGAGGTCGTCGGTTTGAAACCCCAGGCTTGCCTGGTCAAGGCACATATGGGAATTGGTGCTTTCTGCTCCTCTCCCCTTCTCTCTCTCTCTCTCTGTCCCCTCTCTCTAAAATAAATAAGTAAAATCTTAAAATAAAAAATGCAGTTGTAAATTCTTGGCCCTAGTTTGAAACAGGTGTTGCCTTTTGAAATTTCTCTCCAGTTCAGAATCCTTGTCTCTTCCACAAGCAGCGCTGATACGTGTTCATATACAATGAATACTGAGACTTGTTTCCAAGGTAATAGGGTACCCTGTGTTCCTTTACCTTGATGGTATGTTTCCCTTCCCCCCATTATCTTAACAGAATACACAGGTACCCATTCGACATGTTTTGACTGGGCCACCACCAGGAGAAATCGTTACTCATGGGTGTATGTCCTCTGTTTCAATATGAAAGTCCTGGACAAATATTGTGAAATAAATGTATGCCGATTCTAGGGCCAGAGAGTGAGAGGGTACAGTCAGAGTTTCCATCCTAGTAAAGCAAATAATTACTTAAAACTATGTTAACATAAAATGCTGGAAGTAATGGTTTGTTTTGATTTAGATCTAAGCTGGCAGCAGAAATGAGCTGTTAAAAAATACGGAATATGGCCTGACCTGTGGTGGTGCAGTGGATAAAGCGTCAAACTGGAACACTGAGGTCCCCAGTTCGGGACCCTGGGCTTGCCCGGTCAAGGCACATATGGGAGTTGATGCTTCCTGCTCCTCCCCCACTTATCTCTCTCTCTCTCTTTCTCTCTCTTCTCTAAAATGAATAAAGATAATTAAAATATTTTTTAAAAAATACGGAATAAGTAGATCAAGGAAGATCACACACATACACAATATTATTGGTAATGTTTTAGATAATTAAGTTGAATATATATGTGTGTGCACACAAACATACAAGTCCTTTTATTAGAATGTATGAGACCACTTCCTTGCCTAACATGGAATGTAACATGTCTAATAGATACACTTTTTCTATCTTGGGTAGGAACAGGAATATGTAGTGTGTGTCTCAGGACTCTCCTGACTATAAGACATTAGGGTGCATGTGTTAGGTAAAGCTCTGTGGGAGATAGGAAGTCATTTGGGCCCTGGCCAGGTAGCTCAGTTGGTTAGTGTTTTTCAACCACTGGTCCTCCAAAAATTTCATGCCAATCCATAGAAGAGTTAACCATCCTGATATCTGAATATAGACTATAATCTTCAGACAACATCAGAGTGGTTGATTCTTTCACCAACTGGAAAAGAATTTCTGGTGGACTAGTTAGTGATAGAGCATCATCCTGATATGCCAAGGTTACTGGTTCGATCCCCAGTCAGGGCACATACAGGAATCAGCCAAAGAATGCATAAATAAATTGAACAAAATTGATGTCTCTCTTTTTCTATTTCTTTCTCATCAATACATTTTTTTTTTAAGTAATTTGGAATGCCTGATCAGGCAGTGGCGCAGTGGATAGAGTATCGGATTAGGATGTGGAAGACCCAGGTTCGAGACCCTGAGCTTGCCAGCTTGAGCACGGGCCCATCTGGGTTGAGCAAAAAGCTCACCAGCTTGGACCCAAGGTCGCTGGCTCCAGCAAGGGGTGGCTCTGTCTGCTGAAGACCCGCGGTCAAGGCATATGTGGGAAAGCAATCAATGAACAACTAAGGTGTTGCAACGGCAACGAAAAACTAATGATTGATGCTTCTCACCTCTCTCTGTTTCTTTCTGTCTGTCCCTGTCTATCCCTCTCTCTGACTCTCTCTCTGTCCCTGTTAAAAAAAAAAAAAAAGTAATTTGGAACAAGAAAAATGACGGTGTAGGCCTGACCTGTGGTGGCGCAGTGGATAAAAGCGTCGGCCTGGGAACACTGAGGTCGCCAGTTCAAAACCCTGCACTAGTCTGGTCAAGGCACATATGGGAGTTGATGCTTCCAGCTCCTCCCCTCTTTCTCTCTCTCTCTCTCTCTCTCTCTCTCTCACTCTGTGTCTCCTCTCTAAAATGAATAAAATAAAAAGAAATTTTAAAAAAGAGTTAAAAAAAAAAAAGAAACATGACGGTGTAAACTTAAGGATAACTATCAGTTTTGATTAGCTAATTGGTTTATGTGGTAAGAAATAAATCTCACCAACAAACTGATTGTATAGTGATATAATTAATAAAAAGTAGATTGTGAAATACTTGTTTTTACCCAAAAAGTGTTCAGAGACAGTGATATACACCAGATCTTCACTTTGTGACTAAATTTGTTCTCTGTAGTTCACTAATTTAGCCTAATGGAATAAGATACTAAACATTTAAAAAATATGGTTTTAGGCCTGACCAGGTGGTGGCGCAGTGGATTGTGCATCAGACTGGGACGCAGAGGACCCAGGTTTGAAACCTTGAGGTTGCCGGCTTAAGCATGGACTCATCTGGTTTGAGCACAGCTCATCAGCTTGAACCCAAGGTCTCTGGCTTGAGAAAGGGGTCACTTGCTCTGCTGTAGCCCCCTCCTCCCCGTCAAGACACATATAAGAAAGCAATCAATGAATAACTAAGGTGCCGCTATGAAGAATTTATGCTTCTCATCTTTCTCCCTTCCTGTCTGTCTCTCTCACAAACAAAAGAAATATTTTTTTTAAATATAACAATACAGCAGATCTCTTTTATAAGACACTAAATGTCTTTAGGAGTCATAGAGACCTCAAGTGATATTCATTCTATTTAGATCTTGGAACATAATCTGGGGCTTCAGTAACCTAACTTCATATCTAATGCATGCCACATCTCAGTTACAAACTCCAAGCTCCCGTTTAGTCTTCTTCCTGTCTCTGACCTCATTTGCCACTATCTTTCTTTACCGTGTGTGTGTGTGTGTGTGTGTGTGTGTGTGTGTGTGTGTGTGTGTGTGTGTGTGTGAATGAACAGCTTCCATGAGGTTAATCTTTTTGAGGCAAATACAGTGTGTCCGTAAAGTTATGGTGCATTTTTTACCAGTGACAGGTCAAAAGTGCACCATGACTTTACGGACACACTGTATATTATTAATACATGAACCAGGTAGTCCTAGAAGTAGTTGGGGAACCAGCTGTTCTCAAGAGAGCCACATAGCTGGCCCAAGTACAAGATAAATAGCATTTCTTGGTAAACCTGGAACAATGCAGAGCTTCGATTCCAAAGCTCCATTATAGGGTACTGCTGGTGTGACTTCAGGTATACAGGATGTACACAGCAACAGTTAAAGAGAGTGCTTGTTGTCCTAGGCCTTGCACAACAGGTCAGTCCTGCGCTATCAGTGAAGCATTCTTTCCTTCTCATTGTGCTTTCTCATTCTCTTCCCACACCCTCAAGTGAAGCAATACATCCTAATATTTGCCTCATGGGTCACTTACTGTTCTTCATTTATTTTTTAATCTATTTGAGAGAGAGAAACATCGATTTGTTGTTCCATTTATTTATGCATTCATTGGTCAATTCTTGGATGTGTTCTGATCGAGATTGAACCTGCAACCTTGACGAAGCTCTAACCAACTGAGCTACCTGGCCAGGACTCACTCACTGTTCTTTAGAAGTCAACACCATTGAGCAGTCACTGAGAACCAGATGCTCCACTCTGGGAGATTCAAACCTAAGTGGGGAGAACTAGTAAAGCCAAACAGTGGGGACGGGAATTCCTAGAACATGTGTTGCTTCTAGAGCATCTCTGAATTAGCCAGCAATACTTATTGACAATGAAAATTATGGTGACTATATTCCAAACCAAATTTGGGACCTGTGTTATAATGAAGAGTTTATTCTAAAACAATCTAAACAGAGTCTGGATCTCAGAATATTGCCATTTCTGGCAATATTCTGTATTTTTATAGTTTAAGGAACTAAAGCATGAAATACTTAAAATTGGATTATTCCAGGAAGTTTATGTGACAAGTATACAAAGTCCAGCAGGTGTTTAGCGGCAGAGTTGAGAATAGCACGTGATGCCCTCGCTGAGGCAGGAGCTGCCGTTTGTTTTATTAAAACCTCCCCACTCGCCTTTTCTCATCTTATGACATGCTTTAGAGAAGCTTTGTGGCTGGTGGGGAATGTGGGAGATCAGTGTACAGGGTGATCCTGGACAATTACCTACCCACCCACCTCCCCATCTCTCCCACCCGTTGCCCAATTCTTTTCATATACTGGGAATAATGAGCAACCGATTATCCTCGGCTTCAAAGGGACCCTGTGAGAATGAGTGAGGCTGTGTGTACCTAACGCCTAGGAAGCTCTCTGTGCTCCTAAGTTGCTGTCGGCATTGTAGACCAACTGGCCTCGAACAAAAGCAGCAATGTCCCTCCAAGGAGGGGCCTATGCACACGCAAACGTCCTTTCTGCAGAACTGAGATCCTTTTAGTTTTGTCTCTGAAGTACAAATGAGTTACTTATTAGTAAGAACACTCTTGCAAAAGGGTAAACTTTAACCAGTCCACAATTTAGGGTGGTTTTAGAGGGGAATGTAGAGGAACAACAACTCCCAAGTCACCTGCACTAGTAAAAGGGTTTTTTATTTAGTGTAAGTGTGAAGAACTGATTGGAGTTTGAATAGTTTTTCAGTTTCTCATGGGGAAAAAAATGTTTATCCAATGGTTACAAACTGTATTCCTAGTTATGGGACATATATTTCAAATGAGGGAACATTCATGTGGACTAGAAATATACTGCTCACAAAAATTAGGGGATATTTCAAAATGAATATGAAGCAATAATAAAAGAAGCATTTGACTTTTTTTTATTAAACAAGAACATCAGAAAGGCAAATGACAAGTCAAAGAAAGTTGTTCGATTATGCAAATAACATGCAAAGCCAACTTTTATTTCATTGGTGAAAATGCATTATACAAAAGGCTGAAAGTACTAGAGTATCTGCACGTTCCCTGATCCCCTAATTTTTGTGAGCAGTGTACTTGTCCATGGCATATTTTGGTATATGAAATCACTCTATTTTTGTGTCTTTTGTCTTTCAAATTTAATACCAGAAAGGAAGCCACAAAACTATTGGAGTTGTTATCAGGGACAGAATCCAGGGGCTCAACTGATGTCAGGTCATGTCCTGTGTTCCCTTGACATGCCTGAGCCCCAATGGAGCAATCTTTGTAGAGGTCCCTATCAGGAAACCCTGTATAGACAAATGGCATCTTGACAACTACCCCAGGGACAAGCTACAAGATGGATGCCTCCTTTCTCCACCACAAATAATCCTTAGTCTTTGAGGGAAGAAAGATCCCATTTCAACAGATAGTGAGGAGGCCTTTCTAAAAAAAAAAAGTTTGAGCCTGACCAGTGGCGCAGTGAATGGATTGTCGGACTGGGATGCGGAAGACCCAGGTTCGAGACCCCGAGCTCGCCAGCTTGAGCGCGGGCCCATCTGGCTTGAGCAAAAGCTCACCAGCTTGGATCCAAGGTCGCTGGCTCCAGCAAGGGGTTGCTCGGTCTGCTGAAGGCCCGCGGTCAAGGCACATGTGAGAAAGCAATCAATGAACAACTAAGGTGTTGTAATGGCAACGAAAAACTAATGATTGATGCTTTTCACCTCTCTCAGTCCCTGTCTGTCTGTCCCTATCTATCCCTCTCTCTGATTCTTTCTCTGTCTCTGTAAAAAAAATAAAATAAAAATTAAAAAAATGTTTGATTTATGTAAGTTGAGTAACAGTCAGACTATATATATATACTGAATTTCTGGTCAGGAGCCTACTATCTTGTGATCCCTTCTTCTATCTGATTTATAAGAACATCCTGTGTGCTTCTTGTATAATAGATAAGATAACTCCCAGAAGTCCTTCTTGTCATGTGCTGTATGTACTCTTGATTAAGGAGATAAAACTGGTCATTTGGCTATAGTAAAAATTTCACTTTTTTCAACCCAATTACCATCAGTGAGTTCTGTTAATGTGCATGACACATGCTTCCTCTTTATTAGGCATTTCAGATTAAGTGTCAGCACTTAAGGTCGTGAGAACTGGAGTTTTGTTCCTTATTAAGACGGTGGTGTTGAAAACTTGGCTGAAAACTAGGATAGCCTTCTTCCCGACCTTAGCTTCCACAACAGTTGTGAGAAGTCAGATTGTGAGCTGGTTAGAAAATTCAGCCCTGTTCAGTGGGGAAGGAGCAGTGTGAGGCATAAGGAATTTTACTCCTCAAGGCCCCTTTCTCTACTAATTTGATAGGCCAGGTCAGTTCCGGTGTATGTCCATCAGACTTTCAAAAGGTGAGAAGCATCAATCATTAGTTTTTCGTTGCCGTCGCAACACCTTAGTTGTTCATTGATTGCCTTCTCACATGTGCCTTGACCGTGGGCCTTCAGCAGACTGAGCAACCCCTTGCTGGAGCCAGCGACCTTGGGTCCAAGTTGATGAGCTTTTGCTCAAGCCAGATGGGCCCGCGCTCAAGCTGGTGAGCTCGGGGTCTTGAACCTGGGTCCTCCGCATCCCAGTGCAACGCTCCATCGACTGCGCCACCGCCTGGTCAGGCTAAAATAAATAAAATTTAAAAATAATTAAATAAATCAGCGGTTCCCAAAATGTCATTCCCAAACAACAGCTGAGAACTTGTTCAAAATGCATTCTCTTTGGCCCCATCCCAGACCTACTGAATCAGAAACTCTGGGGGTGAGGCCCAACAGCTTGGGCTTAACAGGTGGTTCCGATGCACACTAAAGTTGGAGAACCACTGCTAGCTTACCTCATGCCAAAGGATCAGCTGGACCACAAAGCCTCACCCTTTTCTTCATATTGGAAAAGGTAACTTGGCCTCAGTGATATTATTGAGATGGAAATGTTATAGTACCTGTCGGTTATGGCACAACAGTACAATTAAATTCTATGGTGGGATCCTTCTTTGCCTTTCCTGGAAATAATTTCCTTCCCTCTTGGATGCTTCATCCCTACGCAGGCAGGAGTCACCAGAGATAACACTTTTCTCCTTGATGAGTCCTACCGTCATATGTGCACCTTCTCTGACACATCTGCTTTTTATCCTGTGACTTAAGAATTCTACCTGCTATTGAACTTCTTACAGATCCAGGCCTTGGTTTCGAGTTTTGTTTTGTTTTTCTTTTCACTCTCTTTCTGGAAAAACAACTGAACACTGAAAATGTCTTTGACAAACCACAGATGCTCATGGTAAAGTCTGGAGAAAAGAGGACATGCATATAACTCCTTTAATAATCAACATCTTATGCCTGACCTGTGGTGGCGCAGTGGATAAAGCGTCGACCTGGAAACACTGAGGTTGCCAGTTCAAAACCCTGCACTGGTCTGGTCAAGGCACATATGGAAGTTGATGCTTCCAGCTCCTCCCTCTTTTCTCTCTTTCTCTCTCTCTCTTACTCTGTGTCTCGTCTCTAAAAAAAATGAATAAAATTAAAAAAAGAAAGAAAAAAAATAATAATCAACATCTCACCCTGGATAACTCATTTTGGCTAACTTATACTTCTTTCAACATCGTCTTAATAATAACAGTAGCTTCTATTTTTTTTTAATTTATTTTTATTTTATTCATTTAGAGAGGAGACACACACAGAGAGAGAGAGAGAGAGAGAGAGAGAGAGAGAGAGAAAGGGGGGAGGAGCTGGAAGCATCAACTCCCATATGTGCCTTGACCAGACCAGTACAGGGTTTTGAACTGGTGACCTCAGTGTTTCCAGGCTGACGCTTTATCCACTGCACCACCACAGGTCAGGCAGTAGCTTCTATTTTTGAGTGCTGTGTTTGAGGAATCAAGGAATCATCTTAAACATTTCATACCTTCTACCATGGAGTCCTCACAACAGCTCCATGAGATACAGGTAATATTACGATACCCCATTACAGAAGAAACTGAGGTCTAGAGACAGGTAAGCAATGGGCCCCAGATCCCACAGTGTGACAACCAGGAGGCCACCTTTTTATTAACACTGGTCAATTGCACTTGTTTCCCAGAATATCCAACCTCCAGCAGAAGCATGGGGGAGCAGTGAATTAACCAAAAAGAGATAAAAAGAGAGATATGATGGGGAAAAAAAAACAAACAAAAAAACCCCACCTCTAGACAGAAAGTGGTGGACCTGGTTTTGAGCTCTGGTTCTCTCCACTAACCAGCTGGGTCCTTGACAACACACTTACCACCCTGAGTCTTAGCTTCTCAGATTGTTCCCTATGTCAGTAACATATCCTGCTCAGAGTGGTGAGGATCAGAGGTGAAGCCTCCTAGCAAGAGGCCTCAGGTAGTTATTTCCTGCCGGGGATGAGAAGCCAATAAGACGTCAATGGCATAGGCAAGGAGGGGTAACCTCAGCTGCGGAATCACAGGGCCATTCATTCTTGTTACTGCAGGAAATTCCATTTCTCGACTGTTTTGTCTTGAGGGTAGGATGATGGTGCAATCGAGGTAAATAAGGGGATGGGAAGAAGGGTTGGGAACCACCCTGCCAACTTGTCTCAGTGCTCCTGGCTGCCTACCCTCTGCAGCTCTCCGAGTGCCTTGCTTCGGGCACTATCTGTTTATTTATACTTGTCCTGTGAAATAGCTGGCCAACAACAGGCTTCTTATGCACATTCTGGTATTTGCAGATGGAGCCAGACATGGGTCTCTAACATCAGGAAGGGTACAGACCACGCCTGCCTCAGAGCAACACGCTCTTGGCTGGTCAGATCTCCCTGGGGACGGGAGTAGTGCTTGGTGGAAGCAATAACTAGCACCCCTCATGAAACATTTAGTATGGGAGCTCTGCCTAAGAAATAGAACTAGAATAATGTAGACTGGGGAAGAAGATGGGCCGTGAGTGACATGACCTCCCACTCAGCCCTCCCCCTTAAGGCTGCAGTGGGCTCTATAAAGGAGGGAAGGGCGGCATGGAGTGTACACCCACACCTTGGTGAACAGACTACGATTGCCAGCCTAGGACAGACTATGGTGGCTCAGTCTTGGGAGAGGGGGCATAGCTGTTGGTGAATGAAAGTGAACATGAAACTTGGGAGTAGGAAAAAAAAGGATGACAAGTTAGTTCCTCTAGGAAGTGGTTAATGACTAGGGTTGGTCCTGCTCCTAATTCAACAAGATTTCAAAGCTAATCCATGTATGCTAGGGCACCTAGTGTTTCTCTTTTGAGTGTGGCCTGTGTTTGTGTATAAAAGAGAAACAGGCAGAGTATCAAGTGTTTGTGTGCTTTGGAAAGTGGGAGGCTGGGAGAAGGCTTCTCATCTCCCTGGAGCCCCTCTCATCAATGCAGCCAACGACCGTGTTCACTGTCTGGGGTCTCCCATTTCCCCAGGCTAATTACATGCTTCTTGATGAAAGGAAATAGTTTCTCAGTTGAGCTGGGAAACCCAAGTCCCTGGTGCCCCCTGGTTGTGGGTATCATGGGAAGGACAAGAGAGGAAGCAGCTGCTCACGCTCCTTGCCTTCCTGCCCTTCCCAGGAGTGCCCGGCCCACTCTGGAGAGAGGGAATGCTCCGTCCTCCCAGCAGAAGCCTGCAAACCTGCCACTGGGCATGGCTGCAACAGGGACAACTTGAGGATACCCAGGGAAAAAGGATGAGGTTGGGTGGTGGATACATGTTGTATGTCACCAAGGCCCCTGGGGAAGTTGAGATTTTATTCACAGCTCCTCAGCTGCTGGCTGGAAGTGAGAGGGAGTGTGGCTGTCCCCACCCCTGCTGTGTACAGCTGCTGGGGACAGAGCCAGCTGCTTCAAGCTTGCCTAGAGAGGGGCCGGAGGGAGGATGGGACACAGTGGGGAGGCAAGGGACATTGGCTGAGGTCCTGGGACAGGGCAGTAGGACCTTGCTCTCCTCCAAGGGGCCTCCCTCAGTCAGCACCATCCCTGGGAGGTGGTTTTAGAAAACAGTCCCAAGAGGGGCTATAGGTGACAAGATGTAGAGGGAGCATTAATGGGGGCAGGAAACAGCTGGGTTGCTGCTTCCCTAGAAAAGCTACTCATGAAGCCGGTTCCAGGATGATGTGAGTGTTCTGGGCACCTTTCCTCTTTCCACTACTGGAGAGAGAGAGAACACATGCCACTGTGGTTCAGCAGTCTGTTCACTACCTGCAGTGACATGGAAGCTGGTCAGCTAGCTGGGAGTGAGCCGGGCATCTTCTCTGACCCCCCCACCCTCAATTCTCCTTTAAAACATGCCAAAGTTGAAGAGATCGGGCCTGGGAATTCAGGAAGAGGAGTGAAGATTAATTTGAATTTATGCTTCTTCACTGCCCATTCAAGAGTTTCCTCCCTGCTGAACGGTTTCTCTGCCTCCACTGCATTCAGCCTGGAGTTAGACAAGGAGGCAGAGAAAGGAAACGGGACACAGTTCCAACTGTAAGCCCCTTGAGGGCAGGCAATCTCTTAAGGTTTTTTTAAAAATGATTGAATTGTTTTATTGAGATCATTGTAAATTTACATGCAGCTAAAATAATAATACAGAGAGATTCCTTGTGCACTTTGCCCAGCTTTTGCCTGTACTAACATTTGCAAGATAGATGCCAGGAATCTCGTCTCACGTCCAGGTTTTAATGTGAACTCAAAGTGGTCTTTTTATCCAGCAACGGCATTGTGCGGGCACACAGTGAACGCTCAGTCCATGTTCCTTGGTAGTGACTGAGGACAGTCTGTTATGGCACTTCTGTCCAGGTGGAGGTAAGGGAAAAGGAGAGAATGATGGTGGATGACAATGGTTACCTTCAACCACAACCAAAAATCAAGGCACTGTCTGAAGAAAGAGTTGGTCAACAACCAAAATATTGATTCTGATACAATCCCCCAAACTTGAGAGTCTCATTTTACTTTGCGTGTCCGTGTGTTGTGTGTGCGTGTGCGTGCGTGCGTGTGCGTTTAGTCACTACAATCTACCACCTGTGTATATCTGCACTGTCTGAACAGTTACAACACTGCAGGGAAGAGGGACCCCTCATGTTGCCCTTCAAAACCACATTCTCGTTCCCCATTCTTATTCCTTGACAACCACTATTCTGTATTTCATTTTTGAAGTTTCACTTCAGAAGTGTTACAGAAAGGAGTCATATAGCATAGGGTTCTTTGGGATCGACTTGTCTCTCAGCGTAATGCCTACCAAGTTGTTCTGTGCATCAGCAATTCTTATCTTTTTACTGGTGAGTAGCCACTCACGGCACATTAGGACTAGCGTTTGTTTAACTGCTCACCTATTGAAGGACATTTAGGCTGTTTCCACTTTTGAATGATTACAAATAAGGCTGTTATGGATATTCACATCCAGGTTTTTTTTTATTATTATTATTAAGGTTTTATGTGGTACAAAGCGCTTCTCAGACAAGACTCACTGGCACCGAAGATAGATGCCAGGAATCTCGTCTCACGTCCAGGTTTTAATGTGAACTCAAAGTGGTCTTTTTATCCAGCGATGGCATTGTGCGGGCACACAGTGGACGCTCAGTCCATGTTCCGTGGTAGTGACTGAGGACAGTCTGCTATGGCACTTCTGTCCAGGTGGAGGTAAGGGAAAAGGAGAGAATGATGGTGGATGACAATGGTTACCTTCAACCACAACCAAAAATCAAGGCACTGTCTGAAGAAAGAGTTGGTCAACAGACACACTGTCATCACTAGCACTAAGCAGTTGGGGTGACAGGAGAGCAAGACTGTCTGTAGAAACAAGATACAAGTGAAAGGGAATGAGAACGATTGACAAATCGTGTATGACAGTGTGAAGTGACACAGGAATGGGGGGGAGGGGCTTGGGAAGCAGACCTGATTCAAATCCTGCCTCCACCACTTGTTAGCTGTGTGTTCAGGAAAGATAGTTACATTTCTCTGAGACTCCATTTTCTAATCTGTAAAATGAAGATAAATATCTTTCTCATAAAAGACATAAGGAATAAATAGAACAGAATATACAAAGTTCTTTACTTGCACTAATCCCTAAGTAAATGTCTGTTTCCTTGCTCGGTTCCCTCTCTATTGGAGTGGGGCTGATCAGATGAGACCTCGGAGTCTGGTTTAAAGGAAGCCCTGGCCTGACCAGGCAGTGGCGCAGTGAATAGAGTGTCGAACTGGAATGCGGAGGACCCAGGTTTGAGACCCTGAGCTCGCCAGCTTGAGCGCGGGCCCATCTGGCTTGAGTGAAAGCTCGTCAGCTTGGATCCAAGGTCACTGCCTCCAGCAGGGGGTTGCTCGGTCTGCTGAAGGCCCGCGGTCAGGACACATGTGAGAGGGCAATCAATGAACAACTAAGGTGTCGCAACAGCAATAAAAAACTAATCATTGATGCTTCTCACCTCTCTTCATTTCTGTCTGTCTGTCTCTGTCTATCCCTCTCTCTGACTCTCTCTCTGTCCCTGTAAAAAAAAGAAAAGAAAAAAAAGAGGAAGCCCTGAACTGGCCAAAGAGTAACAGGGAGGATTTGAGCAAAGGGAGGGAGTCTGGACTCAGCAGTGGGCTGGGTGAGATGCAGGCCATCTGTTTGCAATATAGGGGTTGCTTCAAAGCATAGGAGAACCAAGAAAATGGTGGTCAGCCCTAGGAGCCACCAGTTCCGCTACCATTTGGCTTTTCTACATTCAAGGTGAGCTTTTCCTGGCTTTATTAAAGGCCTGAGATGGATAGTGGGTGTTCCTCTTTGAAATTGTTATTGGGTAGGATGCCTCCCCTCCAAGAACATGCAAACTGTCCATAAACCCTACTTCAAATTCATAACCCCAAGTCCCATGCCTTCCAAAAACTGCCTGGTCACAGCTCCACCTACTTCCCAGCCTCACTTTTGATCTGACAAAGATGCAGCCTGACCAGGCGATGATGAAGTGGATAGAGCGTCGGACTGGAATGTGGAGGACTCAGGTTTGAGACCCAAGGTTACCAGCTTGAGCGTGAGCTCATCTGGTTTGAGCAAGGCTTACCAGCTTGAGTCCAAGGTTGCTGGCTCGAGCAAGGGGTCACTCGGTCTGCTGTAGCCCCCCGGTCAAGGCACATATGAGAAATCAATGAACAACTAAGGAACTGCAATGAAGAATTGATGTTTCTCATCCTTCTCCTTTCCTGTCTGTCTGTCCCTATCTGTCCCTCTCTCTGACTCTCTCTGTCTCTGCCACACACACACACACAAATGATGTTTAACTCTCTGATCCTCATCATGGAACTTTGTACAGCCATAGGCCACTAGAAAAGAGGAAATAGAACCTTCCTTTCCTTGTTCCCACTCCTGTTTTTTTTGAACAAGGGTTATTTCCCTTTTGGGTCTCTCCTCTGGAAGAGAAGGAGATCACAGGCTCTTGACACTCAATTCCCTGTTCTCATCTACTCAGCCTGCCTCTGGTGCCTCCCAGGTCCAGGCTGGGGCTGGAGATGTGACTGGATGGAGGCCTTGGCCTTCGATGCCAGTAGTTTGGGAGGATAGGGGGCAACAGGCCACTACCCTCACAAATGCCTTGGTCTTCTCACTGCCAGTTCTCTCTCCCATCGACCTTTGGCCCTTTGCTTCCTCTAGTGTGGGGGGTGGTTGTAGGGGAGATAAGAAAGATGGAGACAGGGTTCCCCTTGGGTGCAATGAATCAGAAGGAGACTTTCCCATCGCATTCAGGGCCCTCCATGTCACAATAGTGGTCACAGAAAATGCCCTGTTCTGTTTCAAACTTATCCGAGCCCATCATCACTTTTTCCACTGGATTTATTGATACTCCTTTCTGCCAAACTTCTACTTCCCAAAGTGATCTTAAAAATCAAGTACGGCCTGCCTGGCCAGGCGGTGGCGCAGTGGATAGAGCGTCGGACTGAGACGCAGAGGACCCAGGTTCGAGACCCTGAGGTTGCCAGCTTGAGCGCGGGTCAATCTGGCTTGAGCAAAAGCTAGTCAGCTTGGACCCAAGGTTGCTGCCTTGAGCAAGTGGTTGCTCGGTCTGCGAGGGCCCGCAGTCAAGGCACATATGAGAAAGCAATCAATGAACAACTAAGGTGTCACAACAGAAAACTGATAATTGATGCTTCTCATCTCTCTCCATTCCTGTCCATCTGTCCCTGTCTATCCCTCTCTCTCTGTCCCTATAAAAAAAAAAAAAATCAAGTACAACCTGACCAGGCAATGGCGCAGTGGATAGGGTGTCGGACTGGGATGTGGAAGAACCAGGTTCGAAACCCCGAGGTCACCAGTTTGAGCACGGGTTCATTTGGTTTGAGCAAGGGGTCACTTGGGTCTGCTGTAGCCTCCGGTCAAGGCACATATGAGAAAGCAATCAATGAACAACTAAGATGCTGCAACAAAGAATTAATGTTCCTCATCTCTCCCCCTTCCTGTCTGTTTGTTCCTGTCTGTCCCTCCCTCTGTCTCTCTCTGTCTCTGTCACTAAATAAATAAATTAATTAAATTAAAAAATTTAAAAAATCAAGTACATTGTCTCTTTGCTCTGCTGTACTCCTTCTAGTGGCTTCTTGTTGCACAAAATTAAAATTCACACAATCTGGTTTCTGCGTATTTATCCAACCCCATTTCTGCCTCTTCATCTTGCTCTGGCTTCCTTTCCATTCCTGGCACTCACCTTTCTTACTGGCTGGGCCTGCCTCAGGTCCTTCGCACCTGCTGTTTCATTTTCCTGGTGTTTTCCTCTCTGATCTTCCTGGGGTGGGCTTCTCCTGAATTTTCATTATCCAGTTCAAATGCCACCTCCTCAGAGGGTCCTTTCTTTCTTGACTGCCTCCCCAGTTCCTCCCACAGGCCACTTAACTCATCTTGTTTTTCCTCCTTCAGAGTCACCTGAAGTTATTTAGTGATGAGTGTGGTTTCCCTACTAAAATGTATATATAGGTCAGGATGTAGGGACCTTGTCAGTGCCATTTACTGTGTATCGTCAGCATCTGGAAGGGGCTTACCCAATATTTTTTTGGATGCTAATAAATTCCCCCGAGGTTGCAGTGGGGCAGGAAAGGCCCATAATGAGGGCAGAATGCTGGCCAAAGACCAGAAAACCAAGTATGAACGTGGACTTCTGCTTAGCCAGATGTTAATCGTGCAGCCCCAGAGAAGCGGCTTTACCTCTTTGCATTTATTTTCCTCAGATGTCAAGTAGGAACACTTCTAGTGGCTTTATGAAATTGTGGGGACAATTAGAGAATTATGTGAAAGCACAAATTAGATATGGAACAAACACTGATTTAAACAACAAATCCACAGAGTTATCCAAAGGTGGTACAATGCCTGAGGTTGCTAAGCACCAGTCTCATCTCCACTCCTTTAATCAACTTTACCGTTCTTTTTATTTAAGGAAACTGACACACAAGGCACCTCCGATGGAGGGATACACAGGAAACCACCACCCGCAGGCCAAATCCAGGTCACCACACTAACGAGGGCTTTCAACATTTTTAAGTGATTGAAAAAAATTCAAAAGAAGACTATTTCATGACATGCAAAAATTGTATGAAATTCAAATTTCAGGGTCCATCAATAAAGTTTTATTAGAACACAGCCATGCCCATTCATTTGCATGCTGTGTCCATGCCTGCTTTTGTGCTATAAGGGCATGGTTGAGTAGCTGTGACCGAGACCACATGACCCCTAAAATACTATTTACTATTTGGCCCTTAAAAGAAAGAGTGTACAGATTCCTGGATGATTCTAAAAAGTGGAAGGTGTTGTCTAAGAGGCTGTTTGGTAGCCAGGAGGACAGTGTAGCCTTAGGCTTTTTGCTGCATGCTTCAGGGGGGCCCTGTCTCACCCTTGGCCATAGACACAGTACCAGCCTGCTGGAGTCCAGAGAGAGAGTGGGGAGAGCTGCACCCCCACGAAGTCTTTTGGGGAAACAGCCCCTAAAGTGGTGGCGCACTGGAGCCCCACACCCTCTTGCAGTTCACCTAACTTCCCTTTTTCCTTAGTTTTTTTTCTAGAAGGTGGGAGGTGGGGTGGTTCAAGTGATGTAACCTCCCCAGGACATCCGCTCTCAAAGACAAATTCAACCTACCCAATGCATGAGCCCTGGGCACCCTCTCTCCCCTCAGAGGCTGCCGCACGTCCACGCTGTGGCCTGAATAGAAGGACGCCTATGAGAGCCCTGGTAGAGAGTTCTTAGGAAAAAAATAGGAGAGCTAGCTGCTAGAAGGAAGTGGAAAGTCTGCTCCTAATGACAGACCTGTCTCTCTGGGGAGCTTATAATCACCTTGTCAGGCTCCTCCTTTGTGTGGCAGTGATGTAGGCCAGTGGAGCCCAGGAGATCCCAGGAGGCTGCTGTGTGGCTTGAGGGGTGGAGATATGTGTGCGCAGTCTCTGAAGGAAGGGACAAGAATCAAAATGCAAATACAAAATCAGAGTGCTGTGGATGAACAGGAAGCCAGGAGCAGGAGGGGCCCTGGTTGCCTCCCCAAGCTCAGGGCATGGGCACAGTGCAGAGGTGTGCCATCCCAATGCCTCCTTCCGTCTCTTAGTCTTTTCTCCACCACTCTGGGAAGTCCAGAGGGCTGGGGCCAAGACTCACCACTGTCCTGCTCTCTCTAATGAAGAAAAGACCCGTTTTACCAAAGACTTCTCAGAGAGCAGACACTGTCCTGACTTTCGTGTGCTCAGGTCTTGACAACCAGCAGCTTCTATCCCCTGGGGTCACCTCCCTTAGAAGTAGATGTGGTCAGAGGACTGGAGGTCAAAGCCAGGCTCCAACATTTAGAGGCCGTGTGGCCCTTTCTAGTCATTGCCTGCTTCTCTAATTTTTCATTTCCTTCCTTTAATAATACCTGTCTCCTAAGGTCATTGGGAAGACCAAAAGACACACTGTACATGAAACTCCTTTGAAACCATAAAATCCAGGAAGGAATGTTCACGGGAATGAGCTATGATCCTCGTGCCCACGCTGTCCCATTATACTCACAGTGAGACAGGCCCAAAGTGACTGAGTGAGTCTGAGATAACCTAAGCATAGCATGACCCAAGCAGAGCGAGGCTGCAGGCCTCTATTGCTAAGACGTTATATAAAATCTAGGAGCTGTGAGAGGAGGAAGGCCTTGAAGATGTTATCCTAGGCTCTCATCACAGGCTCCCATGATACCCTGCTGTGGTCTGATCTCAGCATCTCTCTGATAGGGCCTAGACTTCCTGTGTCAGCCTGGCAGTTGAAGGAGACAGTGGTCTGCTTCCCGCCAAGGCCACTGTGACAGCCCCTCCTGGTCCTTGGCTTTCCTCTGCTGTACATCAGCTCAGGGCAGACAGGTTGAAGGACAAGTTTTGAATGTGTGGATTTCAGGTGTCACCTGCCTCTCCCCTTTTTACTTACAGAAAGTGTCAGTGAAGTTCTAGAAACCTCCGTATGACACTTGGGGAACTCAGCACAGAGGGAGTGGGCTTGGGTTCTAATCCAGCTCTCTCACTTTGTAAGCCACATAACCCTTGGTAAGTTTGACAGTGTCCTGATCACCACTGAAATGAGAGGTGTCTGAGCAAGTGCCTTGCAAATGATGCTATTTACCTACAAGGGACTACTATTTTTTTTAACTTGATGTTTAGAGAGAGAGAGAGAGAGAGAGAGAAAGCAAAACATTGATTTATTGTTCCACTTACTCATGCCATCAGTGCTTGATTCTTGTCTGAGCCCTGACCTGGGAACAAACAAACCTGCACACTCGGAATGTTTAGACAATGCTCTAACCAAAGGAGCTATTGGCTGCAGCCAGGACTACTATTTTTATGGAATGGGTACTCAGACATAGACTGACAAGGTGATGGGACAGAACCAGGTCATGGCCCTGAGTGGGGGATGAGAGGCAGGAGATGGAAAGAAAGGAACCAGACAGTAATTACTTACTGTTCTGTGTCAGGCACTAAACTAAGCACACTCTGATACTCACACAGTCCTGTGGGTGGGAACCACATATGATACCCATTTTACAGAGGGCCATCTAGGCTTGGCAGAGTTCAGTCATTTGCCCTAAGGTTACCACTAGTAATGGCAGAGTAGGTTGGCAAAGCCCAGTCTGTCTAACTCCAGAGTACATGATCTTTGTACACTATCAAGTCTCTAGAGAGCCTATTCTGAGTGAGGGCACAGGATTAAAATGGGGGTGGGAGGAGAAGAGAGAACCAAGTGGAGGAAGGGAGAGACGGGAAGTATTTTTCAGTGCTGGACACAGTGCCTGGTCCATCAAAGGTGTCAGAGTTACTGCCCGCCCATGTACAGCACTTCTATTCAAGTAAGAAAAAGGTAGGTACAGCCCTGGCCAGATAGCTGGGTTGGTTGGAACGTCGTCCAGATGTGCAAAGATTCCCTGGTCAAAAAACGTACAGAAACAGATCGATGTTTCTCCCTCTCTCTCCCTTCTTCTCTCTCTAAAATAAATAAATAACTTTAAAAAGAAAGAAAGAAAAAGGTAGGTGTAGTAATGAGCCTTGTCTAGCTGTGCTTGTAAATAACATGTACAAACTGTACACAGCAGCCTGGGGAGGCACTCTGAAATTAATTAAGAAAAGAAAAAACAAATTAAAAAAACAACGGAGCCGAACAATAAAGAGTAACTGGGGATGTAGAAGAAGAAAAACTGTGGGGGGAAAATATGCAAATTGAAGGTGTGTCAAAGGGGGCTGACACTGACAAGAAGGGAGGTGGAGGGAGAACTTTGCCTGACTGCTCCAAATCCAGACCACATGCCTCTGTGTGTCTTCTTCACGCACCTGTTAAGCACATGTGGGGTGATTGCTTGCTCACCTCTGGACAGGTAGGGGGAATAGATGTTTTAACATTCTATCTCTTCATTTCTGTTTTCATGAAGGAGGCATCTTTTGGGCAACATGGCTAGGTGATCCTCAGTCACTAACATGTGCAACTGCACACGACAGCCCTGAGAGGAACTCTGAAATTAACGTTAAGAAAAAACATACTTATCTGGCAGGGGATATACCATGATCATGAAGGTGGTCTTCCCAGGGCAAGGCTTATCCATTGTTGACACCTGAGATTTCCCCAAATGTGGGAAACTCTATTGCGGGATTTGTTGGTAGTAGGGGACCACATTCACACTGTCCCCTGTAAAAAAAAATAATAATCTAGGCTATAGATTTTGTAGCTTGTTTCTCTTCTTTTTCCTGGTCTTGGAGCCCAGCAGGAGATGGAGGGGGATCCCCACCAAATCCTTCTGATCTTCTGGAGCTCCAGAGTCTGGGGGCTGGCAGCCCTGCCCAGATACCTGGACTCAGCCCTGACCTCTCTTTCCCGCGGGCCTGGGGATGAATTGTGCAAAAGTGGTACCTTACCCTGAGGCAAGAGGTTAGTTCACAATCTAATTACTAATTACTCACTTGCTTATTATCTTGAGCATTGCATCAGCACCGTGAGAATGGCTTTATGGCCACTTAAATTAGTATCAGCTCCCCTCACCCCCTACACACACACAAAGGTCCAGCTAGATTAGTGAATCCTGCCAAAAGTCACTCTAACCCCAGCCTATCCCCCACAACTCCTGGCACATTCAGGCCACCCCTTCCATAATGGGAAAAGCTGCTTAGCTGGCAGGGTTCCCAACATCAGATCCCCAAGATAGAACCTGCTATAGTTCATCTCACCTATCCCTTATCCCTCAGCTGTCTTTCACTGGACTCAGAGGGCTAGTGGGGGGCATTTCAGGAAGGGAGGTTAGAAATTTTACATCTTATCTCAGGGGCCCGGGGAAGTCCCTCCTCTAGTCTGATTCCCATTCCTTTTTTTTTTTTTTTTTTTTTTACAGGGACAGAGAGAGAGTCAGAGAGAGGGATAGATAGGGACAGACAGATAGGAAGGGAGAGAGGTGAGAAGCATCAATCATTAGTTTTTCGTTGCCATTGCGACACCTTAGTTGCTCATTGATTGCTTTCTCATATGTGCCTTGACCGCGGGCCTTCAGTTCAGCAAACTGAGCAACCCCTTGCTGGAGCCAGCAACCTTGGGTCCAAGCTGGCGAGCTTTTGCTCAAGCCAGGTGGGCCCACGCTCAAGCTGCTGAGCTCAGGGTCTCGAACCTGGGTCTTCCGCATCCCAGTCCAACAGTCTATCCACTGCGCCACCGCCTGGTCAGGCTCCCATTCCTTTTTGAGGCACTTTTAGTGTTTTCCTTCTGGTTTGGCCCTCCTTACTTCTGGTAGGGTAAATCTTTTGATCCTTGCCTCACAGCCTAGAGTAGCACTACAGAAAAAACAGGAGCAAGACTTTGGGGCCTCTGCCCTTGCACCCTCCTGCCCCTTGCTTGACCCCTCTATTTTCCCACAATCTAAAGATTGTGCAGTCACAGCCGGCAACCAAATCCCCTTTGAGCTCCCCTGCCTCCTGATCTGGGCTCTGTCCGGGCCTGCTGTGACTTTGGTGGTAACATACCACCAGGTGCAGCACTGGTTTAGTGAGAGCTGAGCACGGGCTCCTGCTGCCACGGCAGACTGCAGGGCACTGAGCACACACACGTGCGAGGGCTCAAGCCCTCATCTGCTTCAGCTCTGCCATCTTGAGCAAGGTTCCCCATCTGTAAAATGATGTGGCACCTGCCTACCTTAGAGGTACTTGTGAGAATCAAACCTGATGATGTCTGTGAAAGTGCTTTGTAAGCCATTAAGTACAGCACAGAAACAAGTAATAATCATGCACTGTTACCAGTATGCTGGCCTCAGAAAACTCAGTTCAGAACTTTCCTGCTCTGTCCAGCGTCCCTGGGTTTATCCCACTGAACTCTGATCATTTATGACCTTGAGTTGATTCTAGCCTTGAGGTTTTGCACCTGCTGACATGTTGCTACTAATTTTTGTACCACTTTCTATTTCCCAGAGAAAACTGTAACCTCCATGAGGGTAGAGGACATACCTTGTACATTCTGCATTTCATTTAGGATTCTGTACATAAGACAGAATGAACAAACATGCATTGAGATTCTCCTCTGAGTACATTACTTACGCAGTAAGTAGCCTGCATTCTTCCCAATAAGCTTTCTGCATAAAAATTGAGACTTGGAAATTAAACTACTTACTTGCAAGCATAAAGTTACTATAACTTAGCACTAAGCCTGATTCATTATTGTCACTTAATAAATGTTTGTTGAATGAGAACTGAATGACTGGTTGGCATTGGGTCGGTCTGGTCCCAGAGCCCACACTTTTTCTACTATAGCACACAGCTTCTTATTGACTAGCTGGTGAGAGATTCCCGTGGGGGTGTGGAGCTAGCAAGCTCTGTCGCCTCTGGCTGTCCCTCCCCATTCTCCAACCTACCCAGAGTTAGCCCCTCAGGCATCTGAGCTCAGGAGTAGAATTCCTGGTATTCACAGCGACATAATCACCTCCTTGCTCCAGGCACTTCACAGCCCAGCCCCAGTTAACTAAGTGTCTTTACCATTTAGAGACTTGGAGGGAGATTGTCTGGTTCACTCCTGAATCCTTAAAGGGAAGGAGATAGCATTACTATTTTTGCCTCTGCCTCAGTGCCCTGAGCAAGTCCCATCAAGCATCTAACCCCAGTCCCAATTCATCCTGTTATTTAGGTTTCTAAAATTGATCAGCTCCAGTTCTAGGCTTTGAACTAGGCTTTCTTGACTTGGAGCATTCTGCTGATGTCCCCCCAAATATGAGAGATAGCAGATTCAGTTCTGGCCCTTGAGAGGGGAGTGGGGTAGGTTTCAGTGGCTCTCAGAGCTGGAAAGGACTATTGTGCTCATTCAGGCTCACCCCTTGAACCTGGTGCCTGAAAGTCCTGCAGAGCCACCCACCCCTGATGCTTAATCTGTTTAAAGCTGCTTCGGACCTGCCCCTTAGAGAACTCACCTATGATCTGGCTTGCTGTGTGTAAAGCCAGTAGTCGAGGCCATTCACATGCAGGTTCACATTGGATTCGGAGAGTCGGTAATGAAACATCAGACCCAAAAACTGATGGGCCATCAGCTTTAATCCTAGCTTGCACCCAGTGGGCAAGCAAAAACACACACTGGGCTCCAAAACCCACTCATTCAGTGCTCACAAAGCTACTGACTTATCCGAGTTTCCTAGAATCAAAGGTTTCTAGCTCACTAGACTTATTCATCTCTGTTCCCCATCTCCTCCTGCACAAACTCTGCACAAACTGGCTTCTCACTCAGCACTCCACCATCTTGGCTGCTTCTCCTCTTCTCCACGTGGCCTTAATCTGCTCTCCTCTCTAATGCTAATCTCAGGAACCAAGAGAGGGCAAGCTCCCAGTCAGCCCCATTTTATAGTGTAGAAATCAAAACCTTTAATCCAATTATACAAACAAGGAAGTCTCTGATACAAAGTCACTTATCTGAGGCATAATGGGAGGATTCCTCATGAGTGCACCACCCTACATCATGCAATCAGTCAAAGATGTGGGGAAAAGCTTACTCTTAAAACTAAGCCTTGGTGGCCCTGGCCAGATGGCCCAGTTGATTAGAGCATCATCCCAAAGCACAGAGGTTGCCAGTTTGATCCCTGGTCAGGGCACATACAGGAACAGATTGATGTTCCTGTCTCTTTCTCTCTCCCTTCCTCTTTCTCTGAAGTCAATAATTAAAATATTTAAAAAAAACAAAACAAACAACAACAACAACAACAACAAAAACTAAGCCTTGGTGCCTGACCTGTAGTGGTGCAGTGGATAGAGTGTCCACCTGGAACTCTAAGGTTGCGGGTTCAAAACCCTGGCTTGCCCGGTCAAGGCACATATGGGAGTTGATGTTTCCTGCTCCTCCCCCCTTCTCTCTGTCTCTCTTCTCTAAAATGAATAAATAAATATAAATATTAAAATAAAAAACTAAGCCTTGGGCTATAACAACCCTACCTGCTTACAGCTTGTCCCCCCCCCCCCACACACACATAATAATATAATTACGCCCATCCCAAGCATAAGGGCAACTAATTTCACCTGGGCAACGGGCTTCCCCGTGGGCAGCGCCATCTTTAACAAAGTGAGCATAATATATTTTATCTGCCCAACACTGTGTCTCTCTCCTTTGGTCTAGGCTGGCCCTCTGAAGCCATTCCCTTTCTCCATTGACTTTGATGCTGCCTGTAGAAAAGCCAATATCTTCTATGAGCAGGGACCCCAGCTCTCTGCTCAGCCGGATCCCTCTGCTTTGGGGGCAGTTTTGATCTCTCCCCTGATTCCCATGGACCTGGGTGGGGCCAGGGAAGACTCAGAAGGAAGTTAAAATCCAGAGGAAAGTTCCATTTGTAGACGGAAATTTCCTGAAGGATGTACCCTTGAAAGTATCTATTGTTGTTTTGAAAACTTCTCTGTGTGGGGCACCATTCAAATTGGACTATCCCCAGCTGCTTCCTGGGAAGAGGCTGCATTCACCAGCAATTCTAAGGTTTCTAGCAATGACAGTCTGGGGGTCACTGGTGACCTCAGGAACTAGGGGCCACAGTCCTTGGTCCTTCCCAAGCTTAGGGTTTGAGAGGGAAGACACAATTGTTTAGTTCTTCTTTCAGTAGTTTCTTTTCTTTCTTTTTCTGATTTTTAAGTTTTATTTATTGTCTGATTTTAGAAAGAGGAAGGAGAAGAGAGAGAGAGAAACATTGATTTGTTGTTCCACTTCTTTGTTGGTGTTGTTCTTCCACTTATTCTTTCTTTCAGTGGTTTCAATTTCTCTTCTGTGCCCCTGTACTGTTGGGTGATGGAAGGAATATGGCCAGGCATGTTTGTTTAACCCTCCAGTTCTTCCTTCACCTTCTCAAATCCTCTTTTATCTTACTTTGTTTTCACCCAAACTATTCTTTTTTTTTCTTTTCTTTACAGAGAGAGAGTCAGACAGACAGGAACGGAGAGAGATGAGAAGCATCAATCATCAGTTTTTTGTTGCCGTTGCAACATCTTAGTTGTTCACTGATTGCTTTCTCATATGTGCCTTGACCGCAGGCCTTTAACATTGTTAGAGCCAGCAACCTTGGGTCCAAGCTGGTCAGCTTTTGCTCAAACCAGATGAGCCTGCGCTCAAGCTGGCGAGCTCGGGGTCTCGAACCTGGGTCCTTCCGCATCCCAGTCCGACGCTCTATCCACTGCGCCACCGCCTGGTCAGGCTCACTCAAACTATCCTTAACTTCTTAGTTAAGGAAGCCCTGAGGGGAGTGGGGTTCTCCTGCTTAGAGCCCTGATTTCCCTCACCCCAGCCCTCTGAACAGAAATGGGTTATAGGGCCTGAGCAGGCGGTGGCGCAGTGGATAGAGAGTCGGACTGGGATGCGGAAGACCCAGGTTCGAGACCCTGAGCTCCAAGCTTGCCAGCTTGAGTGCGGGCCCATCTGGCTTGAGCAAAAGCTCGCCAGCTTGGACCCAAGGTCACTGGCTCCAGCAAGGGGTTGTTCGGTCTGCTGAAGGCCCGCGGTCAAGGCACATGTGAGAAAGCAATCAATGAACAACTATGGTGTCACAAGGGCAACGAGAAACTAATGATTGATGCTTCTCACCTCTCTTCATTCCTGTCTGTCTATCCCTCTGTCTGACTCTCTGTCCCTGTAAAAAAGAAAAAAAAGAAATGGGTTATAGGAGTCTACACTGGGGGCTGGGGGCAGCCAGTGGTGGTTTCTCATTCCTTTTTATTCCTCTGTTTTATTCTCTCCCTTTAAAAATAATATTTGACTTTTTTCTTTCATTTACAAAAGCAATTTATGATCCACATAGAAAACTTTAAGATACAGAAAAGTTAGAGCTCCCCCCACCCCACAACCTGCTCCCCTCCCCTTACCCAAATCAAGATCATCCTTCCTATTCGTAGAAAACCAGTATTCACTTTTGGTTATGCCATCTTCTTTTTTTTTTTTTTAAATTTTTTTTTTTAATTTCTTTTTATTTTATTCATTTTAGAGAGAAGACACAGAGTGATAGAGAGAGAGAGAGAGAGGAAGAGGGGAGGAGCTGGAAGCATCAACTCCCATATGTGCCTTGACCAGACCAGTGCAGGGTTTTGAACTGGCGACCTCAGTGTTCCCAGGTCGACGCTTTTATCCACTGCGCCACCATAGGTCAGGCTCCATCTTCTTTTTTTAAAAAAATCATTTCTTCTGCCTGACCAGGTGGTGGCACTGTGGATAGAGTGTCGGACTGGGACGCGGAGGACCCAGGTTCAAGACCAGTTCCCATATACCCTTCAGCCAGTTTCCCCTGATGTTAACATAACCATACTACAATTTGTATGGTCCTGACTTGTGGTGGCGGAGTGGATAAAGCATCAACCTGGAACACTGACGTTGCTGGTTCGAAACCCTGGGCTTGCCCGGTCAAGGCACATACAAGAAGGAACTAATATGAGTTCATGTTTCCTGCTCCTCCACCCCCACCCCTTTCTCTCTCTCTCTCTAAAATTCAATAAATAAAATCTTTTCTTTAAAACACTGAGAAATTAATACTGGTGGAGTACTATTATTAAACTGCAGACCAATTTCCACCAGTTTTTCACTAATGTCCTTTTTCTATTCCAAGATCTAGTCCAAGAGATCACATTGCATTAGTATATACCTGCTTTAAAAAGATGTATATCCCACTGTGATTATTATTTTGTAGCTAACTGTTTTCGTTGGTAATATATCATCAACATTTCCCCAGTCAATTAAAATTCTTGTCATCACCACTTTTTTTTTTTTTATCACCACTTTTTTTTTAAGTGAGAGAGAGAGAGATGAGAAGTCTCAAGTGGCAGATGCAGCACATTATTGTTCATTGGTTGCTTCTCACACATGCCTTGACCCCGGGGCTCCAAACGAGCTAGTGACTCCTTGCTCAAGCCAGTGACCTTTGGTTACAAGCCAGAGACCCTGGGATCAAATCAATGAGCCCACACTCAAGTTAGCAACCCTGCACTCCAGTGACCTCCGGGTTTCAAACTTCAGAGTCCCAGGTCGATGCTCCACTGCACCACCACTGGTCAGGCTGTGGTCACCACTTTAAATGGCAACATTTTCACTATTATGAAGAGTGGTGAGATTAACATATACATATTTTTTTTAGAGAAATAAAATTTTTTAAATTATTTTTATTTAGTGATTTTAGAAAGAGGAAGGGTGGGGAGAGAAAGAAAGAGAGAAACATCAATCTGTTCCTGTACGTGTCCTGACTGGGGATTGAACCCGCAACCTTTGCTATCAGGATGATGCTCTAACCAACCGAATTATCTGGCCAGGGTGAACATGTGCATATCTGATTATTTTGCCACAACCAAATCCTAGAAATGGAATTGTCAGTCCAGGGCACCCATCCCACTCCCAAGTCCATATAGCCAGGAAGAATCTGGCCCTGCCGGTGGCCTTTATGCTTAAAAGACTGCTCACTCCTGACCCTAAGGTAGGCAGCAGAAGAAGCAGAGACCTCAAAGGAGACCACAGCCTTTGGATGGTGAGATGATGAGAGGAGACGGAAATACCGAGGGAACTCCAGGTCCTTCACAGCTTTTCAGTCTTCTTCCAGGCTAACCATCCCCCAGGTTGGTATCTTTTCTGTAGGAAGAGAACAATACTTGCTCTGAGCCCAAGGATAATGGGAAGGGTCTGTGGGGGGAGGGCAAAGTAGAAGCTGCTAATGTATTTTTGCCAGCATCTTCGGTTTCTCCAATATTCAGCCAGACTATTAGCAGTTCCCCAAGGATGGCCTTGCTTCTCACGTCACCCCCCATTTCCTATAAATGGGAAGTAGCTAGGGAATAGGGTGTGAGTGTGTTTGTGTGTGTGTGTGTGTGTGTGTGGTGAAGGAGGGAGAAGGGAGGAAGGAAAAGGGACATAGTGGTTTTCCTACCACTGACTTAATGGGGAACCGAGACCCACAGAAGCAGTTACTTGCATAGAATGATCCAGCTTTGTAAAAAGTAGTATGGGTGTTCGGAGTTTCTTTTAGGCTCTGAAGTCACCGACTGGGCTAAATGAGGGATTGCTGCCTCTGCCTTGTTTCTGGAGCCCAGAGACTGCGTGTCTTTGTGTGTGTGTGTGTGTGTGTGTGTGTGTGTGTGTGTGTGTGTACTAATTGGATTGGGGGATTGCCTCGGTTTATCTGAAAATGGTACCCATCTCTTGAATGTCATAAGGATTAAATGAGGCATTTAGAACAGTGCCTGGCACAATCAGTAATAGTAAACTATTATTATTATTACATGAGGAGACTCAGCCAGCAGAAAAAGGGGGAGGGGACATTTTCACAGCACTCTGTAGAGGGTGGGGCCTGGAAAGTGCATCCACTTGGCTTGGTAGAGAAGGGTCACCTGCATTGGGGAGGCGTGACCTGGCACTTATCCAGGTGGTCAGGCCTGTGGGTGGGGTTCAGGATCTCACACCATGCTGTTTGCTCACAAGGCATAAGGCATGCAGGTCTCTGGCAAAGAATCAGGGAGGGAGAGGGGGACTCCTACTGCTCTGAGGCAGAACAACTCCCTCTGCTCTCAGGCCTCTTTCCCCAAGCCTGGAAAATACCATGTCTACCCTCTCTTGGCCCTGTAGTTTTCCAGCTGACCTGGAATTCCCCCTGACTCCTGCCTTCTTTTCTAGGGCAGTGGGGACACAAGCTCAGGGACCCAGAACTCCAACCCTAGTCTCTCTGTTTGCCCAAATGGGTATGCCAAAGGCTTTGGAAAGCCACTGAGAACCTGGAGGGTCACCTGCTGGAGGGGTAAGTGCTTCTCAGTTTTCAAGTTAAACTAGTTTAGTGACTCAAAAGGTAGATTCTTGAGTTTTCTGTGCTCTCTGCAGCATCTACTCTTTTCCCCAGGCCAGTGGGCTTCATTATGCCCATCTCTTCTCTACTTCCCATTCTTCTTTGCCTTCCAGCTAGAGGAACCCATAATTACCTGACTGATCCTTCTTTTCACAGAGGCCCAGATTATGGAAGGCATCACACCTGGATGGTGGCAGGGCCAGCATTGGAACCCAGTGCTTCAATGCTCCATACAGGGCTACAACCAACTAGGTCCTCCCTTCAAAGGCATCTTCCTGTGATTTTGTAGCATTCAACTTAACAATCCACAGCAACTGGACTTATCCATCCTGATAAAATTCCATGGAGGAAAATAGACACAAGGCCAGCCTGGGCCTCCAGTTCTCTGCCTCCCACCTGCATTGTTCCACAGTGTCAAAGGCATTCTGGAAACAGGTATCTGTTGGGACCTTGTTCAGCAGCTGACAAAGGAAACATTTTACTGGCAAGTATCAACCCCTCCTCCCCATACACACCCTAAGGAAGAAAAAAAAAGGAATTTGGCTTTTAACTCAGGAAGAGGGACAGAGTGCTATAAAGGAAGCTTTCTGCTTGAGAATAGCGAACGGTAGGAAGAGTAACTCGGGAGAAGGTGACATCTCTTCTCAAGGGCTGGTCCTGGGTAGGTGGAATGCTACTCTTCTTGGGGACAGGGGGGTGGCCAAAAGAGCACGTGCAGGTCATGGTCACAGACTGGCTACCCAGAGGGGAGGTGCCCCGCGGAGCCGGGTCGCTTTTACCTAAATGTTTGGGTGGCGCGCGACGACGGGGCGGTGCACTGCCCTAGGTAATGACAGGGCAGCCAGGGAGCTCTGCGGAGGCTGCCCGTTGCGGTGGAGGCTACAAAGACAGCTTGGAGACCTCACGCTTTCTTCGCCTGGGGGCCACCCCCACTTCTCCGGACCCCCTCCAGCCCGCCTTGCCCCGCCCCCTTCTGGCAGCCCCAGCGCGCATGCTCTCTCCCCCCGCTGAGTAACCTGGAGATTTAAAAGCCGCCGGCTGGCGCGCGCATGGGGGCAGGAGGAGGCCAAGCTCGACCGCGCCGGCCTCGGTGACAGCCGCTCGCCTCAAGCCAGGTAGGAGTGCGCCCCATCTTCTCCCAGGGGACAGAGTCCCCGAGCGGGAAGGGGAGGGGCGCTGCGTGGCCCGGCCCCGCGATGTCGCGTGCTTCGTGCCCCGCAGGCTGGGACCGCGCTGTGGCCGTCTGGGCGCCCTGTCCCCTCGAGTCCCAGTGGAGGTGGCCCGGCGGCCGGGCTGCGGAGTGCGGGACGCCCGCTCGGGTCCCCGCGGGGCTGTTCTTTCTTGGCGAAAGGAGGGTTGAGCTGGAAGCGCTCGGGCCCCGCTGTCCCGGCCGAACGGCGGGTAGGCAGCAGCGGGCAGACCGGCGCTCGCTCCTGTTGCACCTCCTGCGTCAGAGTTTTCTTTGGAAAGTTGCATGTATTTTCTTCCCTTGTCTCGGCTTCACCGGAAAGGGGCAGGATGAGTCACCGCGGCGCTCACAGTCCCGGGCTTGGGAGCCGGGAAAGGGACCCGCTGCCGGGACGCTGCGGGAAAGGTGACTGATCCCTTTGGGACATTAGTCTTGGGGCCAGGCTCTGGGCAGGGAGTTGAGACTGGAGTGCTTGTGTGTGTGTGTGTGTGTGTGTGCGCGCGCGCGCGCGCGAGTTCCTCAGCCTCGGTTACCCCTCAGGGGAGGAGGCTGCCCCCTGTTGCCTGCCAGGGCTCAGGTAGAAATGGCGAGGATTCTGAGATCAGCAAACAGGTGTGATGAGATGGTACCTGGGCCCCCCTCTACAGCCCCTCAGGGCTCTAGGCTTAGGCAGGGGTTCTCCTACTAGAGAAGCTCCTCCAGGGACCTGCAGGTTTCTTCCAGAATGAGGGCCAACCCTTTCCCATAGTCTGGAGCCCCGTGAGTTGCGCTTGCCCGTGACCTCTGAATCAGCTTCCACCTTCCCCACACTTTTGACCTGCTCAGCTTTTCCTTCTCCCCAGGGCAACGCCCCTGTGCTTCCTCATTTCTCAAGAGGGGAGAGTTGGGGGTAGGGACAGGTTTGGCATGCTGGGTACCTGGTGAGGACTTGCCCTTCAGCTGTTACACAGACCTGATCCCAGTGGAGCAGGGACTAAGAATAGCCCAGCTGCTGCCTTGCTGCCCTGGAGTCTGCAGCTGGACATGGCCCGTGGACCAGGGCCCAGTGTGACCTTTCTGGGCTCCTGGAAGCATCGCTCAGAGGTGGGGGTGAGGCTCTGGGGGCTTCTGGCTGCTTCTCCTGATGCACTTAGCAGATCTCCCTTCAGAGCCAGACAGCCTTGGTATGGGCTCAACTGCCCCAGGCTTTCTGTCCAGCCTGGGGAACAGGCTGGCTTATGGGGGTGGGGAAGGCAGGGGCCACTAAGTGCAGGCTGAATGGAAAGCCTGAGGAGACCCATAGGGCAACTTCTCCTAGGGAGTGAGTAGGGCGAAATGTGAGGTCACAGGCCCTTTCCTTGGATGGGTCTCATTCCCTCATTCCTCCCTTATCTCCTCCCCCCAAGGCTGTCATGGAGCCAGGACTCTGTTGTTCTAAAAGTGCCCAGAAAAATGGAGCTTGAGTCAGCAGGATGAGTCGGAAGATAAAAATACAGCTGTGGATGAATGTGCAGCTGTGGACATTCAGGCCCTAGTTTAGTAGCTGTGGGGGAGAGTTTGCCTGTCTGCTCATGGAGTGTGTGGTGAACTCCCATCTTCCCTGCTTCTCCTGGGTCTCTGAGTTATCCTGAAAGAGTAGGAAAAGGAGCAAGAGGAGGAAGAGCTGGACAGTGATCTTTGGTGGCCCACGGAGGTCCTTCTAGGCCCCTGGGTGGTGGAGGGATGGTGTGGATTCCCCTTTCTCAGCCTGTCCAGGCCTCTGGAGAGAAAAGAAAGGCGGGGATGGCTGAGGACTCCAAAAGTGAAATTAAGCACTATTATCTGGACCATTATCGTCTAATAGCACAACATTATGCCTAAAAATCCTGACTGTCAGAAAGACAGGGTTTATATCTTGGCTGCTCTACTAGCTGTGGAATGTTGGGCAAATTACTTAACCTCTTCTAAGCTTCACTATCCCTGGCTACAAAATGAGGATGGTAATAATAATAATGATAATACATACTGTATATCTTTATTATTTCTTAAATAATAAATATAACAAACAAATATTTATAAGTATTAGTTCTATATAATATATAAAATATAAATAATTATAGCTTTATTAAATCATGCATCTAGAACACTGGACTGACTGTGTACCTGATAGGAAATAAGCACTCAAAAAATGTTAGCCAGGCCTGACCAGGCGGGGGCGCAGTGGATAGAGCGTCAGTCTGGGATGTGGAAGACCCAGGTTCGAGACCCCGAGCTTGCCAGCTTGAGCGTGGGCTCATCTGGTTTGAGCAAGGCTCACCAGCTTGAGCCCAAGGTCGCTGGCTCAAGCAAGGGGTCACTCGGTCAGCTGTGGCCCCCCCTCACCCCCCCTCCCCGTCAAGGCACAGAGGAGAAATCAATCAATGAACAACTAAGGAACTGCAACAAAGAATTGATGTTTCTCATCTCTCTCACTTCCTGTCTGTCTGTCCCTATCTTTCCCTCTCTCTGTCTCTGCCCCTCCCCAAAATGTTAGCCAGTATTAACCACACCGGTATGTCTATCACCCATGACTGACTGGGCAGCAGCACCAGCCTGGGACTCCATTCTTGGGTTCTGCTGTAGACCGTGTTTCTTTGGGAGCAAGGTCTCCTGGACTTTGGGGAATCAGTATGAGTAGGTGAGAGGGTGAGCTCTAGCACCCAGTTGCCTGGGTTTGAATCCAATTTCCTCTTTTGAAAGTTACTTCACCTCTCTGGGCTTCCACTTCCTCCTCTTAATGTGAGAATAATAGTACCCACCTCACAGTATTGTGAGGACTAAATGAACTATTATAGGTAAAGCTCTGAGCATGGTAGCTATAAGTAAATGCCAGCTTGATAAATGCCAGCTGCTGTTATTTGGTGACAATGGAGACAATCATTGTGGTTTATGCTTAGAAACCAGAATTTCTTAGCAAGAGGATTATTAGATCATGTATAACTAACTATATGTAAGCTATGAACAACGCATATGCAGTTGAACTTGTGGTTTGGTGCAAAGACCACACCAGGACTGGATGTCCTGATCTATCTCTGTCAATATTGTGTGTGACTTATTTTTTAATCTGTCCAGTAACCCTTGTCCCCCTTACCTCCTCAAGATAGTGGTGATGGAGATGAATCATGCAGTGATAGAGATGAATATATACTGCTCACAAAAATTAGAGGATATTTCAAAATGAATATAAAACGATAAAAAAGCATTTGATTTTTTTTATTAAACAAGAACATCAGAAAAGCAAATGACAAGTCAAAGAAAGTTGTTCAATTATGCAAATGAGATGCAAAACCAACTTTTATTTCATTGGTGAAAATGCAGTACACAAAAGGCTGAAACTACTGGAGTATCTGCATGTTCCCTGACCCCCTAATGTTTATGAGCAGTCCTGAGAGCTTATTTATTGTGATTTTTAGGGAGACTGAACGGTAGGAAGAGGGTGCTCTGAATATGGGTTCAGCTCTGTTCTCCCTCCCCAGAGGGATCCTTTGCATTGCTTTCTGGTGTCAAGAAAAAAAACTCAGACTAGCTTCTCTCTGAACAGTCAGCGGCCCTGTTTGCTGGACAGCGAGGATAAAGGCTGGACCAGTTGGTACCAGGCCCAGTGTCTTGAACGCTGATGCCACTTGACTCCCAGCAGCAGAGCTGGAGTGTGGAGCTTTGTCCAGTGTATTAAGGGTCCCTCTTTGGGGGTGGGGGGTGGTGACAGAGCCATCACCGGATAGTCCTGATATTTGGCCAAAACTTCCTGTTTAACCCCTTTTTCTACTGCATGCTCTATTTCCTCCTCCATGGGAAGATGTGCCACTGACCTTGAATGACTTGTGGGGCCTCTTGCTTCTGATGTTGGAGACAAGCCTGTCCCTCCTGTTGGCCTTGGTTTCTGTGTCTGTAGAATAGAAGTAATATTCACCCTGCAAGGTTACGGTAAGGACTGAATGAGATAGACATGTTTAGTAAAGTGCTTACACAGACCAGATGCTTAATACATATTTCTTTCCTTTTCTTGTTAATTCTGGAAACCAGACTCTCTGGGAAGCTGAGATGAGACAGCAAGACGGGTCCATAGTCCCATAGTCCTTCCATCACCAAATTTAGGCTAGACCAAATGCTTAGCCAGATCGGATGCCCTCAGAAGCAGCCAGCTCGAGACAGCAGTCTCTATTCCCCAGTGCTCTATGTCACATCCTACTGCCTCTCTAATCTAAAGTGTTCTTTGAGCTGACCAAAAGTGTTCAAGCTAGCAGCACCCAGCCCATTCCTAGGGATGTGACAAGATAGCTTCCTACTCCTGGATCCCGTGAGTAGAGAGAGTGGAGCACCTGAAAACCTTTCATGTAGCCCTGCGATGAGTCCAGGCATGCCAATCAAATCACAGCAGGCAGGAACCATGATTCAGCCTCAGCTGTAAGGCATTCTGTTGGACACCCCTCTTCTCAGGACCTGGGAAGGGGCTGTGCTTCCTGCCTTCTAGGAGCTGAACGGCTAGTGGGGTGGGGAGTAGGGAAAGACTGCAAGCCTGACCATGAGGACCATGAGCTATCGATAGCTAACCCTGAACGCTGCTGGGTGAGTGCAGCTGAGATCTGGGAGAAAAGGAAGATCCTTGACAGGTTGGGTTCCAGGCAGCCATGGAGGAGGTGTGGGACTTGAGCTGGACAGGGCTTTGATGAGAGGTGGTGGAGAGGAGGTGACAGGAGCGTGATGACTACTTTGGAAGCAGATACTGTACAGGCCCACTGCTGTCAAATATCCCCATCTTGGACCCAGATCTGCAATGAAAACTCGTCCCATGAATTTGGGTCTGGTATCCTTTCTACCACACCTCACTGGGGAGGGGCCAAAGGAGAGGCAAGTGGGAATGGAAGTCCCAGGCCTCAGTGATGATGCTTTGCAGTTACCACCCTTTTCTGCGTAGTTCCCACCTGCTCATCTTTCATATCCTAGAAGAACTGAACATGCCCCACTCTAGGGACTTATGTCTACCCCTGAACCACCTCATTGCACCGATTTCATTTTGTCTCTTCTGCTAACGGACTGTAGTCCCTTGTTCTCAGCACCTTCACAGTGGGCTGTCACATAATTGGGGCTCAGTAAGTGTTGGATGGATGGTGGCTGAGTTTAGTGCCCTTTGATGTTTCTCTGGGGGAGGTTAGGTTGCACGCACTGAGGCATAGTTCCTCCAAGGGTGGGCAAACTAGAGCTCTTTAATAATAATAATAATAATAATAATTAGAATCTTTTTTGGAGCCTACTTGCACCTTGCTCACCACTGAGTGACTATTTTTGAGAACACATTTCCATAGGACTGAGTCTGGCCCAGAGCCCTCTGATGGTAAATGGAGCTGGTCACAGACCCCAGGATACCAGAGCTAAAAGGTCCTTAGAAATCATCCAATTTGAAATTCTAGAGGCGGGACATGGCAGAGCCAGGACCAGCACCCTGGTTTGGTTCTCAGCTCTGCTCGGCTCATCTGTGGGTCTGTCTGGATGCTCCAGCCCCCAGCCTCTTTCCTGCACACCTCTAAGGGAGGCCAGGCTGCAGGGAGAGGACAAGGGTCATCTGTGCACAGATGGGGAGAGCTGCCTGGACTGGCTGACTGGGAAAGTTCAAGTTCACTAGGATGGAAGCCAGTTCAGGTTTCCCTTTGCAGAACCTGTAGGAAGAGAGGAGAACAGGGGGAGGGAACTTCTTAGTGGCTTGTAGAATGTACCTATCTCCCCATTCTCCCATGTCCCCTTTTCCCACCCTCGACTTAAGGAAATTTTGGTACCACTACCCCGCTGTGTAGGGAAGCATTTATTGTGGTCCAAGTAAAGAAAGAATTTGGTTACTAATTTCAGCAAGGAACAGAGTCCAACTCTGGGAAGCCATAGGGAAGAGGTCAATTCTGCCATCAGATGTCCTGGTTACTTAGCTCAGTTTCAGGTGACCGCTGACTCTTGGTATTCTGTTGTACTTGTGTATTGTGAAGGCAGATGAAGGAGAGGTTTTTTGGGGGACCGGTGGCTCTTCTCCCCCCAGTTCCCCTTATTCCTTATTGGTAGAGGGCTGTAAACCACCCCCACCATATTTGTGGCCTTGTCAGTGAACACTCAGTGGGCACCTGTCCATGGAGAGCCCCCTCCCTGGGCAGGGTGGTGATGGGTGTGGGTGTGAATAGCTGTGCAATTGTAAAGAACCATAGACAGCATATAGACTAGTTCTCATTTTACAGATGTGGAAACTGAGTCCCAGAGAGGTGAAACGGCTTGTCTAGGCTATATGACACAGCTGTGAAAGTTGCTGAAATTGAACTACACAGTCCTGGCTCCCAGTTCAGTGCACTTTCCAGAAATTTCAAAAGGTTTGAATTTTTTATTCAACTCTTTTTATCTGTGCAACCTTGAGCATGTTAATGGAGTTCTCAATTTTCATTTCTTGTGAAATAGGAATATTAAATAGTCCCTATTTTTCAGGGTTGTACAAATGGTGTGAATTAGAGAGAGAAAGTAAGTCAGGTATCCAGCACATGCCAGATACTTCCTGGACAGTTAGTAGTCTCAGCCACTGTCCTGATTTCCCCTGTAGTTGGGAATTGGCCTGTCTTATAACATTGGGATGTGTATGCTTCCTTCACCTGCCTTTGTAGCCTCCCACAGCAGTCAGGTCTACTGCAGTGACCTCTGCTCACCTGTTGGGGCCAACACCTGGGGAGGCATTTACATTCTTGGCATTCCTCTTGCCTTTGGGGGCTGAAATAGGTGTTAGTGTGGGTGGGGGAGGCTCCAGGTTGAGGAAAATGGAAGGAAGAATAAAGGGGTAACTGGTCGCCCTCTGACCTCTGCTGCTCCAGTTTGGGAAAAAGAAGTCCTGCTCCTAGGTTTCTCCACTGAGGATTCCCAGACAACTGAAGATGAGCCTGCCAGGAACTTCCATATAATTTCCATCAAACTTACCACATGGCTGTGAAGTTGGTAGTATCGATCCAAGTTTTCTTGCCTGTCAAATGAGTCTACTCATTGTACCCATCTCATTGGGCAGTTGGAAGATTAAAACGCTTAGAAGAGTGCCTGGCATGGGGTGCCTCAGTGTTAGCTGCTATTATTAATTGCAGGTGAGAAAGCTGAGGCTTAGGGAGGTCAATTAACAAGGTCACAAAGTAATAATAAGTGTTGGGGTTGGCATACAAACCCAGGTCAGGCTGATTGCAAAACTTAGGTCACTCTGAAGAATTTGCCAGGTTCAGGGGTCCGTGGCCCCTGGGTGGGAGAGAGCTCCAGGCTAAAGAGTACTGGTTGTCTTGGCTTGGAGGGTACTTGACCCAGGTGACTCAGTGTGACCTTGGGTCACTGCTGTTTTCTGAAAGAAGTCTGATTGGGAGACCCACTGCCTGGATTCAGATGCGTGTTCGTGTTGACTGTCACCATGGGACTGACAGGTGACCCCTGGGAGAGGTGCTTCACCTTTGCTTAGGCTGGACACGACTGGCTAGATTGGAGAGGGAGGGGAGATCACAGTGAGCTGCCGGTACTGCCCCTGCTCTCCCCCCCACCCACCCCCACACACCCCCCCACACACCCCGCCCCTGCCGCAGCCTCCTCGGCATTTGTTTCCTTTCATAAGCTAGGCTGGGACTCTTAGGGCCACAAAAGCCACTTTCCTCCAAGCCTCTGCCACCTGTTGGGTTTTCACACATTGGGGGGGAGTGCCAGGAGGGAACCGTTGCCCTTTTCCCAGTGTCTGCTGTGAGCCCCCTGTGGCCCCCCAGGGTCTGGGATTCTCTTTACTGCCTAACGTGACAGGGCTCATGAGCTGGAGGGGGTGCCCCCCCCCCCAGCAGCTGGAAGGGGAATTGAGTGGGAAGGAGCCGGTGCTGGCAGCCGGGAGAGAGTTTGATGGATTACTCCGCGGGCCTAGAGAGTTCTCCCTAATCCCCCTTTGTGTCCCGGCCTGCAGCCCCTCACTCTCTCTGACAAGCTGCTAAGCAGAAGGCTTCCAGTCTGAGTAAAGAAAAGGCAGCGCAGCAGGCGAACTCTAAATCCCTGGCCTCTGGGCCCTGGTGGGGGGCAGGAGCAGGCGTGGGGGAGCAGGTCTGGGAGGGTGTGTGTCCCGCCTCTGCCTCGCCCTGTTGCTTTCTTAGGAGTCCCTTAAGGTGCAGGGTTGCATTCTGAGTGGTGTTTCCAGGTGTCCGTGGGAGCCCTGTGAAGGCGTGGGCCTTGGCTCTTTGTGCAGATCACTGCCTTTGTAGGGGGGTGGCATCAGGAACAGCAGACCCTTATGTCTTTGGAAGTATTTGAGCCCAGAGAATCAAAGATCTAATATGGGTTGGCGGGCACCGAGGCCACGTCCAGTCTAATCCCATGCTCCTTCACCCCAGCTGTCCAGGTAGGAGTTCCCGCAGTGGGGCATCCCTGACACGGGGATCTAGCAGTGGCGGGCTCACTGTCTCACGAGGATGCTCACTTTCAGGTTTCCCGGTTGGCCAGCATAACCTCTTTCTGGGCTGTTCTAAGGCTCATTGTTGGAGCCTCCATGAGGGCAGAGCTCATTCTGGGAATGCAGTCTGCTGGGTTTTACTAGGTAAGGCCAGGGATGTTGGTCCCCAGGGATTGGTGCAAGGGGGTGGCTGTCAGGGAGGCTGGGCTGGTGGATCCCCAGACCTCTTCCCGGCCCCCAACCTAGAGGACCTGAGAGAGCTCAACTTGGAATCAGATTCTGGGGTCCAGTCCTGTGTGGAGGAATGGGGGATTTCCTGCCTCAAAGTCTTGCAGCGTCCACCTGAAGTTCGCTCCCCACCCTCAGTCCCGGCCTAGTGTGGGACACCCTCATCAAGGGTTTTATGTTGGGGGATGGCCTGGACTCACCCCACCCCTTCCTCCATTGAGCGCTGCTTACCCCTCTGGCTAGCCTACCCTGTCCCCAGTTTCCTTCTGCATGGAGGGTGAGGGGCATAGGAGCATGCTTCCCCAGGAGCTGTGAGAAAGGCGAGCTGTCTTTGTGAGCGAGGAGGGAGGAGGGCACAGTCGCCTGCTCTGCCGGGTCAGGGTGGGGGCTGCTGCCGTTTGATGTGCCTGGGCGGGGTGTGGGGACGCTGGCTCGAATAAAGAGGCCATAGAATTGCTGACTGACACTGGCCCACGGTGGGGCTGCCCCAGCCTGGGCTCCCTCTGGCCTCTGCCTGTCAGCTGAGGGACTTGTCCCCTCCCCTCCAGCTCCACTTCAGCCATGCGGGGTGGCAGGAGCCCCTTTGAAAGCCCTCAAAGGCCCCTTTATAAGTCCCTCTGACCCTCCCTTCCTATAGGGAGCTACAGGAGTGGCCCGTGGCCTTTCCTCCCGCCTCCTTCACTCTGTCATCAGAATTTTGGAGAAAGTTCAGGCCAAGTTTGTTGCTGTTGCTCAGATTCATTTCCCCATACTTCCTGTGGTGCCTAACCTACAGTGGGTTGTCACCAGCCCGCCACCTGCTCTGGGGTGCCATGTGGTGGAGCACATGTGGTGTTTAGGTCTCCTGGTATCTGGAGCTGGACAAGACAGAAGGCCAGTTCACCCATCCTGTCAGGCCCTTTGGCCTTCTGGGCTGGGGTTCTGATCCCCTTGGGGCGAGGAAAGATGGCCAGGGGCGGAGCTCTGGGAAGGTTCTCAGAGGTCTTGGGTTTCCTCCAGCTTTCTTGCTGTACTGTCATCAGGGGGCCCAGAGAGGAGAGAAGATGTTTGGAATTTGAGAGAGTCTTGTCCTAGAAGGCTGCTGCTGTTCCTTTCCCGAGGTCAGGTGAGACCCCCCCCCCTTTCTGTGCCTCCACCCCCTCTTCCAGCCCCTCCTCACCAGGTGTGTTGGAAGGCTGGTTCTTTGTGCTGATCTTCTGTTTGTCAGACAGGCAGAGTGCTCCAGGAGCAGTGTGCAGGAGGGCTTGAGCCAGAAGCATCTCCGAGGCTGCAGGGTAGAGAAGAGAATTGGATTCTGTCTCCCTGCTTGTATCCCTGGGGATGACAGGGGAGCTCCCCAAACAGGGGACTTGGCAGCAGACCCGACACTTTCAAGTTTTAGTGAGAAGTGTTCCCTGGGCCTGCTTGTAGCAGTGTAGCTGGGGAAATGGTGCTGAACCCCTTCTTGTCCTCCTGTTTCTGGGCTTGGGAGCCAGAGGACCCGGGCTTCTCTGTGGCCCAGGGAAGAAGCCCTGGAGGGACTGCTGGTGACTGGAGTTCATGCTGTGGGTGTCCTCTGTCACTTCCTCCACCCCGAGGGCCTGGAGTGGGATGAAGAAGGGGAGGCTGGGGTACTGGGGAAGATGTATGAAGAAGAAAGGGGGAGTATTCTTTTTTTTTCTTTTTAAATCATTTTTTATTTTTCAATTACAGCTGGAATTCCTCAAGTACTTCCAGGCTGGAATGAGTAGAGCCTGAGGGAGGGGAGAGTGCTCCGGGCTCAGGGCACAGTAGAAATCAAAAGGGGGAGGGCGGGCTTAGCAACCTAAGACCAGAGTGTGCAGAGCAGGGCTTGGAGCCAGCCCACTTCCTAACCAAGTCCTTTCAATGAATTCCTCACCTGGCCCTGCCCCGGGTTTCCAGGTAGAAAGCCTCTTGGGAGTGGGTAGATGCTGAGGAGGGGAGGCAGCCAATGGGCTATCTGGGTTGTATGTGGATGAGGGGAAATTCCTCTCTTCACCCCTTTTTATCTTTCTCCCTTGTGGGCTAAGGAGCTAGATTAAGGGAGGCAGGTAGGCAGGTAGGCAGGTAGGCAGGTGGGGTGATTAATAGTTGCTGAAGAGCTGCAATTTATTTTAAACAATGGGAGCACCCAGGGCTTGGGAATGGGGGTGGGTTGTGGGTGAGGTTGGGTCTGACCGCTTCTGTTTGCTCAGGGAGGACCTGGCCCTTAAAAACCCAGAGCAGGTGAGTGTCCAGGGTCCACCCAGGCTCAGGGCAGGGAGTGGAATGGGCTGGAAGCCTCTGACCCACAGCCCCTCCCTCCAAGCTGGAGAACACACCTGGTTGCTGTACCTCTACGGCTTTCCTTCTGGGGGTGCGGTGGTAATGCAGCCCACTGGGAGGGGCTTGATTCAAGCTAACCTCACAACTGCCCTGCTAAAACTGGTGTCTGGTACCCCTACCCCCTTTTAAGGCCTTGGGAGGAGGCTGCTGGTTGTTCAGCCTTTTTTTTGTGTGTGTGACTGAGACAGAGAGAGGGACAGACAGACAGGAAGGGGGAGAGATGAGAAGTATCAATTTTTCGTTGCGGCACTTTAGTTGTTCATTGATTGCTTTCTTATATGTGCCTTGACCAGGGGCTCAAGCAGACCGAGTGACCCCTTGCTCAAGCCAGCAACCTTGGGTTCAAGCTGATGAGCTGTGCTTAAACCAGATGAGCCTGCGCTCAAGCCAGTGAGCTCGGGGTTTCAAACTTGGATCCTCTGCGTTGGGGGGGTCTGATGCTCTATCCACTGCGCCACCATTTGGTCTGGCTGATTGCTCAGCCTTATCTGTAGCCCCTTCCTTCCTGACCTACCAGCAGCAAAGCCCAGTTATGATGTGGAGACCTCTTACCCAGGATTAATGGCCATCTGATTTCTTTGTGGCACAGCCCAGAGAGCACCTACAATACATTTTGTAACACATAAGGCCCGATGGGGCTGTCATTTGAAAAGATAAAAGAAATAGGAACACCAAATTATGAGATGCTGAAGTTGGAAAAGGAAATGAGTGGAGGCTGCGGGTGCTCCCGATGGGGGAGACTGGGCCGTGACTTCACACAGGAGTAGTGCTGTGTATAGCATTTGTAGGGCTGAGCCAGAGGCACCCCTGACCCAGCCACCAGGGGCCTGAAGCTCTGTGCACCCACCACTTTTGAAATGGATGACAAGGTAGAGGACTCTTGCTTTTTGCCACCAAAATGTCCCCTTTATTACCTCCTTTTCATGGCTGACTTAGTCTTCCTTCTTTTGTGGTCACTGTATGTATGTATGTATGCATGTATGTATGTATTTTAGCGAAAGAGACAGGAAGGGAGAGAGATGAGAAGCATCAACTCATAGTTGTGGCACCTGAGTTGTTCGTTGATTACTTCTTATATGTGTCTTGACTGGGAGGGGGGTGCTCCAGCCAAGCCAGTGACCCCGTGCTCAAGCCAGCGACCTTGGGCTCAAGCCAGTGACCATGGGATCTTGTTGATGATCCCATACTCAAGCCAGTGACCCTGCACTCAAGCCGGTGAGCCCACACTCAAGCCGGTGACCTCAGGGTTTCAAACCTGCGTCCTCAGAGTCCTAGGTTGATGCTCTATCCACTGCACCACCACTGCTCAGGCTGTGGTCACTCTTAAACAGGGCAGACTGCTGTTGTTATGAAGCACCACCTGAAGGCTGGCTGCCCCAGGGTTGGGGGGTGCAGGGTAGGTGCCTGCCCCGTGGGAGGCAGGCCCAGAAGGAAGGGCTGTGGGGACTTCTCTGCTGAGAATGGAGTTGTTTGGGGAGCAGAGAAAGGCTGCCTGGGGAAGTGGTGGGGCACGCTGCCAGCACAGGGGGTCACTGGGACATGGCAGTTGCTGACAGTTGGAGTGGTTTCGCACGCCTGTGAGCCTGGGACTTGGGAACAGCCTGGCCTGACTGTGGCCTTACTGTCCCTGACAGTCAGCACGTATGGGAATGTTTCTTCCCCATGAACGGTGAGTGCGGGAAGAAACTAAGGGAGAGGTTTCCAGGCCCAGGTTTTTCCAGGGAACACTGTCTCAGTGGGTCAATGACAGGTTCCAACCCAACCCAACAAACCACAGCCTCTCCCCGCTGCCCCCTTGTCCTCGTCCTTGGGGGTGGGAGTTATGGTGCAATATGGCTCATAGCCAGGCAGTGCAGAATAGGAAGTGCTGCTCCTAACAAAGGGGAATTGAACGGCTGGCTTTGGAAAATGGAGAGAGAAGCAAATAAACCCTGCCCAGTGGAGGGTCTCCAGGGCACCTTGACACAACAGGGCCTGGGGATCTGGAAATTCAGTTGGTTTGACTTTTTTTTTCATACTAGCAGCTGAGGACAATGGCAAAGGTATTCCAAGACAGAGAATAGCTGACTTCTGTTTGGCTCTGGAGTGCGCTGAGGCTTAAAAATCATATTTACCTTATTAATTATGTCAGCCTTAGGCTAATATTAACATGCATTTCCTGATTGGGCAGTAAGGGGTGGCACCTAGGGTCAGGGCCACACCACCAGCCTGGGAATGAACAGGATTCAAAGCATTCAGAGCAAATCCTGGAGACCGGTTCCCAGGACTTAACACTCAGTGTGTTTGATTGTCTCTGCCCTTTTAGGTTCTGAGTGATATGCCCCCACTGAGGAACCCCAAGGCAATGGGCATTTAGCATGGGCTGAGAAGCTGAACCTGCACGGAAAGCTGGCAGAAATGGGCTCCTGGCTGAGATCCAGGCAGTCTGTGGAAGTGAGGAGGAGAGGCCTGGGCGTCTTGAGCAGGGCTGCGATGAAGCAGTTCTGGAGTGAGTGACTGGGTCCGAGCACTACCCGCCTGGCCCGCCATGGTCCAGAGGCTGTGGCTGAGCCGCCTGCTGCGGCATCGGAAAGCCCAGCTCCTGCTGGTCAACCTGCTGACCTTCGGCCTGGAGGTGTGTCTGGCAGCAGGCATCACCTACGTGCCACCCCTGCTGCTGGAAGTGGGGGTAGAAGAGAAGTTCATGACCATGGTGCTGGGTGAGTCACCACCTCCTCCTGTCCTCCTGTTCCAGATACATGCCACCTGGAAACGGCAACAGTACCTCTGCCCAAAGAGCCACATAGAGGGAGAGGTGGCTGTCTGTTGGGTTGGTGTAGCTGGGGACAGGGGTGACGCTGGGCTAAGGGGCTCCCAAGAGAAAGAAAAGAGTATAAGGACATGCCCTGGTCACCTGCATAATGGCTGGCTTATAGGAGACATTTTAGAAATGGCCCTTTCCCTTTGGCTAGCCCTTTGTAATTTATATCTATTTTCTGATTAAATGCTTGCAGCAAGCCTTTGAGTTATGTAGTCCGCTGGGAAGATATTGGAGGTTTATAGAAGTTAGCTGACCTCACCAGGCTGTACAGCTAGCTACTGATTAGTGGGATCAGGGTCTTACAACCAGGCTTTTTCTTACCTGTGGGTCAGGGGCTGGGCCCTCAAATGCAGATGAATTCTATAAAAGCCACAGAAGGGAAGTGGTCACCATCATGTGACTTCTAGGAAGAAGGGGCTCTGTCAAGATTACAGGCTCTGGAGTCAGACCCACTGTTTCAGCCCTGCCTCTCGCCCTTCCTAGCTCTATGCCTAGATACAAGTATCACATATCAGTTGCTCCGTGCCTCAATTTCCCCATCTAAAAACGGGGCATTAGTGATTTTAGCCATGAGGAGTGAATTACAGTTCCTGTGAAATATTAAGCACATTACTCAGTATAGGATTGGTCCTCCCTGTGATACTACCATGGTCATTTCCATCTTTCTCAAAGAGGTTGGCCACCTATCCCCCTGCACCTTAAGGGCCCCAGCCTCTGGCTCATACTACTTGCCCTTCTTGCAGGCATCGGTCCGGTGCTTGGCCTGGTCTCGGTCCCACTCCTAGGCTCAGCCAGTGACCACTGGCGTGGGCGCTACGGTCGCCGGAGGCCCTTCATCTGGGCTCTGTCCCTGGGCGTCCTGCTGAGCCTCTTCCTCATCCCGAGGGCGGGCTGGCTGGCTGGACTGCTGTGCCCGGACACCAGGCCCCTGGAGTTGGCCCTGCTGATCCTGGGAGTGGGGCTGCTGGACTTCTGTGGCCAGGTGTGCTTCACTCCACTGGAGGCCCTGCTCTCTGACCTCTTCCGGGACCCGGACCACTGTCGCCAGGCCTTCTCCGTCTATGCCTTTATGATCAGCCTTGGGGGCTGCCTGGGTTACCTCCTGCCTGCCATAGACTGGGACACCAGCGCCCTGGCCCCCTACCTGGGCACCCAGGAAGAGTGCCTCTTTGGCCTACTCACTCTCATCTTCCTTACTTGCGTGGCAGCCACACTGTTGGTGGCCGAGGAGGCAGCACTGGGTCCAGCCGAGCCAGCAGAAGGGTTGTCTGTGCCCTCCAGGCCACCCCACTGCTGCCCATGTCACGGCCACCTTGCTTTCCGGAACCTGGGCACCCTGTTTCCCCGGCTGCACCAGCTTTGCTGCCGTGTGCCACGCACCCTGCGTCGCCTCTTTGTGGCCGAGCTGTGCAGCTGGATGGCGTTCATGACCTTCACGCTGTTTTACACAGACTTCGTGGGTGAGGGGCTGTACCAGGGTGTGCCCAGGGCTGAGCCAGGCACCGAGGCCCGGAGACACTATGATGAAGGTAAGGCTCAGTGGCTGGGGGGTAGGGGGGAGCTGTTCTCCAGGGTGGGCTCAGACGAAGGGGGATGCCCACCACCTCTGCCTGGACAGGCATCTGTGCATCTCTGCGCCCTGACTTTCTGTCAGGAAAATGGCACAGTCGTCAAGGGCACAGAGCAGCGTAGCCCGCGTCTCAGTAGAGCCTGGGGCTGTTCTGCAGGTTTGCCCAGGGTCCTTGCCCCAGCTTAACAGAAAAGGCTGAGCTGATTTAATGCCCAAAAGATGTGTAGGAGTCAAGGTTGGGAGTCGGTGGGGTTTCAGGTCTGCACACCCGAACTTTAGTGTGTCCACTGCTGCCCCTGCGGACTTTCCAAAACCCCTTGCCAACATCTTGCCTCTCGGATGTTCTAGACCCTGTCTTAGAGCCGGTGGCAGAACTGTCTTTATGTCCCCTCCCACCCTCTGAGCCCCCTGATCACTGGCTGAGGCTCCCAATCAGCCCTCAGAATGTCTTCCTCTGCCCTTAGCCAGCAGCTTGGCCTCATTCCCCGAGGTCAGTAGAACAACCTAGACTGCTGGTATTACAGGCAGGGTAGGGAGGGTGCTGGGGAGCACGGCTCATCTACAGCAGGTCTAGGACAGCAGGTGTCCATGTCCCCTCATTCTGAGCACCACTCCCAGATTCTCCCCCCCCCACCCCTGCCCCCGCCATCTGACCGCCTCTTTCCCGCCTCCCTTACTAGGAGTTCGGATGGGCAGCCTGGGGCTGTTCCTGCAGTGTGCCATCTCCCTGCTCTTCTCTCTGGGCATGGACCGACTGGTGCAGCGATTCGGCACCCGGGCAATCTATCTGGCCAGTGTGGTGGCCTTCCCTGTGGCTGCTGGTGCCACGTGCCTGTCCCGCAGCGTGGCTGTCGTGACCATCTCAGCCGCCCTCACCGGGTTCACCTTCTCCACCCTGCAGATCCTACCCTACACGCTGGCTTCCCTCTACCACCGGGAGAAGCAGGTACTCTCACTGGATACTACACTGGATGCTAGGGGATGGGGGCGGGGCCGGGGGTGACTAGCCCAGAACCAGGGTCAGGCAAGAGAAATTGGAAAAGACCATCTTTGAGCAGAAAGGAAGCCCATGTAGCCCCAGGGCCAGACTGCGGAAGGAGGGTAGAAAGCAGATTCTGGGAATGACTTCCTGGTGTCAGGATTATAAAGCACTTGAGTGGATGATTGCAGGAAATGTGAAATCCTTCTCTGGGAATCTTGAAGAATCAGGCTCCTAGCAGCCCTCAGACTGGGCTGGGTTGTCCTCCACAGAAGCGGGGGGCTGGATCGGATGGCCACTGGGGCCTGGCTTCAGCCGCTGGTGAGTGGCAATGGCCTGGTATTGGCGACACCTGTCCTCATTCAGGAGAGGCTGGGAGAGGCACTGTGACTGGCGGTGCCTGCCTTGATCTCCAGAATGGGGAAGCCTCCTTGCTGTCCCTCTCAGGATTTACCTTCCTCCTCTTTCTCTCTCATTCTCTTTTCCTGCCTCACTCCTTTGCCCCCACTGCAGCTCTTTGAGCCTGACACGCCTGGCAACAGGCGTACCTGCCTGGGTACTTTGTAAGTCATGGGGAGGGGCTCACACTAACCAGCCCCTTCAGGACCCCCCCTTTTATGGGAAGCCTCCTGACTCAGGCTGTATGGGTGCTTTTGTCCCCTCCACTGGCCTCACTAAGCTAGACAGCCCTGGGTGCAGAGCTCTGCCCAGAGAGGCGACGTTGGTGCGCACCCAGGGAGGGGCTGCAGGTGTACCCTCAGAGCCTCCAGACTGTAGAGAAGACAAGTTTTAGCCCTCGGAGGGCATGGGTGTGGCAGCAGAGGGGCACTGAGACGGGAGGCTGGTTAACCAAATCGGTAGGTGCAGGGGTGGCAGGAGCGGAGGGAGGGGCTAGGGTTTTGGTTGGGGGGACCTGCTTTCTGAGACCTCTGTCAGCACACTAATAACATTTATCAGTTTCCACTCTTCTGCCCTGGCTGAGGTTTGGGGGCTGACGTCCAGAGGCCAGGCTTGGGTATGTGCACTCACTCCAGAGAGCATGCTGGGCTGGTCCTCCCCCTGGACGGTGGAGCATGTCCATCTCCAGTGGCTTCTCCAGGCTCCAGCTCACTGCTCTTTCCTGAGGTGGCAGGCAGGGAGGAGAGGTCCTGGAGGCCAGCTCCTGCAGCCACTGATGGCACACCTGGCCCTGTGCCTCACCTGCCCCTGCCCCTGCCTCTGCTCATTTCCATGAGTCATGGGTTCTCCTGAGGTCCGGTTCGAGCTTTGCTGTGGTTCCCAGAGCTGACACAGCCAACTCCAGAACTTTCATGTTAGGCACTAGTGGGCATGGGGACAGTCTGATAAGTTGTAACCTTGTCCTTAAATAGGAGGCTTGGATTGCTGGGGACAGGACCAGGTCACTCTGATCGAAGGCGACAGTGAGAAGCCAGGGAGAAGGGCTTTGACATTAGCACAGCTGACGGAGGTGGGGGGGGCAGGGGGGGCCGCGGTGGAGACCAAGGAGGGCAATTCCTCCTGCCCCTCTCTTCCTTGAGGCTGGGTCTGTTGGACCCTCCCCGCCCAAGGCTGGGACCACGGACTCCATAGTAGGGCATCCACTCCATCCAGGACCTGGGGTGCCCGTGGGGGCAGAGCTCACTCTGAGGTTGGTGATGAGGAGTTCCCCATGTCCAGATGGTGGGGGGAAGGAAGGAAGAGCTAGGAGAGCCTATGTGGGGTTTGGGCCATCAGGGTCCACAGCCTTGGGTTTTGCTCCTCTGTTCTTATGCGTCTCTTCTCCCCTGTCTTCATTCTGCCTGTATTTTCCCTTTATCTTGGGGTTCTGTTTTCTTCCCAACCTGCAGTACTGCGTTTGTCTGCCATTCATCTGCTCTAGGAGAGGCTAGAGGAGACCTTGTCCTACACCTGCCGCTCCTCTCCTGCTCCTTTCTTCGACCTGCTGCCTGATTTGCATTAAGGACTGTTAACTGGTTTGTTCTTGTAGCTGGGGGAAATCATGCCTGTGTACACACTTGTCCTTGTCCCCTCTTCCTTCCTCTGTCCCCCCAGGTGTTCCTGCCCAAGTACCGAGGAGATGCTGGAGGTGGCACCAGTGAGGACAGCCTGATGACCAGCTTCCCTCTGGCCCCCAAGGCCGGATCCCCCTTCCCCAGTGAACACGTGGGTGCTGGAGGTAGCAGCCTGCTCCCGTCTGCACCCACGCTCTGCGGGGCCTCAGCCTGCGATGTCTCCATGCGTGTGGTGGTAGGCGAGCCACCTGAGGCCAGGGTTGTTGCAGGCAGGGGCATCTGCCTGGACCTTGCCATCCTTGACAGTGCCTTCCTGCTGTCCCAGGTGGCTCCGTCCCTGTTCATGGGCTCTATTGTCCAGCTCAGTCAGTCTGTCACTGCCTACATGGTGTCAGCCGCAGGCCTGGGTCTAGTTGCCATTTACTTTGCTACACGGGTAGTATTTGACAAGAGTGACTTGGCCAAATACTCAGTGTAGAATGCATCTTGCCTTCTGAGGGAGGGTCTGCTTCACTGGGTCCTTGCTCCCTCTATTCCAGGCTAGGAAGGATTGTGGGGCTGGCCTCCAAGTTTCAATCGCTGCCAAAGTGGCTCTCTGCTGCCACCCCGTGGCGGTAAGGTGCATAGCTGCACAGATCGGGCACTGGGGCTCCCCTCCCACGTTTCTGTCTTTAGGGGCTGTGGCTGACTCCAGAAGGGCTTAAGTCTGGACTTATGCAGGGAGACGAGGGCAGGGCATTTGATTAGCACCATGCACTGGAATTTAGGACTCTAGAGGGATTACCCAGGCTCAGGGTTAACAGCTAATGTCCTGACCAAGACCTAACAAGAGAAGGTATTTGGGAAGTTGAGTAAACTCGACCACCAGGTCTCCCCTCTCCAAGCCCCCATATCCTGTAGGTTCCCCCAGTATTGCTCTGGTGTACAACTCTCCCCCACAGGATTGGAAAGTATGAAAGTTACTGGGGAGGCAGATTCCTGAGGGTCAAAGGGACACAGCTTGGCCCCACAGCACTGTCTTTCTGTGGATTCCCTCAGCCCTGTTTTATTAGGACATGGCTTGTTGGCCCCTGTGTTGCCATCATAGGGATACAGGCCTTTAAATATTTAACTTATTTATTTAAATAAATAGAGGGGAATCAATTCCCAACTCTGCCATGTTGGTGTCTAAGAGGTGACATCCCCCAAAACTGGGTCTCCTGAGATGGCTGGTTATTAGGCTAACAATTGCTAGAATCTCCTTTTCCTGGGGTAATCAGTCTGGCCCCAAAACTGCATAATCTAGGAGCTTGGAAGCTCCATTCACCCCAGCGGACATCCCAACACCTCTTACCCAAGGCTGGGCTTCAGGTGTCCACAGCCTCCCTAGCCTCCCCTCCTCTCCTGGCCCAGCCTGCCCCCACCCCACTCCTCCCTGCTCCCTCTAGGACTGGGCTGATGAAGGAGCTGCCCACCCCCACCTTTTTCTATTGGCTTCACAGCCTCTGGGGCAGTTTCAGGACCAGCAGCAGCCAGTGTGGCTCCTCGAACCTCTTATCTGTCTCAGCCTTCAGGGCATATCTGTGCTTAGGGACTCTAGCACAGAATCTCAGGAGCACCCCCTGCCTAAGCTAAGGAGGTCATATCTCGGGGGGGTTTAAGTGCCGTTTGCAATAATTTCATGTCTTATTTATTTAGCGAAGTAAATATTTTATACTGTATGTGAGTAATCAGATTATAATGTTTATGGTGATGAAATTAAAGGCTTCTTATATGTTTTATTGGCCTATATTTATCTTTTCTGCTGGGGAAGGACCAGATTTCTCAAAAACTACCCTCTGTTCCCTTCTTATTTCTTATCTGAGCCGGTTTGGCAGCTTCAGTTCCCAGCACCAACAGCAGGTGGAGCCATTGACCAATACTTGGCTGTCTTTTGGTGTTTGGGTGGCTGTACTGGAGGGGGGGTTCCTTTGAGAATGTGAGGGAGAGGGATGGGAGGGAGTGTAAGACAGTGGATGCATTTTCCTTTTCAAAGGGCTCATAGTGTGTCCAAGGAGATGAAGCAAGCACCCATTATCAACTGGAGCAACATAAACTCCCCTGAAGTGCAGGTGGGGATTTTGCCGTGATTCCTGCCTTTTCTCATCTCCTTCACCCTGCCTGCCAGGCTCAGGTCAAGTTCAGAGGCTTCTCTGCGTTGTCACCTCTCTTATCCCCCGGCCCCCCAAATGTGACGGGTCTTCCTGTCCTTTAAATTCAAGTAGTTAATAGCAAGAACTATATTTATTTTTTTAATGTTCTATATTTTATTTAACTTTTTATTATGGAAAATTTCAAACATACCATGAATAATGAACCTTGTATAATAAACCCAACTCCAACAATTATTAATGTTCTGCCATTTTGTTTCATATCCCACTCCTCCTGTCTACATTTTTTTTTTTTTCTGGGCCATTTTTAAAGCACATGGCAGACACAATTCACTTATAAATACTTCAGTGCATATCTTTAAGACATAGGGCTTTTTTTTTTTTACAATACATATTTTAAATTAAGTTCCAAAGGGAAATAGGGCTTTTTAACAACTCAGTCACAATACTATAAACATATCCAACCAACAGTAATTCCTGATTATTGTTAATTATCTAGTCCATGTACAACTTTACCCAATTGTCTTGAAAATGTCTTTTACAGTTGGATTGTTCAAACTAAAATAAACAACTACGATAAATTGCATTTAGTGGTATGTCTTGAACAGTTCCTCTCTCTTTTTAATGCCATTTATTTGTGAAGAAGCACTCATTTTTTTTTTCTACAGAGTTACCCACTTTCTATACTTGACTGACTATATTCTCAATATTAAGATGTTCTTTCTCCCCTTTCCTCTGATAAGGTGGAATAAGATCTACAGCAGGGGTCCCCAAACTTTTTACACAGGGGGCCAGTTCAGTGTCCCTCAGACCGTTGGAGGGCCTCCACATACAGTACTCCATACACTGACCACCAATAAAAGAGGTGCCCCTTCCGGAAGTGTGGCGGGGGCCGGATAAATGGCCTTAGGTGGCCGCAATTTGGCCTGCAGGCTGTAGTTTGGGGACCTCTGATCTAGAGACTGGATTAGATTCAGATTTAATTGTCCCATCATAGGGACACAGGTCTTTAAATACATAACTTATTTAGTAATACATATGTATACTCATACATAATAATTTCCAGGTCCACACTTTATCCACTGTGCCACCACAGGTCAGGGCATACATAATAATTTCAAAGCAAATTTCAGCATCATATTTCATCCCTAAATATTTTATTTTTTTAGTGAGAGACAGAGACAGGAGGGAGAGAGGTGAGAAGCATCAACTCATGTTGCATCACTTTAGTTGTTCATTGATTACTCTCATATGTGCCTTGACTGGGGGCTTAAGCCAAGCTAGTGACCCCTTGCTAAAGTCAGCAACCTCAGGATCAAGCCAGCAACCTTGAGATCATGTTGATGATCCCATGCTCAATCCAGTTGAGCCCGTGCTCAAGCCTGTGACTGCAGCACCCCAGACACTCTCTCCACTGCGTCACTGCTGGTTGGGTTGGATGTTGTCCTTTTTTTTTTTTTTTTTTTTACAGGGACAGAGAGTCAGAGAGAGAGGGATAGACAGGGACAGACAGACAGGAACGGAGAGAGATGAGAAGCATCAATCATCAGTTTTTTGTTGTGACACCTTAGTTGTTCATTGATTGCTTTCTCATATGTGCCTTGACTGCGGGCCTTCAGCAGACTGAGTAACACCTTGCTGGAGCCAGCGACCTTGGGTCCAAGCTGATGAGCTTTTGCTCAAGCCAGATGGGCCCATGCTCAAGCTGGTGACCTCGGGGTCTCGAACCTGGGTCTTTTACATCCCAGTCTGACGCTCTATCCACTGTGCTACCGCCTGGTCAGGCTGTCTTTCTTTCTTTCTTTTTTTTTCTTTTATTCATTTTAGAGAAGAGAGGGAAAGAGAGAAAGAGGGGAGGAGCTGGAAGCATCAACTCCCATATGTGCCTTGACCAGACCAGTGCAGGGTTTTGAACTGGCGACCTCAGTGTTCCCAGGTCGACGCTTTTATCCACTGCGCCACCACAGGTCAAGCCATGTCTTTTTTTTTTTTTATAGCAGTCACTGATGTCGTTACTTACATCCATTATTTCAGATACACTGGAAAATGATGATATTCTTTATTTCTTTTTCAAAATAATGAATCAATTCCCTACCATTTCTTAATTATGACAGAGAGCTCAAATTATTTCTATTTTGGGCCAGTGGGAGGCTCTTCAAGTTTATTTCTGAGTCCTTTTGAAATAATTCTAAATGGTCTTTGAAAGTTTCTTTGATTTCTGGCCTGACTGGATGTCCAGGCTCATCTTGTATATTTCCTGCCACTGACCTGGAATGAGCTGTTTCCTTTAAAACGTCTCTGATGGCTTTGTTTTGGAAAGGGTATTTAGAGACCATAATATCTGCATCAGGAGTGCTCGTTACTTGATGGGTTATTGGTTGGCCTTATAAGTGGGAAAAGTTGGAAAAATTTTAATGCAAATACATTGTAAGTTTGTATTGACACTTCCAATTCAAGCTCAGGGCTACACACATACACACACACACACACACACGTATTTTACTTCTCTAATTTCTTTCACACGGAAACAGGCCTGGCTCAGGGGCTTTGTGTGAGCATGTGTGTGTGTGATGTGTGAGAAGGAGCTAAAAGATGCCATCAATGTCAGCCTGTCTGTGCCACCAGAACACAGCACCTGGCCCACCAATGTGTTCATATCTTCTCCTGTGGCCCAGCAGCCTCCGCCTCATGGTGCCAGCTGTTTCCCAGTACACAAAAGAGACGACAAATCCTGAGGGCACAAGCAGCTTGGGCTCAGAACTTTTCTAGCGTAAGTTTTCAATATTTGGGACCAGATAAACCAGCTCACAGGCTGTTGGGACCTTGCGTTGGTAGTTCCTCAAGTTTTAAAATATATTTCTCACAGAAACATCAACTTGCTAAGTACAGAAAGGGAGGCGTGAAGCAGGAAGAATGGGTACTCTGGAAGGGGGAGGACACTGAAAATAGCCTCAAAGACATCTCAAGGAAGTGTACTGAGTCCTCTCCACATGGGGTCCCAGACGAGTGCAGTCTGGCTCCTGGCCATCAGGAACAAGCATGTATGAATCAAATGTACATAGATATGTTGGGCAGGATGTAAGTGAAAAATGCAGAACACAAACCACAGATACTAATAAGAGTTTAAGGGATGGGAAAATGTTTATTTTGCTTGTGATGGGGAAAGTAGGGGTCAGGCTATTCCACAGCCCTCTCTACCCCCATCATGCTAGATCCTGCCCATCTCAGAGGAGAATGGAGCCCTGAGTGCTGGCCTGTGGTTTGAGCCCAGGAACTGGAGAAAGGGGGGTTGCCCTGGGGTCAGGTGGGCGGTGCCTCATCCTTGTACATTCCCAGATCTTCCTTTCTAGCCTGGAGTGCCCCTCCCTGCAGAACCAGTTACAGTGGGAAGGGGACAGAGAGTAGGGTGGGGAACATCCCTGGGCAACTTGGATCTCTGGTTACTTGTGCCGTTGGGGAAAAAGCCCTTGGTTTCCAGGGTCAGATTTGATTACAGCAGCCTGGCAATTTTGTCACTGTTGGCCTGAGGGCTGTTCAGAGCTGGGGCTTTCTGACACACAACACTGTCACTAGATCTCCACATACATTAGGAGGCGGTTTGTCACTTGACCCCAGTCAGTTCCTTTTTAGCATTTAACCTTCTACTACAAGTTATTCTACAATGTGTGCAGTGAGGGGGTTAGTAGATCATTGACACAGACACAACTCTAGAATTTCACGACTCCCCAGTTCTGTGCCGGGCCCCCGCCCAGTAAGCAAACAGTTTCGAGTCCCCCTTAGTGCTCTATCCTTCCATCCTTTTCATTGGATAGTACTTGTCTACCTTCCTGTATGCTGGACCTGTGTTAGCCCTGGGGCTGTGGCAATGAGAGGCACCATCACTGCAGCTCTGTGGCGCTGTGAGGGGCCGCTTGGGAGCCGTCTGTGCCCACTTAGGGACCCAAGTCCTGGAGGAGAAGCAGGCTCCGGAGAGAACAGGTGTGGGTCAGCCAGTGAGCAGCAGGCTTGGGGGGGTCGTCACCCTGACGCAGAGCATCCCACAGGCTGGCCTTTTCTCAGTGATATTATTACAGAGACATGAGAATACCAGGTAGGCACTTACCCTTCTTCCATCGGTGACAAAATTGAGGCCTGCTAAGGTGATGTGACTTGTCCAAGAGCACACTGACTCAGTGTTATTTTTGTTCTACTATCACCAATTTTATTTTATTGTATTGATTTTAGAGAGAGACAGAGATAGGGGGAGAGAGAAGCATTCATTTGTTGTTCTTTTTTGTGCATTAATTGGTTGCTTCCTGTATTTGCCTTGACTGGGGATCAAACCCACAACCTTGGTGTTTTGGGATGATGCTCTAACCAACTGAGCTAATCAGCCAGGGCTTTACTTCTTTAATTTCTATTTGTTTCCTCTGATAAGATACAACAGAAATACCCAGGTTGCTTGATTTTAAAAAGAATATTTCCTTGGCCTGACCAGGTGGTGGCGCAGTGGATAGAGCATCGGACTGGGATGCGGAAGACCCAAGTTTGAGACCCCGAGCTCGCCAGCTTGAGCGCAGGCCCATCCGGCTTGAGGAAAAGCTCGCCAGCTTGAACCCAAGGTCGCTGGCTCCAGCAAGGGGTTGCTTGGTCTGCTGAAGGCCCATGGTCAAGGCACATGTGAGAAAGCAATCAATGAACAACTAAGGTGCTGCAACGGCAACGAGAAACTAATGATTGATGCTTCCCTGTCTGTCTGTTCCTACCTATCCCTCTCTCTGACTCTCTCTTTCCCTGTAAAAAAAAAAAAAAAAAAATTCCTTTGCCCCACTTGAATGACCAATAAAGACATAAGTCCAACTGGCAAAGTGGAAAGGGGAAAACCATCACCAATTTTATTTATTTACTTATTTATTTTTAGAATTTTTATTTATTGATTTCACAGAGAAGAGAGAAAAAGGTTGGGAGAGAGGGGAAACGAGAAGTATCAACTCATAGCTGCTTCACTTTAGTTGTTCAATGATTGCTTGTTATATGTGCCTTGACAAAACAAGCCCTGGGTTTCAAACCAACAACCTCAGTATTCCAGGTCGACTCTCTATCCACTGCGCCAACACAAGCCAGGCACCACCAACAATTTTAATTTTATTTATTTATTTATTCATTTTAAAGAGGAGAGAGAGAGAGAAGGGGGGAGGAGCAGGAAGCATCAACTCCCATATGTGCCTTGACCAGGCAGCCCAGGGTTTTGAACTGGTGACCTCAGCATTCCCAGGTTGACGCTGGCTTGATCCACTGAGCCAGCACAGGTCAGGCGGCACCACCAACAGTTTTAAAAGGTAGAGGTGAGGGACATCTAGGAAGCCTCTGCATTATCTTCACGGCTTTTCTGTAAATCTAATATTATTCCAAAATAAAAGGATTATTATCTTTTTTCGGGGAGAGAGAGAGACAGAAAGGGAGAGAGATGAGAAACATCAACTCACAGTTGCAGCACTTTTAGTTGTTCGTTGATTGCTTCTCATACATGCCTTGACTTGGGGAGGCGGGCTCCTGCCAAGCCAGTGACCCCTTACCTAAACCAGCAACCTTAGACTTCAAGCCAGTGACCTTTGGGCTCAAGCCAGTGACCATGGGGTCATGTCTATGATCCCACGCTCAAGCCAGTGATTTCACACTCAAGTGGATGAGTTCACACTCAAGCAGGTGACCTTGGGATTTCAAACCTGAGACCTCAGTGTCCCAAGTTGATGCTCTACCATTGTGCCACCACTGATCAGGCACAGGCTTATTATTATTCATTTTATAATGTGGAGGACCTTTGACCTGTGAGATCCCCTTCTGATAAGCAACCAATCAATTATCAACCATTACTGTTGACTAGATACCTGAAAGGATAAGGCACCAGGGTTATGGAGATGTATGGGCAGCCCTTGCTCTCTGATTTCCTTGTTGGAACAGGAGGCACGTTCAAGGGAAAAGTTATTTCTAACAAAATAGGCAGTGTGGTAAATGCCAACGATGCATGAAAGTACAAAGCGGGGTGACGACAGAGACCACAACTAAGAGCATGCTTTTTAAATAAAGACAAAAACTATTTCCTTTTGCAAAACAAGTTCACAGTGTTTTCGATTTAATGAACACTTTCCAAATAAATGAGCACTTTCATTGATTGGACATACATTTTCTCAGTCTTCATGCATTAGTCATAAAGAAAACCACCAAGACCTATTGATTCTGCATCCTAAAGATCCCTCACACTGATCGCCTCATTGCTCACCCTCACTGCCACTGTCATGTCATCTACATTAATCTCATCCATCTTCTCTCTTTAGTCTCAGCTCACCGCGACTGTACTTCTCTGCCTACACTGCAGCCTGAGTTATCTTCCCAAGGCACTGAGCTGACTGCTTCTTGCTCAGGCTTCCTAAGAATCTTGGGAGACTCACCTGCATGTGGCAACCACACTCCATCCTGCTCTTCCTCCTCTTCACCTGCCACTCCCCCGTTCCCTCAGCCCCTCTAACCCTGCTTCAGCTACGTGAGTTTCTTCTTACTGTTCAAACTCAGTCTTTTGAGTCTCAGTGCCTTTGCATTTGATGTATTTCCGTCTGCCTCTCCTCAGTCTACTGAAATCATACTTCTTTAACTCTCAAGCTTACATATCTCCTTCTCGAGTTCTCCTCAGTCTTCCCATAACACTGCTGTATGGTACTTGTGTACATTGGGCAAAAAATTCAGATGGCTTATTCATCTACTCTTTCCACAAACATTTAATAAACAATCACCATATGCCAGGGTTGCGACAGGGTGAAAAGATCAGAGCAGTCTCTACCCTCTTGGGCGTCCTTGACCTCTGAGAGGTTCAGAGATACACCGAAGCACTTAGAACATGTGACGGTACTACGCTGAGGGCTGCAGGGCTAGGGAAGTACACAGAGGGGCCTACCGAGTACAGTCCAGGGTGAGGCCTGACAGCGGGAAACCAGAGAGGGCTTCCTAGGAGAAGTGAAGCTAAAGTGAGATCTGAAGCCCCAACAGGAATTCACAGTCTGTTCCTCCACCACGCTCTTCAAGAGCAAAAGCTCTATCTTACCGTGTGTTGCTCCACATCTAGATCTGTATGTATTACACATGGTAGACCTTGATAAATTTGCCTGCTTGCTTGATTAAATGAATTATTGACCAAACAAAGGAAATGGGCAAATGAAAACCATTTGAACTTTTGAAGAATGATTTAAAAAACCATTCTTGCCTGACCTGTGGTGGCGCAGTGGATAAAGTGTCGACCTGGGAACACTGAGGTCGCCAGTTCAAAACCCTGCACTGGTCTGGTCAAGGCACATATGGGAGTTGATGCTTCCAGGTCCTCCCCCCTTTCTCTCTTTGTCTCTCTCTCTCTCTCTCTCTCTCTCACTCTGTGTCTCCTCTCTAAAATGAATAAAATGAAATAAAAATTAGAAATAAATAAATAAAAACCATTCTTACTTTTGAACAAATGGACCTTAACTTAGCACTCCTGCTTGTGAGGTCAGGTGGCTGCACTGGGTTCTGCCTTTCGGGACACATGCTTTATTGTAGTCCTTGTTTTGGACCTTTGCATTCAGGTAGTAATTCTGCAAGTAATGAGTAGTTTCACATTTTTTTTTTTGGTTTCACATTTTTTGAATGTTTGCGGTTTTTGTTTCAGTATTCTATAAAAAGAAAATTTTCATTTAATTAATTAATTAATTAATTTTTGTGTGGCAGAGACAGAGAGAGGGACAGATAGGGATAGACAGAAAGGGAGAGAGATGAGAACATCAATTCTTTGTTGTGGCTCCTTATTTGTTCATTGATTGCTTTCTCATATGTGCCTTGACAGGGGGGTGGCTACAGCAGACCCAGTGACCCCTTGCTGGAGCCAGCGACCTTGGGTCCAAGATGGTGAGCTTTTTGCTCAAGCCAGATGAGCCCACACTCAAGCTGGTGACCTTGGGGTCTCGAACCTGGGTCCTCCACATCCCAGTCCGACGCTCTATCCACTGTGCCACCGCCTGGTCAGGCTCATTTAATTTATCAATGACTGAATTTTATGGGTAATATTTTCCTTAGAATGCTTTTAAATTCTTCTCAATGTAGAAAAAGAAAAAAGTTTATAGTTGTGAAGTGGGAGTGGAAAGAAGTTGTGGGGGTGATAGACAGGAGGCAGGGAGAAAAAGTAGAGTCAGATGGTCCTGCCTTTATGTCCAGGTATGCAAAAAACTTTCCCAGCTGATGAATCTTTTACTCACAACCAGGGTCAGGCCTTTGGAGTGACCGCTATCTACTTCTATCAGTGTGATGGTTAATTTTGTGTGTCAGCTTGACTGGGCCACAGGTGAACAGGTATTTGGTCAAACATTATTCTGTGAGGGTGTTTTGGATGAGATTAACATTTAATGGTAGACTGAGTAAAGCAAAGATATGTGGGCCTTGTTCAGTCATGAGTAGAACGAAAAAGCTGATCTTCTGAGTAAGACAGAATTCCTCCTTCCAGACTGCCTTTGAATTGGGACATCAACTTCTTCCCGCTTTCAGACTCGAACTGAGATGTCAGCTCTTCCTGGGCCATAAGCCGGCTGGCCGTTAGACTGAAGTTAAATTGGTTTCCAGGCTTTCTGACTTGGACTGGAACTAAGCTCAAGTCTACTGGTTTGCCTGGTTCTCTATCTTGACAACTCACCCTATAGTCTTGGGACTTGTTGTTTCCATAGTTGTGTGAGCAAATGCCTTACAACAATTCGTTCTCTTCATCTAGAGAAACCAATAGGCAACCATCCTATTGACTAATGCCTAATTAGCATGACTAAGACAATGAGGTTTTAGAAACACCAGATAAATCTTTGACTCATAAATGCCAGAGCTGGAGCTCAGACACCCCCTCAGTTTACAGATGATGAAACTGAAGCCCAAGAAAGAAGGTTCTTTCTACGGCACACACCAACCATGTTCGCTTAGCTGGAGACCATAAATAATAATAAGACATAAAGTGCAAATATCTCTGGGAAAATACTGTACTGACAGGAATTCATAAACACATATGAGACTTGATAAAATGCTTTTTTAAAGAGCAATTTTTTTAAATGTTTTATTTATTTATTTATTTTACAGGGACAGAGAGAGAATCAGAGAGAGGGATAGATAGGGACAGACAGACAGGAACAGAGAGAGGTGAGAAGCATCAATCATTAGTTTTTCGTTGCCGTTGCGACACCTTAGTTGTTCATTGATAGCTTTCTCACATGTGCCTTGACCGCGGGCCTTCAGCAGACCGAGCCACCCCTTGCTGGAGGCAGCGACCCTGGGTCCAAGCTGGCGAGCCTTTGCTCAAGCCAGATGGGCCCGAGCTCAAGCTGGCGAGCTCAGGGTCTCGAACCTGGGTCTTCTGCATCCCAGTCCGATGCTCCATCCACTGCGCCACTGCCTGGTCAGGCTTAAAGAGCAATTTTTGATTGGGGAAGGCAGGGTTACAGGGGGTCCTTGCTCAATGAGAATTTGCTAGATGTGCAGAAGTGAACTCCACACCGTTCTTGAAAGTGAAAGGAGGCATTGAGAACAATGGGAGGGGGAACAGGACCAGCGGTCAGGCTCACAGACCTTACTTTCTTAGGGCTCTGTTGAGAGCTGGCCCTGACTACTGTCATTTGTGCTACACTGGGAAGCTGAAGTCACACACATCTGGGGGATGGGGTGAATGGCTAGAGCTGGCCCAATCCTTAATTTCAGTAGCTCCCAGAAAATTTCTGAAAATACTGACTTCTAGCCGCCACTTGGGTGTTTTTAAACATGACATTTTTAGAGCACGCTGTCTGCTTTCCTGGTTACATTGGGAAGTATTGTGGGTTGAGTGGGCGACAGAGTGTTTGGAGCAGTGAGGCAACCAGTAGCCTATTTTCAAACCTATGTGTAATTTTTTTGTTTCTTGCTTATATGAAGCTTATGACTGAGTTTTCTCTTTGGGTCAATAGCTTTAAAGAGAAAGCCACGTTTGCCTGACCAGGCAGTGGCGCAGTGGATAGAGTGTCGGACTGGGATGCAGAGGACCCAGGTTCAAGACCCCGAGGTTGCCAGCTTGAGCGTGGGCTCATCTGGCTTGAGCAAAAAAAAAAACCTTACCAGCTTGAACCCAAGGTCGCTGACTCGAGCAAGGGGTTGCTCAGTCTGCTGAAGGCCCGCGGTCAAGGCACATATGAGAAAGCAATCAATGAACAACTAAGGTGTTGCAACGAGAAAGCCACGTTCTGCCCAGTCTGGTCAGTATCACAATTGTCCATCCTGTTTAGAGCAAGGGCAATGGGCAAAATGGTGAAGACACTTGGAATCCCATCACATGAGGAAGAGTGAAGGGAATGGAGGTATATTTGTTAGTGTGGCATCCTCTGGAGCCTGGAGAAGAGTCCTCAGCTACATAAAGGGCTGTTCTATGAAGGCAGAATGCATTGTTCTGTGTTCTCCAGAGAGCAGGGGGCTGGAGGAAGGCATGGAATACAGATTTTAGTAATCAAAGGGAAAGGAAGTAGGGAGTTCTCTTGGAACATGGGCTGAACAAGTGCTTGGTGTAGGGTCATGAAGCAGATTCAAGCATTAAGAGATAGATGTTATACATTATTTTTAAGCACTTTTTAACCCTTAGATTCTCTGCTATAAGGCTGTGGACAATGGTCGGTTCGCACAAGTAAAGACAGGTGAAGAGGCTGAAGTATGACTATTCATTCATCAAACCAAATGTGTTGGTCTCTGGTGTACTATTTGGCGAGAGAATCTAAAGTCCCCAACCCAAGGACAGACATAGCTATAATACAAAAGAGAAAGTTGTATATTGTATCGCCCCATGTATAAGATGCACCTTAATTTTGAGGCCCAATATTTGAAAAAAAAACTATTAAAGTTATTGAACTAGTTTTATTCATCATAAAATTCATACAACTCATCACTGTCAAAACTCCCATCCATTAGCTTGTCCTCATCTGTCTGACGATGAATCACTGCCTTCAACAATGAGCACAAAAACAAGCATGAAAATGTGAGAAATGAAAGTAAAAAACTACAACCACTGTATAAGATGAACCCAGTTTTTAGATCCCGAATTTTTCAAAAAATGGTGCATCTTATACATGGGGAAATGGGCTATAGAGACATATGTATTTTTCTTCTTTTTAAAAATTATTATTTTTCTTAAGTGAGAAGCAGGTAGGCAGAGAGACAGACTCCTGCATGCGCCCTTACCAGGATCCACCTGGCAAGCTCCCTATGGGGCAATGCTCTGCCCATTGGGGGCCATTGCTCTGTTGCTCAGCAACTGAGCTATTTTAGCACCAGAGGTGAGGCAATGGAGCCAACCTCAGTGCCTGGGGCCTACTAGCTCCAATAGAGCTAGCTCCTGTGTGCCCTGATCAGGAATTGAACCCGGGACATCCACATGCCAGCCAAAGCTCTACCACTGAACCAACCAGCCTGGGCCATTTTTCTTTTTTCTGTTAGCTACACCTTGTTTTTTTAGTACAACATTGGCTAGAACCTAGGAGATTGTGTTAAGACAATTAAAGAGATGGTCAGAAGGAAACAGAATAGGTGAGGAAGGCGCTGGGAATGATTGGCCCCACGTTGTTCAGAGGGAGGGGGCTCTCTTGCCTGTAGTCCTGTTGTGTAGCTGGCACATCTGGTTATCACATGCTATGGGAAGAATGTTGGTGTACTCCCAAAATTTGTATGTTAAAATCCTAGTGCTCCAAGATGCTGGTATTAAGTGGTGGGAGGTGTTTACGTCATGAAGGTAGATGAGATTAATGTTCTTTTTGTGTGTGTGTGTGTGTGTGACAGAGACAGAGTGAGAGAGAGAGAGAGGGACAGACAGAAAGGGAGAGAGATGAGAGGCATCAATTCTTTGTTATGGCTCCTTAGTTGTTCATTGTTTTCTCATATGCGTCTTAACCAGGGGGCTACAGCAGAATTAGTGACCCTTTGCTCAAGCCAGCGACCTTGGGCTTCAAGCCAGCAACCACGGGGTCATGTCTATGATCCCTCGCTCAAGCCAGTGATCCTGCACTTAAGCTAGTGAGCCCATCCTCAAGCCAGATGAGCCCGCGCTCAAGCCAGCGACCTCGGGGTATTGAACCTGAGTCCTCTGCATCCCAGTCCAATGCTCTATCCACTGCACCACCGCTTGGTCTGGCAATTAGTGCTCTTCTAAGAGATCCCATAGAGCTCCCTCATCCCTACCACTTCATGAGGACACACAGACAGAAGGCTTGGCTATGAACCAGAAGGCAGGCTTTCACCAGAATGTGACAGTGCTGGTGTCTTGAGCACAGGGTTCCTAGCCTTCAGAACTGTGATCAATAAATTTCTATTGGTTATAAGGTACTTCTGCGGTACTTTATCATGGTTGACCAAACAAGTTATGACATCATACAATAATTGACTTAGCCAACACACTCCCTGTGCCCAAACACCATGTTCAATTAATTACCTTGATGGTCACGATTTGGCTTTTCCTGTTCATTTCTCTACAGGAAAGGTATATGGCAGGGGATTCCTCCCACAGCACTCATCTTTGTCTTCTAATCGTTTACTTGTCAGTCTATTACCTTAATGTTCCTTTTCTATTCTTTGAGATAGACAGATGGACAGACAGGAAGGGAGAGAGATGAGAAGCATCAACTTAATAGTTGTGTCATTTTAGTTGTTCATTGATTGCCTCTTGTACGTGCCTTGACTGGGGGGTAAAGCTGCCACTGTGCCTCTGGTCAGGGTACCCTGTTGTTGTTTTTTTACAGAGACAGAGTCAGAGAGAGGGATAGATGGGGACAGACAGGAATGGAGAGAGATGAGAAGCATAAATCATCAGTTTTTTGTTTTGACACCTTAGTTGTTCATTGATTGCTTTTTCATATGTGCCTGACCATGGGTCTTCAGCAGACCGAGCAACCCCTTGCTTGAGGCAGCGACCTGGACTCAAGCTGGTGAGCTTTTGCTCAAACCAGATGAGCCTGTGCCCAAGCTGGCAACCTCGGCGTCTTGAACCTGCCCCCCCCCCCGCATCCCAGTCCAATGCTCCATCTACTGCGCCACCGCCCAGTCAGGCCCCTTTGTTTCTTAAAGCCCTCTCTCTTAGCACAGTGCCTGGTGCTTTTAAGTTCCATGGAAGGGAGAAAACAGTCCAGGCTGACGGAGCTAAATAAGCAAAAGGCAGGAGTCCTGGATGTGCTTGATGTCTGAGGGGCTACAGTGTGTGAGGCTGGGGATTAGGCTGAAAAGGGGTAGACTGTAAGAGGTCACTAATCATAACAGGGTCCCCTGAAGGGTGATTCAGCCTTTCAACCTTGCCCTTCACAGGCCTGTCAGGCTAGAGTTTGGACTTTATTCTGGAAGCAGCAGGGAAATCAATCCTTTGGACACTCTAAAACAGAGGAGTGACAAAATCAAATGTGTGTTTCTCAGTTTCCTTGTGGTAATGTGGAAGATAGTCTGGAATGCCTGGATATTGAAAGAGAAGTTAGAAGGCTACTGCAATAGTCCTAGCAAGAGACGATAGCATTGGAACAGGTATGAAGAGGGGACAAATGTGAGATATTACAGAGGTTGGATATAACAGCCCATGGTAAGCAATTGCCTGCAGAGGGTGAGGAAGACGAATTGCTAGGAATGACTTGAGATGTTTGGGTAATACTTTCAACTGAAACTAGGAGGATTTGGTTAGGTACAGCATGCACAGGTAATGAGTCCAAGTGGTCTGTTTTGAGACCGAGGGGTCATGATGATGTCCACGTGCAAAAATCCTATCAGAAATTGGAAACATGGGTCTAGAGCCCACCAGAATTCTCTCTGCTCCATGGAGCCTTGGCTTTGGTTTCTTTTCCATCATGGGAGAGCTCCTATCCTCCCTAGACTTTCAGGCTTTCTTACTGCGATCTGATTTCTAGACATACTCAACTACATTTTCTGAGAAGGGGGGAGAAACTGAGAGGACGAAGGGAGAAAAAGGCCCTACACCCCCTAACACTTTTCCTACTTTCCAGGGTGAGCCAAGGCAGAATTCACATTTCCTTTCCTGACAGTCGAGGGAGGGAGGCTGGTTGCTGTGACATACTTCTGAATTGTCTTCAGCTCACAATCTAAGTTCTCAAGCAGAGCAAAACTAATTATGTTTTGCAGCTGGATAAATAAAGTAAGGGAGGAAAAAGCTGGCATTACACAATTTTGAATTAGCACCAAGTCTCTCAAGCTCCACCTCTTTCAGGAAATGTTCCTTCTGCAGTGGGAGGTGGTAACCGCTCCCTCTCCAATCCCTCCTCACCGCACAAACCCTGTTTAGAGCTGCACCTCTCCCTTCATCTGTTGGCTGGACTTTGCCCTCCCCTTATCTCTGGATCCTTAGCTCAACTCTTTGTCTTTGTCAATAGGATCAAAAGAAATAATCAGAGAGAACTCTAAAATTGATAGAAGTTGTGGGTAGTAAGAATGGTTTCTGAAGTTCCCTGGTCCAAGATGGAAAATTCCTGGAAAAAAAGAACAAAACCTTCTGGAGTTTATTCTATAGTAAAAAGCATAGTATATACAACATAGTATGTAGTAAACAGAATAGTATAAACAGTGGTGGTTCCTGAATTAATTATAATGGAAAAATTTATTTTTCAGCTGGTTATTATAACCTATACGAGAGGGAACAAAACTTCTGGCTTAAAATTCAGAGCAATATGTATCCTACAAGAAGTTGGTCAAACCACCCAGAGTCCTAGACAGCCGCACACGAGGCGGGCTTCATGAGGTTTGTCAGTTTACATCTTTTCCAGGGGCAGTTAGAAATAAAGTGATCCGTTTCCTCTTTTCTCTAGTACATTCTCCATATCAATTTCATAAGCCTAGGAAAAGTACAATAAAATCATTTCAGGTTAACACTATTATGGAGGAGGAAAGTAGCAGACTGGGTATAGACCCCAAAGATTAAAATTTTATGAAGTTATTCCTGAGGTGTGTTTGCGACAGATCATTAAATGGATTTCACAGTTGCTATGCCCCAGGCACGTAATTGCAGTAACTCATGTAGCGTCATGTTCTCTCTGGGAAAACAAGGTGTTGTGTGAAGATCACAGCTAGGGCTGAAAGATGTTGCCATGAGTTTTCTTCATAATTGTAAAGCCAGTATCCAAGGCCACCATCACAGCCGCCTGGCCAATGCAGGTTCGCATTGGATTCGGACAGTCGGTAATGAAACAACGAAGCCAAGAACTGGTGAACCATCAGCTTTAATCCTAGCTTGCACCCGGCAGGCAAGTAAAAACACACACTGGGCTCCAAAACCCACTCATTCAGTGCTCACAAAGCTACTGACTTATCCAAGTTTCCTAGAATCAAAGGTTTCTAGCTCACCAAACTTATTTACCTCTGTTCCCCGTCTCCCTCCCTCAGCACTCTGCCATCTTGGCTGCTTCTCCAGGTCTCCACATGGCCTTTCTCTGCTCTCCTCTCTAATGCTAATCTCAGGAACCCAGAGAGAGCAAGCTCCCAGTCTGCCCTACTTTATAGTGTAGAAATCCAAACCTTTAATCCAATCTACAAATAAGAAAGTCTCTGATACAAAGTCACTTATCTGAGGCATAATAGGAGGATTCCTCATGATCCAATCAGTCACCACCCCACATCATCCAATCAGTCAAGGGTGTGGGGAAAAGCTTACTCTTAAAACTAAGCCTTAAGCTATAACGTCCCAGCCTGCCCACCTGTCTCCCAACACACATTAATATCAACAGACTTCCACGTGGGCAGCACCATCTTTAACAAAATGAACATAATATATTTTATCTGCCCAACAATAATCTAGAGGCTTTAAGTACCTTGTTCAAGGACCTTCTCATGGATTTTTCTCTGAACCTCGAATACCTTCTGATTATAAGTTTTAGTACTGGGCATGAAACTTCTTTGCCCACAATAAATAACCTTGGTAAAGATACCCCTCTTTTTTTGTGTGTGACAGAGACAAAGAGAGGAACAGATAGAGACAGAGAGACAGGAAGGGAGAGAGATGAGAAGCATCAATTCTTTGTTACAACACTTTAGTTATTCATTGATTGCTTTCTCCTATGTGATTTGACCAGGGGGCTACAGCAGAGCAAGTGACTCCTTGTTCAAGCCAGTGACCTTGGGCTCAAGCTGGTGAGCCTTGCTCAAACCAGATGAACCTGCGCTCAAGCTGGCGACCTCGGGGTTTCGAACCTGGGTCCTCCATGTCCCAGTCTGATGTTCTAGCCACTAAGCCACTGCCTGGTCAGGTGATATTTCTAAGCATTAATTCATTGGTTGTCTTTGGTGAATTTTAGGCCCTCAACAGCTACTGGGGTTAGTAAATGCTGCCAAGTTCAATATACAAGGGGTCCTTAGGTTAGGACAGAGTTCTGTTCCCACACCAGTGACATACCCTACATTTTGGTGTAAGTGAAACACACCCTAGCCTAAGTCACTTACTTATCCTAACACAGTGGTGAAATCATAATCTAGAACATAAAAACATAACTAAGCCACAGAAAAAGGAAAAGGAAATAAATATACTATACCGTGCACTGTACTGCATATTTTTCCACCACGCACAACCAAACTAGTTTGCCCACGTAGTCCATACGTATGATGCTAACAGCGTAAGCCGAAACACTCATGTCTCAATGTTTTAAAGTTTTTATGGGAGTGAGCATTGTAAACTCAAAATATCGTATGTTGAGACTGTCGTAACCTGAGGACCCCCAGTAAAGGTACTTGCATTTTATTTTCAAGATAGCTTCTCCTCTGCATAAACAATATACACATATACAACATACCCATACAGTCCCCATATGATAATAATTATAGGGTCCTATAATATAATAATAATTATTATTATTATAGGGTCATTTAACCAGAGCTCAAAGCAAATTTGATTTGAGATAGTACTCAATAGCTAAGGCTAAGATTAGGAATCCATCTATCTGGAGGGAAAATGACCAAAAAAGATAAAAGAAAAGCACAATCATTTTGTTTGATCAACATAACCACTACAGAATTTGCAAAAACAGAACCATCTGTTGTGAGGAATCATGGAGAGAGATTCTATCTTTATAGAATCCTGAGTGGAAAAACTAGGTACATGGGCCCTGGCTGGGTAGTTTGGTTGGTTAGAGTCTCGTCCTAATATGCCAAGGTTGCAGGTTCGAACCCCGGTCAGGGCACATGCAAGAATCAACCAATGATGGCATAAATGAGTGGAGCAACAAGTCGGTGTTTCTGTCTCTCTCCCTCTCTCTCTCTCTAAAAATCAATTAAAAAAATAAAGAAAAGAAAACCAGGCACATGAATACCCCCCCTCAGTTCACTAATCTGAAATGTACTTTTCTTTCAGTTTCTCCGTTGTCAAGATGTATTGTGTTTTTGTTTTTTTAAGTCAATTTAAATGCATACAGACTAGCCCTGGCTGGTGGCACAATGGATATAGTGTCTTTCTGGAGTCCTTCTGGAGTGCTGAGATCACAGGTTCCATCCCAAGGGTGCCAGCTTGACCCTGAGGTCACCAGTTCAACCCCAAGGGTACCGGTTCAAACTCCGGTCAGGGCACACATGAGAAGCAATCAATGGGTGCACAACTAAATGGAACAAGCTGATATTTCTTTCTCTCTCTCTTCCCCTTAAAAAAACCAAAAAGCAGACAGACGTGCTATGAGTAATTTAAGAACTCCCAAAGCAGGATCTCTTCCAAAAATACATCGCAATTAACAATACTGTCAGCTCAGTTACAATTATGGACCCTGAGGCTGAAGCAGATGTTTATTGCTCACTAGGGTAGAGCAGGGTAGAAGAGCTCCACAACCATTAACTGTTCTTGGTATGGGGCTTTAAAACGAAACCTTGCTATAAACAAATGTTTCCAATGGGTTTACCTTAATCAGCCTACCTGAATAATTCTAATTTTTCCTCTTGGTTTCTATAATGGAAATTACATTAGGTGCCAAGAGTGCTAGAGCATTTCATATATTTCACGTTCCTTTAAAAACACATATTTCTGACATCTTTTGGTAAAATCATATTAGAAAAGCTAACATCTTCTGGTAGCATTGCTGTTACAGGAATACCTCTATGTATTATACTTTGTATTACGGTGGAAAAGGTTGGAAATCAAAGGAAGTGATGATTCTCTCCCAAAAGCCTATAAAGGAATGACAGGATCACATTTCACTCAATTAAATAAATTACCTTTACCTTAAATTGTGGAGGTGGGGATGAATGACATCACCGTTTACTGGGTGTCTATGCCAGGCAATGCCCTGAGCACATTATAACCTTTATTTCATGTAATCTGCTCAGCATCGCTACCAGCTCCTCATTATCATCTTCATTCTACCTGAGGGACTGAGTTCAGAGAGGTTAAGCAACTCACGGCTTCAGGTCACACAGCTAGTAAATGCGGAGGCACAAGAAGTAATTCAGACACTGGTGTCTTTGGTTTCCTGTTAAATAGAACACGCCATGTATTTCTTGGAGGTTTTGTTCAGCAGTTCAGCTAATTAATGACTGTGCATCCCTTCTGCTGCTAAATTATTCAACTAGCCTCTTGTACCAAGTGTGACCTGGTTCCTTAAGAATTATATTTAATGAGAAACTATGGGTTAGAAACTCTGGTAGGTGATTTATGGACCTTATCTCCTTCCATCAATACACTTCTAAGAGACTGAATTCTCTCCATTTCATAGATGAACTGTTTTGGGAGGTGAGGAAAGTTGCTAAGATCACGGAGTTAAGTGAGGAGTAGAGCCACAACTGGATTCCAGGTCGGACTCCAACGCCAGAGGCGCTTCCCCAACGACACCAGTGTTTCCATTTGTCAGTTCCCAAGCTAGAAAGTCACAGTGCTGATTTAATATTTATCAAGTGTCTGTAGTGTCCTGGGATCTAGCACTTCGATGAGAAAGCTGCGGTGGCCTCAACTTCTCCGCCCACGCCGCAAGGCAGAACGCTGCACCCGCAGCACCGAAGGGAGAAGCCCTCACACGTCGGCTCAGCAGCCAGAACGTGGTTCCCTGGGAGGCCCTGGAGCGCGCCATCGCTTCCGCGGGCCGGAGATAACGACCTCCGGCCGCCGAGGTCCCGCATCCCCGGAAGCATAGGTGCAGAGGGAGGGTCGCGCGCCGCACACAGTGACTGATTAGTAGCTGGGCGAAGAGTGACTAGTGGTGTGTATCAGGGGGGCGGCCGCCCCGCGTCCACGCCCGCAACTCCAGACCCGCGACCCCGGGGTTGGGGGGGGGAGCCGCGGCTCTCAGTTCTGCAAGGAGCGGCTCCTCCTTTCCCGCCCCCAGAAGTGACGCGCGGCTACGGCGTCCGGGAGGGGCCCCGAGGCCGCGGGGTTGGGGGGTAGGTTCGAGAGGGGCAGCGGCCGCGGCCAAGAACGCCGAGCGCGCGCCCACGAGTAGCGGCCAGACTACCGCGTGCGGAGGCGGCAGGGTGGGGCGCGAGGAGCGGCGGCGGCGGCGGCGGGAGATGCGGGTGGCTGCGGGCACCCAGTGGGCTGGGCTCGGCCGCCGCCGCCTTCTCCGGCTCCGCCGCGGTGGTCACCGTGGCTGCCGCGCCGTCCCCGAGGTCCCGGCGTGAGGAGGCGGCGGGCGTAGACCAGCATCTTGTTCGAGGCGGAGACCCGGAGGGAGCCCCACGCGGGTCGTCGGTGAGCGGCGCGCCCCGTCGGGGTCTCGCAGCCGCCGCCCCCAGAGCGGGGAGCGGGCCGGGGGGCTAGTGGCCCGACAGGAAGCGGCGCGCAGCGGGGGCTGGACGAGGGGCTGCGGACGCTCCCCTGGGACCCGCCCCCGGGCTCTCCCGCGTGTCCCGCCCTGGCCCGCGTTCCCAGGCGGCGCGCAGGTGGACCCGGGAGCACCCGCCCTGCTCCTTTCGCCCCTTATTTGGTCCAGCGTGTCCCTCGGGCGAAAGGTGGCGGTATTTTTGTTTGTTTTTGCTGGGGAAGGGGGGTGAAGAGGGAGCAATTTTGACTCTAGCGACAGGAAGTTGGAAAATGAAAGTACAGTAATTCAGTGCTTACCAAGGCCCGTGAGACTGCGGCGCTTCCTCCGAACTTTGATCTTTCTCTGTGGCAAACGGTCACCCGTGTTTCTTCCTCTCTCCAAGCTCGCTGTTCATCCGGTGTCAAGTTTCATTTCATTTTCTTCTTTTCGCCAGCAAATCTCCCCCTTTGCTTTCCGCTTCACATGTACCTGGACCGGTAGCTTTGTTCCTACGAAGATCAATTGGAATCATCTTTTGGGGGCGGAATATTAACTGGCCTTGGTAGGAAAAAAGGGGTGTTGTTGAGGGAAGTAGTCAAAAGATTGACAAACAGTTGGTGATTTCCCAGCCTATTGCCATTTGAAGTTTAGTGCATTTAAATTAAAACTCTTGAGTTTTATTCATCAGAACGGTTCGCCCGTCTCTTAGGCGGGTGGGTCAGATCTACCCACTTCCCTTGTGGTCTTACCCTCAGCACTCCACTGCGTGCAAAACTTGGTGCTTCTATCTTTAGGGCTGCCAGTGGTAATTTTGTTAAAATGTAGTATGATTCACCCCACCGGCCCCAACCCCTCTCCTCTTTGATTTATTTAAACATTAAAATTGCATAAGTGGGACTGATTACATACATTCTTTGGGAAAGATTGTCTTCCAGTTGTAAAGTAGCAGTATATGTTAATATTCTCCTAGTATACGCTACTGATTGTTTTTGACAACAAGGATGATTTTAATTCAAGATTAGACTTGATACATTTTATAATTTGGTTGTTTCTTTTAAGCAGCATGCTGAATTTGTAGAGTTTTTGGGTCTTAGCTACTGTTTTTGAAAAGCAGTTGGAATATGGGTCACCACAGCAACTAGATTATGTGTTATAAACATGTTTAGGGTAGAAAATTTTTCATTTAATCGAAACTTCCTTTCCTTAGTTATTTCAACATGCTCCCTTTTTCAATTTAGCACAGGAATTAGTCAACTATCTTTGAAATGCTAGATAAAATCAATTAAGTTTTCACCATTTAACCCCTCAAAAATTAGATTCCTTCATTTTGATCAGGTATTTCCCTCATACTTCTACTGAAAAAAAAATTAGAAATGTAATTGCAGGAAACAAGATTTTCATGAGAAAGAAAATAAAGGTTTCTTTTTTAATAAGTAGCAAGGATAAAAGTATATATTTAAAATTTTTAATTTATTGATTTTAGAAAGGAAGGGAGGGGAGAGAGAGACAAAGAGAAACATCTGTCTGTTCCTGTATGTGCCCTGATTGGGGATTGAACCTGCAGCCTTTGTGTTGCTTTATGCTTCTGTAACTAACCAAGCTATCGGGCCAGGGCAAAAGGTATATTTTTTGACACTTCATTTCACCTTTGTAATTTAATAACTGTCTTCTGGAATGTTTCCCCTTTAATTCTCTTTTATGGCTGAGGAAATAATTGAATTTCACATTAATAGCACATTGTTAGGAACTAAAATGAAGAGGTTCCACTTAACCTTATACTCAGAGGTCCCCCAACTTTTCAGCCAAAGAAAAACCTTATATCAAAATTGAATGAATAGTATGTTTCTTTAAAGTACCCTGTGAAGATGTCCATTTTATGTCTTTGTTAGTTTTTCGCAAAAGAAAATTTTCTTCCAATGCTTCAGTCCAAAACCACAATGCTCTTTACTCTCAACAACCTTCTAACCCAGACACACTGTAAGGCACTAAGGAAGCATCATCGTTTTCCATAGCAGTTAGGTTCTGCCTCAAAATATCAAACAGTTCAATACATGGGCTCCCCTAATAACCAACGGCGTGCCTTTTTGTATAATAAACCAGAAGCGCCGTGAAAACACCCATATTTTTGGGAACTGCTCCTTTGTTTAGGATGGCACTTGTGTGCTCTGTGGAGCTGTTGATATTATTCTGTTTTTGTGCATGTATAGCTGTTGTCAACTTGTAGGGCTCGAGCATTTTCTTTTTTTCTTTTTGTGGCAGAGAGAGAGTCAGAGAGAGGGACAGATAGGGACAGAAAGACAGGAAGGGAGAGAGATGAGAAGCATCAATTCTTCATTGCGGCTCCTTAGTTGGTCATTGATTTCTCATAGGTGCCTTGACTGGGAGGCCACAGCAGACCAAGTAACCCCTTGCTCAAGCCAGTGACTTTGGGCCCAAGCTGGTGAGCCTTGCTCAAACCAGATGAGTCCTCGCTCAAGCTGGCGTCCTTGGGGTCTCGAACCCAGTTCTTCCATATCCCAGTCCCATGCTCTATCCACTGCGCCACCGCCTGGTCAGGTGGGCTCAAGTCTTTTCTATGTGATGGGTATCAAGACTCTAGGAGCCTGACCAGGCTGTGGTGCAGTGGATAGAGCGTTGGACTGGGTTCAAAACCCTGAGGTAACCAGCTTGAGTGCAGGCTCATCAGCTTGAGCATAGGATCATAGACATAACTCCATAGTTGCTGGCATGAGCTCAAAGGTCGCTGGCTTGAGTAAGGGGTCACTCGCTCTGCTGTAGCTGCCCAGTCAAGGCACTATGAGGCAGCAATCAATGAATAACTAAGGTGCTGCAACAAAGAATTGATGCTTCTCATCTTTCTCCCTTTCTGTCTCTCCCTCTCTTTGTCTCTCTCTGTCTCTGTCACAAAAGAAAAAAAAGACTAGGATTTGGTTTTGGGAATATTTGCAAAAACAAATGGAGTTATAGGCACCAAATTTGTAGTAGTCTTTACTTTCTCCTTTCCTCCTTCCCCTTCCCTTCTTCCTTTTCCTCCTCCTCCCATCATCATCATCATCATCATCATCATCATCATCTTCATCATCAAAATCATACATTCATGCCCCAACTCCTATAAAGGATTCTTTTTTTTCTTCGACAGAGTCAGATAGGGACAGACAGGAACGGAGAGAAGCGAGAAGCATCAATCATCAGTTTTCGTTGCCGTTGCAACACCATACTTGTTCATTGATTGCTTTCTCATATGTGCCTTGACCGTGGGCCTTCAGCAGACTGAGCAACCCCTTGCTAGAGCCAGAGACCCTGGGTCCAAGCTGACAAGCTTTTGCTCAAGCCAGATGGGCCCGGGCTCAAGGTGGCGAGCTCGGGGTCTCGAACCTGGGTCCTCCGCATCCCAGTCTGACGCTCCATTCACTGCGCCGCCGCCTGGCCAGGCTCTTTATTTTTTTATTTATTGATTTTTAGAGAGAGAAGAAGGGAGGCAGCGAGAAAGAAAGAGAGAAACATTGACTTTGTTGTTCCACTCATTCATGCCGTCATTGGTTTTTTGTATGTGCCTTGACCAGGGATCAAACCCGGTACCTCAGCATGTCAGGATGATGCTCCAGCCAATTGAACTACCTGGCCAGGGCCTGTCTGCTTTTTGAATTATAGCCATTTTAGCAGATGTGAAGTGGTATCTGGGATGGTTTTCATTTTCATTTCCCTAATAACTAATGATGTTGAGCATCTTTTCATTTGCTGATTGGTCATTTTTATATCTTTGGAGAAATGTCTTTTCAAATTATTTGCCTATTTTCTGTTTGTTTGGTTTTATTAATTGTAATAGTTCTTTATAATTTTTTGGATACAAGTCCCTACGATTTGAAAATATGTTTTCCCAGTCTACAGATTGTTTACTCACTTGATGGTAATCTTTGCAGCACAGAAGTTTTAAATTTGAGGAAGTCCAATTTACCTGTGTTTATAGTATTTTAATGGATTGATTTGTTTCAAGTCCTATCCTGATCCATTGAGATCTCATATCTAGATTTAAAAAAAAAAGGGAAGGCCTGACCTGTGGTGGCGCAGTGGATAAAGCATCGACCTGGGTACACTGAGGTCGCCAGTTCAAAACCCTGCACTGGTCTGGTCAAGGCACATATGGGAGTTGATGCTTCCAGCTCCTCCCCCCTTTCTCTCTCTCTCTCTCTCTCTCTCTCTCTCTCTGTGTCTCCTCTCTAAAATGAATAAAATTAAAATTAAAAGAAAAAAACATTAAAAAAGGGAAGGTTTTTGTTTTTGTGTGAGTATAGTTCAGTTATAGGCTTCATAGGATATGTGCTTATATATAATATTTGGCCAGAGTTTTGGCCCTAAAGAAGTCTTCCTGTTAAAACAGGTGTTTTGAAATTTTATGAGGAAAATGACTTTGTGGGGCCATTTCCCTGTTGCTCCATTTCCTAAACCAATGGTTATCAACTGGGATGAGTTTGCTTGCGGGAGAACATTTGGCAGAGTCTGTAGACATTTTTGACTGGGCAGGAGGTGCTACAGGCATCTAATGGGTAGAGGACAGGGATGCTGTTGTACAGTGCACAGGACAGCGTCCAGGAGCAAAGAATTATCTGGCCCAAATTATCAATAATTGGGAAACTCTGGTAAATAGGAAGAGCCTAAAACTTGGGATATGGAAGGATTTTTCAGCTCATGTCTTGAAAATCAAATGTAGATTGCTAATCAAATAAAAGGTGGGTCTATGTGGACAGAATGGTAACAGAACTTGTAAATTAAATCAGGGAACATTTTGCCAAATTATCAGTGCTTCCAATTTATATGCAAATTATATTAATGATAATGGAAAATTTTTGAAGGAGAAACACCAGTGGAGCAAAAGTAGATCATTTTGTATAACCCCAGGCCACACTGAGACACACACATATACATCTGGCAAATAAATCAACTGGGTTCATTAAATAGATGCTGAAATGGTCTCCTCAGAGAATATAGCAGTCATCAGACTACTCTTGTAGTTTATGAAACTAGCTTTATTTCCCAGCAAGACCTTTCTTTTTTTTTAAGATTTTATTTATTGATTTTACAGAGAGGGGGAGCCAGAAATATCAACTTATAGTTGCTTCACCTAAGTCATTCACTGATTGCTTGTTGTATGTGCCTTGATCTGGCAAGCCCAGGGTTTTGAACTGGCAACCTCAGTATTCCAGGTCAATGCTTTATACACTGTGCCACATCGGCCCTGGCACTTTTTTTTTTTTATTATTCATTTTAGAAAGGAGACACAGAGTGAGAGAGAGAGATATATATATATATAGGGGGGAGGAGCTGGAAGCATCAACTCCCATATGTGCCTTGACCAGACCAGTGCAGGGTTTTTTTTTGAACTGGCAACCTCAGTGTTCCCAGGTTGACGCTTTATCCACTGTGCCACCACAGGTCAGGCCGGCCCTGGCACTTTTTAAAAATTTTTAAATTTTTTATATTTATTGATTTTAGAGATGGGGAAAGGAGAGAGAGAGAGAGAGAAACAGAAACATTGATTTGTTGTTTTACCTATTTATGCATTCATTGGTTGATTCTTGTATGTTTGATCCTGACTCAGGATCGAACCCATAACCTTGGAATGTTGGGAGGATACTCTAACCAACTGAGCTACCCAGCCAGGATGCCAGCAAGATTTTTCTTAAGCAATATGACATGCTTGAGAGTTTGGACTCTGGATTTAGTTGCCTGCGTTTAAATCTCAGCTCCATCCTTTACTTGTGTGACTTTAACTCTTTTGTGAATTTGTTTTTTCATTTATAAAATGAGGCTGCAATAGTATCTGTTGGGATGAAAAGAAGTAATACATTTAGAGTACTTCACACAGTGCCTGACATAGAGTGTTCTGGAACTGTTGGCTGTTAATGTTATTGTATCTGTTATCTCTACGCCTCTTTCAGCTCATTGCTATGGACAGTGCTATCACCCTGTGGCAGTTCCTCCTTCAGCTCCTACAGGAGCCTCAGAACAAGCACATGATCTGCTGGACCTCTGACAATGGGGAGTTCAAGCTTTTGCAGGCAGAAGAGGTGGCTCGGCTCTGGGGAATTCGAAAGAACAAGCCTAATATGAATTACGACAAACTCAGCCGGGCCCTCCGATACTATTATGTAAAGGTAATACACATCCACCTCAGAACAAGAGGAACAAGAGGTGTTCCTTCTCTTCTGTTGAGTTCATAGGTACTAATATCCTGGTTTATTTAAGTCGAGGTATAATTGAAATATAACATATTAGTTTTAAGTATATGACATAATCAATCAGTATTTGTTTTCATTGTGATCACTGTCTTGGTTTATTTTAATCCAATATATTTTATAACTTTAGCAGTTTGGAATTAGAATGAAAGATGGAAATGTTCCAGTTGTATTTCTGCAAACACTTATTCAGTACCCTACTCCCATTACACATATTTTATTCCAAATTGCAGTTGTCTTTAAAGAAAAAGTAAGTATAGGGTTGGAATAAGGAACAGGAAATTTGAGATTCTTGAGAATAAATATTTTTGTATATATCATGATTTACTTTAAAAATTGTCATATAGCCTGACCAGGCGGTGGCACAGTGGATAGAGCGCTGGACTGGTACGTGGAGGACCCAGGTTCGAGACCCCTAGGTCGCCAGCTTGTGCGTGGGCTCATCTGGTTAGAGCAGTGGTTCTTAACCTGGGTTTAATTTGTTGTGAGTTCGTGCACTTTGTTGGTTTTGTTCTTTGAGCAAGGTAATGTTCATATATGGCTCATTTTGTGCACCAGTAAAAAAACATATACCTAAGTCTTGAATTTGGAAAAAAAATCATATTTTATTTATCACTAAAGAAGGGTTCAGTGAATGCACATATGAAACTGGTGGGTTCAGTACCTCAAAAAAGGTTAAGAACCACTCGGTTAGAGCAAGGCTCACCAGCTTGAGCCCAAGGTCACTGGCTCAAGCAAGGAGTCACTCAGTCTGCTGTAGCCCCCCAGTCAAGGCACATATGGGAAAGCAATCAATGAACAACTAAGCATGCAACAAAGAATTGATGCTTCTCATCTCTCTCCCTTCCTGTCTGTCTGTCTGTCCCTATCTGTCTCTCTCTCTGTCGCAAAAAAAAAAAAAAAGTTGTCATATATACCTGTTTTTTTAGCTTTATTTAATTTTCACTTTTTAGTTTAATCCAGAGAATACAAATTAATACTCTATGGCTTACCTGTTAATACATGGAATTGATTTCTTAAGTTAAAAATTTTAAATTTCTTGGCCCTGGCCTATTGGGCTCAGGGATAGAGTGTTGGCCCAGCATGTGGAAGTCCCAAGTTTGATTTTCAGCCAGGGCACACAAGAGCAGCATCCATCTGTTTCTCTACCCTTCCCCTTCTTCCTTTTCTGTCTCTGTCTTCCCTTCCGCAGCCAAGGCTCCATTGGAGCAAAGTTGGCCCCGGGCGCTGAGGATGGCTCCATGACCTCTGCCTCAGGCACTAGAATGGCTTCGGCTGCTGCAGAGCAAGGTCCCAGATGGACAGAGCATCGCCCCCTGGTGGGCATGCTGTTTGGATCCCAGTCGGGTGCATGCCGGAGTCTCTCCCTGACTCCCCGCTTCTCACTTCAGATTAATACAAAAAATTTTTTAAATTCTCATAATTTTGAATATACTTTGGGCACCGACATAAAATAAATGGCTTGAATGGCTAGCACTGGAGTGAGAAGCTGAGATCTAAATTTCTTTCGCCTGTAAGTTGTTGATCTTCTCAGCTTTGATGTATGGAGGCGGGAGGTAAACGACAGCTGGAAGTTTTGAAGGAAATAGGAACCTTAGTAGAAGTCATGTGTTAAGTTCCTCTTTGCTTACCTAGCATGTGTATGGTTTGTACCGTTGGAATGATTTTAGCTTTCAGGTCAGCAATTTCTGACTTAATACGGATATTTGGTTGAGCGTGTTAAGCAATTAAAAGCTTTCAGCTTTTATGTAACATATTACTAGTTGTTAAGACATTTAAGTGTTCTTAACTTATGTTCCACAATAGTGAGATCTGTGTTGAGGATGGCTAAATAATTTAGATGCTTTTAGATGATTTTGAAGGTTTTAAGTACATTGCTTGCCAAATAGAGAATGTTATTAGGTCAAGTTCTTCATGAGCTATGGGAGGTAAGATTATAAGAAAATATAAGAACATTTATTTTATTTTTTTAAGAATGTTTATTTTATTTATCTACAGAATATCATAAAAAAAGTGAATGGGCAGAAGTTTGTGTACAAGTTTGTCTCTTACCCAGAGATACTGAACATGGATCCCATGAAGGTGGGCAGGATCGAAGGAGACTGGGAAGCCTGGAGCTTCAGTGAGCCCAGCAGCAGCTCCAGAGAAGCAGAGAGCGGAGGGAAAGAGAAGCCCCCTCAGCCTGGCACCAAGACCTCCAGCCGCAATGACTACATACACTCCGGCTTATATTCTTCATTTACTCTCAACTCTCTGAACTCTAAGAGGAAGCTTCTCAAATCGATAAAGATTGAGAATCCGGCTGAGAAATTGACAGAGAAAAGATCTCAGGAGCCAACACCCTCTGTCATTAAATTTGTAACAACACCTTCCAAAAAGCCACCAGTTGAACCCATTGCTGCCACCATTTCAACCAGCTCAAGTACTTCCCCATCTTCGGAAGAAACTATCCAAGTGTTGGAGACTTTGGCTTCCCCCAAACTGCCTTCCGTGGAAGCCGCCACCTCTGCCTCCGGCGTAGCTCCCGCTTTTCCCAGTGTACCTGCTCCGTCCGTGTCCCCTTCCTTTCAGGAGCCTCCTGGGTCGCCCTCCCCACCGCCGAGTTCCAACCCAGACATCGACACAGACATCGATTCTGTGGCTTCTCAGCCCATGGAGCTGCCAGAGAACTTGTCGCTGGAGCCTAAAGACCAGGACTCGGCTTTGCCAGAAAAGGACAAAACAAATAATTCATCAAGATCCAAGAAACCCAAAGGCTTAGAGCTGGCACCCATCCTCGTGATCACGGGCAGTGACCCGAGCCCACTGGGAATACTGAGCCCGTCCCTCCCCACAGCCTCTCTCACGCCAGCCCTTTTCTCACAGGTACCTTGCTCATCTTGTTAGTGCCACTGCTGTTTACCTTTACTTGCCTTTTTAAACAAATCCAGATTTATAACCTCAAGTTTTTGTTCTGCTACTTAGGGTTGTCTTAGAAAGGTTTGTGTATGACCCTGTAAAAGTAACCCAATCCCTCACCTCAATTAGGATGGCAAAAATAGAAAGTTTGGAGCACTGTGTTAAAAAATTTCATTGTTTTATAAATAAATATTTTGGTTTTCCACTTTCTTCTAAAGAAAATAAGTATTTTTTTCTCTCTCTCTGTTTTATAAAACTGGTTGCTATCTTATTTAAAAAATTAAACAGGGGATACCTGACCAGGCGGTGGCGCAGTGGATAGAGCGTGGGACTGGGATGCGGAAGACCCAGGTTCGAGACCCAGGTTCGAGACTTCGAGGTCGCCAGCTTTGAGGGCGGGCCCATCTATCTTGAGCAAAAGCTTGTCAGCTTGGACCCAAGGTGTCTGGCTCCAGTAAGGGGTGGCTCGGTCTGCTGAAGGCCTGCGGTCAAGGCACGTGTGAGAAAGCAATCAGTGAACAACTAAAGTGCCACAATGAAAAAAATTGATGCTTCTCATCTCCTTTCCTGTCTGTCTGTCCCTCTCTGTCTCTGTCTAAAAAGAAAGGAAAAAAAAGGAAACAATTGATCCTGAGAACCTTAAGAAAAAGAAATGGTTGATGTTAAATAGCAAGTTTCTAGTTACCTCAGATATCTCTTAACTTGCTTAAATATAACATTTAAATGGATTACTCTGAGACCTCATTATTGAGGAAAAAAATATGTGACTCAGTTACCCATTCTTTTTCTAATCCTGAACTCAGACTTGTTTTTCGATTTGAGAATGACCCTACAAAGGTCAGGTTAGAAAATATTTTGACCTTAATATTTTTATTTATTTATTTATTTTTTAATTTTAAGACTTTCTTTATTCATTTTAAAGAGGAGAGACAGAGAAGGGGGAGGAGCAGGAAGCACCAACTCCCATATGTGCCTTGACCAGGCAAGCCCAGGGTTTCAAACTGGCAACCTCAGTGTTCCAGGTCGAGGCTTTATCCACTGCGCCACCACAGGTCAGGCACTGACCTTAATCAATCTTAAGTTGTAATTAGGTTCTGAGGTTTTTCTCATGATAAAATTTCAGACTTGGAGAGATTTTGAGTGGAGAGTAGGATAGTATTTGGGTTCAGGGCTACTTTTGTATTGTTACAAAGATAAAACATAATGCTGATGTGTCATTCAGTGAACGTCTTGCTTTGTGTGTTGCAGACACCCATATTGCTGACTCCAAGCCCCTTGCTGTCCAGTATCCACTTCTGGAGCACCCTCAGCCCCGTCGCTCCCCTCAGTCCAGCCAGACTGCAAGGTGCTAACACCCTTTTCCAGGTAAATGACATAATGGCCTGTCTCTTATAAGGGGGCATGGTAAATGAGGAAAGGCAGGAAGGCCGTATCCCACTCTTCAGTGTAAGCATTATTAAACTTCTTTTAAGAAACACTGTTTAGTTTTGTTTTTGAATTTCTAAGTGTTAATTTCCTAGCCAGCAAATAGCTCAGATAAATAGTCTGAGCAAAGTTTCCTTTTCATTGTTGACCACTACATACATTTGAGTTAGACCAAGAATTGTTCAATACTGTAGTAGATTTTAAATCCACCCATTTTATTTTTGTCATTTTAAACTGTAAAGATCCTCTTTTATTAGGAAAAAATGTACCCACAATATACATACATATATTAAAACACATATACATATATGTTTTGGGGGGATTTCTGCACATAGGTATAACTGAGGATTAAAACAATAGAGAAAACCTTTGGAAAGTAGTATATCAGATATTCCCATTCCCCCTTCAGAATTTATATTTATCAACGTCTAAATATATATTTTGAAAAATGAATTTTATATTATCTTTCAACCAAAGTCTTACAGCTTTAAACTATTATTTTTCCCAAAACGTCTAGATTTTTTTCACTTGTAGGTTTTTTTATGGTTGATTCATTCACTTATTCAGGGGTGACTCCCTGAAAGGTTTTCTTAGAGTTTTGTAATTTAACTTTTCATTTGTTCTTTTGGAACAGATGCATTTTTTGACAGAAAGTCCTAAATTAATACGAAGTGTTGAAAATTTTCCTTGTTTCATTTTTCTTTGCCTCTTGCAAGCCAGAACTTGAGTTGTAGAGTGACCTGAGACCTTAAGCAAGGTCGTGGTGCTCAGGTAGCTTCAGCCTGGAATCTCTCTATGGAATTGATCTCAGAATACGTGATGGGAACCCTTGTCTAGGATGAGCTCCCTATAACTATTTGTACCAGTTATAAATAGAGTTAATATTGGGTATCTGTTGCTAGACCTCTTTGACAGCCTGTGATTTGCTTTAGACTGAATGTACTCTGTAGTGCATGTTGTCATTTCCTGTACTTTCTAAAACCTTCATTTGAAGCTCAGTGCAGTCCTCAGTCTGTGTATCTAGGGTCTGAGGGAAGGTGTGGGTTTGTGCTTCCCGCTCATCAAGGAAGCCTGGAGAGTGTTAATGTCTAACATTCTCTTCATCAAAGTATTGGTTATGACATCGTGATAAAAGTTACCGTCTCTGAGCCATTGCTGGTCACTGTCATGTTCTGCCTCAGGAAACATAGAAGGGAGAGAAAGTGAATGTTGGGGTTGAGTAAAAGGATGATAATGTATTTTATCTTCTTTCACAGTTTCCTTCTGTTCTGAACAGTCATGGGCCATTCACTCTGTCGGGCCTGGACGGACCTTCCACCCCTGGCCCATTTTCCCCAGATCTACAGAAAACATAACCTCTACACCTGCAGAATGAGAGAACCAAGGAGAAACAGACTCAACATGATTACATTTGAAGTGAGCAATGGCTGGTTCCACCAGGTTAATAATAGACTAGTGTGATTTTTGCCATTCCCATTGAAATTCCCTTTTAGGACTCCCTTTCCATAATACTTAAGTTGCACTGGGTTTAACAATGCCTTAATTGGAGTAGAAACTCCACCTCCCTCATTTCCTGAAAAATATTTTGAGCATTTTTTAAAAGAAGTTTTTGGTGAGGTTTAGTGACTAGCTGTGCTTTGCAAGAGCAATTAAGAACAAAGTTACTATTCCTGCCTTATTGAGACCCTTGGACTCAAAAGGAAAAACCACACTTTGAATATATTATTTAAAGAAATATTAGTTAAATGAAATTGGCCCTATCTCTAAGACTGAGTACACTCTGTTGAATACTGGTAACTTAGAGTGAGCTGTGCATAAGCAGTGGAGGGAAAAGAAGAGTGTCTATTCACACAAAGACTGGAGCAGTACTATTGGTGCTGTTTTGCTGTGCACTCTAACATATGTAAGGCACCTCCGCAAAAAGGCATCTTATCTACATTTATTCAGGGTGGATCTCAGCCACATGTGTCATCTTGTCCGAACCTGTCCACAGAGCACGGAGCTAGTCTGTTTCTACGTGGGGAAATTTTTAAGCCTGGGGTTTACAACAGTGTTTTGAACAGCCAGTGAGAATATGGGACCCCATGTCTAGCACAGAAATGTCAGCTGCTCTCTGGGTGTTATGGTCACACACCCATGGAAGACAGCATGGTAAATGGCGGCTTGAAGGGGACTAAACTGAGGTTTTGAAATTTGGAGGCATCTCAAGAGTAAGAGATTCCAGTTGAAGAACTTGAAACAGGTGGGGCTTTTCCCAGTTAGAGGATACTCAGCATGAAGGACCCTTTCTCATTTCTGTTCATTTTTACCTCGTTTTCTATTGTATGTTTATCTGCTTTTAAATTTCAGTCTGTAAGAGGCCTTGGTAATTTTAAAGATGTTAATTAGGAAGGTGAAAAGTGGAGTGGAGCCGCCAGATCTGTAGTGAGGTGGAGATGCACGCATTTCTTTGCGTGCATTTTCCTGTTAAATTAGGCACAGAGTTCATTTGGAAATGTTTGTGCATAGGGATGGGATTGTTCATATTCATAGTGAAATGTTTCGGCCTTTGTATGTATTACCTTATGGTAATCAATGCCAGGTGCAGGCAGCTTTGTTGATCCCCTAAAACGAATTGATATCAGCATCTCAGTGGAATCTTTTGAAAATCTTGGCTTTAAAGTCCATGATTAGATATTATAGGTGGCCACTGCCCTCACTACCACTGTGGCCACTTAACTAGTCTTTTAACCCTAGGAATAGTTTCTGTAATTCAGTTGCATGAACTAAATGGGATGAGGGAGTAAAGACTTCAGGGCTCAAATGACACTGATACAAAAAACCAGCATCTTCCTGATGTATAATACTTTAAATGGGTTTATATACAGTGTGGAGAAACTCCCATGGAGGACTTCTATGCTAGTTCAGTAGCAGTGGAGGGACAATATTCAGAGAGCTGCCTTTGAATGTGTAGTATTGGAGACTTGTCACCGCTTCATCGGTGGCTCTCCACGAAAGGTCTGTTCCCAAGATGTGCAATAGCAGTGCTGAAAGGTGGCCGTGCTCAGTAGTCACGTGGAACAGGCTTACTGGACTTTCCCCCATATTGAATCATTTAGTTTGCATGCCTATTTGAAATTAGACCTTTCAGCTGCACTTTGGAATAGTTTTATTAGGTTAACATTTTATACATTAAATAAGTAAATATTGATGGATGGACTTAACTAGATATTTAAATTTTTGAAAACACGAAAAATATTTTATCTTTTGGAATTAAAGGAGAAAAGCCATTGTTTTGTTTTCCCAGCTAATTAATAATTAACTGTCTCAGTACAGGGGTGCCTGGGAAGCCAGGACCATTAAAACAAGAGTCAAAGCAACTTCCTAGGAACGAGTTTTAGTGGATCCTCTGTCTACAGACCTGTCCTGAAAACCTCTGGGGTGTGGGCCTTAGGAGGCTGATGATGATCTGGCTTTGTCTTTGAGATCAGTTAATCTGGGGAAGCGTGCGTGTGTGTGTGTGTGTGTGTGTGTGTGTGTGTGTGTGTGCGCGCGCGCGCGCGCGCATGTGTATCCTTTTTTAAATGAAAGTTTACAACCTTTGCTCAAGAGTATGAGGCAGACCGTTCTATTTGTAAACTACCTCCTTCCTGGAAAAGTCTCAGCTTCATTTTTTTTTTTTTGAACATCCACAGAGTTCTTAGCATCCAAGGTGACATACCACTTCAGATCAGTCTTCACTGGAGACACTTATATTTGGTAGCTGTAGCTGGTATCCATCACTAGTCACTTTGCCAGGATGAATGCTGGAGGGCAAAAGTAGCCTAAGGTAAGATAGGGGAGCAGGTGGAATGAGTTTTTGAGACATCTACTGTGATTATCTTAACTTTCCATTTTGCTCTGGTCTGTATCTATTCGACTGTATGCTGGAAAATATTTAACTAGCAGGCTCTCTCTGAAGCGGGGGGAAAAGCTCTTATATGGTAGCTTTTGCTGATTTCCATGATGTGAATTTCTCCCCATGTGGCTGATTTTAAGCTACATCACAGCTGTACCCTTAGCCAGCAGCCCCCTATATTTTTCCATCCTGGAAAGGGTTTTCACATAATTTCTAAAACATTTTTTTGTTCGTGTGTTGATTTTTACAAATACAAAGTTAAGACAATATTTCTGACTTCAGTAATCTTTTTATTCCATAGTTTGTCACGGTGCTTTTGTGTTGTTAGATTCCTCATGGCATATTTTGTGTGTTCAAACAAAGGTGAAAAACGTCCATGGATTTTTAAACATTTGTACATGATGGAGGAATCCAGAAACCCTCAAAAGGTCAACCGTAAGCTTCTTAGAGTTAAAATATAGGTTTAAATTTTCCACTTTTTATGGTTAAAAAATAGGTGTTACTATTTTTTTCTTCAAATTTTGATGGGGAAATTAAGCCCGTGAGCCTATATAGTAAAAGGGTATGCATATATTTTTTTTAACTGGAAGAATTTCTTGAAGATTTACATACTATATTAGAGATCAAAAAGGCAGAACTGAGTGTTGAATCTATTTACCAGCATGACTTCTAGTTTTCTCCATACTGTGTGTCAGTTAGGCTTACAGGGGGAAAGCCGTCAGAGGCGTGGAGTCCGAAGCTCTTGACAGTGTTACTTCAGCTCCATTCACACCCGCCAGTGCGTGATCTGCAGTCTAATGACATCATTTCGTCCTGATCTGAGAGTTTGTGTTATGATGCTAAGTTCTGAAAGGCAGTTTTGTATGTTTCTGGTAAATTTAAGCACATTAGAGACACTGATTGGCATTTCAAAAAGCAGTCCCCAACCCTTTTGAATACACACTTTAATTAGTAAGAGTATTTGAACTCAAAAATCTCCTTTTGCAAATTCATATGTATATGTGTCGTTCTACACCACTATACTAAAGTAGTATGTTGTTATAAGATAGACACAAAACTAGAAACAGGACGGTTTGAACAGTAAATCTTGAGTAGAAGTTCTGATACTCCTTCCTGCACCCAGTGGGTCGTCCGGCAGTGTGTGCTCTAATGACCACTGACTCTCAGGGTATTGCTTCTCAGTCTGATCTTGAAAAAACAATGTGGATGCTTTTGTTGTGATGTATGGAAACATCCTTTACCTATTTGGTCTGATTTTCATGTCACATCTCTAGTAGAGATTTTGAATTTCAGGATAGCTTGTCATCAACTTTTTGAAATTTCATATTAATTCTTTTCATAAGTTACCAAGTAACCCATTGCCACATTTTCCAGAGCTTCCTGCATGTTATTTTGGACAGCCTGTTGTGTTAGGTATGACTCAGTAATGCTTGATAGTGTGCTTTTATTTTACTAGTCTGCTTACAAACTTCTTTTGGCCTTATTAGTATTATATTTTACCAACAAATTCAGAATTATTTCAAGTTGCTTTATGTTAAAATACATAACCTCCATTTTATTGCTGCGTTAGTTTTTTTTTTTTTCTCTTATAACGTTTCAGCTTCTGAAGAAATACTTTTCTTGGTGGGTCTGTTCTGTGTATCACTTCATTTAAATAAAATAAAATATATATTTTATTTAATCCATGCTGGAAACTTAGAATTGTTCTGAGGGCCCTTTCATAGCTGTGTAAACAAGTGTGGAGACAAATGCAGGTCTCTGTGTGGAAACCGGGGGCTCTGAAGAATTACCAAACCAACAGGAAAGGTAAAAGACTCATGGTGTGGGCAGTCTGTTATCTGAGGGTGTGACGGAATATATTATTTCTATAAAGGAATTGAGAAGTTAATTGTCAAAGCTACAGCAGTGAAGTGGAAGTAAACCGTAGTTGTATTTCTTTAGCAGATGCTCTGACCAGAGAATGGGTTCTATGGAAAGTATTTCGTTAGTTACCTTCTTGGTTTTGGACCAGCAAGTAAATGTTTTGTTATTGTTTTTAATGCCGCTAGGGTAGCCTGAGACGAGGTGCTCTGTTATTCCTCTTAGGTCATCAGAATTCTGCTTACTGAAGTCCATATTTTAATCTTAGAATTTAGAAATCTTGTGGGTGGTAGTGTGTTGAGCAAGAAAAGGAGGCGGTTTGATTTCATTTCTCATACTTGGTGGAACCTGTTAGTATAAAAGTCATGTTTTGACCTGTAAACAGAGAGATCTGAAAGGTGAGTTGTTGCTGTAGCATAATGTTCCATTTGAAGCTGCCAGTTTCTTCAAGCTTCTTTTCTGAAGAAAAAAAACCCCTGCAATTGTTTGACAGCCTGCCTTAATATAGCAATTTCTAGGGCGCTGCCATTCACACTTAGCCATTGTGAAAGATGGGAGTGTAGAGCAGTTCGAGGAAGAGGGGAAATGTTGGTTTTAAACTTTCTATAGAAACCAGGAAGTTCAGGCTGTTGTTAACATCGTTTAAAATGAAACCCTTAACGAGAAAATTCATGAGGGATACAAACACAGTAAATCTCTTGAGCTCTAGTCTTTTCAGTATAATACACATCAGGAAATTTTATGAGGTTTAAAATATTATTTTTAAATATTTAATTAAGAGACTAGAGCATTTTTCCCAAGCATCCTGATTTATTGGCTGAGTACGTGTGTGTGTGTGTGTGTGTGTGTGTGTGTGTGTGTTTTTCAGAGGGAATATATATTATTCATCCTCTAGGATGGCTCCTAGGGTATTTTATACTAAAACATTTTAAAAACTGGGTGCACTTTGCAATTGCCACTTTTTAAAAATTAATACCTTGCACTTTTCAGTTTTTTAAAATGCATAGAATCATAGGCTTTAAAGACTAACTGCTTGCCAACGTTTTAGAACTGCAGCGCTATGTTTGACACATGCTAAGCAAAGTGTCTGTTTTCAAGTTCATGTATTACTGAACAAATAAGGATGTCCTTTCTTAAAATTTCTACATTTACTTTTGTGTAAAACCCTTATTGCTCTGGGTTCTAAGTTTCTCAGAGGGGAGGTTTACACTAGAAGTGGTATTTCTGAAATTCTGATTTGACCATGGATTGGTATAATAGTGGAGGAATTCTGGCATTGTAGCTTACTTTGTCCTCTTAAACTGTACATAATAAGTATTAGCAGAAACCTCAGATATCTTGGCTGAATGTTCTCAACTTTGCCTTGTTTTCCATCTCATAAAGGCCCATTCTGGTTCTTGTCCCTTCTAAGGATTGTGAGCCATGCTATGACAGGCCTGGGATCTCCTGGATGGGGGTGTGGGATTGGGGTGTCCTGTGGCTAGGCCAGAGTTCTAGCCAATGAAGTCATTCAAGTATCCCTAGAGTTCAGGGGTGGGAATGCCACATATTGTATTAAGTCACTTGGCACTTTTTTGGGCACCATCATTAGCACTGTTTTGTTTTTAATAACTGGAAGCACTTAATGATTATTTTGTTTAATTTTAGTTTATGGATATTGAGGGTCAGGGAAGTAAGGTTTATTTCTCATTTATGTTTTCTGGAACTTAAGACTGTTTGGAGAAGGGGTAAATGGATTACCTAATGAGCCGTTCCGGGCTCTGTACAGTGTGCTTTTTTGCCTAGAATTTTTAAAAAGTAATTTACAAGCTTTTAATATTCTGCTTCATAGAAATGTGTGACTTTTAATGATTTGCAATCGATGGATTATACTCAATGTTGTAAACCAGCCCATTTTAAATTTCTTTTCTGTGTAATCATTGTTTATCATCTGTTATGTAGGGGACACAGTTCCTTTTAAGACATTTCATACTTTTTGTTTTTGAGGGCAGTCATAACAATAGCCTTTGTATGTACATTTTATTCATTGTCTATGTGATAAAGTAGCATATTTGATGGATTTCCCTGATGAGTGTCAGTAGAAATCAATACAATTCATTTTTGATTACTTGAGGCCTATGTATTCAGCTTGGCCACTCAGTCTTCTCTAATTGTAGCCGTATCTGTTTCTTCACTTTCGCCATTTAGCGGTTTCATTTATGTTTGTGGGTAGGGAAAATTATATATGAAACTCAGCCTAGTCATTATGCTACTGGTTAGCTTTGGTTTGAGGCAATACAATTTTTGGCTAAAAGTAGTTTTTTACAATTATGCTCTTTATTCACCAAATAATCCAGTAAGCTAAAACTAAAAAGTGTATCACTTTGTATTTTGCAGAATGAACCATTCTTTTTAATGAGCACTATCAGATCTTCAAGTGTGGACATCATTTGAAAATTAAATGATGTTAAATAATCAACTTTTTGTTTTTATTCATCCAATCTATTTTTCAGAAGAAAAGTCTGCTGTGGTGTTGACACAGAGATGTTTTTTTCATGTCAGTGTCTGAGTTTTAGGATACTGGTAATAGGAACTTGTCAGGGGGCTTTCCTTAGACCTAGATCAACTCAACTGGGAGGACCGTTACTTCATTTTTTATTCCCCCCCTTGTTTACTTTATTGAAATCTGTCTTTCATAATATCCGGCATCCAACACTTTGTATAAATAGGATGCTAAAATATAAAATGCAAGTGCATACCTACCCCAAGGAAAGAATAACTGTTAAAGTGTCACTAGTAACTTGTCTTAACTTCAGTGTGATTTACATTAGGAGGACTTTCCAAGTATTAAAATCACTTTGTTTTTCCTTTAAAAAAGCAATTAAAATGATGGTAACTGCTACCGTTTATTAAAATTACATTAATTTTGATGTAATTGAGAGAAACTGCCCTCTCTTCTAGCTAAGCAGTCTGACTTAACCAACCTGTTGGGAATTAAGGGGTGTTGTTTCAAGGTTGATTAGGACGGTTGTAGCTAGATTCTAGTGTTCTATTTATTTGAAACGAAGAAACCTGATGCCAGGTTCAGGTAGGTGAGAGTGAGGATGTGCGCGCATCTTGAGGTCTTTATAATATATGCTGCTTTTCAAAGAAAAAAGGTGTAGTTGATAACTCAGTGTATCTTCAGACATGGTAAGGGTTGCTCTGAATAACTAATCAGGTGATCATTTTTCTACCGCTTCAGGTTTTATGCAAAAATTTTATTCTGTAATGGTGATATGCATCTTATTAGAAGGATGATATATTAAAAGAAAAACTTTTATATGAGAACTGACAGGAATTTGCTTTGTAAAATGGCAAGCTGGCTTTAAGCACTATAGCAAATTTACTAAAGTCCAAAATTATATAGATATGTCAATAGATATATGTGCAACTATATATGGACAATTGTATTTTTTTAAATAAATATTTTTAACAACATGACTTTCTGAATGGACTGTTCATTTCCTTCCTCCAACATATCTCGAGGTCGCCCCAGGTGTTGCATTTCATCCGTGCGTATACGGGTAAGGAAAGAGTTCTGGTTTCCCAGTGATTATCATTATAAAACTTGGCCTTTATCTGTTTGATGTGCATCTGCATTAAAATATTTAGAGCCAGAGTTGGGATAAGTGGTGGAAGAGGAGACTGGAAAATGAATACTGAACCGAGACTCATGGAAATAGATAAAAGTGAAGTACCCGGGGACGGGAGTAAAGGGACAAATATGTGGTGACGGAGAATGATCTGACTTTGAGTGACGGGCACACAGCGCAATCAACAGTGCAAACGCTGTAGAGATGTTCACGTGAAACCTGCTCTTACCCATCCATGTTACCTCATTAAATTTAATTTCAAAATAATAATTAAAAATTTTTAAATGATTATTGATATAAAAGGAATTAAAAGAATTGATTGGCTATAAAAGTTATTCACCATGTGAAATCTCTTTATTTTACTTTTAAGTTTTATTTACATTATTTTTTAGTGGGGTTGGGTACAGACAGGGACAGACAGACAGGAAGGGAGAGAGATGAGAAGCATCAACTCATAGTTGCGACACCTTAGTTGTTCATCGATTGCTTTCTCATATGTGCCTTGGGGGGGGGGGCGGCTCCAGCTGAGCCAGTGACCTTTGAGCTCAAGCCAGTGACCATGGGGTCAGCTCTATGATCCCACACTCAAGCCAGTGACCCCATGCTCAAGCTGGTGAGCCTGCACTTAAGCCGAGGACCTAGGGTTTTCGAACCTGGGTCCCCAGTGTCCCAGGCCATCACTATCCACTGAGTCACCACGTGGTCAGGCTTTATTTACATTTTAAAGTTTAAATATTTTTAATTAAATGCTTTTGTTTCAGCCCTTGTAAGAAACAACTTTTGCTTATATCTACTCTTGGCCGTTTTTCTTTATATTATTTTTGAGATTATAAACTGGAGACTTCAGTTCATTTAGCAAACGAAATAAAGCCTTTTCAGAACTGGGTTAAGGGAAGAAAGTGGGGTGGATAGGTAGCAAAATCACAACAGAGAGGTCAGTTTTCTATCTCTAGGTAAAAATAGGCTAGAGTAACAGATTGTGTTTTGGGGACAAGTTTACTTTCCCTGAGGAAATGTCACTTCAGACGGTAGGTCACTAAGCAATGCAGTTGGGTGATAACCACTTTTGAGGACTTCTGGATTCTGCTAAACCACTGTTCTCAAGATATATCACCCAAAGCAGTAGTTGCTTGAGGTTGAATAAGGAATTAGAGTCATCACCACTTGGGAGATTCAAAATGCATACTGTATTAGGATATTAAAAGCTCTTAGTACTTCAGTTAAAAAATCTGTTGTGGTTTTTTTTTTACAGGGACAAAGAGAGAGTCAGAGAGGGATAGATAGGGACAGACAGACAGGAACGGAGAGAGGTGAGAAGCATCAATCAGTTTTTTGTTGCCATCGCAACACCTTAGTTGTTCATTGATTGCTTTCTCACATGTGCCTTGACCGCGGGCCTTCAGCAGACTGAGCAACCCCTTGCTGGAGCCAGCGACCCTGGGTCCAAGCTGGCGAGCTTCTGCTCAAGCCAGATGGGCCCGCACTCAAGCTGGTGAGCTCGGAGTGTCGAACCTGGGTCTTCCAGATCCCAGTCCGACGCTCCATCCACTGCGGCACCGCCTGGTCAGGCAGAAAACCTGTTTACGCACCGTTTTCTAACCTTTCTAACTGTTGACACATCCTTTTTTGAGAGGCACAATGTCTATTTTGCAATCACTTTCTGTGTTTTATAGATGCAACTAGTGACAATACCTTGATATTGACTTCCTTCCATTAAAGGGTATATTCTAGTAAGTGCAGTGCTTTGCAGTGATAATCAATGTGAAATCTTTTAACTGTTAATGCCAACACTGGGAAATTAACCAATTTTAGTGTATAATGAAAAATAAAACAGGTGGGAGAATTTCTCATAGGCGGGAAGCATTGGTGTCAGGAGGTTGCTGGAACGTCAGTTAATTTTATGATTCCTCTGTATATTTTTTGTTTTGTTTTTTGTTTTTAGCACGCGCGAGAGAGACAGGAAGGGAGAGAGATGAGAAGCATCAATTCTTTGTTGCAGCACCTTAGTTGTTCATTGATTGCTTTCTCATATGTACCTTGACCAGGGGGCTCCAGCTGAGCCAGAGACCCCTTGCTCAAGCCAGCGATCTTGAGCTTCAAGCCAGAGACCTTTGGGCTCAGGAGGGGTCATGTTTATGATCCCATGCTCAAGCCAGCGACCTGGGTCCTCTGCATCCCAGGCCAGTGCTTTATCCACTGCGTACCATCTGGTCAGGCTGATTCCCATGTGTTTTGAACACATCATTGGTGACAGAAACCCCTCTCTAGTCAAGGTCACCTTCCAGGTTGTCAAATCCAGTGGTTGAAGTTCAGCCCTCAATGAGCCTTATGGCAGCACCAATGATCTCCTCTTAGAAGCTCTTCACACACCTTCCAGGTAACCCCATTCTCTCCTGAACTTCTTGTACTCCGCAGCTTGAACTTCTTGTACTCCGCAGCTTCTTCCATTTGCTCTGCTGGATCCTATTCTGTTTTCAAGCCTCTAGGGGTTGAAGAACCCCAAGTCTCAATCTTCCAGTCTCTCTACATTTACTCCCTAGGTGGTCTCATTCAGTCCCACAGCCTTAAACAGTGTTTGTCTCCAGGCTTGACATTTTTTTAAGTGCTGGCAGCTTTTGATATCCAAGATAGCATCCTGAAATGCACATTCCAAAACAGTGGGAGTGCCTCATTGTCTTCTAATGTTAAATTGCTTCATCATATACTCAGTTACTCAAGTCAGATGCCTTAGGTACAGCCCGATTCCCATCTTTCTCTTACACCTCATGCCCAACTCATCAGCAAATTGTCAGTTTGACTTTCAAAATACAGCTTTAAGCCAACACTGTCCAAGCCACCATCTCCTACAGTTTATTGTAATTGTTACCTTGCCTGTGCCCACAATTTCATTTTTGCCCCCTTGCCTGCTCACAGCTCTCCTAGTAATCTCACATAAAAACCAAAAAGAACAGCCTGACCTGTGGTGGCGCAGTGGATAAAGCGTCAACTTGGAAAGCTGAGGTCGCCGGTTCAAAACCCTGGGCTAACCCGGTCAAGGCACATATGGAAGTTAATACTTCCTGCTCCTTCCCCTTGTGTCTCCCTTCTCTCTCTCTCTCTCTTTCTCTCTTTCCCTTCTCAAATGAATAAATAAAAATCTTTAAAGAAAAAAAAAAGAACAACAACAAACACATTCCTAACTTGGCTTATATGATCTGGCCCCTAGCTTCTACTCTAACCTATTTCCTGTCTCTCTTCCCCTCCCTTATTGCACTTAAGCATACTGGCCTGCTCGCTGGCCCTCAAATACCACAAGTATTTTCCGTTGAAAGTCCTTGCACCTGCTGTGTCCCCTGCTGATACAATTCTTCCTGGGTACTTGGATGGATGGCTCCTGTGTATCATTTAGGTTTCTGCATAAATGGCACCTCCTTAGAAAGGGCTTCAAGAGCAGCACCTCTTTTTTTTTTTTTTTTTTTTACAGGGACAGAGAGATTCAGAGAGAGGGATAGATAGGGACAGACAGACAGGAACGGAGAGAGATGAGAAGCATCAATTATTTTTTGTTGCTGTTGTGACACCATAGTTGTTCATTGATTGCTTTCTCACATGTGCCTTGACCACGGGGCTTCAGCAGACCGAGCAACCCCTTGCTGGAGCCTGCGACCTTGGGTCCAAGCTTATGAGCTTTTGCTCAAGCCAGATGGGCCTGCGCTCAAGCTGGTGACCTCAGGGTCTCGAACCTGGGTCCTCCACATCCCAGTCCGACGCTCTATCCACTGTGCCACCGCCTGGTCAGGCAAGAGCAGCACCTCTTGACATTCCCCTTTCTACCCCCTTTCCTGCCTTTATTTATTTCCAGAGTTATAAATGGTCAAACTCCCACATGCTGTCAGACAAACTCCCACATGCGCCTGATCAGGATCCACCCGGCATGCCCATCAGGAGGCGATGCTCTGCCCACTTGGGACATTGCTCCATTGTGGCTGGAGCCATTCTAGCACCCGAGGCGGAGGCCATGGAGCCATCCTCAGTGCCTGGGCCAACTTTTTGCTCCAATGGAGCCTTGACTTCGGGAGGGGAAGAGAGAGATAGAGGGGAAGGAGAGGGGGAAAGGGGAAGAAGCAGATGGGCGCTTTTCCTGTGTGCCCTGACTGGGAATCGAACTGGGAATCGAAACCGGGACTTCCATACTCCAGACCGAAGCTCTACCGCTGAGCCAACCAGCCAGGGCCCTTTATTTTTCTTTATGGCACCTGTTATTCCTCATCCTGTGGCATGTTACCTCTGTTTGCTGTCAATATGTCTTTAGCTGCAGTGTAATCTCTGTGAGCCAGGGACTTCCATCTCATTTTCTGCTTTATCTCTGCACATAGATCAATGCCTTGGGCATAGCCACTGCTCAATACATCATTTTAAATGAATAAGTGAATTCTCTCTAATACCTCTGTCACCATGCCTTCTTTTAGTGAAACTGGTGTACTGATGATGGGTTAGATACCCATATCTAAATAGCAGAAGGAAATCTGGACACAGGGCAACTCTATAGCACTCTGCAATGTCAAAGCTCTGCAAAGGAAAGCCAGAAGAAAAGGCCTACTTGTTTTGTAACTGAGTAGGCAGTGTGGTGTAAAAACCTATCTGCCTTTTCTTCTTCTGATTACATGCAAGAGGGAATGGTGGTTCTCAGTCCTGTTTGTGAGTTTTGTTTCTTATAAAATAGCCAGTGAACCCATAGTATGAGAGAGACTTGTTTTCGGGGAACATTTGGTCATTTGTTTCTGGGCTTATATGTAAAAAGATCAATTGTCCTTGATAATAGCACACTTATTCAGTTTAAAATATTTTATTTTAGGAAAGGCACTCAAATTTGTTTCAATCTTGTTTTATATATTCACAAATTTATCCTGATCACCTTAGAAACAGCCACTGATTCTTCTTTCTAAATCTGTATAAAAAGGATGTTTTCTTGAAAAACCACAAGAAAAATACAGCCGTTTTCTTTTTGCCCAGGTCACTCACTACAGTTAAACGGCTGCACATTTAAATTTGGCTGGCATCTAACATTTTCAAGTATTTATAGACATAGTTAAACTATACCCCTAGAACACCAGCTTTCAAAGGAATTTGGATTTGTCTTATTTTTAAGTGAGAGATGAGAAGCATCAACTCATAGTTGCGGCACTTTAGTTGTTCATTGATTGCTTCTCATCTGTGCATTGACAGGGGGCCCCAGCCAAGCCAGTGACCCTTGCTCAAGCCAGTGACCTTGGGCTTCAAACTTGTCACCTTTGGGCTCAAGCCAGCAACCATGGGATCATCTTCATCATCCCACACTCAAGCCGATGACCTCAGCGTTTCACACCTGGGACCTCAGTGTACCAGGATGACTCTCTATCCACTGCACCACCGCCAGTCATGTGTATTTGTATCTTTCTGACTTACAATAAATATGTAATAAACTTATGAACAATTAAGCTGCTTATGAGGAAGTTTTAAAAATAAAAATTGCTAAATTTATTAAGCAATTTCTACATCAGGCATATAGTAATTGCTTTACACAAATTCCCTTAATTCTTTCAGAATTCCTTTGAGGTAGGGTAGGATTCTTTTAAAAATGTCACCTTACAGATTGAAAAAAGCAAAGCTGGAAGAGCTTCAGGGACCTATCTGCCCGGAGCCACAGACGGAAGCTGAGGCTTGACCCAAGTCTCTCAGCAGCCAGATTACCTTTCCCACCACGCTGCTGGCAGGTGACGCTGGCTTACATGACAATGCCTACAGTTCCAGGATAAACCTTTTAATATCGGGCATGTAAGCTATGTTACTTGGACAGGTTACTGAGAATTGTGATCCACTTACTTTTTATACATGTACATTTGTATACACACAGAGAAAGTGCAAGCGAACTAATATACCATCTGTAATAGCCATTTACAACTTACAGAAGTCTCAGTATGCTTAGCCCTTTTCAAGTGGCTGAGTTTGCCTTTTCTCTTTGTATTACTACAGGATTTGCTCTGGACAAGAGCTATTACCCCTTGACAGACAGGCACTCCTTTCAGAATACTGCACAGCTTGAATTGTTCAGTATGGGACTTGAATCAAGTCCCATTTTTGTTAAAGAACTTGACGTGGTACACAGGCATATCTCGTTTCATTGTGACTCGCTTTATTGCGTTTCACAGATGTTGCATGTTTTGTTTTTGTTTTTTTCTTTACAAATTGAAGGCAAGAGCCTCCACCAGCAAAAAGATTACAACTCACTTTATTGCCATACTCGCTTTACTGCGATGGTCTGGAACCAAACCTGCAATATCCCTGAGGTATGCCTGTAAAGAGTTGTTTTCTCTATAGAAGATGTAAAGTTTAAATTAGATATTTTTGAGAAATTCTTAGTGCTGTTACTACGCCTTTTACAAGCTTGTCAATGTCAGTAAAAAAAAGAACATCCATCTCACTCTCCCAGGCAACTTCTGGGCCAATTAGCATTTAGCAGGTGGTATGGTGGGAAATGTTTAACACCTGGCTCTCCAGGGGAGAAAGCCATGATTTGTAGCTTTTGCCAGTTTCTGTGGTGTAAATACTACCACAGCCACCAGCATCTTACCACTTGTAAGTGGAGTGGGAAAGAGATGCCCTCCTTTATATAATATTTCCACCATATGGATACAATAATCATAAATTACTTCAAGAGCCTAATGTATAGAAAAATTAGGAAGTGATCAGTTTTGAGTAGCTATTACCTTTGTTTGTAATGTAACTTAATTATAATTTTCTGTAATTGAATTTTTAATAATGGCTGGGCATTTAACAAATAGCACTTAAAATGAAATTTTAATAATCAGCTTTTATAAACTGGTAGGAGCTAACCCAGCATACCACTGAATTAGTGCTCCAAAGATAGCAAGATTCAACATTTCCTTTTGCTGTTTTAGCTTATGAACAAACTACTGATATCAGCAGTGGGAATTAAGAGGGACTTTGGAGTATTAATAAGTAAAAAAACACATGAATCCCAAGAGCGTGCCATAGAATAACCTGGTGTTTGTTTTGATTAACTTAAAATATATCTACATATAACAATGATCATCAAGCTTTATAATTTCAACCTATATTTTCAAATTCAGCTAAGAGTGATCATCAAACCCAGGGTATGGTCCATGCAGGAGGTGGCGTGTGGAGTGAAGCAGACGACTGTCTTTCTCCATCCCAGAGGGGTATCCTGGACAGCTCTGACCCACAGTTGGAACCAGGGAAGAGGAAAGTAACTTAAATATATCCAGGTAAACTTCTAATGATTTGCACAGGGAGGACCCAATGGAATTTCTTCTACTCAAGTATTTTAGTGGAGAAGATCTGAACCAAGGTGCCGGGAGACGGCCTCCCCGCTTGCTTCCCCACTTTGGTCTCCGCTGCTGCGTAAGATGTCGGATGTCTCCACACACGTTTACCTCTGGTAGCGCTCAGAGCTTTCCATTCCGAGGGATTTGTCCTGGGAAGGAACTACAACAGAAAAAGACGGGCAGCATGTTTCGGCAGCTCAGACGAAGTTGTGGCAATTACTCATTCTCAGAACCTACTCAGGCCTTTTGTTTCTCTGCCGAGCCGAGCCGTGCCATGCGGTGGCTCCTTAGGGAGCCAAGTGAAAATTGTTGGTGGAAGCAGTTTTTTGAGACTAGTGTCTAGGGTTAGGGGGCATATGTGTTTCTTTTTGTCTCCCTTGATTAGGGAGTTCATTAAGTGTTACTCCTTTGACATGCAATAAATACTTCTTGAACGTGTCTACATGAAGGCTCTCTGTGGTGCGCTGGGGTGGACAGCAGTCGGTACCTGCCACCTCAGAAGCAAGGCTGTGGTTAGTTAGAGCTGATTGGGAGACCCCAATTGTTTTTCTGGGCTTATAAACTGATTGATATTTCAAAAATTATTGATTGATTGATTGAGAGTTCAAGAGAGTAACATCAATTTGTTTTTCTACTTATTTATATATTCATTGGTGGATTTTTGTATGTGCCCTGACTGAGGATTGAACCTGCAGCCTTGGTATTTCAGGACAGCGCTCTACCCAACTGAACTACCTGGCCAGGGCCTAAACTGATTGTTTAAAGGGTTGCACATGTCCACCTGCTGAGAGAGGACTCTGGTTGTCTGCTCCTTCAGTCTTCGCTTTCTATGGCAAGAATGAGGCCTCTGCCTGGGCACCTTCTCTTAAGAACTGGCTAAGTGCACCACTGAAACAACTGTGGGGGCTTTGAGAGCTTTGGGCAGAAAGGCCAGGGGAGGGCTCAGGGTTATGAAAATTGCTTTGGGACTCCCCCTGCCTGGGGTCTCCAGGAGTGGGACTATTCTTAGGTAGTGTCTCTGCCCTGAAGGAACTTTTCTTTGCCACTTGGCCTGAAGGACTTCATTTTGAAAAAAAGATTTGGACGAGAGTCAAAATCCTAAACTGCAGAGAGATGGCCAATTGGGCTCCTGGGCTGAGTTCCAGCCAAGGAGGCAGATCTGCCTTCCAGGGCCCTGCCCAGGCTGGAGAGAGAGCCTTGGCCTGCAGTCCTGTGGCACGGTGGGATGCAGGAAGCCAAGTTCACATCCATGGCCCTCTCCCAGTAGAGAAACGAGGGGTCAGCCAATCCCAGTCGCTCCCGCCCTACCAGCACAGTGCAGACAATCACAGAGCAAAGCAGGAAGAGGGCAAAGGAAGCTGTAGAAAAATAAACATTTCCTTGCATTTTACTTGGAACAGAACGGCAGTGGTGGCGTGCTAAGGTCCACAGCATCCCCCACCTCCTCCCCCTGCTCTGTTTTCCTCCTCTTGTGTAGAAACAGATTCTTTCCTTACCTGATGAGAGTCCAGGGTGCATCCTGTGGAAAAACAGGAGCAAGATGTAGAAGGTAAATGCCAAGCAACCAAAGATCACGCCACAGACCAGGAAACTGTAGCTGCCCTGAGCCTGGAATATCTGCCAGAGGGGAAAACACAGAGACACAGGCCATCAAAACCTCGCATGAAGATGTATTGGAGGAAGCGGCCTTCTCAGGCCCTTGGCAGATTTTCTAGTCAAGTTGAGGACTGTCACACCAACAGAGAGAAATATGGGTAGCAGGGACATGTTGGCCTCATTTCAGTGTTATGTTTCTGGAGGAGACAGAAATCCAGCTCTATGGCAGGGGTTGGACCTGGTGACCGCTGCAGTCCCTTTCAGCTGTGTCTGTGGAACCTTCTGAAAAATCTCCCTATGCCTTAAAACTCCGATCACACTAGGTGTTTCTCTACCCACAGGCCTGACCAGAACTATCACGGAAAAATTTAAATATATGCCAACGTAGCATATGGCGCGCCCATGGACCCATCACCGGCTTCAGCAGTTAGCACCCCTTTCCTCCGTGCCCTCCACAAGATCACACTGAGCACACCCAGCCTCGGGCCGTTTCCACACGAAGGGCACTGTAAGGGCGGCTGACCCAACCCGCGGGCAGGAGCGGAGGATTGGAGAGCAGTGCAGAGGGGGTTTGGAGGCTGAAAGGCCTCGGTTCGGGTATCATCCCTGACAGTTACTAGAGGTGTGATGACTGAGGGCAAGCTGCTTAATTTATCGGAGTTTCAGTACCCTCCTCTGTAAAAGGGAGAATGACGCTCTCTACATTATAGTCTTCAGTAAGAAGTATAGACGTATTTTTCCCCGTTGGGGGCACATGCACGTGGGTACATGTGACGAGAACTGGGAGAGTCGGCCAGGGATCTGGGCAGGTGTGGGCAGGAAAGCTGGGCCCTTCGCGGGGTGAGGGCTGGCAGGCTGAGAAGGAATAGACAAAGAACTCCGCAGCTCAATCCCATCCCAGGCCCGGGAGCTAAACAACATTCCCGCGGGGCCCTCTGGCCCTGCTCCCAGACAGGACGTGTGTTTGCTTTGGACGACTGCATCCCTTCCCAGCTCCAGGTTGCCCATTTGGAGGATCAGCTTTCAAAGCCAGCTCAGAAATGGAAACACAGACAGAGGAGGGCCCTGCCTGCTTGGGCTCAGAAGATGGCTGGCCGCACCTTCCCACCGGCTTGGAGGAGGGCTCCCCAGATGCTCTCCCCTCCCCCAGAGTCTCCCACATACCCATCCAACCAGCATCTGGAGGGACATCTCGCCAACTCCTGCCCCCGTCACCAGCACTGTGGTTGCACAGCCTACCCAAAAGAGAAGGATTAGGTTTATTAAGAACAAGATAGGAGCCAGAAGTCAGCTGGCAGAATCCAGGCTATTTCTGGGAGGTCTCCGGAAAGTAGCATGGCTGCCTAAGAGGACTCCGCGGGATTCCTAAGGTTTCTGACTGTAGCTCTTATCTTTGCTTTGGGAATGCTTAGGCCTTGCTGCCATTAAGTCCCTTCCTTGTTCTGAGACCTTCAATTGCTCATGACTATTTTCTGGTAAATTCGAAGTTGTTTAGTCTGGCATTCAAGGCCCCAGCTGTGCCACCCATTAGCTATATGACTTTAGGCAAGTTCTCGACTTTCTGTAGGTCTCAGTTTCCCTGTGTACAGTGGGCAGCACGGCATCTCTTGCCCTGTGCTGCCGTGTGGATCACTCCCGTGCTAGGCTGCTAGGCTCCCCATCCAAGTGCTGGGCGCAGTCCTGGCACGGGGCAAACCAGGCCAGCTCTCTGCCGCCTTTGGGACGAAGTCCGAATGCCTTTTATGGTCTCAGGGCCCTTTATACTTTATAGCTGTCCCTGTTGAGAGCGGACCCTTGTCCCACACTACCTGCTCAGGCTCCCCCCCGCAGCCAGGAGAGCCACGTGCAGTCTCCCGACTGCACACTCCCTCTTTCCACCAGGCCTGACACAAGCATTCGCTCTTCCTCCTCTTTGTCCTGCAGACTCCTGCTCGCTTTTCAGCCCTAGCTTAGAGTTCCTTCTGTTACCCTCTCCCCTCACCCCACCCCTAAACCTGGATCAGCTGCTCCTCCCGGTGCCCCCTCCGCCCCCTGACCCTTCTCTCACGCACCCCAGTGTCTCTTTACTGGGCAGCCTTGCCCAGCAGGCTGTAAGCCTCAGAGAGGACGGTGCCTTGGGTTTAAGTTCAGTGGCATATATCACTGCTTATGATCAGCACAGTGGCCAACGAATGGTAGACACTGAGCGTGTGTCAAATAACAAAGCTTATCTTCTACTCTGGGCTTCAAGTTCCTCTTTTTGTCTCACTTACGTTTGTTTATACCTGTCTACACCTTTGCTCTCACACTGGCCACTGCCTCACCCTTCCCCAGAATGTCTTTCCCTTTTCCTTCCTCCTTTCCAAGTTCTGCGCCAGCTCACACCCCATCTCTTCCATGAAGCCACCTCTAGACTCAACACTGGTCACTCGCTTCTGTGAATTACAGTGGCACCACTGTCTATTCCACTCCTTCATTCAGAACCCTTCCAGTTCATTCTGTGCATCAAGTACTATGTTAAACACTGAGAGTGCTCAGATGAAAAATTAGAGTTAACATATATATTCAGCACCTGAGCCAGTACTGCTAAATCAAGAGCTTTACATTATCTCTAACGCACAAAACAATCCTCAAAGGTATTTGTATCCCCATTTCACAGATGAGAAAACTGAGGCTCAGAGAGGGGAAAGAAGTTGAATCACACAAGATCACACAGCCAGAGTATGAAGGCAGGACTGGCATTCATATCTGCTGATGGCCTCAACGCCCTCTTGCCCTTGTCCCTTGCTGGTGCCCACAGAGAGTATGACATCAAGGAGAGGTACAACAGTCTTGAGGGATCAAAGATGAGAAGCAAGTACAAAGGAGGGGGCACCTTGCCAGTGGGGATCAGAGAAGCTTCCCAGAGGGACAGAGGAGGAGGAACAGAGTAGAGGGCATTCCGTGCAGAGGGTTCAATCATATGCCAAAGTATGGAGGGTCAGGACAGTTTTTGTGCCCTCAGGGACTAGCTGGCTAGACCGCCCCTCTGAGGGCAAGTGGGGCAGGAGAAGGCTGGAGAAAGGAAAAGAGCTACACAGGAGGACATGGAGGCCAGGGGGGCCAGGGTCAGCTCCGTGTCAAAGCAGCCTCTCTGCAGCAGCTCTGAGAACAGCAGAGGAAGTGGTCCTTACCCTGGCTCCACGTTAGCATCACCCAGCAGCTCCCAACCAGTTATATCAGACTTTGCGGAGATGAAGCCTGGACATTGGGTTTTGTTACAAGTGCTCCAGGTGACTAATGTGGAACCAGCACAGGAAACCTCTGATGCAGGCAAATGTGATGGTAAGAAGAGGAGCTAAGACCCACCAAGGCAGCGATGGAAGTGATTAGACATTGGGAAAAGCTGGGTATTGTTAAATAGTCCAAACAGGTAAGTGATAATAAAGGTTTGAACTAAGGCAAGGATGAGAGAAATGTAAAGAGGATGGATTTGAGTGATCATTTGCAGGCAGAATCAACCAATATAACTTCCTATTATTACTATTAAACTCTAACATGTCTTGATCTCTTAAAACTTGGTGGGATATAGCACATGACATAAGATATCGACATTCTTTTTTTTTAAAAAAAGAAAATATTAACATTTATTTATCAACAGCCTAAGTGATTTGTATACACAAATTTACTCTTTCCCACATTTTTTCTTTACAACTGGACAATGGAGGTAAAGATAAGCTAATTGAACCAGAGAAAGATTTGCCTTATATTGCATATGTAGAAAATAGAGGTTAACTCTTTATTGGTAAGAGGAGAGAATGAAAAGACTAAATTATGGAGAAAGCAGAGCTATTAGTCAATAAACTTCACATTTTTTACTGGAATGTACTATTTTGACTGGAAATAGTCTTATACTCGACCCTTTATAGTACAAATATTATCATCCATTTTACCAATCAATTTTTTTTATTAACTTACTGTGTTTACATATATTGACATTATTTCTTGACTTTGTTTACTCACTTGCCGTTTGGTGATTATCCTGAGATTTCAAGGATCCTGATCTCCTGTCTCTACTACAGAGAACTTGGGTGGGTGTAGCTCTAATTGCCCTGATCTCCCCCTGCCTCATACACCAATTTCCCCCTCTCCTCCTCTAAAAAAATGACTCGTCTCTAATGTTGGTTTTCCAGAACTCTAGGGCGTCTCTGGTTACTTCTAAGGATAATGTTAACTGTTCAAAACAATTATTTTTAACTCATTTTACAAAAGATTTTTGCTATATGCATTTAGGAGGCTACAGAAAGAGAAGGAGATTAGTCAAGCGAATTAGAGGTTTCTGACATCAAAGAAACTGTGTAACCAGCCAATTCAGGTGTGGAATCCTTGTTCTACGCCTCTAGGCTTTGAATAGCATCCACAAGAACAGAGCAAGGACACGTCATTACTGATAAGTTGCAAAGTCTCTCTCCTAGGTTGTCACTGCTCCCATGCAACTTCGCTTTTCTTTGAACTCCTACGCATGTTACACAAACGCCAGCTGTGGTCAGTAGAGATTGCTATTGGGAACAAGAACAAGGGAGAAAGAAACTTACTGCTCCCCTGCGGCCTGAAATCACATCTATAGGTATAATGTTGGAGCAGCAGAACCACCCTATCCATGAATCTGTTCCCAGCAGTGAGGAGGTAGGGCACTAATCTTCCAGCAGAAACATCTCAGAAAGTGGGGAGAAGGGGAGGAAATGGCACCTGCACTCACCTTTGTACTGCAGAATGTCCTCTGTGTAGGCTAGCATGCTGGGGAAGGTGCTGCTGAGGAACAGGCCCAGACTGGCTGTCCCCACAAACAGGAAGATGATGTTATAGGAGAAAGCAAGAAGCACCAGGTATGTCACCACCGCACCAACCTGTCACAGAAGTGATGGAGGTGATTAGAAATTGGGGAAAGCCAGGTCCATTGAGAAAGGAAAAACCTGGAGGAGTCGGGCTCCTAACTTGGACAGTTAGGCCTCAGGAACAGCGCTGTGGCCAGTGTGCCACCCTGTGGAATATGCAGGTACTGCACCCTCCGCAGTCTTGTGTCTGCCAACCCAGCCAAGAATATGAGAGGGAAGAAGAGGTGAGCCTACCCAGACATCCAACAAATGGCCTACATCACAAGTTTAAGAAGTGATTGGTAAGGGAATACAGGGAATACTGATTATCCCCAAGGTCCTATCTGTTAGCATGGGGAACTCCATCCAAGTCATTAGCTTGCAGCCCTGCCGGCTGAGAGGCAAGAGTCCTCCATTTCTCCTGAAGAGCTGCTTCTTCCTTAAAAGCAGTGAGTTCATGGAGGAGGTGCTGGGGTAGCAGGAGAAGTGGGGTGGTGACTGCAGGATCCCCAACGTCTAGGAATCCAGAGAAAGTCAGTGGCTGTGGTGGGCCAGCTGGGCTCCCCACCCCCCCACCCCCAACAGATTCGGCTCAGATTCCACGGGCAGATTGTAACCCATATTTAGAGACCCCTGTAATGGGCTAAGAGTCCAGAAATCTTTCTAGTTCAGTCAGGGTTTCTGTTCCATGGGAATATTTTTTGTTAAAATAACCCTTTAAAATTTTGTTTAAAATGTGTTTATGTCAGGAGCACCAGCCTGGGACACAGAGGACCCAGGTTCAAAACCCCAGGGTTGCCAGCTTGAGCACAGGCTCACCAACTTGAGCACAGGGTCACTGGCTTGAGCATGGGATCATAGACATAACTCCATTGTCGCTGGCTTGAGCCCAAAGGTCACTGGCTTAAGCCCAAGGTCGCTGGCTTGAGCAAGGGGTCACTGGCTCTGTCGTAGCCCCCCAGTCAAGGCACATATGAGAAAGCAATCAATAAACAACTAGGGTGACACAACAAAGAATAGATGTTTCTCATCCCTCTCCCTTCCTATCTGTCCCTATATGTCTCTCTGTCTCTCTCTTGCAAAAAAAAAAAAAATGTGTGTGTGTGTTTATGTCAGTATTGCCTAATTCCTATGCAAAATGCACCTGGGAGAAACCCAAGCAGCACTGATTTGGGGCCAGAAGACCCAGGTGTAAGTCCCTCCGTTCTGGGTCCTGGGAGTGGTAGATCTCCCTGATTCCTAGCCCCTACTCTGCAAAATGAGCTCCAAAAGCTACCCTGAGGGGTAGCAGGGAGACCATAGCAACAAAGGGGTTCTTCAAGTGTGAAGCTTTAGATCAGTATCAGTTCTAGTAGTTGCATGTGAGCTTTTATTTCTATCTCCAGAGATAAGGATCTTCTACAAAAATCCATAGTGTTAAGGTAAAAATCTCTTGGGTGAGTATATCTGTTTCTAGAAAAAATAAGATAAAGTCACAGAGCGGAGAACTAGAAGGTATGGGAGAAATCACAACTTAGAAGTCATAACCCAGGGCCGCCTGCCTTACAGAGGAAGTGTGAGGAGGGAAGGGACTTGCACACGTGCAGGCAGACCCTGAGGGATGTGCTCCAAATATTAAAACAAAGCCAAAGACTGCCGCCCATGGGCCTCCTTCCCTGACCTCTGAGCCTCGGTCTGCTGCGGGATCTCGGAGACACCGGACTGCCGATGGAAGCCCAGGGTCCTTACTGTGAAAGACCTGCTGCCTAGAGATTCGCCAATAGTGGCAGAAGGAAACGCGTTATCTTCACAACATGAAAGACTTTACTCACGCAGTGAAAACACTAAAGCAATGGACCCATCTACAGTTCCAAGAGGAATGTATTTCTTTGGTGTAGAAATCGGTCCCCCAGATCCATCCCCTCTTTCTTTCTTCTCAGCTAATTTCTAAATGTTGGTATGATCAGGACACCATTGTGGCTATTCTTTGTCTGCATTTCCCATGAGCCAGCTCCACAGTTTCAAATATCCCAATGCCTGGACTCTTAACTCTGTCCCTCCAGCCATGAGCTGTGTCCAGAGGTCAGACTTCCATATAAAACTGCCCCTTTGATATGTCACTGGGTGACTAACAATGTGGCCCGAACGGAACTTGTCCTTTCCTCCCCAAATCTCCTTTTGGTCACATCAGTGAACAGCACCCCCAGCCCCCTCCAGGGCTCCCCTTGCATCTAGGCCTTTCCTGATCCCTCCTGTCCTCACCTCCTACATTCCGGCCAACAGCAAGTCCTGTCAGCTCTACCTCAAAAAACAGTTTAGAGTCTTTGTAGCTCTCCGAATCCACCGTGATCCCCACCATTGCAGGCCATCCCTCACGCCTGGACTGCAATGGTGGTATCTCACAGTTTCCCTGCATGGCTGGACTCTTAGATTCAAAAAGTCTGGCTGGAGTGGGGCCCTGGAATCTGATTTTCCTTTCTTTTTTAAAATTTTATTTATTTATTTATTTATTTATTTACAGGAACAGAGAGAGTCAGAGAGAGGGATAGACAGGGACAGACAGACAGGAATGGAGAGAGATGAGAAGTATCAATCATCAGTTTTTTGTTGCCGTTGAGACACCTTAGTTGTTCATTGATTGCTTTCTCACATGTGCCTTGACCGCGGGCCTTCAGCAGACCGAGCAACCCCTTGCTGGAGCCAGCAACCTTGGGTTCAAGCTGGCAAACTTTTGCTCAAGCCAGATGGGCCGGTGCTCAAGCTGGAAACCTCAGGGTCTCGAACCTGGGTCCTCTGCATCCCAGTCCGATGCTCTATGCACTGCGCCACCGCCTGGTCAGGCTGACTTTCCTTTTTTAAAAACCTTCATCCCAGGTGAGTTTTTATGGTTAGTGCCCAGGATGCTTCAGACTTTCTCTCTTCTCCTGAACCCAGAGTCCCACCCCACCCTCCCTCCTCTCCCTAAGCAGCTGGCCCCATGTCCTACAGAGGTTGGCCACCACAGTGCCTGTACCCTCACTCTTCACTTTGAAGTTTGCTCCAGTTCCAGGGACCAGGACTCCCTTCTCCCTGAACTTCCCACTTCCTTCCCGGTGCTCTTCATTCCCGCTCCTCTCCCTCTCCCGGGTTGTTCTTCCCTCAGTCCCTCTGTGACAGTGATAGCTTCACAGACCACCCCTCCTCACAGGCGTCCCCCCTTCGTCCTCTGTCTACAACAGGCTCACGCCACCCTGACCCCTGTCGGACAAAACTCCCTTCTGGTTGGAAATATCTGTGATATTCATGCCTCCGCTTCCTATCTCCCTCTCATTCTCAGCCAAGTCTGGCTTCTACCCAGTGAGCTCCCAGTCCCTGGAGGTGTTTAAACAGCCCATGTAACTCTCCTCTATAAAGGGATGTCACAGAGGTGCTTCAAGTCCTGCTGGGAGGCTGGGCTAGATGACCTTCCAGGAATCTGCGATCTGGACCCCTTTGTCACAGAGGGTGACAGAGAGACATATCCGGGTGAACATTAAGGCCCATCACGCAGGCCCAGACCTCCTGCCTCCTGGGCAGACCAATTCCTTAAAGGCAGCCCATATGCCAGTCTGGTTACTTGAGAATCACCTGGGAGAGTTTCAAAATGTAAATCCTCAGGCTCCAGCCCAGAGAGGGTGATTCTGAAGGCCCCAGGGTCCCTGGTCTCCACTGGCCACACGGCTCTGGGCACTGAGGTAAACACGAGAGGGCCAAGGCCAGAGCCTGCTTCCCTTGTACTCCTGGCAGGTTGTCCACAGGGATCTGACCTACACAGCAGGAACCACCTGCTGTAGCCCTTTTATGAGTACAGACTCAGGGGCCCAGAGAGGGGAAAGGGTTGTCCCAAGACCACAAGGGTAGGCTCTACCCCCTGGATTTCCATCCCTTCTTCAACAGCATCTTGCCCCTCCCTCCTCTCGCCCTATTCAACAGTCCCAGCACAGTGGCAGAGTTCAACCCTGCACAAAAGTCCTGAGGCAGTGGTAGAGCCAGGAGTGTATGGGTTCTCCTGAATCTCTGAGAAGCGAAAGGAGGCCACTCACCACATTGATGAGGACCATGGTGGCTGGCTTCACTCTGGAGGAGATGGGAATGGAGACAAGCTGACCGAGGGTGATGAAGCCCCAGAAGAGGCTGGGGAGGTAACCAGCCACCTTGTGTCCCACGGACAGCGGCTTCTCCACTGCGTAGCTGTACACAAAGGTGGAATATGCCCCCTGTGGAGAGATAGGCCCCGCTGAGCAAATCCAAGGAGCAGCCAGATCATCGCCCGGGGAAAGGAAGCCCTGGCTGGGTAGGCGTGGGGAGGACTGCTTCTACACCTAGAGGCTCAACAAAGGGTGGCTTGGAGCCAGGACTGTAGAGCACACATAGACCGGAGCTGAGAACAGAACCTGGGGGCAACAGCTCCTGGACTGCATCGTGGAGGCCTCTGGGCGCCAAGGAGGCATCTCCCCACAGGGAGCCCAAAAGGTCTGGGCAAAAAAGCACTGTGGTCCCCTTCACCAGAGCAGGGGTCCACTACATGCCTTATTTATCAGGATTCCACTGAAAGTTTTCTGTTAAAAAAAAGTTTTTTGCTGCAGAAAAAAAAAAAGTGTGTACAGGCATCTCATTTTACAGGTGAGAGGGTAGAGAGAAGTGACTCGCCCAAGGTCAACCTGAGTTGGAAGTCAACCAGTACTGTCACGAGTACTTTCCACTGGGTCATCTAAGTTTGCAGGGTCCTCTCTTTGGAGAGTTCCTCCTATGGCCGTTAGTTAATCAGCCATTCAGAACTGTTGTAATCTAATCCTTAGAGATTTCTGAGAAAGACATTAAATAGTGTAACAGAGGTCACTAGCAGACTGAATACCTGGGCCCAGAGCCTGCCTGTCGCTTGTTTGTGCTACATGGCTTGAGAAGCTCAGGTGTGGAATGTATTCCAGGAAGCAGAGTACCCTAGAGTTTATTTGGCATGACCTCTACTAGCAGCACAGGGCTCTGCTGCTTTAAGAAGTGCGGGTAGCCTGCACAGTAACACACCTATAGGCTCCTATCCACGGAGGTAATGAAAATGTAAACAATTGGCCGGGACAGAAGACCATAGTACCAAGGGGCTATGAATGATTCTGGAAACAGTCTCCTCCTAGACTTTTTGTTTAAATGTTTGGATCAACTGAACTTCAGGTGAGGTCTCTAGGAAACCCTGATGCCCCTCTCTTTCTCTTGCCATCCCCGGATTTGAGTCTTGGGGTGGAGGTGCACCCTGAGGGCAGGCTCACCGTCATCCCGTCGGTCATGAACAGGACCAGGGCAGCTGTGATGTGGATGGCGAAGAAGGAATAAGGGGCTCCTTTGAAGCTCCTCCTCTGGCAGCAGCTGAACAGGTCGTCGTGTGCTGGACGAGACACCAGAAGACCAGGGCTGAGTCATAGCTTCTGCTCCCTCCCTCTGCGTGCCCAGGGGAGTGGCTGGCGGAATAGAGGACCACTTACTGCCTCCCACCCTTTCTAGTTTCAACCAACTATCTGTTAGAAACAGCCCCTGTCCATCTCACAGTCCTGGTGCAAGCAAGGCTCAAAGAGGTCAAGTAACTTGCCGAAGGTCACACAAGTAGAGTTAAGCAGAATAGGGGCTGGAGCCAGAAGTCTGCCTTCCTCATTCCCTTGGCCAGGTTGCTCCATCTCCTGCCTCACGAGACCATTGGTGCCAAGGTTCTTTTCCTATCGTAATCACCTGTGATCTGTGGTTACCCTCTGGGGGAGGGGTTACCAGTGAAGCCTCCGTGTGGGGCTGTGAGAGTGAAAGTTCATTAGCATCCCCACCTGGGTGTGCCTGCGTCTTTGGGGGCAGCGAGGAAGGGTCGTCCTTCTCAGAAGGCTGTGTCTCCAAGGCGAGCTCATCCGCAGACAGGAGCAGTGGCCTCCTCTGAGGGCAGCAGGTCAGCAGCCGCTCTTTAGACAGCAGATACAGCACAGCCATGGGCACTGGGAGCTGGGGGTGGGCAGAGGGTCAGGAGCACCCTGGCCCCATCAGGCTGCCCCCTACCCATGCCTGGCCCACTGCATACACCCTCCACGGTCATAGAGCACATGTCTGCACAGTCCTGGGAGAAGACAACTTTTTTTCAAGGGTGCCCACCTAACAGGTGTCCCCAGCTAATGCAGCCTTGACTCAGTGCAGGACTGGTGTACTTGCTACCCAACCTTAACCACATCTGTTTTCCTGAAAACACAGGTACTTGTCACATGCAAAACTTCGACTCAGACCGGAATGCTGCTGGCACAGAAGACGTGCCAGAGATAAACTTGTTTCCAAAGAAGTTTTGCTTTTGTTCATCAAAGCTTTAGAAAACGTGCTGGGGGAGTTATGATCCCCATCTTCCAGATGGGGCAAATGAGGCTCAAAGTTATCACTTAGTCAGAACCTGATACGCTGGAAGAGACCAGAGTGCATTAGACCAGAGACCCAGTGATCATGAGTGCTGGTCACACAGTTGACTTGGGGAGAGCAGGACTGGCACCTGGCATCCTGACTCTGTCCGGTGCCACCTCCACCTCAGGGGTTGTCGGGGTGATATTACCCTAGGAGGGTGGAGGTTGTCCTCAGGGGACAAAACAGAGACGTGGACTCCTTTTGATTAAAAAATGCGTGCTACAAGCAACACACAAGCCCAATATTACGTTCACTGCTATTTATGTTAAGCTGCTTAGGTTTTGCAAACTCCCCAGAGCAGCAATTTTCAACCGTTTTCATCTCATGACACACATAAACCAATTACTAAAATTCTGCGGCACACCAAAACAAATTCTTTTTTGCCAATCTCATAAAAAAGGTATAATTTTGATTCATTCACACCAGACAGTTACTGTTGTGTTGGCTGTTATTATTTTATTTGACAAGGAAAAGAGGTGAGTGTCCCTGACTAACCAGTCAGGTACGGCGTGCTTTAAAAATTCTTGCAGCACACACTGGCTGGAGCAATGAGAAGAGTCTCCTGCTTCTGAGGTCGCTGGAGAAGCCTCTGCCTCCTCTCTCAGCTGCCCTGCCTATGTCTAACCACCCTCGCTGCCGGGATGACCCTCAGCTAGTCTGGGCTCTGCCTTTGCTGCCGCACCGCCATCCAGTGCTTCCAGCTTAGGACAGAGAGGGAACTTGGGGGACTTTGGAAATTTCCCAGGGGCCAGTCCGATGGGCTCCACTAGACTCAAAGGAGGGCAGAGGTGGAAGTCTGCCTGGAGTTGGTTCACATGAGTATTTTTCAAGTCGCCTGAACACCAGCTCTGTGCTGACACCTCCCTGTGGGCACCGTGGAGCCTCCCTCTGCACTCACAAATAAGTCAAGAGTCAGATTCTGCCTAGCAGAGTTAGAGCCACAAATTGGGCCTGAATGGAAGGAGACACATTTCCTTCTTTCAAGAGTCCTGGGTCTGAAGGGGGAGATGAAGCTGACCCTCTAGTCTGGTGGGGGAAACAGGAAAACCACACGCAGAGGTCTGTGGTGGCAGAATGCCTGAGTGAAGGCCAAGGGGAAACAGCTGTAAAAGGGCCAGATGGCTCAGGTGGGGCTTTCCAGGGAGGTGGGTGGTGGGAAAAACTCACACCTGGCATTGCCACGGGAACACAATCCATCTTTAGAAGAAGCCCATTCAGGGAAGGCAGACTCCACCTTGTTAAGTCAGGTGGGCTGTGCCTGTGCGGGCCTGTGTGTGCGCATGCGCATGTGCCCACATGCTGGGATGGCCTCATTCTCTTCTGTGGTGGACTGTTTATCCTCAGACACAAACCAATGGAAAAAGTACGGAAATCCTGCAGCAAACAAAGTGCCTCGAGTTTGCACCTTGTGGGGCAAAACGACCTCGGGGTCATGCTGGACCTTCTAACTCCCTGGCCCCAGAGTCCCAGCCCTGACACTGTCCACACTGTACTGACAATGCTCCCCCCTTTGCAGGTCTCCCTTGGAGAGCACAGGCCCAAAGTTGCATTGTTCCCAAACAATGATAGGCAGGGTGGAAAGGGAAGGAGCAGAGGGAGAGGGGGCATTCCTGAGCCCCCAGGGAGGGTTCTGTTAGAGGGAAAGGGAAGTTACAGAAGGAGAAGAAAGAAAAATGAGCAGGGACTGCAGGGCGGCAGGTAGGAGGTTTGCGCTAGGGGCCGGCGTTCTCGCCTGACCTGGTCCCTCGCTGGTCCCATCAGGGCCTTGAGCCAGGGAGGGCATGACACCCTGCTGCTCAGTGGGACTGGGTGGTCTCAAGAGCCCCTTTCAGTGCCACACGCACAGCATCACTCTGAGCCCAAGCAGCAGCTGGGGACCGCTGTCTTGCCTGAAGCCAGCTGGCCTGCCTCTGGAGGGGTGACAAGCCTGCTTAGTGCAGGAGAAGCCCTAAGTCGGAGTGACAAGCCACACGGTGACTCCATCCCACAGCCAGCAGGCCAATGGCCACCTGAAACACTCCCCACCCCACCCCTGCTGCTCCTGACATTTCTGACAGTTCTCCCAAATGGGGGTCAGGATTGGGGTGGGGGAGTCTCTCCACCTCTCCCTCTGGCCCCCGCCTAGGCTAACATGGGAGGACCCTCCTGGGGTTGCAGAGCACCAGAGGTCTCCAGCCAGAGACCAGAGTCAGTGCTGACCGGGGAGGTCCAGAGAGGCCACAGCGTCTGACCTGGTCACTGTGAGGGAGGCTCCTTGCTGTACTCCCATGAAGGCAGCTTTGACAGGCAGGGACCCTGGGAGCTTATATTGCCTATTGCAGCATCCACAGGAGCCAGCAGGCCACTGAGAATCCCACCAGCCACTTAGGATCCTGGAGAAGAGCCTGCCCTGCCCTGCAGTGCTCCTGACCAGGGGCAGCTTCACATGACCTTGGAGGAAAGGGGCGGGTTTCCCACAGAGCCTCAGATGACTTGAAAATTGACCCTGATTTTACAGTGCTAAACCTGTTTACTGCTTTACTGCCCTTGAGAATTGTAATCACAGGACGTCACACTGAAGGACCTTAGAGGTGATCTTTAGCAACCCCCTTTGTATTCAGATAAATACTGAGGGGTCAGCTCTCCCATCCTCTTGCCTTCTTGGGGCACACTCAGCCCCAGCCCATTTCTCTGGATCAGAAGAATCTCCACTAGGAGCTGGAATGGACTGGTACGTGCAGCTGTCTACTAGTCCCCACCCAGCCCTGCCCCAGTGGCACTCACGTTGATCAGGGCCATGATCCAGAAGGCATAGGACACGCGGGTTCCTGCTCCATCTGGCCGGGACAGCCCAGGGAGCGTCTGGTTGGACCAAGGTCGGGGTTCAGAGAGGTGCTGGCCCAGGACCCTGGAGGCATGCAAGAGGTGATGGGCTGGCGTGGAGTTAGCTGTGCTATTGGCAGGCAAGCAGTTGTCCTCCGACAAGAAGGGGTCAGCGATAAGGGGGCTCAGCAGAGCCCCAAAGCCCACAAAGAAATGGAGAACCTGGGGAGGGAAGAGAGGTAGGATAGGGGTGATGGCTCAGCTTCATAACCCTTCTCCCTTTTGTGTCCCCTCTGGGGAGCCCAGGCCTGGCTCACGTGGGAGCAAGGGAGAGAGAGGCAGGAAAGGGCAGGACTGGACTCCAGCCATCTGCTTGTCCTGGGACAACCAGACTACAGTGGCCAATCGCCTCCCTCACTCTCCCTCCCTTCCAGATCTTCACCCCCACGGAGGTGGGGGGCACTGTTACCATGTCAGTGTCCAGCAAGGGGAAGGGGGCATAATAAAGGGGAGGGCTGGACTAAAGTCGGGGTAACTGGAGGACAAGGAAGGAAGAAGAAATGCAGAGAGAGGGAAGATGAGAGAAAAACAGCAAACTCTCCTGTCACAGAACTTTCCAGTTGACAGGAAACTTTCTGGTTAGCACTGCGATTCCTGTGACCACCCTGCAGGCAGGGGCCATCGCCAAGTCCAGAAGTATCCAGAAGCCTAGCTGGTCACACTGGACTAAGACCTTGCATCTTTTTGCATCACCACGCTGGCCTAGGGGGAAGGACACTGGGGCCTGGGGAGAGATGAATAGATGGACAGGGCTGTCCCCATCACCTCGCCCATGACCACTCTGGGCTCACCTGGAGGAAGATGGCCGAGTCCTTCTGGTAGATCCTCACCAGCTGCATGTTGGCCACAGTGTCGATGCAGCCCATGGCCAGGCCCGCCAGTGCCATGACAGAGGCCAGCACCTTCACATCACGGCAGAAGGGGATGACAGCGAACACCAGGGAGATGGTCAGAGAAGAGGTGAAGAGCGCCCACAACGACTGGGCCAGGCTGCAGTCACGGAGGGGTGAGGTCAGCGGAGGGGGCCCGGAACCCTTCAAACACAGTGCCCCCTCCTTGTCCTCCACGTGCTGGGTGAACCTGGGGACAGTTTCCCACCCTTTGGTGGAAGGGGAGAGGAAGCTGAGGAACAAGTTCTGCCACTTATTGATTAGGGGTGTGGACAAGATGTTCAATGAGCCTAAATCTCAGAGAACAGTCCCCCTCTCGGGTTGGTTGTGATGACTCTAGAGTATATGTGACAGGGATACATGGGCCTTCGTAAGTGTAACTGCTATTAGTTTACTTATAAGGAATTTTGTATCGTTTACCTATAAAAGATTAGAGGGCACCTGCTGTCAGCATTTCAAGGCAACTGCCACATGCACGAAGCTGGAGGTACAATGGGAAATGGGACTCGAACCCCAGATCCCTGAGCCTGGCAGCAGCGGGCCCTCTCCACCCAGGAATAGAAAACGCCAGGTCCCGTGCAGGCACCAGCCTGAGCTCCTGAACCAAAGCCCCCAGCAAGCTAGCGGGGTAATGTGGTGAATCTCCTAGGGGCAGAGTTGTTGGGCTCTGCCCCTGGCGAGTGTCTGGATGGGAGACTCTGTGGCTATCCCCACTGACAAGTGTCCCCAGAGGAGCACCCCACAGGCAGGCTGAGGGCCTGTGCCCCAGGAGTGAATGAAGGGCGCGTCTAAGGCTCCGTCAGGGTTGCTTTGGTATGCTCTACCCTATACTCACTCGCAGAGAAAGGAAGGAAGCCTTGTATTTTCTGGGGCCAGTCTAAAAGGCTAATGTCGGGGTGTGTGTGGGGGAGACTGAGCAGCAAGAAGGTTCTAGAAGGAAGAAGTTGTGATAAAACTTTCTCAACTTACAAAAAGTAGGGGAGCCCCAGTCAGCCTCTGTGGCTGCTGAACCCAGAGGGGTACAGGGTGTGCGGCCTGAAAATGTGTCTGAATTTACGCACATTGAAGAAAAGAGAAATACCCCCCAAAGATCCTGCCAGCTGTCTTTTCTGGGAGGTTATTGCCTCTGGCCCCGTGGCTCTCGGTTTCTCATCGTGCCCATCTCTGATGAAACCCTTCATTCGAGCGCTCTGCTGATAGCTGCAGCCCGTTATTTTCTCTCTTCTTGTCTCCAGGCCGATCTGCCAGGGAGATTACTGATCATGACCCTGGCCTGTTCCCAGCTCAGAGATATGTGAGAGGAGAGGGGGGCTCACTCCCCCGGCCACTGTGAGGACAACAGGGAGGTCATGGGGGGGCCCTGATGCCCGCCCACCCCAGGCAGCCAGCTCTGCGGGCCCCCAGGCCTGGCAGCCCGCTGGCCATGCCTCACTGCCTTCATGGTGCTAACAGAGGTGAGGCCCACGCCTCCACAGGCGCTGAAAACAGCAGGCCTTTCATTATATATAGCTCTTTCTTTCCCCTTTCTTTCCCCGCACAGACAGACTAGGGACCCTCCTGGGTGGCCTGACTTCAGGGCTACCAAGGGAGTCCCCTCTGTTCCCCTTAGATACTCACTGCATTGACCCAGTACACAGGGGGTGACATTTACACCACCTCACTCACCACTTTGTGCTCAAGCACAGATGCCCATGTACAAATACTCTCTTGAAGAATTAACACATTATCATACTGCCCTATAAAAATCTGAATGAAGTGGTTAGTGATCAGTCTTGTAGCAAAGTCCTAAGGGAACGGGGTCTGGGAATCAGTCCCTCTGACGGGAAGGAGCTGTGGGGAGGTGTGGGAAAAGCAAGTTAGTTTACAAACAACTAACATTTGTTTTCAATGTCCAAACATGACAATGCTGTGAGGCAGACTTTGTAATGTTGACACACAAGTAAACTGAGGCTGAGGAAGGCCAAGAAAATATCTGACAGAGCCTGAACCCAGTCCTCTAGGCCATGCGGCTTTTCCACGGAGGAGTGTGGGTGTGGGTATATGTGTGCAAAGGCTGGTGCTGGGTCACAGTCACAGCCAGGCTGGCGGTGAGTGGCCAGCAGGGAGCATGGGGCCAGATTGTGCAGAGCTTGGTCTCAGGAAGCAATGGTGAACAGCTATGGTCACTAGAACATGAGCCCTCAGTGGTCCCTCTGGTGGTGTTAGGGAAGATCCAGATGCTTTAATATTACAGCTGCTGGCTTCATCGTAGGCACCTGCTGCAGCCTGCTCACTGCGGGGCCGCACGCCTGGCTCTGTGCTCGGCCCTGAGAAGGTGCTGGAGGTTGCTAGTGAAGTGGGACTAGTGCTCGAGGACAGGTGTGTCTTACGCACACAGAGTGGCCTAAAGGAACGGATGGGAGACTGTTAGGAGGCTGGTGCAGGACTGTCGGGGGGGGGGGGGGGTCAGAGAGTTCCAGACAGAAATACCTGGAAGGTGTGAGTAGAACGGCAGGGGTTTCAGGAAGTGGAAAGGGGTTGGTTAAGGGCTGGTGGCCAGCGGGCTGCCTGTCCAGGCCTCTGCTCTCTCCCATCTGTACCCTCTCACCTTGGCATTCTTGAGAAGGACACTGATACTCACAGGGGGCTTTTTAAAATGGAATTTATTGGGATGACACTGGTTCACAAAACCATACAGGTTTTAAACGTACAGCTCAACAAAAAATCATCTGCACACTGCATCGTGTGCCCATCACCTCAAGCAAAGTCTCTTTCCTGCCTTTGCCCACCTCCGCCAGCCGCCACCCCCTGTCCCTCTGCCTATCACCAAACTACTCCTTTCACCTTCTTTCATCCCCATGTGAGCTTTCTGGTTCCCAGGCCCAGTGACAGGAAGGAGGGAGGCATACCGACAGAACAGGCAGAAAGTAGAGGCCCGGAGAACCTGTCCGGGAAGTGCCCTCCCTGCCTCTCCTGCCACCCGCTGGGCTGAGGAGGGTCGAGCCCATATTGGCCCCACAGTTCCTGGGCATTAGGGGGACCGGGACCGAGACTTGTTCCGTAAGTGGGGACCACTGCACCTCAGGAAACCAGTTGTTGCTTCTGCAAACTGTTTCTGAGCATTCCAAAACGCCTGAACAAATTTGTTTAGAATGGTGTGCTGTTGCCAAGAAAAAAGGAGTCTCAGATACATCCTAGAGCCTGAGTGAGATATACTAATTGGCTTGGCCACTTAATGGTTTGTCAACTGCCCCTTCCAGGAATGTGGATAATTGAAAATTATGAAATAATAATGTCAAACAGCTTTGTCAGTGCGGACGCAGTGGAATTTGTAATTAGAAGACTGGCCTGGCCCACCTGTGCCACTTCCCAGCAGGTGGCTTGGGGCAGGCCATTATACAGAGCTCTGGGCCTCAGTTCCCTCCACTGTAAAAAGGGGATAGTAGGCTCTGCCTCATGAAGCGCTGTCAAGGGTCCGTGTGATACTGCAGCCGGTCTGCCTTTGCTCACTCCCTGGGGTCTTGCCCTGATGCTCACCCTCCCTGCTGGCTCCCCCAGAGAGTGCTGCCAGGCCCGGAGAAGCAAGCCCTATAGGAGGGGTACAGAAGCTCGTGCCAGCTATGGGATTCTCCTCCCAGACCTTGCCACTGTTCCTGCTGCAGCGCCCTCTGGGGCAACTCAGGAGGCTGGTCCAGGAACAGCTAGGGTGACAAGGACCTAAGAATCCTACCCCTCATATTACAGATCAGGAACCGGGCCCAGACAGGGAAGGAGGCAGAGTAATGCTGAGCCGGGATCCAGTTTCTTGACTCCCAATCCAGGCAAAGTCTAGTGTAGTGTCATTGATCTGCCCTCCTCTGGTCCCAGGTTCAGAGGTTAATTCAGGCCGATTATAGGAAGAGCGCCCCTCCCAGGAACAGCCTAGCCAGTCCAGGGACCCCTTCCTTAGGAAGCCTGAGAAATGTCCCAGTTACTCATTAACAGCTCCACACCGAAGGTGCAAACAGGGAGGAGGGCAGGGATCCAGGTCCTCCCCCTGCCTGGTCTTGGCTCTGCCAAAGGTGCCAGCCCCACCAGTTTGCTGGGTGACCTTGAGCACACTGCTGACCCTGTCTTACCCAGAGGACACACATGATCACCTTGACCCGGCTTGGCTGTGGGCAACTGCTCTGGTCCGCGAGACAAGGGGCTGCCTGGCTTCAAAACAGGAAGGGCTCAAGCTGTGAGGTGTCAGCCAGCCTGTCCTACCCTCTACTCCCCAGGGGTGGGGAAAGTTGCTGCTGAGGCCCAGACCCTTGTCATCGTAGATTGAATGACCATAGGTTGGAATGAGTGACCCCAGGAGGGGTGCTGGCATCCTCCTCCCATTTTTGCCTCAGGGGATTCCCTGTCTACCTGGATGAGCTCCTGCCTTGAAGGACCAGGGGAGAGGGGCATAGCACAGAACAGAAGAAAAGGGGTCAGGCATCCTCAGCACCTATCTACCCCCAAAGGGCAGGCAGCTCCGTGAGAGGAGTGGGGGTCTGGGACAAGAAACCAGGAGACAGGGTGCCCCCTGGGAGCAAGGGTAGTCTGGAGGCTGCAGCTCAAGCCAGAGCAATAGGGAAAGGGCGACTTCAGACACTGATACCCCAGCTTGTTCAGGGCTCTGTGAACAAGGGTACAGAGAGGGAGGAACAGCCAAGCCTGTCTTGGGGAGATCCGAACCTGAGGCTGGCAGGACTGCCTGTGAACTCCATTCCAGGCTGCACCATGAGCCTGATGAGGTGCATGGCCCAGTGGGGTGCTGGACTCACAGGGGGCGCTCCTTACATGCTAGCTGGACTTTAGCTCTGTCGGCCTAAAATGCCTCCCACCCAGTTCTTTTTGCATGCATGGTTCTCTCCTGTCATTCAGGTATTGGCTCAAATGTCACCTCCTCAGAGAGGCCTTCCCTGACCACCTGTTACCCTGCCCCAATTCTGCTACTCTCTATCCTTACTCTACTTTGTTCCTTCACTGCACTAAAATGGAGCTCCAGAATGTAACCTCCAGGAGAGCAGGAACCTTGTCTGTCATGTTCACTCCCCAAAACAGGGTCTGGCTCAAGAGTTACTTGTTGAATGAGTGAATTAATGGGGGTGGCGGGGAATGAGTTTTGAGATTTTATTTTAATGAAAAGAATTGCTATATAATTTACATACCATAAAATTCATCCATTCAAAGTGTATAGTTCAATGGTTTTTGGTATGTCCAGAGTTGTAGACCCAGGACAATTTCTATTTAGAGCATTTCCGTCACTCCAGAAGGAAACCCATACCCATTTGCAGTCACTCTGCGTTCCTCTCCACACCCCACCCCCAGCCCTAGGCAGAGACTAATCCACTTTCTGTATATACAGATTTTCAAGGTTCCTCCATGTTGTAGCCTGTGCCAGCACTTCACCCCTGTTTACAGCCGAATAATAGTGCATTGGATAGATGTACCACTTTTTGTTGATGGACATTTGGTTTCTTTCTAGTTTTTGGCTGCTATGAATATGCTGCTATGGTATGTATGTACAAGTTTTTGTGTGGACACATGTTTTCAGATCTTTAAGGCATATATACCTAGGAGTGGAATTACTGGGTCATATGGTCATTCCATGTTGAGACAGATTTTTAAAGCAAGAAGCATGACTGGTGGCAGACCCCCAGTAGGCTTTTGGCTCAGGTTTGTTGCATGCTGAAAGGTGAACAAGCTGCTGGTGAAAGAGGCACAGGCTTTCTAGTCCTGGCTGGTTGGCTCAGTGGTAGAGTGTTGGCCCGGCATGTGGAAGTTCCAGGTTCGATTCCCGGTCAGGGCACACAGGAGAAGCACCCATCTGCTTCTTCACCTTCCCCCTCTCCTTCCCCTCTCTCTCTTCCCCTCCCTCAGCCAAGGCTCCATTGGAGCAAGGCTGGCCTGGACGCTGAGGATGGCTCCATGGCCTCTGCCTCAGGCGCTAGAATGGCTCTGGCTGCAAGGGAGTAACACCCCAGATGGGCAGAGCATCACCCCCCCTAGTGGGCATGCTGGGTGGATCCTGGTCGGGGGCATATGGGAGTCTGACTGCCTCCCAGGCTTTCTAGATGGGAGACCAAACAACCAAGGGCCCAGATGAGAGGAGGGAACTGGCTTTTGTACAATGTTCCCACAGGGCCAGCATCTCAGGGAAACAGGTCTGAGAGTGGCCTGGGGAACCCTGTATAGAAGACTGGGTTTCATGCAAGGGGCAGGGGGGAGTTGGAGCTGGGTCTAGGGCAGGGCAGGGCAGGAGTTGCAGGAATTTGAGAAAAAAAGAAAGAGGAGAGAATGAATAGGACAAAGAGGGGAAGACCTCAACAAGGCTTCAGCTATGAGGGTATACACAGGGGAGAGGCTGAATGAGGCTGGGAGAAGTCTGGGGGAACTCTAAAAGCCATTTATCTACCCTGATGCCTTTGAGATAAAGGGGTCTCCCAAACTGCCCCGGGTGGTTAGGTCCCCAAGAAACCAGGGAAGAAACTGAACTTTTGTCTAGATACCCCCTCTTTTTTCCTGTCTGACATATCTATATACCCTGCCAGCCAGATGGCTTTGTGTTTTATTTGAACTATTTCCTGCTCTCCTAAGAAAGGTCTAGTCCTGAATCTTCTGGCCCTAATTGCACCCTTCTCCCTCTTGGCCTGCATGTGGTGGCCTCCTTCAACATGTTTCTATGCTGGGGGGGGGGGGCAAAGAGCACATGCTGGTCCTGCCCTGAGCACAGGGCTTCTGTCCTTCTCTGCACCCACACTAACATTCAAGGCTTTCCACACTCAGTCCCTCCAATGCATGTCCCTCTGGAGGCACCCAGAAACTATTCAGCCCCTTGGTCTGGGGCAAGCAGTAGGCAGAACTGAGCAGGAATCCCAGAGAACGAAGAGCTACCCAGGCTCTCCTCTCTCCAAGGCTCTGCACTCTCCCCCACGCCCCCGCAACAGCTGGCCTTCTGCAATGCTCAGCCAATCCCCCACTGACAAGCACCAGTCTGGTGCACAAGCCAGTAATCACTTAAGCTGAAAAGCACTTGCAGGGGTATTAGCATTTTAACTGAGATGTGGGGAGGCCCCAAGGAATCAAGCTTTAGAGAGGCTAGTTTCAGGGCTGATGCAAGTTCTGTTTAGGGGGGGTAATCTTGATGGGCTATTCAGCCCATTTATATACAAGCCACCCTTGTGATATCCTTCCATTTCCAATGAAGTCTGCTTTGCTCTTAACCAAAGGAAAGGGTTCTTTGCTACATTTTATCTCAGGGGTGGGAGGACTGAGGTTCGGAATTTAAACCTGAAACACTGACAGGACCTACCCGCCATCGCACCCCACCCGCCCACACTCTGCCCTACGCCCACCCCTATGATCCCATCAGGAAGCCCCAGAGGCCCATAGTTTCCTTCCCAGGAGTGTCAGCTCAGGAAGAATCAACTCATTCCTGTGCCCAGTATAGGGTATAACTTGTAGCCTGCAGAGTTGAAACTGAATACTCACAGAGAGAGAGACATTTCAAAATATCTGGTTCTAGACACAAATGCCTGGGTTCAAATCCTGACTAGGCCTCTTAATAGCTGTGGGATCTGGGGCGAGTCTCTTAACCTCTCTGAGCCTCAGCTTCCTTCTGCAAAAAATGGAAATAAAAAGTACTAGTCTTCAGGATTGTTGTGAAGATTAAATGAGCTGGTACAAATGAGGTGCTAAAAACAGTGCCTCGCATTGGGTAAGTGCTCAATAAAGTTAGTTATTATTGTTACATTATAATTTTTCTTTTCTGTGAGTTTCCCACTGTAAGACGCTTTCCACTGCCTGTTCAGTGCCCCCTATTGAGTAAGGAACCCTGAGGGAGGTACAAAGCCAGTGAGGAAGAGATGGTCCAGTTGATGTGTGTATCTCCACTCTCTTCACTGAGCCTGGCACAACAACCTGCCGTTTAGAATGATACTCATTCTCCTTCCTGTTCTTTGCACTATACATGTTCCTAAAATGTTCCACGTAAGGGAGCTTTTGTAAATAAAAAACAAGAACAAAAATAGAAAACAACTTCCTAGATTTCTAATTAAACCTCTAAGCGGAGCACCTCACACCTGTCAGAATGGCTATCATCAATAAATCAACAAACAACAAGTGTTGGCCAGGATGTGGAGAAAAGGGAACTCTCCTGCACTGTTGGCTTGCAAATTGGTGCAGCCACTGTGGAAAACAGTATGGAGGTTCCTCGAAAAATTGAAAATAGAACTGCCATATGACCTAGCAATTCCACTCCTGCATATTTATCTGAAGAAATCTAAAACACTAATTTGAAAAGACATATGCATCTCTATGTTGAATGCAACAGTATTTACAATAACCAAGATATGGAAGCAACCCAAGTGCCCATCAACAGACAAGTAAATAAAAATATAGTAGTACATATATACAATGGATCATTATTTGGCCATAAAAAAAATAAAATCTTGCCTTTTGCGACAATATGGGTAAACCTAGAGGGTACAATGCTAAGTGAAACAAGTCAGACAGAGAAAGACAAATACCATGTGAGTTCACTTATTTGTGCACTCTAAAACAAATAAACAAAACAGAAATAAATTCATAGATACCCAGAACAGACTGATGGTCGCCAGATGGGAGGAAGGTTGGGGAGGATGAGTAAAAAGGGTGAAAGGATTAAGACGTATGAATTGCCAGTTATAAAAATCGTCACGGGATGTAAAATATAGCATACAGAATATAGTCAAGAATATTGCAATAACTGTGTATGGTGCCAGGTGGGTACTAGACTTATTGGGGGATCACTTTGCAAGGTATACTAATGACTAATCACTATGTTGTACATCTCAAACTAATATAATATTGTGTGTCAAACGTAATTGAAAACATAAATTTAAAAAAAAAACACCTCTAGGCAGGATCAGAATGGATTTTGAGCTTTTTAAGATTTCCTGAATCTCACATACATTCAGTCCTGTACAAAACCCACAGAAACATTAGTATACACAGAGACATTCTTCTTAAGACGAGAATTTTTCAGTTTACAAGAGGATTTGGTAGGGGGATAATTGCTCCCTTATAGATAATGTTTTGTCATTTGGGTGGCTTAAAGTGGGGCCGATCTGTATGACACCTGCGCCCCTCTTCCATCAGCTCTAGGAGTAGGAAAACCCACCCGTATGGATACCTTCCAGGAGTGAGCCAAAGAGGGTACTCCTTGGCCCAGAATGTCTCCCCAGAGGTTTCTCTGGGATACCCCAACTGTGGTTTTGTTCCCAGGCTGTCTGCCTGCTTAAACCCATGCAATCCAGGAAGCCACCCAGCTCGGAGCTGGGACTAGGAAGATCTCCTAGCAGCTTTTGGCTTGCAAGTCATCTATCTGCTGCTTTGGGTCTGTTTTCCCAGATGCTCAAGGAGAGTGGTCCTGCTACCTTTCCAAAGGGCTGCCTGGTTGTGGCCCTGTCCAATTTGAGCGAGAGATGAGGCTCTGCAATGAAATCTCTGGGACCATGCCAGGCACTCAAGAGCCCGGCCCTGGGCAGAGGCCAAGAAGGAGTAACATGGGGTAAGGGAGGGGAGGGAGACCCTGTTACAGGGACAGAGGGTCACCTTACCAAGCTATAAGTAAGACACCCCGCACCTTCCCTACAAGGCCCTAGTGGGGAGGTTCTCACAGGCGAAAGGGCTCTGCCTCCAGGGACCCTGGCACCTCAGAAGCAGGACGACACAGGACCCAAAAGCCTGTGGCCACCTGGGGGCGGCGGCGGGGATAGGGTTGGGGAGACAGACAGCCAATGTCAGCTGATCTTAACTGAAGGTGTGAGCGGAGCCAGCCCCAGGGCGTTCTGTCAAGCCTCAGCCGGCTCTGGCACTTCGGCACTTCGAAGGGCTCCTGAGGTGACACTCCCATTCTTTCCACCTCGCTTCCAATTCCGCCCCGGGCAGCAGGGACTACGAATGGACAAACCTTGAACCCGCTGCGCAGGATGGGGGCCCCTCCCACCTCTGCAAACTCCATCACCCCTCTCCCCGTGGGTGTGGGTGCGGCAAGCGGATGGGAGCTGGGTTTACCCCTCACAGTGGGGGGCGAAGGCCAAGAGCCAATCCAGAAATCACCTTCAGTCTCGGGGGAGAGTTTTCCGGGGAGAGCAGGGGGTGGTGGTGGGGGGAAAGCAGCCTTTCGAGCTGGCAGAGCTAGGAGAGGTGGTCGCAGCCCCGGCACCGCGGGGACATTGAAGAGGGCGGCGGGAGGGAAGGGCAGGGAGGGAAGGGGCCGCGACGCGAGGGCCAGGCACTCACGTCCTCTTAAAGATGCCCCCGAGGACGCTGCCCAGAAGAAGGCAGAGCTGCTGCGAGAAGAAGACCCAGGAGATTTGAGACAGCGAGCTGTGCGTCTGGCAGCGAAGGTCCAGCAGCGTGGGCCCGAGGAAGGCGATGCACAGGCCGAAGCTGAAGAAGACGCTCCAGTAGGTGAGCGTGGGCTGCAGGTTGCGGCGGAGCAGCCCCGACAAGCGGCCGTCGCAGCCCATGGCCCTGGCTGGCGGACGGGCTGGTCGCTGCTAGCCCACAGCGTGCGTGTGCCCGAGTGCCGCCCGCCCGTGGGAGGGCCAGCCCGGCCCCCAAGGCTGGCGCCGGGCGTGGGGTGGGAGGAGGGCCCGGGAGAGGCTGCCCCGCGAGGGGCCCCGCCTCCGGGGGTGGTGGGGGCGGTCTGCGGCCCGCCCGCAGAGTCCGCGAGCGTGCCTCCCACTCCTTCTCCGGCACACACCAGCTCTCCCTCCCCAGGCGTTGGGAGGCCAGCCAGTAGCTGCTCTTCACCCCCGCCATCCTCCCACCCAGCTCTGGGTCCCACCAGCCTCCTTACATAGTCTCCTAAGGTCCAAGGGGCTTGAGTGCCCATTTTAGAGCCGGGCCAACTGAGACCCCCAGCCGTCCTGTGTGTGCGGAGAGGCTGAAGAGCAGGTCTTCCAGCGTTTCGCCTGGGCTCAGGAGAGCTCCTGCTCCATCCCAGACACCAGCCTGGCCCGGGGTTTGGTGGTAGAGGAGCCCCTCAGCCTTCCCGCTCAAACCTAGAGGCTTCACAGACAGACTTCCAGGGTCTGCCAGCGCCCCCCATAACCCCCCTCTCCGAAATAGAAGGCAAAATCTACCCCCCATATCCCCCCTCCCCGAAATAGAAGGCAAAATCTCCCACATACATTTTTTTCTTGGGAGGGTAGTCATTCATGGTTTTCATTAGAACCTCAAAAGGTTCATTGCCCTTTATACAGGAGACCCTAGAAACTATCCATCTTCACTGTAAGCTCTGAGGAAGGGCCTAGAGCCAATCTTCACCTCCTGTATCTTACCTTCGCCTTGGCCCAAAGCTGGAAGGAAGATGATGGGGATGCTTGGTCCAGACTCTGTGTTCCTTTCCTTCCTGTGTGGGGGAGTGGGAAGGAGAAGAACTGGGAAGGTATTGACCTGGAGGAATCCCAGGAGAAATGTGGAAATAACTCTCTAGGAGAGAAAAGAGTTCTGGGGGAAATTCCTATTTTCTTGGAAAAAGCAGGATGGAGGTAGAGTGGGAGGATGTTAGCCTTCAGTCTAGGAGTCCTTGGAGCAGCCTGCAGCTGACATAGACTGACTCTCTTTCTAGTCAGTCACTGGGTTGGTGGGTCCTTGTGTGGTCCTGCTCCTGAGCCAGGACACTGGTCCTGCATTGTTCCTAAGAGGCTGAGCACTAAGGCCCTACAGTGTTACCTCTGCCCAGTTGTTCTACAGTGGTGGGAGCCATTATTCATGCTCACTTGACTTGCCTCCCAGGAGAATCAGAGTTAGGATGGCGGGGGTGGGTGGATGTCCCTTTGACAATTGGCACAAGATTGGGACAACCAACTTCTCTTGCAGGTGCTGTTCCCATGTCACAGTACCACCCCAGCATCTGCTCCGCTCCCCTGGACTCTTACCAGGGAGGGGAGCCCCAAGGTCTCTCTGGCTCAGTGGGTTTGTAGGTGATGACAATTGCTTATTCAGCCATGATAATGGTGGGCCTGCACAGTACTTGTGATTAAAAACTTCCTCTGAAAAAACAAACAATTCATAACCACAAGCATTGGATTGAGTCCTCTGTACCAGTGTCACAGAATTCCAGAATCATTAGAAGCTCAGAGCTGGAAGGAACCATCTCCGGTTGAGCCCCCTATCCCCACCCAGCATTACTGACAAATGTCAGTTCTATTCCTAACTGCTACCTTTTATTAATGGAAACCTTGTTTATCATTTCCTGGGGGGCTGCTTCTCCAGTGGTTCAGCTGGGGTTGTAGGAAGGGTGTTGTGCTTAACTGAAATGCTCCTCCCTGTGGCTCCCCACTGCCACCCACAGGTCTAATTATTCTTGCACTCACAAATAATGATCTCATCCAAGCACTTGGCTTCTCCAGCCTGAACACCTGAAATCCTTTGACAATTTCCTTAGATGTTGTACTACAGCTGCATCAGCGTACTAGTTCAGCTCCTCTGGCCACAGAGGCAGGGACCCTGTTACAGTGCGGCAGCCTGTAGAGCCCGGGGTACTAGAAGCATTCTATAACTTGATCCGGGTGGTGGTTCCACGTATGTAAACATATTTAGTGTGCATTGGGCTATATGCTTTTGACTTGTGCCTTCTACTGAATTTGAATTTTATTTCAGTTAAAAATAAGAAGACTATAATGGATGCAATAACCAGCCCCACTGCAGTCAAAGGTCCTCCTCCTTTTCTTTTTTTTTTCTTTTGTGTGGGGCTCTTGTATTGAGATAAACTGTAACAAAACAAGTACAGCAAGCAATGAGATACGTTCTGTACTAGGGGCACGTTGAGAGCCTGGAGAAGAAGGATCTCATTTGCCTGGGAAGGGTTTGTGGGAAAGGTGATAACTGGGTGTGGAAGGATAAGTGTGAAAAGGGTTTGCTTATTCCCTTTCCTTCTCTTTCTCTATGTCGCTATTTTCTGACATCATAACATTGTTCACCTCCTCCAGGAATCTTTCCCAGAAAAATTCTATCCGAACCCCGAATTTCAACAATTCCCAGATGTACTCCTTGCCCCACTGTCTTCCCAGTGTCAGGTGTTTCGCAGGGTGGTGCAAAGTAGACAGTTTGTTACAGTTGTTCGTATGGAAAATAATACAATAATTAATAAATAATAATGCAAGAATAAACTGTTTTGTGGATTCACAACTGTAAACCTATTTTTACACCCCCTCCCCCAGCCAGCATTCCATGGACTGTTAGCTGCCTCTTCCTGCCTCCCTGCCTCCTCTGCAGCCAGTTACATTGGGAGTTCAATATTTGTCTGTATTTCTCACTCTGCCCCGCCCCTACCCAGGTGTCTTACAGAATGCCTGCAGGTAAAGTACTGGATAAATAGCTGGGGGAATAAATTAGTTGCACATTAGTTTTACAATTACTTTTAGTTTTTTATTTGCCTATCTTATCTGCCAATAACAGCAAGTTCCCCAAGGGCAGAGGCTGCCCTATATTTTTGCTTTGTATTCAAACCTCTAGCCCTAGCTGGGCACCCAGTGGTCATAATTAAATTTGAAGACAAAACCTTGGATGGTCCCTTAGCCACACTCTGACTTCCCTCCTAGTCAATTGCGAGGGAATTATCTTTTTCGCTCAAGCTCTAGAAAGCAGTTTGAGATGCTCAAGTACAGGAAGAGTGACTACATCGGCAGAAAGGAGCTATAAGAGAGAAGTGTTCTTAACTCTTGCCAACTGAAATCTATTCGTTTACCTCAAAGGTCACCTCCTCTGGTAAGCTTTCTTCGATCTTCCCAGGGTCCTTGCTCTGGGCCAGCCTAATCATTGCTTATGATCTGTTTGCTGCCACGGCCACAGGGTACGGTACTCATCTCCACTGGGTGCAAGAGTTCCCTAGAGAGAGGTGTTTGCACTACACTGATTCCCACCTACACCAGGAAATTGATAGTAAGTCAACAGCACTTAGCGGGACATTGATAGGTGATCTACATCCTGGGAATACTCAAGGAGAAAGCAAACAAGATAATACAAAGCAGAGTGGAAGAAGAGGTGGGTACCCTCACCATGGTCCTTTTACATGCATCACAGCTGCCCAAATTTCTTAGTGTATAAGCCTATCATGTACATTTTACTTTTCTGTTTCTGTTAGAATTCAAAACCCTAAAGGAAAAAAGACAATGTACAAAGAGAAAAGTTCTGATAATCACAACCTAGAGGGAACTCAGCTGGAACTTGGGCCTGACTTCATGCTTTGCAGGATCCTCTAAGTGACCATGGGGCTGCCCTTGATCCCAAGGACCCTCTAGTCTCTGTGTGCCAGACTCTCAGGAGGCCTGGCAGGAGCAGTAGAGTGACATCTCCAGTTCAAGGTCATTAAGCACATTCTGCAGTTCCCCTGGCCGTTCTAAGGCATGAGGCTGCCCCTCACCCATCTCTGGATTTTGTCTTTTCAGCCCTCACCTCATTGCCTTGCTGGCCAGGGTGTGGAGAGGGCCGTGGCAGATAGCTTGGTGCTAAGGTGTGAACCCGGATGCAATAACCACTCTACCGAATGAACACAAACAGCAGAGCTGGGTGTGTGCATGAAGAGCCTCCTTTCCAAATACCTGAATGAATTAAGTTTTCGGGCTGCCCACAGAGTGCAGAGGGTGGTCACTGCAGATGCCAAGTTTTGGAAGGACAGGAGCAGGTGAGATGGCACAGCAGCTTCGTTAGATTTAGACCGAGAGTGAGACCAGTGGCTACACACATCCTGGAGGGAATGTTGCATAATACCTGACATTTAGTTGTTGCTGAATATGTGTTAGTGCTTAAAAGTGTTCATTGAGCTCTGGCTGGGTGGCTCAGTTGGTTAGAGCATCATCCTGACAAGCAAAGGTTGTGGGTTTGATCCCCAGTCAGGGCACGTACAGGAACTGATCAATCTCTTTCCCTCTCTCTTAAATCAATAAATACATTTCTAAGAAATGCTAGTTGAAGGTAGTCTAACTTTGAGAATTGGAAGGACTCTCTGAAATGATCTGGTACAATCTCCCACTCAGAAATGGTATCCCATTTACAGCATCCCTGCAGGTCATCACTCAGTCTCACCTTGTGCATGCCTAGGCTTGGAGTCAGATCAGCCAGGGCTGTGGAAAACTGAGTCTCAGTTTCCTCCTCTCTAACATGGGGAGAGTAATTGAGAAAATGTAGGACAAGAGTGTAAGGCAGAAGCTGATACACCAGGTTCTCAATAAATGATTCTTTTCCTCTTCCTCCTCTTCTACAACAGCACAAACTGCATTCTTGGTTTTGTACACAGAACAGAGGCAAGCAAAGTGTGGTCGCGGTCCAGCAACATCAGCATGTCCTGGGGACTTGTTAGAAATGCAGGTTCCCGGTTTTGCCCTAGACTTGCTGAATTAGAAATTTTGAGGGTGCAGCTCAGTAGTCTGTTTTTATAAACTCTCCAGGGGACTCAGATGCAGTTATAGTTTGAGAATCACTGCTCTAGAGCCACAAAGGAAAATGTCACAAATTCCCATGCCGTGGAGAATGAGCCATTAACTATCTGAAAATATTCTTCCTAAGTTTTATTGTTCCCCCCAACATCCTCTCCACTTCTTTCAGACATTCCTCATGTACTATGTCTCCACGACCCTTTGCCATTCTTATCTCGCCATCACGTCATGTTCTTATTGTCAGTGACCCTCTGAAAAAGGGAGCTCCTAGCGCTACACCGAGGCTCTCGAGCAGTCTAAGCAGCACACAGTGCAATGGGTTTGCTGCTTCCTTCGTTCTAGAAACACTGACAGTTATTAACGAAGAGTCTACTCTCTGTCAACTACATGATATACAATGACATTTTGTTTAAATTTTCTTTTTTTTTTACAGAGACAGAGAGAGAGGGATAGATAGGGACAGACAGACAGGAACTGAGAGATGAGAAGCATCAATCAATCAGTTTTTCGTTGCCGTCACAACACCTTAGTTACTCATTGATTGCTTTCTTACATGTGCCTTGACCGCGGGCCTTCAGCAGACCAAGCAACCCCTTGCTGGAGCCAGCGACCTTGGGTCCAAGCTGGTGAGCTTTTGCTCAAGCCAGATGGGCCCACGCTCAAGCTGGCAACCTTGGGGTCTCGAACCTGGGTCCTCCGCATCCCAGTCCGACGCTCTATCCACTGCGCCACTGCCTGGTCAGGCACATTTTGTCTAATTTTTAAAATTTGTTTATTAATTTTAGAGAGAGAAGAAAGGAGAGAGAGACAGAAACATCAATCTTTCTGAATGTGCCTTCACCAGGAATCGAACCCACAATGCCTGCAGATGGGGACGATGTTCCAACCAACTGAGCTCTCTGGCCAGGGCTTGTTTACTTGTTTTATTGAGGTTAACTTACATGTATTAAAGTGCACAAATTGAATTTCTACATGTATACACACCCAGATCAAGATAGATATTTCCAGCACCCACTTCAGACATAGTAGTGTGCTTGCTCAATATTACGCCTATGAGGGCAGTAGTTCATTATTTTTCATGGCTATGTAGTATTCCCTGACATGCATGCACCACAATTTTATTTATCCCATCTATTATGGATGAACATTCAGGTCATTTCCAGCTTGGAGTTATAAATAAAGCTGCTGTGAACATTTATCTACTTGTCTTTTGGTGAACACCACCTCCCATTCTATTGAGTACACTCCCAGAGGTGAGATTGCTAGGTCATAGGATCAGTTCAGCTTTAGTAGATGCTGCCAAATAGTGATCCAAAGTGATGGTAGCAGCATACACTCCTACTGGGGTTCCAGTTGCTCTATATCTTTGTCAGTATTTGACATTGCCAGTCACTTCCATTAATTTTTTTTTAATTTATTTTATTTTTATTTTATTCATTTTAGAGAGGAGACACAGAGTGAGAGAGAGAGAGAGAAAGAGAGAAAGGGGGGAGGAGCTGGAAGCATCAACTCCCATATGTGCCTTGACCAGACCAGTGCAGGGTTTTGAACTGGCAACCTCAGTGTTCCCAGGTCGACGCTTTATCTACTGCGCCACCACAGGTCAGGCACTTCCATTAATTTTAATCACTGTGTTGGCGCACATTAGTATCTTGGTGATTTTAATTTGCATTTCTCTCATAACAAATACTGTTTAGTATCTCATTATATGCTTATTGGCTACTTGCATATCCTCTTTTTTGAAATACCCTTTAGGTCTTCTACCTACTTTTAAAATTAAGTTGTCTCTCTTTTAAATTTTTATTTAGGAATTCTTTTTTTTTTTTTTTTCCTTCGGGGACAGAGAGAGAGAGTCAGAGAGAGGGATAGGTAGGGACAGACAGACAGGAACAGAGAGAAATGAGAAGCATCAATCATTAGTTTTTCGTTGCCGTTGCGACACCATAGTTGATTGCTTTCTCACATGTGCCTTAACTGCGGGCCTTCAGCAGACTGAGCAGCCCCTTGCTGGAGCCAGCAACTTTGGGTCCAAGCTGGCGAGCTTTTGCTCAAGCCAGATGGGCCCACACTCAAGCTGGCGACCTCAGGGTCTCGAACCTGGGTCTTCCACATCCCAGTCCAATGCTCTATCCACTGTGCCACTGCCTGGTCAGGCTATTTAGGAATTCTTGATATATTCTGGATATGTGTCCTTTTCCAGTTACACTTATTGTAAACACCTGCTCATTGTCTGTTCCGGCATCATCTTTCATCTTTACAATGAGTTGCTTTTTTTTTTCTTCCAGGGACAGAGAGAGAAAGAGAGAGGGATAGATAGGGACAGACAGACAGGAATGGAGACAGGTGAGAAGCATCAATCGTTAGTTTTTCGTTGCCGTTGCGACACCATAGTTGTTCATTGATTGCTTTCTCACATGTGCCTTGACTGCGGGCCTTCAGCAGACCAAGCAACCCCTTGCTGGAGCCAGCGACCTTGGTTCCAAGCTGGCGAGCTTTTGCTCAGGCCAGATGGGCCCGCGCTCAAGTTGGCGAGCTCGGGGTCTCGAACCTGGGTCTTCCGCATCCCAGTCCGACACTCTATCCACTGCGCCACCGCCTGGTCAGGCTACAGTGAGTTTTTGAGATAAGCATCGTTAGCTCTATTTTATGGATAAGGAAGCTGAGGCTCAGGAAAGGAGAGTAACTTGCCCAAAGTCACACAGCTAGTACGTATTGAAGTTGAATTTAGAGCCCAGGCCTCCTGACCCCAGAGTCTAGATCCTTCCTTCCCTCACAGGTCACGAGAGAATCATTATAGCCACCTTCCACTGCTCCTGAGTCTCATTTAATTTTCTTCCCTGCCAGCCCTCCTGAGGGTCCCAAGTAAGCCAGGCAGCAGAAGGGCTATTCCTCCAGCTGGTCCAGAATAAGGGTGGCACCTCACAGTTATAATGTACAGCTACTAAGAGTCCCCCAAACCATTGAGAAAAATACTGAACACAGTGCAGTGTTCTTTACCTTCTGTTTCCTGCTCAGCCCTTCCTTTGGGGCTCAGGCAAACTATTCATTCTGCTAGGAGCTCCCTACCCACCAGGGCTGCCCCAGGTGCCTGCCTTGTGTTCCATCTATCTCCTCACTTACCACCCTTCCTGTGCCACCAGCTGGGGTGTCTGTAACACAGATCAATTGTCAGCTCCTTGAGGATGGAGGTTGGGTCATACATTAATCCTTGGATCCCACGGCCACAGCACAGCACCTGCCTAGCACATACAATAAGGCGTTCAGAAAATATTAGCTGCCCAAACGTGCGTTTAATTACTATAACCTTGAACTTAAATGATATTCATGGAGGATTTCATCAGGAATATACAATTTATCTACTTCATTAGTGGTTCTCAGACTTGACTACACATTAAAATCATCTTAAAGTTCAAAAAGTCAGACTCTCTGGTTGATGGAGTCCTGTGTGGGTATTTTGCCGAAGCTCCTCAGGGCTGTCTAATGTGCAGCCAAGCTTGGAAACCGCTATTGCTGAGAACTTATATTTTACCATCAGAGACTTACTTATATATCATGCAGGGGTTAGACCCCTCTTTAAAGTGCCTTTACTGAATTATGCTTGGGCATTATGCCTAGCTGCATGACCCTAGGATATGTTACCGGAGTTATGGTGGAGACATTGTGGCCAATGGGCCCCCTTCATGAAGACACACAGGAGAGATTTCTATTGGGCATCAGCATTAGGAAAAGCTGTGATTTTCCTGAGCATCCAGTCCATGTTTATCTTAAGGGTGCTGGGAATCATGTAATAACACTATTTTCCAAGTTCATAGTAGGTGCTGGATAGCTCACGGTCCACCTTTATCACCTATGTAACGTTTTATGGTATATGTATTGTGTTCTGATTTGGATCCTCTTTATTTTCTGTCCTTTTCTCCTCATTCTCCTTTCCTTGTCCCCCCCTCTTAATAATGTTTTCTAATGGTGATATAATTGATGTACCATAAAATTCACTCTTTTCAAGAGTATGATTCAATGGTTTATAGCAGAGTCACAAGGTTGTGTGACCATCACCACTACCTAATTCCAGAACATCTTCATCCCCCCAAGAAACTCTATATCCATTAGCAGTCACTCCCCTTTCTCCCATTCCTTCAGCCTTTAGCAACCAATGATCTATTTCCCGAATCTGTTCTGGATATTTCATATAATGTGTGACCTTGTCTGTCTGGCTTCATGCACTTACTATAATTTCTCTTTACCTTTCTCTTCTTTCTCCTCCCTCTCTCCCTCCCCCCTTCCTTTTTTTATTCAGTGAGAGGAGGGGAGGCAGAGAAACAGACTCCCACATGTACCCCAACCGGGGTCCACCTGGCAAGGTGACTAGGGGACGATGCACTGCCCATCTGGGGTGTTGCTCTACTGCTCAGCAACAGAGCTTTTCTTAGCACCTGAGGTAGAGGCCATGGAGCTATCCTCAGCACCCTGGGCCAACTCCCTCCAATCGAGCCATGGCTGCAGGAGGGGGGAGAGAGAGAGAGAGAGAGAGAGAGAGAAGTGAGAGGGGGAGGGGCTGAGCTAACTGGTTAGGGCCAGTATAATGTTTTCAAGGTTCATCTATGTTGTAGCATGTATCAGTACTTCCTTCCTTTTTATGGGCAAATAATATTTCATTGTATTGATGAACTACATTTTGTTTATCCATTTATCAGTTGATGGATTTTTGGGTTTCTACTTTTTGGCAATTATGAATAATGCTGCTATGAACATTCATGTACGAGTTTTTATATGAACATGGTTCAGTTCTCTTGGGTATTGTACCAAATGGGTGGATTTGCTGGGTCATATAGTAACTCTATTTAACTTTTTGATATTCTTTACTCACTAAAATTTTTAAATATCTCACTGTATTGCGTATATCTCTGTAAGCCACTGCGAATCCTTCTTTTGGAATGAGATGGAGTATAAATAAATAAATAAATCACCAAGCATTCCCAAGCCATCTGTTTAATAATCTGCACTTGAATTTTGCCAGGATTCTATATTGAGCTGCTTGGTGTATAGTTCCCAGAAATACCTTCTGTTTCTTTGTGAAAATCAGAACATGTTCTCATCTCCAATGTCCTCAACATTTATCTGGCTTGTTTTTCAGTCCTACCTGCAAGGTATTTCATGACTCTGGTGTCTAATTCATCTGAATCTGACCCCCAGAACTCATCAGCAGTCACGTAAGCTCTCACCATCTACCTTCTCCTCTATCAGGTGATGTACTTAAATTTTTATATCCAAGTAACTTGTGCACATGATTAAAAATAAAGCAGAACAGAAGCACCTACAGTGAACTGCCTGCCTCACCCTTCCCCCCTCCAGTCCTACTCCCAGGTGCAAGTGCCTCTAACTCTTCGCATCTTATTCTGGGAGGGATTTTCATCTCTAAATAATCTGACTATGCTGCTGTTTCTGGATTTCTCCCTTTTAAACATCCTCTGTTGACTATGAAAGATGAAGATTTAATTCACATGTATCACCCAAACAATCCTCCCCCACCCTACTCCCAACATGGTTATATAACTGTTTTCATTTAGTTTCCTCTAAATAAAATAAATCTGCTGACTTTGTTGCCTTAAGTAACATATGTGTGTCTTCATGTCTTTGTTTCTCACCCCACCGGCTATTGATGGTAGTTTGACTGGCTATTTTGAAGGATAAGGATGTCATCACTCCTACCTTTCCATCTGGCTTCCCTTCCCAGCTTCTGTCTTCTGAGCATTGACTTTAAATGCTCAATGTGGATAACACGTATATTCTAATTTTCTAACCATAGTTAAGTCTCCTGTGTTTTACCTATAGGTTGGTTCTAAAAGTTTAAATCCAATAAATAATGTTTACATTGTGACAGTGTAAATGTTGTTTATTGCAGAGTCAATAATAGTGACATTTCTCTCTTTTGTTTCAGTTTTCATAGAGTTTCACATTGCTTTCTTCTCTTCCTCCTTCTTTTTCCTCTTCTTTTTACTTGCTATGATCATTTCCCCAAGTTTGTTTCTAACTTTTCAGCATAGAGCATTCTATGTATGAAGTCCCCCTTTTCTCCCAGGGGCGTCTCACACGGGGCACTCTCTCTCCCTTTTGCTCGAGTTTGGGCCTTGCTTTTCTGTCATACTGTTGTCAGCCTGGGGCTTCCTATCCCTGATGCCCTGAGCTGGTCCCACTGTTTTCTCCTCTCTTCTTTCTTTTTCTTACTTGTTTACACTATTATTTTGCTGATCTTCAAGTAATTTCTTAAGAAGGAGTGTGTGGTATGTAGATTTTCTGAGTTTCTCCTTTCTGAAAGTGTCATAGCTCCACCCTCAATGTTGAATGGTAATTCTGAGGTGTATAGACTTCTTGGTTGAAAATTTCATTTTTCACAAAATGTTGAAGGCATTGTGAGAATCCTGAGGCCAATCTGATTATTTATTTACTTCAAATGAGTTGGTTTAATTCCAGGCAGTACGGAGTTCAGGATGAAATAAACACTAAAGAACACACTTTGACAGGATTCTGGGTTGGTTTTACGCTGACCTCACAGCTAATGCTGAAATGGCAAAGTAAGAAGAACTAAAGAGGCAAATCACTGACTGATTGTTAGTATTTTTACAAAACTTTATCTTAAATGTATGTCAGGCTTCAAGACAACACTTCATTTTACCTATAGGTGGCAAGAGATGTCATGACAGGGAATCGACATATTAAAACAGGAATGGGATTAAGGGTCGCCATTGCCTCAGGCACAAGGAACAGCCCATTTATTTGCCAGATTTTTTAATTTCCCACGGACTTCGCTCTTAGCTCTTCAATTCTCTTCTGCTCCTCTTTTTACTCCTCTTTTTTTGTTTAAGAGTCTTATCTTCCTTGTCCATCTCCTTGGCCTGCTTTTTGGGCTGCTTCAGGGGCTCTTGCCTGTCACCTCCGCGGCTGGACATGGTGCCTGCTGTCCTTTCTCTAAACCCTCGGATTATTATGTTTTTAGAGGTAAACTTTTCTTCCCTTCTGGAATCTTGTCTTTATCATTGCTATTCTAAAGTTTCAGCATAATGGTGCATTTAAATTTTTTAAAAATTTATTGATTGATTTTAGAGAGAGAGAGAGAGAAACATTAATCTGCACCCATATGTGCCTTGACCAGGGATCAAATCCACTATCTTTGTATATTAGGATGATACTCTAACTATCCGGCCAGGACACCATGATGGTGCTTTTATGTGGCTCTCTTATTTACTTCTTCTTTTTTTTTTATTTACTTCTTGTATTGAAAATTTTTTTTTTTTTTTACAGGGACAGAGAGAGAGTCATAGAGAGGGACAGATAGGGACAGACAGACAGGAACAGAGATAGGTGAGAAGCATCAATCATTAGTTTTTTGTTGCCGTCATAACACCTTAGTTGTTCATTGATTGCTTTCTCACATGTGCCTTGACCACGGGCCTCCAGCAGACCGAGCAATCCCTTGCTGGAGCCAGCGACCTTGGGTCCAAGCTGACGAGCTTTTGCTCAAACCAGATGGTCAGCACTCAAGCTGGCGAGCTTGGGGTCTCGAACCTGGGTCTTCTGCCTCCCAGTCCAACGCTCTATCCACTGCACCACTGCCTGGTCAGGCTTGTATTGAATTCTTGGTTTCCCTTTTTCATCTGAAAATTCTGCCCTTTAGCTTTGGAAAAATTATTTTATTTTATTTGAGAATATCTTTCTTTCTATTTTCTTTGTACTTTCCCCCGAAGATTCACTATTATCCATATCAGATCAATTCTCTAATTCTTATACCTTTTAACACCTTTTATTGACATTTTAATTCCAAATTCTACCTTTAATTTCCAGTAACTCACATGTATTTTCTGGCTGCTCCTTCTCCTAGCATCCAGTCCTTGTTTAGGGATGTGGAACCTTAACTCTCCCTGTGGGTACTGTGGGTACCTATTAGTTATTTAACATTTTCTTTTGTCTTCTGTTTCCTAAATTATTTCATTTCCTTCTGGAGCACCGCCCCCCATTTATTTATCATTGTCAATTTTTCATGCTAGAGGTATTTTTTCAAATGTCTGATGGTCTTAGTCTTTTCATATTTAAGAGTGAGGCTGGGCTGGTCAGGTGGCAGATTTCATTACATTACATTACATTTGGGCAGGGACTCTAAGTACTATATTCTCCATGTATAAGACGCCCACATGTATAAGAGTCACCTTAATTTTGGGGCCCGAAGTTTGAAAAAAAATGTATTACATAAAGTTATTGCACTCAAGTTTTATTCATCATAAAACTCAAACAACTCATCATCACTGCCAAAACGCCCATCCATTAGCTTGTCCTCCTCTGTGTCTGATGACGAATCCCTGTCTTCAACACTGAGCGCAAAAAACAAGCGTGAAAAAGCGGGAAATGCAAGTAAGAAAACCCCTATAGCCCCTGTATAAGATGCACCCAGTGTTTAGACCCCACATTTTTTGGGGAAATGTGCATCTTATACATGGGGAAACACAGCACTAGAGATGGAAGCCCCTTCCTTGGGGTCACTGAACCTTCCCATTGGGCTGGACCCCTGGCTGTCCTATGTGTGGCTTAGGGGTGGGCTGTTCTGTGTACTGTTGGTCATTCCTCTTTCCAGCCACGCTGTATCTGCTGCCTCCTCTGTACTGCCCAAGCCCTGGGCTCTCGGAGGCCCGAGCCCCTGTGGTTCTGCTGGGATAATGTGCCACTTTCTCAGCTGCACATCACACCCCCCCAGTCCACTGCCCTCCACCCCCTTCAACAGTGATTCTCTTTTCTCTACGTCCCAGTTCCTATAGATTTACAAAACATATTTATCTGCAGTGGCCTCCCTCCTGTTCTCCTTATTATTAGGAGAACATACTTTTAGTTATTGCTTTATCATCATTTCAGTGGGGTCACAGAAGGAGAAATGACAAACACAGGTGGCCAATAGTCTGTTTCTAAAGGGAAATCTTTGATTCCCTCTTCACGTGACTGTTGAACCATTTTCAGAAAGAAGGCCATTCTCCCTGATGTAGGAGAATGAGATGAATTAAGAGTTTCATCCTGCTTGACCTGTGGTGGCGCAGTGGATAAAGCGTCGACCTGGGAACACTGAGGTCGCCAGTTCAAAATCCTGCACTGGTCTGGTCAAGGCACATATGGGAGTTGATGCTTCCAGCTCCTCCCCCCTTTCTCTCTTTCTCTCTCTCTCTCTCTCTGTCTCCTCTCTAAAATGAATAAAATAAAAAGAAATTTTTTAAAAAAAGCTTAAAAAAAGAAAGAGTTTCATCCTTATAATGAATCTCTGCACTTGGCAAAATGGAGTCTCAGGGACTCCTTCCTTCTCTGCCCACTTTCTCTTTCCTTCAGACACAGCTCCCTCTCTACCCAGTCACCCTGTCGAAGACCTTTGGATTCTCACATTCAAATGCCAGTTTGTGTCTGTCCTGTTGATTCTGTGTTCAGCAATTTGCAATTTGCTGAATTTATAGCTCCAGCTCCATCCGCTTTTCAGTGGTGGGATTCAGCCGGTTTGCACTGGTCTGGCAGAGCCGATACCTAATTTTTGTTGAGTTCGGTGAACCAGATGTTAAAATGGCACTTGTAATCAGGGTTGTCTCTAAAGTGGGCACCTGGGCAGCTGCCCAGTGTGGAAATCACAAGTTTACATTCCTTTCTCTCTCTCTCTCTTTTTTTAAGTGAGAGTTGAGGAAGCAGTGACAGACTCCCGCATGCGACAGACCCAGACTGGGATCCACTAGGCAAGACCAACCTGGGGCGATGCTCTGTCCATCTGGGGCCCTTGCTCCTTGCAACTGGAACCATTTTTTAGCATCTGAGGTAGAGGCCATGGAGACAAACTCAGCACCCAGGGCCAACTTGCTCCAATCAAGCCATGGCTGCAGGAAGGGAGGAGGAAAGAAGGGAGAGAGAGAGAGAGAGGGAGAGAAAGAGAGTAGTGAGAGGGGGAGGGGTGGAGAAGCAGGTGGGTGCTTCTCCTGTGTGCCCTGGCTGACAATCAAACTTGGGACTGACACTCTACCACTGAGCCACTGGCACCAGAGACCTTTGGTTTTATTAACATTCACCTGTGCAACAATGTATTCTAAGCATTCCTAGTAATGTTCATACCATTCATAGGTGAAAAAAATTGCAAGTGACGACACCAATCAAGAAGCAATGTGGAAATACCTTGATGGTTTTATTGTTTTTTGCTAGGAATTAATGAATATCTTTTCATTAATATTATTTAACTCTTTCTTATAACATAATCTAGTTTTGTGTACCTCTTTTATTGTTCTTATTTAAATATATGAAATAATGAACTACATTTTGGTATATCTTTCTTCTTTTTTATTTTCCCCTTAAAACAGTCATTAGGGAAGAGAACCAGTTGTTAAATTATTTGAATCCCACCACTGCACTTCCTGTCTCATGGTTCCAATTCATCGTTTAGTTCTGAGCGGGTTTCTCCTGTATGCTTGCAGCAGCCTCCTAACTCCCTGCCTGCCCAACTCTCATCCAGTCTCCTTATACTTTAACTTCAGACCTGAATTCATCCCTCATTTACATCAAGAGAGGAACAATTAAAAAATATTATTGTTTATTTTATTGATTTTAGTGAAAGGCAGAGAGGCAGGAATACTGATCTGTTCCTATATGTACCTTGACCAGAGACCAAACCAGCAACCTCTGTACTTCAGGATGATACTCTATCCAACTGAGCCATCCGGCCAGGGCAAGAGAGGAACAATTTAAAGCAATTAATACCGCCTCTACATAGGGCTGTTTGGCACTATCCATTAAAATTATAACTGCATCTGCCCTTTGCCCTGCAATTGCACTTCCAAGAAGTTATCCTGCATATAGAGTTGTACTTGTGCAAAATTACATATGTGCAAAGCTATTTATTGCAGCACTTTTATAAAAGCAAAAGAATATAGAGAACCCTACTGACTACTCGTAGAGACTTGCTAAATAAATTACAGTGCATGCCCCCCCTTCTGCAGCAGGCACGTTTTCCCTTGCCTCCCTCTCCTATGCTCCAAGGGCTATTCTTTTGCTTTGTAACTTGTTTCCTGAGCCCGTTTGTTCTATGGCTCACTTCTACCTCTGCAACTGTATAAATACACTTTGAATATTAAAAAGTTATAATGCATCCATACAATGAAATACTATGTAGCCATAAAAATGAGAAAAGTCAATATGTTGACAGGAAATGGTATTTAAGACATATTAAGTACAACCTGAAGGATGCATAATAAGTGGCCAACACTTGTGTAACATTTGTGCAAAGGGGGAGAAAGAATGTTTATCTTCTTGTCTATTCATGAAATTCCTGGAAGGTTACAGCAATATTCATTGAGTTCAAGGAGGAACACTAGATGGTGGAAGATATTTTTACTAAATACACTCTTGTATTTTTTGAATTATGGAGTACACAAATATATTGTCTATTAAAAATAAATGAATAAGCCTGACCTGTGGTGGCGCAGTGGATAAAGCGTTGACCTGGGAACACTGAGGTCGCCAGTTCAAAACCCTGCACTGGTCTGGTCAAGGCACATATGGGAGTTGATGCTTCTAGCTCCTCCTCTCTCTCTCTCTCTCTCTCTCTCTCTCTCTCTCTCTCTCACTCTGTGTCTCCTCTCTAAAATAAAAAATAAAAATTAAAAAACAAAAAAAAAAAAAACATTAATAAAAATAAATGAATAAAATTTAAAACTCTTTGTATCATCTCAATTTAGCTTTTATAGAAATATACACAAATTATGCTAAGTTATTATACAGGTGTGGCCAAAAGTAGGTCTATAGTTGTAATACAAATAAATGATACAATAATTAATAAAGAGTAATACAAGAATAAACTCATGCACTCATAACTGTAAACCTACTTTTGCCTACCTTTGTAAAATAACTTGTATGTTAATCTATATATTTTCTGAGTTCATATGTTCTAATATACATAATCCTTAATATGAGAGATGCATTTTGCTATATTTATATGCCTAAATATTACATGTTGTATTTATCATACATATTTTCTTTTTAAAAGTCTTTATAAAAAAGGATATGAAAGGAAACATTAAAATATTAACATATGAATGATTTTAAGTTTATTTTTTATTTATTTTCCTGTTTCTCCCCCAATTTTTTATGATAAGGATATATGACATCTAACAATCAGGAAAAAATCATGTATGCTGCCTCCTCCCACTGTCCACAAGGTAAAGCTCAGCCCTCCAATGTGCTTGTCAAGGGCCCTATCTGCAGTTCCATCCTCTTCTGTCAGACCCCACTACCCTCAGGGGAGGGTTTATGACCCCAGAACAAGACCTCTTGGCTGTTCTCCCCTGACCTGCAGAAACGGGACCCAGACTTCACTGTCTAGCTCAAATGTCCTCTCCCAGATAGAATCAGTGGCTCCCTCCTTTGTGCCCAGGTGATGACTGTCTCCTCTGGATTGGATTCCTCATGTGTGTGGCCCTTGTCTTATGAGTCAATGAGTTTCTAGGTGTAGCTCAGGCCCTAAGATGGATGCCAGAGATGTGTGGGCCCAGCAGTTCTCTGAGGCTTCCTCCCTCTTCGGGGAGTTGGAGGCACTAAGAGTTACTGCTGGCTGCAGTCCTCACTTCACGTAGGTGTCTCCTTTCTGTTTGTTAGAGTTTCTGGGGTGTGATCTTGGTGTCATGCCTGACCTGGCTGTCGCCTGTTCCTCCCTTGGCAGGGCCCTGTACGTGGCAGCATCTTCAGACAACTGCATCTTCCAAACCAATTCTATGCCCCGGGTCCTGGACCAACCCCAGTGGTCCAGCTTGAGAGGAAGGGGCTCTCCCAGGATGGCTGGTCTGTCCCAGGGAGAAAGGAGGGAAAGGAGGTCCTTTCCTCATGTCAAGTGGAGAACAAATGGAGCTGGGAGATGAGGCGACATTTGCCCCAAAGATTTCCATATCCCCCACAATCTTCTCCCAGAGCCTTCCAGTCTTCCCCCGCCTACCCCTATCCAGAGGGAAATTAGCCAGAAAGGGAGGAGATAGAGGTAGGAGGAGTGACTAAAGCAACCCCACCACATATCCCACTTTCCTGGAAGACTGAGTCTGCTCCTCGCCTTCTTGCATGCAGATTCTTGCAGAAGAAAGAAGCTATCAGGGACTCCCACGTCTTCCTAGTGTCTCAGAGTGCAGAGACCCAGTGGTTCACCAGCTGCCCCACCCGCGTCTCTCACCAAGCCCTGCCCCCACTTCACATGGAAGCTGCACTTAAAGGAAATGGCAGAGAGAAGCAGATGTCACTTTCTTTTCCATCTAGGTCCTGGCTTACAGATTCTCATTCTCTCCCCTAATCCGGCCGCTGAGGCGCTCACCCTTATCCTTATTCTCAAGGAGATTTATCAAGAGGATGAGTCCCAGCCTGAGAACCTAGAAACTTAGCTCCGTTTACAGCATCACCTGTGAGTGAGGGCTGCCAGAGCTAACTTTGAATGTGGTGGTCACTTGGCCTTGGACGGACGCAGGCAGACCTAAAAAGTCCAGACTATAAAAAAATCTCCCCAAGTTCAAAATCCTTCCATCAACGAGCAATACGACTAATACTTACTGAATATTTACTATGTGCCAAATATTTCTGAGTGCTTTCCCTGTATTAAGGAAGAGGATATATTTATTATCTTTGTTTTACACATAAGGAAATGGCACAGGGAGGTGACATAGGTGGCCCATGGTTGCTTACCTAGGGGTTGGCCTAGCCAAGATTTGAATCATCTGGCTCCAGAGCCTGTGCTTTTAACCTTGAGGGTACACTGCCAGGGGCGAGGCCTTCTCCCATGGCACCTCTTTCTGGCATCTTCTTGTAAAGTGCACACACTGCTGGGGAGAGTCCCAGTATGCCTGGTCCACTGGGTATGAATGGGTTTATCCCCAGGGAAGAGTTGGCGGATGGCCTGAGGGTGCCCCCCCCCAGGCTTCTTAAGGTGCGGAGGGAAAAAAGAGAGCATGAGGATCAAGGAAGGATAGGGGTCTTCAGAGCCACGGAGGGTGGGGGAGGAGAGGAGGAATAGTTATGACCCCCAGCTCAGTAGAGACAACTCTGGGGCAACTGTGAGGGAAGGATAGAGAAGTGTCCTTGAGCCGATGCCTCAGAACACATGCTTTTGGTGTGACCTGCTGAAGGGCTTGGGTGTGGATGGGCAGGGGAGCGGAGTGGCAGAAGCAGCCCTCCAGACCTGACCTTCGGGCCTCAGACTGATCCCTGACCTCTGAGGGTTGTACCAGGCCACTCCATTAAGTCCCCAGCAGAGTGAAGTGGGTCTGTGCCCGCTGGAGGCTGCTGGGAGTCTCGAGTTGATACTGCCTCAAAACATTGAGTAAGCTTCTTTTGTCACACACCTGGTGCTGACCACTCTGCACCTACTGTGTGCTCACCAGGTCTTCCCAGCCGAGTGGTGACATGGACCAGATCGTCCTCATTGGGCCTGTGTGGAATTGAGTTCAGGGAGGTGGTTATGTGCCCAAGATCACAGAGTGGCCAAGCCGGGATTGAAACCCAGAATTGTACACCGCAGAGTGGCACACTCTCCACTGGTCCGCAGCTGCACCCCAGGGACTCCTGCCAGCCCTGCGGCTTCGGCCCTAGACCTGCAGCAGTTCCTTCCCTTCCAGATGCAAAAAAGTCTACCTGATTCAAAACTGTCTGGGGAGCGTTTTTAATACAGATCCCCAGAGTTCCCCCTGGAGATTCTGACCCATGGGGGCGGGGCCAGGGCTCTGCTTTCTTAGCTACCCCAAAGAAGTCCAAAGCGAGAGGTTCCTGACGCACCCAGCTCTGAGAAACCTGCTCTCTGCAGCGTCTAGGGATCTCAGAGGTAGCTGTCCCAAGTCCTTCCCACAGCAGGGTCCATAAACACCTGCAGGATGAAATGAGGGCCCCTTTATCCCTGATTCAGTTTTTTTTGTTTTTGTTTTTGTTTTTGTTTTACAGGGACAGAGGGAGAGTCAGAGAGAGGGATAGATAGGGACAGACAGACAGGAATGGAGAGAGGTGAGAAGCATCAATCATTAGTTTTTCGTTGCCGTTGCAACACCATAGTTATTCATTGATTGCTCTCTCACATGTGCCTTGACCGCGGGCCTTCAGCAGACCGAGCCATCCCTTGCTGGAGCCAGCGACCTTGGGTCCAAGCTGGCGAGCTTTTGCTCAAGCCAGATGGGCCCGCGCTCAAGCTGGCGAGCTCGGGGTCTCAAACCTGGGTCTTCCTCATCCCAGTCCGACGCTCTATCCACTGCACCACTGCCTGGTCAGGCCCTGATTCAGTTTTTAATTTTTATTTTTTATTTTTTATTTTTTTAATTCATTTTAGAGAGGAGACACACACACACACACACACACAGAGAGAGAGAGAGAGAGAGAGAGACAAAGAGAGAAAGGGGAGAGGAGCTGGAAGCATCAACTCCCATATGTGCCTTGACCAGACCAGTGCAGGGTTTTGAACTGGCGACCTCAGTGTTCCCAGGTCATCGCTTTATCCACTGCACCACCACAGGTCAGGCTGATTCAGTTTTTAAAATGTTAACAGGGTGGTGGGAGACTTTTCTAGACTGTGGAGCAGTTCTCTGCCTTCAGAGGCTTTAGGCTACTTCTCCTGGGTTCCATTCCACAGCCTGGGGATGAGTGAAGGGACAGGGCCACCTCTTGAGGTCTTGGTAGGGACCTGTGGCTCCCCTATGTTTTCATACCAGGATGCTGTTCTTTGGCTTAAGTCATAGAACAGAGCCTGGCCTCCACGCAACGTTTCTCAACCTGTGGCCCACCACTTCGGAACCACCTGTGTTATTTGCCCCCAACCTTGATTTACTGAATTAGAACAGGGGAGAGAACAGGGCCCAGAAATCTACATTCTCCATGTGAACATCTGAGAAATCCTGCTGTGCAACATGGACTTTGGAGTGCCACAGACCTGGGTTCAAATGCCAGATCCGCCACGACATCAGCTGTATGGTTCAGAGACTCATTTCCTTGTCAATAAGAAGTGGGGCCTGCCCATCAGTCTTGCTGTGAGGATTAAATCAAACCAGGAGACAAGAGATGCACAGGCACCTGGGAGCCACTGGCAGGCACACCCAGCTGGTGGCAGAGAGAGAGATGCATGAAGAAATGCCTTCCCGGGAGGGGAGAGCTGCAGGTTGCGAACAGGGAACAGTACTCACCCGGGTGGCAAACACTGAGTGACTTTGAAGCAATTTTGACTTTGCATTGTCTCCGGGGAGAGCTCAATGAAGCTTTTCAAGATGACTAGGTCTGTTCCCATCCTCAGGTGTGATCCATTTCAAGTTGGGGTCAGATGTTGTAAACAAAATACCATTCAGTTTTGGCTCAATGCCCCTTAGCCAAACCCTTCATCCACCAGCCCTTTCCCACTTCCACACCCATTTCCCCTCCCCTCCACTTTACATTCCTGAACCCCTCATGCTGAAGGGCAAGGCCCTCTTGGCAAGCCACACGTCTGCCAAGGTCCCTGGGACCCTCATCCTTGTAGTTGCTGCCAGGAGTGGGGAGTCTCCAGGCTACCTCCCCATTCTGCTCCCCCAGTCTGGCCGATTCAAGGAAATGCCAAAGCTTTTGAAAAGCTTCAGCCATTCATAACGGGTCAGTTCCCTCCGGAAATGTTCCCCAGCTCTGCGGAAAGCCTGCCAGGCGACTTGGTGATGTCCTGCTCTCAGCCCACACAATGTGCAGGCAGAACAATGCTGAGTAGGAAAAACATCACACCCATCCATAGGCTCACATCCTCCTGGGACCCCACCCCAAGGCTCCCAGGGCTGGAGAAGGGGGCAGGGAGGAGCAGCTGTGGACAAGGGGAAGGGGAAGAGTGGGAGCCGACCATACTTCCTCAGCTTGGCTGCATTCTGAACCAGCTGGGCGAGTCAGATTAGAAGTCAGATCTGCTATTGTAGCTTCCCTGCCAGCCCCGGGCCACTGCTCAACAGCCCTGACACTGGAACAAATTAAAACGTGAGCTGGCAAACAAAGCCTTTCAGAGGGCAGTGAGGCAGGTAGGCGAATCTGGTGGGATGCCTGGCTTTGTCACTTAACTGACCAAGTGCGAGGTGTTCAATCTCCTAGGCCTTCAGTTTCCATATCCATTAATAGTGTGTTTGTACAAGCCCAGTCAAGTTCACAGGAGGTTTTCAGAGCACAATGGGCTACTGTGGTTGAAAGTGCCTCTATAACTATAAAGGAGTCACTTGGTCACCAACTGGTGTCATTACTAACAAAGCAAAATGGGGTGACCTACCCGGGAGAGATCACACTCAAGAAGGCTTGCTACTCTTCAACCCAGGCAGCTTACAACCCAAACCCAAGAAAGAGAACTAATAGACGTTGCAAAACTTGAGAACAGACTTCAGACTGTTAGGATTTCTAGATTGTTGGGTTTAGGAGTAGGGCTAGAGGTGAAGGGATGGTAGAGGTTGTTCTTAGAACTCAGATTTCCATACTGAAACCCTCTGTCTCCACTTATGTTGTGTATATTTGGATGGCCTTTTTGGCGATGGAGGTTATGAGGGTCTAAGATGCCCATGATGTAGGCCTAATTCATCCACTAGAACTGAGCCCATAAAGAGTGTTCATGCAGTTGATCAAGGAAGGCTTTTTGGAGGAGAGTTTGAAGCACTCTTGAAAGGAGAGAGGGAAATGTCTCCTACAAAACATTAAAGTGGGACCCTATCCAGAATCCTAGTGGGATAGCTCAGTTGGATAGAGCATTGTCCTGATACGCAAAGGTTGCAAGTTCGACCCTCAGGTACAGATAGATGTTTCTGTCTTTCTATCTCACTTTTCCTTTCTCTCTTTCTGAAATCAATAACTTTTTTTCTTTTTTACAGGAACAGAGAGTCAGAGAGAGAGGGATAGAAAGGGACAGACAGACAGGAACGGAGAGAGATGAGAAGCATCAATCATCAGTTTTTTGTTGTGACACCTTAGTTGTTCATTGATTGCTTTCTCATATGTGCCTTGACTGCGGGCCTTCAGCAGACTGAGTAACACCTTGCTGGAGCCAGTGACCTTGGGTCCAAGCTGGTGAGCTTTTGCTGAAGCCAGATGGGCCCACGCTCAAGCTGGCAACCTCGGGGTCTCGAACCTGGGTCCTCCATGTCCCAGTCCGATGCTCTATCCACTGCGCCACCGCCTGGTCAGGCAACTTTTTTTTTTTTAATTGTAGTTTTCTTCATTAAAAAACACTAAAGTGGGAGCAGCCAGGTTGATGTAATACTGGGAGTAGGGAAAATACTTTGAGGTCATCTGTTGTCCCCCTCGCTGTAAGAACAGCGGCATTGAGTCCCAGCAGGGGGAAGGGGCCTGCCCAAGGCCCAGTGAGTCTGACCGAACAGGAACCACAGACAGAAGTCCAGGCAGAGGGAGCAGGAACAGAGGGAGGTGCGTCTTCAGAGAAAGGCGGGTCCTTGGTCCTCTTGGAAGAGTATAGTGCAGGGGCCCCCAAACTATGGTCCACGGCCGCATGCAGCTCCCTGAGGCCATTTATTGCCCCCCCCCCCACTTCTGGAAGGGGCACCTCTTTCAGTGGTGGTCAGTGAGAGGAACACAGGATGCATCCGCACCCATAGTTTCCATTGAAATACTGGTCAGTTTGTTGATTTAAATTTACTTGTTCTTTATTTTAAATATTGTATTTGTTTTTTTACTTTAAAATAAGATATGTGCAGTGTGCATAGGGATTTGTTCATAGTTTCTTTTATAGTCCGGCCCTCCAACGGTCTGAGGGACAGTGAACTGGCCCCCTATGTAAAAATTTTGGGGACCCCTGGCCTAGAGTGTGCAATGGGTGGTCACCCAGCTGGAGAAAGAGGGAGCCAGGGCTAGACACAAAGCCCATGGGCACCTTGCTAGGAGGGGCATGCCCCTTAGAGATGACAGTGGCACAGTCAAGATGTCTTGAAGCCCCTTACAGCTTGGGGCCACATTCTTTTGATTATTCTGGTGGAGGGGAGAGGGACAGGGTAGGGGTAGAGTTTGGAAACACCTAGAAATAAGACCATGTGACTATAAAGGGGCACTTATATGTAAAGAGGTCTGAGGGCAAGGTGGAGGGAAACAGGAGGGAGGGACTGGGGAAGGGGGCTTCTAGCAGGTTCTTAATGTATCAGATGTTTCATTTTTTATGGTAATTTCTTTCATTCACAACTATGAACTGAGCCTAGAGGATGGAGGTCAAATTCACTTTCTGAGGCTTGCAAAATTGATGGTACCGCAGGATTAGGAAGGGGAGGGGAGGTAGGCATAAAGCAACACACTCCAGAGGCGGCTTACACCCTGTGATTATCGCTGGGCATCTGGGAGATGCCGATAACAGAGCCCATATTGAAGCCATTATTATTATTTCTGCAATTGACTATCTACACTTGAGCAGACTGTTAGTTCCTTGAGGAGAAACACTACTTATTTCTGAATCTTTAGTCTTTCACAGAGTGGTTTGGGCCAAGGAGATTTTAAAAAAACACCTGTTAAATTAAATTGTTCTCCTAAATTTAGATATCTGATAAGTTCACAGTATTTTATCTAAACACATATATCTGTTATGATAAGACACAGAATTCTGAAACTCTGGTGGCAGTCTAGGAGGGTGGGCGGCTCCCCGCAGATAGCAGGGATTTATTCACTTCTGTGCTGGCCTACAGCCTTTCCCGCCTCTAGTGAGTGACGCCTGCTTCACCCCTGGAGGACAGATGGCATAACAGCCAGAGCTCATGTGCTGCTTTCTTTGTGGTCAGTAGATTCTGGAGTTTTTCATGTGCTAACTCACTTAATATCCACGTTAATTCTATGATCACCTCATTTTCCAGAAGGAGAAACTAAGGCATGTTGTCGCATAACTAGGAGGTGGTGGGGCCAGGATTCTGGCTGAGGCAACTTGGGACTAGAGTGTTGCTCTGGACCATGCAGTGCACTGCCTCTATTGCTTGCAGATCCCAACCCTCCCCCTCATCTGGTACCAGGAAGCTGGGCAACCAATTCCATTGCCAAGTGCAGCACTTGCCTGGAGGTGTGGGTCACAGGTGGCTGAGCATAACCTTGCACCTGCCCAAGGTAAGCAGGAAAAAGAACTGGGCCTTAACCCCTGGGCCCCACCCCTCTTCCCCTACGTAGCCCTCCCTCCCTCATCAGCTCCAACTGTAGGAATGACAGGTTAGTTCATTTCTTCACCCTAGTCGGTCCCAGGTCTTGAAAAGCCAATGTAGCCGGATCTTCAAGTGAGCAGCCAGAGTGAAAAGATGCCAGGCATCCTGGGATCCTGGGGGGAGGGTGTCTGCAAGCCTAGGAGCCCATCCCTCTCGGCTTCTCTGAGGAGCACTTCTTTCCTGTGAGTCATACCCTGCTGCCCTTTTGGCAAAGTACAAACCCAAGAAATGGGGTCAGACCAGGTGCAAATGTGGCCGACCTCAAGCAAGCCCCTTCTTTCGAAACCTGGTAAGGATTCGCAGTGGCAGTGCAGGCCCCTGGGTTCCCATCAAGTGGTCTCCCAGCCTCTGCTCGAACGTCCCCAGGGACAGAGTGCCCACCGTCTCAGAAGGCTGCAGATCCGCTTTGAGTGACACCTGTGACCCAATGTTTTTTACTGTCAATTCTCCATGTTTACTTCCCCGGCTATATTGAAAGCTTTCTGGAGACAAAACTCTGAGTCAAGGTCATCTTCTTATAGTCTTACAATATCTTATAGTTAGAATATGCTTAATACATTTTTTGCTAATTGAGATCTTATCAAGGGTGAAGAAAGCAAGAAAAGAAAAAGACAATTTTAATGCCAGGACCGGGACCCTGGCGCAGCTGGAATTCCTGCCGGTGGAGGAAGGGGTGGGCACGGGCAGGGAGATGGAAAGGACTACTTCCTGAGAACTCTGGCATGAACCCTCGTATCCCTGTGAAAAAGGTGTTGTCACTACCTTCATTGTAAATAGAAGGAAGCGGAGGCACCGAGGAGTGAAGTCACATGCCGGGCTGGGATCTGAATCCAGGCCCGTGTGTTTTGGGGCCCTGGATATGCAGGGCTCCTCCCCAGGAACCCAGGATCCGGCCAATGCCCCCTCCCAGGAAAACATGGCTGGCATAAAGAAGGTGTTTTTGTATCTGATTCTTTTTCAAAAAAATTGGTAAATTTTAAAAGAATGACTAATGGACAATTCCCTTTCCCCCAAGGAACCAAGTCCTCATGAAAGGAAGCGAAGCCCACATTCTAACTGACTCTCAGCTCCTGCGAGGAGGATCTGAGGCAGAGTCATGTTTGTATTTCAGGCGCTGGCATCAGAGCCTGGCATGGAGTCAGGGGTTCCCAAAGAATGTTGAGTGAAGGAGGTGGGGAGGAGCCAGGAGATGGGCGGGTGGGGAACTGGGCCAGGAGCTCCAAGCAGAGAGGAGTGTTGACTGCCTCTGGGAGGGCAGAGCCCTCGATCTGCCACAGCACCCCCATGCCTAATGTTGACATCCTAGGAAATGGACCAGATGCAGGAGAGAGGAATGATGCTTGACAAGAGAGCTCTTCCAGGATTTGCGGCTGGGGGTGGACAGTGAGGAGAGGCTGCCAAGTCTTCTTCCATAAGAGGCCAGGTAAGCTGACTGATCTTAGGGCTTTGGGGTTACTCAGGGCCACTCCGGGGAGAAGAAGGAGGGGAGGGGCAGAAAAAGGGGGTAACAGTGGTAAAGGTGCAGAGACGGTAGAGAGAGATGGAGGGTGGGAAGGAGAGGAGAAAAGGTTGGTGAACATAGAAGACAATGGCCAAATGGCACCTGCCACTCCACCAGAGCTGCCCTCCTCCCTGTCCATCCTGGCTGAGAAGATCTGGTATGCTTTCACTGACGCTGGGCTCTGACCATCAGATAGGATACCAGCCACAGCATGGACCAGGAACCAAGGCCTCCAGTGCCTTGAGCTGCCCTTTGAGTTGGTGAATGGTGGGATGGCCTACAGGTAAGGGCTGAGTGATGCCAGGGGGCACATTGTGGGGTAAGGGCGCAGTGACTTTTGGCTAATCCTCTGTCAGCCTGTCAGCCATGCTTAACGGAGGGTGAGGGTGCTGCTCCCAGTGCCCAGAAATCCAGCCATCAAGTAAGCTGGAGCCTTCTATGCCAACCGCCCACACCTGCCTGGAGGCAGGTGGTATAGTGGAAGGCACTGCTCAGGTAGGTAGACCTGGATTCGAATTCTTACAATCCCCCTTACTCTGTGTGGTCAGGCAAGGCACCTCACTCAGAGCCTCAGTCCCTCACCCGGGAAATGGGATCCCATAGTATCACCCATGAGTGGAGGTGCCTCCCTCTTGGCTCCTAGACAAAGCCTCCTCCTAGTGTCTGTAGGCATGGGAGGGTGTCCTTGCCCCTTCTCCCAGCATCCTCCTCAAGGGGGCTGACATCTGTCAACCTCTGAGCCTATAAAAACAGAAGTCAGTGGCTTCTTATCTCAGAAAGAAATCTGGAGTCCCTCCCAGGTTCACACCCCAGGCTCCACCTGAGTGGTTCCCAACCCTGGCAACACATTAGGGTCATCTGGGGAGCTTTAAAAACTACTGTTGCCTGGTTTTCACATCAAATGCCTGGTCCTTGAAACAGAAAACCTGAGCGAATGGATCTGCGCTGGAGCCGAGATCAGCGCTTCCTAAACGCTCCTGCTGGCTCTCGGGTGTGGAACCACCGCCTGGGGAGGTGAGCCAGCCCTCCTGCCGCCCCTGCCTCCACAGCATTCCGCGTCACTGACTCCTTCTCTTCAAACATGCTTCCCTCGGGGCCTCCCCTGTCATACTGTCCTTGGGAGGCCACATGACTCCCCCAATCTCATCAGAGAAGCCGAAGCCCCTTACCCTACGCATCACATCTCCCCTGACACTGCTTGGTTTTGCTTCATCACACTTGACCCCTCGATGGACCGCATGCTCATTTGGGTGGTGTCAGGTCTGTGAGAGTGAGGACATGGCGGGCTTACTCATTGCTCCATCCTAGATGCCTAGCTTTTAAATACTAACCACTATATAGTGTGAGCCTGTCTAGCTATGACGCCTCACACACACACACACACACACACACAGGCTTTCTAGGGCAGAGACTCATAGAGTGCTTCTGAAGTTCCCTAACCCACGTGAGCTTTCATAAAAGAGCTGAAGCTGAGGCAGCAAGATCAGCTGCCCACCCCTCACCCCAGGAAGACCTGTAAAGGGGCAGAAACCTCTGTAAACTGGTAGGCAGACACTGTCACTCAATGGTCGTCTTGCAAGGTGTTCCAGCAAAGCAGCATCTGTCTCCCCACTCCACATCCTTTCAGTTTGATCCCTTGGCTCCTGGGGCTCCACACCGTCTACACCTCCCCTTCTCCAATCCTACCCCTCCCTGAAGCCCAGGGGCTGGGGTGGCTGTGGGAGACTGCAAGTGGCAAAGCCTTTGTAAGTTCCAGGCTTAGAAAAAGGCTAAGTTCTCCCCCTCCCCTCCATATTGGCTATAAAGCTGAGTATTTGCACTCATCCCAACCCCCCACTTCACTTACTTGCTTAAGTTGCTAGAAGCAATTTACATGCCCTTCCTCTCACCCATTGTTTGTTCAGATGTTGGTTGATTTCAGTTATGCATGGTGGGGGGATTAAATGGATTCCTGTTTATGCCTTAGATATATGACTTTGTATCAGAGACTTCCTTATTTGCATATTGCTATATAATAAAGCAAACTGAGGGGCTGTTTTGCTCTGTCTTGCCATCAACTTGCAAAGGCCTCCTGATCCCATCCTATTTCTCTTTAAGTCTATTTTCATTCTGCATCATTCTCCCTCAGGACCTGGAATTACTAGCTGCACTGGTTTGCAGAAAGTGGCAGACAGACCTGGAATTCTAATTTGCTATGTGACCCTGGACAAGTCTTTTAACCCTGGGAACCTCACTGTTCTCATCTGCAAAATGGGGAGAAATGGGACTGCTGTGAGGATCAAAAGATACTTCCACACAGCAACTGGCACATAGTAGGGAGCTTAAAAAACATTAGGTCCCATCTAGTCTCTTTCTAAACTCAGCTTAAAAGGCTTGATTCCCAGCAATGTGTTTCCTGGCCCCTGCCCTACAGTTTGGTGACTGGTTGTCTGCAAAGGGTAAGGTCTACGCTGATGAACTGAAAAGCAAGCCCTGGTCCACTTCTTCCTTCCAGGACCTTGGGAGACATCACCCAACCTCTAAATCTCAGCTTTCTCTCTGGAAAGCAGCCACCCCTTCAAATGTAACAGCAAATTGGAAAGTTTTTATGGCCAGTCACAAATCCATTGGACAAGGGAGGTCAGGAGGGATGGCTTAGGGGCCTCATACTCTGCGTGGTCTTGGGAGAACAAACCAAGACACTGAATTTTAAAACAGAGCAGGATGCTGAGAACTTAGGAAGATGTGTGTGATAACAGGTTGAGGCAATCTGGGCAGCAGGAGGTGGTGTCAAAGTTTGTAATAACTATTGCCAGGCCAGCATTACTGTGAGGTTTGCTCCTTAGTCTTGGCCATCCCCCATGTCAACCCTTCGAATCTACCTCCCTCCCAAGAAAGAAGTCAGGGATCCATTTGGCTGGGAGAGCACAAGGGTTGCCCTTTGCTCTCCTGGCTGGCCCCACTCCTCAGGCCAGACCTGGGCCAAGGACTGATGCAGGCCTCCTCCGCGCCCACCCACAATGCCTAGACTTGACTTCTGGCCCTAAACACAGCAGCATCCAGAATTAGAGCAGGGAGGGTGCAGAGCACACCTTCTATGGCCCAGGTGGGTTGAGAAACACACACAAACAAAACTCCTTCTCCACTTTATATACACAGACACACATAGACACATACATAAAACATACATACAGGCCCACCCGCGCTCCTGAGACCGGGAGAAGGCCTCCACCATCTTTGGCATCAATCTGTCAAATTTTGCTTTTCTGCATAAGACTGCTTGCTCCTTTCTGTACATGAATTAAAAATATGTCACCTGTCTGTGCTCAGTCACAGGACATTCACAGTACCATGGGGGAGGAGTAGAGGGACTCCAGGGAGGCAAAGACCCTCCAGGACTGCTTCTCAGGTTGAGGGGGCAGGGATGAGCAGGGACTGGTATGGAAGGGTTGAGACTGGCCTCACTTGGCTTTGCTATTCAAGATTCAGCCAAGTGTTGAAGTGCCCTTGGGCATACAACAGGCACGCTCTGAAGGGGTGCTGAGGAGTGCCTTCTTCGGGGTCGAAGGTCCCTCACACTCCCAGCCCCCTGGGGCAGGGCTCTCAGGATCAAAGCCTGTCCTGTCCCATCCCACCTTCCTCTACCTCAGACTGTGACATTTATACCCGTCTTCTTGTGACCATCCTTTGGGGTGGCTGGTGCTAGGATCGGGCAGAGCAAGGACAGGGCCACAGGGGCTTGGAAGGAGGGAACAGGGGAGGCTGTGCCAGCCCCAAGGAGCCAAAGCCAGCCTGGCACCAGCGTCAGGGTGACCCTGCATATCTGGGTGCCGTCTTCAGGACCCTGACCCAGGGCTGGCTTATCGGCACTCAGACGTGATAAGCACGAGCCACTCTCGGGAAAGGGGGGACAGGTAGGAACTTGGGTCAGAGCTCCAAGGGCAGTAAGTGCTCCACCACCTACCAACTTAAGGCAATGCCATTCAGAGGGAGACGGGCAGGGCCAGCAAAGGAGCAGGTGTGCAGCTGGAGGTACGAGGCCACCTCCAACTCAGCCGGGCATCTAGCAGCATATGGGGCTTCGGGGGAGAAGGGGCGATGGGTGGGCTGATGGCTGGAAGTGGGGATGGGACTACTATTTCCCCTGTTGCTTTGGGGACAACTGCCCTTCAGGTGGGGGTAGACTTTGGCACACACACTGGCACCCAGGATTCCAGGGTCCTAGAAAAGGTGCCACGTCAATTCCGGCTCTCAGAGGGGAAGGTGAAAGATGTGTAGGCTCCCAGGAGCCCGTAAAGGGCTCTATCAAACTGGTGAGACGGCAGGCCCCTGGGGAAGGCATGGTGGTGCCCGTGTCCAGGGCACGCGCTCACTCAGTCCAGCTGCTGGACTCTCCTGTCCTTGTGGGTCCCCCACACTGGTACTTGAGGACTCTGGGATGGGTAAGTGTCTGAGGAGCCTCCCTGCCCCCTCAACTCATCTCAGGGCAGGTGATGGAGGAATTGGTGTCTGGGCCAAGGCCACCGGGGAGACATATGGGGAACAGGGTTAGGGCCCAGCTGTGGCCAGCAGGGTTGCAGGTGTCTTCCGGGCCAGCCTTAGCCCTCATTCCTTAGTTCTCCAAGGGTCACACAAGCCCCATCCTGCCTGCAGTTGTGCTCAGTGTGACCTCTCTTCCCCTGGCCACAGTAGAGTGGGCACAGCTCAGAAGATGCTCTGTCTCCGGCTCTTCCCTCGTCCTGGAGAAGAGAAGAGAAGGGAAGAGGGGGACTGCAGGGAGGGGATGGGCCGGAGGGAAGGGCACGCCCCAGAGCAAGAGCATGTACTTGGGTGCCAGTCAGTCCTGGGTTCAAATCCTGTCTCTGCTACTCACGAGCTGCATGAAATTATGTCTTAACCTCTTCACAGCCTCGCCTCAGTTTCATTGACTGGGAAGCATTAATAGTACCAACTTCAAGGTGCTTTAAGGATTAAATGAGATAATGCATAGGAAGTGCCTGTCACTTCCAAGGCCATCAGCTATTTTGGAGACAAAGGACAGCTCTCTAGGGTAGAGGCTCGGTAGCAGGCTCAGAGCTTGCAGAGAGTACACGGAGAGAGCACGCACTCTCATCAGGGCTTTGTCAGATGTAGCCGGCCCTGTCTGGGGTGGGGGTGGAGGAGGGAGACACTAGACAGAGGAGGAAGCCTGGGCCAGAGATAGGGAAACCAGCCCTCTGCCTGTTCCCCATGGGCCCCCGGAAGGGAGGCCAATGTCAAGGAGGCCATGCTGATTTCCCATCACAAGAGGGGCTGCTGGGCCCCATCTCTGTTCCTCGAGAGAGAGGAACAGCCTGCCCTGGGGGAGGCACAAGCCCCTACCTGACTGCTGAAAGGCCAGGCCCCGGTAGCCTGGGTCCTTCTGGAGTTGGATCTCCTTCAGGGAGAAGATGGAGGCAGCTGGAGTGAGAAAGGAGGAAGACAGCGAGAGAACTGAGCTGAGCCGCCCTGTTCCGTGAGCCTGTGGCCCTCACACCCACTGAGGGCCTGGAGCTGGGAGCACCCCCAGCTGGGGAATCCCTCCAGTTAGGACTGGCCCAAGAGCACCTAACTGGGCCTCTCAGGCAGAGTCTCAGACCATGGTTTGGCCCATCCACACATGAGAACCCAAGGAGGGGAAGCCATGTGCCTGAAGCTCAGCTAGACCAAGGGCTTCTGGCCTTTTGTTACAACTCTGCTGCCCACACCTGCTGCTCCCTTTCCTGGTTCTAGGATGGCCCTTCCTCCTCCCCCAACCTCCCTGACACTCACTGTCTTCAAGCTGGTGCACGCGCTCCCCCAGAGACCGGAAGTAGGGGTGAATCAGGGCTGCCTCCGCGGACATGCGACTCTTCGATTCATACTGAAAAGCACAGGGTTCTGTCTATTGGTTCTGGCTGGAGGACTGCAGGGACCCCTTTGAGAAGTGGCGCTCCTCTCTTAAATTACATGGCCAGGACAGGAGGGCGCCTGAGTCTAAGCTGCGAAGTCTAACTGAGTCAACTGCTAGCTCCCACCTCCAACCAAACCCGACGGAGTCTCAGGGCTCTGGCTCCCACCAGGAGAAAACCAGAAATAGGACTTGGGGAGAGTGACCTCCTCTCAGGAGAGAAATGCAGATGTGAGAGCAACCATGATCATAACGTTAATAATAGTAATATCAATATGTAATACCAAGAGGTACCCTCTATTGTGTGCTTACTTCAGACAGGCAGCTTATTTAGTGTGCTCCATAATGTTAATTTGCCCTCACGGCCATTTTATAGACTGAATGATTAATTCCGTTTTGCCTTTGAGGAAACTGAAAGCCAGCAAAGTTCCATAACTTTTCCAAGCTATACAGCTTGGAAGTGGGTTTGAATCGCAGTTTGAGTTGAGTGTGCCCACTCCAAGTCAGTGGGAAAACTGAGCCCCTCTCCGGCTTGGGGGTGGGGGGAAAGGGGGAGAGTGGTGGGGGAAGGGACAGTTCAGACTTATGGGCAATGCTGAGGTGGGCAGAGGGTGGTATGGCGTCTTGGGTCTTTGGCTGCCTGTTCCTGGCCCCAGCTGAGGGCACACTCACCAGGAGAAGGCTGGTCAGGAGGTGGATGCCATCAGAGTCCAACCTGCAGGAGGAAGGAGCTGGCACAGGCCTGGCCTGGATGGGGTGGGGAGGGTGGGGCATATGACCTCCTGGAGGGACAGTCAGGACCACAAGCAGGAGAGGAGTTGGGAGGCAGGGCTACCTGGGAGCCTGGCTGATGAGCGGCTGTGGGAGGTACAGGGGAAAGCTGTAGGCGCGGAACTCAGACAGGGCCGTCACTCCGGGCCATGTCTCTTCTGTAGGGGTCCCTGGAGAGACAGAAGGGGGTGGCGAGGGCATGGTGAGGGGCCAGAGCCAAGGATCACTTGGAGAGGTGCAATGTAGGGGTGGAGGCAGAAAATGGCTAAGGCCACAGGGGTCCTCGCCCTGCTGTGAGCAGGCGAAGACACTCTCCCCAGTCCCTTTATGCGCTCGGGTTGGACAGAGTTCTGCCGCCCCCTGGTGGTCATATTGGGGGAGCGCAGGAGACTGACCGAGGAGTCGAAAGATGAGGTGCAGCTCCTCCTTGACTGTGGAGCCTGGGAAGAGGGGCCTCCCTGTGGCCATCTCGTAGTGAATGCAGCCCACGCCCCTGCGGGGAGCAATGGGCAGGGGCGCGTCAGGCTGGGCCTCCTCTCGCCCACCCTCCCGTGGGCTGCTTCATCACGGCGCCCTGCCCCATGATGGTTCAGATAGATTCTGGCACTGTGGCCTATCCAGGACGTTGGAGGCTCCTAGCAGAGCACAGCCCCCGACTACAGCCTCTCTCTGGGGGCGTCTCTGGGCTCTAGGACACTCTGACCTCCCCCCTTTCATTCTCTAGGGTTTGAGTCTGCAGTCAGCACCCATGTGACACTTGTTTAAGCAGTGTTGTCTCAAACTTTGTCCATGTTGTGTGCCCCCATTGGATGACAGAAGTCATAGATCTGTTCTCTTAAAGAACCCCAGGCAGGGCACAGAGCACAGTGGCCATTCACTGGAAACCTGTGTTTGTTTTGGTTTTAAAATTCATCTTACAACAAACAAGACCCATGTTAATTTTTAAAATAATATATTCTTTCCAAATTTTTCAGTAGAACTGATGCTTGGGAAAGAATCATCATATTCACTGTGGGGCCCTCCTGCACCCTCTGGTAACCCCCTGGGAACCCCTGGGGGACTATTTCAGAAGCACGGCTTGGAGGGTCTATTCAGAGCCAGGAAACCCCAATGTGGCTCAGATTTCATCCTTGAACATTCAGTTCAACAGGATGCCACATGGCTTCTAGTCAAAGGAGGCTCAGCAGTTCGGAGGAACCTGGGGCAGCAAAAGGGAGTCTGGAGGTGGACATTCACTCACCACATATCAATGGGGGTGGAGTACTCTGTGGACCCCAGCAGCACATCAGGCGGCCTGTACCACAGGGTCACCACCTCATTGGAGTAGGTCTTTGTGGGTACTGACTTGGCCCGGGCCAATCCTAGGGACACACATACATGTCAATGAACCTCTCCCCCTACCGCATCCACATTCTGAGGAGACTGTCAAGACCCCCCACTGGCCCTGGGGGCTCTGGTCCTCACCAAAGTCAGCCAGCTTCAGCTCCCCCCTCTCGTTGATGAGCAGGTTCTGGGGTTTCAGGTCCCGGTGCAGGATCTTGCGGCAGTGGCAATAAGCAAGGCCCCGGAGCAGCTGGAACATGAAAATCTAGGGCGGGGGTGGGGGTGGGGGAACATACAGCAGTGAAAAGTGGGAACCTGTCCCATCTGGGAGACCCTGCACCTCTGCCCCATGGCTGGGACCAGGCTGGGGACAAGGACCAGGCAGGGGTGAGGTAACTGGAGAGCTACCTGGTGCTCCTGACCACACTGCAGCCCCATCCTCGGCCCCGGCCATCCCAGGAAACCTCATCCAGAGGGCAGGGCACCAGGTGTGTGGAGGAGGCAGGAGGAAGGGGGAGGCCAGACACTTCTCTCGCCTGAGAGATGAGGGGGCCACAAAGGGCTAGGAAGCCCATTATGTGGGATGTATGCACTTGCTTCTCTGATGAGCAGTGGAAGAGGTCATTCATCTCTGAGCTTCCCCAGAAGCTTCCCTTCATCCCGGCAGGTAACTCATGCTCCCATCTGACAGATGGGAAAACTGATGCTCAGAGTTGGTGGTGGGGGTATTATATTCACAGCTAGATGGTAGCAGAGCGTATGCGTCTGTAAGGTGGGGTTAAGGCACTCAGCACAGTTCCTGGTCCTCTCTGAATGGCACTGCCCCTGCCCTCCATCCTACATTTGAAGGTCTGGGCAACCTCAGCAGCTGTGGCCCCGGCAGTGAGATGTGTTCCTATGCTGGGCTTGAGAACAGGATGGTGAAGAAGGACAGGAGCCTGAGCGTGGGGTCCCTGCTCAGAGGCTCTCACCTTGACATTGTGCATGCTCATGAGGTTCCCACAGTGGTCCAGGTATTGCTTCAGGTCACTGTCCTGGAACACAGAGCCTGGATCAGCCCCACCCTGTCCTGATCCCTGGCTGAAAGCCCCTCCCTAGGTAGGGCCCCTAGGAGTGGGACAGGTCCCTAGGCTCCAAGCTGCCCCTAAGCTGGGGCCTTCGCCCACTCCTCCCTGAGAATATCCGAGAACCCAATTCTAGAACAAGGCTTGGGGCACACATAGCCCCTTGTCCCCCCGCCCCTTCTTTTCCTCCCACAAGGGAAAGAAACTCCCAACTCACCAGGTACTCAAACACTAAGGTGAGGGACCGCTCCGTATGGATGAGGTCATGCAGCGTGACAATGTTGGCATGCTTCAGGTTCTTCAGTAGAGATACTGTAGGGAGACAGGCCCATCTGGGTCCCCGGGACTCCACATGGCCCACACCCTCTTTTCTTGAGATCAGCCCCACGAGTCCCCACTCCTGCAAATGACCCTCCACCCTCAGACTCCCACCAGGGCTCAGGTGCATGAAGCCCGCCTCCCAGGAGCCTTCAGGGGTTCAGGCCCCTAGGATGCTATACCCTCTCGGATGGCAGTGCAGGGTGCCCCCTCTTCATGCTCCAGCCGGATCTCCTTCAGGGCCACGAGGTTCTCCGTCAGTTTGCTGCGTCCTTTGAAGACTGTGGCATAAGTACCCTGGGAAAAAGAAGCCCAGCAGCCCCAGAAACACTCAGGTCCTGCTCTCCTCTGTCCAGTGCCCCCTCTTTGTGCCTCTTTCGGGGCTGTGACTGCAGTTGGAGTGCCCTCCTTGCTTCTTCCCCTCTCATCTCTCTGTGATGCTGTCCCTAACTTCTCCAGGTCAGAGCGACCTGTCCTTCTAGCTCCCAGCAGGCCAAGTGCCCCTCTGTTATAACGCAAGTTTGCTCTTCCTGATGTTGATGCTTATGTGTAGATCTCTGGGTTTCTGCAGGCTAAGGACCAACTTCTACATCTCTGTACCAGCCTTGGACATAAAGCCTGGCATAGTGATAACAGAAATAGCTGACAGTAGTTAACTACATGTGGGCATTGTCTAAGTGCTATGAGAAAGCTCATTTTAGTTTTAAACCTCTCCACTTCTCACAACAACCCTGTAAGGCAGAACAGTTATAATCTCCATTTGACAGAGGAAGAAGATGAGGCACAGAGGCCACATAACATGCCCAAGGCCACAGAGCCAGTAGACTGGTAGAGTTGGAATCCAAATACAGACAAAAAATACTTGCAGGAAAAAAAACTACTGGATCCTGCCCAAAACCCATAGGCAGCTCCATCCTCACAGCCTCGTCCAGGACCTGGGCCCTCCTCAGCAGCTGCCGAAGGCGGAGTCTGACTGCCCAGCCAAGATCACGCGCCCCTGTGGGGCAGGCGCAGTGAGCAGGCAGCTCAGAGAGGGCTGGGGAAGACGCTGTCCCTCCTCCTTCCTGTTCTGTCTGGCTGCCCTGAAGAGATCAAACCAGCCTCTTACCTCCCCCAGTTTGTCCAGTTTCACATATGTTTCCAGTTTCCCAAAGCCGATATCTGACTGAGAGGAAGAGACACAGAATCCTATGAGCTTGATGCTCCAGTAGTCCCGAGACCCCACCTCCCCTGCTCCAGCTTCCAGAAGGAAAGGTAGTGAGACCCCCATCAAGATGAGAGAACAACTGAGGCTAGCAGGAGTGAGGTCAAGACAGCTGCAAATCCCTCCTCTTCTTTTCTTTCCTGGGGTTGTCTCGGCATACCTCCCTCACCTGTCTGTCTTTGTCTTGCTGAGACCACTCGCTCCAGGAACTATGCCTTTTTCTCCTCTGCACCTCAAATGCCCCCAATAGCCTCTCTCATCAACACACTTCCTCTAGCTCAGTAATACCCAACCCTTAACACAGACTCCTGGGCTCCACCACCCAGAGTCTGATTCTGTCAGTATCTGAAGTGGGAACCAGAGTCTGTGTTTTGGAAGGTGCTCCCAAGGAAATCTGATAGGCAGCCAGGACTGGAAAGCATATACCAGCTGGTCTATTGATCTCACCCGGGTGGAGACCCTGAGGCCCAGAGGAGGCCCAGGGCTCAGCCCCAGCCCTGGTGGGACCCTCCTATGGAGTGAATGTTTCCCAAGGAGGTAGGTCTCCATGAATCTGCTATGACCAGCAGATGGCACCAAAGGCTCAGGAACAACCCTGGAAACTGCTCCAGGCCTCAGCCAGAACAAGCCAAATCAGGACTCATGGGTGTGTTTGTCTCCTCTGTTTGGGAGACAGCAGTCCATCTTGGTCATCTCTGGGCCTCTGAGGACTCACCAGGGATGCTCGTCGGGACATGCGGCTGAGCGGTTTGGGCAGGTCTGGGCTCTCCAGCTGTAGCTTCTGTAGGAATTCCTGAGGCAGGCGGATGTCCATGGGCAGAGAGAGCCTCTTACTGATGTCCTGCAGTGGCCGGGGAGAGACGTGGACACCATTGTTTGCTCTGGGGTGGTTAGTGCTGTGAGACCCTCACTTTTCACCCTGGCTCTGGCTTTCCCTGTAGAGCAACCCTGGCTGCTTCATTGATGTACTCAGAGACATACGCTGCTGTGTGACCTTTGGAGGTAGCTTTCCCTCTCTGGGCCAGTATCACCACCTGTAAACTGAGATCCCTGCAGACACTATGATTCTGTAAGCATATTTTTTGTGGACTTGGGTACATGTATATGGCTCATAATAACAACAGTCAAGTTATCTAGCCCTTGCTATGTACCAGGAATGTTCTAAGCACTTGGCATATATTAACTCATCTAATCTTCAGGCTGCCCATTTTAACACAAGGAAACTGTGGTATACAGAGGTTGAGAAACTCGTTCAAGGTCACAGAGCTAATCAATGGCAGAGCTGGAATGTGAACCCCTGAAGCCTGGCTCCAAGGCTACCACGCTCCTGGGCACACATTAGTGCATGCATCCAGCCATGCCCACAGGATAAAGTCCGGAGCTGCTCACCTCCATGGAGAAGCGGCGCTGGTTCTGACGCCGGTACTGCATGCCAGGGGACAGCTGCCTGGGCTCCTGCCCACTGTCTGTGGGACAGAAGGTGCTGGACTCTGGCTGGGGGTCTCTGCCAAGAGGACCAAGCTGCAGGTCTGAGAGGGAGAGGCATCAGCTCCCCTCCCTGCCTCTGCCCTGGGGGAGGAGGGAGAGTAGTCCTGTCCTCCCCCCAGGGCTGGCAGTGAAGGTGTGGTCACCGAGGGCAGGGAGGGCTCTGGGGAAACGCTGGAGTAGGGAGGCCCCAGACCCCTCACCCTCATTGCGCTGGTTGTGGAGCTGGTTGAACTGCTCCGTGAACTCAGTCAAGGACTCCTCGATGGTCTCAGTGCGGGGCACAGACAGGGAGAAGCGGCGCTTAAAGTTCTTCATCTTATTCATGATCAGCAGGGACCAGGCAGCAGGTCCTGAGATGGGAGAGGTGAGAAGAGCCAGCCGTGAGAACAAGGCAACAGGGCCAGTCAACTCCAAACGTGAATTCTGGGTCTAGGTCTTCGTCTTCCCATCAAGCTCGACCGTCCTGCACGGGGAGCCAGGGTTGAGTCTTCTCCACCGAAGTTTGAGCTTCTGGAGCCTCCCTGTGAGCCCCCCAGGAGTCCTTGCCCCTGGGGAAATACACTATGGATCCATTAAAACCATAAGGTATTGCTCAAAGAGCAGTACGATGTACCAAGAGGATCCTGGAGGCCTCTCCAGGGCCAGAGGTAACCTTTTAGCTGCCAGAGATCTAGATAGTTCCAGAGGAAGGCTGCATGGCAGGGAGAACACCAGAACCCGGTGGGCCTCGGGCCAGCAGCTCTTTAACAACGTGTGTATAAGAGCTTGACATGTCGGGAGCCATAAGCCTCACTGATTGATGCCTATAAGCTAAGTACCAGCCTGGCTTATACCCTAGTGACAGAGTCTGGTCCAAACCCCATTTCATCTTAATAACAATACCTGGAGTTCCCTCTCTGGCTTGTCCTGGGTCCCCAGGAAGCAGGAAAAGAGAAGAAAAAGACAGGAGGTATGTACATCTGAGTTGGCCCAGCCCCATCTCTCCAGCTGAAAGGTGGGAGGTCAGGAGCAGCTGAGGGTCTTGGGCACAGAAGTTGGCTGCAGAGAGGACCTCCAAGGAGCCCCAAGTAGGAAGGGTGTCCATTCAGGAACACAGTGGGGGAGTGGTAGGCCAGTCTGCTAACCCTCAGAGCCTGTCCCCAGGCAGCAAGGGTTCCCTCCCTGCAGCCCTCAGTCCTATTGCCCCGAGTGAGGGGACACCTTGCTGGCCTCCCTAGGAGACTTATGCAAATGCTTCTTCCTGCAGACCCTTCCTTCTGTCCTGCCTTAAAAACCCAGAGTGGGGCTGTCCCTCCCACCCTCCATGGTTCTGTAAGTTCCCACTGTGGCAGCCCCCTCATCCTGCTCTGCCCACATCTTCCTCGGCTGCACGGGGCCGGGACCAAGAGTTCCCACAAGGGCCCCCATCCATACTGCCAAGAAGGTATCGGGGCCAGTCCTGTGATGGGAGGGGCCACACTGCACCCTCTCCCAGCTTTTACCCACTCACCAGGCACAGCCCTTTCCTGGAGGATGCTCTCAGTCCTGTCACTGGCCACTACCCAGTTGCCAAGGCAACCCGGACCTTCCTTGAATCTTCCTGGTTTAAAAGATTATGGGTCAGTAACATGTTTGCTTTGCTTAACGACCACATCCTTTGTCCTCCCTGGGCCTGAATGTTCCTGGTTGCCCCCAAGTGCACCTAAGGTTGGCCCCCAGCTTCCCTGGGCCCTGAGACTGGGCAGGGCCAGGCTCCCTTCCTCAGGCTTGTGCCTCCCAGGATTCAGGCTGTGGGTGTGTACTGCCAGCTAAGCCTGCCCCCCTCCATCAGTGTGCCCTGGAGTCTTGCTCAGTTCAGCTCAACAAACGAGGACTGAGTACCTACTATATGCCAGGCATTGTGCTAGGCACTGGGGCTACAGTGGTGAGTCAAGTGTGGTCCCTGTTCTCAGGGAACTCAAGATGGTGAGGACTCCTCTGATGACAGCTCTTCTTCCAGCTGCTCGGCCACTCCCACTGGCCGTGGACTTCCCGACCCTCTAGCTCCAAGCTAACCCTTGCCAGCCAACCTCAGCCGCTCCTCGGCGACTCTGCCATGTCACAGGCCTGCAGTCTACAAGTGTCTCAGACAGGAAGCTCCCCGAGGGCAGCCATCTGCCTCACACTCGGTGTGCACCCAGCCCAGGGGAACTTACAATAGGGGGGCATATGGGTTCCGGTGACAAGAGGATCTACACGTACGCTGCTCCCGTTCCCAGCAGGACAGGAGAGTGGAGGGGCCTCCATTATATGGAGCAATTGTTTACAACATTGGCTGAATGTCAGCATCACCAGGAAGTTCTGTAAAAAGTTCAGATAACTGGGTCTCACCCTCAGATTCCGGAACCGAGGCTCTGAGAATGGCAACAGGCACAATGCAGTTTTAAAAACCACCCCCATTGATCTGGACATGGAACCATGGTGGAGAAGCCCTTGAGGTCCAGGTGAGGAATAGCAACCTGCCCAGGTTTCCAGACTGCCCAGCTGGCTGAGGTGGAGGCTGCCGGAGCTGGGGAGGAACAGGAGGGTAGAGGGCTCGATCTTGGTTATCCACTGGGAATGAAAGGAGCTAAGCACTTGGCTTCCCCAGGTCTGAGCTCTGCCAAGAGGGGCTAGCCACACCCCCTTCTAAAAACAGGGAACTCCCATAAAGCCATTCTGCAGTCTGGGATTTGTAGGATGGAGTGATGGGTTTGTGGTTCTAGAATCCACCAGTACCCACCCGAAATCTCATGGCCTTGCTTTCTTGTCTGTGTAGGAGGGGTAAGGGGTCTCATTAAAAGCCTTTTGGGCCTGACCAGGCAGTAGAGCAGTGGATAGAGCATCGGCCTGGGATGCTGGGGACCCAGGTTTAAAACCTTGAGGTCACCGGCTTGAGCATGGAATCATAGACATGACCCCATGGTTGCTGGCATGAGCCCAAAGGTCACTGGCTTGAACCCAAAGGTTGCTGGCTTGAGCAAGGGGTCACTGGCTCTGCTGTAGCCCCCCCCCCCTGGTCAAGGCACATATGAGAAAGCAATCAATGAACAACTAAGGTGCTGCAATGAAGAATTGATGCTTCTCATCTCTCTCCATTCCTGTCTGTCTGTCCCTATGTGTCCCTCTCTCTCTCTGTCTCTGTCTTCACACACACACACACACACACGTCTTTTGGGAGAAAGGCTCCCAATTTCTACAAGATAAAGGAGACCTATCCCTGAATCATACCTGTTCTCCTCATGTTCATTTAGAAGCAAGAAGCCACCAGCCTGGGTTGGGGGTGAGAGGGAAGGTGGGACAAGGAGCCTGAGGGAGGGTGAAACTGGGGACAGCCAACTCCAGCGGGAATGTGGAGCCAAGCATTGCGGAGGGATGGGGACCAGCTGTTCTCCACTGGCTTGAGAAGAGACCAAGAGGAAGTGGCTGTCATGGATGCAGGAGCGATGGAAGTCAAATGTAGGGATGGACTTCCGGATGCTGACAGGGGAGCAGGTGGCAGGGGTGGTGACCATAGCAGAGAGGGGCTGCCTATCTCTGTTGGGGACAATCGGGGCATTGAACCCAGCAGTCTTGGGTGTGACAGTGCAGACCGGGCAGTGAATGGTCTGTTGTTCCCTAGCTCAAGACACAAGATGCCTCTGTCACTTTTCCCTTGGGAGAGTCAGCTCTTCAGATTTGGGGGTTGAAGGGGGAGGGAGACAGGAAAATGGCCTGTCACCTTGTACTGTCTCCCCCCACCCCCATATGGGGACAGAAAGGCTCAGTGTGACCCAGCCTGAGGTCAGTGCAGGGTGGGGCACAGTGTGGCCTTTGTCCCCAGGCCAGGGAGCCATCTGGGGCTGTCCTCGTGCAACTGGTGCCAGGGGAAGAGGGTGACAGGCGTCCAGGGATGCTAGGCTGGTTGGGGTGGTATGGGGGACAGTGAAGAAAAACAGCCCTCTTGGGGGCTGGGGGAGTGGGCAGGCAGATGACCCAGCAGGCCTTCCTTCCTGCCCCCCAACACCCAGCCCAGGCAAATCCTAAAAAGTTCTCAGGCTACTGCCTGTCACTCCTTCCTGGGCACACATCAGCCAGCCCAGACTTCCTGCTGGTGCCAGAGAAGCGGATGGCACAGGAGGAAGGAGGAGTCAGGCCAGGAGGAGAGTGACACTTGCCCGGAGGTCAGTGTGCCCCCAGTGAGAAAGGGCTGGAGTCTTGGAACCTTGGCAGAAGGCACTTACAGATCCATCACTCCCGCCCCTCGCTGGCCCATGTTTCCTGGTGTCACCAAGAGCACACACTGCGAGACCACATTGCTCCTTTCTTCTCCTAACTGGATTGCTCCCCACCCGCCCCTCCCTACGGCCGGCCGAGGCTGTAAGTGTCCTTTTCTCCTCCAGGTTTCCTCCACCCCCACCCTGAATTAAAACCCAGCCAAGCCCAGGTTTAATTCTGGTGTTACCACTAGCAGGCTGTATGATGGCAATTAAGTTATATATTCTCTCTTCACTTTGGCTCTGGTCATTCATTTGACAATTATTTATCAAACATACTGTTATTGACCCTGAGATTCTTGTGAACAAAACAGACAGTGGTTCTTGCCTTCATGGTACTTACATTCTAATGGAGATGGGGAAGGGCAGCATGGACAATAAGATAAATAAAATACACAGAATGTTAGATGATAACAAGTGGGAGGAAAGGAAGCAGGAAGGAGGAATGGGGTGTGAGAGGTGGGGGCATGGCAATTTAAAATAGGGTACTTAGGAAGGCCTCCCAGAGAAGGTGACATCTTCTTGGAAAAGTTCCAAGTAGGCATGGGGAAGAAGCTAGTCATGCAGAATCTAGGGAAGCAGGTCAGCAAGGGAATGGCAGGAGCAAAGGTCCTGAGGCAGAAATGCAGAACTGAAGAGGAGGCCAGAGGTCAGCACTGAGCAGAGCAGAGCAGAACATGTTGGGGCTCCTTGGGACCTGGGAGGGTTTAAACGGATTGAGTGATGAGATCTCACTTAGAATTTAAATGGCCCCCTCTGGCTGTGGTGTTGAGAACAGACTGATCCAGCGGCTACTCAGAGGTCCAGAGAGAGATTGTGCTGTCTTGGGCCAGCGTGGGAGCAGCAGGTGGGGAGAGGTGGTGGATCCTGGAGGTGTCTGCAAGGTGGAGCAAAGGGACTTGCAGAAGGGCTGTATATGGGCCAGGCCATGAGAAATCAGTCAAGCAGGTGCTGAGGGTTTCCGCCCGAGCACTGAGCACCGGGAGGGACAGAGATGAGGAGTGCAGGAGTGGGGGCGGGGTGGCTGGGGGAGGAGTGGGGTCTGGGGCAAGTGTCCGATGTCCAGAAGACATCTGAATAGAGATGCTGAGTGAACTGACGTGACAAAGATACCCAGAAAATGTTTGCTTTCTCCTCCAGTTTTCCTTTCTCAAGCACCTGCTCAGACATGAAGGTTCCAGAAAAGAGGTTCTACATCAGTGGTTTTTAACCTTTTTTTAGGTACCGATCCCACCAGTTTCATATGCGCATTCACTGAACCCTTCTTTAGTGATAAATAAAATATGATTTTTTTTTACAAATTCAAGACATAGGTATATGTTTTTTTACTGGTCCACAAAATGAGCCGTGCATGAACATCACCTTGCTCAAAGAACAAAACCAACAAAGTGCATGAACTCACAACAAATTATGGTATTATTTTATTCTGGCCTCCGTGGCAGAGGCTTTTCTGAACCCCTGAGACCGACTCATCGAACCCCTAGGGTTCGATAGAATCCAGGTTAAGAACCACTGTTCTATTGAAGCTCATCAGACACAGATGTCTTCACAGCCCATGGTGCTCCGAGACCCCGGCATGGAAGGGGGTGAGAAGCAAGGAACATAGTCAGCTATTGGCCGGCCAGAGCCCCCAAAGGGAAAGGCCAGGCAGCCAGGGTTCCCCAACTTAGATGGAGGTGGCTCAGCAGAGCCACGCATTCAGGGGACCTGGCCTTCTAGCTGGCAGATCTCATCCTGTCCTTGGAAAGGAGAAGTATCCACAGAGCAGGCCTGGCCGGCCCACGGGGCCACCGCCCGGGTAGTGCAAACACGGACTGCTGTCCCCACTCCCAGGAGGACCTCTGCCAGGCCCCAGACCTAAGACCTGCACTGGGGCTGGGAACTGGAGGGTCCCAACTAGGAGACCACGAGTCAGAGAAGGAGGTTGGCAGGACACTCAGGGAAACTGGCCAGTAGTAGCCTCTATCGCACAGAAGTTTGGCTGCACGCTGGTGAGGAGGGTGGGGATCAGCTTCACTTCTTAACTTCCAGGGAGCAGTACTGGAGATTCCCAAGCAAACCCTCATGAGGGGCCCCTTCGCCTTTCTCCTGAATAAAGCCCCAATTCCTGGCTCCTAAGAGTTCAAGATTAGGCTCCGTCCCCTTTGGCTGTGCTCTGCTCCAGGCCACAACCTTGCATGCACTTCAGGTCTCAGATCTTCAGAAGTTCCCTGCAGCTCTGGGACCACTGGGTGCCCCTCTAACTGGCATACTCCATCAAAGTACACGACCGCACAGGACTGCACTGGTCCCCTGCCCCACGCGGGTGACAGACAGCAGGCACAGCTGTTTGTTTCACAGCCCATGGAGCACGAACAATGTCCTGATGTTCTGGGTACCCGTTAGATGTCTCCCCAGGTCTTCTTTTTGTTTTGTTTTAGATCTCAGTGCCTGTGGGCCCAGGGGTGGGGCTGAAGGTTATAACTCCCAAAGGCCCATTTCCTGAAGCCCAGAGCGTCTGACCCCTTAGTCCTGAAGGCTGGTTACCAGCCAGGACCCTTATGGTACCCTCTGCTGCCCATTCCCTGTCCTCACCTCGTCAATCAGTCACATGGGGCCTTTGTACAGGTTTCAAAAACTAGAGGCCATGGCTGACCAGGTCTGCAGACGTCAGGAGCTGAGACATCAGACAGTCCCTCCTCCCAGTAGGAACTGCGCCTGCAGGGAACCTCCAGATAGCATCTCTTCCTTCATCCTCTAACTGACCCTGCCTCTCACGGCTTGGGGCTGTCGTTTCCCGAGCTTGCTATGAACCTCCGGGGAAGCCAGACATGCCATGGCTGCCGGAGGCTGGGAAAAAAGGGTAGAGCAGAAGCCCTAAGCCTTCCTCACTGACCCCGCCTAGGCCCAGCTCTGGCCAGGAGGACACATGCTGCCAGCCTGGGGCCTTCTGGGTGGCAAGAATCTAGGGAGACAGCTAGGCCTGCAGTCCCTCTGCCAGGGAACAGATGCTCTGGACATAGTGACAGAACGCAGGGAAGACTCCCACAGCCTCTGTTCGCAGAGTGGGAAACAGGCGGGGGGGGGCATCCAGAAGCAGCGGGGCTGACCTTCAGGAAGCCTCGTCAGGAAGCAAGAGTCTGAGGCTCAGTGTCACCCCTGCAGCATCCTACCTGATGAACGGGCCCACAGTGAGGGCCACATGCTGCATGGTCCAGGCCTGCTAAAAACCTCGGCTGTTTGGAGTCAGGCAAGAAACCCTAGCTCTCCCACTTACTAGCACTGTGAGCTGGGCAGACACCCACACCTCAGTTTCCTTTTCTGCTAAGCGGGGATTAACCCCTAACCTCCCATTCAACTGCTACCAGGCTGCGAGACTTCCCTTTCTCAGAGGCTTTCTGATGACATCACTCCCCTGTTCAAAATCTGTCAGTATAACACTGACCTCAGGAAAAAGGCCATCTCGCAGAGGACACCACCCCTGTGCCCCCAGCTCTGCATGTGCTGCTCAATTGGCCTGGGACGCCCCTTCTCATCATCCCTTGCAAACTCAACGCCTGTGTCCTTTCTCTGAGAAGCTGCACATGACACCACGTCCTTCCTCTAGGTAAAATGAGATGCTTGTTCCTGTGGCTTCCAGAGCAGCCAGTACACGTTCACAACTAGACTGCGATGTCCTTCAGGGCAAGAGCAGTGAGGTTCGCTCCCCGGCACTTAAATGGTGTCAGGAAGCTCCCAGGTGCTCAGTCATGCTTGTGGAGCAAACACACACATGGCTGAGTTAGGCCTTAGCCATTGTATCATAATGACTTGTTTAAGCCTCTTTCCTCTGCAGATGTATAAACATCAGGCCCATGGAGGACAGACCCATATGTCGTCAGCTGAACCTCCAGGACAGCCCGTCTGCCTGTGTACAATAAATACTAGTTCCCTTCCTTGCACTTCTGGCCTACGAGGGGCCTGTGTCTAGGTTTATCTTTTTGTCGGGCTAACCTCAGTCTTTAGATAGGACTCGAGCACTGCTAGGGTGGGCCTGGCCCTGCCCTTCCCCTGGACACACTACAGCAAGCCAACCAACCATCCTTAGACTCCCCAGGATATGGTTCCAGCCCAGCTCTCCTGGCTCTCGGTGGGAAGCGGGATACCGAGATAGTGGGCCAGAAACTAGGGGAAAAAGCAGCAAAGTGCTCCCATCATCGACGTTCAGTCTCCCTAGACACCTGCTCTGCTGCCCCTTATGTTTTCTCCAGCCTGAAACTCCACTGGCCCCAACCAGGCGGACCCCTCCCCCTGTGCTCCCACAGCATTTGGATATCCCCAAGCAGAGCCGTTAGCTTCCTGTCCAGTTCACTTGTCTATTTCCCTAGTTTATATGTGAGCTTGCTAAGCACAAGGACTGAGTCTGACTCATCATTACACCCCAGCGCTGAGGCAGGGCCTGGCATCAGGCGAACCCTCACGTAATCAGTGAGTGAGTACATGAAACCTGTGAATTCCTCGTAGCAGGAGCTGTTGGAGGTGAGAGGATGGACAGGAGACCATCAGCAGCATGCTGACTCAAAGCCTCAGCCGTAACCTAGCCTTCCCTCCAGCCAGCTGTTGGCCCCAGTGGCAGTGGGACATGGTGGCCTGGGGCAGACAGGCATGGCATGGCAGCAACTTCCTAAGTGAGGTCTGCAGAGGTCTCTCAGCAGGCAGGTGCCACACCACAGTGAGGGATGGACTAGGGATGGGCAAACTAATGAAAGAATCCAACCAAACATACATCAAGCTGAGGCCTCCAGGGCTCATGGGGAGGGAGGCTGGCAGGCCCCTGGGACATTTCTCATGGGTTCCCGTCCCTCAGGGCCAGATTCCCAGAGACTCACGGGTCAGGCACACTACTTTGGCCTTGACTCCTCCTGGCGCCCTCACGGCCCCACTTCTAGCCCCTCTTTGTGCCCTGCTCCCACCCCCCCACCCCCTTCAGCCATGCTGATATCACTCTGCTGGTCTCTTTGGCTTCCTAAGGCTCAAGAAATGGAGACACATCGATCATCTTCTAGTATTTCCTTTTTGACCTTTTTTTGGAGTCCGAGCTAAAGCTGGCCTGCAATCATTGGGGAGGCTCTGGATTTCCAAATGGTAAGATGGGGCCATACACCCTTCTGTCTGCTGTGGTCCTGGCCATACAGAACATCCGAGACCAGAGGCTGAAGCAAGACCTGCATCCCCACATCTTCCTGCCTCCAGGCAGGGCTCGCCTCACCTCCTAGGCCAGTGATGGGCAATCTTTTGAGTTTGGTGTGTCAAAATTTGCCAAAAAACCGAGCATAACTCGGGTGGTGTGTCACTTCCAGAAAAATGGCCTAACCAGAAGTCCCAGAACTAGACGCTCTGTGCCGGAGTTCTGTTGTTTTGGCCTCCAGACCTCCGGCACAGAGTGTCTACACTACAGCAAATGTTTTATCCCCGGTTATTGCACCTGGCCGTGCAGGAGCCGAGAATGAAACGTCCTTCTCGGCATGCGGCCCCATACTCCTCTGGTATGCAGCCACATGCGGCCATGTCATCGAAAATGGCTACGCGTGTCAGTGCTGACACACGTGTCACAGGTTCGCCATCATGGTCCTAGGCAGAGGAGACCCTTTCCCACTCCGTTTAGCAGCCCCTATTAAGGACCCTCAAAAAAGGCCCTTCACCTACCACCCTGTGCTTTCAAAATTCCAAAGTCTGGAAACTTTTCTAAGGTCTTCCTTAAATCCCAAAGGAAAGAGCTCACATCTGTTTCCTCTCCGTCTGCCTCAGCACAGATGCTGATGCTCACCATCTTCTACAAATTAGTAGAAGGAGAAAAAAAAAGACCATCAGGTTCACCCACTCTTTGGCCTTCCCTCATCCAGATATGAGAACTTGTCCTGGGATCCTTGTTAATGTCTCTCTGGGTTTCTCACCATGCCCAACTTTAGCAACAGAACTGCTGGGGCTTTCGAGCACTGGTGTCCCTGGGGACCCCTCAGTCTCAGGAGCAGGGAGAGCAGGAGGGGAGGGTTTCCCAGCATCTCCAGACTATATTCCTATTTATACTCCACCCCCAGCCCCCACCCCTCAGTCTGGCCCACACTGCCCCATGCCTGCATTCCAACAGAACCAACGGCCAATGTTCCCCAAGCTGCCTCCTAAAGTTTGGTCCTCCCTGGCCACCGCCTCAGCCTGGGCCACCTCCTGCTCCCCTATCTCTAAGGCACCCTCTGGGAAGCCTCTAGACATCATCCAGTTGTTCGACAGTTCTCTAATTGCCCCCAGCAGCGGCACCTGCCACCCAGAGCTCAGGCTTCTTGAAGGGAGGTGCCGGTTTCTTCTAGTCACTTTCTAATTCTACAAGTAGCTGCTCAGGACCAGGCACTATCCTAGACTCTACACCCTGTCTTTCCTTCACTGGGCCTCCTGCTCCTCCTCCTACTTCTCTCTCCCTTTGCATCTATCTGGGGGGCTCACTTCCTCTCCCTGTCCCTGAATGTCGGCGCTGCCCTGAGTTCCCTCTTTGGCCCTTTGTTCCTCCTCTTCTGCACTCTCTTCCTGGTGACCTCATATTCTCCAGTGCTGGAAACCACCACCCATGTGCTGATGACTCTGGCCCCCCTGACCCCTGAGTCTTACACAGGCAGGGACAACTGCCCACCAGGCACCTCAGGCTGGATGTCCCCCAAGGGTCTGAGATACCAGAATAACCTCACTGGGCCTAGGACAGTCAGAGACAGCAAAATTTGATATGTGTTTTTAAGTAAAAATGGTAGATATGTACAACTTGTAAAAACTTCATGTGTACATATATGTCATGCATGTACACGTATCCAAGCAAACACTGCATATACAGAAAAAGATGTCAGAATGCTAACAGTAGCTATCCCCAGGGGAAGGGGGGATGAACTGTGGGAGATTTCAAGATCTTCTTTTTGCTTATTTGCATCATCTAATATTTCTTTTTTTATTTTTTTAGCAAGAGAGACAGAGACAGAGAGGGGGACAGATAGGGACAGACAGGACGGGAGAGAGATGAGAAGCATCAATTCTTTGTTGTGGCACCTTAGTTGTTCATTGATTGCTTTCTCATATGTGCCTTGACTGGGGGGTTCTAGCCAAGCCAGTGACCCCTTGCTCAAGCCAGCAGCCTTGGGCTCAAGCCAGTGACCTTGGGCTCAAGCCAGCGACCTTGGGCTTCAAGCCAGGGACCTTGGCCTCAAGTCAGCGACCAGGAGGTCAAAACTATGATCCCACACTCAAGCTAGCAACCCTGCACTCAAGCTGGCAAGCCTGCACTCAAGCTGGCAACCTCAGAGTTTCGAACCTGGGTCCTCTGCATCCCAGGCCGATGCTCTATCCACTATGCCAGCGCCTAGTCAGGCAGTTCACCTAATATTTCTATAATAAACATTCACTGCTCATGTTAAAAGAAGTAACACTTCTTTTGAAGTGAAGAGAAAGTACTTTTAGATTGAGATCCCAGAATTGTTTAGTGCAAGCCTTGGGCGAACTATACTTATCTGGAGTGGGGGTCGGCACATGTTTCCTGTCATAGGCCAGACAGTTGGTATTTCAGGCTTTGCGGGCCATTCGGTCTCAGTAGCAATCACACAATGCTACTCTGTAGGAAGTGCCCCAGATGAATGGAAACAAATGAGTATGGCTGCGCCCCAGTAAACCTTTACTCATGGACATTACAATTTAAATTTTATACCATTTTCAAGTGTCACAAAATATTGTTTTCGTCTGTGGAATTTTCCCGAGCTATTTAAAATCATAAAAAAACATCCTTAGCTCATGGGCCACACTAAGATAGGCTGGATGGGGACAAGAGCAGTGGTTGGCCAAGCCTTGCCTTTGAGCACCCAGTGCCTGCATGGTGTCAGAATCTAGCAGCCACTTGTTTGGGAGGTGCTTTCCTCTCTTTATCTGTCTGCAGGGAGGCCTTCCAGGGTTTCCCTGCCCATCTGAGCTGTGGCGGAGATCAGTGACCCCAGGACTCAACTGTGGGAAGCCCCTGCACTCCACAGTTTGGAGGAACAAAAGGTGAAGAACCTCCCCAGGTCTGACAGCATGGCTCACCTTGTCAGCAGGATTGGAAAAAGTTAGAAGCACAAACCAGCAGTTGTGGCTGGGGCTTTAGAAATCCTCTGTTCTTCACTCATTTTTCAGGTGAAGGTGGTAAGACTCAGAAAGGGGAGTGGCTTGCCAAAGGCCATTGGATTGACAGGGCAGAGCTGAGACTAGAACTGAGGGCTTGTGACTTCGGGTTCAGTGCTCTTTCTGCTCCCTCGGGGTAGGAATGAGTCACAAGGACCTGCCCAGAGAGAGCATTCCCTCCACCAGGCACCATTACCAGGGAAATCAGCAGCCCACTCAAGAGATGCCTTGCACAGAAAAGGAGCCCTGTGAGGTCTGGCATCAGCTCAGAATGTGGCACCCAGCCCAGCACGACAGGGGGCTCCACACCAGGCTCAGGGAGTGGCTCTGGGACCCCTTTCCTGGCCTCATCCCATGCCCTGCTGGCAGAGGTGGTCTGGAGACCCGGAACTGATGTCATGAGTGATACCCTTCAGCACGTGACCTTCTGCTTAGCTGCTTGCAGGTACTGCCAGGGCACAGAGAAGGACAGCATGTCGCCCCTGGGCCTGGTCACCCAGCAAGGGCCTCCTTTGCTGGATAGTTAGGGCTGGAGGAGAGAAGCTGTCCTGGTTTCTGAGGGGATCCCCAAAGGCAAGAAAGGGGAGGTTTCTTTAGGGAAGGTGTGAGGGCAGATCATTCCAGTGCTTTGTCAGAATGTCTCATAATAATAATAAAATGCTAGGGTGTTTAGGGTGAAGGAGGGTAGAAGTGATCTGAGAACAGTTTTCTTCCCAATTTGGGGCCTGAGCCCTGGTTTCTACAGGGACAGAGCAGAGGCCAGGGTACTGAGAACAGTCAAATGTGGCCACTAACTCCGTTTACTACCACCAGTCAATGATGACACCAGGTCAGGCCAAAAGCTAGGAGTTTGGACATGACCTCACTGGAATCCGCACAATCCCATGAAGTAACACTATTACTCTCCCCAACTGCCAAAATGAGGAAACAAACATGGGTGAGAGCAAGCTCCTTCATCTAGGCAACACTTACAGCGTGGCAGAGACAGGGCCTGAACCGACCCCAAAGTCCAGACATGGCCTCCGCCCACGGTTGACAGGAGACATGTGTTCAACATATGAAATATAAGTGACTGCCCCAGCCAGTCACTATACAGTCATCTTGTCTACACCCACCTCTCATTTTCAGGGAAGACTTTAATGTTGGTAAGGTAGGGCAGAAGCACAGGGTGAGACCATCATCCAAAGTTCCAAGACGGGGGGGGGGGGGTAGGAGGAGTGTTCCTTCCAAAGTTCTGGCCAATGTCTCTGAGATCAGGGTGTCCTGTCTTATCAGGGCCACTCATGTGATCAGAGAGCATCAAGACCCTTTTCAGTTCAAAGCCAACCCTCCCGCTTGCCTCCCAATCCCTCCTCCTCTGCAGATGGAACCACCACAGAGATTTCAGGAACAGATGGGCTCTCCTCAAACAGGAGTCTGGCTGAGATGTGCCACAGCTCTCTTCCTAATTTGCTGCTGCACCACTGGCTGGCTCCTGCCCCGCCCAGACTCTGGCTCTGTGTGGTCCTGGGTCCGAGACCTTCTATGTGATCTACCGTGAGCCAAGCCTTAGAGTGGATTCTGTATGTGCATCCACAGCTGTGGGGACCAGGACAAGACAAGACTACCTTTGGTCTGCTCCCACCCCTGGAGATGAGGAAGTGCCCACTCAGCAGCTAATGGTAGGAGGGCGAAGGTGAAGGGTCCAGAGTGGGGGGAGAAGGGGTTATGGAGGGACACAGAGCTAAGGAAGAGAAATGTGACTCATTCCCAAAGAGTTCGTGAAGCTAATCAGGTGAGTCTGGAGGCAGGCCAGCCACTCCCTCATGGACAACAGAGCAGAACAGGGACTGCAATTAATTAAGTACTGGGGGCGGGGGGGGGGGGGTCTTCTTACCCCGGGGAAAGGAGGCCCTGCCAAAGGTCCTTCAGCAGAGGAGGCTGTAGGTTTTCCAGCTCTCAGTGACTACCTCAATCATCCTGGAAATGAGAGGGTAGACTCCCCATAACATAGATTCCTGGTTCTCTCTTGCAGGTTTCCTTCTAACCTGGCCCCACCACCCTCATTTTCTTACACAAAACCTTCCTCCCCACCCTGGAGGAGCAAAAAAGACACTGTCTAAGAGCCTGGCCCGATGGGTTTAGGAAAGCCTGCCCTGGTAGCTACCCCAGAGGCAGGCATGGAGCCATAAGTAGGAAGTCCTTTCCCAAATAGCTACCAACAGTCCAGGTACCGGTTATTTAGTATCTGCTGTGTGTTAGGCACTATGCATTAGTTCATTTAATTCATATAACAACCCTCTCTATTATGATCTCTATTTCACAAGAGAGGAAACTGAGGCTGGGAGAAGCTCAGGAGTTTGCCAGGGAAAGGAGTCACATAGCTAGTATATGGTGAAGCTGGACTCCATCAAGGCCCTCCGTGTTGGTCTTGAACTCTGGGAAGGAAAGAAGAAATCGGGAAGGGCTAGGGAATAGATGGAGTTGCCGGTCAAAAGTCCAAAATGGAGTGTCAGGCTCTGACCAGTTATCTCAGTAGGTTAGCATGCCGTCTTGAAACACTAAGGTTGCGGGTTTGATCCTCAGTCAGGGCACATATGGGAAGTGACCGATGAATGTACAGCTAAGTGGAACAACAAATGAATGCTTCCCCTCACTCCCGCCCCCCCCCACCTCTTTCCCTTCTTTTCTCTATCTCTCTAAAATCAAGCAATAAATTTTTTTAAAACAATGCCTCTCCTGAGAGAGAGACAAGGTGGGATAAGAGCTGGGAGGAGCCAAGCCAGGTCCCTCCCCACAGCATGGGGCCTGTGAGTCTGGCTCTACAGAGGAAACAAATGCAGCCATAAAGGTAGCTCCATCTCCTCGAGGGCCCAGGGGAGGCTTATAAGGCAGGCAGCTGATCCCATGAGCTTTCAGACTAGGAACCTACCTGTTCCTCAGATCTGGTGCCCTCTCTCCTGTGACCCATGGAGAAGCCCGCTCTGCCTGGCACAGGACAAACGGGAACCTCTTACTTGGAGCACCACCCCCATCTTTCCTTCTCCTGAGAGCCTAGGTGGAACCAGAGAACTCCACAGTGGGCTGGGATATCCTTTGATGGGGCACGAACTGAGAGTAGGGGATAGGGGTCAGATGGAGATGGGCTGGATCCCACCTTTGTGCAACTTTGGGAAAGTTGGTCTCCCAGAGCACCTCACCCATAATATGGAGATAGTAACACCTACTTCATAAAGCTGAATGACACACTGCTTGACACCCAGCAGATACTCAGTAAATGGTAGCCACTAGGCAATCAGAAATTAGATGTAACTTACTCGGGCCTACTATGGCTATGGATACCCCAGTAAGTTTGGGTAGAATGGAGACTCCATTCTCCTGGCAGGGCGTGGGCAGCGAGTGGGGAGACCCCCAGGAACCTCATGGGCAGTGAGGTGGCAGGGGTGGAGGGAGGTCAGTCTCTCAGGCTTATCAGATACACAGGAGGAGGCTGAGGCAGGGTAACCCTAGACAGGAGCTTTGCTGTGGCAAGGTGACCCTCTCTCCAGCAGGCCTTCGGAATGCAGGAGCCATCCTCACCTTCCGGCAACCCGCAGCCCAAAGCCACTGCTGTCTCTGCCCCCTGCCAAGGCCAGGCTAAAGGAAGGGCACCCCTGAGGACTGGGATACCATGTCAGCCACACTTCCCAGGCATCATCAGGGATTCTGCTCTCTCTGGTTAGTGTCCAGGAATGTGCCCAGCTCCAGAAAAAAAAGCCCACCTGAACATGCCTAACCTCATAGGATGCTGACACAGGAGGGACAAACCAGCAGTGTCAGTGAGTCACCCAAGGGCTTGGCCATGGTTGGGGGACTGCTTAGGGCTGGGTTGGGGGGTGCAGATAAGGCTAAGTTGCTGAGCCCCACTCCTCACTGCCCCAACTCTCCCACCCCTGTGTCCAGAAGGGGTTCAGAGAGAATTAGAAAAAGGTCACCAGTGCCCAGCAGGATGCTGACCCCACAGCTCAGAAAATCAGTCACAGTCTCAACAGCCCCCACAAAGCCAGCACAGTCCCCAACAGGGACACAACCGAGGGAGGTCCCAGCTCATTCGAGATTTCCCATTCCTGATCATCTCCCCATACACAGCCATCTCCTCAGCCAGCAGGCCACCCAGCCTTTCCCGTGGTTGCATTAACCCTTTGCCAGTGGCTACCAGGGCACGGGGGCCTCTACCCCTCTGGACTCCTGGGTGGGCAGAGAGAGAAGAGGCAGCAATCCCCAGAGGCCCACACTCAACCCCTGCTCCCCCCCCCCCTACTGCTGGAACCTGTAGGGCTTCAGACGTGTCCTCCCACATTCACCCCAGGCCTCCAGCGCCCACCCCCAGGCTGGGGCTTTGCGAAGTTCATCAGAGCACGGAAAGCCCTTTGAGGCAGCGATCTGGCCCCACACTCTCGGTTCCCTCTTCATCGGAGACTCCTGACCCTTACCCTTCCCAGAAGACGGGCGCTTGGAAAGCGCCGGGTTTGCCACCGGGTGGAAAACTTTGCTTCCCAAGGTTCAGACAGGCACCCGAGGGCCCAAGGGAGTACGGGTTTAGACTGGGGGGCGGGGGGCGGTCGGATAAGGCAAAATCGCCCTGCCTCTCAAGCACCTGGGACTAAGGAGTGGCCTCTGCAGGGCATCACCCACCCTCCCGCACACCTCGCGATCGCGTCTTCCACACCGCTCTGGCGGTCGCCTCCAACCCCTCGCCACCGCACCCCACCCACCAACATCCGAATGGCAAGAGCAGCGGCGCCTTTAAGAGCAGCCCGACTTACCTTTGCTCTGTTTAGCCGGCGCCACGGTGCCCCAGCTCCGACCTCCCCGCCTCCCCGGTCCCCTCCGCCCCGGTCCCCCTCCATCCGGACTCACCGCGCGCGTCCGAGCGCGGCGGGGCTGAGCGCTGTGCCCCGCGCCCTGCCGGGGTCCCTGCCCAGGCTCGGAACGGCTTTCCCTGCTTCGGAAAGGTGAGCGGCTCCCTGGAGAAGCCGCAACCTGAGCTAGAGGAGGTGGTGAAGGAGGAGGTGGAGGAGGAGGAGGAGGAGGAGGAGGTAGAAGGGGAGGGGAGAGGAGGGGTGGAAGAAGGTAGGAAAGAGGAGGGAGGGGGAGGAGGAGGAAGGGGGAAAGCCCGGCCCCCGCTGGAGTTTTTCACGTGTACAAGTTGACTCCTCCCCGTCCCTCCCGAGCTGCCCATAGCAGCTGCCAATCTCCACAGCTCCCTCCGCCTGGGTGCCCACCCCTTTCTTTCACTCTGGGAACCCTAGTGCAAGCACCTCTTCCGGTTTTGGTCCTAGGCCTGGCCTCTGCCGGCCTTCCTTTGGGGCTCGCCCTGAAAGCCTTGACTAAGGGGTGAGACCCTCTGAACTGGTGTACCCCAGCTTTGGGGCCAGGGCACTGGGGAGACTTGCTGAGAGGGCCTGTCTCTAAATGTAGCTCCCCTACCTTCTGAGCCTACTCCTGGTCCCAGCACCTGGCACCCCAGGAACTAATGTGCACAGACAGGTCCTGTTGGTCATTTTTGCTTTTAGACTTCTTGACAGCAGTAGCCTGGGGCTCTTCCTTTGCCCTCTTTGACTTGTCACTTACCTTTAGGTACAAAGCTCTCATGTGATTGGCCCCACCTCCGGGTGAATGAGCCCCAACCAATAGCCAACACCCCCCACTTCCTACCCTGAAGGCTAATTCATTTTGTGCTTCTAGAATGAAATCCTGCAGGCCAACTGAGAATCATCCAAGAATACTTACAAACTAGCTAGGGCTGGTCCAGCTTTAATTTTACAGAAGGGGAAACTGAGACCCAGAAAGGAGGTTTGCTCTGGCTCAAACTCGCACAAGGAGTTAGTGACAAGTCACCATTAAGACCCACACTATCTGACTTCAGGGCTTAAGGGAAAACTGGGGGGTGGGGGATGATGGGCCCAGTGGCCTTCTCTGGCCCCCTTCCAGCCCTGCTTCCTCAGGAGGGCTGTGAGGAGAGGGGGTACCTCAGATCTGATGGGCACCAAATCAAGGATGTCTGTGTCCTCTGCCCGGCCAGTAGGCATGGCCTCTTTGACTTGGGTGTCTCTTGAGGAGGGCTGGTACACAGTGTAGATGTGTTTCTGCTTGAACCCTTCCCTAGGATTGATCTGAAGTGACCACCACCCTTTAGGTTCTAGGGGCATTTCCCTGGGGAAAAAGAGTTGTTGAGAAGAACAATTTTCTTTCTAGAAGCCATGGGCCTGAGGTCTCACCCTCAGGCCAGCCATCTGCCTTCTAACAGCCTGCAGCACAAGACCTCTCTAGACTGCAGGGGATGAGCATGACAGAAAGAAGGAAGTAACAGGGCCCTGCAGGAGAGTGTCAGGTGGGTAGTCCACAGGGGCTCCCCACAAAGGGTCTCCCAACTCTGCTCTCTCTGTTTTTTCTGCCAGGGTGCATAGATTTCCTGGGCACATACACTTTATAAAAATAAAACTGCTGACTGTTGAAGGGATGCAAAGAGGGATGGATACAGAACTTACGGGTTTGGGAGGGAGAAAGCAACCTGCCTGGTTCCATAATTCACGTCTTTGATAAGAATCCTGGAGGCAAGGAGGCCATGCAGAGGCAGGAAAGGGCAGAGACAAGGGCTATGGCAAAGGAATTGTATTTTAGAGGATTAGAGAGAATGGGGTCAAAGGGTAGAGTTTCAAGGAACCAGGGGGATGGATGAGGGTAGAGATTTCAACAAAAGTTTTCTGAACCTTTCTTATATGCCAAGACAAATGTCTGGGTACAAAAGATGAATGAAACAGTTCCTACTCTCAGGGCACTCACAGTCTAATGGGGCAACCAGGTAGACAGCTGTGATGCTGTAGGAGCGAGGTTAGAGCTGCAGCTGCCTGGAGGGGTCATTCTGCTGCTTGAGCTGAAGGTTATGAGATGAGAGGACCATGCAGGGGAGGAAAGATTTTTCTGTTTTTGTTTTTCCAGGAGGGCTACCATGTGCAAAGTGCAGGGGCAGTTCTGTGAGGCCAGAGCTTAGAGTCGGTAGGGCTGGCGGTGATGCCATAAAGGGAGGCAGGGGCTGGATTCTAAAGACTCTTCTACTACATCGTGGCTAAGAGCCAGGACCCTCCCTGAAAACGTGGCAACAGGGAGCTTCAGGGGAAAGAGACATCACCAATCTGTGATTTAGGATGAGCTCTCTGGCAGCCAAGTGATGGATTGATGATGGGGGCAAATCTGGAGATGAGAACCCCAATTTGGAGATGGATCCCGGTGAAAAATAAATTCTAGGCTTACACTAGAGCAGTGGTAGGAAGGAGCAGAGGAGGGAACTTACATCAGAGATAGGAGACAGGGTCACAGCTTTATGCCTGTTTGAGTCTAGAAGATAGGGAGCAGAGAGTGTCCAAGTTGGAACCACTGGTATGATAAGCCAGGCTGGGAGCTTCTTAAGGATGCCTTAGTTCCTTGTATTGGCTCTGTGGCTTTGGGCAAGTGACTTAATGTTTCTGGGTCTGGTTTTGCCATTTGTAAAACAGAGATACTAAAATTGATTTTGTGTAGTTGTTTGTGTGTGTGTGTGTATTAAGTGAAAAGAGGGGAGATATTGAGACAGACTACCACATGCACCCCAACTAAGATCCATGTGGCCACCCTGGTCTGGGGCCAATGCTCAGTACCAAGCTATTTTTAGATCCTGAGGCTGACCCACTCAGACCAACCTGAGCTATCCTCAGCACCCGGGGCCATGCTGGCTCGAACCAAATTAGCCATTGGCTGTTAGAGGGGAAGAGGGAGAGACGGGGGGAGGGGGAGGGGGAGAGAAGCAGATGGTTGCTTCTCCTGTGTGCCCAAACCAGGAATCGAACACAGGATGTTCATATGCCAGGCAGATACTATATCCACTGAGCCACCTGCCAGAGCCTAGTTGTGCATATTAAAAATAATTTATACCAGGGAAGTGGGGGAAGCCACCTGCCAGGAGCCACCTGCCAGGATCCACCTGCCAGAGCCAAGTTGTGTGTCTTTAAAATAATTTATACCAGGGAAGCAGGTAAAGGGGGCCAAATATATGGTGATGGAAGATGGTTTGATTTTGGTTAATGGGCACACAACAGAATGTACAGATCATGTACCATGGAGATGTATACCTGAAATGTAAATGATACTATTAACCAATGTCACCCCATTAAATTTAATAAAAATAAATATTTTTTAAATAAAAATAACTTACACCAGTCTGACCTGTGGTACAATGGATAAAGTGTCTACCTGGAATGCTGAGCTCGCCGTTTCAAAACCCCAGGGTTGCTCGGTCAAAGCACATATGACAAGCAACTATAAGTTGATGCTTCCCGCTCCTCCCTGCCCCCTTTTCTCTCTCTGTCTCTCTCTTTTCTTTAAAAGTCAATAAATAAAATTTTGCCTGACCAGGTGGTGGCACAGTGGATAGAGCATCAACCTGGTATGCTGAGGACCCAGGTTCAAAACCCGGAGGTCACCGGCTTGAGAGTGGGCTCACCAACTTGATTGCAGGATTGCTGGCTTGAGCATGGGATGATAGACATTACCCCACAATCCCTGACTTGAGCCCAAAGTCCCTGGCTTGAGCAAGGGGTCACTGGCTCAGCTGGAGTCCCCCAGTCAAGGCACATATGAGAAAGCAATCAATGAACAACTAAGGTGTCATACCTACAAGTTGATGCTTCTCATCTCTCTCCCTTCCTGTCTCTGTTGTTCTCTCTCTCTCTCTCTCTCTCTCTCTCTCTTTTGTGTGTGTGTATGTGTGTATACACACACTAAATAAAGAAAGAAAATCTTTAAAAAAATTAATAATGTACACCAAAGCATAGGGCTTGGCTCATCATAAGAACTCAATAAATAATAGATATAATTACCATTGTTTGCCCATACAGCAAACATTTATTGAGCACCTGCTATGTTCTGGGGATTGTACTGGATCCTTGAAATATAGGAATGATTTTAAGTTTCCATCCTTGTACTCAAGTAGGCCACCATCCAGTGGAAGAAGGACATACAAAGGAACAGACACATAGCAAGGCAATGTGGCCAGGGGCAGAGGGAGAATCCCTTAACTGTGCCCAAGAGAATCATGGACAGTTTCACAGAGGAAAGATTACGGTATAAACAATGTAGGACCAAACACCTGCTCAGAGATGGTCACACGCCCCCTCCCCCACCCCACCCCCATGGGATTGTGTTTCAGAATCTCTGAAATCTTCAGTTTGGAAGGTATTATCTTGCTCCTTGGGGTCAGGGTAAGGGGATGGGCTGCAGATGGGTATCTGTATGGAGCCTAGAGAATAGCAGGTGAAACTTTGGCAGTCCTGGGAAGGGCGTGAACAGACGGACAGGTAGAAAACGGAACCAGGTAAGAATGCCTTTGGGCAGTTGGGCAGAACTTACTTGCTGGATCGGGAGCCTATGTGAACCGCCCTAATCCTTCTCTCCCTGTCTGTGCTCTTCTGAAACGTCCCTCTGATCCCTTTGGTGTCCCCACCCCCCTCCTATGCCAACTTTCCCCCACACTTCTGTCAACAAGCCCAGCTTAGTAGATGCAGCACTGCCTGCGTCTTTGACTAAGGAGGGACTCCTATCCTGCTGCCCCTTGCAGCAAGATCTCGGACTTCAAAGCCTCTTTAAAGCCATGACGACTGTGTGACCTTGGGCAGCTACTCACATCTCTGGTTTCCCATCTGTAACCTGGAGGTGGTGATAACCCTGTTCTCATGGGGAAGTGGTGAGGTTGCAGTGAGATGTTCACTTGGTGCCCAATCCATGTTTGTTTCCCTTCTCTGCAGCCCAGTAACTGCCTCCTGTCAGGGTCAGACAAGAGATGCTCAGCTGGGGGTTTCCCCTGAATGCCTGGCTCCTAGGGCCCTTCTTCTGCAGAACCTACAGGGTCCTCCCTTCTGCTAGCCTGTAGGGTCTGTGGCATGCTGGGAGGGCTTGGTTCCCTAGCAGCAGGATGCTGGCAGGCCTGAGCAGCTTGACGACAGGGGCTCAGCAGCAGCCCAGCCTACGTCCCCACTCTGATCTGTTTGTCCTCCCCGCTGCTGCCAGTGACAGGGAAGCTAGAAACAGCTCTCGCTCACAGACTGTGTGGGTAGCATATCGGAATAGCTTCTAAAATACCAAGTCCAAGCCCGCCCCAGTTTCTGTTGGGAGGCACAGCATCCAGACAGGGAGAGTTCAGTGAACACAGATCTCCTTTCTGCACATCGCAGTAGCCTCTCCTCCTTTCTGGCCCCGCCCGCACCCTGCAGGGACACCTGGGAGGCCTAAGACCTGACTCTGCCCCTAAGGTGCAGGAGCCATTTTGCTTACCTGGGCCTCAGTTTTCCTCCCCTGCAAAATGGGAATGATGTGAATGCCTTCCTCTCAAGAGGGTTAAATAAAAGTATGAATGTGAAAATGTAAACTGAAAGTGTAAGCTGTAGAAAGATCTGCATGTGTATGAGATTGTTAGTGTTATGTCAAAGAGCCCTTCTTAGGGTTCTAGGACACAAGTGAAGACAGGTGACATGGGAAAATAAGTAAGAATGGAGTGAAACTCTTTCCAGGGCAGGCATGTCCTTGGCAGGGAGGAGGGAAAATGGCAGCCGAGACCTGAGCGAGTGCATGGACTGACCCCCATGGCGGGGCTTCCTAGGGTGTACTAGTCAGCAGGAACAACAAGACTTGGCTGAACTCAGCCAGTTCTTACTCCTTCTCTGAATAAACCCAGGCATTGTTTTCCAGTGATTTATCACTGCATCAAGCATCATATCCTCTCCTCACTGTTGGTGCTAAATGTACACACTCACAAACCATGCACATCCACTCCAGGCTTCAGAGGGGGCAATAGCCTCATCCCCAGGGGGTTATGGGACAGGGTGGACACATAAACAGAGTCAGCCAATCACAGCCCTGTTGACCCTGGCAACCATCAAACCAATTAGAACCCTATCCTTGCATCCCGCAGTGCCTCCCAAATCTATCATACACCATCCCTCAGGTTGCTGCATTGCCACAGCAAGGAAACCACCACACAGAGTAGAGAAAATGGGGCAGTGGCCCTTAGCAACAAGGCTGGACCAGTCACTGGGGTGAGGATGCAGACAGCACTGGCTGGGCTTAAGTCACTGACAGGGGACCCTTGTAGGCTGGAGGAGAAGAGAGAAAGCTCGTTCATTTGGGCTTTCTAAGTCCATTTTCTAGCCCTGGGTCTCAGTATGCTCACCTACAGATGGGGTCAAAGGCTGTTGTATTATAGTGTGTGCTGAGTATGTACTTTTCAACTAGTAAGTAAGGATAGGAATTAAGCCCTGGCCAGATAGCTCGATTGATTGGAGCGTCGTCCGAGAGTGCAGAGGTTGCCAGTTTGATCCCCACTCAGGGTACATACAGGAACATCTTGATGTTTCTGTCTCTCTGTCTCTCTCTCCTGCCTCTCTCTAAAAAATAATTATTATAATATATAATATATATATGCATATTTTCCATTCATTTTGGGACCTGTGGACCTCTGGAAGCTCATTCATGGACTTACTTGTAGAGACAGGGCATATGAGGCCCTCGGAACCTGGTCTCTGCCTCCCTCGTCAGCCAAATCAACCTACATGGACTTTCCTCATGCACACTATCTTTCACTGCTTCATGCCTTTGCATATGTTGTTCCTTCTCTCACCTGGTATCTAGTAAACTCCTATTCATTCTTCAAAGCCCAGTTCAGGAGTTACCACCTCTTTGTCCAAGTCCTCGCTGCTGTCTAGACATGCTTGAGCACGCTGTAATCCGAAGCAATTCTGTTCCAGCTTCATAGTTCTCACTGTGTCTCCCAACACACAGGGGCACCGTGTCTGTCTTTTTCATGGGGCTTTGAGTTTTCTGAGCTCAGAGACCACATCTTTAACTCCGTAGTCCCAGAACCCCTATAGAACCAAAATGGCAGAACTTAATCAGCAGAGGAAAGAAAGCTGAGAAAGGAGGAGGCCAATGAGAAAACTGGAAGACAGGACAGGAGCCAGGAGAAGAGAAGGTGCCAAGAAACAAAGAAGCTGCAGGAGGACCCTAGAGGTCAAGATGAGAAGTGTCACTAAATTCGTCAACCAGGGCAGGGTAACCAGTTGTCCTGGTTTTCCTGGGACTCCCTCAATTCTCAAATTCAAAATCCTAGGCCAATAAAGATGGTTGGTCACCTGAGATTGAGGACCTTAGCAAGGGCAGCTCTGGAGGTGAGGGTGGGGCAGAAGCCTGATTGGGGGGTGGGGCAAAGGGGGTAGGGAAGGTGGCAGAGAGCAGCTGGGGTACTGGGGACCGCTGAGCTACTATGCTGTGTTGGGAAGTGGTAGAGCAGGCAGGAGCCTGAGGGTCATGCCAGCATCCCAGCCTGTCTCTCCTGCCCCCACTGCCCTGGAGAGAAAGCAAACAAAGCTGACGTCAGGAACACAGTGTACACCTTGGTGACTTATTTCTGAAGGGCTCCAAGCCTATCACTTCTGTCACCCACCTGGTCCTCCACCCCACCCCACCCCTCCCCCCGCCTGCCTCAGCACCAGCAGCCTTTGTCCTCTGTGTATTATGTTCAATAGGTATAGTGGGTTCTGCTTGGACTGGCAGAGGCTCTTCTCTTCTTCTGAGCTGTTATTTAAGTCTTTTTTGTTTGCAACTAATTATCTTTTTCAATTAATTAGATTCTGAACATTTTTGTTTTAACAAGAAAGAGAGAGAGAGAGGGAGAGAGAATCAGGAAGGGAGAGAGATGAGAAGCATCAACTCATAGTGACCCTTTGCTCAAGCCAGTGACCTTTGAGCTCAAGCCAGCGACCATGGGATCATGTTGATGATCCCGCGCTCGAGCTGGTAAGCCTGCGATCAAGCTGGCTACGTCAGGGTTTTGACCTGGGACCTCAACATCCCAGGTCAATGCATTATGCACTGCACCACCACCGATCAGGCAGATTCTGAACTTCTTGAAGGTAGGGATCATTAATATCCTCCCTCCCCGTTTCCGTCTTTCCCTCACCTTCCCTTCCTGTTTCTTCCTTCAATAAACACTCATTTATCTAACTCCTGCCCTCAGATCTCTCACATCTGGCTTTGGACCTCCTAAACGTGCGGGGGGTTGGGGGTTATACCGCTGAGCAGGAGGAAGGCTTCGGTGAGTCTGTGGAGACCGATAACATTACATGCCAATATTGATTCTGTGTGTGTGTGCGCGCGTGTGTGTGTGAGAGAGAGAGCGAGAGAGAGAGAGCTTGTTTCTAAAGAGAGAATCTACAATGACCATGTTTGAGTAAAGTCAATCTTCTGGATTCAGGTTCTATCTGTGGGATATAGGCAAATTATTCACCACTCTGTGCCTCGATTTCCTAATCTATGAAATGGGGAAGTACACTTCTTGGAACATAATCAGAGGACAATTAGTGTTAGCTGTTATTCTTTTTTGAAAGCAATAGAAGGAGAGATAGATGAACTTTTGTGAGGCTCTCAAAGAGTTCTATGATCCAGAAAAGATGAAGACTCAGTGGTCTGGTGGTTAGACCAATCTGTATGCTGACCATGGTAGCGTGCTGTGACAGGTGTTACCAGGGCATTAGTCTGAGGTGCAGTCAGGGCACCTTGAACTTTCTCTCTGCATCTCTCAAGCACCAAGTGTATCAGGACTCTGCTCTAAACAGGTCACTCAGGGCACCTTGAACTTTCTCTCTGCGTCTCTCAAGCACCAAGTGTATCAGGACTCTGCTCTAAACAGGTCACTCAGGGCACCTTGAACTTTCTCTCTGCATCTCTCAAGCACCAAGTGTATCAGGACTCTGCTCTAAACAGGTCACTCAGGAATAATGAGTGTTTGAATGGATCCCCCCTCCCCACTGCCATTGACTAGCATGTCCAGGTTGGAACATCAAGTTAAGAGAGACCATTCCTTCTAGTTGAACAGATCAAAGAGAAAAAGGTGAGGGAAGAGAAGGGGGAGGAAGAGGAAAAAGAGGAGGAGGTGGAGAAGAAGACGGTTTTTGCTCCAATCAGATTAAATAGCAATAGCCTCCATTGCCATTAGGCACCCATAAATGACAGAGCCTGCCTGTCAGCTGGCCCTGCACCAGCTCATTAGCTAGGGTGCTGAGAGACACTGCGCCCTGCTGGGAGCTGCCTCATTGCCAAGTGCCTACTCTATAATTAAACACAAAATCCCAGTCTCTTCAAGGCACTTGCCTGCCCCTCTTTAGGAGACAGGGACTCAGTGGGGAGGGGTGGAGCAAAGATAAAGCCTTGCTCCAAGTCCTGCGTGGGGGAACGAAAGGGGTCTGATTGTGAGTGGGGAGACTCAGGGTGCTCCCATGACCTTGGGAGGAGATTTGGGAAGGGCTCAGGAAAATAAGTGAAAGGGCATGGAATGAGAGGGCCCTGCCTTCTCCCTACCTGGACACCCAAGACCAACTGAGAGCAAACAGGCCACATTGGCTTCTCCAGGACATTCTGAGCTGGGCTTCAGGAAGTGAGGTCCTGAAAGAAGCAGGTTATGAAGCCTTTTCTTCAGGTTTGTCTGAGAACATCTAAGCACCCCCACTCCCCCCCACACACACACCATTGCTTTGCAACTAGGTGGGAGCTAATCAGGGGGGTGGGTGCTGGGGCGGGTGGAGGGTCAAGACAACTCCCAGAGGCTCTTGTAGCTACAGCTGGAGTAAGGGTTGGGCTAGCTGCTGGTGGAAATGTAAGACGATATGTGTAGGAGAAATCATTTGACAAGTCTCTTAGGGGAGAGGAGAGCTCCCCTATGGTCATGACTGCTCTAGTGACAAGATGCTAGGGTTGGCGAAATAGCAGAGCTTTTAGCTTTTGCTTTGCCGAATAGAAACACAAACCAAGTGGGAAGGCAAGAGGGGCCAAGGCCAGCCCCAGTAGTCCTCTGCCCACCCCCACCAAACCCTTGGCCACTCTTCTAAATCCAATCTGAACAAATATTTTGAAAAGATATCCTGCTGAAGAGTCGCCACGTGATTGGCCTGCCCCGGTTGCCCACGTCTGCAGCCAACCATGGCCACTAGCCACAGGCTAGAGAAAATGCTCCTGGGCTTCTGCCTCCTACCTTACTGCTGCTGCACAGGGCCCGGTGAGGGTGGGGCAGGAGGAGAGCAGGCAGAAGAGATGTGGCACTGCCTGGGGCCTGGGGAGGTGCACCGAAGGGTCAGCATGTGCACAAGAACGGACTCTCCTGTAGAGACGCCATACCAGTCCAGAGTTCTCTGGGTCCCCCGCCCCTCCCCTGAGCAGCTTGGGCCGGATGGTGCAGTGCTCTGAGCTCCCGCTCCAGCAGCTGGATCTTGATGGAGAAAGACAAAGCCACAGGGAAAATCATGCAGCACAGACAAGAAGGCAAGTTCACTGGGGGCAGAAACAGGGACACCTAGAGGCCACAGCCTCTAAAGCCAGGGCATGCATAGAAGAGGTGGATGCTGTTTGGCACACATGTGCAAGACATTTTATGTTTAAACTTTGCAGTGGGAGCAGTGGCCAGAGCCCAGCGAGAGCCCAGGGAACTAACTTTGCTGACAGAGTCAGGAAAGTGCACAGAAACCTTGGTGACCCCTGCCCTCTCCCCTGAGTTATCCTGTCTCTGACTGGCTCCAGGCCAATACTGCTCCCCCTCCAGGCTCCCCCAGTCGGAGGAAAGAGGACAGCTGGACAGCGTTGACTCAGTGCTGGCTTGTGAGGTTAGCACAGCCCAGAGAAATGCCAAGCAGGCTGTGCTCCTCGCACCCTCTCTCAAAATCCCAGCTCTTCAGCAGCCCTCGGCCAGGCTTGGGCATGTGTCCAGGGCGCAGGGAAAGCAGCTGTCCCTCTCTCCCCTCAGCCTGGAGGATGCAAGTTTCCAGGCCCAGATTTATGGCCTTTGCCACCACATCTTGTGAACCCAACTCTGGGGACCATTGTTCCCTGGAGTCACTTCTAATTTCCTGAGGGCTCCTCCCAGACCAGCTTCCCCTTTTCCTGCCTCCTGGGAGGGGCTGGGGCACAGAGCAGCCAGGTGTGGCCTGAGTGATGAATTAGGGCCTGGCAGGTGGGAGAGGTCAGAAACCAGAAGCAATCTGAACAGGCCCAGGGATGGGGTAACACCTAGAGGCGTGAGGAAGAAGCAAGGGGTTATAGTCACAATGTCTTTTTCTCTGGGACAAGCCCAGGACCAGAGCCCTGTGGATACCAGGGCCTCCCAAGAACACACTCTGTCTGAATGATGGTGCAGATACCGGATCTATTTAGCTCAAACACACCTGAATGATCAGCTAGGTACAGGGACCCCATACCCGAATGAACAGGTATGTCCAATCAAAATACCTCTGAATGTGCCAGGTACGACCAGGCGAAAATGCACCTGACTGTCCAGGCAATAGTGGTGAATCTGTACAGGTACAATTCCTGAGTACACCAGACTGCCCCAAATCAGACTCTCTTGCTAAATGCCCTGGCAAGAAAAACCCATTCCAGGGGCCCAGCTCCTCCAGGTGACAGCCCAGCCTCACAGGTTGATGAACAGACTGTGGACCCCAGGTGCACTGCTCGCCCAGCGGGTTTGCCCAGGGTCCCTCTGGGGCGTTCATGCTTTTCAGCACTTCTTTCCTAGGACCTCAGCCTTTCACGAAACCACGACTTCGCTGTTAGTTAAACAGCTGGTGACTGAACCTTATCTAATATTTACTCCTGGAGAGAGGGCAAAGGGGCAGGCGTCACCGGCAGCCTGAGGCTGCAGTTGGCCAGTTTCTGGGGGAGGGAGGGCAAGGGGAGAATTTGCACTCTTCTCTCTGATACCAAAGGGTTTCTCAGGCCTCAGTTATACCTCTGCGGAAATATCTACCTCTGCTTCCTGACGTGGGCTAGGAAGGACTGGAAGGGAACTTTGTTCCCAGGGAACTGTCCCTGAGAGGGGTGAAAGTACACTAGAGGGACCTCAGTCAGGAGCGGTCAGAAACCCAGAACCCGGACTTAAGACAAGATGGCACCAATCGGGTCCTGCCCAGGTGCCCTGGGGAGGCATCCAGGGGCCTGGCCTTCCGACAGGAAGGGGGCAGCCTTCTCTTTCCTGAAGGGAAGAGAAAAGTGGTGAGATCCCTCAGGAGTGAAAGCCCTTGGGGCGAGAGCCTGAGCACCGGGGTTCATGGCTACACTTCAGAAAAGAGTCACCCACAGAGACTCTAAGAATCCAGAAACTTGGCAATTTCCCCACGTTTGACATTTTCATTCTCCCCGGGGGGATTAGTATCAAACCTTGATGCCCAATATACCCTGCCTAGTTACTTAAAAGAAAGGTTGTTTGGGGAGCTCCCTTAGCAGCCTGGAGAAAAAGAAGCTCTGGGAGAGAGTGAACTTGGGCTGCTTCAGAGAAGGGCGGAGAGCAGATGCAGAGTGGGGCTTGCCAAAGAGACAGAACCTGTGGCTGGTGGGGTGGAAGCCAGTGTATGTGAGAGAGAGACAAACAGGGACAGACAGACAGGAAAGGGGAGAGATGAGAAGCATCAACTCATAGTTGTGGCACCTTAGTTGTTCATTGATTGCCTTTCCATTTGTGCCTTGACCTGGGAGCTCCAGGCAAACCCTTGCTCAAGCCAGCAACCTTGGGCTTCAAGTCAGCAACCTTTGGGCTCAAGCCAGCGACCATGGGGTCACATCTATGATCCCATGCTCAAGCCAGCGACCTGGTGCTCGTGTTGGTGAGCTCGCACTCAAGTGGGCGGCCTTGGGGTTTTGAACCTGGGTCCTCAGCATCCCTAGCTGACACTCTATCCACTGTGCCACTGCCTGGTCAGGCTGTTTTTCTGATAAGAATGGACTCTACTGGGCGCCTTCTATGTGTCGGACACTTTATGTAGGTCACAGTTAATCTTCATGATAAGATAAAGTTATCCCATTTCACAGATGAGGAAGAGGAGGCTTGATGAGGTCAAGTGACTTTCCTAGTCACTTAGTGAGGCAGAGCTGAATGCAGTCCATGTCTGTCTGAGTCCAGATCACGTGTGCTTTTTCTATCACTTGGACGCTCAAGTGGCACCAGGCCCCCTTCCTACGCCTGCAGCCCAGCATTGGGCAGGTCAGATGGGGATGGGGAGGGAGTCTCTGCTACAACCTCAGAGGGTCCGCGCTCAGTTGCCATGCTTCCTGGTAGACCCCAGAGACTGGAGAACAGAGACAGCACCAATCAGGAGAAGAACACAGGCATTGACCTCAGAAGACTTTGACTTCAGATAGTACTCACTAGCATGTGTGACCTTGGGCAAGCAGTTTAATTACTCAAGGTTAGCTCATCCATAAAGAGAGCCTAATAATGCCTACTTCATAAGGTTGTTTGAGAATTTTTATTTTTTAATCAAGTGAGAGGCAGGGAGGCAAGACAAACTCCCACATGCTCCTCAACCGGGATCTACCCAAACACCCCCCTCCCCGCCATCTAGGGCTGACAGTTCTGCCCACCTGAGGCCGTTGCTCCATTCCTTTGCAACTGAGCTATTTTAGTGCCTGAGGCAAGGCCATGGAGCCATCCTCAGCACCTGGGGCCAACTCATTCTAATTGAACCATGGCTGCAGGAGGGGAGAGAGAGAAAAAGAAAGAGAGAGAGAGAGAGGGAGAGAAAGAGAGAAGGGGGAGGGGGAGGAATGGAGAAGCAGATGGTCGCTTCTCCTGTGTGCCCTGACCAAGAATCAAACTCGGGATTTCCACACGCGGGGCTGACACTCTACCACTGAACCAACCGGCCAGGGCCTGTTTGAGAATTAAATGAGATGATACATATAACATGTCTAGCATATCTAGCACATAACAGGTGCTTAATAAATGATAGTTCTTGGCAGGGCTGGTTTTATGGGCATCGATCATGCAGTCTCATAGGGCCCTGTGTTCAGAAGGGCACTATGTTCAGAAGGTCCCACACTTGGTTTAATGTTTTATTGTTGACTTCCTGAAATTCTGAATACTTTTTGAAGAGGAATCCTGCGTTTTCAGTTTGCTTTGGGTCACAAATTATCTCAACAATCCTGCCTATTAGTTCAGATTCCATTGCTGCACAAGAGAGGAGGAGCTGTGCCCTGCCCTCTGGAGCAGCCACCATGTCATCGTCCCATGATGTTCTGTGCCCAGGAAGGTTTCCCTGCCCCTCCCCTCTGCCCCTGGCTGCTACGTACAAGAAGTCAGACAGGGTCAGACAGAACCACATCTTTCTTTGGCTTCCAGCACCTGCCCAGTGGCAGGGAAGGTCATACTGCTTATACTGAAGAGAGGCACTTTGAGGGTAGAGCTGTGAGTTCTGGCTCCTGGCAATTGAGGGTGGTCTCCCTGGTGCCACCAGCCTCGTTAGGTATTAACCACCCTTGTTCCTTTGGGGCCCAGCTATGCCACGACGCCCCCTGCCCACCCATTAGGGCGAGGGCTGCAGGCCAGAGCGGAGACAGGGAGAAACGGTGGGCAGGGCAGGTGCTCCAGGTGCTCCAGGTGCTGCGTGCCCCGGGACTGGCACGAGGCGAACTGGATGCCACACCCCCCTCCCACGCAGACTGTTCCCAGTCATCTGACCTCCATAGCTCTGCCCCTTTGCTATTTTTAGACACTGGTTCCCAGGGACCCAGTTGGCAGTCTGAACCCACCCACTGAATCCTGAGAAGCATCCTGTAGGCGGGGGAATGACAACTGATAGGCTGGGAGGCCGTCTGTCTTCTCTCATTCACTCTCAAAAGAAGACAACCCACGTCTAGGTCTAAGAGCCTTTTCCTAGGAAGCTGGAGTGCCGTGGGGGAGGATGAGGGAGGTGACAGTGGAGGGGGGTCTGAGGTGCAGCAGCAGGACTGGCAGAGAGGAATCACAGCCCCGCCCAAAGACTAGGCAATATCAGAGAAACAAAGAACCTCTTTTTTATTTTTATTTTTTTTATCTATTCATTTTAGAGAGGGGAAGGAGGGAAAGGAAGAGAGAAAGAAGAGGGGAGGAGCAAGAAGCATCAACTCCCATATGTGCTTTGACCGGGAAAGCCTGGGGTTTAGAACTGGCAACCTCAGTGTTCCAGGTCAATGCTTTATCCACTGTGTCACCACCACAGGTCAGGCCCAGAAGGGACCTTTAAGGTCAGAGAGGAAAATAAGTCACTCAACCTCACATAGTCAGGACTGGAACCTGAGTTACCTAAAGCCCAGCCCAGAGGTCTTTCCATCTCATCATTTAAGTTCAGGATCAGAGACTAACTAGAGTAGTGGGAGAAGAGAGTGTCCCCCATCCCTCTCCACTTTTGAGCACACATACAGAGTTGGGTCTGTTTTAGCTCTAATTCCTCCTGGAGACTGATAAAGGGAGGTGTTTGACCCCAGCCAGTTAAAAAGGGTATTAGGGTAAGGGGGTATGTGCCCTTTGACCCCAATGATGGCACGGCCTCTGAAATCAGAGACTCTTGGGGTGGTATGCTGTGTTATGCTTCTGCCAGGATCCGTTTCCCAATGGCTGATAGAACATGGCAGCTACCTTCCTGAGTCGCCGGTTGAGACCTTAGGGCCTCTTCATGGGAAGGAGTTACCCCGAGGGTCTCCTGTTCAGTGTGGGATCTTAACAATAGTGGCATTAATTGTAAATATTTATTATACATTTTCTACATGACAAGCACTGTATTAATTGATTTAATACTCACACAACCCTATGGAGATAAATATTATCATTGTCTCTATTTTATAGTTAAAGAAACTGAAACACAGAGAGGTTAAGTAACTTGCTCAAGGTCACACAGCTAGAAAACAGTAGAGCTGGGATTTGAACCTAGGCAGCCTGGGAGTAGGTAACCTGTACTCCTCTACTTTTCCTACATGAGTGCTACTCTTTGGGCTTCTAGTCCAATGCTCTTGGAACTATAACCACCTTCTCGATCCCCATCCAGGGAGCTCTTAGTTGGAAAAAAATCTGCGTCCACTCTATATATACACTATACACACATACACACACACACACACACACACACACACACACACACACACATATATATATATACCCATATATCCCCTGATTCAGCTCCCTTTTTCTCCCACACTTAGTGCCAAACACTGTTGCTTAAGCAAGAGGTTATTTAAAGTTTGAAGGTCCCACCTCTTTTCCCTGAGCCCCTCTTTCCTCAGAACACCCCCTAATGGCCTATGCTGCCACCTCCTGGCCACAGAGGGTTAATACTGGCCCTGCGAGTGTCATTCAGGATTCTTCCCTACATACATACCCCTCTTTCACAGACGTTGTACTCTCCCAGGGCTATGTATGTGATCATCTAAATGCTTTTGATTCCCATATACACATTTTTGCTATTCCAGTTTTTTCCAGATTTATTTAGGTGTAATTGATACGTAACATTGTATAAGTAGAAGGTGTACAATGTGATGATTTGAAATACATACATATTGCAAAATGATCACAAAAAGTTTAGTTAACATATTTATTACTTCACATAGTTGGGATATTTGGGGAGGGTGAGAAGTCTCTGCCTAAGTCTTTTATTTTATTTTTTAATTGAGAGGAGTGGAGATAGACAGAATCCCACATGTGCCCTGACCGGGATCCACCTGGCAACCCCTGTCTGGGGACGACACTCGAATCAACTGAACTATTCTTAGTGCCTGAAGCTGATGCTCAGACCTATCTTCAGCACTCAGGGTGACACTCAAACCAATCCAACTACTGGTTGTGAGAGGGGGAGAGAAGCAGATAGTCACTTCTCATGTGTGCCCTGACTGGGGATTGAATCTGGGATGTCAGCTTGCTGGGCTAATGCTCTGTCTACTGAGCTAACCAGCCAGGGATCTGCCTAGGTCTTTATCTCTTCTGAGATTCAGGTCTGTGTTTCCCGATGCAAATGGCTCTCACTGCCCAGAACCCGTCACTCCCATCAGTTCAGAGCTGGAACCAGAGTCCAAGTGTCCGGGCTCCTAACTTAGTTTTCATGTCACAGCATTGTTGCTTTTCCAACAACATAGCATAAAGCATGGGCCACATGAATGCCTGGAGAAAGACAAGATAGAAATCACATGCTCTCTGGTGCCAGAATCAGGATTTAGACCCAAGTCAGAGTGGTGGCAACACAAGTAAGCTCTCTGGAACGAGCCATGTCCTTCTGGGGCTTGGAGAAGGGAAATGGCTTCTAAAGCACACAGATAAGGCAATGTAAGACCAGGTGAAGGGCTTGCGAGCTGTCTGGGTGGCTGGACAAAGGCTTCATGGCTGAGGAGTAGGGGAAGGGAAGAGGGCGTGTGCTGGGACACCCTGTGTGAGAGGAGAAGCACTGCGTGAGTGAGTGAGTGAGTGAGTGCCCACAGGGGAGAAGGTGAAGAAAACAGAGAGCTGAGGGCAGGACCTCAGGTTCCAGCCACATTAAGGGGACTGAAAGAGGAATCAATACGAGGGACAAAGAAGGATCAGCCAGACAGAGGAGTTGACGCCACAGCACTGTAAAGACAGACTCCTACATCTTAGAGCAGTGTTTCTTAACCTTTTTTGAGGTACCGAACCCACCAGTTTCATATGCGCATTCACTGAACCCTTCTTTAGTGATAAATAAAATATGATTTTTTTTTTACAAATTCAAGACATAGGTATATGTGTTTTTTTTTACTGGTGCACAAAATGAGCCATGCATGAACACCTTGCTCAAAGAACAAAACCAACAAAGTGCATGAACTCACAACAAATTACGGTATTACTTTATTCTGGCCTCCGCGGCAGAGGCTTCTCCGAACCCCTGAGACCGACTCATCGAACCCCTAGGGTTCGATAGAACCCAGGTTAAGAACTACTGTCTTAGAGGAAGGGTTGGCCTGTGACAGCCCACTTGCCTGCCTCTTTTTGTACTGTCCACAAGCTCAGGACAGTTTTCACATATTTTATATGCTTGAAAAATTCAAAAGAATAGTATTTCAAGACATCTGAAAATTATTTGACATTTAAATCTCAGCATCTATAAGGTTTTATGGGAACACAGCTACACTCATTCATGTAGGTATTCTCTACTACTGATGCCTGCCACGATGGCAGGGTTGAGTCGTTGCAACAGGGACCATATGGCCCACAAAACTTAAAATATTTATTATCTGGCCCTTTGCAGAAAAGTTTGAAGACTGCTATTATAGAGGAACAGGATCCTGGGTCACAGACTTGTTCCGTGTTGGAGAAGAAGCAGCCTGGGGGAACTCTAAAGGAGCCCATGGAGGGGATGGGCTCTCCAGAGGCCTTTGCCAGAGCCAGCTGCCCCGGTTTTCCCATCACAAAACTCCCCAACAATGAACCTACATCTTCCCAGCCCTGAGCTAGCTTCCCAGGGGAACCCTTAAGAGACCTAAAACCCTGCACACAACCTCTGGCCCGGGAGTCCCAGTTCCACCATTGTGAACTATGTGAGCATATGCAATTGCATAATCTCTAAACCTGAGTACCTCCATTTATAAGACAGGGATGCTTTCACCGACCTGGAAAGACTGTTGAGAATTCTATAAGAGGACAAGTTTCATAGGTACCAGGTGGCATTCTGAAATCCGCCGACCTTGTTGCTGTTACAGAAGTGGGTGCATCTCCTAACTATGCCCACTAGAGGGCAGAAAGGATCTGCTAGCAACTACCAAGGTGTCAGATGAAGTTGGTCTACAGCAGGGGTGCCCACACTTTTTCAGCTTGCCAGCTACTTATAAGATGACCAAGTCAAAATGATCTACCTACAATAAAAATGCAAAACATAAATTTATTTCTTCTATATTATTATTTAAGTTACTATTATTACTATTTAATATTGTGTATTCTTCTTTCACCTTTCTCCTTCTCAGCTCTCTTTTCGGAGAAAAGTCAATGTCATAGTTTTTATGAACAGTCCGAAAAAGCTGCTCCACATTTCCCTTCTTTGGAATAGCAATGGCACACAGACAGATGAGGCAAACGCACTTAGAATATGACATAGTTTAAAAAAATCCCCTCCCATTCTGTATGAAAGTGGTAGGTTTTAGGCTTCTTACTGGGACCAGCTACGGCACTCATTTTTATACCCTTTGTTGTATTTAGTTTAAATAAATTGAAGGTGAACTACTCAGCAATGTAACTGAACAAGTTAGCGCGGTTTAACGCGCATGCGTAGGGTGTCAAAAGTTCAGATGTCAGATTGGCTACCCTGTATGCCAATCAAAAGACAAATGTCCTTTTAATGTCATGCGATCTACCCACACTTCCTTCACTATCAACGTATTGAGCACCCCTGGTCTACAGGTTCCCACCTGGGGAGAGGTGCCGCCCTGCTATTCACAACCCTGGCCTTTGTAATCAGCTCCTGTTGTCCCTGAAGCCTGCTGGGGCCAGACTGGTGCACAGCTCCCCGCTGGAGGCTGGCCAGGCTTCCTTCTTACCCTTTGTCCTCCCAGAGACAAGCCAGACAGAAGCCAGGTCACCCGGCACATTCTCTTTCTCCAGTCTATTTGCACATCGTCTCAAGTCATCCTCCAGTGACTCTGGATACAGAGCAGAGCAGGTGGGATGGATAAAGCCTCTCATCTGGGTAAGGGAGCCATAGCCCAGAGAGGTTAAGTGATTTGTCCTAGGCTCCACAGCTAGTTAGCAGGGTGTCTGGGATTGTAGCTCTAGCCTATGTTTTGCTGCCAGGTGTAGCGCTTTCCTGGTCCTTAACTGTCCTCAACGACCCCATCTCTTCAAAGCTCCACCTATCTTCCTGGTTGGTAAAACCCAAAACCACCTCTCTATCCCCACGGAACTCAGGCTTTTCCAGGTACTTCCACACACATGAGCTCATTTCTACCAAGAACAGGCTCCCCAGGATATCTAAAGGCAGCGACTTGTTCTGTACACACACACACACACACACACACGTGACAGGGACAAAGGGACAAAGAGGTTGCCAGGCGGAAGTGGTCAGGGAAGGCTGCCGGGGATGGCCTTTGGCGGGAGGCTGCAGGCAGGACAGTGAAGAGGCAGGAATGCTCATGGCTTCTCAGGCACTGTCTATAAAACCAGACAGGGCTCTGCAACAGCAGAGCAGAGGGCAAAATGGGAGCCCGTGAAGGTAGGAGGCTCCTTCACAAGGAGCTTCAAATGCCAGCCTTTGGTCACGTGGGCAATGCGGAGACATGGAAGGCTTTTGAAGATGGGTGTGACAGAAAACAATGGAGCTCCAGCATGTCCCCAGATAGGTTGATATGAAAGTGATGAGGTGTGGATTGCAGCATGGGAAATATAGTCAATATGTTGAGATAACTGGATACGGGACAGGGCGGATGTTTGGAGCAGCGTGTGTGAGGCCATTCTCTATGTAGAGTGCATGGTTTTCTGGCCACTTTGCTATTCATTTGAAATTGGTGCAAATAGTATTGAATATAAACTGTGGTTGAAAAAAAATTAAATGTATATATTTTAATTTTTTAATATACATCTTTTATTTATTTTTTTACAAGGACAGAGAGAGAATCAGAGAGAGGGATAGATAGGGACAGACAGACAGGAACGGAGAGAGATGAGAAGCATCAATTATCAGTTTTTCATTGCTACACCTTAGCTGTTCATTGATTACTTTCTCATATGTGCCTTGACCGCGGGCCTTCAGCAGACTAACCCCTTGCTTGAGCCAGCGACCTTGGGTCCAAGCTGGTGAGCTTTTTTTTTTGCTCAAGCCAGATGAAACCACGCTCAAGCTGGTGACCTCGAGGTCTCGAACCTGGCTCTTCCGCATCCCAGTCCGATGCTCTATCCACTGTGCCACTGCCTGGTCAGGTTTAATATATATCTTTTAAAGATTTTGGTCCTGACTGGTTGGCTCAGTGAATAGCGTATCGTGCAGATATCCCAGGTTTGGTCCCTGGTCAGGGCACACAAGAGAAGTGACCATCTTCTCTTCCCCTCCCCCTCTCCTTTCTCTCTTTCTTCTTCTCTGGTAGCCAGTGGCTCGATTGGCCTAAATGTTGGTCCTAGGTGCTGAGGATAGCTTGGTTGATTTGAGCATCAGCCCCAGACAGGGGTTGCCAGGTGAATCCCTGTTGGGATACACGTGGGAGTCTGTTTCTCTATCTTTCCTCCTCTCACTTAAAAAAAAAAAAAAGATTTTATTTATTGATTTTACGAGGAGAGGAGAGAGAGGGATGGGGATCGAGAAGCATTAACTCATATTTGCTTCACTTTAGTTGTTTATTGATTGATTCCTCGTTATATGTGCCTTGACCAGGCAAGCCCAGTGTTTTAAACCAGCGACCTCAGCGTTCTGGGTCAATGCTTTATCAACACTGTGCCACCACAGGCCAAGCAAATGTACATATTTTTTAAGTGACATATTTCCAACACACACACAATGATCCCCACACACAAAGAAAGTAATGAGGAAACAGAGCACATTGGGAAGGATACAGAGGAGGTGTCTGTGGTCCAGGCTTCGGGTGACTTTAGACACAATGGAAAGGCATGGACCCTGGAGAACAGCAGGGTGTCGGGCCTGATGTGATGTGGGCAGGTGAAAGAAAGGGCTAGCCCAAACTGGGACTAACTGGAGAGTCCAGCAGTGTGCGTCTGTGTGAGGGGGGAATGTTAGGGGAAAGATGACTATTCCTTTTACATGAGGATGAATTTGGAGACATCAAGTAGGAATGCTCTGCAAATACATCAGGGTACAGATGGGATGTTAGAAGAAAGTCAGGGTTTGAGACCCAGAAAAGAAAGGACTCAGCCACAAGGACACGATCTCTGAAGCCATGAGAGGGAGTGAAGATGTGAGGGGAGCTGTGTCCCTGGGAAGGGCCCCGAGAAGGGTGTGCATAGGAGCCTCTCCAGCAGTCAAGCCCCTTCACCACCCAGCGCTCCCAGGTGGAGCATGTGGCACCCCCAGCAACCGTGATTGGTTCAGGCGGAGGACAATTGTCTTAAGTCAGGCCAATGAGAATTATCGCACTTACCATGGCCATGCGGGGGGGGGGGGGGAGCTCTTTCCATCAGTAAGTGCACAAAGAGGCAGAAAAGGCTAAGAACCTTGATACCCATCTGGGAGCCCGCCTAAGGCTGAGGAAGACAGAGCAGGAGATGGCGAGAAACTTGGCCCTTGGTGACATTCAAGTTGGTTCATCAATCCTGACCTGAACTGGGGGTGAACAAATAGGTGGCCTTTATTGTTTAAGGCAGTTAGGTAGAGTTTTCTGTTTCTTGCAAATGTAAAAACTCCTGACTCGCCTGACCTGTGGTGGCGCAGTGGATGGAGCATCGACCTAGGAACACTGAGGTCGCCAGTTCAAAACCCTGCACTGGTCTGGTCAAGGCACATATGGGAGTTGATGCTTCTAGCTCCTCCCCCCTTCCCCTCTCTCTCTCTCTCTCTCTCACTCTGTGTCTCCTCTCTAAAATGAATAAATAAAAATAAATAAAATAAATAAATAAATAAAAACTCCTGACTCATACTGAGGAAAAGGGAGAACCTGAAGAATTTGGTAATTGAGGGAGTAGAAGATTTCAAAATGGAGGGAGGGGTAAATAGTATCAAATCCTAAGAGTTAGCAGGACAAAGGGTTTTTATTGACCAAAAACTGTGACTGAAGAGGAAACTGGAACAGAGAGGTTCCCATAGTCAGACAGCCCCAAACCCAGGAGTCAGTCAAATCCATTATTACTTCAAGGGGAAAGGGCAGCTGTGCCTTGGGGACCCTCACCCATGGCTTAGGTTTAGACTCCCCTCCCTCAGCTCCTCTCAACTCCATTCCACAAAATACTGGAGGCTTAAACCCCACATGCCAAATCTCAACTCCTCTTCCACCTCAGACAAGAAAATCTTTGGGAAAAAAAATTTTTTTTTTTGTATTTTTCTAAAGTGATAAGCTAGGAGGCAGACAGACTCCTGTGTGCTCCTGACTGGGATCCACCCAGCATGACCACTAGGGGGCAATGCTCTGCCCATCTGGGCCATTGCTCCAATGCGACTGGAACCATTCTAGTGCCTGAGACGGAGGCAATGGAGCCATCCTCAGTGCCTGAGCCAACTTTGCTCCAATGGAGCCTTGGCTTCAGGAGTGGAAGAGAGAGATAGAGAGGAAGGAGAGGGGGAAGGGTGGAGAAGCTGATGGGCGCTTCTGTGTGACCTGACCGGGAATTGAACCAGGGACTTTCACATGGTGGGCCGACACTCTACCGCTGAACCAACCAGCCAGGGCCAAAAATGTTTAATATTTAAAAACTCTTTAGACAAAGAGAGACCACATTCCTCCTTACTTAACCACCCAACACTAGGATAGTTTTTTCTAGTATCTAACTTGATTCCTTTCCATTGAGTGACCTCTGTGCCCTCCCAGGGACTGGCGCAAGTTGGTGGGCCTGTAAGCCATCTAGAGATGGCACACTGGGTGAGTGGGGGGGGGAGGGGCAAGCAGATAGGGGTGGGTGCAGGGGTAAGCAGTGCCCTGCCCCAAACACAGCCCCTCAGGCTGAGGCAGGGCCAGGCTCTTCCTGAGCAGATTACCTTTGTGATCTAAGTGCTTGAAGCTGCCTAGAATGCTATTGTAGCAAGAGGCTTATGGAAATGTAGACACCCAGCCCTGGCATGTCCCGACACACAGACTGAGAATGAGCAGAGTAAGCTCCCAGCACTAAGCCACTCTATTGTACTGCTTGTTGCTAAAACACCTTGCTGAGCTTTCCGCCAAGTGCTCCCCCACCTCCAGCACTGCATTCCCTGCGCCAGGCCCATGGACGCCCCCTCTCCCAATGCTGCCATCAGGGGGGTAATGTCAAGCTCACAGCTGAGAGCTCCTGTCATTCAGCTAAATGTTACAGAGGGGACCCATGCAAGCAAGTCAGTTGTGCAAGGTCACATGGCAAGTCAGCAGCAAGGCCAGGATTAGCCCTTCTGTCTCCTGATCCCCATTGAAAGGTCACTTCTGTGCTCCTTGAGCTCCTCCCATCCCAAGCCACACCCAGTTCTCCCTCTTTCACCACACAGGTGGGGCTGCGCTCTGGGAAGCCTACCGGGCTACCTTGCAGTTCCTGTGTGTGGACTGGCACAGGGCCTTCTTCAGTTTGGTGCTGGTTTACTTATTGGGGGTAGAGCAAAGGTCATGTCACTGGAAAGGGACCAGGCCTGGAGCGGGTCTGCCTTGGGCCGGCATCTAGTATGTGGGTTCTTGACTTAATGCAGGAAAGATGCCACAACATGAGTCCAGGTGGCTTGAGAGTATGTTTATTACAGCTGAAACAAAGGAATGGCTTATGGTAGAAGAAGCAACAGGAGAGAGCCAGGGTGGGCTGCTTTGGCTCGCTCTCTAGGAACCTTACGGAAAAGAAGTGAGCCACAGTGGGGGTGCTGTTAGCTCACTGAGGAGTCACAGAAAAGGGGGCCTTGGAGCCTGACCAGGCGGTGGCGCAGTGGATGGAGCGTCGGACTGGGATGCAGAGGACCCAGGTTCGAGACCCCCGAGGTCACCAGCTTGAGTGCAGGCTCATCTGGCTTGAGCACAAAGCTCACCAGCTTGGACCCAAGGTTGCTGGCTCCAGCAAGGGGTGGCTCGGTCTGCTGAAGGCCCACGGTCAAGGCACATGTGAGAAAGCAGTCAATGAACAACTAAGGTGTTTCAACGAAAAACTGATGATTGATGCTTCTTACCTCTCTCCATTCCTATCTGTCTGTCCCTATCTATCCCTCTCTCTGACTCTCTCTCTGTCCCTTAAAAAAAAATAAAAAGAAGAAGGGGGGCCTGGGAAACAGGTTCAGGGGGAGGGTTAGACCTGGATGAGCTGTGTTGCCTGCTGCTTCTTTGATTGCAAGTCTGGTGGGGACCCTTAGAGCTTAGGCAGAGGCAGACTAAGGTCGGTTGAGGCCCCGGACACAAAAGAAAATATTGGGCTCCTTAAAAAAAAGAGGGAAACAGGGAAGATAAAAATACATGTTAACCATATTTTTAAATAAATAAAAAATATCATGTACTATGAATGTTAAAATCGCACATGTGAAACCAATCGCACATGTGGTGTCATTAGAAAGAAGTGTGAAGTTGGGGTTCTGCGGGGCCCTTCAGAAGTCGGGGTGCGCCTGCCTTTAAGTCCGCCCCTGAGTGTCGGAGAGGAAAGAAAGATGCGCACCTGAGAGGGAAGAAAGGCGGGGCGTGCCCCAGAGAGCCCGTGCTACGCCTTTGTCGTCAGCGTTCTTATCTGTGTTCTATTTCCTTTTACTTATTTAGGAATTAAATTGAATGGGGTGACATTGATCGATAAGAGTACATAGCTTTCAGGTAAACATCTCTATCTGTTTTTTTCTATTTTTTTTTTATAAATATGAAATGCTTCACACATTTGCGTGTCATCCTTGCACGGGGACATGCTAATCTCTGTACCGTTTCAATTTTAGTGTATGTGCTGCCCAAGGGAGCGCTTTTCTCTGTTTTCTAAAGGTGGGAAGTTTAGGGAAGATCTTCGGGGAGGTTCTCAATAGAATATTCATCGGCTTTATGCTGATGAGCCAAAGTGAGGTTTATTTCCCTGACTTCATCATCCTTGCGTGTGGCTGGCACAAATGGCACTAACTGGGTTGCTGCTGTCTCTCCTGAGTGGGTGATTTAAGCTCTTTACTCTTTGGTTGAGGAGGAGAAGTGTAAATCAGTGGTTTTCCATCGCTGGTCTGGACCAGTGCTGGTCCTCCAGAAGTTCTGTACGAGTCTGCAAAAGAGTTAACCACTGGTGTAAAGCATTTACTCTTTTTTTTTTTTTTTTAATTTCTTTTTTTTATTTTATTCATTTTAGAGAGGAGACAGAGAGAGAGAGAGAGAGAGAGAAAGATAGAAAGGGGGAGGAGCTGGAAGCATCAACTCCCATATGTGCCTTGACCAGACCAGTGCAGGGTTTTGAACTGGCGACCTCAGTGTTCCCAGGTCGACGCTTTATCCACTGCGCCACCACAGGTCAGGCAAAAGCATTTACTCTTAAGTGTCCTTGATTAGGGAAGATAGGATGTTGTGATTTACTAGATGGCTGTCAACTGCTTGGCCGTTTAACTCTCTGTCTCAGTTTCCCTATTGCACTTGTCCTGGCTTACCAGTCTGTCTCAATGCCATGTCACACAGAGGAAGACACCTTTCCCACACCTAGCAGGGGAAACCAGAGCAGAAATGTCCCGTCCCCCCTTATGGGCAGGCTGGAAATGGGCAGGGTCTGTGATGGCCTCTCCCTCAGTGGCAGACCACTGCTGTGGGAGGGGACTGGGAATCCAGAGTAAGTGTTGGAACTCTCCACAGGCTGGTGGCTCTGGGGTGAGTATGGGAGACGGGCCAGGTGGTGGTTAGCTGGGGAGAGGGAGGGTGGGCAGGGGGAAGGGGAACCCAGAGGGAGCAGTGCTGGGGGTCTCTTATGTAACTGCCACGCTTCTCTGTTTGGGTCCCATGGCACCACCAAGGCAACATGTTCCAACTCAAAGTTGGTGTCACTCCGACAACGTATCATGGCTGGTGAGAACTCGTGCCCAGGCACTTAGCCAGAAACCAGAAAGTCTTCCTTCATAACCCCTGTTTTCAACTCACTCTTCACATCCTGCCAGTCAGCACATTTTGACAAGTTTACTGCTTCAATTTTTCTCAAACCCATCCCCTCCTCTCCAACCAGCTCACTTGGGTCTTCTCACCTGGGTCCCAATAATAGCCTCCTAACAGTTAACCTTGCCTTGCCCCTAAAACCCATCTTCCCTGGGTGCTCCAGCTGGTCCTCCATGGGTCAGTCTGAGCAGCTGTCTCTCCCATTTAAACCATCAGGGTCTCCCCACCCCCTGGAATCACCTTGGGTTCCTTAGCATGACCAGAAAGATGGCTACAGGTTGTCTCCTGCTTGCCAAGGCAGTGCAGTGTGTAATCAGAAGCACTCATGCTGGAGCCTGACTTCCTGGGTTCCAATCCTGCCTGCTCCTCTCTTGCTGTGTGAACAAGAGCAAGTGACTGAGCCTCTCTGTTCCACTGTTTCCTCATCTATAAAATCAGAATTTTGCCCTGACAAGTTGACTCAGCGGTAGAGCACTGGACCAGCATGTGGAAATCTCAGATTTGATTCCCAGAGAGGGCACACAGGAAAAGCACCCATCTACCCATCTACTTCCCTACCCTTCCCCCTCTCACTCCTCTCTTTCTCTCTCTCTCTCCACCTCCTGCAGTCATGGCTTGATTGGAGCAAGTTGGCTCTGGGAACTGATAATGGCTCCATGGCCTCCACCTCAGGCACTAAGAAGAGCTGGGTTGCTGAGCAACAGAGCAACTCCCCAGATGGGCAGAGTATCACCCCTAGAGGGCTTGCCGGGTAGATCCCAATGGGGGTGCATGTGGGAGTCTGTCTCTTTGCCTCCCCTCTTCTCACTGAATAATGATAAAAAAGCATACCTGCCTCAAAGACTTGTGAGGATTAAAAAAGTCTCTGTAAAAAGCTGTTAGAACTGGGATTGTTACTACTTTCCCTTCCTGTTTTCTCTCCTGCCCCTCCTTGCCTCACACATTTGTTTCAGCAGCTTGGCCTTCCTGTGATTCCCCCTCCCCAACTTGTGCTATTTCTCACCTAAGTGGACCTCTCAAAGAGGTAGCTTCCTGTCTCCTCAGCTAGACTAAGAGCCCATTGAGGGCAGGCCTGGGTCCCTGGTACCTAGAACTCTACATGGTACATGGCATGCACTCCATAAATAATGAATGAATAAAGAATGAATGAATGAGAGTGTTGGATTGAGTCTTCATTGCAGTGGGGGTGCTTATGTGGGAAGATTTTGTGGGTGTCATTATGGTTCTAAGGATACATGTTAATATTTGTGTCCCTTCCCTATGCACATGTCCAGTCCCCTACAATAAGTATCAAGAACTCACACACACACACACACAACACAGTGATGGCCAAACCAGGGGACAGGACTGGAGCCTCCGGGGGTGGATGAACGTGCTACTGCAAGGGCCCGCAGAGGGAGGGGGCAAAGAAGAAGGAAAATAGAACTCGGGTGGCGAGAAGTCTGCTGTTTCTTAACTTTCTTTGGGTCTTCAGTGATTCTTGTGACCTTGGGGCCCTGTCCCTAGTGTGAACCAACAAAGTTCCCTGGGCTGGAGTCAAAGCTCCCATAGCTGTGCCATGCCACTGCCCGAAGGCCGTAAGTGGGGATGATGACACCTCTTCTATCTTCCCAAAGTAATTGTAAGGCTCAGGCCCATCTACTTACCCATCAATCACCCATCATTCACCCATCCATCCATTCATTCAATAACATTAGTATTTTCGTGTCAGGCATGGCACTGGTTGCAGGGGGCACAACCTTGGTTAAGATACATGCAATCCCTGCTCCCAGGGGACTTGCAGAGACAGACAGACAGTGACACTGTGAAGTTGAAGTGAGGTGGGTTATGACCAAGTAAGTACAGAGTGTAATGGGAGTGAATGACATACAGGGGAGACAGACCTCACTGGGGCTCCAAGGGCTGCCCTCTGCTCATGCAGTCCAGGGGCCAAAAACATGGTAGTTAGTGGTCTTCTGCTCACAGATTTTGGCACCATGACCCAACTCCCTCCTTGCCTTCCCAAGCCAAGGACCTACGTTACTGTCCTTAGGCACATGAAAGGGCTTTGACTATTAATGACAATACTGTGAGGCTCGAAGGCCCCTGCCAGTCTCTTGTGTTTAAAGCTGAGTTGAACGTAGTTCGTGGTGTCTGGGAAGAAAGCATGGATGGTCCAGCAACCTTTCACTATCCCTCTGGGACGCTGAGATGCCCTGGCCCTTGCATTTTTCTCTCCTGTACTCATGTGGAAGCAATCTATAATTCTTCCTTATCCCCTTAACTAGCTGGGTGACCTTGAACAAGTTACCTAACTCTTTTGAGCCTCAGCTTCTATATTTGTAATATCCACATTATGGAATTGTTGTAAAATTACATGACTTAATAGAAGTAAATTGCTTAAAATGGTAATTTCACAAAACCAAGCAAATGCACAATGATCTCATGCAATGAGCTCTCTATGTTTTATGAGTATTGCCCTTGCTTTTATCACATTGTGTTATTGCTACCTCTCCCAAACTCCTTGAGGGCAGGAACTCTCCGACTTCCTAATTCATCTTGGTATCCCAGGGCTTGACCCAGTGCCTAGCTCAGAGCAGACAGGCCAAAAATATTTGTTGAATGACGACTGGCTGAACCGTCAGCAGGAACAATGAGATGGGTGGGGCAGACACTCTGCACATAGGTGGCAGGGCTTTCTGTTGGGAGGGGTCTGAGAGAGGATGCCAGGGTTGCAGCAGGCACTGCCAGGGGATGCCTGGTCTGGATGCTGTGCTTTTACTTTTCTTCTTGTAGCTCCCAAAGGCACTGTGGCCATCTGCCGGGGGTGGGAAAGGCAGGTGCCCAGGGAAGGAGAGTCCGGGGCCAGCCCAGAGGATTTACTCTTTTGTCACTGAGCTTCTGGCCTGGGAACAGCTAAAGGGAGAGTCCACATGGTTCTGCAGAATGGAGGGAACAGCTGGCAGGTATTCCTGAAACTGCCGGGGTGTGAGAAAGGAGGGGTGGTCCTGGTGGCCAAAAGATAGAGGGCTGTGAAACTGTCCCATGTCAGAATGGAATGTCATCACACTAAGGAAACAGGAGTGGGGGGAGTGGGGAAATGCCTCCCAAGGGTTAGTACAGGGCCGGGTTTTACTCTGGTCACCAGGGTGTTTTCCAGCCCTTGCACAGCCTCGCAGAACACACGTGGGCCACTTGGACCCCAGCCATTGAAGTTCAGCAGAGGCAGGGCCAGCAGGACAGGGACACCGCAGCCTCATGGTGTGTTGAGTAGAATGATAAGTCAAGATAATCAGAGCACATTCTAACAGAAATTATGTTCTAAATCAATTAAGAACTGGTTTTATTGTTAATGAACAAGAAAAGGTCTAGGATATTGGATTGTGGGAAAGGGGGCATCCCTTTGCTCTCTACATCTGCTCAGAGTTTGACTCCTTTTCTTCCTCAATCCTGTAGATGCGACCTAAGCAATGAATGGCTGAGATTGTTGGCCAACCTGCCACAAGTAGAAACATCTTGCAGAAGTGACAGTGATCTACTGTAGGGACCCCAATAGTCAGGAACTCCAACAGGAGGGACTTCGTGAGCCAGAGGGGACATGCAGGGGGCTGGAAAGATGCTGGTTGCTCTGAGATATCAGAAGACGGTCTACTGCTCAGGACTGCCCTCACCACCACCCGCAGTTCTGTTGTTAGGTTTCTGATGACTCCTGCATACCACACAGGCACACACACACACACACATACCCTCATACACCACACATGCAGACTCACACGCACATTCGCACGCACAAACGCATACCCGCCACTCACACATACAAACATGCACACATGCATGCACAAACACAAGCACACACATATCCCTTCCCCACCTTCACCATCTCCTTGACACACATACGCAAACCACCCTGCTCCCTTCATACTTTAAGACAATCCAGAGACGCCTGTGAGATTTGGGATTTGTTTTCAATGAGATGGGGGGGGGGTCGAGGACAAGCTTGGCTGATTGGTAGTTGTAGTTCTTTTTGAAGTTGTTTGTGTAACTATCATCAAGTCTATGTTTGTAATTATTTTTCATTCATGTAGTCATTCCACATGTGTTTCTATTTTGACAGAACACCTACTATGTGCTAGGCACAGCTCTAGGTTCTAGGGATCTTAGTTTGGGTTCCCTAAGAAATAGATCTTGAGATAAAGGGCTTTAAAAAAATCAAAAGGCACCTGACCAGGTGGTGGCGCAGTGGATAGAGCGTCAGACTGTGATGCGGAGGACCCAGGTTCGAGACCCCGAGGTCGCCAGCTTGAGCGTGGGCTCATCTGGCATGAGCAAAGCTCGCCAGCTTGGACCCAAGGTTGCTGGCTTAAATAAGGGGTTACTCGGTCTGCTGAAGGCCCGCGGTCAAGGCACATATGAGAAAGCAATCAATGAACAACTAAGGTGTCGCAACGGCAACGAAAAACTGATGATTGATGCTTCTCATCTCTCTTAGTTCCTGTCTGTCTGTCCCTCTCTATCCCTCTCTCTGACTCTCTCTCTCTGTCCCTGTAAAAAACACAAAAATCTAAAGGCTTTATTGAGATATCACTCCCATACCGTACAATTCACCTATTCAAAGTGTATTTCCAGTTTAGCATGTCCACAGAACTGGGCAGCCATCGCCACCATCAGTTAGAACATTGATATTACCCCTAAAGGAACCCATATCCGTTAGCAGTCAGTCTCAATTTTTCTCTCCCCTTGCCTACCAAAAGCCAGGAATTCACTTTTTGTCTATAGAGTCCCCTGTTCTGGATATTTCTTATAAATAGAATCATACAGTATGTAACCTTTTATGACTGGCTCTCTCACTTAGCATGTTTTCAAGGTTCACCCATGTTGTAGCATGTATCAGTACCTCATTCCTTTTTATGGCCGAATAGTCTTCCAGTATATGGATGTACCACATTCTGCTTACCCAGTCATCAACTGATGGACATGGAGGTGTTTCCAATTTTTGACTATTATAAACTATGCTACTATACACATTTGTGTACAAGTTATTGTGTGGACACATGTTTTTAATTCTTTTGGATATATACCTAGGATGAAATTGCTGGGTCACATGGTAACTCCGTGCTGAGCATTTTGAGAAACTGCTGCTGCCCCATTTTACATCCCACCAGCAGTGTGTGGGCTGTCCAAACCGAGGGGAGATTTTAACTATAGAATTTTACTTGGGAAATGATCCCAGGAAACACCAGTAGGAGAATAGGGGAGGGAGGAAGAGAAGGGAAACAGCCAATAAAGAATCATTATTAAGCAAATTACCCTGAAGAGGAATTGAAGCTCAAGGCCATTTGTAACTCTGGGAGCCAGTATAGAACTTGCACTTCAAAATTATCCCCCCCTCCCAAGAAGCACGGGGGGGGGGGCGAGGGCTAGGGGATGTACACTCTGATTCCCAACAGTTGAGTATGTGAATTTTCAGTTAAACATCTGTCCCCCCTTTTTTTGCTTGAGGCAAATGCAAGCAAAGCTGGCACAGCAGGAGAAAGCCTTGTGCAGAGAAAGGGAGAGGCTGGCTGCCAGGGTCTAGTGTGCACTGGCTACAGCCTGATAGAGGAGGTGAGTCGTGCCAACGCACCTGCTAGTTGGGGTGAACCAAAGTCCCTGCCCTCGGGGGGCTTACACTCTAATGAGAGAGAGAAGTATTTGTCCTGGATAACCAGGTAGCACCGTGAGGAAGATAAAGCTGCGGGGGGAGGGGGGCTGGGGCGACACAAGAGGGTGCTGTGTGTGCTCAGGTGGTTAGGGCAGGCATCTCTGGGGAGATGATTTCAGCTGAGGCCTGAATGAAGTGAGGGACAGGCTAAGGCAGTGGTTCTCAACCTGGGTTCTATTGAACCCTAGGAGTTCGATGAGTCCATCTCAGGGGTTCAGAGAAGCCTCTGCTGCGGAGGCCAGAATAAAGTAATACCGTAATTTGTTGTGAGTTCATGCACTTTGTTGGTTTTGTTCTTTGAGCAAGGTGATGTTCATGCATGGCTCATTTTGTGCACCAGTAAAAAAACATATACCTATGTCTTGAATTTGGAAAAAAAATCATATTTTATTTATTACTAAAGAAGGGTTTGGTGAATGCGCATATGAAACTGGTGGGTTCGGTACCTCATAAAAGGTTAAGAACCACTGGGCTAAGGGAAGCCCAGCTGAATGTCCCGTGGGGAGCGTTGGAATCTGGACTGTGGGAACGGGAAGTGCTGTGGTCCTGAGCAGGGACAGCTGTGGTGTGCTGGAGGAAAGGCAAGGGGCCCAGAGTGGCCTCAGTGATGACTGAAGCAGATGGCACCAGAAAGAACAGAGACACAGCCTGGGCCCCACCTGGAAATAAGTTTGGATTTTTGTTCGAAGGAGGCCACTAGACGGGTGCAAGCGGAGGCATTCGATCTGATTTCCCCTTCTATTTCTTGCTGTCTAAGCCATCAGGAACCGAACACTTAGTGAGCCCATTAGGTTCCCAAAGGTGCCGGTACTTTGCTGCTGGGTCTCCCAGTCATTCAGTCCACTTAGTCCTAGGCACTGGTCTAGGCTCTGGGTGTGCAGCGTGAGCACATCAGACATAATGCCTGCACACGTGGAGCGTGCATTCTAACAGGAGACAAGAAATCAACATCAATATGAACTGTGGGCTATAAACATTATAACTCATATTAGAAATTGATCAGTGCTTCAGACTAGAGAAAAGTGAAGTAACACAGTAAGTATGAAATGTTGGGGGGTGCTTAGAAATTTCAAATAGTGGGGTTAGGTGGCTTCTCAAAGGAGCTGACACCTCTCATCCTGGCTGGCTCCTGGAAGCCCCTCCCCGCCTCCAGGGAATGTAACCAGGAGCTCTGCAGCCAGGGAGGGGAGGGCAGGGACCCCAGACTGGAGGGCTGGGGGGCTCAACCTGGAAGAAAGAGGAGGAGAACAAGGAGAAGGAGGAGAGGGTGGGGCAGGGCTGGGTCTGCCAAGCCACAGGGGAATATTGATGAGTTTTCTGGCAAGAAGTGACGAAGGTGGTGGAGATGGTGTAATGAAGACAGATGACCCCAGACCAGCTCTGCTCACCTTCCTGGAGAAAAGTCACAACTGGGTGGGTGCGGGGTGCGAGTGCTTGCTCAGGGCCTGGATGTCTTCTGCTCTGGTGCCATGGCTCTCCCGGGTGCCACTGGTGCCCCCGCACCCCTATCCTCTCCCCTTCTTCCCTGCTGCCTCTCCTCCTCCTCCTCTCACCTTAGGGCTCCCTCTTCCCTTCCTCCTGCCCTGCTTTCTCCGGGACTCAGCCCTTTCCCCTTCCTCTGCCTCTGTCTTCTCTCTGTCCTGCTTCTCCCTTTGCTCATTTCTGCGGTCCTCCCTCCTCATTTTTCTTTTTCTTTGTCCTCTTCACCTCCAGCCATCCTGACTGTGACCTCTAGAGCAGTGTGCAGTCCTGCTGGGGATTTCCTGTCCCCTGGCAACTCCTGAAACAACAGCCACACCCTGTTCTCATTCTCTCAACAAGTTATTGAACGCACATGGTGGCATTGGCCATGCCAGCCTGCAGACTGGCTACAGCAGTACCAGGCAAGAAAGGGACAGATCTTTTTTGCCTGAGTTTTTTTTTTTTTTAACTGAGGTAAAATACACATAACATGAAAACTACCATCAGTGACATTTGGTACAGTCACAAGATTGTGCACCATTACCACTATTTAATTCTAAAACATTTCATCACCTCAAATGGAAACCCCATATTCATTAACAGTCACTTCCCCTCCCTAGCCCCTAGAAACCATTAATCTGCTTTCTGTGTCTATAGATCTACTTATTCTGGACATTTCATATAAATGAGATCATACAATATATGGCTTTTTTTTTTTTGTCTGGCTTGTTTCACTTAAAGTAATGTTATAAAGGTTCATCCATGCTGTAGCATGTATCAGTACTTTATTCCTTTTGCTGGCTGAATAACATTCCTCTGTACTGCCTGGTGTTGATCCATTCATCAGCTGATAGACCTTTGTTTAAGCACTGAACTTTGAAATAGGAGCCCTAGCATTGAGTCCCACACCACTCCTACTAATGTGGCCTTGAGCAGCCATATAATGTCTTTGAATCTTGACAATTTCACCTATAAAATGGAACCATAAAAATTTTAATCTCTAGGGCCCTTTTAGAGGGCAAGAAAAGTGAGCTATGTTCACTCTTCTAGCTTGATAAATTGAAAACTGCATCTCACCTCCCCCATTTTCCTCTTCTCATTTGCTATTGAATTCGGCATAAACATTCAATTAAGATATTCATATGCCAACACCAGTGGGCTGATGTATACTGTTGTGTTCACTGTCATTTTATACCATTTCACGCATTATTTTTCAGATTTTAATATCTTTGAAATTGGCATGCATTGTACAACCAGGGTTTGCATAGTAAGTAACAATGCTCTTTGTTTTCTTAGTGGTTGGTAAAATAATTGTGCTTATTACAACCAATGATTTAAGTTTGGTGTAGTATGCTAGGCAGATCGTAGTGACTATCACTAGAAATAATAAAAGAAATAAAAAAAACCTGACTGTCATGAAACAGTTTTCTTTTTCTTTTGTTTTGTTTTGTTTTGTTTTTATTGACAGAGAGAGACACACACAGAGAGGGACAGGGAGGGACAGACACACAGGAAGGAAGAGATGAGAAACATCAATTCTTCATTGCAGCTCCTTAGTTGTTCACTGGTTGCTTTCCCACATGTGCCTTGACTGGGGGGGGGGGCTACAGCAGAGCTAGCGACCCCTTGCTCAAGCCAACAAACTTGGGCTTCAATCCAGGACCTTTGGTCTCAAGCCAGCGACTTCAGGGTTTTGAACCTGGGTCCTCTGCATCCCAGTCCAACGCCCCATCCACTATGCCACTGCCTGGTCAGGCATGAAACAGTTTTGATGGTGGGGTCATATAAATTAACTTATATCCTGGTAAGTAAACTCCTACCTAAATGAGTTGGTTGAGATTAAAATACTGATTGACTTGAATTTATATAATGTCAACATCATTGTAAAAACCATGTGGGCACGACTTGCTGGTACAAATAGTTCTAACTAAAATGCATGGTCACAGTCATAGTGTGGTGAAGTCCAGGAGAAAATATGTGTGAATGGGTCTTGTGTACTGAGATGCTCCATGAAAGTTTGAGATGACATTACTACTCTCTCATTCTTCCCAGGAACTGCCACCCTGCCCTGTCCCCTCCAACCATCTTCAGCACAAGAGAAACCACATGCAACTACTGAAATGTTTGCCTTTATTAATACAGGTCGGATATTGTAATTATGTCCTAGGGAGCAGAGAGCTGTATCTGAAGGGAGGAGGGGAGGTGGATGAAAGTTAGTTAGACACGCAGAATTCACGAGAGGCTAATTGAGCACCTCCAGGTGGAGCATATCTTCGCTGGTTGGGGAATAAAACCTGTGGCGGTTGTCCTCAAAGCTTGCCTTCTCCATGAGCCTTCTCCAACCGGACCAGCCATCCTCTGCATGCTCACGGCCCATGGCATCCGTCAGCACCCTAGCACTGATCGCTCCTGTGGGTGTCTTCTTTCTCTAGCTGGTCTGTAAACTATTTGAGGGCAGGGTACTTTGTAAGTGTCTTATAGTCTCCCCATTGGTCCAGGTGAATAGTAGGAATGTAGAGAGGAGTCACAAACAAACCAGAAGAGTGTTTCTCAAAGTGTCTGCCCAGACTACCTGCACAAGCCATCACCTGCTGTAACAGGTTACCGATGCCATTCCCAGCTATCCTAGAAATCTCTGCTATGGAGGATGCCTTGTTTGGGTTATAATCTCTTATATAGATTGTATTTCAGTGGGTCTGGAAAGGGGCCAGGAATCTGCATTTTAACAAGCTCCCTAAATAATTCTGTACTCAATGTAGCTGGAAAACTACTGAGGCTAAAGATTAAACAAGGTGGTCCCATAGGTGCTTTCCAATTCCGACAGACTGTAATCAACATTCTTATCGTCTAAGCATTCAGTCTCCATCCTCCCAGTCATTAAAAGCCTACTGTGTGCCTCACTCAGTCTAAAAGGCTAAAGTTCAGCCAGGGATCAGGGAAATAGTCAAAGTGAAGACTAGCATTATTGTTCCTGCTCCCAGTTAGAAAGCAGGGGGGTGGAGGGGAGGGGGAGAGACCAGGGCAAGAAGGGGCTGAGTGGGCAAGCAAGAGGTGTACTTATTGTTGGTAGTCACTGGGTCCCTGCTGGTCCCAGGCCTCCCACTGTCCTGCCCACCCAACCAGCCTGCCAGGAAAGAAGGGAGCACTGCCACCTAGACATCTCTCTGCTTTGATCACCAAGAGGGCTCAATGAGCCACCGAGATGGGTGGGCTGTTGAGGTTTAGCAGGGCTAATGTCAGAGGATGAGGAACAAACAAGTCCCAGGCCTTTGGATGCACTCACCTTCTTCACAAAGCTGGCGGCTCTAGACAGATTGATGACAGGGAGAGCCCTGTCATTATCCCTCTAGCATGTCTCTGATGATTCCCCTTTTCTGAGGTGACCATGCTCAGTGTTTAATAATAGCTACCGCAACTAACATTTATTGTGTCCAGCCTTGAGCTAAGCACTAACTCGTTTATTCTTGATGCCAACTCTACTATGAAACCCTTTGACAGATGAGAAAATTGATATTGTCCTATATCACATAATTTCAACTGGTGAATGTTTCACCTCTTCCCTAGATGCCTGTCTCAGTCCCAGATGTTCTTCTCTTTATCTTCTATAGCCTGTCCTGCCCTTCTCATAGCAAGTGCCCTGGTATTCAACCCAGCATGGCTGTCCCAGGGGGTTCTCACCTCTCTGGCTCAAGACACCGCCCTCCTGTTGATGAAGTTCTGTGGTGGGCTTCTCTGGAAGCCTCACCACACAGGTGACTCAACCTGAACTTGCTGTCAGGTGAAACCCCTGAAGTGATGCTTTTTGGTCCTAACGCTCCCTCTAATTCTATGTAGTGGGAATTCTGTGCCCAGCTATGGGAGTTACCATTTATTCCTACTGAATATTTTCATCAGTGTGCTTTGTGCTTTTTGGTTCTATCTGCCACACCCCCTACGGAAAGACACACACACTGCCGCACACAACTCCTCTCCTCTGGAACACAGGTATACATTTTAGACAGTTCATTCATTGGGGACCATCTGTTTTTCATCCCTTTCTTGCAAAGTGGAGAAACAGGAGCTGTGACATGCTTCTTCCAGAGCTCTCCTCATTACATCTCCCAGCTTTGTGCCCAAGAGGAGAGGCTCCGGACTAGAATTCGAGCCTGAACACTTGGCTCTGTGTCCTTGGGAAATTAGTTCAGCCTCTGTGCCTCAGTGTTCTTCCCTGCAAAATGGAGATAACTGTATCAACCTTACTCATTATTCTGAGCATTACATGGGATGGTGATCAGTCAGTAAATGTCTCTCCTCCTCTTTGCCTCCTCTTGGCTTCTGTGGGTCCCCAATGCTGCTTTCCTTTCCCTGATGTTTCTCACATCTGCTACATCATGCTTGGCCTTAGTTACAAAGTGGAACCCAGAATTTTTGTGATGAAAGGCCTTAGATTCAGTCTAATCTGGCCTCTTTGCTGTACAGATAAAAGGAAAACAACAATCCACAGTTACCTCCTGCCATCGCTCTGGTGCTTCATTTTGTTCCAGAGCGGTTATATTTCGGGCACTCCAGTTACCGCCTTTCTCTCTTCAGCTCATACAGCAATCAGATCAGGCCGCTCCTGCCCAGCAGTCAGGGAGCTCCCAGGCTCCAGCTGGCTGGATTTATGGCTCTCTGTCGTCTAGCGGGGCCCACAGGGGTCTGCACAGCTCGGCAGTTATGGGTGCACAGAGATGTGACTCTCAGTGCACGTGGCCCAACTTGTCAGTCACTTCCAGGGCCCAGTTGCATGGAAATAAAAGATAAAATACCAGAGTCCATATGCTGATCACATTCAGATAATCCTCATTCAGATCCCAAATTTTCCTCATGGGGCACGCCGGGAATTATTCTGAGGAAAAGGCAGAGAGCATTTTAGAATCGGCCAGGGAAGGAGGCCACAGGAAGGTTGCAGCATGCCTGAGCAATTCAGTGGCCCTTCTCAGAAATGGCTGTGCCTGTGTACCGGCACACTGCAATGGTGGAGGGTGGCTGGACTGGGGCTCTCCTTTCTCCAAAATCTCCCTCAATCCTTCCAGACCAAAGTTAATAGTTATGCAATCAGTTTTGCCTGAGTTCCCCGACCTCTTCCTTCCAACCAAACCACCACCTTCAGCCTCGGTGGTGAGGGAGTCCTGGGCCTACCCTTTGCCGGAGCGGGGGAGCAGCCACCTGTCGGCATAGTTGAGGCAGCTCTGTAACAGCAGGGATGGGGATGGATGTTGTGCAGTTAGCTTTCTTCCCAAGTGAGGAAAAAATACAACAATCATTTCTTTTTTAAAGATAAAGGACAGCCTAACACTAGGAGAGAGGGAGAGGGAGAAGGAGAGAAGGAACAAAATGTCAGGCTGAATGAAGGACAATTCTTTAAACTGAACTGATTTTGCTTTATTAAAGATTTACTAGATTATCGTTGTGTTTGTTTGTTTGTTTTTTGCAGCTGTGCAAGAAGCCATGGGCCTGGAGTTCAAAATCCAAGATTTAATTTGCGGTATGCCACTTAGCAGCGTGTGGCTTTGGGTAAATGAACCAGTAGACTTGGACATCAGCAGACTTGCTCTCAGCTTCTCCTCTGTAAAACAGGAACGATAACACTTACAGGGTGATGGGAAGAGAGGGGTGCAAGGAAGGAAATGAAACACATCCTGAGCATCTATGAAAAGACAGACATGTGATACAGAATGTCTTGTTTAATTCTCAGGATAATAATGTAATGAGGTAGGTGTCATCATGGCCATTTCACAGGTAAGAAAACAGACTCAGAAGTCCAAGGTCACTTACAGACCCAGGGTTGGCACCCATATCTGCCTGGATGCAAAGCCCACACTCTTTCCAGGAGGAAAGGCAGAAGGGAGAAAAGGGAAGGAAAGAGGAGGAGGGCCTGTTCCTAGTCAAACCTCAACTTTCTCTTGTGAAATAGAAAATGAGATCATCTACTGAGCTGAGGAGGAAGAGAAGTGTCAGAAGTGCTGTACATTTGGAGATGCTTCTTTGGCTGGAGAGAAGGGGCTTACCCATCCTCAGAGAGCATGTTGCTAAGAAGTGGTTTAAGAGCTGGTTATCTCTGTGACATGCTCTGCATGGGGACAGTTGCTGTCTGATTCACGGAGAAGGAACAGATTTTGCTTTTTGCTCACTGCTGAATCCCCAGACCCTAGCACAGTGTCTGGCATATAGCTGGGATTTGTTTATTTAATAAAACGCTGGACACCTACTATGTGCTGGCTCTGTTGTAGGTGCTGGGGATGAAGCAATGACAAAGGCAGATTGTCACTGCTTCACCCTTATGATATTTGTGGTCTAATAGGAGAATCAGATTGTAAACACAGAAATAGATAAAGCAAACAAAACAATCTCAGATAGCATTAAGTTATGAATAGAAAAATAGAATAATGGAAGAGAGTGCCGGTTGCAGTGGGGGTTTTCTCAGGAGATGACATCGAATGAGAGAACAAGTTATTCACAACAAGATGGGGAAAGGGTATTCCAGGCAAAAGGGAGAGCAAATACAAAGCCCAGAGGCAAGAGCAAGCTCGGAGAATTCAGGGGAGACAGAAAGAAGGCTGTGCCACTGAAGATGAGGCAAGTGTGGGGAGAATTACAGGAAATGAGAGGAGAGGGGTCTGATCATATAAAACCTCATAAGCCAAGTTAAGAAGCTTGGCTTTTTTTCTAATTCCAATAAGAAGTCTTTGGAAGGTTTTAAGCAGTGGGAGGGAATGTGATCTGATTTATGTACTAAAACAATCACTGGCTGTTAGCTAGAGAGCAGACTGTCGTCGGTAGGGTAAGTGGAAGCAGAGAGACCAGTTAGGAGGTTGGTGCAGAGAGAGGTGAGATTCCAACTCAAGTGGTAGCAGGGGAGACAGGAAGAGGGGCTAGATTTGGGCAATGGGTCGTGCTGATACATTCTATGTAGGCAGGGAGGAAAAAAGAGGAATCAAGGATGTTCTCTAGGCTTCTGGAAAAAGCTGATGGTGTAGTTAACTAAGATGGGGAAAAGGGAGGAGAAACAGGTTAAAGGCAAGAGGTATAAAAATCAAGAATTCTATTATGAACATGTTAAGTTTAAAATACCTAGTTAACATCTGTTATAAGCCAACTTGTGTTTTCTCTCAAAAAGGTATGTTGAAATCCTTTTATCCCCAATACCTATGAATGCAACCTTATTTGGAAATAGGGCTTTTGCAGATGTAATCAAGTTAAGATGAAATCATTAGGGTAGCCCTAATCCAATATTATTAGTGTCCTTAAAAGAAGAGAAAAATTTGGGACACACACTCAGAGAGAACGCTGAGCAAAGACACAGAGACAGAGGGAAGCTGGCCATGTGAAGATGGAGGCAGAGATAGGAGTGATGCTGCTACAAGCCAAGGAACTCCTGGGACTGCCAGACAGAAGAGGAAGAAGCAAGGAAGTCTCCTCCCCTAGAGGGTTCAGTGGGAGTGTGGCCCTACCAATACTTTGTTTTTGCACTTCTGGCCTCCAGAACTATGAGACAATATATTTCTGTTGTTTCAAGCTATCCAGTTTGTGATACTTTGTCACATTAGCCCTAAGAAACTGATATACAGTACAGTAGTGGAGAGGTCAAATAGGCATTTGAATAGCAGGCCCAGAGGTTGGTTTTTAAAGCCATAGGACTAGATGAGGTTGACTGGAGTGTGACTTAGAGAGAGTACCTAGGAGAAGAGAGGCAATGGAGAGATGAGGGCATGACCCGTAAGGTGGGGGTGGGGAGGTTTTTCAAGGGAGGAGAGTGTTTCAGGAAGAAGAGTCGTCATTTGTGTCAAACACTGATGATAGTTCAAATCAGACTGGCTTTGTTTAGCATTTGGATTTGTTATGAGGAAAGCTGTTAAAAAAAGACAATGGAGGGAGGTTACCAAAGACCTTGACAAGACGTATGTCAGCAGGTGGTGAAGACAAATCAAACAGGACTGAATTGAGGAGAGAATGTAGGTAAGGGCATGTAGAATAATTACAGAGCACTGTTTTGAGTTTTGTCATAACATGACAAAGAAATGGAGTCATATCTAAAAACAAGTGTGGAGGTCAAGGCATATTTTTATGTCAGTAGGTATGACCTAAAGAAAGACCAGTAATTCAGGAGGGAGAAGAGAATTGCAAGGAGCAGTCATGGAAGAAGCAAAAGTGGGCCCAGTGCACAGCTGGAGGAACTGGCCCCAGGTAAGAACAGAGCCTCTTCACCTGTTATAAGTGCAGGGATGGCAGAGAATACGAGTGGAGATCATGCAGAGGGGTTGGTGGAGAGACGAAATCATTTTCAATTGTTTGCATTTCTTCATATTTATTACATCAGTGAAGGATGAGGCAGAGTCACATGGAGGGATGGTGCTAGAGGTCTGGAGAAAGAGAGGGAAGGTATGAAACAGTCCTTTGAGAGGAAGGGATGATGAATACACCATGGAAACATAGGTTTACTAGGTAGATTTGAGAGCTCCTTTCAGATTTAAAGTCACAAGGGAAGAGTGAGACCAGTAGATAAGCGTGGTTGTGTGGTTTTTTCTTCAGTAATGTTCAGATGCTTGGGTAGGTGGCTAACTGGGTTTAAAGAGAATTGGGGTTTTGCCAGATAAATACAACAAAGGAAAAGAGAGACAAGGAAGATGAGGGTGTTTGTAAAAGAGATAGCAAAGTAATAAAATATAAAAAGTAAGCTAGAGAAGGGAAGAAGTGGTCCTCTGTAGGACATTGTGAACAAAGCAACGTGCTCACTGGATTCAGTCCCTATGAGATCAAAGAATAGTTTGAATGGAGGTCTGGGAGAGAGTAAGTTGGAAGGAGAGAAAGCATCAGTGACTAAAGCATCAGTGACTAAGATGCTTGAAAATGAGCTTATTGGAGGTACAGATATATATATATATATATATATATATATATATATATATATATATATATATATATATATATTTAAAAATTTATTTATGGATTTTAGAGAGAAAGGAATGGTGAGAGAGGGAGAGAGAGAGACAGAAACATCAATCTGTTCCTGTATGTGCCCTGACAGGGGACCAAACTTGTAACTTTTGCTTATTGGGATGATGCTCTAACCAACTGAGCTATCCAGTCATGGTGGTATGGATATTGGTAAGAACAAGATTTAGGGTATGAACATGTGAGTGGGTGGAGAAGATAGCAAAAAGTTAGCAAGTGACGAGATATAACCCCATTGATATAAAAGATGCTACAGTTTTTGCAGAAGGAAGTAGTTTGGAAGCTCTTCTACAGATCCTAAGTGTGTGGATCTTCACACTTGATCCTTGAAGGTAGGCAGGTCTGGGGAGAAAGTGTCTTCAGAGAACAGCCAGGTGTCATGGAGCATGTCAGTGAGGGGAGTGCTGGGGGGTAGGTTTAAGGATAGAAGAGCATTGACTGGTGGTAGACTGAGTTCCAAAGGATACAGTGGAAAGGTTTGCAAAAATAGGGAGAAGTGGGAGATGAAATTCAATTAGTAGCTGGTTTGGGGATTCCAGTCTACAGGATTATAGATGATGTGACAAGATTTGTGATATGAGGCATGATGGGGCGTGTCCTAACATTGCCATTGAGGAAGGTGGATGGTCAGTTAAAGCTGCATGCAGTCCAGAGTATTTAGCTGGCAAGTGTGAGGGCGCTACTGAATAAACAGACTAATGAAACGAATCCTGCCTCTATGCCCGAGATGTCTAGTGCTGTACCAGGCACATGGCATAATCATTGGTTAAAACTGCATATATCTGATGCTCTGATAACTGTAATAGGAGCAGGCCATAACCCAGCGCACAGCATACAACAGGTCTCACAATGTGTGAGTGGGCGATGATAATCTCTAAGTACCTTTGATGGCTTGATATGAAAACAGTTTGCACTTTGTCCCCTCTGGTGGTCATCTCTGAGCTCAAGACTAACCAGGGGCTGGATTGTAGTCGTGTTCTTCCTTAGTTAGGAATAGGAGGGCAGTAGGCAAAGGCAGGAGTCAGGAAGGTGATGTGTCCAAGGCTGAAACTGCAGAATGTCCTTGTGCCCCAGGCCCTGACCCAGATTAAAACCCCACACCCTCACCAGGCCCTCTTCAGAAACTTAGAGCAGAAAAAGGAGTGGCCACATCATTCCCTTAGACCGAAAGGTGGCCATTCCAGCATTGGTCTTTAACTTAGCTTCTTTTTCTCCCTTAACTATTTATTGCTCTTCTAGAAGAAATTATTTCCATTTTTTAAATGCCTATTTTTCTAGTCTTTCTGATCCTGTTTGCCCTACCCCTTGTTTCACTGAGGCTGGGGCCACTAGCTCCCTTTTTCTTCCCAGAATAAACCAGAAAATGCTTCCTCCTTTCTCAGTCCCTCCCCCAATACCACTAGATGTGAGAGTCCAAAGCTTTTTGAAAGAGGCTCTAAAGTTCCCACTGATGTTATGCCCCAGTGTCTGGGGTGACCTGGCCTGGTCTCTGTGTGGCTGAGAGAGTGTCTCTTTGTGCTGGCTGATGAATGGCTGCCCTGTCCTGTCCAGGACCTCAATGCCTGGAGGGTAACAAGAGAAAGCCCACTCTCCTCCTTGGGCTTTGCACCTGCTGCTCTCAGCTTTCCTTAGGGGCCACGGAGTGCTCAGGTAGGTAGCTCGCTTGCTAAGCCTTAGAAGACTGACACTAAGCGGGTCCAGGAGTCTTTCCTTCCCTATTTTCCCTGGACAGAATGGGGCCTGCTGAGGGGCTGCCCAGACACCTGGCCTTTCCTCCCCGTCACCTCTGCTCCATCCCCATCTGTCTCATGTTACTTCCAGAAATCTGGTCTCTCAGTAGAACAATGAGCTTGCTGGGATGCTGTTTCCCTCTGTGACAGAGGGTTTGAACTATAGAATTTCTGGGTTAGAAAATATCTCACCTGGTTGGACATCTCCACCTTCACCTGTATACAGAGCAGTGTGCAATCTCCAGGCCAGGGGCACCTCTGAAGAAGACTCTGTGATTTTCTCTTCTTACCCTAGTACCCCATCCACTCAGATCCCCTTCCCAGCAGTAAATGCTATTACCAATGTGTTGTGCATATTTCCACAGATACTCCACACACGTATCATTTAACTTAAATCTTCACAACAGTCTTCTCAAGTGGGTACTGTAAATTCCACTTGAAAGATTAGGAAGTCTGTCTCAGAAAGGTTGAGTAAAGTGCACAGTATGTTAGTAACAGCGACAGTTTCAGTCAAGGTGTAAATTCAAAGCCTTTGCAGTTTCTGCCCTTTAATCATTTCCTTCCCTTCTATGACAGCCCCTCACTCAGCAGGGTTGGCTTGAGAGACTGGGTGTGCAGGCCCTGTCCTAGGTGCTGAAGGTGCTCCTAGAGGCAGGGAATCACTTAGTCCCTACCCTCATGGGGCTCCCCAGTGAGCTGGGGAAGCCAGCAACAGCAGGACGTCTAGTGGAGAGAAGGCAGGGAGCCACAAACTTGGCTTGGCCAAGGAATTTGTGTGTGGCACTAGGTAGGGCACTCCCCATTTCTGAATTTTGGTTTCCCCATATGTTGGAGGGAGATAAACTTAACTCACAGGGTTGGTGTGCGAATCTGGGGATAATCAATGTGAAAATGCTTGGAAAGCATACAATCCTAGCATGGAAAAGGAGTCTAGGCTGGTCCTTGGGACAGCTTCCCTGTGTGAGGACCAAGTGTCACTTAATGATGAAATAAACAGAGTGATACAAGCTGCTTGGAAGTGATAAAATGGAGCAGAAATGTCATCATCTATATTCTTTATTTTAGGGTTATCTTTAGCAGGCACTGAGTTAGTCCAGTTGCAACAAACAGTGACTAGAAGTAAAATGGGAGTAGAGTGTGGGGTTAGCCTACAATGACAGATAACACACAAGTGAGCCTCTTGCAAAATGTTTAACTGTAAGACCTGGAAAAGTCTGCCCTGGGTTATACTTGTAAATATTACTCTGGGTGCCTGACTGGTGGTACAGTGGATATAGAGATCACCTGGGATGCTGAGGGCCCAGCTTCAAAACCCCGAGGTTGCTGGCTTGAGCACGGGCTCATCTGGCTTGAGGGCAGGCTTGCCAGCTTGAGCATGGGATCATGGGCTTGAGAGTGGGAACATGGAAATGGTCCTATGATCTCTGGCTTGAGCCCAACATTGCTGGCTTGGTGAAGGGATCATTGGATTGGCTTGACCTCACCCACCCAGGACAAGGATGTATGAGAAGCCATCAATGAACAAATAAAAAGTGACACAACTATGAGTTGATGCTTCTTATGTATCTTTCTCCTCTCTCTCTCTCTCTCCCTCTCTGTGTCTCTGTCTCTCCCACTCACACACACACACACAAAATGTACTACTCTGGGCATTTCTCTTAGTTCCCCCCTGGCAAGGGCATGGGCCTTCCCAGCCCTCCCCCCTCCTTGCAAGATGAATATTTACTTGCTTCTAAAGCCAGTTACCAGCAGCTCAAAGTCCTTTCTACAAGTTTCTTCTGCTCAGAACTCTTCCCTCCCCTTCTCCAACCCATCTTCACCTAGCTATATATCTTACTCATCTTTAGGTCTTCACTTAGATCTAATTTCTTCTGAGAAGCCTTTCTGGACTCCCCAAAGTAGATTAAGAACCTCTCCTATTCACCATCACCCCTCCCCCTATGTCTACTGATTAGCTCATATCACAGCAGCTAGTGCCCATCTTATCCACCAGACTGTCCACTCCAGGGGGGTGGGCACCATGCCCACCAGTTCAACTATGTATTCCTAATGTCCAACAAAGAGCCTGGCACCTAAGACATGCTAAATCATTTGTTGAATGAATGGCTAAGTTAGCCACCCCTACGTGAGTTCAAAACTTGCCTGTACCTTGGTGTAATACCTTTCACACAGTTGTAATTTTATTTTATATGTTTTTGTATGACTGCTCATCTGACTCTTTTCCTTTCATATTCCTGGTGCCCAGCCCAGGTCCTGGCATAGGGGTGGTCCAGCATATTACTTACTCACTTGCTGAATGAATGAATGACTAAATAAATTCTTCACTGAGAGCTGCTTTGAACCTGAAGGTATTTACTTTGCAGGCAGTTAATGAGCTGTCTTCCAGGTGGGCCATGGAAAGGCCCAGGAAATAGGGAACGAGACTGGGCTGGAGCTGATGGGACTGGAGAAAGCGAAGAGCCCTAGTGCTATCTCCTCTTTGTCATTGCAACCTTGTGGAGGGCAGATGACCCCAAGGGAGGGGCCTTGGTCACTAAATGTATCACTTTTCTCTCAAGCCCTCTCTAACTGAGGTGGGCTTGGCTCAAGTGACTGACCCCAGCTGCCCTCGCCTTTCTCCTTCTTGGCGAGGGGGTGAAACGAGAGGTATGGGGAGAGATTCTGAGATCTCCATCCTCTGGGCTTCTTTTTCCCAGTCTTTACGTTCCCAAGGCACTAGCCAGAATTGGAAGGGGCGAAGGGTCAGGCCCAGCCAGGCGGCGGGGGAGGGGCGGCGCGGACAGCCGGCTGGTGTCCTCTGGTGTCTGGAGCCAAGGCCCCGGGCTCTTGGCCCCCGCGAAACGAGGCGAGCCGGAGCTGTGCGGTGAATGCAAAGAGCCGGGCGGGCTCCCAGCCCGGCGCCGCCGACGGCGGCCTCAGCCACAGCCCAATGAGAAGAGAGCAGATAATTTATTCTCTAATCCGGGTTCGGGTGCCCGGCACGGGCGAGTGGCTGGGCTGGGGGGTTGGGTCTCTTCTTCTCTTCCCCCCTCCTGCTGGCGCCCCCTCCCCGCCCCCCGGCTCCCGGCGCGCACACACACATTTCCTGACAATTAGCGAGCACACCTTGGCCGCGCGGCCTCCGGCAGCGCCGCAGCTTTTGTCTCCCGCCCGCCGGGCTGCGTGGCGCGGGCGCCTGGGCGCGAAGTTGCAGCTCCGACGCGCTGCTCCGGAATGCCGCGGCCCGCCGCCGTCGCTGGGCGCGAAGGGCGGGGGGTGTGTGGGGCCCCGCACACCCGCGCGGGGCTGGGGGGCTGCAAAAGAGAGGAGAAAGAAAAGTAAGGCAGCGCTGGCCCCTCTTCCTTTGTTACACCCTCAGTGTGTGCGGGCGCGAGCGCGCGCGGGAGTGTCTGTGTGCAGATATGTATGCGCGCGTGTGCAAATGCATGCATGTGTGTGCGCGCGTGTGTGCAAATGCGTGCATGTGTGTGCGGGTCGGGACCGACCGGGGCGGCGGGACCCCCAGGCACCAGGCATCTTTGCCCTCAGCGGAGTCGCGTCCCGGGTCTTTCTTGCTTTGCCCGGAACTCTGGCGCGCGGGCAGGTCGTGGTCCCGCTCTCGCCAGCTTCTCCAGGCACAGAGCTCGGAGTTTGTTCCCAGATAGGCACCGTGCGAGGGTCGCGGTGGCTCGGGCCCCGCTTGCGGTTTGGGGGCAGTGGAGGCGCCCGTTGAGGATTTGCCCCGACCGCAGGGGGCGCGCGAGGGGTCTCTGGGCACAGAGCACTACGCGGAGGCCGCCGGCGCCCCCAGATACCCCTGTAGGAGTTAGCGATGGCCACTGCCAGGCAGTGGAGGTGGCTAGTGGGGCTATGGAGGGAATGTGGTGTATGTGTGCAGCGAGAAGTCTGTCTAAAGCCAAATCCCTGAAGTTCAGCGCATCGGTTGTCATTTCATACCTTAATGCATATTTATGCTGCGCCGAAATAGGCTTCGTAATTAACTCCCGGAATCATCCGCAGAGGTTAAAGGGACCCCGAAGATTTGTGCATTGATTGGGCACCACGGCGAGGTGTGTGTGTGCGCGCGCGTGTGTGCGTGCGCCCCGTGCGAACCCATTGAGAAGAATAATTATTTTTCTCCACTGGAAGCTACTGCAGAGACTCAGACAAGGAGGGAAGAGAGAGGGAGCTGAGAGAGGGAGAGAGAAAGAGACAAAGGAAGTGAGTGCGAGAGAGGAGCCGTCTCAGCATCCGAACTGTGAGTACTGAGCGAAAACAAATAGGCAGAAAGTGCTGGGAGTCGGGTGCCCCTCGGCAGGGTTAAGGGCCGGAAGCGGCCGAGGAGGGCTCGCCTCTCCGCGGGGGTTTTGGCTGGGCGGTGCGGGGTTCGTGAGACATTGGCGGACTCCAGGATGCGGTTCAGACACTCACCTGAAAGCCTGCGCTGACGGGCCCCGGGCTGCGTCAACCGCCGCCCCATGTCGGCCAAATGGACCCCCCCCCCCAACCGACCCCCATTGCCTTTGTTCCTTTTAAAGGTTTTTGCAGCTGGTGGAATTCACGGGGGAAGTGTGAGAGGGAGCTGGGGCCCTGGCTCAGGAGGTCTCCCAGTCCCGGTGGGAGAGACTAGCTTCGGGTGCCTCCGCCCTTTCCTTCACCCCACGGTGTGGGTGGGATGGTGGAAGGGGCTACATATGGGGCAGGGACCAGGACTCTGACACCTGTGCATGTGTTTGTCACTAAGAAGGGAAATGCAGAGGTGTCTGGTATCCCTGGAGCAGAGGTCCTTAGGGGACCCCAGCATGGGAGGCTAGGAAAAACCATTTTTCTGGGCAGAACCACCAACTCTTGGCCCTGGGCTGGCCTCCCACCTCCCTCCTCAAACCCAGGGCCCTGGCACACCTCAGAGGGGCTGGAGCTGCGGGTCAGCAGCAAGGCAGCAGACCTTGGCCAGGGTGGGGCTGGGAGGCAGCTCTGGACAGGAAAGCTGCTCCTATTTCCTGAGAAAGGGTCCTTGACAGAGTGACCGGAGAGAACCCGGCTGGCCACCAGCCCCCTGCCTCTACCCAGCTGGTCAGGAGAGGGCGCCTGCGGGCCCAGGGGAGCGCCCTCCCCTCCTGACTGACATTCTGCAGCCTTCCTTTGGAAGCACTAGAATCCTGCCCTCTTCCCCTCAACCCTCACTAACAAATTCTTCTTCAGGTTTGATTTTACTTTTTTCTGGTGATTTTCCAATGTATCTTCATCCGCCAGTGAACAGCTTAGCTTAACTTAAGCCTTGATAAGGGCTGACTTTGGAGGGAAATTTGGCTTGCTTGAGACTGGGCTGGGAACCTCAGAATCAGAGAGCTCTGAATCGGTTGTTCTCTAAGAAGTCCTCTTGGGGGGGCAGTTTTGGTAGCCTGAAAATCCTCCTATATCCTATAGAAGGACACAGCTGAGGCCCAGGGCTGGGGACAGGGTCTATCTATGTCTCTCACTCAGTTCCAGCTCCCATTGCCCCATTGGGGCTATCTCAGTCAGGAGAAAAAGGAAGATCTCTCTTAAACACACACACACACACACACACTCTCTCTCTCTCTCTTTCTCTCTCTAGCTGAGGCCACTCATCTGAAGGCATGAAGAGGAAAAGAGAGGAGGGACCCTCAAGTAGTGGGGAAAGAAGTTCAGTTTAACAACCCCCCCAAGACAGGGTGAAGGCCCTAGGTGGTGGGGAAGACTAGGCGTAGGAGTCAGGGTGCTAAAACTGCTCTGAATGCGATCATATGCCTATGGGCTTGTCTTCCCATCCAACTGCCTGCTTGGTGGCTGCGCCTTATTGAGTGCTGTCTCCTATTGAGTGCTCAGCACAGTACCTGTCGCAATGTATGTGCTCAGTGCATGTTTACTTAATGAGTAGCTGCCCCTGCAGACCCTCTCCCCGCCCGCAATCCCGCATCTCTGCCTGCGTCCTCTGACACATACTGCACAGGGGCTTGGGAGAGCCCAGCTGTGTCATTCTTTAGGCTTGGCTACCATTTCCCAGTGTGGGTTGAGGGAGGCACGGGAGGAAAGGAGTGGGGTTGGGGGAAGAATAGGGCCTGGGCTGTCATTGGAACATTTTGATATTCATGAATTGCTCAGGTTGAAATGCATATGAGTTTGCCAATGACCCGTTATTGTATTTTTCTTTAACAGCTTGACTGCTCTGAGAGGCAAAACTGGCCAGGTCCTGTGCTTGGGGAGGCTGGATTCTGGTGACACAAGCACTTCCCTGTGTTCTCCCTCCCACAGTTCAGCCCTGGGAGCTTAGGAGAAATCAGATGCAGGGGCTAAAAGTGTCAGGGCTGTAAAGGCCCCCCAACCTTCTGTCTGTTGGCTCTGTTCCCTGGTTTCTCTCTGCATTGATAGTATGAGGCTAGTCCAGGTCTCCCTTCTCTTCCCATCCCTATGAGTCCAGGGACCCTGCCAGGCTGGGAACTCACTCTGTTTGCCTGGGAAAGCTCAGAACTTAGGCTCCTCTGACAACTAGACAAAGCCCTTGGGAAAAAGGAGATTCATGCCTGACCTCTTTGTGTTTTCTTGCTCAATGGAGAGCACCCTTCCCCTGGGGGGCTCTGAAGGCAGTGACTGGGAAGGCACCTGATCTGATCTTGCTTTGGAGTAGAATGGAGCCGGAAAGCAATGGACGTTTCTGTCAGAGGGAAGGGGAAGGCTATCGGGTCCAGAGAGAGGGAGGTCACCTTGTTCTTGGTAGCAAGCACACCGCTGGTCTGGTTCAGGTCTAGAGGACAATGTAGAGCAGATTGCCAGGTCCATCTGGAACTATTCTCCTGGGTCAGTTCTGGACCAGGGACTTCGTCCACAGACCCATCCCAATGACAACTCCAAATCTGTAGGCCTGTTTGGGGCAGAGGCAGCAGAGTCAAATCCCCGGCATTCCTCCGAAGTTTCTGCAGTACTCCTCCCTCCCCCCACACCATGACCGGTGGAATCAGATACCCCTGCTCACAGCCTGCTCCAGCACAGGGACTCTCTTCCCAGTGAGTACAGACATGAGGAAGTTCAGGTGCACACCAAGCCTGAAACACAGGAGGACCTAGATCTTTTGCTCTTGTTTCCAAGCTTCGTCAGCCATTCATTCATTCATTTATTCATTCAACAGATACATACCTATATCATTCACCCAGCATCCTTAGAATAATGTGGTATGCTTCCAGTTTAATCTCCATGTTAGGGTATTTGAGATTGTGAAAGAAAGTGTCTCATCTTCCTCACCTTCCTAATTCAGTATCTTTCTAATGTCCTGGTTTCTTGCCACCATGGGCAAAGAAGCAGGGCTGCTGGGCTCCAAGCTTCTCAAAAGGCACATAAGTCTATGAAAAGCTTTGAGAGGTCAGCAACAATGAGACTCATGAAATTTTGGAGGTGATGGGACCTTAGGTTTGATTTAAGTTCCTTTCATATGCAGGAATCCCTTCCACACTAACTAACCATTCATTGAGCACCCACTGTGCGCCTGGTAGTGGTTCTGTACCCTGTGTTTGATGCCAGGGAGCACACTGGTTCCTTTAGGAGCACTTCTAGTTCTTCAGTCCTGTCCCTGGCTGAGCCCAGTCTGTGCCCCTGGCCCCTTCTGTGGCTTTCCAACGGAGGGTGAATGGTTCTCCCATTCCTCTCCTTGCAAAAGAGTGTTCTCCAATCTGACTTATTTTCAGCTGGAACCACCTCCAACCTTAGTGCCTAGATGTAGGCTGAGGGTTCAGAGTGATTGGGTGCGCTGGGAGGCAATAGTAGGACTGGGGCCTGCCGAAAAAAGGAGTTGCTTCAGCCTTTCCTCTTTCCCCAATGAAACACACTTCGGTTTCCAGGTTAGGCCTGGGTTCTCTAGCAGGTGTGGGCACTAAGAGACTTATTACTGGAGAACGGATGGCACAGCAGGGCCCTTAGGGTGTGTGCTTTCTAGTCAGGCAGCAGGACCCTGAGGGGAATGGTAGGAGGTCAGGAATACCTCAAGTCCATGGCTATCCCTTTTCTCCTCCCCTCTGCCTCTTCCTGTTCTGCTCGTTTCCCATGTCAGCCCTCTTTCCTCATTCTCAGCATTCTTCCTTTTCAGGCTCTCTCCTTTCTCAAGTTGCCCCTGCCCCGCTCTATAAGCAAAACTGTCCACCAGCCTCTGTAAGCCTCAGTTTTCTCATTGACCACATGAGATGAATAATAGTATTTGTGTTATTGAAGGGCCTGGCGTTTGCATGACATAGCTTTCGCTTAATAAAATTATTAGTTCCTTTCTCCTCTTCCCTTTATTCCTATTTAAATTCTCTCCGAGTCTCCCCAGTTCTGTCTCCTCCCCTCATCTGTTTTTCCCACCTCCATTTACTTCCTCCTGATTGATTGTGCCCTGCCTCCCTCCCTCAACCTCTGCCACAGGCAGGTGGCTGGACCCAGGCTCTCCTGGCTGGTGCAGGGTGGGAAGGGCTGGGCTGTGGCATCTCAGCTTCTCATTAGAGACCCAAGAATGTGTGGAGTCATGAGGGACAATGAGAGCCAACCGCAGGAAGAATGGGGCCTCTGTCAGGGCAGAAGTTTCTCCAGTCCTCAGCTCAGCTGAATGGAGTACCTGGGGGCAGGGAGGGGTAGAAGCCCCAAGGTGGGGAGGAGGCCACAGGTGGTGCATGGGGGAACTGGCAGAGCTCTTGCAGACTGCCATGGGAACTCAGAGCATCTGTTGGCATTTCTGGGGAGAGCCCAAACCTCAAAGGTGGCTGACTGTCTCTCTCCCCACACTGGCCTGCCCTGCCCTGGGGACAGGGCCAGGTAAGCCAGAGAAGATACACAGCTCCTTGAGCTGCTCCCTGCCCCGCCCATTTCACTTCCAGCCAATCTGCAGCAGATTTGGGGGTGGCCGCAGCTTGAGGAGGGTGCCTTTCACTAGAAAGCAGATTCTCAGGTTGGAGGAAGCAGGGCTTCCTTAGAAAAGAAGGTAAGGCCTAGCTGACCTGCCTCCCCTTCCTCCACGGTCCAAGGAGGTCTGAACAGGCCGTTGCCTGAGACCTGGTAACTGTTTCCCCCTCACTCCCTAGTGCTTCTTGGAAACACCTTGGAGAGGGACTGCCCCCTTCGGGGCTTCCTGGGGGCTTGTCAGGTGGGCTGGGGCTGGCAAGCAGACCAGGGGCTGAGTCTTTATGTGCCCAGGGCAGGGAATCTGTGATCTCAGAGAAGGACCAGGTGCGGGTGAGTGGAGGGGCTAGACGCAAGCTGATCGGAGAATCTTTGAACTAGGAGAGACAAGTAGAGGAGCAGAGGCTGTGCAGGGACACAGAGGCGGGTCTGGGTGAGGAGAGGAGCTAGGGCTGAGAGGTAGGGAGGGGCACTCGGGCAGGAGAGGGGCCTCTGGGCAGCTGCCTCAGGTCTTCTGCCAAAAATCAAACCATAAAAAAGCTGGAGGGGAGCTGCAGGGGCAGGAAGGAGAGAAAGGAGATGGGGAGAGAGGGAGGGGACGAAACAGCCTCTCCACACCAATAGCCTGGCAGGGGGATGTGAGTAATACATGGCTGGTTCAGAGGGAGTGAGATCAAAAGCAAGCCAGATACAAGAGGTTTGTGCTTCACCGACCAGACAGCCAGAGGCTCAATGAGACCTTTGTTACCCAGGCCCAAGTCAGGGTTGAAGGAATACCTGACCTCCCTGCCTGCCCAGCAGGCCCCCACACCCACTCATCCACCCGCCACTGGGCTGGGGGAGGGGTGGGTCAGGTCTTCACAAGTGAGTCAAGTTGAGTTGGGCACAGCACAGAATAGGCGGTGGGGTTTGGGAGAGGGAGAAGGCCTGCCCGGGTTCCTGGGGTGTGGAGCTTCTAGGAGTGAGCAGAGCAGTGGTTGCCTGGAGGCAGGAAGTGGCTTTGCAGGAATTGTGAGGGCGAGGGCAAGAGGGAGCCTGTTGGGCCCACCAGGTGAGCAGCCCCTTGGACCCCAGCCCCTGGCTCGGTGCTTCTTGGGAGAGGATTTAGGCCATTCAGATTGGAGCCCACAGAGTTTGCAGGTCCTCAGTCTGGGATTTGGGGGCTCGAGGGAGAGAAAGGAAAAGCTTCGGCTGTTGGGACCGATGACCCAAAGTTCAGGTGGGAAGTTGGAGAGTGTCCAGTTTGGCCCTTAATATTGGGCAAGGTGTGGGTGTGGGCGCACACCCACGAGAACACTGTTGGGGAGTGTGGGGAGCCAACTAGGGTCCTGTAGGGAGCCAGTGAGCCTCCCCCTGAGGCTGGGAGTGGGGCTGGGGTGCAGGTCACCTTCTCCCTGGCAGAGACAGGGCCTGATCTGTGCCTAAGGCCTCTTACCATCCTATTTGGGGTCCCTGAGAGAGGTCAAGGCCAAGCTTGGGGATCTGAATTCCCTGGAGCCTTCCTGTACTCTCCTCCAAGGCTGATGCATGCCCACAACTGACCCATCACTGGAGAGGGGAGGAGACAGTCCTGTGTTTAAAACACATATGTTCCAGGATCCTGAGAGCTTGGTTTCCTTTGATTCAGCCCTTCGCCCTAGTCTTGCAGATGCCTGTGCCAGCTGCCACCTGCTGCCAGCGAGGGGGACAGAGTACCATGCGACCCTCCCGCGGCATCACCCAGGAATAGCTCCATGGCTAGCTGCCCTCCAGCAGTGGGGATTTCAAGCTCTGGCCCTTTTCCCGCTCCCATCTAGGTCTGAAGACAGAGGTCCCACTTCCCTCTAAACCACACAAGAATGGGAACAGTTTGTAACTACCAGGACTAGTCTAAAAAGTGTGGGCCATCCCCCAACCTTGGGGGTGCCCAAGAAACTTGTTCATCCCTTTAAAGAAAGCAGGCTCTTGTCTCTTCTCTTGTCTACCCAGACCCTGTTACCCTCTCTGCTTCCTGTGGTTGGACTCGAAAGGGTTAAACTTTGTAAGGAGAGAGCCTAATAGGGGCTGGTCCAGGGCCCTGGCAGCGGGTAGCATTGAAAAGATCAGGCCTTATTCTCTAGGAGAGGGAGTAGTAGTTAAGGACCCTGGGCAGGGGGCTAGAGGCTAATTAAGGGAATTTGAGGAGGTCCTTTATGGCCAGGAAACCACCCCTCATACCCAGAGTGAGGCCATTGTGTGGGGGCTTTTGTAGAGCAAGAACTGGAAACTCATTACTGGGATGGCTTTAATGCTCTGGGACCAGGTGGTGGGGGATGGTGAGAATGTGACCTGGGGGGCCCAGGACCTCGAGGGAGGCAGTGTGGGTGGATGGGGTTGGTGGGAAGGGACATGAGGGCACCCCGGGTACCTTCAGCTCCTTGAGTCCTTTAGAGATTCCTGCTGCTGGACCCCCTCAGCTCTGCTGTGGCCTATGGCTTTTCATTCCTATGTGATTGCTGTTCCAAACTCATGTAGGGCTAAAAGCCATGGGCTACAGTGAGGGGCCTGCTCCTTCTCCTGCAGCACCTGCACCTCCCCTCAGGACCGGGCTGGGAGACAGCACGAAGGGGCACTAGATGGGGCTCTGCGTGGGGGGCGGGGCATGCAGGGGGTCTGGAACTAAGCTGTGTGATCCTGGCCAAGTCACTTCCCCCCTCTGGTCCTGGTCTTTCACTCTGAAATGAAGATGCTAGATTCTAGAGGGAGTTTCCCTGAGGCTGGAAAGAGATATGTAGGGGTGCTGGGGTCTCTGAGTCAGTTCCTCCCCCCTTGCCAGGTTACTGAGGCCTGACCGGGCTCAGAGATTTGGGGGCAGGAGTCAGGAATGTTGTTCTTGGACCTTTGCTTAGTAGCTCCAGGACATCTGCTTCTCAGCCTCACTCACTTGTCTGTGGTCAGCTCAAATCATCACTCTTTTTCTGCATAAGAGAGACATTGGGAGCTGTCAGTGCTCTGGCCAACCACTGGGGAAACCAGGCTCAGGAGAATGAAAGTTGGAAGGCAGCTACTTCCCACAGGTTGCTAGTTGGAGCCCAGGGTCCCAGCTCCAGGTCTGCTACCCTGTCTAGGCATTTCCTCCCTCCCTCTTGGGTCTACGAAATACCTGCTCTCCCTATTCCCTCCAGCTTGGTTCACCATACCTAGTCCTCTCCCATAGTTTGCCTAATTCCATCCCAGCCATCCTGGAAGATTCCAGCAGATGGAAATAGTGCAGGCAGTCTGGCTGGAGTGGCAGAGGAAGCACCCCATCTCTCCTCCCCTTCTAGCCCCCATTCTGTCTAAGACAGATCATTGAAGAATCAGAGTACTATATTTGGTGTTGAGAATCAGAAGGCAAGTTACTTATAACGTCTCAAAGCTTTTAATTTTCCCAGCCAACATCTACCTAGTGCCTGCTAGTCATAATTCTATCCATTTTACCTGTACTAACTCCTTTAACCCTGGAAACAACCCTTGAAAAGGGTACTATTATTGTTCCACTTTAGTTATGGAAGATCTGAGACACAAGGGAGCGAAGATCCTAGCCCAAGTTTATATAGCTAGTACGGGGCAGAGCTGGGATTTCAACCTGTGCCCTTACCACATCATGCTGGATTAAAGGTTGGGAGCAGCAACAAGCCAGTGCCTGGTGAAGTACTCTGAGAACTGGAAAGTGCTGTTCCCACCTGATGAGTTCTTCTCACCATGTCCCTATTGTGTGCAGGTCTACAGATTGACCCCCAGGGCTCTGATTTTGTCTATCACTGATTTTCCTTTTGGTGGGCTGGATCAAAACAATAGGAGAAGCAAAGAGAAAGCCCAATCCAGCTGGGTTTTTGCAGGGGTTAATCCAAGCCACTCCCCCGCTCCCCTCAATTTAGATGGTGCAGAACACAGAAGAGAATTTGCCAGGGTTTTTCACTTGCCCTCTGGATTTTCTGGCCCACAGATCAGAGGTGGGAAGCACCTTCCCCGAGCTCCCTCCTTGTCCATCTGACCCCCCCCCCCCTCAGAATCTGCCTACCCTCTTCCCTACCATGCTGTGAGGACTCGTGAGCACCTGATTTGTCTCCCTGAACTCCTGATCTCCTGGTTGAAAAGTAGGGTTGGGGCAGTGCCCCTTCCTGCAACTGCAATCCTGTTGCACAGTTTGCCGAGAGGGCCCTAGCATGGGGACAGATGACTTTTCCAGGGATTAAAGCTCTAGCAAGGTGAGGCTCAGTAGGGCCTGTGAACCAGGAGAAAAGGAAAGGGGTAAAAGCAGTAAATTGCCCCAAGCAGGGACAAAGAGCAAGCCCACAGCTCAGCAAAACTTACCTGGGACAGTCCTACCTTGATGAGACTGGGCAGCTTCTGGGGTCATAGAGTTGCAGCTTTTTCTGTTCTTTGTCTCATGGTCACTGCCAGTGGGGCAGACCTGGAGGAGATACACAATTTATTTCACATAATTGTTGAAGTGAATTGAATAGGTAAGATGGCCTCATGCCCTCTCTTCCCCAAGACTCATGGATCAGAGTGCGGCGTCTGTCCTGCTTGCAAACAGGTGAAACCTAACATTTTTCCGTCCTCAGAGACAGCCAGCAGAAGGCCTCCCTTGGGAAAGTGCACCCATGTTTAACACTGAGATTGAAGTGAACCTCTGGTTGTACTTGTCCCATTTGCAGTGGAAATGGAGTCTGACGGCTAAAATGACCCCTTTCTATTGAAAAAAGGTTTATCTTTAGAAAGGGATGGCTCTAACATTTGACTTCTGGGGGCCCTTCTGGCTGATAGTTTGGACCACCAGGGGTTCCAAGCTGCCATTGCAGGTCAAGCTGATACCCCCATGCTGTGATGACTCTTAGGTGGGCCAGCCTCTGCCAAAAAGGCCTGGAAGACTCCAGAGGCTAGGGCATAAGGACATTTCAAGACTATTTGGTGTTCTGACACCTCCAGCTCCCACAGCCCTCAAGTCCCTCAGACAACTGGTCAATGGGTGGCTGCCCTTGTAGTCATGATGGAGGGTGGGGGGAGCGTCCCCTCTCTCTGCATAGGTGGGCAAGGAAGAAACAAGGAGGGCTTGCCCTGGGCAAGCCATGGAAGGCAGCAAGGACCTTGGTGCTCAGTTAGTCAGAGGGTGAAACTCAGTCTCAAGAAGGCCAAGAAGGAGTTAATCTTCAAGGAGAAGTCCGGCTTCTCCCAGACTGGAGGCCTGTGCCCAGCTTTACCGCTGCCAACCTCAAGAAGAAGTCCTGGGATCTGTAGTTTGTGCCACCACCCACCACTGGCCTGCCTGTTTATCAACACAGTGGTGGAGACTACAGTTCCCAGAAACCTACAGAGGCCAGGCTTTGGGGGAAGGGGTGGGTGTGAGGCTGGGTGGCAGCGGGAGAGGGAGGGAGGAGGTGGGGAGAGAAAACCCAATTCACCCCCTTCCTTTCTAATTCTTCCTCCTGGTGTGTCTGCTCCAGCGCCTGAGTTAATCCCCCAAATCCGGTCTCCCGGGCCGCAGCTGCTTCCCTTCGCTGTGATGAATGGCTCGGGGAGGGAAGGTGAATTCATATTTTAATTACTGAGGCCCGGTGCTGAGGGGGTTGGGGAGGGGCGGATGGCTCAGTATTGTTCTGGGAACTGAGGTTGTCTCTCCTCACTGGGTCACTTCTCTGGCCCTTTACCTGGGGAAGGGGGTGGAATAGATTGAAGATGGGGGGTGCCTTGCTGGAAGCTACTCTGCTTCTGCTTTGGGAGGTGAGGGGATTGAAGGTGGGAGGGACAATACCCTTTCTTGTTTATCAGAATTCCTAGCACGTCCCCAACACTTGTAATTATCTTCCTACCCTTCCAACCCCACTACCGCCCACTTTGATAGAGAACATTGCCAAAATTTAAGACATCCATGAGTTTGTGGGCTGCAATCCTGGAGCTCTGGCTTTCTCCTCTTGGTGTCTAGCCTGTTCTGAGTCCCTTCTTCCTTTTGCTTCTTCCACGTGTGTAAGCAGTCTCTGACCCAGTGCCCCATTTTCCGCTGGATGTTCTAGGGCTCAAGGACCCTGGGAGGCTGTCTGGCAAAGAGAGATGTGAGGGTGAGGGCCAAGGGAAGGGGCCGGCAGGGAGGCTTGGGAGGATGCTCTGGGTTGGCAGCTCTTCTGCTTGACTCCCTCCAAGTCGGCTGGGCAGAGGATCCTCCATGCCCCACACCCCAGGCCCTCTTGGACCTGAGCTGGGAAAAGGCCAGAGAGGAGGCTGCGGGAGAAATCAGGAAACAACAGCTTGCGGTCAGATGTAGCCAACTGTAGGATAGCACGAGTTTATCCAGCGTCCACCTCCCCTTCCTTCCTCCTGTTTTTCCATCTCTTGGCCTCTGAAAATTGAGGTTGGAGGGGAAGTTTCTATCATGAGCACAGATGAGTTGGAAGTACACCTGGGTGCTGGTCCACTTGCTTCATTGAGACTGCCGGACTGTCCATTTCAACATTTGGACCTCCTTCCCCTCAAGTAGACACAGCAAGAAGAAGTTGATCAGGACCTGACTTCCTCAGGGAGCCCTCCAGCTAGTGCTGGAACATTCTGCCAAGTGAAGGGACAAAGATAGGAGGGCAAAGCAGAAAGGAGCAGAGACCACAGCCCTGGCAAAGGGGCTCCCCAGGTGCCTGCTGGTGGGGCCGTGGGATTCTGAGGAAGGAGACAGGGACGGGGTCTTCTGCTCCAAGTCCCCCTACTTCCCGTACTGGCCAGGGCCCGTGAGCCACAGACAGCCCAGACTGCGTCCGGAGTGTAGAGTCATGCCCCTTGCAGGGAAGACCTTGGCAGGCCCTGGTGGAGAAGGGAGAGGACACCCAGAGCAGTTTGGATCAAAGACCTGAGTGGAACAACCAGGCTCTTCTACTTTCTGTCCTTAGAAACAAGGATACAGGAATCCCCGTGAGGCGGTCAGCTCTGGACAGCTCTGGAGCCAGACTGCAGCCTCCCTTGGCTTAATGAACCTCTTTTAACCTGCTCTGTGGGTCCTGGGCTCCTCCTTCTCTTCCCCCAAACTTTCTCCTACAATAAACCAAAATCCTCAGATGTTCTCATCTTCCCAAAGGAGCCCAGTAAGAACTGTCACATCAGGAGGCACATTTTGCTGTTTTTAGGAAAGCTGGCCTTGGCCTGACCAGGCGGTGGCGCAGTAGATAGAACGTCGGACTGGGATGTGGAAGACCCAGGTTCGAGACCCTGAGCTCGCCAGCTTGAGCACGGGTCCATCTGGCTTGAGCAAAAGCTCGTCAGCTTGGACCCAAGGTCGCTGGCTCCAGCAAGGGGTGGCTCGGTCTGCTGAAGGCCTGCAGTCAAGGCACATGTGAGAAAGCAATCAATGAACAACTAAGGTGTTGCGATGGCAACGAAAAACTAATGATTGATGCTTCTCACCTCTCTCCATTCCTGTCTGTCTGTCCCTGTCCCTATCTATTCCTCTCTCTGACTCTCTCTGTCCCTGTAAAAAAAAAAAAAAAAAAAGAAAGCTGGCCTTGGAGGGGATGTGGGATGGGGTGGGGTGGGGGTGGATCTCTGTACCCTGGGGCTAGATACCCTGAGCTCCTGAGCTGCTCTGTAGAAACAGCACTAGGTGATAGACTGGTGGAGTCAGACCAGACCTTGGTTCATCAACCTCGGGACTTGAGTTCTAACTTAGAAAGAATTCAGACACAAGACTCAAAAAATAAGAGAAAGTTTATTTAGAAAATCACAGAGGTAGAAGTGAGCCGCAGAAGGAATGGGCTCAGGAAACAAGTTACTGAGGCAAAAGAAAGGACCTTTGGCACTTGAGAGAGAAGGGTACAGGTGACTACTGGGGGGACAGCGGAGGGGAGGGGTAAGGGATTGGATTCTCCATCCTAAGGGCTTTTAAGGGGTGAGATTTTCGGAGAGGTCCCAGGGGAGGATCTAAGTAGAATATTCATTAGCTTTCCAGGTGTGTCCAGGGTTGTGGTCTCTACTGATTGGTCAGCACCAGGGTCATAAGTCAATGCAACTGATCACAACTCTGGTTCTGCTGCTTTTCTGAACTTGGAGCTGAAACATACTGAGGCCTAGATGTTATTCTTAGGGGTTAATGCTTAAGGGAGTGGTTGTGCATGGGAGTTGCATGAAACCACTCTTCCGCCCCTTGTTTCTTCTCCAAGGGGGTCAACTGCATGACTAGTGATGACAGAGGAGGAATGTTGGGGGAAGGTTCAAACTGCATGGCCAGTGATCTGCTAGGGGAGGAGAGGTTACCCTGGGGGCAAGGTCCTTGATTTCCCAGTTTTGCCCATTGCTCTGAGCCTTGGCCTTTCTGCACTGTGACACCTTGCCCTTGGCCCATCATCCTTGCTCTGATTTTGTCTGTCTAACTATATACACATTCTGAGCTCCCGAGCTCCCAGGACGGGGTGCCTGCGAGTGGGAAGTGATAGTCTGAGCTGCTCGCCTGGCTTGTTTTGTTACCAGTTCCTTCCCCAGATCTGCTTTGTTGACAGTGTCCTTGACACACATCTCCCAGCAAAGGCATACAATCACTCGTTACAAGGAAACCCACCTGTTCTCCTTCCCTTCTTCCTGATCAGGCAAGGATTCCCAGTGGGTTGGGATCTAAGTGTTAAACCTTGATTAGCTGAAGGCCCAAAGGGATACAGCCACTTGCCCGGGGTGACATCATAGCATGCCAGTATCAGAGCCAAGAAGAGAACTCAGGCCACTGAAGCCCCAGTTTAGATACCTGTCTCTCTAGGTTTGTCGTGGAAGGGATCCAGAGATGGCTGCAATAGATAGATCTAGAAATATAGTAGTTGTGTCTCGGCTCTGTCTATATATATCCTGCAGATTGCTCCTGCTTTCTATATATACTTCAGAAGTGTGGGTGTGTGGATGGTGCTGGAAAGCGAGTGATTAAACCAGTCTACCCACCCGTGCTGACTCAAGCTGGGCCTCCTGCCCACCCAGCTAGCCATTGGGAATGCACTGCGCCTTAAAATTCCAGTCAATAGCTTATTACCAGGTCCCTGAGAGGGTGAGGAGAAGAGAACCCTGACAGCACCTGGCTCCACTGTGGAACCAAACTACCCGCTGGGCCCTCTGCTGTACCTGAGAAACATGAAGGAAGTTTGTCCAAGGGAACTAGGTTGGCCAGGCCTGTGGAACTGTTCAGAGAGCCACACCCTGGCCCATGCAAGATTCCTCAAACATGGTGGAAACACTTTGCAGGTGTGCCTAGCATTCGGGAGCAGGGACATTCCTCATGCTTCCCTATTCCACAGTCCCCTGCCTCTCTCCTTCCTCTCAGAATTTGGGCTGCCTGCTCTGTTCTTCCTAGAGAGGGAAGTCATTCCAACCAGGCCCAGGGTGGATGCAGGCCTTGGGTTGTGCAGAGGCTTTCCTTGGGGCTCTGCTGCTCTGCTTGAGCTGACAGGAAGCCCTCTGCTCCCTCCGGGGCAAGCAGAAGGGCAGGGAAGTGAACTGGAGGAATCACAGGTGGTGGAGGCTGGGGAGACCTAAATGATTGTTTGGAGAAAGAGATCCTCTCACAGACTGGATCTCCTGAAGCCCTTCATCCCAGACAGACTGCTGCAGACATGGGAGGGCCCCTGCCTTCCGTGCTGAGGGCCATGTCAGCCAGAGGTGGGGGACAATGTACCCAGCTGGGGCAAACCCAGCATTAGCTTCTACCTCAAACTTACTTTGTGCCAAGGAAGAACCTATACTTTCACCCTTATGGTCCCAGCTCCCAACCCTTTTTCTCAGTGTATGTGCTCAACAGAATAGCCTGTTGACCAAAAGAACACTACTATCTGTTCTCTGCATGCGGATGGGGATGTGCATTGCCCTGAGCAGTCACAGAAAGTACATTATGTTCCTTTCAGACTTCCCTATAGTATCAGAGACACGGGGGCTGCTAGGGAAGGGCGGAAGGGGAGACAGTTCCAGTTGTCAAGGTCCACAAAGTCCTGCATTTAGATCATCAGACCCTGTGACCTGTAGGAGTGAATGTACCCCCCCACACACACACACACACAACCTGTGTCCAATTGCACAAGCCAGAACTTATTTTGAGTCAGCCTGCTTTGTTCCCCAACCACAGGTGCGTGGTGGTGAGGTGAGGCAGAGGTGGGCAGGCCAAGAACAAAAGGGTCAGCAGGGAGTTTCTCTTCCCTGACTCACCCAGGCTCCAACTTGATGAATGACATCAGCCCCACACAGATCATGAAACTGGGTTTCAAAGCTGCAGTTGTTTGGTGGCATTACCCCTCCTCCAGCAGGTGTGACAGGTCTAGCAGGGTCTGGGCAACCCAGGGAGTAGCAGTGACTGGCAAGACCTGGAGGTCTCTGAAAACATTAACCCCAGCTTGCTTCTCTTTCCTGCCTTTCTTCTGCCCCCTCGTCCCTGCCTTTCCCTGCAGATCTCTGGTGAGCAGCCCCCAGCCTGGCCTAGGGCATGCCCCAGTTCACTTTCGCCTGCTTCTGTGGCCTCCACGGCTTTTGCAAGATGAAGAGGAAGAAAGAGGAAGTTCACAGAAAGCGGGAAACGGCTGTGTGAGGAGGACCAAGGCCCCTTCTGCAGCCCCTAGCAGGTGCCAGGCCTCAGACACCCACTTCCGGCTGAGGCCTGGAGCACGATTTGACTGCTGCTCTTCTCAGCTTGGCCTGACTGGACGTAACGTGAGGGCGTCAGCCTTCTGTGTGCTTTGGCCACCTCATGCCCATGCCCTTGTGCCTCTAATCCCTGGAAAGAGGTCCCAAGCACCAGGGGAAGCCCAGGACCTGGCAAGAGGCCCCGGGAGTGAAACTTCTTTCCTGCCCCAAGGGCTTGAGGACCCTGCTCAGGGTAACTTCTCCGCTGAGAGACAGACACATTGCTGTAGCTAAGTAGGAAACTACTGCTCCCCCAGAGACGCTCCCAGCAACCCTGACCCTGGGGGAGGCCAGCTCGCTGGGCCCACTGGAGGTAGAGACGAAGCCCTTCGAACCCAGGATAGAGTTTCTCCTGGGCCCTGAGACCCGAGGCAGAAGCCTCTGTGGTTGGGGGAGATGAGTCCTTTCCCGTTCTCCCCAGCGTCCCCCTGGGCCAGGTGGAGCTAGGCCTGAGGAGGCAGGCTGGCTTGGTACTATGGCCGAGTGTGGACAGTGCAAGGCAGGTGGCCAGCTGTGTCTCCCTCTACCCCACTGTCCCCACATATCACAGAACAACCTCCCTTCTGGCCAGGCCTCTCCCACCCATTCCCTTCCTTCATGCTCCTTGGCAGCAGCACAGCTGGTGGTGGGGGTGCTGTTCCCCAGGCCCTGACTCCCCTCCTCAGGGACTGTCTTTCGGAGCTAGACTGAGAGGCCCTTTCTTGGGCTGAGCTGTGCCCTTCCTTAATTCTGGCCCCTTGTCTCCCCCACCTGCTTCTCCTCTCGGGAGCCGTGGAGGGGGAAATGCTTCTATGTGGTGCCTCTAGGGGGGACTCAGGGGCAAGGGGGCCCTCCAGGACTTTCCTTGACATTTCCCCTAATCTTCCCAACCCCCCTTGGGAGTCAGTTTCTGCCCCACTCCCAGCCTATTTCCATGAGGAGGTGGGAACAAACAAAAACACATTTCCTTCCTTCTTTTCTTCCTTTCTCCTCCCCATTTTGATATAACTTAGCCTGTCATTGTGCCTGGGCCTCTCAGGTGCTAGAGGGTCATGCAGACAACAGAGCCAGCCACAGAGACACTAGCAAATTCTGTAGCTTTAGCAAGTCTACCCTCTACTTATCACAGGAACAAAATCAGGACTCCTCTGCTCAGGGACAGAATAAACTTTCTGACAGATCACAGGTGACCTGGGTAGGGGAGATCGAGACCCCAGGACAGAGGAGGGGCTGTGTGCCCCTGTCCTTGGACTGTGGACCTCCCTGGGCAGTTAGGGAGGGCAGGAGATCTCTTCTGTGGTTCAGCTGGAACCTGGGAGAATCCAGGGCACACTCTATCATGGCAGCCTCTGCCTGTTGGCTCAGGCTCAGGGCATGTCCTGGGCCTCTGGCAGACTTGGTGGGACCCAGGTCCATCTTTGTGAAGCCAGAGCACAATTTAAGCTTTCTCCCTTTCTCTCCTTGCCCTCCCCGCTCCCAGCCCCAGCCTTCTAAAAATCTGTTATTTCATTTTATATTCAAAGAATTATAAACAGAAGTCCTCTCAATAAAACAGCAATAAAGGCCAGTGGGATGACAAGGGACAGAAGAACTCCCTGTCTCTTCAGCCTGTTGGACAGGAAAGGCCTTGGATGGGGTGAGGAGATGGGTAGAAAGGCCTTCAAGGGTACCCTGACACAGGCAGGAGAGCGGCCGCGGGGGCACGAGTGTCCCCGGTGCCTGCCTGCGTGGCTGAAGCCCCAGAGAAGTCACTCCTGTGGTGGAGGATGAAATTGTATCCCTGAGACTCAGAGGTGTTGGGTGTTATGTCCTGACCACACAGGCTCACCCGGAGGAAAGGTCAGAAGAGTGGGGAAAGAGAGCTTAGCCCCGTGGTCTCTCAGACCTTGGCAGGGGTGTCAGCCGCAGGGCCTGGCAGGGAGCCTGTGTGGAGAGCTCCTCCCCCCTGGAGAACTCCCTTGGCTCTGGAGGGCTACTGGATACCTTGAGCCCCGAACATGGGCGGGCGAGGTCTCAAGGTCAAGGTATTTCTCCATGGAAGCCCAGCTGTGCCTGCAGGCAGCTGCCCTCCCTTATCCTCCAAACTGTTGGTCTTGCCTTCATCTAAGGCTAAAGTTGGGGCCAAGACTGCAGCTGAAATGGCCTGAGTAGGAGACAGTAAGTAGCAGCTTCTAGACAGACACCCACATTCTATTGTCCCTGTTTCCTTTTCAGCATCGCAGGAGGCAGTCTGGACAGCTTTTCTCACCTCTCTGCCTCTGGGCTCACCCAGGGGAGAGGCCTAATCCAAAAAGGCAGATGCTGCCCCACAGTCTACAGACTGTACCTCTGGGCCTCTGACTCTAGTCTAGGTTTTTCTTCCTCCTGTTCTTTTGAAGAGGGACATGGGGCCCAGCCACCAGGTTTCCTGCTCTGCCCTGAATCCCACCGCTTCCTGGGGGTGCGGTTGGATGGTCTTCCTCCTGTTAATTCCCTCTATTCTACTATTCCTCCTAGACTCCACCTGGAGGTGGGGACTGGACACTTCTGGAGTGAGGCAGGGGTAGAGGGCACCTGAGTAGATGATTCTGCCTTTTGTTTTCTCGTGGAGTCCTTATAGAAAGGTGGAACCCTTAGCCTCCTGGGCCTCACTTTTCCCTCCTGTAAAAGGGAAAACACCCCATGCCCATTTTCCTCTTGTGCTCTGGGCTGTTGAATGGGGGATAAAGAAGTATGAAGGCTACTTAAGGCTCTTGTGGCTTGAATGTGGTCAGGGACCCTGGCCCAAGAAACCCTGAGACTGAGGGGCTTCTTGCCTGAGTTTTAAGTCTTTTTAAAATTAGAATGTCAAAAAAAAAAAATTAGAATGTCAGTTCTTTCTCCCCTGTGTGGGGAGAGGGAGGCTTTTGAATGTAGCATATAGGTCAATAGATATATCTATAGGGAGAGATTATTTTTGGGGGGGATAAAAGCAATAATTTAATTAACTGAAATATGCATGAGGCAGTGCAGTGGGATGAGCAGAGCCTTGACCTGGGAACCAGGACCCTGGGAGCCTCGCCTGCTTGGGCACTGATGATGGGATGACCTTAAGAAACTTATGTCCTATTTCTGGGTCTCAGTTTCCTCAACTATAAAGAGGGGGTTGCATATATGTTTTCTAGGTCCCTTCCAGAGACCAGGTCTCTGGTTCCGGGAAGTTGAGCCTCAGTGGGATTCAGGGCTGTGAAAGCAGCAAGCTCACAGGCTTCCTGTGCCCCAGCTGGCATGCACTGTGCAGACAGCAAATGGGGTGAGGTGGTGGATCTCAGAATTGGGGGTGAATAAGGGAAAAAGCTAAAGCACCTTTCATGAGAATCCTCCCTCAGCATTCCCTGCTCAGGACTCCCTGAACCTCTGCTTCTCCTCAGTCCTACAGCCAGGCCCAAGGAGTTCATCTCGGCCTGGATGCCAGCTCCAGGCCCTGTATAGACCATCACAAGTGCCACTTTTTGTTTGTTCTCGTTCTCCTTCTCTGTCACACACACACACACACACACCACCCCTTGAAGATGGGATCTCAAGGATGGACTTCCTGCCCCAATTATGTAACCCATGGGTTCCCCTTTGCATAGCTGCTGGTAAGCCCATCTCCAAGCTGACTGACCCACCCCACCTCATTACCTTGCTATCTGCAAGGGGAAGTGCCTCAGGCTGCAATCTGCCCCGTCTACCGACAATGTGCATCTCGCCCAGTGGTTTGGAATGTGCTGGTGGTGGTGGGCTAGTGACCACCTTTGGATAAAGAGCTGCAGCCGCTGGTTTCCCAGTGCTCCTCCATGGCTGACTCCTGACCTTGGCGATTGCTTCCTCTCCCAGCCTCTAGAAAAAGGTGACTACAAGACCCATCCCACCCTACCTCACTGGAAAGCATGCATTACAAGAGCACGTTATAGCAGATATGCCAGCTGTGGCTTGAATTTTGGGAGACAGACATTTGGTTCATAACCACGAAGATGGTCTTTCACCACAGAAGGAAAACTCTGGCTCCTACATTTGGTGAGCTCCATGCAGGCTGGTCCAGAAAATGTGGTCACCCTGAAGGTAGCTGCTGTGCCCACGGGTGACAGGACTGACAATACCACCAGAACCAAGAACCAGAATCTGTTTCCAAAGAACGAACACCCCATCCCTCTGACTCAAGAACAAAGATAGCCCTCACCATCATGACCCTATTTTCAATACAAACAGCTTCCTAAGGCCATGCTGCTAAACAACCTAGGAGCAGAGTGTGGCTTGTCAGAATGAAGCCCTTGCCCAGGCCATATGCCCAGATCAGTACCTACTGTGTCATGCTTCTGGACAGTCCTGCCTGGGCTCACTTCTCTAAATTCCCGTGGAATCAGAACCACAGACCATAAAGAAGATATAAAAAGCTTGGCTGTTCATGGGGTGGGGGTGGGGTAGGAGGTCAGGACCACCCACAGGCGGGTGAGGCATGGGGCTCAGGTCATTCCTGGGAAAACTCATTATGCTGAGGGAGAAATTCCAAAAGCCAGCAACTCCCCAAAGGCAGCCTAGGCTCTGAAGTTCCAAGGTCTCCTAGCGGACAGCCTCCCTCCTCTCAGCTCATGCCTGTGTTCCATCCGACAAGCAGGGGAAAGCTGGAGGGGGAGATGGCAGGACCCAGACCAGATCCTCAGGACTCTCTGAGCCTTTGTTGCCATGGCAATGTTTCTATTTTTATCTCGTTCATGATGCTCAAAGCTCTCACTTTCTCTGTTCCAGAGAAGCCAGGCTGGCTTCTGCCCTCATCCTTCAATGCAGCATCTTCTCCCAGAGGCTGGAGGAAAGGGGGACCCACTGGGTCACCCCTCCACAAGAGGAACTGTTAGACAGTAGTTTGCCTCTGCACTTTTGAGCCTTTAGGTTACCAGCTGGCATAAGCACTCAGTTTTATATTCCCAAGGAAATCACAACTCCCCACAGTCCCCCTGAGGCTGCTCGGGAGAAAAGAGCGATCTGCTCAAGAGTTTTCCACGCAGCCGTGACACTAGGCTGCTGCCCTTGGGGAGACCAGACCTGGCTCAAAGAATGTCCTCTTAGCACGACTAACTGGCCCCATGAAAGGGGTGTGGAGAGTTAAGTTTGCGTTAACAATCAAATACACTTATCACCAATGGGGAATCTAAACCAGCACCTCTCTTTCCTCTGCCTCTCCACCAAAGAGCTGGTGCAACCAGGCTTCATGTCTTTGTCTAGTCTTTATGCGCAAAGCAAGGTAGCATATGCTCTCTAGGGGCTTGACGGGAAGCCACTGTTTAATAGAAGGATTTCTTGAAGCTGTTCAGGTTTTGTCCCAGCCTCTGGTCCTCTCCTTATATCCCCACTTTCACCCCAGTAACAAGGTACCCCTGAGAGCCAATGGTACTAACTAATGTTCCCCACCTAAGTGCTCAGTGAAATTTGAACCCAGCAGCTGGGGTAGTCGGGTTGGAGAGGGGGCATTTTATGTACATCCTCAAGACCATAACCCTGGAGACGGGTCCGCATCTGAACCGAGTAAAGTAGCAATTATTGTACTGTATAGTATTGGACTCCTGCATAGAGGTCCTGCCTCAGCTGAACTGACTCCCGCGTGGCTAATTTTCTAGGGTAGCTGGGACCCATTTACTCAGCCTCTACTTGGTTTCATTCTGGCTCAAGTTGCACGGTTTCCCGAATCCATGCACCTGGAGTAAGCACTTTTCTGGTTGCCTCTGAAAAGCATGCCGGCAAATGCTGCTCTTTTAATTGCTGTAATAAACAGACTTTATTATATCTCTTTGCAGTAAATGAATTATGTTGTCAGAGTAGATGGGGCATCGTGCTTATTTCACACTGGGATATACTGCTGCAGCAGAAGCGAGACATTCCTACCAGCTCTGCGGAGGAGAGGAGGGAGAATGAAACTGGGAAGGAGTCAGGAGCATAAACAAAAAAGGAGGTGGTGGGGCCTGGCAGGAGCTTTGGGAGACAGCGCCCCCCCCCGCCCCCCAGTATAGCGGCGAACCTCCCTTGTGTGATCCCTATGGTGAGGGAAGGCAGGCCTCCTTTCCTTGCATTGCAGAGAAAGAGTGAACCAAGCTGGCTGGAGGAGATGGGGGTGACCAGGGAAGGTGGGTTAGGACTACAATATGATCACACAGACATAAATGTGCCTTTATTTTTTACAGAAAGAATAAAGACCTTTGGTTGGGCTTCCAGGATTATTGACAGACTAATGGGAATTTTCAGACTTAGAGGAGAAAAAGATGTTATAAGATGGCACAATATTAAGAACGAGAATTATCCTACCATGGTATGTGAACACATTATCAATAAAATTATTTTTAAAAGAATTATTATATAACTCATCTTTGGAGAGACAGAGATTCCAAATTGTCACTGAGGGGGCCAGAGAGCGAGGGGCCAGCTGCTCCTGAGAGGGGTGGCTGCCTCTCTCCTAGCTCAGATACCACGTGCCTAGCGCCGAAGCAATCAAGAAGAGTTTGTTAGATGGTCAGGCGGATAAGTGGCCCACACTGTCAGTCAGTCTTCAGGCATCAGCTGGGGTGCCTGCCCCTGGCCCTTCTGCTGTCAGCACCCCAGTCTTTGCCTCCCTGTGTGTGGGGGAAATGTGTGCTGTGTACTCTTGTCAACTCAATCCATTCAATCAATATTGAGTCCTGACTGCACTAAGCCCTGTGGGAGGAGCTGCGGGAGAAACGGGAAAATCGAGCATTGATTTCCCCTTGAGGAACTCACAATTTAATAAAAAGCAACATGCCAAGACCCAAAGGACGCAAGATGGCTGAAAGGACAAGCAGAGTGCTTTGAGGCTTCAGTGGCCTGGGAGTACAATGGGTTAGTGAGTGGGGAGGTATCAGGAAAGGCTTCACGGAGGAGGTAGAATTTGAGCTGAGCCTTGAAGGGTGGAGAGGAAAGTGTGTTCAAAGCACAGATCCTGGGACTCGTCTTCTCTTTGCCAGTATCTACAGATGTCAGACAAAACTAGAAGCAACTCGCAAACAGGTACGACGTGCAGCCTCTTCTGTCACAGGCGGGCCCTCTGGCTTCCAAATTTCCCTCTTCTCCAGGAGTCTGGCACCTGAAATTTCATGAGTGCTTCTTCTCTTTTACTTTAGGCTTTGATCCCCTGGGATTTATAATCCAGGAGAGAGGCAAATACTGGGCAGTCATCAGGCATTTGCCCCACAGCATCAGTGACTCCATCTGATTCCCTCCCTGGAGCAGATTTCATTAGGGTGGAGGAAAAAAAGCATAAGAGCATCATGGGAATCTGGCTGGGGTGGGGAACCTCGCGGGGCAGAGGGGTAAAGAAAGCTGTAGCCGGGAGGCCCAACAGTGAACTTCCCTGTCTTACTGCTCTGCCTGGCCAAGACTGTGCATACTTACGCTCCTTCACCCTCAGACTCCTCCCTCCTTTTCTCTTCCTTTTCCTTTCTCCAACTACGTTTCCCTCTCGCCTCCATCCAAAGAGACAGTCAGGAAACAAAGACATCATATGATGTCCCATCATGGAGATTGGGGACAGAAGCCTGGCAGTCCTAAAGCTGCTGTGTTTCGGTCCTGGCTCTGACCCAGCTAAGATACTTGTTGGTGGCTAGATAGACATGTGACTTTGTCTAAGACCTTGGTTCCCCTCCTTGTAGAATGGATGGCTCTCTGTCTCCACCTCCCTTCCTCTCCATTGGTTATGGCAGGAAGAGCACAAGGCTTGGGTTCTGATCTCAGTTCTCTTCAGTAGCTGTGGCAGCCTAGAGGACTCTCTTATCTCCTCAAACCTCTGTCTTCCATGTGTAAAATGCAGACAATCCTACCCACCCTACAAGTTTTCGTGAGGATCAAATAATATATGCTGAAGTGCTTACCGTGCTCATGCCGGGCACAAAGCAGGGCTTCAATACAGGTTCACTCAAAGGGTTAGTTGAAAGAACTACAAATGGCTAGAGATTCTGCACGTCTCACATACTGACTGCACTGCCTCTAGCACTGTGCTGGGTACAGGATGGAGATTTACAAAACAAGTCAAAATGAACTGGAGACAGGTATGATTTGAGTACAGGTATGAAGATGTCAGGAATTATTAAATTAGCTCACCTGTGTCCTAGGTAACTTCTCCTTTCTCAGGTAGTAGACAAGAAATAGTGCCTTGAGAGGATTGCCCTGAATGCAGTGTAGTGTGGCAAGGTGACAGTGAAGGGGGGCGTCCTCTAACTTCTGATTCTCCTTTCCCTCTTCCCCACACCCTGCCCCCCAACTGGCTGAACACTAGTCACTTTCCTCTGCCACATTTTGGGGAGCATCCTGCAGGCGGCGCTCTCATCTCAGCCTCAGCAGAGTTGGGGCTAGGGTAGGGAGCGAGAGGAGAGAATTGTGAAAGAAAAAACAGGCCCACGCGTCGCTCATATATTTACATCGGAACTGTCAAAATAGTTATTTTTAAGTCGAGTTCCGTCTGTTGCGGATTTACAATCAGCAGAGCGGGGGTGGGGGCGCCTTTCTGCGGAGCGCAGGCTGCAGGGTGACTCTGTGCGCAGTCGGTGTACTCGGGCTATGTGCGCTTGCGTGGGCCAATGCCTCTTCCTACTGCCACTTTGCACCTATCTTTGGGATCTGGGGAAACCGTGAGCACCAGACTGCCTGCCATTCATTGCTTTCCTTGTCTCCAGGGCAGCGTGCATCCCTTCCCAGCTAGTATAGATCTGTCCTGTGCTTCCTGTCCACTGAAAATGAGATTCTATGACGTTGGTTGTCCACCTGCCCCGGTCCCTGATCCCCCTCAGTATGGAAGTTCTCAGTAGCCTGCCTCCACACCTCCTAGCTACAACTTGGGCCTTCTGTTTCTAAAGCAAGATTTCACGGGCTCCAGACCCAGGTCTAATTTTGAGGACCAGCTTCCCACTTCCACACAGCCATCCACAGCATCAGCCCTTTCTGGGAGGGCAGGAGCTGGCATTCTTCAGGAACTGGTCAACATTCAGTGGGTCTGAAGCTGAGGACCCTTGGTTCTGCAAGTAGTGGTGAGAATGACCTAGCTAGAAATATCAGGAATGTCAAGAATTAACTTTTCCTAACAAAGTGAGGGGCCTGCGAGTTTGACACTCATGATGTGTCTTTCTGGCTCTCCCGCCGGCTCTGTCTGGGACAGTGAGTGGGATTTGAGACAGACGCTGGCTGGCCCTGATGCCATCAATATGTGTCCCAGCCCTATCCAATGTCTGCTCCGTAATGAGTAGTGTTTCGGAATGTCACCTCTGTTAATGGGGAAGCGGCACCTGTGCGCAGCCGGAACCACCTCTCTGTCTTCATTAGGCAGTCCACAGCCTGGCTGCCGGCAGCCCTCGCTGGGTGACAGATGACGGGGATGAGGAGTGAGAGCAGCAGCCTCCTGCTATCCAGGATTCAATCCCAGGTGATGATCCCGAATGTCGTCCCTGCCCCCCTTTCTGCTACAACCCCCCTCTCACCTCGTCAATGGGCTGCTGGGAAAAATATGCTCTTCTAGATCAAGGTGCTGCAAGGACAGATAATCACTAAAACAGGTGGAGGAGAGTGGAAGGGACATTTCTAGAAACAGACACCTGCCCTAGTCACTGTGGTCTCCTGTCTAGATTGCACTTTGAGGTATCATTTTCCTCCCCACCCCAGCTCTCTTCACAGGCCACCTTTTATGTCCCTTCCAATACATCTGTGCACCATGCGGCAATCACAGGATGAGGGAACTATAGTGTTCTAATTCTTGCTCCTTTTAAATCTCAGCCCTCATGTCCACCTGAGACAAGGGACACTGAGATGAGCCAAGCCCCAAAATGGCATGAGACACTGACATGGCTTCAGAGGACCACTGCTATCACGAGAAAAACATTACTATGGAAACCATATTTCTCTGACTCGTTCAAGGTTGTTTTAAATATTGTGCATCTCTTTATCTCTTCCACTGCTCCAGCTGGACCCACAAGTGACCTTCCATACTATCTACTTGACTGGAGAGGGCTGTGGCACCAGCTTTAGAGAGTTAGGGACAGTTGTGATGGTCATTTGGAATTGCCCCAGGCAGCAAAAGCCTGATTTGGAAGCTGCATAGTCGGTTTCTGGACTGAAGCCAGTGGTCGAAGTGGATTCACTTGGTCAGCTCTCACTTTGAAAGGCTGTGAGGGGCCACCTGGGGGTTTGGGCTTTCCCCATTACCTCTCTTTCCTGTTTCAGTGCAAGATTCTCTTGTCCACTTAGATATTCATCCTTTGATTCAAGCCAGAGAGTCATCCTGAACACCCCCCACTCTCCACCTCACATTTGATCTATCACTAAATCTTGGTTCTTCCCCTAAATCTCTCTCAAATCTATTTATCTCCATCTTCACTGCGGCCGCCTTAGTCAAGCTGTCATCTTTCTCACCTTGCCTCTCCAGTCCCCTCCCTACTATGCTGTCACTCATGCTGTTCCAGCCAGCTCGACTTCCTTGTTGATCCAGGAACACAAATATGACCCTCTCTGACAACCCAGTCTAAATTAGATCCTTGCCTCCCAAGTTCTTCTCTGTCACATTATCCCACTCTGAAATTTTTTCATTCACTTCATTTGCTTATTTGTCTGCTTTCCCTTCCAAGGATAGAAGCTGTAGAGGGAAGTAATCCCATCTGCTTAATTTTCTCTTAAGTCCATAGCACTATGAACAGTGCCAGGCCCTGGCCAGGTAGCTTAGTTGGTAAGAGCATCATCCCATCGTTCCAAGGTGTGGGTTCAATCTCCTCTCAGGGCACATACAAGAGCCAACCAATGAATGTGTGGATAAGTGAAGCAATAGGTCATTGTTTCTCTCTCTCTCTCTTTCTCCCTTCCTCTCTTTCTAAGATCAATAAATAAAAATTAAAAAAGAAAAGAACAGTACCAGATATGTGATAAGACTCAGGAGATAATTTATTAGACGAATGAATGCATGATTTGCTACAACCTAATGATGTCCTTGTTCCCAGTCCCACACCACCACTATCATTCTTTTAATAGCATCTAGAGGCGTCTTTCTCAAATGCAAATATCATCATGTAACCCTCTCCCCTCAAAGCCCTTTGGTGACAGGCAAATGTTGACAATTATTGAAGTAGAGTGTGGGTTTCATTATATTTCCACTTCACTTGATAATTTACTTCAGCTGAAACTGTTTAAAATAAATTGAGTTTTAAAATAATGGAGACAAACATGCGCGCGCGCGCGCACACACACACACACACACACACATACACACCATAAAATCTTCAGTGGCTCCCACTGTCCTCAGGATAAAGTTTGAAAGCTCCTTCTCATGCTTTCAGACCCTCCACCAACTGGCCCCCCACCCTCGCCAGTTACCTCATTGCTTTGCACACACAGAGGATCCCCAGGAAACAGCTATGCCTCAAATACCAGGAAGAGTTCGAGTCTCTGGATCAGTTGCTTTGTTTCCAGTTTACAAGTATGAAATTGCAGGTTGTTTTGTGTGGCCCCTAGAACGCCAGGTTGCACTGGAGATCCTCCTGCACGTCCAGTGAAGGTCTGGGTTGGTCATTAGGTTTCTATCTCTTGTAGCTTCGTCCTTGGCTCCATTTAATGCTTCCACTTTTACTTTTTCTCTCTGTGTGTGCGCACTTCTACTTTGGATATCCTTCTGTGGCTGTCTTCAGCCCTTGCTGGTACAGCATTTCCTTTAAGCCATGGAAATTCACCAATCCTGGATGAAGAACAGGAATGAATGTCCCACCTTGCCCTCTCCGTCTTGGTTTGCTAGTCTCTCATTAAATTTAGTTGTTCATTCTACTGAACAACCCCCACCCCCTTTTACTGTGAGTAAAAGCCTGTTCCCTCCAGTACTTTCTCTCTCTTCCACGTATTCCTTAGAGGAAAAGCAGATCTCTGACTGGTCCTTATAGAAGGACAAGTTACTCTCAGTTTCCCTGAGCTCGCAGGGGAAGGTGGAATTCCATGACATCGAAATGGGGCTTGATTTCCTATGGGCACTTACCGAATATAGCGTTTTAAGCACTTGGGATGCATTGACTCAGTCCTCAATAATTCTGGGAAGAATGTATTATTACTATTATTATTATTATTATTATTATTATTATATGCCCCTTTTACAGATGCGAAAGCCATGGCTCAGGGTTACAGAGCTGATAGTAAGTGACAGGTCTGGAATACAAATGGAGCTAGTCTGGCCCCAGAGTCTGTGCTTCTAACTGCTCTGCACTTGCCTCTCAAAATTCTCTGGGGGGTCCTGAGCTCTTGGTTGAGACCCTGACCATGTAAAAAAAAAACCTGTATTCCCTCTGCTTCTGTTCATCTCATGGAGAGAGGAAGGCAAAGGCTCTACCACTTTTCCCTTCCAGCCTCCCTGCTGGCATCCTCCATCGCCCCCCAGCCACCCCTCCAGCAATGCATTTGCCCTGCAGGTTGGATTAATCCTCCTGATAGTCTTGCTGTCATCCCTGAGCACCCTTTGTCTGAGGCCTGGTGGTGGTGGGGGACCCACCATTGGCATCAGAGGCCCCAGAATGGGAGGTTTCTGGAGGCAGAAGGGACCAGGAGGCCTACACTTCAACATGGTTCAACCATGTCCATCCACTTCTTTAAAGCAAATCCTTTGCGGAAGCCTGGTCTCATCCCTATTTCTCCCTCTCCAAGCCTTTATTCATGATGTGTCCTTACCTAGAAGGCCCATCCTCCTGCTTCCTGCCTAAACAGACCTTACACCTCCAGCCCCCAATCAGGGGTGAGTTTTTCCCCTCTGCTTTGGAACTTTGGCATCATTTCCGGGTTCACAGTGTTGGTATTTGATTCTGAACTTTGACTTCTTACCTTTTCCCTTGCGTGTTCTTGGTTTATTTCTCCCTCTAGAACATAATCTCTTTGAGCGTAGAAACTATGTTTTTAATATTTCTATCATCCACAGACTATCCAAATGTGGTTTATGCACAGTAAATTTCATGTGCAGAACCTACAGGACTCAGAAAGGGAGCCCTCAAGATCATCATTGTCAGCACCTAAGGTTTGGTTTGTCTTCATAACAGGACAAGAGGCTGGACCCACTTTGGTTTTAAGAAGCAGCACAGAAAATGGTAAATGGGTTGCTTCCTAACTATGTACAGAAGAGAAATTCTTCCTTCATAGGAACACAATAGGTGAAAGCAGGCAGGGATGGGGTAGTTCTGGCTGTCCAAAATTAGGGCTGCTCCATGCTCCCCACCCAGCCAGAGAAAATCTTGGAGATGGACTATTATAGTTTGAACATCATTAGGGAAGATCATGTCTTACTTCACGTAAGAATAATTTACTGAAAGAAGAAATGACATGCTCTCATATTATTGAAAGCTTATTTGCTGCTGTGTTTATAAAATGGAAGTTAAGTGATTTTTCTTCTTTGTTTTCTACAAATTTGTTTTTCCTCCATTAACCTTGTTTATGCCTTATATTCTTGAGGAGAAGCTTCTTCCAGAGCCCTCACTGTGTTTGATTAAATGAACTGTTCCCTCCTCCATGGTCCCCATCACACCGGGGGCTCATGGAGAGCCGACACTGTTTATTCACCTTCTGTTCAGTTCTGGCAGGATGCTTGGAACACGGTAGGTGCTCAGTAACTGAACACCCAAGAGAACTTTCTAGTTATACAGCCTCCTCCCAGGGAGCTGACCCGGCTCGTGGTCTCCATGCACGGTCCATATTGAATTGTAGTGTGGAGAGGCTTTACCTTGCCCTCCCCTCCCCTGCTTCCTCCTTCCCCTGCCCAGCTGCCATGGGCTTAGAGAATATTAGTTAATTTTAGTATTAGCCTAAGATAGATTAATTAAGAAGGAAAACTTGCTCTAAAAGGTGTAATTAATTCCAGAGCCAAGTAGAAGAACATTATGGATTATCTGCATTGCTGCTGCCTTCAAATAGTATTCATAATCAATGGCTGATTAGATGAGGACACGATAATTCTTTTTATTTTTAAATTATTATTTTATTCATTTTAGAGAGGAAAGAGAGAGGGACAGAGAGAAATAGAGAAGGGAGAGGAGCAGGAAGCATCAACTCACATATGTGCCTTGACCAGGCAGGCCCAGGGCCTCAAACTGGCGACCCCATCGTTTCCAGGTTGACACTTTATCCACTGCACCACCACAGGTCAGGCGAGGACAGGATAATTCTTAAGTGTCAGTGCTGTGTAAACCAAACTCCGTATGGTTCCTTATGTAAGTGGCCTTATGGCTATGACAAAAGATTTAGACCTAGGTGGGGCCTATGCAAGTGAAGTAAAGAACCATCCAATCAGACATCTTGGCTTGGCTGTTCCAGCTCCTAAATCAATTGGGAATTGTGTGTTTTCCTCTCCAGGTCTTCTCCAAACTGGCCTGGTCCAAGTCTGAGTAAACTCTTTTCTGGACTGTGTGATAACGCCCCCAAGTAGTTTCCAGACTTTGTCTTACCAACTCATTCTCCATTCAAAATCAAACCTAAACTGTATCAAATGTATAAACACATAATTCTCCACCCAGTGTCAAATGTAAATTTAGCCATGTCATTTCTCATTTACAAACTTTGAAATGTGCGCAAAGGTAAAGGGTTAATTAACTCCTTAGCGTGGCCCACTGGACCCTGCGCAAATAGGTGCAGCCTACTCACCTGGCTCATTTCTTTTCTCGCTGACCACACTCCTAGAATGGATGTCCCCAGTCCAACCCTAACTTCCCACCGTCCTTTATAGGGCAAACTACTGCCCATTCTGGAAATCTCAGCCTAAATGAAACTTTCAAGCCTGAAGGGCTTCTAATTCTGGGCTCCCGTTTAACAACTTATTTTCTTGTATTTGTTTCCTTTTCTCTTTCAGGAGACAGTAAGCTCCTTGATAGAACTGATCTTTTGCATCTTTGTATTCTCGTCTACCTCGCCCTAATTTAGGCAGAGTGTAACATCGGCCACACAGGAGATGATCAATCAATATTTGTTGGAACAAATTGGTCTGTTGATGATTTCAACAAAGATGCCAACCAGATTAGCTCATGGAAACCCTAACTTTCTCTTTTCTCCCAGTCAATAGTCAATGCACCTTGAAATATGGGGAAAATGCCTCAATTCTCCACTTCCTTCCTTTGCCTTCCTATCCGAGGCTCCAAGGCAGGTGGCCTTAAGGAGGAAAGTTGCTGGAGAATGGTAAGAGATGCAGACTTCAGCCTGACAGCTGCCGATCTTTGCTGGAGTTGATTTCCCCCTTTGCAAATGGTTTACTGGCAGTTGAAACTGCAAATCTACTATCTGCTCCCCTATGTAAATTACATTTACATTTAAATTGTGCATTCTTCCAAAGGATGGGGTTAGTAAATAACCGCAGATTAAACTTGAGGAGAGAAAATTGTGCCCCACGTCAAACCTGTGACTGAAGTGACATCTGGCTTTTACTATTTCCGTTATTTCAGTTTAATAACAGCATGTGGCATTAAGGGAAAAGAAATTGGATCTACATTTTAATGAAAAGAGGAAGCTCTCAGGGTTTAGATACCTTATCATGTTGAATACCCAGTAGATTGGCAATTAAAACTTACTTCCCTCAAGAACTGGAATAAAATATCTTTGCAGCCATAGAGGGAATAGAAAAACATAAAAAAACAAGCTAATGCCCAAGATTTCACAGATAAAACCAGGGGAAATGTGTGTTATAAACTTCAAAGCCAAATATTTCAGGTTAGTGCAGCGTACAGGAATTCTTAAACAGAAAAATGCTGAGAGTGGAATCACGGATGTGCTGGTGGGATCTTCAAGAGAATAACCTCAAGGTATTTGCACATGATAGGGGGCTCAATCCAATCTGAGCACCTGATTAAATCCTTTGTCAGCCTCGCTTGTGTTCATTCCAAGGTCTGACCAAAACCATATTTTAGAAATGCCTGTTTCATCCCAATAGTTTAACTGCTTAAACAGAAATTGTTCCACTTGCTGTCTGCTTTATTTGCGTGTAAAGCAATTCTGGGAAATGTAAACAAAATGCTGGTGCATCCTAATAACTCAAGCCTATCATTTATTTGCTTTCATTGAAACAAATGTGTCAATTCCAATGTTTGGATGTTGGCAAATGTGTATATTACATGTTTGTTTGGAAACTGATGCTCTCTATTCAGAAACTGAGCCACAGCTCTTGGAACTGTTGGCAGCAAAATGGCACCAGGTGTGAGGCCAGTGGAGTCACACCAGACCTCTGTTCAATAACCTCGGTACTTGAGTTCTGGCTAAGAAAGAATTCAAAGGCAAGACTCAAACTATAAGAGAAAGTTTATTTAGAAAGTCACAGAGGTAGAAGTGATTGTAGAAGAAATGGGCCCAGGAAACAAGTTATAGAAGAAACAGAATGGGCCCTTGGAGCTTATAAGAGAGAAAGGTAAAGGTAAGGTGCCTAGGGGGGTGAAGAGAAAAAGGGTCAGGAAAGGTATAAGCATGCTTGAGAGCGACAGAGTAGGCTGGGTCCTTGATTCTGAGGGTATTTAGTTAGAGGTCTCAGGGGATTCAATAGAATGTTTATCAGCTTTCCAGGCGTGTCCTTTCAGAGTCGTGGTCTCTACTGATTGGTCAGCACCAGAGTAGGGTCATTAGTCAATGCAGCTCGTTCTGATGTCAGCCATGGCATTGCTACTCTGGTTTTGCTGCTTTTTTGGGCCTGGAGCTGAAACACAACTGAGGCCTAGATGTTATTCCTAGGAGTTAATGCTTAAGGGAGTGGTTGTGCATGGGAGTTGCATGAAACCACTCTTCGGCCCCTTGTTCCTTCTCCAAGGCAGTCAACCGCATGACTAGTGATGACACGGGAGGAAATGTCGGGGAAGGGTCCAAACCACATGACCAATGATATGCTAGGGGAGGAGAGGTTACCCTGTGGCAAGGACCTTGTTTTCCCAGTTTTGCCTGTTGCTAGGCACCCAGGGCTTTCTGCCCTGATGACCTTCTGTACCCGGCCCCAAATCCTAACTCTGCTCATGTCTAACTGCTTACCACAGATCACTTAATAAGCCTTGCTGATCATACATCCAGAGGTGCTCAGTCCTTTTCCAGCATCAGGAGAGTGTTGGGCCCCATGGGCATGTATAAATAGAGCCTCCTGAGGAAGAGACTAGATGTGGAAACTGAGGACAGGGAATAATTAGAACAATAGAAAACATTCATATAGTGCTTAATGTGTGTTATAATCATTAAATGCTCATAACAGCTCTGTGAGATAGGTACCCTTGTCATCCCCATTACAGATGAAGGAGACACAGTGTGTTAGTAATGTTCCCCGCCTGACATCACCCCACTGGAAAGAGACGGTCTGGGATTTGACTCCAATCAGGCTGGCTCCACCGTCCCCTTAACCCCTTTCAGGTGACTCCTTCCTATCCTTGGTATTTAATTAGGCAAGTGTTTTCCCAAAGTTACATTTTGTCTTGGATAATTGTTTCAGCATAATTTGTCTCACATGATTGTCTCAGCAGACTCAAGCTACTAGTCTAAGGGATCTTTCCTTAAACAAAATGAAGCAACAACAAAAACTAGTCTTCTGCTACGTAGACACTTGTCCCAGAGTTTTTACAGCAGTGTGCAGGGGATGAAATGAGGTATGAAAGTGCTTTGAAAAGGCCAAAACCATACAAATTCTACAATGTGTTTTATCTGCACTAAACCCTGATTCTTATTTTTAAATGAGCAATTTCTTAACAAGTTCATATAGATTTCTTTCCCATCTACTACTGTGGGTCTTATTATGATGGTCTAGATACTTGACATTTGATTTCTCCTTTATCTCCCAGTTTCTTGGCATTGTTTGGTTTGGTAGCAGCTCCTTCTCACTTCCTGTGCATAATGACAACTTCTCTGCATCCGCTGACATTTAATTATGGCAGTCAGCCTATGAAGTCAACCAGTACCTCCTTCTGTTGGAACTTAGGTTAAATTAATTTTCTGACTTTCACATTAGTCTGTTGCTATGGTAGTTACTGATGTCACACTGTCAGTATTATGATTATCATAATATCTAACAGGCTAAAAGGGACCAGTTGCTAGGGGGAACCCTTGGGTGAAACTCACCCAACTTTAGTAACCAACCCAACTGCATAGACTTTAGACAACCATGTAAAGGGGTAAGTGAATTAATCATCCAGTTGGATTCATTTGAATATTTTTCTTCCATATGTGTGTTTCCTCTAGGCAATTGTCTAGTGTCACTTGAAATTGATGAGAGCTCTTTTGGAGGTTATTTTTGGGAAGGCAGTGAAACAACAGACAGCTGTTCTCTGGAAGAAATGTCACAAGATCTGCCTAAGCTAGCTTTCAGTAAAAAAAAAAAAAAAGGAAGTGCATTGTCCTTTTCCTTCCTATCACTAGGTTGTTTACCAGTGATTCTAAAGTGTTAATTCAGCTTCTCAAACACACAGAAGAGAGGGAAACACGTTTACTAAGCACCTTCTGTCCATCAAAATGTGACCTTGGTCAAAGTAAAGCATTAAAAGTGCAGACCTATTAAGCTAGGAGTTCTTAAACAACCTTGGTATACATGACAATTCACAGCTCTTTCTAGCTTGTGTACAACGTTCTTCCTAATTGGACATTGACTGATCACCAATAAAGGCAAAGTCATTACTTAAAATTGGTCCAGAACCTCCAATGCTGAGTAATTGTTTTGCAGTCATTTTCACTGTGATATTAAAAAGCCTGGAAACATGATAGAAATGAGGTGCAATAAATAAAACCCTAAATTAAAAATCTCTGTCAAAAGTTTTGACAAATGGGTCTGTCCTTTTTCAGGATTTTGTTAAGTAGGGGAAGGGGTCCGTTTGGGGCATAAAGGGTGGCAACTGCATAAACTGAACGTGAGACCGCAGGTTTTGAAAGCTGTTTTGAGACTTGCATAAATCTATATAAATCAATTTGTGTGCCAGAGAATGAACAGCTGACTTTTTTTTTTAAATGCCAATTCAACAATTACGAAGTCTGCTGGCGGTTAATTAAAAAAACAAAAAGACAAAAAAAACCTCCCATCTTGTTACATTCAGAGTTAAATTACAAGTGTGAAAACTACTACTGGTTGCAGTTTCTGAATGCCCAGTAGTACTCTCTGTACTCTCATCAAAAGGAGAGCAGGGATAAATAACTTTTATTTAACTCCCGAAAAAATCTCTCTCAGCTCTTTCATATTTAATTAACTTCTTATCTTCTCAGAGCTGAGTCTTACGCAGAGTTCCTGAGCAGTAATAGAAATATGTGTTCATTTGTTCACTTTGGGCACAAGATTTTCTCACATTAGCTGAGTAGAGAAGTTACAAATAATTGAACCCCAACATGAAGGAGAATGACACCCATCCAAAGCTTTGCAAAAAGGCAACTAACAACTAACCCTGGATGGGATTTGGTGCAGAATATAGCAAAAAATAGTGATTTTTTTCTTTATTGCCTTGTACCTACAATAGCACAGAAATCGGTTTGTACACACTTCTGTGGAAGTGTGATAAATACACACTTCTGGTAAAGTGTTAGTTCTTATTTATAAGAGTGTCTTAATGAATTTATGTTTTACTATTTCAAAGATTCTGCCAACAGAAAAGAGAACAAACTTCTATCACCATGGTGGACGTGAAATGTCTGAGTGACTCTGAATTATGGAATGAACTTAATAAACTTGGATTTTCACCTGGCCCAATACTATGTATGTATGCAGCAAATACAAGAGATTAATAATTTATTACTTATAAACTACCTCCAAAGATTTAATATTAATTATATTGGAAGAAATATATGTAATACAAATTAATAAAATATAAATAGAAAATAAAAAATCAGTAAAAACATTAAGAAGGGAAGAAGCAATAAATACACTTAGATCCTTCTTCCAGATTAGTGTGGTGCCAGACAGAAAAAAATCTTTTTCCCCCCAACTGTGAAAAACCAGCTACTATTGATTATATCACCCTGGGTTATTTTTCATTTCTAGTATGTGCACTGCGTTAACTATTTATGTATTTATTGTTCATATTCCCCGTAGATAGGATTACAACTTCGTCAGTCTTGTTCTCAGAAGTATCCAGTGCCTGACTCCGTGACTAACTTATAGACGCCTCACCTTAAGTGTTTGTGGAAAGGATAGAGTGAGTTGAGTAACTGTTGGGTCCACCTCATTGTAAAAACCAGAATTAATAATATAAACTACAAGAATAGAATCTGAGTTGTAAAATACCTTGAATCCATTAAGATCCCATACATAAACAGACCAACTTAACCTATTCTCCACATTCTTCTTCAGCTTCCACCAGAAAACTGTATGAAAACAAGTTGATAGAATTGTTGGTCTCACCTCCCTGTGCATCACCTGTGATGAATGGACCTGCAAAGCAAGGCAGAGCTCAAAATCACAGTAAGTTATCATCAAAAGCTAAACTGCTCGATAGCGATGCTGCACTTAACCAATACCTTATCCAGCATGATGTATACTGTCTCAGCCATGTGCCCTGTTTGCACACAAAGCCTGGAAATAGGCCCCTGGGCTACAAAAGAAATGGTTAACTCCATGTATATATTCATACCAGTGACTCTATTGGGTGGTAAGTGAGGGGCGGGGGTGGGGGTGGGGTGGCGAAGGGAAGAACTGGCCCATCTGTGGCATGTCTTCTTAGTAACCAGAGCCAAATCTATGTTTGATTTCTAACACCAGAAGTGGCTACAGGTAATTTCTGAGTCTCCTTTGACACTGTTTTGCCTCAATCAATAAATTTAACAATTTTTTTTTTAATGAAATGATTTCACATCCATTAAAAAAAAAATGAACCAAATTATACCTTCCTGTGCCTAGTTCCCTCCTGACTTAATGGGAGCTGGCCACAGCTGGTCTCTTCTAGGTCCCTGGTGGGTGAGGATCGGAGATCTCTGGGATCCAAGGGCTTCCACTGCCCAGGTGCACCATTCTTCTACAGGGGTGTCTAGTTTAGGCTCTTAGGAAGTGGACTTAAAGATTCCCACAACCTATTTCAAGACTCTTTTATTCAATAAATATATATTAGGAGTTCTTTATGAGGTACAGTAAAATAATAGGAAGTACCGTTTATTAAAGTTTACCTATGTATTTCCAGCCTAACTTGTATTATCTCATTTAAAACTCACAACACTTAGCTGAAGTTCAGAGACCAAGTGATGGGCCCAATATCATAGAGCTAGGAAGTAGCCCCAGAAGATAAGCATCTATTAGAATGTGCCATGAAGGATGACCTGCGGTGGATAAAGTATCAACCTAGAATGCTGAGGTCGCTGGTTCAAAACCCTGGGCTTGCCTGGTCAAGGCATATATGGGAGTTGATGCTTCCTGTTCTTTCCCCCTTCTCTCTATCACTTCTTGCTAAAATGAATAAAAAAGAAAAGAATGTGCCATGAAGAACAAGGCCCATTTGTCTTTATCTCTACCACACCTCCAGCTGCTAGGACAAGACCACCCCTAGTAGGAATTCAGTATATGTTTATTGAATGAAAAAGATATAGAACAGAACTGAGATTTGAACCCAGGTCTGGCTCTCATAACTGTGCTCTTTCCACCACATACCCTATACTTTTCTCACAATTTCTATTGTGAGGACAAACACATTACATTTTTTACCATGTTTGATCTACAAAAAAAATTGGCAATTTCATATAGTTCAAATTAATAAACTGCTCACAAAAATTAGGGGATATTTTATTGCTTCATATTCATTTTCACATATCCCCTAATTTTTGTTAGCAGTATAGCTCAAAGAACAATATGAGTGCCTGGCCCTCTGAGAAGTCCCCTGTGATGCCTGAAGGTAGCACAGGCGCTGAGAGCTTCCCCCAGAGTCTGGAGTGGCTGTCCTCATTGAGAGAGGGCAGCAAGTTTGGGGATGGATCCCACTGCTCCTGAGCAGGACAGTTAGCATAGGGTGCCTCAGGGCAAGTAGCTGCCCCAGACCCTTTCTGGTTGTAGGATGTGTTCACAGTCCCGTTCCAGACCTGGACTGCCTTTGTTTCCTGCCCTGGAAAGAAGCAGAAGGGTCCAGACCAGCCCTCTGATGAAATGCAGTGCTAGGCTTGAGGATTCCAGAGAGGAAAGCTTGTGAGCTCAAGGCTCATGATCGCTGAGGATTGCAGGTCACAGTTACAAATTCAAGCTGTCATGGTCTCAGTCCAGGCTGCCCTAGTTCCCAGCATATAGCCCCCACAAAGGTACACTTATGCTAGGGCCACAAGAAAATTGGTCCTTTGATTTATAAGCTTTGCTTTACACTGTGTCCACCTGATGGCAGCCAACCATGGGCAATTGAGGCAGAGGCAGAAGCTCTGGTTCAGTCCTACCCTTGTAATGCACCCCTGTGATGTCAATGGCCAGTGGTGGGTACAAGTAGGAAACCTGCTTTTCCAGGTCAGGTCTGAATCAGACATTTGAGTTTGCTAAATGGAAGAGCCTCATAGACCCTGGTGCCATTAGATGGAGAGGCTGACATGAAACCAATGGGGTGGGTCTTTTGGAGGTTCAGCCTTGAGCATTTCATAGAAATACCTACTCCTGGGGTTGCTGTGAGGGGTCGAGGCTGGGCATTCAGGCATCCAAACAATGGGTGAATTAGATTTTGTTTTTTCGTTTTCCCTCATTGTTCTAGCACTGGGTGGATATAGGTCTAGTCCTCTTCCTTCTTTTCAACCTTCCCAAATATTTTTGACTTGGGGAGCTCATTTAAAATCCCCTCCACTAAAAGCTCACTGATGTACAAGAGTACATGATTGCTCTAAGTTTATAGGGCTGATCACCAACAACCTTTTCTGCCCTGGCTGGTCCCTGATTTTAAAGCCTTTTAATACAGGTCTGGCCTTCCCTCCCCTGAGTGCTTTTTGGGGTACAGAAGGAGAAATTCTCCTGCCCTATCTTGACATTCAGAGATACACAAGGCTTACAGCTGGCGCAAAGAGGCAATGACCAGACTGCAAACAGTGCCCAGATGAGCAGCCAGCTCAGGCTCAGCAATGGATTGCTCTTGGAAGGACACTACATGACAGCTCCCTACCAGGAGCCCTCCCTGTTCCCCAGGGAGGCCTACATGTGTCCACAAAGGCCATTGCAGATATGCTCTTTTCCCTCAGAAAAACAAGGTGAATTGTCTTTCCCTCCTAAATATCCTCTGCTCTGCGATTGATAGAATTCACCCCGACGCTTGGTGCTAGTTTGTATGTTCTCATGGCCTATTTTCCTTTTGTTTTCCACAATCCAGAGTTTAGTGCCATTATCATTTTGAAAGGAAATATCATATTCTCATCAGAAAAAGACAAGGAACCCAAAAAAGTATGTACAATTCTAATACATGAATACTTTTACCCATATTAAACACAAGAAATAGCACTTTTCATATGTATTAAGTAAGGAAATAGCAAGTCACTAACTATATCCTGTTATAGTGGAAAAATACTAGTTTAAGAAAGTTCATTTTAATGCAGGTTTCTGTTTTGTGAAACTATTACTATGTTCTAGCACAGGAACCACAATAACAGCCCCTCCCTAAAATAGTAGCCACCTGTTTTCCTCTCCAGCTGTCATGGCCTCTCTCTCCTTTCACCACCAGTAGCACTGAGCACAGCTCTAGACCATGGGGAGCACAGCACAGAAGTGAGTGCCTGTTCCCTTCTCTCTCACAGACTCTGGGATCTGGTTCTACCCTCACCACCATATTGGAGCACTTGGCCACGTGTGTGAGACTAACACATTTTGGGGTGAGGCCCAGCTGGTTTAGAATCCCTGCCCTTCCATTTGCCAGCTGTGTGACTCTGGGGAGGTCAATGAACAGATCGGAAGCTCCTCTCACTGTTTAGTTAGCAGCACCTACTACAGACAGTGGGTGTGAAGAGAAAGGCAGGTGAAGCTCTTAACATAGAACACAGCACATAATTTGTTCACGTAACAAACTCCAAGATATCAAAGCTAGTGACTTTTTCTTGATCCCTTTGTTTAAAGACACCTTGCTTCCTTAGATTTTGACAACTCTGCTGTCTCTAGGTTCTTGACTCTGCCCCACTCCTACTGTTTCCATTCTGACAGTCTTCTGGGCCCTAAATGCATGCTGTCCTGGAGATCTGTCTTCAGTTCCCTCTTCCTGCTCTGCATCCTTTCCTTTGTTGTTTCATTCACTTACCACCCCTGTGTTGTGACTCCACATAGAGCCCTCCACACAGGACCTCTCTCCTGACCACAGGCCTACCTCCTGGTAGCTCCTTCCTCCTTCCTGCATTCATCCAACAGCTGGTTATTTATAATTCTAAACATTTCATAGGTTATACAGATGTATTTAGACTTCTCCTGTGGTTTTCCCGAGCACCTCACTCAGGATATCCAGGACCTTTGCGGCCTGTTTATCTTGACAATTCCACCACCTTCCCACTCCCCAGGTTCAAAGTCACTGTTACCTTGGAACGCCACTCCCCACACTCCTCACCTATAAACAGTTGCCAAGTCCTATCGATTTGAATTATAAATTTTCAAATCTATCCCTTCTTTCTCTTCCCACTGCTGCTATCATAGCTTGCACCCATATTACTCAGTGTGTGTGTGTGTTTGTTTTGAACAATTTGCAATACCCTTCTAACTGGTCTCTGCCTCCAACCTTTACCAATTCCAGTTCAGATCTACAAGCAGAGATTTAATCATGTCATTTATTTCCCTGGAAACTTACTGTACCCCATGAAAAGATACCAGTGTCTCCTATAAATTTATCTCCCTCACCATCCAACCCAATGGATACTTAACTTGTTTCTCCGCCTTTCACATCTCTTCTGTTGCTCCCTTGCCTCACTGTTCTTTATGCCTAGAATTACTTTTAATTTTTCTATCCCCACCCCTCTTTCTTCCTGTTAAAATTCTGTGATAACATAACAAATGTCTCAAAGGCCATTCCTGTGCATCCCTTTAAAATTGCATTTTAGTTTGACCAGTGGTGGCTCAGTGGTTAAAGTGTTGACCATTGACCAGGAACGCTGAGGTCACTGGTTCAACGCCCAAGGTTGCTGGCTCAGCACAGGGTCACTTGAGTGGGGGAAGGGGTCATCCACATGATTCCAAAGCTCACCAGCTTGAGCCCAAAGATCACTGGCATGAAAAGTCCAATGTCATTGGCTTGAGCAAAGGGACACTGGCATGGCCTTGTTCAAGGTACGTATGAGAAGCAATCAATGCACAACTAAAGTGAAGCAACTACAAGTGAATGCTTCTCTCTCTCACACACACACAATAACAACAACAACTTTATTTTATCCCATTAAGTGACTGTCACAGAGGTTTGCACATAAGGAGGAGCCCAAAGATCAATTTATCAAGTCTACCCAACCGCTCAAGTGACACATAGGTTACTTTGCAAATATGGTCTAGTATTTAAAATACTTGCTGAACCTAAACAAATGAAAGAGAACCCTGAGTAAACATTCCTGGAGTAAGCTGTAACTTCAGCTTTCCATTCAAACATTATGTAAAAAAAATATTTTTTTTTATGATCTGACTTTGGGTGGTGGGCATACAATGCAATATACAGATCATGTATCATAAAAATGTACACTTAAAACCTGTGTAATCTTAACCAATGTTGCCCCCAATAAATTTAATAAAATAAATAGTCAAATAAAAAAGTTAACACAAACTCCAGTGTTTTCACTCATGGTTATTTAAAAGCTCCTTAACATACTACACTCTGACAGCACATGAGCTTCTTTAGTCATTTTCTGCCCTGGATAATAAAGCAGTGTTTAGAATTTTGCTATTTATACCCACATATTTGCATGTTTCTGAGTTCTCTATAGTTCAAATTTGATGAAGAAATTCTGACACCAAATTTTCTAAAAGAATTTTTTAAATCTTTCAAATATTACCTTGTTTTTGCACAAAAGCCTTTTGTACAGTTCGTGCAAAGACATTAAAGGAGAAAAGACAGCCTGAGTATTTAAAATGCATCAGGTGGGGCCAATGCCCTTCAGGCTTTGCTTTACATAAACCTGAAGTAAAACCACATCAATATTTTGAATTGGCAATAGAATTAAATAGAAAGTTTGTGATGGAATAAAGTGTTTTGATCTAAAGAATTTATATGTCATTTTGATTCTCAAAAGAGCCTCAAGACATCTGTTCAATTTGAATCCGGAAAGTAAATGTAAATAAGCATTTAAATTTCCATGTAAAAGGTAATAGAAAGGGTGTTTATTGAGACACTTGTCTAACACTATAGACTTTAATTTCTTTTTATTTATTCATTTTAGAGAGGAGAGAGAAAGAGAGGGTGGGGGAGCTGGAAGCATCAACTCCCATATGTGCCTTGACCAAACCAGTGCAGGGTTTTGAACTGGCGACCTCAGTGTTCCCAGGTTGACGCTTTACCCACTGTGCCTATAGACTTTAATTACTTAAGAGCAGTGGTCTGTACCTAAGAGTCCTCTAAGCACCATAACGGTAGTATTCACATTTCTTTGAAACACCAATGAACGCATATCTTCTCACTGTAGTATGTTTCTAGTGGAATACAAACAGCCTTGAGATTTGAATTGTGTTAAAATTTCTGGACACTTTTTAAACACTGTACATGTTTTATTAAATTACATATGCAGCCCATTTGATTTGGTGATTAAGACCATTTAGAAAGCCAGGTCAGTATTCTTTTCTTTTCTTTTTTTTTCAGTGAGAAGGAGAGAGAAAGAGGGACAGACAAGAACAGACAGACAGGAAGGGAGAGAGATGAAAAGCATTAACTCATAGTTGTGGCACCTTAGTTGTTCATTAATTGCTTTCTCATATGTGCCTGGACTGAGGAGCTCCAGCCAAGCCAGTGACCAGGTGCTCAAGCCAGTGACCCTGTGGTCATGTCTATGATCTCACGCTCAAGCCAGTAACGCCATGCTCAAGCCAGGTGAGCTGGTGCTCAAACCGGCAACCTCAGGGTTTTGAATCTGGGGTCCTCAGTGTCCCAGGTCATTCTTTTAATTGGCGGTTTTCTCATCTGACAGACTCTAGACAAAGCCTTAGCTTCCACTGATGGAGTAGGAAGTGAAGCCAGTGTGTGTAAATCAGGCTCTAAATCTTCTAAAGAGGAGAAACAGAATTCACAGATGGCAGGAAGGTAGAATAATCTACAATGTCAAGCTGCATAAAGTGGGGTTTGATAGGATGACCATGTCATTTATCACTACAAACAGGATGCTTTTGAGAATGAAAGGGGACACTTACCAGAAGGGATGCTGGAATAACAGGACTAAAGCAGGACTGGCAAACCAAGGTCATCCTGGGTTTGGGAGTGGTTCCAAAGGCTGAAGTGTCTGCATGTGCAAACCCATCTGGGGAAGGCTGCTGCATCCAATACCGGAGGGTGGCGAGCCCTGGAGGTGTTCTCCTGCGTGCCAGCCTCCCTCTGGGTGTTTCCTTACTCTTCCCCAGACATGACATTTTCTTTCTTGCCAGAATCAACATCCATTCTGCTCTCCCAGCCTGGAATGCTCTCTTTTCATCTGGTCACCTATCTTACGTATTCTCCCAGGATTTTCTCAAAATGTGTTTTGTTGGTCCGGCCTGAGGAATCTGCCTTTTCCATCAGCCCCTATCCCTACCCTCTCCAAGAGCTTTTGCTCTAGGTTGGGAAATTTTCATGGTAAACCTATGTCCTTGAACCCTCTCCATTTCATTCAATGCCAGGCATATGGGTGTGTGTGTGTGTGTGTCATTCAGTCCCTGTTGGCTAAACTGAAAGGAGCTTTTGTCCTATAACAATGTTGATGATCTCTCTTTTTCTGATTTCCTATTTTGTACTATCTCTTTTGTCTCTTGGACATACCTTAATGTGTTCTCTTAGAGACAATGCTTAGGTCATAGTAAGTTGATGACCATCCAGGGAAAGGTTACAACAGAGCTTCCAGCCCTGGGTCTCATTCAGCCTGTGAATCAATAGCTAATTATCAAATACAGCATTGTACTAGACTTTTTTGTTCCTTTCCTGAAGAAACTTAAAAATATGAGCTCTGGAAACACAGAACGTGTATATCAAAACTATGAATTCTCATCCAACCAGGCAGTGGTGCAGCAGATAGAGTGTCGAACTGGGACACGAAGGACCCAGATTTGAAACCCCAATGTTGCCAGCATGAACACAGGGTTGCTGGCTTGAGTATTGGATCATAGACATGACCCCATAGTTGTTGGCTTAAGCCCAAAGGTCGCTAGCTTGAGCCCAAGGTCGCTGGCTTGAGTAAGGGGTTACTCGCTCTGCTGCTGGAGCCCCCTGGTCAAGGCACATATAGAAAGCAATCAGTGAACAACTAAGGAGACTAAGGAGCTGCAACAAAGAATTTATGTTTCTCATCTTTCTCCTTTCCTGTCTGTCTGTCCCTCTCTGTCTCTCTCTCTCTCTGTCTCTATCACACACCTCCCCCCCAAAAAAACTATGGACTCTTGCTGCCTGGGTTCAAATCCCAGTTCTATCACTAACTTGGACAAGACACTTTAAGACACTTGACCTCTCTATTTCTTAGCTCCTCATCTATAAATAAGGATAGTTATAGTCTCAACTTCATAAAGTGTTGTAAGGATTAAGTTAAATTATGTAAAACAGTAGAGATGGCACCTAAGAGCTGTCTAAGTACAAGTAAGAACTATTACTATCATTAATATTACTATTATATAAAAAGCATGATATTTAATTATATGCAATACAAAGCAACATACTTAAATGAAGACTAATATAATAATGGAAGCTGAAGTTTTAGGATTGAACTCTTAAGTGCTACAGAATATGATTTGTCAGAATGCCTGCAGATATACTTATATAATTAAATATATAGATGCAATTAAAGATTATTCTCTGTAAGTGCTGTGTGTTTAATGAAGCAGATCAAGCTTTAAAATGTCATATGGCCTGGCCAGTTGGCTCAGTGGATAGAGCATCAGCCCAGTATGTGGATGTCCTGGGTTCAGTCTCTGGTCAGGGCACACATGAGAAGTGACCATCTGCTTCTCTTCCTCTCCCTCTCCTCCCACTCTCTCTCTTCCCCTCTTGCAGCCAGTGGCTCAGTTGATTTGAGTGTCAGCCTTGGGCACTGAGGATAGCTCAGTTGATTTGAGCATCAGCCCCAGATGGGAGTTGGTGGGTGGATCCCGGTATGGGCACATGCGGGAGTCTGTCTCTCTATATCCCCTCCTCTCACTTAAAAATAAGTAAGTAAGTAAGTAAGTAAATAAATAAATAAATAAATAAATAAATAAAAATAAGTCATATGTATCCTCTCATTATATAGGATTCTTTCTTTCTTAATCTGATACTTAAATCCTTCTGCCTCTTTAAACATTTTAAAAAATAATATCACACTTAGAAAAAATTATAAGAAATTGTACATTTTCCATATTCCTTTTACCCAAATTATTTAATTGTTATTGTTACTTTTTACCACATTTGCTATGTATGTTTATGTGTGTATATACTGTGTTCTTCTGAATTATTTGAGAGCAAACCTGAGACGTGAAGCCCCTCAGTGCTTCATGCTCTGGCATGAATTCTGTCCCACTCAAAGAAACTTTTCTACATGTCTACCAAATAACACTCCAAAAAGTAAATGCACATTGATTTAGTGCTAGCATCCAATATTCAGAGCCCATGTAAATATCACCAACTGTCCCAATAATGTCTTTGCTTTCTGGTCCGCCACCAACCTAGGAACACTGTTGCCTTTAATTGTTAGGATTCTTCAGTCTCCTTCAATCTCAAACAATAGTGCCTCAATCTTTCCCTGACATCCATACCCTTGACCATTTTAAAGAATACACACCTTCTATTCTGTAGGGTGATTTTTCTGTCTGATTTTTTTTTTTTTTTGACCATTCATAGAGGCCATGCCTCTGGGCAGGAAATTCTCAGAAATGATCCTCTTTGCAGCTCATCACACCAGGGAACAATACCATCCTGTTCCACTGCTGGTAACATTACCTTAATCACCTGGAAAAGCTAGTGTCTGTCAGGTTTTTCCATAAACCATCATTTTTCCATTTGTAATCAAACAGTATGTTGTGGGGAAATATTCTGAAATGACACCAACATAGTGTTCCCATCCAAACCTTGTCCATTAGCCCTAGCTCCCATCCATGACTGCCTGAATCGACTTCCATTGTAATGACGCCCTACTGAGACTTTCTATTTCTATTATTGCCTCTGCATTTATTAGTTGGTGGTAGTTTACTGTAAGGAAAACCTTTTCTTCTCCCCCATTTTATCTATCTATCTATCATCTATGTATTCTTTGTTTCATTTGTTCTTTTCATTAATATTAGTATGGACTCATTGATTCTTTTTAATTGAATGGACTTTATTTGTTGACATAATTATTTATATATATATGTGTGTGTGTGTGTGTGTGTGTGTGTGTTTATTTATTTATTTATTTAAAATTTAAAAACCAAGAGTTCATATTAATCTCCAATCACAATCCAACATTTCAGTGTTCTTCATAACCTTTCTTCTTGCTATGTTTGCAAGTCACTTCTGTGACAGTGAAAAACCTGGCTTCCATTATCCTCAATATATTTACATTTTCCTCAACTTTCCGATTTCCTCAGTGTAGCCAATCCTCTGTCATAATATAATCTCATCACAATCTCCTCGACCACTGGAAATGGTAACACCGTCCCATCGCTGTCTCCCTTCCTTGGATGGGTGACACACTAAAGTCTCCATGTTGTCCTTTCCCCACCACTGCCATCCTTCTACCATCAGGAACCCCAATATACACAGCTCCTCCACTCCCTTTCTTTGGCCTCCAGGTATTCTTTTTCTGTTATTTTTTTAAACTTTTTAAAATTGATTTGAGAGAGAGAGAGAGACAAGAAGGGGAGAGAGGGAGAAGAGAGATAAGAAGCATCAACTAGTAGTTGCTTCACTTTAGTTGTTCATTTGATTGCTCCTCATAAGTGCCTTGACCAGAAGCTCTAACCAGTGACTCCTTGCTCAAGCCAGCGACCTTGGGCTCAAGCCAGCACTTTGGGATTTTGAGCTTGAAACCTTAGCATCCCAGGTCAACACTCCATCCACAGTACCACCACTGGTCATGGCCTCCTGGTATTCTGACCCTTTATTCATGCCCCTGCTGCTCCACTTCTTGTACAGGACACATTGACATCCCAGGGAAGGACAAAGAAGGGAAGGAAAGCTTCATATCTCTTTTCAGCTTCCAGTTCTAAGGTTTGTTTCGATGTCTTTGCGCCAAAAATTTTTGTGTGTGTGTGCCAAAATTTTAATAGGATTTTTACTCTTGTGTCTCAATTACTGTTGTTGCTGGTAAGATAACTTATAGATCTATAGTTAGCAAGTGCAGGGTCTACCCCAAATGCTACAATCAGAAGATCCATGGCCTGACCTGCGGTGGCGCAGTGGGTAAAAGCGTCAGCCTGGAATGCTGAAGTTGCCGGTTCGAAACCCTGGGCTTGCCTGGTCAAGGCACATATGGGAATTGATGCTTTCTGCTCCTCCCTTCTCTCTCTCTCTCTCTCTCTCTCTCTCTCTCTCTCCCTCTCTGTTTCCTCTCTCTAAAATGAATAAATAAAATCTAAATAATAATAATAATAAAGTTAACTAAAATATTAAGAAAAAGAAGATTCAAAGTACCAAGGGAATATATGTTTAAAGACTACCATTAAAAAAAAAAAAGACTACTATTAAGTGTGTGGTTTGAGTTGCATCTTTTTAGGAGTCTTCAGGTTAAACATCTTCTATAATGGTTTCATAATTAATGAATAACATCCTCATTCCCAAAAGTAGTTGTATATTCCAGTTGGGTCAATGTGAAGAACAAATTACATATTGTATAATTATTTAATAAGCCCTTAGTTCTTACTTACTTTTAACATGTACCAATGGGAGCTTAATACCACATTTACAAGTAATGCAAGTTAGCATTATTTCTGTAAAAATACTGACCTCTTAGTAGATATGCTTAAATATGCTAATAATCAATGTGTCTCTCTTATGTATCACATGCTGATTTTTTTGTGTAACAGAACCCAGGGTTTTTTTTGTGGGAGAGACAGAGAGTGTCAGTGTCAGAGGGACAGACAGACAGGAAGGGAGAGAGATGAGGAACATAAATTCTTCATTGCGGTTTCTTAGTTGTTCATTGATTGCTTTCTCACATGTACCTTGACCGCGGGCCTTCAGCAGACCAAGCAACCCCTTGCTGGAGCCAGCGACCTTGGGTCCAAGCTGGCGAGCTTTTGCTCAAACCAGATGAGCCTGTGCTCAAGCTGGCGAGCTCGGGGTCTGCGAACCTGGGTCTTCCACATCCCAGTCCGACGCTCTATCCATTGTGCCACTGCCTGGTCAGGCTAATAGAACTCAGTTTTTAAAATACAAGAGCATCAGGAAGAGTTCGTGAAATCAAACTCTGATTACAATGACTAAGATGATAATAAAGGTAAAATTATTTGTTTTCTTAAAACTGAACCATGAGCAGTGGTGTTCTCTTTCTGTAGGAAAAATATTAATTTGTTTAGAAAACTCAGTTTTCTTTTTCTTTTCATTTAAGAACATAAAATCAAACTGACTATCTAGTTTATAATTTTTATTATGGGTATAGATATATGTATCCATTTTAGGAAGAAGACTTTCCTGTTTACCTCCCCTGTGTGTACCCCTGAGTTATTTTGATCTTTTGGGATTTATTAGGGCCTCATTAGTACCAGGTACTATTCATCACAATGCATGAGTCCAGGCACAATTTATTATAATTATTGATCATGGAGTTTTCTATCTGAAAGGCTTCCTGGAGGAGCTATATGGTTCTACAGATGTAGAAACAGACAAAGAGGGGATATGACTTGCCTATGACCGCACAGACTGAGAAAAAAATTGGAAATGGAAATCCAGTCTCCTAATTTCCATTCTAGTGCCCTTTTCATATCAAGCTGCCAAAGGAAGAGGAAAAACTACCAGGCACCGGAGTGGTGAAATAGCTCCCTCCAGTGTCCCTCTGCGTGGTATCCCAGGACGTCAGGACATCTTTTCACCTATGGAAGCAAAGCCTTTCTTTCTGGTGATTGGAAGCAAAGCCTTCCTTTCTGGCGATTGCTTTGAGAGTTCATTGCGTTTTTTGATGGTCCTCCTGTCTGCACATTAAAGCCATGGTACAGATATCAATCAGCACAGTTAAAGTGGGCTGACTGATATGCATATGGTACCTGGAATTTGCCCAAGTAGACAAGACAATCCAAACCTGAAAATATTTTTTGATATTTTATTATAACATATTTTATGCATTTAGAAAGGTATAAAGAATTATGTAATAAGCAATTATAAAGTCACCCTAGAGATTAAAAATTAAGTCATTACTACAGGGGATCCTCGGGTTACGACAGTCTCGACATACAACATTTTGAGTTTACAGCACTCACTCCCATAAAATCTTTTAAAAATTGAGATGTGAGTGTTCCAGCTTACGCCCTTAGCATCTTACTTACGGACTACGTGGGCAAATTAGTTAGGTTGCACGTGGTGGAAAAATAGGCAGTAACACCCCATATGAGTGAGATAGCTGGCGTCCCCCAGTACACTTTCTTACGCCATTTTGGACTGTTAAAAGTACAAATGTTCCGTTTTTGTTGCTTTTTGGGGCAACTTTTTGTCCCTTATCATGGCTCCTAAATGAAAGTCAGAGTCTTCAGATGGCAGTGCTTTGAAAAAGAGGAAAGCCATCACAATGGATGTCACAGAGCTGCTGGCATCACATGGAGAGGAGCTGTCTGCTGAGGACCTCCTTCAGCTGGGAAGTGGCTGAGTGAAGAGGAAGAGATAGAAACCCCAGAACCCAAGATATTTTTTTTTAATATTTTTTATTTATTCATTTTAGAGAGGAGAGAGCGGGAGAGAGAGAAGGGGGGAGGAGCAGTAAGCATCAACTCCCACATGTGCCATGACCAGGCAAACCCAGGGCCTCGAACTGGTGACCTCAGCGTTTCCAGGTCAATGCTTTATCCACTGCACCACCACAGGTCAGGCAACCCAAGAGATTTATTACGAAGGGCTTGGCAGAAGTTTTTTCTATGGTAGAGGATGGATTGGCAAAATTTCGGGCTGAGGACCCCAGCAACGATAGATTCAGTAAGGTCTACAGAGCTGTTATGGATGCCTTGCAATGCTATAGGCAGATTTTGGAAGAGAAGAAGTCATCAACCTTCCAGGCTATCCTAGAACAATTCTTTAAGAAGGTTGAGAGACCTGCAACAGATTCTGTACCCTATGTATCAGCTGCTTCATGAGATGAAACACCTGTAGTACAGGTAGAATCATCTCCAGCATCTCCTGCATGTTCCTTAGGCAATCCTGATTCATCCGACCCAGTATCTCCAGCATATTCTGCAGGTTCTCCTGCCTCTCCAGCTTCCTCCTCCCAATAAGTTACTCTCTCCTACCTTGCAATGCCCTTTCCAGTGTGCGAGCCAACCATAGGAATAAAAATAAGGAATTTTTTTACACAAAAGTTTTGTCATTTTTTCTGTTACTACAGTACAGTGTACAGTACAATATATTTATGTCCTTTACCTTTTTCTGTGGCTTAGTTGTGTTTTTATGTTTTAGATTATGATTTTACAACTGTGTTAAGATAGATAAATGACTTAGGCTACCGTGCAGTGGTCGGCAAACTCGTTAGTCAACAGAGCCAAATATCAACAGTACAACGATTGAAATTTCTTTTGAGAGCCAAATTTTTTAAACTTAAACTATATAGGTAGGTACATTCCTTATCGAGGTAGCGCCCGCACGTGGTATTTTGTGGAAGAGCCACGCTCAAGGGGCCAAAGAGCCACATGTGGCTCACAAGCCGCGGTTTGCCAACCACTGGTAGGGTGTTTTGACTTACTCCAAAATTTGGGTTACACTGCTGTCGTAGGAACAGAACTGTGTCATAAGCCGAGGACCCCCTGTATTCAGTTGATCCCAATGTATTGCTCCTGATCATATTCCCCTACTTTCATTTCCCCCCAAAGTAACCACTATCCTGAATTTTCTACTTATTATTCTTTCTTTTTTTTTTTACAGTATCCACAAACTTTAATTTCTCATGATTTTGGATTTTATTTAAATGATATCGTAGTGTAAGTATTCTTCTGAAACTTCCCTTTACCATTACCATCATGCTATAAACTTCACCCAATATTTGTAGCTCTCATTCATTCATTTTCACTACTATATAATTATTGTAAATATGTATTTGTGTATATTTTTTAAAATTATTTTTATTGATTTACTCATTTTAGAGAAGAGAGAGAGAGGGAGAGAGAGAGAGAGAAGAGGGGGAGGACCAGGAAGCATCAACCCCCATATGTGCCTTGACTGGGCAAACCCAGGGTTTTGAACCAGCGACCTCAGCATTCTAGGTCGATGCTTGATCCACTGCACCACCACAGGTCAGGCTATTTGTGTATATTTTTAACTTATTCATTTTAGTGAGAGAGGAAAGGAGAAAGAAAGAGAGAGAAACATCGATTTGTTGCTCCACTTATTTATGCATTCATTGGTTGATTTTGTACGTGCCCTGACAGGGATTGGACCCACAATTTTGGTGTATTAGGATGGTGTTCTTAACCAACAGAGCTACCCAGTCAGGGCTATACAAATATATTTATCCGTTCCTTATTTATGGGGCATTTGAATTGTTGCTAAGTTTTCCTAATATAAGCATGCTTCTACAAACATTGTGGTACATAATCCATTGTGTACATGTGCAAGAATTTTCTTCTGATTGAACGAATATATCTAGAAATAGAACTGCTGACTTGAAGGATATATACTTCTTCAGCTTAAGAGATCATGCTAAATTGCTCTACAGAGTGACTGTACCATTTTACATTCCTACTAGCAATATGCTAACAGCTCCATTGTTCTGAATCTTCTTCAAAATTTAGTATTGCCAGATTTTATTTTTGTCAATGTAGTGGGTGTAAGATGGTATTTCATTATGATTGTAATTTGTATTATTCCTATGCTAATGTGGTTGGGCATCTTCTCACATGTTCTTTGGTTATTTATGTTTTGTTGTCTGTAATATGTCTGTTCATTTTTTGCCCATTTTTCTATTAGGTTATCTTTTTCTTGTTAATTTATAGGAGCTCTTTATATATTTTGGATACTAGCCGTGGCTGGTTGGCTCAACAGTAGAGCATCTGCCCGGTGTGTGGAAGTCCCAGGATCAACTCCCAGTCAGGGCACACAGGAGAATCAACCATCTGCTTCTCCATCTTCCACATCCCCCTTCTCTCTCTCTCTCTCTTCTTCTCCCAAAGCAGTGGCTCAAATGGTTTGAGCAAGTTGGCCCTGGGCACTGAGGATGGCTCCATGGGCCTTGCCTCAGGTGCTAAAATAGCTCTGTTGCAGAGCAATGGAACAGTGGCTCCAGATGGGCAGAGCTTTCCGGCTAGATCCCAGTCAGGGCTCATGCGGGAACCTCTCTCTGCCTCCCTACTTCTCACTTAATAAAAAATTTAAAAAAGTATTTTGAATACTAGTTCTTTGTCAGCCATAATTGTAGTATAGATTTCCTAGTAGTTTCAGCCTGTCTTTTTTTTTTTCAACAGCATAACTGAGAGTAAGGTATAGAAACTTCCCATACAACCCCTGCCCCCTGCCACATTCATAGCCTTCCCATTATTAACATCTCCCACCAATAAGCTTGTCTTTTCACATTTTTCTGCTTGCATTCTAAAAAACGTGATTAAAGCCCTGGCTGGATAGCTCAGTTGGTTAGAGCATCATCCTGATACACAAAGGCTATGGATTTGATCCCCTGTCAGGGCACAGACAGGAACAAATTGATGTTTCTGTCTTTCTCTCTCTCTCTAAAATTAATAAATAATTCTTTAATGTAATTTTTAAAAATTTCAAACTTACAGCAAGTTTCCAACAAAGAATTCCTATATGGCTTCACCCAGATTTACCAATTGTTAACATTTTACCAAACTTGTTTTATAATTTTCTCTATTATTTTTTTCTCGAACTAAATTATGACATCATGATCTTTCACTCTCCCAAAAACTTCAGTATATATTTCCTTAGTCTAAAGACATAAAGATATTCATATTATAATGATAAGAATCAGAAATTTTTTGTTGAGGTTAAATTCATATACTGTAACATTAAATTTACTTTTTTTAAAAAATTTTTATTCATTTTAGAGAAGGGAGAGAAGGGGGGAGGAGCAGGAAGCATCAACTTCCATATGTGCCTTGACTGGGCAAACCCAGGGTTTTCAAACCGGCGACCTCAGCATTCTAGATCAATGCTTTCTCCACTGAGCCACTGCGGGTCAGGCAAATTTACTATTTTAAAGTGTATATTTCAACGGCATATAAAACATTCAGAATGCTACCTCTATCTAGTTTCAAAAAATTTTCATCATCCCAAAATAAAACTCAGTACCCACTAAGCAGTTACTTCACAACCTTCTATTGGCCACTACTAATCTGCTCTCTGTTTCAATAAATTTTTTTCTTCTGTATATTTCACATTATAAATCGTATAAATCGAGTCATTCAATATGTGATGTTTTGTGACTTTTTAAAAATTTTTTATTGATTTTAATTTATTGTGTTTACATAGATTCAAGTGTCCCACCAGATATATCTTTCCCCCACCCCCCGTGTTCCCCTCAACACCCCCTTACCCCCTCCTTCCAGAATTTACTGTCCTGCTCTCTATAACGCTGTGTTACGTATATATAATTTTACAAATCTCTTTTCCTTCTCTGATCCCATCCTCTCATCTCCTTTCCCTCTGACCGCTTTCCCTCTGGTCCCTTTGATCCCACCTCTGCCTCTATTCCATTCCTCAGTTCACATTGTTCATTAGATTCCTCAAATGAGTGAGGTCATATGATATTTTTCTTTCTCTGCCTGGCTTATTTCACTTAGCATAATAGTCTTCAGGTCCATCCATGTTGTTGCAAAAGGTAAGATTCTCTTCTTTTTCATGGCCCCATAGTATTCCATTGTTTATAAGTACCATTGCTTTTTAATCCATTTGTCCACTGACGGACACTTGGGCTGTTTCCAGATCTTGGCTATTGTAAATAATGCTGCAATAAACATGAGGGTGCATTTCTCCTTTTGAATCAGTGATTTCCTATTCTTAGGATATATTCCTAAAAGTGGGATAGCTGGGTCAAAAGGCAGTTCGATTTTTAATTTTCTGAGGAATCTCTGTTTTCCACAATGGCTGCACCAGTCTGCATTCCCACCAGCAGTGCAGGAGGGTTCCCTTTTCTCCATATCCTCGCCAGTACCTATCCTGTGTTGTTTTGTTAATGAGCACCATTCTGACAGATGTGAGGTGATATTTCATTGTGGTTTTAATTTGCATTTCTCTTATGATTAGTGATATTGAACATTTTTCATATGCCTATTGGCCATCTGTCTGTCCTCTTTGGAGAAGTGTCTATTCATTTCTTTTGCCCATTTTTTTGATTGGATTGTTTACCTTCCTGGTGTTGAATTTTACAAGTTCTTTATAAATTTTGGTTATTAACCCCTCATCAGTCGTATTGTTGAATATGTTCTCCCATTGTGTGATTTATCTTTTTATTCTGTTCATATTGTCTTTAGATGTGCAAAAGCTTTTTAGTTTGATATAGTCCCATTTGTTTATCCTGTCCTTTATTTTACTTATTTACCTGTGGAGATAAATCAGCAAATATATTGCTGTGAAAGAGGTGGGAGAGCTTACTGCCTATGTTTTCTTCCAAGATGATTATGGTTTTCTTTTTATTTATTTATTTTTATTTTTACAGGGACAGAGAGAGGGATAGATAGGGACAGACAGACAGGAACGAAGAGAGATGAGAAGCATCAGTCATTAGTTTATCGTTGCCGTTGCGACACCTTAGTTGTTCATTGATTGCTTTCTCACATGTGCCTTGACCGCAGGCCTTCAGCAGACCGAGCACCCCCTTGCTGGAGCCAGCGACCTTGGGTCCAAGCTGGCGAGCTTTTGCTCAAGCCAGATGGTCCCGCGTTCAAGCTGGGGAGCTCGGGGTCTTGAACCTGGGTCTTCCACATCCCAGTCCAACGCTCTATCCACTGCGCCACCGCCTGGTCAGGCAAGATGATTATGGTTTCACGACTTACATTTAAGTCTTTTATCCATTTTGAGTTTATTTTTGTGAATGGTGTAAGTTAGTGGTCTAGTTTCATTTTTTTTGCAGGTAGATGTCCAATTTTCCCAACACCATTTGTTAAAGAGACTGTCTTTACTCCATTGTATGCTCTTACCTCCTTTGTCAAATATCAGTTGTCCATAAAGGTGTGGGTTTATTTCTGGGTTCTCTATTCTGTTTCACTTATCTATGTGCTTGTTCTTATGCCAGTACCAAGCTGTATTGAGTACAATGGCCTTGTAGTATAATTTGATATCAAGAAGTGTGATACCACCCACTTTATTCTTCTTTTTCAAAATTGCTGAGGCTATTCATGTTCTTTTTTGATTTCATATGAATTTTTGGAACATTTGTTCTATATCTTTGAAGTATGCCATTGGTATTTTAATAGGAATTGCATTGAATTTATACATTGCTTTGGGTAATATAGACATTTTACTGATGTTTATTGTTCCTATCCATGAACACAGTATATGCTTCTACTTGTTTATATCTTCCTTGATTTCTTTTATCAATGTTTTATAATTTTCCAAGACAAGTCTTTAAACTCCTTGGTTAAATTTACTCCTGGGTACTTTATTTTTTTGTTGTTGTTGCAATAGTGAAGGAGATTGTTTCCTTAATTTCTCTTTTAGACAGTTCATTGTTGGTATATATAAATGCCTCTGATTTCTGAATATTAATTTTAAATCCTGACACCTTGGTTAATTCATTTATCAGGTCCAACAGTTCTTTTACTGAGACTATAAGGTTTTCTATGTACAGTATCATGTCATCAGCAAATAACAATAGTTTTACTTCTTCTTTTCCAATTTGGATGCCTTTTATTTCTTCTTCTTGTTTGATTGCTGTGGCTAGGACTTCCAGCACTATGTTGAATAAGAGTGGTGAAAGGGGGCACCTCTGCCTTGTTCCTGATCTTAAGGAGATTGCTTTTCATTTTTTTCCATTGATTATGATGTTAGCTGTGGGTTTGTCATAGATGGCCTTTATCATGTTGAGGTATGTTCCCTGTATTCCCACTTTACTGAGAGTTTTGATCATAAATGGGTGCTGGATTTTATCAAATGCCTTTTCTGCATCATTGATATTATCATGTGATTTTTCTCCTTTCTTTTGTTTATGTGATGAATCACATTGACTTGCAAATATTGTAACATCCTTGCCTCCCCAGGATAAATCCATCTTGATCATGATGTATGATTTTTTTCATGTATTGCTGGATCTGGTTTGCTAATATTTTGTTGAGAATTTTAGCATCTAAGTTCATCAGAAATATTGGCCTATAGTTTAGTGGGGTTTTTTGTAGTGTCTTTGCCTGGTTTTGGAATGAGAATTTTGCTCGCCTCATAAAAGGAGCTTGGAAGTCTTCCCTTTTCTTGAATTTTTTGAAATAGCTTGAAAAGGATAGGATTTAGTTCTTCTTTGAATATTTGGTAGACTTCACCTGTGAAGCCATCTGGCCCAGGACTTCTGTTTGTTGGGAGTTTTTCAATAACTGTTTCAATCTCACTTGTAATCGGTCTGTTTAGGTTTTCTGATTCTTCCAAATTGATTTTTGAAAGATATGTTTCAAGGAATTTGTCCATTTCACCTAGATTGTCTAATGTTTGGGCATACAGTTCTTCATAGTATTTTCTGACAATCCTTTGTATTTCTGCTGTGTCAGTTGTTACTTCTCCACTCTCATTTTTAATTTTATTTATTTGAGTCTTCTCCTTTTTCTTGGTGAGTCTGGTTAAAGGTTCATCAATCTTGTTTACCTTTTCAAAGAGCTAGCTCTTGGTTTCTTGATCTTCTGTATTGTTTTTTAGCCTCTATAACATTTATTTCCTCTCTGATCTTTATTATTTCTTTCCTTTTACTTCCTCTGGGTTTTACTTGCTGTTCTTTTTCTAGTTTTATTAGTTGCAGGGTTAAGTTATTTATTTGAACTTTCTTTTGCTTCTTCAGATATGCCTGTAATGCTACAAACTTCCCTGTCAGGACTGCTTTTGCTGTGTCCCATAAATTTTGAGTTTTTGTATATTCATTTTCATTAGTTTCAAGAAAAATTTTTATTTCTTTCTTGATCTCATTGTTAACCCATTTGTTATTTAATAACATGCTATTTAGTCTCCAAGTGTATGAATGTTTTTCAGTTTTTCTATTGTAGTTGATTTCTAGTTTCATGCCATTGTGATCAGAGAAGATGCTTGATATGATTTTAATCTTCTTAAAGAATAAATCTTAAGGATTTATTGAGACTCGTTTTGTGTCCTAACATGTGGCCTATCCTAGAGAATGTACCATGAGCACTTGAAAAGAATGTATATTTTGCTGCTTTAGGGTGAAAGGTTCTGAAGATATTTATTAAATCCAGTTGATCTAGTGTGTCCTTTAAGGCTGCTGGGTTTTTTTTGTTGTTGTTTTTTGTTTTTTTACAGGGACAGAGAGAAAGTCAGAGAGAGGGATAAATAGGGACAGACAGAAAGGAACAGAGAGAGAAGAAAAGCATCAATCATCAGTTTTTCTTTGTGACACCTTAGTTCATTGATTGCTTTCTCATATGTGCCTCGACTGTGGACCCTCAGCAGACTGAGCAACCCCTTGCTGGAGCCAGCGACCCTGGGTCCAAGCTGGCAAGCCTTTGCTCAAGCCAGATGGGCCTGCGCTCAAGCTGGCCACCTCAGGGTGTTGAACCTGGGTCTTCTGCATCCCAGTCAAATGCTCTATCCACTGCGCCACCGCCTGGTCAGGCTAAGGCTGCTGTTTCTTTGTTAATTTTCTGTCTTGAGGATCTAGCCATTGATGTCAGTGGGGTATTAAAATCCCCTACTATTATTGTATTGCTGTTGATCTCACCCTTTATGTCTGTCTGCTTTATATATTTAGGTGCTCCCATATTAGACGCATAGATATTTATAATGGTTATAACTTCCTGTTGGAATGCTCCCTTTATCATTATGTAGTGACCTTCTTTATCCCTTACTATAGCCTTTGTTTTAAAGTCTATTTTGTCAGATATAAGTATTGCTACCCCAACATTTTTCATTTCCATTTGCATGAAATATTTTTTTTCATCCCTTTACTTTCAGTCTATGTGTATCTTTTGTTTTGAGGAGGGTCTCTTATAGACAGCATATGTATGAGCCCTGTTTTCTTATCCATGCAGCTACCCTATGTCGTTTTTCTTTTTTTTACAAGGACAGAGAGAGGGATAGATAGGGACAGACAGACAGGAACAGAGAGAGGTGAGAAGCATCAATCATTAGTTTCTCATTTCCGTTGCGACACCATAGTTGTTCATTGATTGCTTTGTCACATGTGCCTTGACTGCGGGCCTTCAGCAGACCGAGCACCCCCTTGCTGGAGCCAGTGACCTTGGGTCCAAGCTGGTGAGCTTTTGCTCAAGCCAGATGGGCCCACGCTCAAGCTGGCGACCTCGGGGTCTCAAACCTGGGTCTTCCTGCATCCCAGTTCTACGCTCTATCCACTGCGCCACTGCCTGGTCAGGCCCCTATGTCTTTTGATTGGAGCATTTAATCCATTTACATTTAAGGTTATTATTGATATGTAGTTGTTTATCCATTTTATTCTTTAAGTTTACATTCTTCTTTTTCTAGATTTTTTTTTCCTTTGTTCTGTTTACAACAGGCCCCTTAACATTTCTTGCAGCATTGGTTTGGTTGTAATAAATTCCGTGAGTTGTTTTTTTTTTTTTTGTCTTGGAAGTGTTTTATTTCTCCTTCGATTTTAAATGATAGCGTTGCTGGATAAAGACATCTTGGTTGTAGGCTCTTGTTTTGCATTACTTTGAATATTTCTTGCCATTCCTTCTGGCCTCAAGTGTTTCTGTTGAAAAGTCAGATGTCATCCTTATGGGGGCTCCTGTAAGGTGATTGACTGCTTTTCTCTTGCAGCTTTTAGTATTCTTTCTTTATCTTTTAACTTTGGTATTTTAATTATGATGTGTCTTGGTGTAGGTCTCTTTAGGTTCCTCTTTAATGGGACTCTCTGTGCTTCTTGAACTTGTGTGACTTTTTCCTTCGTTAATTTAGGGAAGTTTTCAGCTATAATTTCTTCAATCAGGTTCTCTATCCCTTGTTTTTTCTCTTCTCCTTCAGGAACTTTTATGATGCTGATGTTGTTTCTCTTCATGTTTTCACAGAGCTCTCTTAGTTTCCTCAGATTTTTTGAGCCTATTTTCATTTTGCTGTTCTGCTTTCATGCTTTCATTTCTCTTGTCCTCTAAATAGCTGATTTGATTCTCTGCTTCATCCAGCCTGCTGTTAATTCCTTCTAGTGTAGTCTTCATTTCTGATATTGTATTTGTTATTTCTGACTGATTGTTTTTTATGATTCCAATGTCCTTTTTGATGCTTGCTATCTCTTTATTTAGGTGCTCATTATGTCCATCCATTGTTGCTCTAAGATCCTTGAGCATCCTAACAATCATTATTTTCTACTCTGCATTCGGTATCTTGGTTATTTCCGTCTCATTCCTTTCTTTTTCTGGGAATTTCTCTTGTTGATTAATTTGGATTGCATTTCTCTGTCTTCCCATTTTGTCTGTGTATAGACTGCTCCTTTGGGTGTATTGTTTGTGTAGCTAGCTGAGTATAGGATTAGTGTTGTCTGCCTCAGCTTCCAGTTGTGTTGTTTCTAGATCTTCTTGGGTTGGCATCAGCTGTTATTTGTAATGCACTGTGGCTTACTTGTCTGCCGCTACTGCTCTTTTGCTATTTGTGTCAGCATTTTCTATGCCTTAGCTGGGTCATGTGTGAGGAGTCCTTCCTTAAGATACCACTCTAACAAGGGTTGTTAGGTCATGAGCTGATGTTCTCCATATCTGGCCACTGGATGTGCCAGCCCTGGACCTCCCTGGCTGGAACCTGGTGCAGACCAGTGGGGGGTCACTGCCTATGACTGGCCCTTAGCAATCTTCTTGGAGCTACAGGTAATCCAAAATTTGTGGCTGCCTCTGCTGGGCCCTGGTGCTGTTGTATATATCACAGCACTCCTAGGCTGGCTTTTATCTACTCTTGGCCAGTGTGTGTGGCATCTGTGTTCCTGAGGTGTGGTCTGCCCACTGGCCCACTGCCTGCTGCCGCCTCCTCCGGCATTCAGGCACGGGCACTGCAGAGAACACAGGCGCAGGCTGGGCGCCGTCCCCACTACTGTGAGCACACAGCCGCTGCCACTGCAGCCTAGCCCACCTGCCCCTTGGGGGTACTCAGAAGCATAGGGCTGGGCAGTGTAGCCCAGACCTCAGCACTCAAAACCTGTGTCCCTGATACACTTCCTGCTTTTAAGCAACTCTTTGCACTGACTAGAGCAGGAGAGCCTCCATTGGGTGGGGCAATTGCTCCCATTTGCTGATATTGCTTCGCTTAGGAAAAATGGCCACTTTAGATTTGGGGAGTGACTAGCAGCACAGGGGTTAGGGTGGCTGTCTCCCCCAGTGTCTCTCCCTGTGCCTTTGAGATTACACTCTCCTCTCACAACTCTAGTCCTCGCAGCACTCCCTGCTCCCGGAGCCCTGGGTAAGTGGCTATGAATGAGGTTTTATGTGCGGTCCCTTTAAGATGGAGCCTGGGTCTGAGAGTTCTGTCTCCCTCTCGCAAACAATAACCTGGTTCTTCTTTCAGCCAAATACTGTTCATATGCTTCTTCTAGTCTCTGGGGCTCTAGGCTGGGGCTCCAGTCCTGGAGCTGAGGACCCACAACTCTCCAGGTAACCCTCCCACTATGAGAGTCCCTCTAGGCCTCCACTTGCTCTTTGGAGGGGGTAAGCCCTTTCCACGTCTCCGCCCTTCCTACCAGTCTCAGTGTGGTTTCTTCGGTAATTCTTGGTTATAGATTCCTCTTAGTTTAGTCCAAAGTTGATTTTTCAAGATGATTGTTCCCAGGTTAAGTTGTAATCCACTTTGGTTCTGGGAGGTGGGAGTTGGAATGTCTGCTTACTCCATCACCATCTTCTGGAGTCATGACTTTTTTCACTTAACATAAGGTTTTCAAGGTTCATCCACGTTGTAACATTTGTCTATATCAACACATCATCTCTTTTTCTGACTATATACTATCCCATTGTATGGATATACCATATTTATTTATTCATTAATCCATTATGGACATTTGGATTGTTTCTACCTCTTGGTTACTGCAAATAATGCTATTATGAACATTCATTCTTGTATAAATATTTGAGTACCTGTTTTCAATTCTTTTGGATATATACCTAGGAGTGGAATTTGGGGCTGTGAGTTAATTTTATGTTTAACTATTTTAGTAATGGCAGACTGTTTTTCACGGTGACTATTCCATTTTACACTTCTACCACCAATGTATGAAGATTCCAATATTTCCATATCCTTGTCAACACTTATTATTCTACCCCAACTTCTTAAAATAGCCATCATCATGTGTATACAGTCGTATCTGATTGTGGTTTTGTTTTGCTTTCCCTAATGATTAATGAGGTTGAAATTCTTTACATTTACTTACTGAACATGTGTACATATTCTTTGGAGAAATGTTTATTCAAGTCATTTGCCCTTTTTTCTCATAACAGAGACAGAGGAGGGGAGGGACAGATAGGGACAGACAGACCGGAAGGGAGAGAGATGAGAAGAATCAATTCTTCATTGCAGCACGTTAGTTTCTCATTTGATTGCTTTCTCATATGTGCCTTGACCGGGGGTGTGGGGGACGTCAGCAGACTGAGTGACTCCTTGCTCAAGCCAGCAACCTTGGGCTCAAATTGGTGAACCTTGCTCAAACCAGATGAGCCTGTGCTCAAGCTGGTGACCTTGGGGTTTCAAACCTGGATGTTCAGCATCCCAGTCCAATGCTCTATCCACTGTACCACCACTTACTTGGTCAGGCCATTTGCCCATTTTTTAATTGGGTTGTTTGTCTTCCTGTTGTTAAAAGTTGTGAGAGTTCTTTACCTATTCTGACTTCTAGACTGTTGTCAAATATATGATTTGCAAATATTTTTCCATTCTGAAAGTTGCCTTTTCTCTTTTTTATAATGTACTTTGATGCACAAAAGTTTACAGAAGTTTGTTTATGCTATTTCTTGGCATGGATTTTTTCAGGTTTATCCTGTTTGGAATTCATTCTGCTTTTGGAATCTGTAAACTTATGTTGCCAATTTGGGACATTTTCAGCTATTATTTTTTCAAATACCTTTTTCATCCCCACATCATTCTCCTTTCCTTCAGGGACTCTAATAACACAAATATTAGATCTTCTGTTATAATCCATCAGACCCTGAGACTCCAGGTATTTCTTTTGTTATTTTTTCGGGGGGGAGTAGTTATTTTTTTTTTTTGGTCTTTTTTCTCTCTGCTATATGGATCTGCCTTTAATCTTTCATTGTTTGAGTTTCTCTCTGTAAAGGAGATATATAATGAAAAGCAATTATTACAGGAAAATTGTATCTTCTTAATGATACCAACAGCGATAGACTTTGCTATGGATATACACAAAAACCTTTATTCTGATGATATTCCTTAGTCTTTAAAAGAAAAGAAAAAACCACAGTTGTTGCACAACTGAAACAGCTTCAGACAGAAACAGAGCCAATTGTGAAGATGTTTGAAGATCCAGAAATTACAAAGCAAATACAGTCAGCCAGGAATGGTCAATGCTGTTTGACTACCTTCCAGACAAGAATAGTTTTAGGCAAGAATATTTAGATATACTCTATGGTTATGCAAAATTCCAATATGAATGTGAGAATTACTTTGGAATGAAGAATACTTGTTTAGAATATAGGTTCCAGTAATAGATGAAAATGCTTTGAGTTTACTCTGGGGAAAACTGGCCTCTGAAATCTTAATGCAGAGTTGGGATGCAGCCATGGAAGACTTTACACAGTTAAAAGAGACCATAGGTAATAATTTTGCGAGTTCTCTTCAGTTTATTCCACGGTGAACATGATTCATTCACTGGTCTCTTTATTTTCTTCAACCATCTCAAGGGGTGTGATAACACTATTAATCTCTTCCTTTGACATGTCCACATATTCTTTGCTATTTGTCTATAGCAGTCATAACAAAGAAAGATGTTCACAAACACCAGCAGGTGCTAAAAGATCTAGTCAAAGTTATCCAGCAGGAGTCCTACACATATAAAGACACAATCACAGAATTCATTGTATGTTAACTTTGACTTTGATGGGGCTGAGAAAAAGCTGAGGGAATGTGAATCTGTTCTGTGAATGACTTCTTCTTGGTGGCTTGTCTTGAGGATCTCATTGAAAATGCCCTTTTCTCCTGACCGGTGGTGGCACTGTGGAAAGAGCATCGACCTAGGACACTGAAGTCCCAATTTCGAAATCCTAAGGTCACCGGCTTGAGAGCAGGCTTATGCGGCTTGAGTGCGGACTCACCAGCTTGAGCACAGGGTCACTGGCTTGAGCATGGGATCATTGACATAATCTCAAGGTCCCTGGCTTGAACCCACAGTCACTGGCTTGAGCAAGGGGTCAGTGGCTCTAGCTGAAGCACTGGTCAGGTCACGTATGAGAAGCAATCAATAAACATCAACTGAAGTGCTGCAACTACGGGTTGGTGCTTTTTATCTCTCTCTCTCTCTCTCTCTCTCTATTTCTGTCTTTCTGTTTCTTGCGCACAGAAAATGCCCATCTCTTCATATTTGAGACTTTTTGTCACCTCCACCAATGTAAACTTAACATGACTTCAGAAGAAGCTGAAAGGTGAATTGTAAATTTGATTAGAAATACAAGACTGGATGCCAAGGTTAATTCTAAATTAGGTCATGGGGTTGTGGGTTACAATGTAATCTCACCCTATCGACAAGTAATTAAAAAGACCAAAAACCTTTCATTCATAAGTCAGACGTTGGCTTTGAATACTGAGAAACAACTTAACCAGATCGGTAGTAGGTCAGACGCTCCTAACTGGGCAACTCAAGACTTTGGCTTTTACTGAAGAATTGTAAAGAAAAGACAAAAAAATTTATAAAGGAAAGATGGAAAAATGAAACCATGATATAAAGGGCGACATACATTTTAGAAACAACATATTGAGAATAATTTTTAGAGGATCTGAATAAAGTTGGCTATTGCATTAAAAAAACAGGTTCTATTCTTTCCTGTCTTCTCCATTCTTCGGTCAAACCATCTTTTTTTTTTTTAATTTATTGTGTTTACATAGATTCAATTGTCCCATCAAATATATCTCCTACTCCCCCCAACTCCATGTTCCCCTTGATACCCCCTTTGCCCCCTTTCCCCCAAATCCTCCCCACTTCCCTCCGGGATTTGCTGTCCTGATCTTTTTGTCTCTGTGTTATGTATACATAATTTCACTAAACCTTTTCCCCTCTCTGATCTCATCCCCTCTTCCCCTTTCCCTCTGGTCCCTTTGACCTCACCTCTGCCTCTATTCAGTTCCTTAGTTCACATTTTTCATTAGATTCCTCATATGAGTGGGGTCATATGATATTTTTCTTTCTCTGCTTGGCTTATTTCACTTAGCATAAAAATCTCCAGGTCCATCTATGTTGTCACAAAAGGTAAAATTTCCCTTTTTTCACAGTCACATAGTATTCCATTGTGTATATCAGTGGTTCTTAACCTGGGTTCTATCGAACCCTAGGGATTCGATGAGTCGGTCTCAGGGGTTCAGAGAAGCCTCTGCTGTGGAGGCCAGAATAAAGTAATACCGTAATTTGTTGTGAGTTCATGCACTTTGTTGGTTTTGTTCTTTGAACAAGGTGATGTTCATGCACAGCTCATTTTGTGCACCAGTAAAAAAAACATATACCTATGTCTTGAATTTAGAAAAAAAATCATATTTTATTTATCACTAAAGAAGGGTTCGGTGAATGCACATATGAAACTGATGGGTTTAGTACCTCAGAAAAGGTTAAGAACCACTGGTGTATATGTACTGCAGCTTTTTTTTTTTTTTTTTTACAGGAACAGAGAGAGAGTCAGAGAGAGGGATAGATAGGGACAGACAGACAGGAACGGAAAGAGATGAGAAGCATCAATCATCAGTTTTTTGTTGCAGCACCTTAGTTGTTCATTGATTGCTTTCTCATATGTGCCTTGACGGCGGACCCTGTAACCCCTTGCTCGAGCCAGTGACCTTGAGTCCAAGCTGGTGAGTTTTTTGCTCAGGCCAGATGGGCCTGTGCTCAAACTGGAGACCTTGGGGTCTCGAACCTGTGTCCTCAGCATCCCAGTCCGACACTCTATCCACTGTGCCACTGCCTGGCCAGGCTGTACTGCAGCTTTTTAACCCATTCTTCCACTGACGGACACTGGGACTGTTTCCAGATCTTGGCTATTGTAAACAATGCTGCAGTAAACATGCCGGTGCATGTTGTCAAGCCATCTTAAAAGTTTTTTCTTCAGCTGATTTTTCTTTTCAATTCTAAAATTTATACTTGGTTTTTCTTTATATAGTCTACTTATCTGCAGAGGGTTAATATTCTTTTTCAATTATTTCATACATGTTTACTTGGTTCTTTGAAATATCCTCTGATGGCTTTTCTAAAATCCTGGTCAGATAATTCCAACATTGTGTCATCTCAGCATTGGCATCTGTTACTGTCTTTTCTCACTCAGGTTATGAGAGACTTTAGATCATATTGAAATATTCTGTTTTAGCATCCTCCTCAGACTTTACACTGGTGGGAGAAGTTCAGGTTCTCCACTGGGACTCCATTGACACCCTGTTGTGTGTTTGTGGGTTCATTATTGCTGGGCTGCTCGGGTTGGAGAGGGCTCCACTGATACCAACCCTGTAGGGAGGAGATGAAAGTCCAGGTTGCCACGCACCTTGGCTGGTGGTGGTGGAGGTGGGTTGCTTGGCTGGAGTAAGGCAGTTACTGTCAAAGTTTTTTTGTCTTGTGAGGCTGCCCTTTTCTCCTTTCCTACACCTTTGGCTTTCCTGAGGCTTTTTTGTTTGTACTATTTGGTGTTTCCAGTTTTCCAGCTTCTCCAGCATCCAGTCCAGGGTATGTGAGGTAAAAGAAAAACCAGGGAATCCACTACATATCATTCTTCAGGTCCTGAGGTCCCTAGCCCATCTGTTTTCCTCTACCTTTCAGAGTCTTCTTATGTCTGCTTTACATAGTGTCCAGAGTTTTTGACCATCTTCAGCGAAGAAATTTGGAGAAGTATATATCACATCTTGTTCCCAATACCATTTTAAATAGTCTGTCTTTTCTCTTCTGATCAGCAATATTAGCTCTAATCACCCATCAAAATTCCATTAGAGTTTTAAAATGTACCCTGGATCTGTTTTAATAAGTATAGTAAAGTGACAGAGACCACTGCCTTTCAGAGAAGTTTATTACCTACAGTTCCCAAGAAGATTAGCCACATCACGCCATGCAGGGTCACCCAGGGAGGCCACAGGGTCAGTCAGGAGGCAGGAGTGAGGAGAGGCGTGGCTGCGCGGTTTTGCTGTTTTTGCAGGAAGGAATGGGTTGGATAGAGTAAGCATTTTAAGGTTGGCTAGTTTAATTTTAGCAGATTCTGGGCTATAGGGGTGGATCCTAGTTGTCCACTATCTGGTCCTGAATTGTTGTAGGGCAGGGAAAATATTGACTTGGTAAGTGAAAGGTAGATAAAGGAGAAGAGTGGAAGGATGGGTTGGCTTGCATATGGAAGTCATGGTCACAGGCAAGTCTTTCCTATCTCTAGGATGAGCTGGGCCTCGAGATGTCACAGCATTATAAAATACAGAAAATAAAAACTGTGATTAATCCAATGGAGTCTCTATTCTGATCAGTTTGTCCAGCTTGTGCTCATAGAAGAATGTCTTCATTAACGCTCTCACTGTGTTGTTTTAAAAATGCCATCTTGATTTTTTACTTGTCCCTTTGTTCTTCCAAAGGGAATAAACTTATCAAGTTCCAAGAAAAATTCAGATTGTAATTTAGATTGAAATTTTGTTGACTTTATAAATTAAGTTGGAAAAGGCTGAAGTTTTACTCTGTTGAGGTTTCCTTCCCATGGACTCATGGACATGTTACATCTTTACATTTATTGAAATTTTATTTAATGTCCTTCAGTAAGATTTTAGTATTTTCTCAATAAAGGCCATGCTCATCTTTTGTTAGCTTTATTATTAGGGAGGCTTTTTTTTCTTATTTATTCTATTTTTTTTACAGGGACAGAGAGAGAGAGACAGAGAGAGGGATACATAGGGACAGACAGACAGGAACGAAGAGAGATGAGAAGCATCAATCATTAGTTTTTCATTGCTGTTGCGACACCTTAGTTGTTCATTGATTGCTTTCTCACATGTGCCTTGACTGCGGGCCTTCAGCAGACTGAGCCACCCCTTGCTGGAGCCAGCGACCTTGGGTCCACGTTGGCAAGCTTTTGCTCAAACCAGATGGGCCCGCGCTCAAGCTGGCGACCTTGGGGTCTCAAACCTGGGTTTTCCACATCCCAGTCTGACGCTCTATCCACTGCGCCACCGCCTGGTCAGGCTATTAGGTAGGCTTTTAATTTTTGTTACTAAATTTTGTTGGTAATAGCATCATTTAAAATTTTTATTTTAAATGGTTTATTGTTGGTATATAGAAATGTGGCTCACTTTTGCCAATAACTTTAGTCTTATAACAAGGAACTCTTTGCAATTATAATAATTCTTCTGCAGATTCCATTTAGTCTTTTTTTTTTTTTTTTTTTTTTTGAGAGAGAGAGAGAGAGAGAAAGAAAGAAAGATAGAAGGGAAGAGAGATGAGAAGCATCAATTTATAATTGCAGTGCTTTAGTTGTTCATTGATTGCTTCTCACATGTGCCTTGGCCAGGGGGCTCCAACTGAGCCAGTGACCCCCTTGCTCAGGCCAGCGATCTTGGGCTTCAAGCCAGTGACCTTTGGGCTCAAGCCAGTGACCGTGGGATATGATCCCACACTCAAGCTGGCAACCCCGTGTTCAAGCCAGAAACCTCAGGGTTTCAAACCTGGGACCTCAGCATCCCAGGTCGAGTCTCTATCCACTGCACCACCACCACTCAGGCCTTTTTAGTCTAATTTGTATACCTTTAATTTTTTTGTTGTTGTTTAGTTGTGCTTGCTAAAATCTTTTTACTGAAATATTGAATGAATGGTAATAGTAGAAATACTTTCCTTCATTCTGATTTTAAAGAAAATGCTTTTAACATTTTACCTTTGAGTATGATTTTAGGTATAGATGTTGAAAAACAACCTGTATCAAGTTAAGGAACTTCCCATTCTATCCTGGTTTGTTAGAAGATTTTTAAATAAGGAATGGAGGTGATCATAAAGTGTTTAACCTTTTTTTAATGTGGTGCAGATTATTTTAGAAGGCTTTTAATTAATTCAAAATTATTACTCAGGTTAAAAGAACACAATGTTTTAAATTAGAGCTTTATCAAATCAAGGTTGAGGTAGAAACAATAGAGTTTGAAATTATTGTAAGATCTTTTATTAACTTAATTAGTTTTAGTCAATAAAAGGATTTGGGATTAACTCAATATTAAAGAGCTCTAAATCAAGTTCTTTTCTGCCTGTAAGGAGATCATAATTGCCAGTCTTCCAAGTCATTTGTACAAATATCTGTATGGTTCTATGTATAGGCCAGTGGTTCTTAACCATTTTTGAGGTACCGAACCCACCAGTTTCCTATGCGCATTCACCGAACCCTTCTTTAATGATAAATAAAATATGATTTTTTTCCCAAATTCAAGACATAGGTGTATGTTTTTTTTACTGGTGCACAAAATGAGCCATGCATGAACATCACCTTGCTCAAAGAACAAAATCAACAAAGTGCATGAACTCACAACAAATTACAGTATTACTTTATTTCTGGCCCCCGCGGCAGAAGCTTCTCCGAACCCCTGAGACTGACTCATCGAACCCCTACGGTTTGATAGAACCCAGGTTAAGAACCACTGTTATAGGCCTTTTTAAAAAAACTGCGTTAGTGAAGTAGAATGACTGAAAATGTAACACCTCTCAGTTCAGAGAGAATTTCATCCCCACCCCAGAAGTGTCACTGCTTCCTGACTTCCCAAACCCCAACAGTAAGAAGTCCTGAAAGAATAAGAAAAAAGAGGGGTGGGGACCACATCACTCAGCACCCCTTCTTTAATTGCCCATGTTATAGGCACCAGCCTATGACATTTCAGGCTGTTTGAATCTACACTGGAAAATACATACATATTCTGTGCCAATGCAAATAAACTTGTATTTCTTTATAGCCAAATATTAGTCACAGTAAATCATTTTAAAAACAAACAAACAAGCCTGACCTGTGGTGGCGCAGTGGATAAAGCGTCAACCTGGGAACACTGAGGTCGCCAGTTCAAAATCCTGCACTGGTTCGGTCAAGGCACATATGGGAGTTGATGCTTCCAGCTCCTCCCCCCTTTCTCTCTTTCTCTCTCTCTCTCTCACTCTGTGTCTCCTCTCTAAAAAAAAAAATGAATAAAATAAAATAAATTAAAAGTCTACAAAAATGTTTTTAAAAACAAACAAACAAACACATTTATTGATGAGTAAAGATTTAATGAGAATACAAAATGATTATTGTTCTTTCTAGCTCTGAATCTTAGCCCAGTGTTTTTCAGTTAACTGTAATACAGTATCACACAATATGTCATACACAGTCCACTCAGGTTCAATATGATATACATAGGTAGGCAATAAAAATTAGAACAAAATAGTCTACCTGGAAAAAAATCTCTTAAAAAGCCAATTCATTTGAAATATTCAAGAAGAGATCAGATGGCTATAAGTGTAATGCACTTGTAACATGATTAGATTATTAATTGATAAAAACAGTTTCTAGAAATATTTGACATATTTTCAATGATGAGTTCTCCCAGTAGACTTATTATAAAACATAAAAACATAGGCATTGAAGCCAGAATATTTGGGTTTATATTATACTTATGCCTTTTGCTAATTGTGTGACCCAGGGAAAAATACTTTAACTTCATAAGCCTCTATTTTCTCATCTATAAAATGGCGACTATAATGGTTAACTCCTAAAGTTGTTGCAAATATTAAATGAATTGAGGCATATTAAATACTCAAGGTGATAGATGCCCACAGGGTGGTATTTCTAATTCCTTTCTAGTAAAGCACACTGTCATTCTGCAGTACAACGTGATCATTATGAGCAAGTATTCTGAAACTTCACTGTCTGGGTTGACGCCTGGCTTCACCATCTCAAAAGCTGTGTGATTATGGCCAAGCCACTTAAACTCTCAGTTGCCTCAGTTTTCTCATCTATAAAATGGGCATAATAAAAGCATCTTTCTTACAGGGTAGTTCTGAGGATGAAATGACTTTATTCATGTAAAATGATTAAAACAGTGTCTGACACACATGCGACATACATGTTAACTAGTATTGCAATGAGACACTCGTGGCTTATTATATTGGCATATCTCAGAGTTATAACTACAGCTGGAATCAATAATATGAGGATAGGTGTACTTTTCTGACTTGGATGCCAGGGGTGCAGTGGAGTGAGTGGAGAAGCAGAGGCCACACATTCCCCACTCTCAGCTGTGCCTGTTTTGCCCAAACAGCCTTTGCAGAGTCTAGCTCTGGGCAAAGGGGGAAAGGAGGAAAGATACTACATTTCCCTTGGCACCACTTACCATCACTAAGCCAGGGTTTTAACAAACATTAATACCAGTGTGTCCGTAAAGTCATGGTGCACTTTTGACCGATCGACCGGTCAAAAGTGCACCATGACTTTACGGACACACTGTATTTTAAAGTTTCATTGTCAATGGTCTTTATAGTGAAAATCATATTATAACAGCATTAAAGGAATGCTCTAAATATGAAAAATATATCAGCCACAAACATGCCACCTGACGCAAAACTGATTTCATATTTTTACTTCCCTCTAGTTTTTGTTTATGTGTCTATACAGTATGTATTCACAGTTGCCGTCACTGTGTGTATACAATTCTATTTTCCATTTGCTGGATTTATCATTAATTGATATCCTTTATCTCTGTCATACAGTCTTTGCAATTATTACATTTATTGATGGCTGCACAGTCAAGTTGATATAGGCCAGAATTACTCATTTTTTGACAATTAAAATGTTCACCTTTTACACACTGTAAAACTCTACATTCTAATGATAATTTTACTATAGACAGTCGGGGAACTCCAAGGAGTCTCCCGCATTGTCCAAGATGGCACAGGGGGAGATTCTTACACCCAGCTCACCAAAAGCTAGAAAGAAAATTGGATGGGAAAAAAGCCCTTCCTTCTCAGGAGGAGATGGTCTGTGAGCCAGGAGTACATCATTCTACCAGGTCATGGCACCTGAATATTCCTTTTTCCCTTTGCACCAACACTTGACTCAGGATTTTGACTTTTGTTGTGGCTGTCCAAACCTGTTTTTGAATTTTCGGTTACAAATTTTCAGTAAAGAAAATAAACTATAAAAGAAAAGAAAACCAACGACCTAAACCTCTTCATGGCAGGAGGAAAAAAAGGGAGTGTGTATTGGATTGTCTAAGAGCTGTGAAACCCTATTATTTGGTTTTACAACAGACTCCTACCCTAAATGCTTTATTTAACATATCTATTTTTAAATTTAAGAGAATTAAAAAGAAATTGCATGTGATGGGTATGGGGAGATTCATTATACCATTGTCTACTTTTGTATATGTTTGAAACTTTTGTAATTAAAAAAATTAAAAGAAAGAATGTGCTTATAAAATTTTTTCCAACACGTTTGGGAATAGTTTGAAGTGTCTCTTGATGAACAAACACATCACTACTAGCCAACTGGCACCTTGGTGAAAATTTTTGAAGTCCCCCTTTCTCAGAACCTTTGCCTCCCTCTTCCTGGAATTGTTATGTAGTGGTTTGTATGTATAGGAACAGTGCTCCCTTTGATGTGGTGTTCTTATACAGTGGTGGGATTCAAATAATTTAACAACTAGTTCTCTGCCCTAATGACTGTTTTAAGTATAAAAAAGATACACCAAAAGGTAGTTTATTATTTCATGAATTTAATACATAAATAAGAGCAATAAAAGAGGTACACAAAACTTGATTATATTAGAAGAGTTTAAAAATATTAATAAAAATATATTAAGTAATACCTGACAAAAAATGATAAAACAGTTATTTAAGATATTTCCATATTGCTTCTTGATTGGCACCCTCACTTGCAATTCTTTTCACCTATGGATGGAATGCACATTACTACGGGCACTTAGAATGCGCTGTTGCACAGATGAATGTTAAAAAAGAATAAGGAGCCTGACCTGTGGTGGCGCAGTAGATAAAGTGTTGACCTGGGAACACTGAGGTCGCCAGTTCAAAACCCTGCACTGGTCTGGTCAAGGCACATATGGGAGTTGATGCTTCCAGCTCTTCCCCCCTTTCTCTCTCTCTCTCTCTCTCTCTCTCTCTCTCTCTCTCACACACACACACACACACACACACACACACACACACACACACACTCCGTGTCTCCTCTCTAAAATGAATAAAATAAAATAAAAATAAAAATAAAAAAAGAATAAGGAATGTCAATTTGTGATTGCCACCCTGGGCAGCTGCCCAGGTGCCCACCTTAGAGAGAACCCTGATACAAGTGCCATTTTAACTGGTTCGCCAAATTTAACAAAAAAAATACGTATCAGTTCTGCCGAACCTGTGCAAACCTGTGCGAACTGGCTGAATCCCCCCACTGTCCTTATGTCACGCACAGCTTCCTACTATCTGCAGAGGCTCTGCTTGGGTATCACTAAATTATCGTTGAGAACATCTTCAGTTAGAAGGTGGGGCAAGGAGTAGAGGAGGAAGGCTGGAGGCTAAAGCTGCTTCATTGTTTGGTGCCTTTTACTAGGAAGGAAAGTACTAGCAGTAAATGATGTTACAGTGGGCCATGCCCTCCCCATCCACCTTAGGCTGAGACCACCAGACCTGCTGACACAATACCCCCTGTAGGTGATGTTCCAGACTCACTAGAGTTATGTGCTCTCTTGGAGTGTCCTGCACACACACTTGTTAAGGCCAAGGTGGTCTGTCTCAGTATTGCTGTCAGAACATCTTTTGACTCTCGTTCTGGTTCTTGTTCTATCTTGGTGTCTGTCAGTCCTTCCCTGTTGGAGGCGAGTCCCATCTTTCTTTCATATTTTGGGGAATTCTCTAGTTTCTGACTTCTTTGTCCATAGTTTACTGTGTTGGGAGGCCTCTGGCAGGATGGTAGGTATCAGAAGGCTCCCCTCATGTTCAGGGGTTCTGGGTCCCTGGGAAAGAGGATAGACACCAACTTACCAATGACCATATTGTGGCTTGATTAAAGAGAAACAAAGTACAAACTGTATGTATTAGGACTGAAGAAATACAGACCAGACAACTAATCTGAGTGAATGAGAATAATAAAGAGGAGTTCTTGCAGGAGGGAAATTATTTTTAGAAACTGAAGGATAGAGGAGTCTAGTGTAGTGATTCCAGGACATAGCTCCATTGATAATACTGGGTGACCTTAGGCTTGTTACTTAAGCTTTCTGCGCCCCAAGATTTATCATCTCCAAAATGGAGCAATGATAGTGCCTACCATATGAGAGTAGGGTGGTCAAGGAGGCCTCAGTGAGTTAATGGGTTAATGGAACCTGGCTCTCAATAAACAGTAGTTAGCAACATCATCCGACACATCTTCACATTCTTGGACATTGCAGACACTTAAGGATGATAAGGCCTGAACATTAAACATGAATAGACAATCAAAGAAAACTAGGCATACGAGGAAAAAATGGCAACATGAAATTATCATTATCATAATCATTATTACTAAGTGCTTTTATTAAGTGCTTACTATAGATCAGGAAATGTTTTAATCATTTTGCATAGATTAAGCCATGTAATCTTTACAACTTTATTTCACAGAGAGGAAACAAAGACATAGGGAGTTGTACATTTCTACATTATTGAAAATATAACAACATCAAAGAAATTTTTTGGAAAAAAGGAAAGCAAATATGACTGTCTTTACTTCTACTCCTTGTACAGAACATTTTTATTTTTCTAAAGTATTTTCTAGTTCTTGTAAGATAGCCAACTTGTATAGAAATGAGGCAGGCACATAAAAAAAGAAAAAGCTCCAAGCAATAAAAATACAAATAAGAGAGCAAAACAGAAAGATAATATCTAAAAACAGAATGCTGCTCGTATCATGTGACCCTTATCACTGGTGTGTCTTTGTTCACGTGTGACTCAATGAAGTAAAATATTACTCCATGGAAATGGGAGGTTTTTGCTAATACTGAATGAAGTCAAACTTTAAGTTTATATTAAGTATTAAACTACCTGATGTACCAAAAACTTTACCAGTCATCAGATTATATGATTTTTTTCTAGAACAAAAAATAAGGTCCTTTGTATAAGACATGAGAAATTATATTGTTAGGTCTCTTCTTGATAATTTGATAAATATTATTTTCTTGAATAAATAAATTCTTCTTGATATTTCTTTTCTGTTCATTAGAATCTGAAGGTTTCCACCACTAAACCAAAAGCCCCAGACATCTACTGTCCAGATAATAAGCATTCTGAGAAAATAAGGTAATACTTTTCTTAGCATATGAGGAGATATTATTGACTTATGTAACTCCTGAAAAAAAGTGTTATTTGTATTTTTGTGAAGGATTTGAATCTGAAAAAATATCTGCTGAGAAATAAGAGTTTTAATATATCATTTCAAAGCTAAAGGGCCTTACATTATATCTAGTTCACCACTTAGATTTAGAGGCTAGAGAGGTGGAGTGGAATGCCAAAGCCACAATGAACTGAGTCTGGAACCCATGGGTCTTGATTTATAGACGTTTATTCTTTGATCTTGAAAAATGGGGAAAGAAGAAAACAAAAAGAGCAGGTAGTTGAAATTAAAGCTCAAGACTAGCCATTTTATTGGTCCGAGAGTAAAGGTTTCTGGAAAGTTTCCTAAATTCTGAATAAATTTTGGCCAATTTCCAGGATTAAACTAGTGGAAATATAAGACTCTTTCTAGATTTCAGAAAGTACCCTCTTGCTCTTTTAAATGTAAAATAAGCATATTTCAAAAGCACTTCTTGCTCCTGGCTGGTTAGTTCAGTTGGTTAGCGTGCCATTCTGATACACCAAGATTGTGGGTTCAATCCCCAATCACAGCACATATAAGAATCAACCAATGAATGCACAAATAAGTGGAACAACAAAGCAATGTTTCTCTCCCTCTCTTCCTTTCTCTGAAATCAATTTTTTTCATTAAAAAAAAACACTTTCCATCTCCATCCTGAAAGGCTGTGTTTAGGCCTGTGAAGAAAGAAAGAACAGGAGCTGTGTAAGATGTCCATCTGGCTCTTAGAGACCCCCCTGTAGAGACCACAATATCTGTAAGTCCCCAAATCAGGCCTTGGGGACCAGCATTAAAAGACATTACACATGTCGGAAGTAATGACAAAGAAATGTTTTGTGGGATGTTCAATATCTCACATCCTTGTGATACCCTGTTAATATCACTTGTTGAAATTAGCATAGGTTTTCAATGATAGAGGCCTGCTCCCTAAAGTCCCACTAGTGTTGCTCCCTTGAGCCCCAAGGCCCACACTTTCAGGGGGTGCTCAGCTCCTGGCTGTATACAACCCTAAGAACCACTAATGTTTTCACAGGTGGGTCTCAAGAGCACCACACACCAGATTAAAAAAATGGAGTAACAGTGAAAAGGAAGACTACTGCACAATCAACTGGATTTTTGGGAGTAGGAACCTAGAAAGGTTTCCAGCAAGCTTGAGGCTTGCTGTGTTTGGCATCTTCCTCATTGTGATATTTGTCTACATAACTGTGGAAAAGAAGCCATTCTTCAGTTAAGTGTTTTAGGAGCAGAGAAGTGGTTGCTCCGAGCCCTCCTGCTTCAAGAAAGAACAGGACTTCTCTGAAAGGGGTGGGCCAGCCCTGAAGGTCAGGTAGTCTTACCTTGCACTGTGCAGCTCTCACAGTTAGGTGTCCAGGTAGAAAGAACAAGGGGAGAATGAGGCACTTATGTCAAAGAGCTGGATCATAGGAAATTACCCATGGCATGTCGGCCATCATTAAAGGTGCCTCAACATTGGAGCACACTTCAAAAATTGAGACTGTGCCTGCATTTTTCCTTTTAATGATGGTAACAAGCCACCAATCACATGTTACTTATCTATTCACTCTTCACATTTCCCATAGTCAACTATGGGAAAGGCCATAACAGGTAATAAACAAACAAACAAACAAAAATGTTTATTTGATTTGGCAAACACAAGGAAATATTCAAGATCATCCAAAAACAAGTTAGAAAATTATAGAATTTTCACCCATTGAAACTTAGCTAGTCTTGAACAACTTAAGGCCCAGTGAGGGAGTGATCATAGCTTCTGGGATCAGACAGAGCTGAGTAGGCACTTGGCTCTTCTGTATATTGACTCTTGGATGAGTTAGTTGTCTTCTCTGAACTTCAGTTTTAACTTCTGAAAATAGAGATAAAATAGATCTTGTAGGGTGATGAAGAATTTAAAGAGATATGCATATAAAGTACTTAGTGTGATTCATACCTAACTGGTTGTTAGCCCCAATATAGGCTCAATAAATGCTTAAATAATGTTACATTTTGGTACAATATTTTTACTTCTGGGAGGAACTAATTCTAGATAAAGAGAAATATTAACTGCAAAGAATTTGACTATAGCAATTTTATGGTAGCCAAAATGTAGAACCAACCCAAATATCAAACAATAGGAGAATAGTTTAATAAACTGAAGTAAAGCCTCTTGATAGATGATTATGTAACAATTTAAAATGTTAACAATGAATTTATCATAACAAAGTGCTTATTTAAAATTTTTGTAATAGCTCCATTGAGATATAATTTACACGCTATGCAATCTACCTATTTAAGGTGTACAATTCAGTGATTTTAGTATGTTCACAGAACTGTACATCCACCACCAAAATCAATTTTAGAATATTTTTATCACCCCCCAAATTCCCTTTTTAAATGATATACAAAAAGAACACAAATTGTTTCCACTATGTTACCACAACTATTCAAACAACACTGGAAGAAATGTTAACATGTTACTATTACTTCAATAATGGGACTCTGATTTTTTTTTCCTTATTTCCACTAGTCTATTTATTTAGATTTCTAGCCCAAGCTGTGTTGCTAAAGTGGGTAAACCATCATCTGGATATGCCACAGTTGTGGGTTCAATCCCTGGTTAGGGCACATGTAAGAATCAACCAGTGAATACGTAAGTAGAACAACAAATCGACGTTTCTCTTTCTCTCTCTAACTCAAATCAATCATTAAAAAATTTTTAAATTTAAATTTAAAAAAAGAAGAACTGCCTGGTACTCCAGCAGCACTCCATTTTCTTCAGCTGAAATCCCTGCTGGTTTTTATACTGAGGAGTTATGGGGACTTCTCTTCCTTGTTCTGAAACCCTGGGCGGGTGTGGGGGGGGTCTGGTGTGAGGCTGGGACCCCTCGCTCCTCAGGAAGGACCTCTGCAGCTGACATATCCTTCCTTCCTGATTTTTATCTACCACATGTGGATGTGGGACCAGCCCGTTTTGCTCTCTACCCCTCCTACCAGTCTCTTGATGAGGCTTATTCTTTAATTCCCTAGTTGTAGGATTTCCATTTAGCCAGATTTCAGGCGGTTCTGAATGATGGTTGTTCTGTTGTTTAGTTGTAATTTTGATGTGGTTGTATCACAGTTACCTACGCTGCAATCAGAATCCTGTAATCAGTTTAAAGAGAATACACATGACATCTAGTTAGCACCTTACTACTCAAGGTCTGGGTCCCCAACCAGCAGTATTAGCATCTCAGAACCTACCCTAACTGGAATCTCATTTTAACAGAATTCCTATGCATATTAAAGTTTGAGAGGCAGTGCTGTGGTCCATCACCATCAGATGCTTTTATAGGAGTCCTAGCTCAAGCATATGCCAGGTTGACCCGAAGAGTCAGGACAGGGGACCAGTGGTGTAGGTCCTTCAGAAATGTATGCACATTGGGGACTGTTTCCCCCTTTGGGAAAAAACCTTGCCTTAAAGGAAGAGACTCAGGAACTGTTTCACTATTTATCATCTAATAATCTATTTAGCAGCTTCTGTGTACAGTACTCTCAAAAGAATGACAAAGTCTATATAAGATTCAGTCTCTGCTCTTAAGGAATATGCAGTGTGGTGGGGAAATGGAAAAGTCAACAGACACTCACACATTAATGATTGATGGCAGGACAGAATGTCCTGGCAACACATAAGAGGGAAACTTTCTCAGATGTTGGGAACGGACATGGGTAGCTTCCTAGAGAAGTGGTAGCAATGCCGTATCCAGCAGGATGAATAGGATTCAGAAAAGTGGGTGAAGCTAAAGGAATGGTCTCCAGGAGGAGATAATATGTAGTATGTGCAAAGGGTTAGTATGAAAGAGAACAGGCAAGTGTGGGAACCACAAGGGAAACTAAAGGGGGTGGTGAGAGATGAGGTTGGAAAGGAGGTGGAATTCAGATCATGTCATAGATGATTTGCAGGAAGGACCATAGTAAAGAGTTTAAACTTTAATGGAAGCCAATGCAGGAGAAGAGAAACTCTTCTAAGAACTAATAATTTCTGCCTCTCTGGTTGGAATCCACATGGGCAGTTTCCATGTCAGTTTCCTGGGCATCCATGGATCCCCCTGAGAACTAGGGAGAGAGGGCTTTAAAGAGGCAGCAAACTGCCCGACCAGGAGGTGACGCAGTGGATAGAGCGTCGGACTGGGATGTGGAGGACCCAGGTTCGAGACCCCGAGGTCGCCAGTTTGAGCACGTGTTCATCTGGTTTGAGCATGTGCTCATCTGGTTTTAGCAAAGCTCACCAATTTGAGCCAAAGGTGGCTGGTTTGAGCAAGGGGTTACTCCGTCTGCTATAGCCCAACAGTCAAGGCACATAGGAGAAAGCAATCAATGAACAACTAAGGTGTTTAAACGAAAAACTAATGATTGATCTCATCTCTCTTCGTTCCTGTCTGTCCCTCTCTATCTCTCTCTCTGCCTCTGTAAAAATAAATTAAAAAATAAAAAGTGGTTAAAAAAAAAAAAAAGAGGCAGCAAACCAAGGAGGCTGTTGGCTGAAACCCCCGAGGGACACTGGGAGCAGAGGTCAGCACTCTGTGTGTTGGGCTCTCTGCAGCTGCAGTAGGCAGCCCAGCTTTTGTGGGAAGCAGCACACTTTGACACACACTTCAACCATGGGGGCTTGACGGGGACAGCAGATATAACAATGCTGTGGGAGTGAGGGCAAAGGAGAAACGGGGACCTACTACCAGGTGGGGTGGCTGAGACAACTGTGTTGATGAGCAGACATGGGCACCATTATGGGACTCCCAGGGAGGGAGGAAGGATCTGCAAATTGCTGGGTACAATTAGGGTGGGGGGCAGTGAAGAGGAAGAGATAAAACCGCTCTGTGTAGAGAACTCTAAAAATGCGCTGCTGCCGTTCTGTGAATATTTGCAATGTGACCAAAGTTATTTCATGACCTTCTCTTTAAGGTCACCTTCCCCTAGTAACCTGGGGAAAGTGTGTACGGGGAGCAGGGCTGACTACTGCCCCAGGACCACTGTCCTTCATGAATATGAAACTGCTGCCGCCAAGCTGACTTCAGCAGCGGGCTGATACGGGGAGGGCCCCTTCTCCCATTGCTGCCCTGTCTCCACAATACAATAATGCAAACGGTGTATGGAACAGCTTTTCTGAATCGGAGACGTAATGAAAGCTAAACTGTAGAGAGGAAAGAGCTGGGCCTACCTCAGTGTCTTTCTCAACAGCAGTCATCTTTCCTCCCTCACCCTACAGTCTGCTACACGGATCCAGCAGAAGCCGTGGCACTGAGATTTTCTTGAATTTGGGCCAAATCACATTCCTAGGTAGGGCTCTCTTGCCCTCTAGTCTTGGTAATGCAAAGGAAATTGGTATAGAGATTTATTCTCCTCTTGTTGAGAGCCAACTCCCAGCCACCAGGGTCTTTTATTTCTCCACTTCTAACTGCTCGTCTGCTTCCTGTACAAATCTTGGAGCGCCTTAGGTTGGGGACTCTATCTTAATCATCTTTGGATCTCTTCTCAAAGTGAAGTCTCCACTTCGTCTGGAATGAGCCCGCCTCCTTTTCAAGTCATTTATGACCCAGACATTTGAAAGCACAAAAGTAATACCCCCGGTTTTGCCTCCTATGTATTCCTGTGAGAAGTTCCTAAAAGGAGCAAACTGCTGTTGAAAGGTATTCCCAACCAGCCTCACCTGCAGTGTTTATCCTTTTAACAGGCTGTCATTCAGGGGTGGGTAGTTAACCATCCCTATAAATCAGAGGTTCCTAACCTTTTTTGAGGTACTGAACCCACCAGTTTCATATGCGCATTCACTGAACCCTTCTTTAGTGATAAATAAAATATGATTTTTCCCCCAAATTCAAGACATAGGTATATGTTTTTTTACTGGTGCACAAAATGAGCCGTGCATGAACATCACCTTGCTCAAAGAACAAAACCAACAAAGTGCATGAACTCACAACAAATTACAGTATTACTTTATTCTGGCCTCTGCAGCAGAGGCTTCTCCGAACCCCTGAGACCGACTCATCGAACCCCTAGGGTTCGATAGAACCCAGGTTAAGAACCACTGCTATAAATGTCACTCTTTACCTTGGGGTAAGCCCTGCCGCTCTGAAAGCGTGTTCTCCCTCTGATTCCCAACCAGTTAAGTGGAGTGCTGGCTGTTGGGACATCTAGCACATCACACTGGGGCGGTGGATTCCACAGGCTCACGTTCTACATACTGGGTACTTAGGCCTGTTCCATTGCACATGTGCTGTTTACATCTGTACCCAGCCAACAGTCAGTCTGGCAGAGGGAAGAAATTCTTAAAGGCTCTATTTCTGGTTTTCAACATTCAAAGAAACACTGTGTTACCACCTCTTAAAAATAATTGGTTAAGTACTGAGTTATTTTCATTGCCACAATCATAAATAAAGAAGTGCTAGACCACATTACTCATATCTATAGTAGTTGATGATGATTCTCATACAAAAAAAGGAGTATTGATGTTTGCGAGATCGTCTTTTCTTGCCTTTTCCCCCCCCCCCCCGCCCTTCTCTCCCCAAACTCCACCACCCCCACCACCCAGCCAAGAAAAGCCTTGTTGATTAGAGTAACATAAAGAGGCTGATCTTTGAAGTAAAATTAACCTTTTTCTCTTTCCTGAAACAAGAAATTATCTTAAGACTAAAATAAGAAAGTGTCTAACTAACTTAGCATTTGATTCTGGGGAAGATTCCCCATAGAAACTTGAATGGCAGAAAATGAAAGGGAAGCTAATTAGTATGTCAAAACGTGCTGGCTTTTAACAAGCTTGCTCAGAAAAGAAATGAGCCCGTTAAGAGGGTCCGCGGAGGCAGGCGCGACTGCCATCCAGCACTTCCTCGCTGCCTTGGTGCACAGCCGGTCCACTTCCTTTCCGTTCACTTTGGCAAAGCAGGTGAGTGAGAAAGAAGCAAGCAAAAAACAGGCGGAGGTGTTAAGCTAAGCGCTAATCAGCGTTGCTACAAGGAGCTGCTGCATCACAGGACCAGTCTCTGCACAGTGAGGGCTGCCGCGAATGTTCTCGTCTGTGGGTGTAACCTAAACACAATGCTGCCATCTCTGGTGAGCCGGAAGGGGGGATGTTCTAGGTACAATGCAGACATGAATGAGGACGTCTCTCTTCATTTCCTGCCAGTGTGAGAGCCGCGTGAAAGCTACAGTTCCTAGAGAACCTGTTAAAAGCCTCTTTGAAGTGCAAGGGTTAGCTAACAATATGTGGAAGGGACAGGGTGAACTTCTCTCCCCGCCTCCTTTCGGCGGAGAAGGGGTTATTGATATCCATTTCTGACTAAAGGGCAGCTCTTTCCCCTTTCACCAGACTGATGATGTTGGACAACCCACCATATGGGCAAATAGGGGAAGGGCACATTCTAAACCTGCATGAATGAAAATCAGTCTGCTCCTATGAAGAATACACCTTTCCTACTTACACTACTGGGAAATGTAGTCTAAGAAGGGGGCAACGAGGGAAAGATGCCCTGGATCAGGGAATCAGGGGATCCAGCTTCCAATCCCAAGTCTGTCCCTGGCTGCTTGTGGAAATGGAGGGCTTTACTGGGGCTTCAGTTTCCTCATCTGTGAAATGAGCACGGGAATTCAGAGTCAGAATCTAAGCAATGATGAACCTTGAAAACATTGTGCTCAGTGAAATAAGCCAGTCACAAAAAGACAAACACTGCATGACTCCACTATTTGGGAGACCTTGAGTAGTCGAATTCGTGGAGACAAAGAGTGGATTGGTGGTTGCCAGGGGCTGGAGAGACGGGGGAATGAAGAGCTGATGTTTGATGGGTGTAGAGTTTCAGTGTGGGAGGGTGAAGGAAGTTCTGGAGGTGACTACTGGTGAGAATGCTCAGCTGTGTGGGAATGGTTACTGTCACTGAACTGTATAGTGAAAGTGGCAAATTTTGTTATGTATATTTTACCACAATTTCAAAAAAAGAAAAAAGAAGCAAAGTAATTACCCAAAGCATTAGCTCACAATAACAGGGGTCTTAACATTCACAGGGGCCAGGCAAGTTGTGTAAATGAATGCGTGAGCCGGTGACTTGCAGAATGACATTACACCAGAGGGGGTAGTGGCTCCCCAGCCCAGCCAAGACTTGCCATGCAGGAATGTCGTTCAGTTTTTTTTTCAAGAAAAATGAAAATTCTGGATATTTAGGTAAAATTTCTGAATTCTTCAAATTAGCAAATAATTCAAAATTGGAAAACAACAAACAATGGTGGACCAAGTAAAATACGACTACAATTTAGATTCTACTTGCAGGCCTTGACTTTTCCCCTCTGTATACACAGCCGACTGATCTGCATCATCTGGTTCCCCTTTCTTCTTCCTCCATCAGAAGCATACCCACACTTCTCCCCCAACAACAGGTGTGGCCAGAACAAGCTGTACCTGGACAAGTCCCTTGAATTTCCACACCATGTGCCCATGGGAAGGAACCCAACCACAGTGTGTTAGAACAGGCAGGGTATATATACTGTACTCCATTGTAATAGGTACCCTGGCATCAACATTATCAACATGGTGGTGGTTCTAGCAGAACCCATAAGAGATGTAGGGGTCCTAAAGTGCTTTTGGTAACCCCAAACTCCACTATTTTTTATCACTATATATTTTTTCCTCCCTCCCTCTTTTTTTCCTTCTTTCCTTCCTTCCTTCCTTCCTTCCTTCCTTCCTTCCTTCCTTCCTTCCTTCCTTCTTTCCTTCCTTCCTTCCTTCTTTCCTTCCTTCCTTCCTCTCTCTCCCTCCCTCCCTCCCTAACTCCCTTTCTTTCTCTTTCTTTCTTTTTTTTCTCTCTCTCTCTCTCTTTCTCCCTTTCTCCCTCCCTCCCCCCTCCTTCCCTCCCTCCCTTCCTCTTTTTTTCTTCTTTCTTTCTTTCTCTCTCTCTCTCTTTCTTCTTTGTTTCTTTCTTTCTTTTTTCCTTCTTTCAACAGCAACCTAGTGAAATAGTCCTTAACTCTCCCATTATACTTTACTGTCCATCTATTGATTTCTGTTTTAAAACCAATCAACATCCTCACATCTTCTTTTTACTTTTTTAGTGAGAGAGAGGAAGGGAGAGAAATGAGAAGCATCAAATTGTAGTTACAGCACTTTAGTTGTTTATTGATTGTTTCTCATACGTGCCTTAACTGGAGGGCTGCAGCTGAGACACTGACCCCTTACTCAAGCCAGTGATGTTGGGCTCAAGCCAGTGACCTCTGGGCTGGAGCCAGCGACCATGGTGTCATATTGATGATCCCACGCTTAAGCTGGTGAGCCTGCACTCAAGCTGGCAGGCCCAAACTCAAGCCAGTGACCTCGGGGTTTTGATCGTGGGACTTCAGTGTCCTAGGTCAATGCTCTATCCATTGTGCCACCACCAGTCAGGCTCTTTCTTAATTTTTGACAAATGTGGAAAACACATCCCAGTACTTGAGATCTCAGGGGAGAGGAATTTTACTTTATCGGAGTATTAACAACCATGCAGATTCTATACTGTATTTCTCTTATAAGCCCAATACTGCAACGTGGCAAAGGACAATAGGCAGCTTTCACATTTGCTAGCTGCTTTACTTGAAGGTGGAACGGTGCTTGCAAAAGTAGGCCATCTGGGAAGATGTAGGGAACATATCACTAATCACCTGACAGGTTGCTTCTTGCTTAAACCAAATCTGGTAGCAAAAAGGAGATATTCGGACATTTCCTTAGGCTAGGTTTTCTACAATTAATTCTCAGTGACAGCACAGATGTCTCCTGCTTGTGAAAAGCCATCACAAGCTTCTTTTTGATGTAATATGCTCTCCCAAAGTAGGGAAGCAAAAGTATTGCTTAGAGTAGTGGTTCTTAACCTGGGTTCTATGGAACCCTAGGGGTTCGATGAGTCGGTCTCAGGGGTTCGGAGAAGCCTCTGCCGCGGAGGCCAGATGAAAGTAATACCGTAATTTGTTGTGAATTCATACACTTTGTTGGTTGTTCTTTGAGCAAGGTGATGTTCATGCACGGCTCATTTTGTGCACCAGTAAAAAAACATATACCTATGTCTTGAATTTGGAAAAAGAAATCATATTTTATTTATCACTAAAGAAGGGTTCGGTGAATGCGCATATGAAACTGGTGGGTTCGGTACCTCAAAAAAGGTTAAGAACCACTGGTTTAGAGGAAGAGATCTGCACTCTCAGCAAACCCTGTTGATGATGGGAAGCTTGTAGTGCTGTATTCGATGAGTCTTTCTACCCCTATGGTCAAACATGGCCTTATGCCCAGTGATACTGCATTCAGCTGGCAATTTTTTCTAACTACAGTTTGCCTCTTTGAGAGCGTCACACTTTCCCTCCTAAGTATATATTATTCTGCTGACATTTATGGAAGTCCTACTATGTGCCAGGCTCTGTGCTAGGAGCTGGCATATAATCAAGTTCAAGATCTAATGGAAAGCAGAGGCATAAACAGAATGTATAAATGAATGCTGTTTTGATGCCGTGCCCAGATCCCCTTTCCTGGCCGGGTGTACCCACCTGCTGCCATGTGGGTGGACTGCTAACAGTTATGAGTACCCTTCTTTTGAGAGTAGCTCTCAATTGATGGGGGCTGTTTCTCTTGGTCAGTTATACCCACCCTGAGGAGTCAGAACCGAAGACTAACTGATACGGAAGTCAAAAGACGGGGAGGAAGCAACTCTGCAATGTCATTTATGTTTCTAAGGATACCACCCTCAGCAATATTCATCATGAGCCAGGCCAGGGCTAGACTTTACCTGCGGCCACAGTTTTATTTGGCTGTTTCCTCTTATTCTGCTCCAAATCATCAGAGGTCTTTCTGAGGAGGCCTTCTATAATATGCCACATGTCCAAGCACTTAGGTTTATCTTCCAGGAAACCCAACCTGTGACACCGCTATGGGAATGACATTTGATAGAGATCTTCCTGAAACAGTATACACTTCTTTGCCCTTTTTTTAAAAAAAGAACTTATTAGTTGATTTTAGGAAGAGAGATCTTTGTATGTGCCATGACCTGTAACCAAACCTGCAACCCTGGCGTGTCAGGATGGTGCTCCAACCAACTGAGCTATATGGCCAGGGCACTTCTTTGCCTTTTAAAGCAAAGAATCCTTAATATAATTTTGTAGGAGAAAATATTTACAAATCATCTATCTGATAAGGTGTTAATATCCAAAATAAATTTTAAAAACTCTTACAACTCAACAATAACAACAACAACAAAAAAACAATCTGAATAAAAAATGGATGGAGGATCTGAAAAGACATTTTTTTCAAAGAAGACATACAGCTGGCCAACAGGTACATGAAAAAATGCTCAATATCACTAATCATCAGGGAAATGCAAGCCAAAACCACAATGAGATATCACCTCATACCTGTTAAAAGGGCTATTATCAAGAAGAAAAGAAATAACCTGTGTTGGCAAAGATGTAGAAAAAAGGAAACCCTTGTGCACCATTGATGGGATTGTGAATTGGTACAGCCACTATGGAAAACAGTATGGAGATTCCGCAAAAAATTAAAAATAGAACTACCAAAAGGTTCAGCAATTCCTTCTGCATATTTGTCAAGAGAAAACAAAAAAACACTGCCCTGACTGGGTGGTTCAGTTGTGTGGAGCATTGTCCTCGTATGCCAGGGTTGCAGGTTCAATCCCTGGTCAGAGTACATACAAGATCACTGGTGGTGCAGTGGATAAAGCATCAGCCTGGAACACTGAGGTCACCGGTTTGAAACCCCACGATCACTGGCTCTGAGTATGGACCCACTAGCACTGGGTTACTGGCTTGAGCAGAGGGTCGTCCACACAATCCCAAAGCTTGCTAGCTTGAGCCCAAAGGTTGCTGGCATGAAAAGTCCAAGGTCGCTGGCTTGAGCAAGGGGACACACTGGTATGAGAAGTTCAATGTACAATTAAAGTGAAAGCATCTGCAAGCTGATGTTTCTGACTCTCTCTCCCCTTTCCTGTCTCTGTCTCTCTCAAAAAAAAAAAGAAGGAAAGAAAGAAACCATACAAACAAAAAGAGTCAACCAATGAATGCTTATATAAGTGGAACAGCAAATTGGTATTTCTCTCTCATTTCCTCTCTTTCTAAAATTAATAAAAATTTCTTAAAAGAAAAAAAAAGCAGTAATTCAAAAAAATCTATGCACCCTGTGTTTATTGCAGTGTTATTTACAATAGCTAAGAAACAGAAATAACCTAAGTGCCCATTGATGGATGAATGGGTAAAGAAGATGTGGTATATACAATGGAATACTATTTAGCCATAAAAAAGAATGAACTCTTGCCATTTGTGGCAATATGGATAGACCTTGAGGATATTATGCTAAGTGAAATAAGTCAGGTGGAAAAAAGACAAATACTGTATGATCTCACTTATATATGAAATTTAAAACAAAAACAGACAGAAAAACCAAATTTGTAGATACAGAGAATAGATTGGTTTTTATAAGCATGGTGTCAAATGTTAACTAGACTTATTGTAGTGATCATTTCACAATATAGTCAAATTTATAGTCATTGTTATATGTCAATTATACGTTAACAAATAATTATATAAACCTATATATAATTTTTGTATGTGCCATGACCGGGAATCAAACCCGAAGTCATATTTTAGAGTGACTTCTTCTTTTTCTTCATCAGTAAAATGAGGACATTGAATGAGACAATTTCTCTGCCAGCTCTTATGTGTCTTGGACTTCATAACCATGAGCATCACTTTGGGGATGGAGTAAAAAGAGAGCCAGCCCTGGGTTTAGATTCTGACCCCACACCTAACAGCCAGTGGTCCTTGCAAGCTGCTTGGCCTTGCTGAGCTGCATGCAGTTCCTTCATCTGAGTGGTGAAGTGATAAAGATTTCAGGGTTGTTGTAGAACTAATTGAAATTATCTATAGTGAAGCACATGATGTAGCACCTAACAATAAGCATAGTTGTTATTATTTACCAGTGTGAGTTTACTATCATATTAAAATAGGGACATTTAAAGAAGCCAATAAGACAGCTTGCCCTACACCGAAGGGTCACAGACGGCTGTGCTTTCTGAGTCATTGGTGGTGTTTTTTCCTCTGCTTTCAAGCTGTCAACTATCTCAAGCAATTGAATTTTCTGACATTAATCTGCTATAGGTTGGAGAAACTGTGTAACCGGAATTATTAAAATGGTTGGTTATTATTATTATTATTGCTACTATATCTCTTGGCCCAGTCTGTCTTGTTTCATGGTATGCATTGTAGGTGCGTAGCTCTTAACTAGATTATGATCTCATAGAGCACAACGACAATGTCTTAATCATCAATCAATCTCTAACACCTCGCCCAGTGCTAGCAGATAGTAGGGATCCAATAAATGCTAGTTGGAACACAATTTTAACAAGGATCAAAAAGAAAATGTAGCCTGACCTGTGGTGGCACAGTGGATAGAGTCAACCTGAAATGCTGAGGTTGCCAGTTCGAAGCCCCGGCTTTACCCAGTCAAGGCACACAGGACAAAAGCAACTATTACAAGTTGATGCTTCCCATTCCTCCCGCTTTCTCTCTCTCTCCTCTCTCTCTAAAATCTACAAATACAATCTTTTAAAAATAAAATAAAATGTAAGTAAAGAGGCTCAGAATGAATACATAAAGCTCTGCTACATAAGTGAAGTCAGTAAGTTTTCTTTTTGGATGGTTGAGGCTTCTGGGTAAATAATTTTTTAATTAAAAGAGATGTTAATATGTATGCGGATACTGAAAGGGGAGAGGGCAGTATGAATTTTAACTTTTAGTTTATGTTACTATGAGGACTAAACCTCAGAAGATTAAAATTCTGCTTTTCTTTTCCACGATCCTCATGATGGACAGAGTGTCTTAATATTATGAGTTTTGCAAACAATAGAGAAAAACCCAAGGGAAAAGCCGCGTGGGTGTTTGCCTCCCTTAGCTCCTAATCACCCTCCTGTCATTCTCCTTTGATGTCTTTCTTGTCTGTTTCCCAAAATGACACAGATTCTCCCAGCCTGTTTTGGGGCCCGGTCTCTCCTTGCTCTTAGTGTGTCGGAGCGAAGCTATATGAGAGAGAGAGAGAGCTAAGTTGCTTAATCAGCTGTCTCTACTTTTCAGGCCACCAGGCAGGGGTGGGAAGAAAGCTGGTCCCTTTGAGATCAAATTCCACAAACTGCTGCATCGGTACCTTTTGTTCATACAATGAAACTGGTTCAACAACTGCCTGCCCCCCGCATTGCTGGCTTGCAGCCCGGTTTGGTCTTATCTATTTAACAGGGGCCTACAATGCAAAAGTTGGCTGGGCTGCCACCAAGCCTAGTATGCGAGCATTTTTCTTCTTTATCTTAAAGGCCCAGCAGCTTCTGGGCAGATCAGATCTGGCCAAAGCTAAGTGGAGATGGGAGCTGCCTCAGAGTCCTTTGGGATGCAGGTTTGGATTGCAGTCACAGAATCAGAGTCCCCTAATCCAGTATTTTTCAACCGCCAGTCTGCAGACTGATACTTGTCCACCAGAAATTTTTTAAGCTGGTTGGGGAAAGACTTAACCACCCTTGTATTGTATGAACATTATGGACCCAATGAGCTACTTAGTCGAATTCACCTGTGCTCAGGGTGATTTCCACTTACCAGACTGTATCATCAATGAAAATACTATAGAGGTTGTTTTCGATGTCTTTAAAACTTGTTGGCTCTTTTGAACTATCATCTGCACCATGCAGAGCATTTACAAATCTTGCGTAATAGAAAAAAGCACTTTAACTTATGTAGTATTCAGTGTATCATACACGTGGAGTTCGAAAATCAAGCATCAGCTTATACCATGTTGCACTGTTATGCACAGTAAGATAGAACTTTATTCATTGCTGTGTTTCTGTTTCTGGCCGGCTAGGTTATGTGTAGGCTCTACACATAACCCCCCTCTCTGTAGTTCATTTTTTTCACCCTTGCACAAATAACATTGAAACAAACTTGTAATGCATCATCCATGTTGCATTCAGAAACCAAGTAATAGTTTGCACCATAATGTACTATCATGCACAGTATGATAAAACTTTGTTATGTGTTCCCGTTTCTGTCCCCCTACCTCTCTCAATAGTACTTTTATTCTCATGCTTGGGCAAATAGTCATGCATACTCTCCTGTTCTGAATGCATTGTTTGCAAATAAATAATTGTGCGCTTTAGTGTCATTTTGCTATAAATTTTAAAACTTGCAAAATAGAAAGAAAGAAAACAGCAAAACATTTTAACCTTCTTCAAAAGTGAAACGAGTCAAAAGAAAAGTAGTGATGATGCCAAAAGTTTAAAAGAAACAGTGAAAACGAAATGTGTTGATAATTTGGAAGGTGCAACAGAAACCAAAACAAGAGAAGGAAACTTTGTTAGGCGGTAGAATAAGGAGTATTTAAAACTTGATTTCACTGTAGCACCTGGTCTGTGCCACGGCCCTTGTGTGTAGTATTGCTCGAAATTCTGTCAAATGATTCAATTAAACCTTCCAGATTTACTCATCATTTGTATGTGAAACATAGCAATCTTATTGAGAAGCCACTGGGTTTTTTTGAAAGTTTACACAACCAAACGAAAAGTCAGAAAACCTAAATGAAGAAAACGATGACTAGTGACAAATTGCTGCTTCAAGTATTTCATTTAGCTGCCCTTTGAATATCAAAAATGAAAAAGCCATTCACTATTGAAGAATTAGTAAAGCCTTGCATCTTAGATATCACTGTGCGAAATTTGGTTCCTCAAGCCACCTAAAAACTTGAGGCTATACCGCTTTTAGACAATACCATTCAGAGAAGAATTATTGAAGAGAAAATTGTATTGTAGAGGGAAAAAAGAAATCAAAATGTTTTGCCATTCAACTTGATGAATGAACTGACGTAACATGCAATTCTACTTTGCTTCATGACAATATAGACAATAAAGACTTTAGGGAAGAAATACTCTGTTGTCTTGATCTAACTGGTCGGACCAATAGCACAGAGATATTTAATTGTCTTAATGAGTACTTTCAAGTGGAAGGCTTAAACTGGGGAAAGTGTGTCGAAGTGTGTACAGACAGTGCTATGAGTGTGATTTTTGGACATCAGTCAGGGGTCATTGCAAATATAAAGGATGTTGCCATCCAGAAATGTTGTTTACACTGTAGGATTCACTGACAGCATTTAGTTACAAAGAAACTTTCCCCTGAATTGAACACAGTGATAAATGACACAGTAAAGTTCATCAATGATATTTGTAGTCAAAGTTCAAACTCCAGACATGACACTATGTGAAAACATGGATTCATAATACCAACATGTCCTTCTCTATACAGAAGCAAGCTGGCTCTCAAGTGGAAGAGTTTTTCCACACCTTTTTGAGTTGAAAGAAAAAGTGAAACAGTTTCTGCAAGAGTGAAATTCTGCATTAGTAGAGCTTTTGTTGGATGAAGAATGACTGGCTAAGCTTGCATATATGGTGGATATATTTAGCCTCTTCAGAGAAATAAATATTTCTTTTCAGGGGTTTAATACAAACATGTTTACATTAAGAAATAAGACAGATGGCCTGACCTGTGGTGGCGTAGTGGATAAAACATCGACCTGGAATGCTGAGGTCGCTGGTTCGAAACCCTGGGTTTGCCCAGTCAGGGCACATACAGGAGTTGATGCTTCCTGCTCCTTCCCCCTTTCTCTCTCTCTAAAATGAATAAAATCTTTAAAAAAAAGAAGACAGATGCATTCAAAGAGAAACTTGTTCTTTGAGGAAGTTGCATTCAGGAAGAAAAGTGTTCCCACATTTCCAAGATGTTTTGATTGCTGCAGACATCAACTGGAAATTCATATATAAGTTAATAAGTCAACATTTAAGAGCTTTGACCATTGTTACCCTGAAAATGAGGATTTCTCATAAAGGTAACCTCTGGATCAACGATCCATTCATGGAAGGTATCAATTCCTGCTCCCTTAATCATTGTGAAAAAGAAAAACTGATAGATTTATCTTCTGTCTCTCTGGTGTTCAAACATAAAATGCAATCATCCAATTTTGGATATCACTGGAAGAAGAGTATCCATCTCTTAGTTACAAAGCTATTAAACTTTTAATTGTGTTTTCTACTACATACTTGTGTGAGAAGACTTTTTCATCCCTATCAATAATAAAAACCAAACGGAGAAACAGAATGAATGTCAGTGCAGCACTTCATCTATTGGAAACAAAACTGCAGCCTCAGGTATAAAGTATTCTTGCACAGAAGCAGCAGCAGATTTTTTAAAAAAATATTTTTCTTAAGTGAGAAGTGAGGAGGCAGAGAGACAGACTTCTGCATCTGCATGCTCTCTGACCAGAATCCACCTGGCAAGACCCCTATGGGGCGATGCTCAGCCCATCTGGGGCCATTGCTTCATTGCTCGGCAACCAGGATATTTTAGTGCCTGAGACAAGGCCATGGAGCCAGCAGCAGCAGCCAGGACCAACTTGCTCCAACCAAGCCATGGCTGTGGGAGGAAAAGAGAGAGATAAAGAGAAGGGATAGGGGGAGGGGTGGTCCATTCTCTGGTGGTCACTTCTCCTGTGTGTCCTGACCAGGAATCAAACCCAGGACATCCACACACCGGGCTGACACTCTACCACTGAGCCAACTGGCCAGGGCTAACAGCAGATTTTGTACTAGTTTTACTTGAATTAAATATTGCTCTCTAGAAATTTCAGTTGTATTTTATTAAGATTTTTTTTTACTGTTCATCTGGCTATTTAAGAGACTTTTTATTTTACAGAATTATAATTAAAAAATAATGCACAAAATGTTAATAATGCTTTTTATTTTTGCCTTAGCAGTCCCTGAAATAATTCTCCTATTTTAACCAGTCCGCAAGTGTAAAAAGGTTGAAAACCACTGCCCTGATCCAGTGGGCCTGAATCTGGTTGCCCATTAGAATCACCTGGGAACAATTGTTAATTAAAAAATTTTTTTAATTTTAATTTTTTAAAATTTATTGTGTTTACATAGGTTCTAGTGTTGCCCTGAATGCATCTCCCCTCCCCCATGTTCCCCTCAACATCTCCCTTGCCCCATCCCAACATCTTCCTCTCCACTTCCCTTCAGGTTTATCCCATCCTCTCATCCCCTTTCCCTCTGTCCTCTTTTCCTCTGGTCCCTTTGATCCCTCCTCTGTCTCAATTTCATTCCTCAGTTCACATTGTTTCTTGGATTCCTCAAATGAATGAGGTCATATCATATTTTTCTTTCTCTGCCTGGCTTATTTCACTTAACATAATAGTTTCCAGGTCCATCCATGTTGTTGCAAAAGGTAAGATTTCCTTCTTTTTCATGGCTGCGTAGTATTCCATTGTGTATATGTACCACTGCTTTTTAATCCACTTGTCCACTGATGGACACTTGGGCTGTTTCCAGATGTTTGCTATTGTAAACAATGCCACCATAAACATGGGGGTGCATTTCTTTTTTTGAGTCAGTGCTATGGTGTTCTTGGGATATATTCCTAAAAGTGGGATAGCTGGGTCAAAAGGCAATTTCATTTTTAATTTTTGAGAAATCTCCATAAGATTTTCCACAGTGGCTGCACCAGTCTGCATTCCCACCAGCAGTGCAGGAGGGTTCCCCTTTCTCCACATCCTCACCAGTACCTATCATGTGTTGTTTTGTTAATGAGTGCCATTCTGACTGGTGTGAGGTGATATCTCATTGTGGTTTTAATTTGCACTTCTCTAATGATTAGTGATGTTGAACATTTTTTCATCTGTCTATTGGCCATCTGTAGGTCCTCTTTGGAGAAGTGTCTATTCATTTCTTTTGCCCATTTTTTGAGTGGATTGTTTGTCTTCCTGGTGTTGAGTTTTACAAGTTCTTTATACATTTTGGTTATTAACCCCTTATCAGTCGTATTGTCAAATATGTTCTCCCATTGTGTGGTTTGTCTTTTTATTCTGTTCTTATTGTCTTTAGCTGTGCAAAAACTTTATAGTTTGATATTGTCACATTTGTTTATCCTGTCTTTTATTTCACTTGCCCACGAAGATAAAATCAGCAAATATATTACTGCGAGAGATGTTGGAGAGCTTACTGCCTATGTTTTCTTCTAAGATGCTTATGGTTTCACAACTTACATTTAAGTCTTTTATTCATTTTGAGTTTATTTTTGTGAATGATGTAAGTTGGTGGTCTAGTTTCATTTTTTTGCAGGTAGCCATTCAATTTTCCCAACACCATTTGTTAAAGAAACTGTCTTTACTCCATTGTATGCTCTTACCTCCTTTGTCAAATGTCAATTATCCATAAAGGTGTGGGTTTATTTCTGGGTTCTCTGTTCTGTTCCATTGATCTATATGCCTGTTCTTATGCCAATACAAAAGCTGTTTTGAGTACAATGGCTTTGTAGTATAACTTGATATCAGGAAGTGTGATACCTCCCTCTTTATTCTTCTTTTTTAAGATTGCTGAGGCTATTTGAGTTCTTTTTTGGTTCCATATAAATTTTTGGAATATGTGTTTTATATCTTGGAAGTATATCATTGGTATTTTAATTGATATTGCATTGAATTTATACATGCTTTGGGTAATATAGACATTTTAATGATGTTTATTTTTCCTATCCATGAATATGGTATATGCTTCCACTTGTTTGTATCTTTCTTGATTTCTTTTATCAATGTTTTATAATTTTCTAGGTACAAGTCTTTAATCTCCTTGGTTAAATTTACTCCTAGGTACTTTATTATTATTATTTTTTGCAACAGTGAAGAAGATTGTTTCCATAATTTCTCTTTCTGGTGGTTCATTGTTGGTGTATAAAAATGTCTCTGATTTCTGTGTATTAATTTTATATCCTGACACCTTGCTGAATTTATTTATCAGGTCCAATAGTTTTCTGACTGAGACTTTGGGGTTTTCTATATACAGTATTGTATCTTCTGCAAATAATGATAGTTTTACTTCTTCTTTTCCAATTTGGATGCTTTTTATTTCTTCTTCTTGTCTGATTGTTGTGGCTAAGACTTCCAGAACTATGTTGAATAAGAGTGGTGAAAGGGGGCACCCCTGCCTTGTTCCTGATCTTAAAGGGATTGCTTTTAATTTTTTCCCATTGATTATAATGTTGGCTGTGGGTTTGTCATAGATGGCCTTTATCATGTTGAAGTATGTTTCCTGTATTTCCACTTTGCTGAGAGTTTTGATCATAAATGGGTGCTGGATTTTATCAAATGCCTTTTCGGCATCTATTGAAATTATCATGTGGTTTTTCTCTTTCTTTTTGTTTATGTAATAGATCACATTGATTGATTTGCGAATATTGTACCAGCCTTGCCTCCCCAGAATAAATCCCACTTGATCATGATATAATCTTTTTCATGTATTGCTGGATCTGGTTTGTGAATATTTTGTTGAGGATTTTAGCATCTAAATTCATCAAAGATATTGGCTTATAATTTTCTTTCTTTGTGTTGTCTTTGCCTTTGCCTGGTTTTGGAATCAGAATATGCTCGCCTCATAAAAGGAGCTTGGAAGTCTTTCTTCCTCTTGAATTTTTTGAAATAGCTTGAGAAAGATAGGAGTTAATTCTTCTTTGAATATTTGATAGACTTCACCTGTGAAGCCATCTGGCCCAGGGCTTTTGTTTGCTGAGAGTTTTTTGATAACTGTTTTGATCTCATTTGTTGCAATCGGTCTGTTTAGGTTTTCTGATTCTTCCAGATTGATTTTTAAACAATTATATGTTTCAAGGAATTTGTCCATTTAACCTAGGTTGTCTAATATTTTGGCATATGGTTTTCATAGTATTTTCTTACAATATTTTGTATTTCTATTGTGTCAGTTGTTATTTCTCCACTCTCATTTCTAATTTTCTTTATTTGAGTTCTCTCTCTCTTTTCTTTTTTTTGTGTGTCTGGTTAAAGGTTCATCAATCTGGTTTACCCTTTCAAAGAACCAGCTCTTGGTTTCATTGATTCTCTGTATTGTTTCTTTAACCTCTATGTCATTTATTTCCACTCTGATCTTTATTATTTCCTTCCTTCTACTACCTCTGGGCTTTACTTGCTGTTCTTTTACTAGTTCTTTCAGATGCAGGGTAAGCTGTTTATTTGAGCTTTTTCTAGCTTCTTGAGGTATGCCTGTAGTGCTATAAACTTCCCTCTTACTACTGCTTTTGCTGTGTCCCATAAATTTTGAGTTGTTATATACTCATTATCATTCATTTCTAGGAATTTTTTTATTTCTTCTTTGATCTCATTGTTAACCCATCTGTTACTTAATAACATGCTATTTAGTTTCCATGTGTTTGAGTATTTTTTCATTTTTCTGTTATGGTTGATTTCTAGTTTCATGGCATTGTGATCAGAGAAAATGCTTGATATGATTTCAATCTTCTTAAATTTGTTGAGACCACTTTTGTGTGCTAACATGTGGTCTATCCTAGAGAATGCACCATGAGCACTTGAAAAGAATGTATATTCTGCTGCTTTAGGGTGAAAGGTTCTAAAGATATCTATTAAATCCAGTTGATCTAGTGTGTTCTTTAAGTCTGCTGTTTCTTTGTTAATTTTCTTTCTTGAGGATCTATCTAGTAAGTTAGTGGGGTATTGAAATCCCCTACAATTACAGTATTGCTATTGATCTCGCCCTTTATGTCCATCAAAGTCTGCTTTATCTATTTAGGTGCTCCTATATTATGTGCATAGATATTTACAATGGTTATATCTTTCTGTTACATTGCTCCCTTTATCATTATGTAGTGACCTTTATCCCTTACTATAGCCTTTGTTTTAAAGTCCATTTTGTCTGATATGAGTATTGCTTTTTTTAAATTTCCATTTCCATGAAATAGTTTTTCCATCCTTTTACCTTCAGTCTATGTGCATCTTGTTTTGAGATGTGTCTCTTGTAGACAGCATATATGTGGATCCTATTTTCTTTTTTTTAAGTAAAAATTTTCTTTTTAATTTTATTTTTTATATATATTTTTAAAGACTATTCATTTTAGAGAGGAGAGAGAGTGGGAGAGAGAAGGAGGGAGGAGCAGGAAACATCAACTCCCATATGTGCCTTGACCAGGCAAGCCCAGGGTTTCAAACTGGGGACCTCAGCATTCCAGGTCAATGCTTTATCTACTGCACCACCATAGGTCAGGCTGGATCCTGTTTTCTTATCCACGCAGCTACCCTATGTCTTTTGATTGTATCATTTAATCCATTTACATTTAAGGTTATTATTTATATGTAGTTGTTTATTGCCATTTTATTTTTTAAAGCTATATTTCTCTTTACTATATTCTTTTCACTTTTTGTTCTGTTTACAACAGGCCCCTTAACATTTCTTGCAGCATTGGTTTGGTTGTAATGAATTCCTTGAGTTTTTTTGTTGGTGTTGTTGTTGTTTTGTCTGAGAAGCTTTTTATTTCTTCTTCAATTTTAAATGATAGCCTTGCTGGATAAGAATTCTTGGTTGTAGAATCTTGTTCTGCATTACTTTGAGTATTTCTTGCCATTTCCTTCTGGAATCAAGTGTTTCTGTTGAGAAGACAGATGTCATCCTTATGGGGGCTCCTTTGTAGGTAATAGCCTTTCTTTCTCTAGCAGCTTTTTAATATTTTCTCTTTATCTCTTAGCTTTGGTATTTTAATTATAATGTGTCTTGGTGTAGATTTATTTGGGTTTCTCTTTAATGGAGTTCTCTGTGTTTCTTGAACTTGTGTGACTTTTTTCCTGCATCAATTTAGTGAAGTTTTCAGCTATGATTTCATTGAACAAGGTCTCTATTCCTTGTTTTCTCTTCTTCTTCAGGAACCCCTATTATGCAGATATTGTTTCTCTTTAGGTTGTCACAGAGCTGTCTTAGAGTTTCTTCAGATTTTTTCAGCCTCCTTTTGCTTCTCTGCTTCCATGTTTTTGTTTATCTTGTCTTCTAAATCGCTGATTCAATTCTCTGCTTCATCCAGCCTGCTTTTAGTTGCTTCTGGTGTAGTTTTCATTTCTGACATTGTATTTGTCATTTCTGACTGGTTCTTCATTATTATTTTAATGTCCTTTTTGATGCTTGTTATCTCTTTATATGTTCATTGTGTCCATCCATTGTTGTTCTAAGATCTTTCAGCATTCTAATAATCATTATTTTAAACTCTGCATCAGGTAGTTTGCTTATTTCCATCTCACTCAGTTCATTTTCTGGAGGTTTCTCTTGTTGGTTCATTTGAAATGCATTTCTCTGTATTCCCATTTTGTCTAAGTATACCCTCCTCATTTGGGTGTGTTGTTTGTAAAGCTGGCTAAGTTGAGGGTTGGTGTTGTCTGCCTCCAATTTTCAGTTGTGTCTGAAAACACATTTCTGTGATAATTCTTGATTTCCTTTCAGATTCAATATCTTTGGAATTGATGGGCTGTACACATCCACATCTAACAAACCAATTGCCTTTGATTCTTTGCCTCCATTTTGGCTGCCTCCTCTCCTCCACATATTCTCTCCCTCTCTTCTAGAACAACGTGGTCTCTCCCCACCTGGGAACATTTTAAGTGCTCTCTGATCCAGGCTGTAGCCAAGATCAGTGATGTCAGATTCTGCAGGAGACAGACACAGGTATTAGAGCTTCCATGGTTGGAAATGAATTGCCTTGGGTGAAGACCACTGTAGATAAGGTTAGAAGATTTCATAGTGATCTCAGAGAAGAGGAGAGTGTAAAGTTAAGATTTGTCTTCACTAGAGAAGCAGGCTAAGAATTAGCCAGGCCTGAGGGATATAGTGGAAACTTCTATGTAGATGATATTAGACTCTTGGGGCTCAGGTTCTGTTGCTATCACCTACTACCTTTATGGTCTTGGGAAACTAACTCTGGGCTTCTATTTTCTCATCTATAAAATGTAAGTTAAAATATCTCCCTTGCATTGGTCTTGTGCAGTGGATAATATGTACCTTGGACATGGTATTCAAAAAGTAGTAGCTATTAATGCAGGCAGTTAATAATTTAGATTTCTGAAAAACCTTTAGTTGGTTTTCTTCTATATACTTGTAAGCCTTTCTCTATTTAAGTTGGACAGAAAGATTAGAAGAAAGTTAAACTGTTAAAGGTATTACTCCAAATAATTTTTTATATTGCTTTATACTTATTTACATTATTTTCAAATCAAACTAGCTAAACAAGTCTTTTCATATATTCGTAGGCAATTATGTTTTCATGGCATAGCTTTTATGTCTCAATACAAGTATTTCATTTTCAAAGTTCACATTTAAATGACAGAAAAATAAATATGAAGGCTACAGAAATTGTGGTCGTACTTTTCTTTGCTGTTCTGGTCCTGATTATAACCTCTTTTAGTCAAACACATACCAAAGGTCTCTTCATAGAATTTCACTCAGAGGATAAATATATAAATACCCCATGCAAAGTATGCTGTAAAACTTTTAACCAAAATTTCGTTTAACTGTAGATGTTTTCTGGGTTTTGCCCTTTAATTCTGAGAATAGTGCTTCAGCAATTGAGAGGTGTATTTTTTAATTTTGAAATACAATTTTAACTTCCCTAAATGTAAAAGGATGGGAAAAGTAGGTTTATAGTTATAATACAAATAAATAATACAATAATAAATAATAATACAGAATTAACTGTTTCATGTACTCACAATTGTAAACCTATTTTTGCCAATCTATTTATCTATCTAATCTATCTATCTATCTATCTATCTATCTATCTATCTATCTGGAGTTCTATGAGGTTTTCAGAGGATATTTTGTATAAGTGAAGGCACTAGAATTAAGCCTGGTTTGTACTCTTGTTTTTACTCATCCAAATTTAATGACATAACTAACTTTAATTAAAAGCTTATCATATACCTGGAAATGTGCTAAGTATTTTACATGCATTATTTAATTTTCTCAGCAGCCTAGTGAAATAGGTACTATAATAATCCTGATTTTACAGATGAAGAAACTGAAACCCAGAAAGTTGGTTTATTCATGATCAAGTAGAGAACTGGGTGTGATGTAAACCCATATCTATTTGATGCTAAAGCCTTTGCTCCTTAAAAACAAACAAAAAACAATTTTATTGAGTTATAAATAATATACATACAATTCAATGGCTTTCACCAGAGTTGTGAAATCCTCACTGTAATAAATTTTAGAACATTTTCATCACCTCAAAAAAAGCTTTATCAACTGATGAATGTATTAAAAAAATAAGTCATATCCATACAATGGAATATTATTAGGCAAAAAAAAAAAGAAAAATAAAGTACTGATGCAAAAGATTTTTTCTTTTGTTTCTTTTTTCTGGTGTCATATTTAAAAAACTATTGCTTGACTATAGTTAATAATACTGTATTATATACTTGAGCCTGACCAGTGGTGGCACAGTGGATGGAGCATCAACCTGGAATGCTGAAGTCCCAGGTTCAAAAACACAAGGTTGTCGGCAAGAGCACAGGTTCTTTGGCTTGAGCATGGGCTTGCCAGCTTGAGCACAGGGTTACTGGCTTGAACGTGGGATCATCAACATGATCCCAAGATTGCTGACTTGAGCCCAAAGGTTGCTGGCCTCAAGCCCACAGTTGCTAGCTTGAGCCCAAGATCACTTGACTTGAGCAAGGGGTCACTGGCTTGGCTTGAGCCTCCTGGTCAAGGCACATATGAGAAAGCAATCAGTGAACAACTAAAGTGAAACAACTAAAAGACGATGCTTCTCATCTCTCTCTTTCCTCTCTCTCTCTAAAATAAAAAGAAACTATTGTATTATATACTTGAAAGTTATTAAGAGAGACCTTAAATGTTATCATCATGCACACACAAAAAAGAAATTATGCCTGACCAAGTGGTGGCACAGTGGCTAGAGCGTCAGACTGGGATGCAGAACACCCAGGTTCGAGACCCCAAGGTTGCCAGCTTGAGCGCAGGCTCATCTGGTTTGAGCAAAGCTCACAAACTTGGACCCAAGGTCGCTGACTTGAGCAAGGGGTTACTTGGTCTGCTGAAAGCCCATGGTCAAGGCACATATGAGAAAGCAATCAATTAAGAACTAAGGTGTTGCAACGAAAAACTGATGATTGATACATCTCATCTCTCTCCATTACTGTCTGTCTGTCCCTATCTATCCCTCTCTCTGTCTCTGATTTAAAAAAAAAAAAAAAAGGTAATTATATGAGGTGATAAAGGTCTTAACTAACCAATTGTGGTGATCATTTTGCAATATACAAATGTATCAAATCATTACTGTATACCTTAAACTTACATATGTTATATATTATACCTAAATAAAGCTAAAAAAAATAAAATACAGTACCTAATCCAAGATCATGAAGATTTATGCCTATGTTTTCTTCTAAAATTCTATAGTTTTAGCTTTTACATTTAGGTCTTTAAAGTTTTTACTCTTAGCCACTATGCTTTACTGTTTTGTGTGTGAACAGACACAAATACATTCACAATGGATGGAGAGGGGTAGTGTGAGGCACCTTGAGTAAGTAAAATTTGGAATTATCTCTGGATTTTAGTGATCTATGTTTTTGCTGCTCAACTATCCTTATAATTAAGAATTGAGTCCTAGACAGGTAGCTCAGTTGATTAGAGCATCATCCTGATATGCCAAGATTGTTGGTTCAATCCCTGGTCAGGGCACATAGAGGAATCAACCAATGAATGCATTAATAGGTGGAAGGAACTGTTGATATTTCTCTCTCTCTTTTCCTTCCTTTCTCTCTAAAATCAATAAATTAGAAATTAAAAAAAGAATTAAATAGTGACATGACAATCAAAACAGCATGATATTGGCAGAAAAACAGACATACAGACCAATGGAACATAATCAAGAGCCCAGAAGTAAAATCACATATATATGGACAAATCATCTTCAACAAAGGAGCTCAAAACACAAAATGGAGAAAAGAAAGACTCTTCAGTAAATGGTGCTAGAAATATTGAAAAACCATATACAAAAGAATGAAACTTAACCACAGTTTGTCCCCCTGCACAAAAATTAATTCAAAATGGATCAAAAACCTAAATATAAGGTCTGAAACAATAAATTACATAGAAGAAAACATAGATATTAAGCTCATGGACCTTGGCCATAGAGAACATTTTATGAATTTGACCCGAAATGCATGGGAAGTAAAGGCAACAATAAATGAATGGGACTGCATCAAACTAAAAAGCTTCTGCACAGCAAAAGAAACTGACAACAAAAACAAAAAGGCATCCAACCAAATGGGAGCTGATATTCATAAACAACAGCTCTGATAAAAGGTTAATATCCAAAATATATAAAGAACTCACAAAGCTCAGCAACAAATAAGCAAACAATGCAATTAAAAATGTGGAGATGACCTAAACACATTTCTTCAAAGAGGACATACAAATGGCCAACAGATGTATGAAAAGATGCTCATCTTCACTAGCTATTTGAAAAATGCAAGTCAAAACTACAATGAGATACCACCTCACACCTGTTAGATTGGCTTTTATCAATAAGACAGATAATAACAAGTGTTGAAGAGGCTGTGGAGAAAAAGAAACCCTCATTCACTGCTGGGGAATATAAACTCGTACAGCCATTATAGACAAAAGTGTAGTGGTTTCTCAAAAAATTAAGAATATGACCCAGCAATCCTTCTACTGGATACTTACACAAAACAACTCAAAAACACTGCTATACAAAGATACATGCACTCCCGTGTTCATTGCAGCATTATTCACAGTGGCTATGGAAACAACCAAAGTGTCCCTCGATAGAAGATGGAATAAAGAAGATGTGGTACATATATACAATAGAATAATACTCAGCCATAAGAAATGATGACATAGTGACATTTATGACAACATGAATGGACCTTAACAACATTATTCTGAGTGAAATAAGTAAACCAAAAAAAAAAAACACGCTAAGAACTGTTTGATTTCACACATAGGTAGGATATAAAACTGAGACTCATGGACATAGATAAAAGTGAAATGGTTACCAGGGAGAGGGGGGATGGGAGGAGGGGAATTAAGAGGGACAAATACATATTCACATAGGTGGGATATAAAACTGAGACTCATGGACATAGATAAAAGTGAAATGGTTATCTGAGGGAGAAAGTGTGGGGAAGTAAAGAGGACAAAATACGCTGATGGAAAATGATTTGACTTTGGGGTGATGGGCTCACAATGCAATCAATAGTTCAAATGGTATGGAGATAATCATCTGAAACCTACATACTCTTATTGATCAGTGTCACCCCATTAAATGATGACTTTTCACTCTCTTGCTCAAAAAGCCTTCAAAGACTCTCCATTGTCTTCTGAGGAGCCCAGTTCCATAGCCTGGCATTCAAGCAAGGGCTGTCTCTAGTCCTCCCAGTCTTTGCCCCCACTGACCTTGCAGTACTCGCAAGCGTCTTTGGAGTTGGTCAGGCCTGAAGCAAAACTGCTTGACTAGAGTCACAAGTTACTTAAACCGTACAGACCTTAGTTTCCTCATCTGTGAAATGAGCATGCTGACACCCACTTTGTGGAGGGAGTTGCAGAAGGTTACAAATAACATGTTTAAGCATCTGGAACATTGCAGGGACTTCAAGTATGAAAGTGATCATTTGCTCCTGTCATAGGGTTACCAGATTTAGTAAATAAAAATACAGGACACCAGTTAAATCAAAATTTCAGATAAATGACAAAAAAAAAATATCTTAAATATCCAAATTTAACTTTATATTTTAGGTGGCAACCCTATGGTCAGTCTCAACGACAGCTCATTCTGCAAACATGGATCTCTCTTGCCTCTGCTGAAATACCCTGTACTCCGCTTTGTCAAAATCACTGGCAATATACCCTTTTGAAGGCCCAGCTCAAAGACCTTTTCTCTCATAGGTCTCCCCCAGCAAGCTCAGAGTCAGAATTTCTTCTTTCTCTCCACTGCTACAGTGCACAGAGCAGACTGACCATGTGTCACCTCATGCATGCTGCCTTCCATGCTGGAGATTATGTCCTGTGACCTCTGCCACCCACAGCCTGGAAGCTTTCTGAGCATACATACCATATCTGGTTTGCCACTCAGGAGAGGCCCATTAGCAATTTGTTAAACGAACAGAAAAAAATGAGACTCAATTGTCCTAAATTAGAGCTACTTTCTCTTTTCATTTTCAGAGTGGATTTCCCCCTTTCATCCTGGAATCAGTGGCACATGGGCGTCACTGATATTTGTGGCTTTTCAGAGACTTAATCTAAAATCTCCCAATTTTAGGAGAAAAGGGAAGAATGTTCATCTTTTCCCTCTCTGAACAAAGAAATAAGTTTATGGAGGGGGGCAGAAAAGACTCAGCATTGGCAAACACTGATCACAAAATAACATTATTTTATTGCGTTAAATAAAAACGTCTTCATGTGAACCAAGTTCTTTTTTCTTGCGTGCATGGGCGGACATGAATTTCAGCATCAGTTTGAGTACATTTGTACTGAAGAGCGGAAAAACAAAATCTCCCAGGCACTATTTGCCAAAGTATTTGCTCCCCTCCTTTGTCTGAGCAACTGAGAGCTGCTCATGTTGTCTCTGGGTTCAGACAAAAGGGAGAAATCTTTTCCAAAATAGCCCATGAGATGGCTGGGCTCCCTGAGACTGGATTCAGGAGAGGACAAAGGAATCATGTGGGCATTTTATAAGGGTGTCTGGATTGGGGCAGCCTGTCATTGGAAGGCATCTGCTCCTGCTATTTGCACATCTTAGGGCAATCCTCTCTCCACTGCAGCCTTGCAGTCTCGAGCTCCTTCCTGCCCACTTAGACCATCCCTCCGCGCAGTGCCCTCTGATGTCAGGCCCCCTCTTTGACTGCTCTAATTCAATGCCTTCTAATTGGATGCTCTGTCTGGCTAATGGCTTCTACCCAACTGCAGGGCTGACATTTACTTACTTGATTTCCACTCCTCCCTGTGCTCTCTGGCCTCCTTTGTGAGCAGAGCTTCAATTAGGCAGGATTTCAGATCCAGCACCTTTTTATATTCAGCTTGGGCTCTTTTTTGTGGGGAGGGGGCTGCTGAGTAGAGAAGAGCCTTAGAAATAGACCCTGGGCTGATCAATCCTGGTAACTGCAGATAAACGCAGCTTTGTGACTTATCTGTATCCCAAAACCCCAGCTGATTCTGCCTGCCACCCTTTGTTTGCTTTTTAACCTGGATCTCAGTTCCCTCCTTTCAACGGGAACACCCTTCCTTTATTTTCACCTAATATCAGACCATTGCCAAATGAGCTGGTGCTTGTTCTCAACACTGGGAAGGTTCTGAGCTTAAATCAGACCTCATCACCAGGTTTTCACATTCAGAACTATAATTTAGGGCTACCATCATCTTAATGACTATTCTAGCTGTTGCCTTCTTAACTCACGTTCCTGTCCCTAGATGCGAACATCTTTAAAGAGATGAGGGAAGTAACACTGAAAGAATTTCACACTTGAAGCATCGCTACCTTACCACCATCTTTGCACTGGTCTCTTAGCTTTGTTACTCAAACAAAACAGAAAAGAAAGAAGAGCCAGCACCCCGCAAACATTTGCTTAGAATGGATAGTCACAAATTGAGTTCAAAAATATTCTCAGATTATGGATTAAGGAATTCGTTTATTTATAGTCATCACACCATAGGACCAACAGGGACAAGCAAAGCTTCCCTCTGGTTTGGGACCATTCGGCAGCATAGTTCCAATCTCCAGCATCACCAAGCAGATATCGTTTAGGCAAGCTGTTTGCTTGTGGTCTATAATCTGTCTCCAGGGATCGGTTTTACTTGATTCTTAATTATATTCTACTTTCCACCCCCTCCAGTCCCTTTATACACACACACACACACACACACAATTCCTCTTTAATTGGACTGTGGCGATCTCTCTCAGGCGTTTCTAATGCAGCACACAGTTCATTCTTGGGCTGTTCTGATGGACAGCTGTCTCCCCAGGCCACTTCATTGGTTGTGACAGCCTGCAGCCGGTGGTCACCGTGCTACCCTGTTCAGCCAAAGTGCAGCTTGGGGCTGGGGAGGGGGTGGTGTCTGGGAGACAAAGGACCATGGCAGAGAGCCAGTTCTAATGAAATGGCTCCTGGAACAAATGTATAAAGCACACTGGAGCACAGTTCACTTTCTTATACCAGGTTATGAAATAGGAGCTAGGTCCACAGAGGCAGCTCAGTCCCCAGGTGTTGCCTCTACAGCTGAGAGATTGATGTTCAAGCCTTGGGAGATAGCCAGACTATCTAAGTCTCCATAGGTGGCCCATTACCTACAGAATCAATATAGCCTAGGTGCAAACACCTCCTCTCTTTGCAATCCTCCGCTTTTACTTCTAGCGATCTAGCATCCACTCTCTCCGCTCTTCCTCAGGAGAGAGCCAGGGGAGAAGAGGGGAATGAATATATATATTTTTAATTTTTATTGATTGATTTTAACGAGAGAGGAAGGGAGAGGGAGAGAGAGAGAAACTGAGACAGAAACAGTGATCTGTTTCTGTATGTGCCCTGACCAGGGATCGAACCAGCAACCTCTGCACTTCGGGACAACGCTCTAACCAACCGAGCTATCCTGCCAGGGTATGAATATTTTCTACATTCTAGACACGGAAGAGAGATGCACCTGGTTATATAAACTTATCTAAGGATCAGGGTATAATTTACATACCATAACATTATAACCACGACCCCATCAGATATTATCTCTACTGATCCTCACATTGAGTCCTCATGAGATACCCGTAAATTGGTGTCGTTCGCTCAATTTCACAGCCGAGGAAAAGAAGGACCGGAAGGACTAATAATAATAGCAGTGACAATGGCAAACACTATGGACTGGACACAGCTCTAAGGATTTTACACATATTATCCTCTCCCCTGTCCCATTTCACAGATGAAGAAACTTGCCCTAGGTTTCACAACCCAATAATTGGACTGAGATTTCTGGTGCTCAGTTTACCTTTTTACCCCAAAAGTACCTTCTCAGAGAATAAACAAAGTTCCCCCTACTTAACTTTTCTTTTACTTCAGAGAGACAATCCCCCCCAAACAGAGCTTCAACGTCATAGAAAGAAGGAGCCACGGGGACCTTGTCCCTGTGAGCTCCCACCTGCTTTCTTTAAGCTCGGGACGAGTGCTCTTTCTCACCGACAGAAGAGGCTGGGCTTAAAAAGCAGCTTTGTTTTATGACCCCTTGAAACACTGGGTTTTTCATCTAAGAAATTTCTGTGAGCCATCACCTCAAACAAAGAGATCCAAATTGTCCTGAAAAGTTCAGCTTGACGTGGTAGAACGTGTCTAGCTTTGCCAGCAGCACTCAACCTCTCTGAACACTAATGCCTAGTGGTCATGCAAAGGCAAAGGTATGGAGTGGCTATTTGGGACCCTAATCCAAAAAGGTCAACCTACCCCCTGCCTTTTACCCACTGCCCCACCCACCATGCCCAAGGGGGAAACTGGCAATTCTTGGATTAGGGCTTAACTGGACATTTGTCCTTTGCGTGAATGCCCTGGCAGCATCTCAGACAACCCTTTCTCCCTTCATTCTCTCCCATCTGGCGCAGAAGTCGGCTCCCTAAATCCTGTGTCTGTTGGTTAGTTTCCATGGCAGTTATTGTCAGTGTGTGTGAGCACACCCTTTCTCCTTACTGGGCAGGCCCAAGCAGCTGAGAGGCAAAGATGCCAGGGCTCTGGCAAGCTGGCCGAGGTCCTCCTGGTGGGGGTCATGCTCCGGGAGCTCAGGGGCTACATTGCTTCCAGGCATTCTGGGTGGGGCCCCCTGCATAGGGCCTGGCTCTGTTCCAGTTTATCTGCCAGAGGCAGCAGCGTGAACTCAATTATGGTGGAAGCCCTGGGGACCCCGGGGACCCTGCCAGCACTGCCCCCAGCCTGCTCCTAGGAGGGGCTTCCAGTCAGCCCCTGCCTGATCCATTTCCAGCCCCCTTCTTTCTTTGTTTTTGACCGAAGATCACCTGATGTCCTTTTTCCCTGGTCAAGTAAGTATTTTTTAGTCCATCTATGCGGAATGTCATCTCGACATTCCTGGTGCCTGCTGCTGAAGAGACGGGCAGTGATGTTGGGAGAGGGGACCAATCAGCCCAGGCAAGATAGGCTGGCCTGGGATTTAAAGGCATGAAGGTCTCTAAGTATCTTTCTTCCTCAGCTAGGCCTTTCTGGCTTGACAGTCAAAGGTTCTTTTCTAGCTGATTTTAACCCAAATTGTTAACTTCAAAAAACTCTGTCTGAGGCACAGACTGACCAACACACAGAACTTTTGGTTTCTGGTCTGAATTCAGCTCAACTGGTCAAATATCAACTATGTTCAAGTTGCTGTGCATGGCTCTGAAGGGGTTGCAAGAATGACACACAACACAGTTCCTGCTTTCAAAATGCTTAGTAAGAAAGACAGAACACCTACATAGACGGGTATGTGAACTCTGGGGGCAGGCAAGCTGCACTTCACAGCCTATTCTGGCCCCATGACCTTGAGCAGAGCACTTAGCCTGTCTAAGTCTCAGTTCCTGGCTTGCAAAATGGGGATAATAACAGTGCCCACAGTACAGGTGAAATTATACACACACACAATCATAAACTTGGACCAGCTCAATAATCACCATATACTTGTTAACTATTATTACTATTATTATTATTACTAAGTTTGTACAAAGTGTATAAACTATGTAAAGAATTTGGCATAGTGCTCTAAATATCGGTGGTGGTTATTATCATGCAAAGTAGTCCCAAGTGCTAACACAGGTACAGATAAAGTATTTTAGAAACATGGGAAGATTACTGTCATCTGCAGGGATAGTGCGAGGCTCCCGGAGGACACAGAGGCTGAACGCTGAAGGATGAATGAGATCTCAGCAGGCAGGGAGGAGCGCATGTGTGGAGAATGCCACACCAAGGTATGCAGGCAGGAATGAGAGACCTACTGGGGACCAGCCGAGAGAGTGGGCTGAACTTTGGTCTTCTGCTCTTCTTGGCTCCCAGCACCTTATGGACAAGGGCCAAGTTTGGGGCGTGACACTGTGGGTACTGGAGTAACGGATCCAGCACTGGGGTTTGACTGGGGGTGACACTTGTAAGAGACCCAGGCTAGGAGCCCTGAGACCTGGTTGCAGGTCCTGGCAGAGCCTCTGCAATGGGTGCGCTGAGGCCAATCTGCTCACCTGCTCTGCTTTGTTTTCTCACCTGTGAAGGGGGAATAATAAGACTTGATTTACCTCGCAATTGTACTATAATTATTAACCACGGCATATGAAGGTGAAATTATATATCAGGAGTAAAAGGCAAAGCACTATTCTTCGGGATAAAGGAGAATTAGTGTATCATTTGCACGGCTCTGGGGGAGATTCAGAGGAATGAATCATATAACAAGTAGACAAGAAATCATCTAGTACAATACCTGACTCATAGTAGTAGCTGAGTGAATGATCTCTCCCATAATTGATTGATTGGTTGACTCATTCATTCATTCATTCATTCAGCAAATATTTCTGGAGCTCCACTGCATGCCAGGCATTAGGCTTGGTGCTGGGAAACAGTAATGAATCAGAGAGGCAAGGACCCTGCCCTGAGACGTTTATAAGCTACTTGGGGAACTGGCAACCTAAGATCGTCCCTGTGATAGAAGCTAACAGCTTCTATCCTGCTGGCTGTCTTCTGCCTTTTGAATAATTACTGTTGTTATATGTTTATTTTTAGTTGATTTTAGGCTCCCAAGACCACCGTCCATCCCCCCACCTACCCCCTTTCCTCCCCACTTCACTGCTGTTGTTCTTGCAAACACCTCTCTGCCCTCTGCTGGCAGGGACTTATAACAGCCTTGCAGTAAACAGCTCAATATTCATTACTCATAAATACCAAGCATTCCTGCTGCTTTCCATCACCCCTGAGATGAACTAAAGTGCCTTAATATTTAAAGAGAAATGAATTTGTAATTAGTGCCTTAACGTTATATCAGAGCCGTTCCAGAGGTATCCTATTTAAATGCAAATTGAATCTTCCCGAAAGAAAGCTAATAAGTGATGAAAATGGATAGCAAGAGATGAGGAACAAGTAGGAGGAGGGAAGTGGGGCTGATGTGAACTTGTCACTGAGTTGTCACTGTTGTCATGTTGGTGACTTGTTGCCTGGGGCCCACACCCCCCTCACCAAACTAGGTTCTGAGGCTGGGGGAGACTGAAGGAGCCTGAGGTGGGATCTGGGTCCCTGAAACCTGAGTCTCAATTCCCCTACCTGTTCATGGGGATGCCCAAATCCGTGGCCATTTGGGCCGGTCCTCACTGGGGTGCTGGAGGTCCTCTTGGAAGCATGGTGACCTGGAGAAGATAGGGCTTTGGCATCAGACAGACCTGGGTGTGAATTCAGGATCCTCTTTGATGAGCTGTAAGAATTTGAGTGAGTTTCCCGGTCTCTCCAAGCCTCCGAGCCTCCGTGCCCACTACTGTAAGTAGCATTAGTGCTCGTTTCTCTCAAGATTGCTGTAAAGATTATGTGATAAACAGAGAAAGTGTGCCTGGTATACAGTAAGTGCCCCCAAAATATTACTCTCCTTCCATTGTCACAAGCTATTCTCAAGGTGAGAAGCCATTTGTTAAGAAAAAGTTGGTATCCCAGTTTCCCTTTAAAAAGCCTAAGAAAAAATAAAAATCAAAAGACTGAGATGGATGGGATGGGGTCGGGACAAACATTTTCTGTAAAGGGCCAGGCAGTAAATATTTTATGCTTCAAGAGCCATTCATTCTGTTGCAACTACTCCGCTCCACCATTGTAACAGGAAGGCAGGCACAAACAACATGTAAATAAATGAGCGTGGCTGTGTTTCAATATAATTTTATTTATAGACACTGAAATGTGAAGTTCATATCATTTTCACGCATCGTGAAATATTTCTTTGGATTTTTTCCCCCTCAACCGTTTAAAAATGTCAGAGCTGTTCTCAGATCACAGGCCATACAGAGACAGGTAACAGGCTGGATTTGGCCTTGAGTTATCCTTTGCAAACCCCCCGACCTAGGCTATTACCAGAGGACTTTACCTGTGATTTGGGGATATCTGTATCAAGGAACCTTTAAGAACGTAACTCCTGAAGCTGGGACCCCAGGGAAGGAGTGTCATCCAAGGAAGCAAATAGCACTTTTTGGGCCAGGACTGCGGAGAACAAAAGGACACACAGGACCCTTGGTGGCGGTCCCTGCTGGAGTGCCAGCCATTAGGTCAGGGCATGAATAAAGGTGTTGCTCTATTTTTTGCCTAGTGATGTCCAGGGTAGGACTGAGAGCTCCCAGGCACTAGGCAGGCAGCCACATTCTCCTGGTGAGAGGCTAGGGGAGGATCGTGCTTTAGGGGAGAGTGCTCCTGCTGCTGCTCTCTCCCCAACTTGCAAAGCCGCCGGCTCCCTCCTGGTGCCCCCTGCATGTCTGGGCGTGCCTGCTGATGAGGAAGGCCAGCCCTCTGAGTCACTGAACGTTTGGCTGTTTCCCCCCTTTCTTGGGCTCTCTTACATCTATCTTAACACACACACAGCCCTCTTGCAGCCAGCGCATCCTGCCTCCCCCTCTCTGTCTCCAGCACAGAGAGAACACAGGTCACCACACCAGATGGCAACCTTGCTGCTGAGGCAGATTGCTGGTCTCCCATGGGAGGGGAGGTTAAAGCAGGGCACTGGATGATGCTGGCTCTGCCATCCCCACCCCCTCTTCTTTAATATGCCTCTGTCTCGTTCCTTCTCTAGAACCTCTGGGGAGGAGGGCATGTGTGCGTGCACGTGTGTGCATGTGCATGAATGTGTGTGATGTGAAGCACCAGGGAGAAGGGAAAGAGGGGAGGAGAGACAGTGTCAGAGTGAAAGCCACTCCATGCCTGTGTAGAGATCCTGCCACTGTGGACAGACACCTCTGTAAAGCTGTTGGGTGAGCCAGACATGACTCTCTGTCCCCCAAGGAGGATGGTGGGCTCTGGAGGTGAGCAGAGGTGCAGAAGGAATAACCAGGCCGGAATGGAGAGGCAGAAGAGGGCTGGGACCTCTGAGGGTGACTGCTGTCACTGCCCAGCTCTCTAGAAGCCCTGGGCTAAGGGTCATCTCACACCAGTCAAACTGGTAAGTCCCCAACATCCTCTCCACTGCCCCATAGAAGGGCACAGAGCCTGGGATCCCACCAACAGCAAGTTCAGACAAGACTGTATGCTAGCACGGAGGCAAGGAAGGAGAGTTGTGTCATGAGAAATCCTGTCCCCTATGGTGAGCCATAACGATCAAATAGAAGCCTAGTAAATGGTACTTATCAGGTGAGTAATATCCACCTGGAAATGAGGGACTCTATAGGAAGAAGTTTCCCTTTCTCTCGAGGTGGAGACAAGACAGCAGCCTCACAGCCTGAGCCTTTGTCCTCCAAATGAAATAGCTTTGCTGGGATCAGGGATCCAGCAGGAGGGGAGCAGGAGAGCCTTTGTTCAGCCTTTTGTGGAGGAAGGCCCTTCTGCTGCGGCCTGCAGAGCTCTGTGGGTCCAGCGCCTCCCCCAGCACCCCTTCATTCAGAGTCTGCCACAGGAGAGCCAACCCTCCTTTACCCCCACCCCAACCCCCCACCCCACCCCACCCCACCCCCCGCCGCAGCACAGGCATATACCATCCACGCAGGCATACGCCATCCAGCATAAGCAGGCTGGCCCATCTGCCAATCAATCTTCTGTGCCGATATCCCAGCTGGAGCAGGGGGCCAGTGTGTAAATCATTCAGAGCCCTCTCTTAGCTCTGCCAGGACATAGAGCTCTTTTTAATTAAGAAGAATGGAGGATGCTGCTGACTCTGGAAACAGCGATATTAACTTACTAATGGGCATTTAAAAAGCCATGTTGAGTGGTCAGCTGCTGCCTTCCTCGTACTGCGGCCTCTGCTCCTCTGAAGAGCTATCCAGGCCCCCACAAAGGCTCTGCTATCCTCTCCATTAGAAGGGGCAGAGGGTTGTCCCAGCCTGGTGACCTGGGACAAATGGACAGATTTTTGCTTTTAGAGGAAAGGCCAGAATCAAGATGATGTGCGCCCTGGCGTTCTCTGCCTCCTGTCCTGGCAGCCTGTGGGAAAGCAACAGTCACCCAAGAAATGTCAGGACCCCACAGAAAGTGTGATTAGATTACCAGGTGGATGCCCAAGGTCTACACAGTGCCAGTCCAGTAGAAACAGCTGCAGCTGTCACAGAGTCCCTTGTCCTGGCCTGACTTGGGGGAAATGAAGGTGGTGGCAAATACGCAGGCAGGGGAAGATCCCCAATAAAGTCCCTTTTGGTGACTGAACCTTGGGTGGCTGGCAATGCCTAAGAGAGTAGGTGGGGCCAGACCTCTGTGCATTTGTACCACCTAAACACATGTGAGGATGTCCATGCTGGAAGCTGCGGCTTTGTCACCATGGCTACCTGACTCTTTAGGACTTTCTGACCCATCTGCCCTTGGAGTAAAAATACTTCAGCTGGGAGAAAGCTCAAACTACTGTCCTCTTCCTCTTCTTCCCTTCTAATTTCACAGACACAAGAATGGGTCTGACTCACCCAGAGGTGTGGAGCCCAGGTAGGACAAAATATGGCTGGAACAGGTCTCCTGACTCTCCGTCCTGTGCCTTTCCTAGTTCTAGTATCTCCCAGGGGAGGTGGCACCATGCCTCTCACCTCACCTCATGCTGCTGTTTGAATTTTCTGATGCTCCTGAGCAGGAAATTCTTCCTTGTTTATAATCCAGATCCTCAGGCTTTATTATAAGCCCCATTTCCTCTTACAATTTCCTCAATGAACACAGGGAAGTAGCCAAGGTCATTTAAACAACCTTTCTCTTCCTGCTGGCTTTCACCAGCAGAGGGTTGTTTAGATCCTGTGGCACTCCTTCACCTCCCCCTCAGAAATATAAACTACCCCCCCAACTCTTTTTTCCTAAATCATGCAACTCCTGAATCTGAAAACCAAGATTACCCCTTCCCCCCACCATTTTATACCTGAGAACCACTTTCCAGGGCCCCAATTTTACTTAAAGAGGCAGGAAGTGGCTCACAAGTAGACAGATGCATTCCTTGATTTTTTTTTCTTTTCCTTATTGGGAGAGAGAGAGAGAGAGAGAAACATTAATCTGTTCCTATAAAAGTGCCCTGACCAGCCTGACCTGTGGTGGCGCAGTGGATGAAGCATGGACCTGCAATGCTTGAGGTTGCCAGTTCAAGACCCTGCACTTGTCTGGTCAAGGCACATATGGGAGTTGATGCTTCCTGCTCTTCCCCCCTTTCTCTCTCTCTCTCTCTCTCTCTCTCTCTCTCTCTTTCTCTCTCTCTGTCACTCTCCTCTCTAAAAAAAAATGAATTAAAAAAAAATAAAAAAATAAAAAAAAGTGCCCTGACCAGGGGATGGAACCAGCAACCTCTGCACATCAGGAGGATGCTCTAACCAACCAAGCCATCCGGCCAGGGCTCAGATGCATTCCTCTACTGATACCCATTAAGTCCCTCTGAGCTCCAGGCATAAAGCTAGGTTTTGGAGGAGGAGGCAGCAGATTGGGTAGAATCGTAGCCAACTCAACTCTATTCCAGGCTGTGTGGTCAGCAGGAGAAACCCTAATGTCTGAAGCCACTTTGCAGGACTCCATGTGAGTATCTCACCTCAGTGCCACGTGAACAGATGCAGATTACGGTTCTGACTGCTTGTGCCTGCATCACACCATCTCCAATCAAGTTTCCTTGAGCCCTAAATCCTTCCTCTGGGCTGAGGTTAGGACTGGGGGCCCTGATGAGACTTTTCCATGTTAGGTGAAATTTCCCCTTCCCTTGATCTGCGACAGCCTGAGTCCCAGTGGGTGAGTCATTCTCACTGCCCACTCTGGAATACAGCTCCTAGCTTCTGGTGAGGAGTAAGGAGGTTATTATCTAAAGAAAGGGCATCAGATGGTGTCCAGATTAAAGTAGCTTTAGGCTGCAGAGGAAAAGATTTCTTTCTCTAGGAAGAAAGATATTCTGTCCAACACACAGGCCCAAAAATGACTGCATTTGGGAGGATGTGGTCCTCATAAGGTGCCTGCCTTGTGTAATTGGCACCTGCTGTTGAGCACACTGACCTGAACACACAGTCAGAAGAAAATTTGTCATCACACAGGGCGAAAGAAGACCTTGACTGAGGACCTAATTCCTGCCCAGGAACTACGTCTGAAATCTCGTTCCTCCCAAAACTCCAGCTGCTTTTAGAGGAAAGGCCAGAATCAAGATGATGTGCGCCCTGGCGTTCTCTGCCTCCTGTCCTGGCAGCCTGTGGGAAAGCAACAGTCACCCAAGAAATGTCAGGACCCCACATTTTCTTCTTCCCTTTTCACAGATGAAAACTTAGGGGGATAGTGACTTATTCATGGTCACACAGCTAGGGCGTGGCCAAGCCAGGATTCAGGCTGTCTATCTGACTCCAAAGTCCACACACTTCCCCCCTACCCTGTGACCTGCAGGGCACTGTAGAAAAAGAACTACAGAGAGGAGGAGATTCCAGCCTCGGGAGTGCCAGGTGGGTCCTGCCAGCCAGCATGGTACCCTGCAGAAGGTGTTCTGGTGGCACTCACTGACAGGATGTAGTTCAGTATTTCTGAGGAGGGAGGAGGAGTTGCACAGGAGCTAAACAACCCCCCTTCCCCCCCCCCCCAAACGTGCTCTACACTTGGAATTTTGCCAGTCCCTTCAAGCCCTACACATAGTGACTCCGCCCATGGCTTCCACACTGGGATCTGCCTGGTTTACAGGGAAGAAACTGCCCGCCCACCACCACACTCAGCTTCCCCCAAACCGACCAGAGTTGGGTGGTCAGACCCCTGCTGAATGTCTAATACACTCAATGAGTCACAGTGTGCATTTTATTGCATGTAAACTAGACCTGATTAAACCTCGGAGGTGAGTTTCCCTGGGGCTGATCCCCCTCAACAAGTTTTACTGAGACATCAGCATCACAGTAATAAAGACTCCAAGGTACCAAAGGCTTTCTCTTTAGAGACTCGCAAATTTTCCTTCCCTGCTTCCCTACCCCTCCAATGCTACCTTGTAACCAAGGCAAAAAGTAAAACACTTTTAAGAAAGAAGAGAAGCCCCGGCCCCATGCAAGGCGAGGTCTTAGAGCAAGAAGGATTTGGGTTTGACATGAAGAAGAAATCCCTCATAGAGAAGAAAGTGGTTACACACTAGAATGGGGTGGTGGGCCACTGGAGTCCGCCTCTGTGCACACTCCTTAAAACCCCAGCTTGTTGCATGCCGCCCAGGCATGGAAACAGCAGGTGACTCAGGGAATCTTAAGTGGTGGTTGCTAGGTTACAAGCTTCCTCAAAGTGCACTCAACGTTAAGACTAAAGGCTGTCACCTGGTGGAGAGGAAGAGCAGTGGGGAAAGGAGTGGGGGAGATGGAGAGGAGCCAGTACTTCCAGAACAAGCAATTAGGCCATAGCCCGGAAAGCATCCTGTTCTTATTTCCCAAGGGTCTGAGTCCCTGAATCCCATGGTCCTCATAGAAGGTGGCGCTTGTGAGACATGAGCATAATGTTAGAAAGGGGCCTTTTCGAGGGCTGGACTCCTGTCCTTTCCATGATATGCTGCCCAGCACAAACAGTACGGTGATGGGAAAACTTTGGGGTCTGGGCTCCTTCCTTCACTGTATTTAGACAAAAAGCCAGATGAGAGTGAGCACGCTTGGTGTCCTCAATAATGTACAATTCTTTCATTTGGGGTTTAATTGTGATAAAGTGAAAGATCATATAATGTGGGAGTCACAAACTAGACCCACCCTGAAGAGCTCACAGGGTCATATGTCAGTTATTTCATTTCACTAGTCTCAGGTCCCTTTTATAAAAACTGAACACTGATATATGCCTGGCAACTTTTCGCAGGGTTGTTTTAAGATTACGAGAAAATAAATGTACAAGGGCTTAGTTTAAATCAATGAGTTATGCGAACATAAAGTAGTATGGAACTCTTGAGCTGCTTATAAAGCTGCCCCAGTGGGAGGGGGGGGGCACAAGAAGCCTTGATTCGCTGCTTTAGTAAGAGGCTCAATGTGCAACAGAGGCTGAAGGACAGAAATGAGCCTTTTTGAGGAAGGTCTGTGACTTTCCATCTTCCTGATTTTGTGAATACATTTCAAGTTGAAGGTTGAGGGTTTGTTCTTTAGTCCTCTGGGCAAACTGTGATCCCTAGAAAAAGAGAAATGTTTGCTGTTTCCTGTGGAAGTTCATTAATTCAGAACACATTCTTCTGTAATTTATGAGTTCTTAATGAATAGAGAAAACAGAACACAACCTTCCTCTGTGAAGGTTCCAGAGGTGCTTACTCTGTAAGTACTGGGAATTCAAACTAAAGAACAGTGAAATTTCTAAGCCAAGGACTGAAGATTTTAAGGTGGGCCTATTATGAGTCGTGACTTCTGTTTCTTACATGAAGTCATTTCTAAGTAAGGGGCAAAATATTTGTGCTTGTTCTCAGTTTTCCTTTTTTTGGCAGGGAGGGTCTGTTCACAATTATAGTAATAATGATACTAACAGTAATCTACCAGGCCCGTGCTTTGTCTCCAAAGCTGAACTGAACACTTTACCAATATTACCTCATTTGATCTTCACAAAAATCTGCAAGAATGTATCCATACTATGGAATGCAACTCAGAAATAAAAAGGAATGAACTATTTGTATAGGCAACAACTTGAACGAATTTCCACAGAATTCTGCTAGGGAAGGAAAAGCCAACCCCAAACGGTTGTTTTACTATACAATTCTATTTATGTAACACACTATACACTTCTCTATAACATTTTTGAGATGACAAAATTATGGAAATGGAAAACAGACCAGTGGTTGCCAGGGGTGGGGGACAAAGGGGTGGGAGAAAAAGGGGTGGGAGAGAAGTAGGTGTGGCTATAAAAAGGTAACAGGCCCAATCCTTGCCATGATGGAAATGTCCTGTATCTCCACTGATCAATTTCCACATACGGGTTCTGATACTGTACTACACGTTTTGCAAGATATTAACATGGAGGAAAATGAGTAAAGGGTCTTATCTCATACAACTGCATGTGAATCTACAATTTGTTCCAAAATAAAAGGTTAATTAAAATAATAGAAGGAAACTGAGGCTCAGCGTCACTAAATAATTTCAGAACCAAAATTCAAACCCAGGTAGGTCTGTCAGACTCCAAAGTTTGAGTGTTTCAAGACTTGGCTATATTCAAGTAGGAAGAGGACTCCATAGGCCTTGCAGTCCATCAAACCAGGTGGCCATGGATGTCATGAGCAGCTTTGTTACTGGGGACTACTGTTCTGAAAAGGCTATTAGAGAGTGACTTCAAAGAGTTAATTGGCAAGCCCTGTGGGCTGGTGCTGAGGGCCAAGATTGAATAACCTGGTTTCCCCTTTTCAAGGTGTGTGAAGAAGGGGACCTGGGAGAGGCAGCATGTGAGTGAGTCCGTTTAACGGTGCATCTGTCAATTTCTCGGTGGATAGGTCTCTTTGGGAGGGTGGGGAGAGGTGATGTGTAAGATATGCATATGTGTATACTGTTTTGAATGCACTGTGTCAGGTCTGTGTAGGTCCCATCACTTGTTTCTATTAGGTTAAACCATTTGATAATAGCTCTTCCAAAGCAAAGCTGACTATGGAGCCAGCCTGCCGCGAACTGGGTCTGTACCGTAGATAAACTGGGTAATTGGATTCTCCGCCTCCTCATCCAAAACAAACATTCACAAACCGCCCACCCCCACACTAGAGGGAGACTGCTTGCCGCCGTCATCTGGGTACTTGCCTTTAGTGCTCCACTATCCCTGACCCTGTACACAAGGTAAGCGGCCCCTTCCTTCCCTTCCCCGCGCGCCCAGCGCTGCCAAGGCTTATATAAAAAGGTCACAGCTGCTCTGCCGCGGGGTGCACGAGGATTCCTGCACAGGTGTGGCGGGTGGGGGTGCGTGGAGCTGGCTGCCCGGCCTCCTCCCCCGCGGCCGCCCCCCTTCTCCTTCCTGCTGCTCATTTATTCTCTTCCTCTGCACGTCTGACAGCGGGGTGCGGACTGGGGAAGGACGGAGCACTTATCCCTTGCTCCCCACGCCGCCGGGCGGGGGCTCCGGCTCCGGGGTGATGCGCTGTCTGCGCCTCGCGCCACCCTGCTCCGCCAGGCTGGGTAAGTGGCGCGGGGGCGGGGGCGGGGGCGGGGAAGGGAGACAGCGAGGAGGGGGAGACGGGTAATGGTGGGAGGCGTGGACGCCGAAAGGTGTTAACTCTTTGCTTAGCTGGGAGGCAGCCAGGCACCTGGAAGGGGAGAAAGCCCCAGCCCCACCCCGCACGCCCCGCATACCCTGCGCCCCCGCAGGTTTCCAACCCGCTGGTGGGGAGGGGTGGAGGACAAAGCATTAAAGGGAGTGATGCTTCCGAAGGGTGGCGCCCTTGGCTGCGGCGTCCTCCCCTTAAAGTTGGCGAGGGGCTGGGAGCCCGAGTCGCCGCCGGCGCCAGGAGGCGAGGGCGCGTGGCACAACCGCCCTTGACTCGCCGCGTTCCTCCCTCAGGGCCCGGCGTGGATGCCACGGGACTGCTTAGTCTTGAGGGACTGTGAAGCGCTGGCCCGCGTTGGGGTCTTTGCCGGGGTCGGGTGGGAACCCGCGAACCGGTGTGGGATGGAGACGGCGAGAGGGTTCACGAAGTAGCCGGCGCCTTCGCCCCCTACCCCCACTCCTGGTGCTCGCACCTCTGTCCCGGCCCTGGAGCTCCGCGGCGGGAGGAGTTCCCGGGGCTGCC